>BQMI01000292.1:0-1245000 GCA_026005395.1 Asobara japonica | reverse complement strand
CTTACGCGTAATCACACATACACACATACATACAGACATTTTGTTAAAAATGCTCGAGAACGATTAGAGAGACTTTGAAGTGTGGAGATATGATGAAATTTCCAGTTTTGAACTTCCTATACGGGGAAGTTAAAAAAATTACATTGACTTCCGGTGGCCAGATTTCCGTCAATGAGAATGCCGCAGCTGTTCTTGTATATAGCACCCTAGCCTTTGGCCCTACCACCTACCGCCCTAGTTCACGATCAGCTCGGAATCTGAAGTCGTTCATCAACCAAGCAAGCTCTAAAGAAGTTCGGTCCCGAGTCATCCGGGGTCCATTGCCGAGCATCTCAAAGATCCCGACGACTACCGCCAAGTCAACCGGAAGCGGAGGTCCAGCCACCAGAAGACACCCACCAAATGTCCAGGGTCGCGTCGTTGTCCTCTAGAATTCTCCCCAGAACTCCCCAATGCAGATCTCCAAAATTCCCCACCAAAATTCTCAAACCTCACCAACGAATCCAACCACCAAGCTCATCACCATGCCCTAGATGTCCATGCACTTGCCCACAATAAATTCCAGGATATTTGAAGGCCATTACAGGTTTAGAAATTCCCGGATGAGGTGTACACTTGGGCTGGCAGGAACGGAAATCGAGAAGACTGGAATGACACGGAAAGGCGAAAGGAGGGTAGCAGGTGAGAGATACAAGGAGGATTCTAGACGAGATTAGTTCGAGTAGTGGAAGCGTGCGAGCGTGTGTTCGCGAACTCAATCTACGGCGGAAGATTCGGTTTGCAGTTTGTACGAGAGCTGGGAGCTTTTCGAAGAGAGCGGTGGGTGGTAAGGGGGGTGGGGTGGGAGGGGGGTGGTGGGAGGGGGAGGGGTGGGGGGGGGTATGCAGTGGTGGAGAAGATAGAGGCGAAGTACATGAGGTGGATGGTAAAGTATGGATGATGGCATTCGCTAAATGAGAGACAGGAATATCTGATGAGGCATCATTAGGAATGGAGATATTAGTCTGCATTGTGTTATCGTTTTTCCACCGAGTTCTGCTGTCAGTTTATTTCTCCCAATTTTTTGGAACGATTTATCTGGCAAGACTTTGCCTGACTGCAATATAGATAGGCAGCATGATGATGATGAAATCGGATTTAGCCACCTCTCGATTACTTAATTCACGTTTGCCAGAGATGGAGCAGTATTTTCGTGTACAGAGGGATTAAAAATTACGGGGGTTTGGAGTGGTTGGGACTTGTTTGCACGTTGTGGTTCTGATATAGAGGTGAAAATAGTTTGAAATTGTTTTAGGAGACAGCTCATTGGACGTACAAGATGCTTATTCTTGATCTGTGTCATTGCATCGGGAGTCTGGCAGGGCGAAATGATTTTTGGTGCTGTCCGGATGAGACATTCAGAGGATCTGCTATTCAGCACTGACAGGTTGCACAGGTCGACCAATTATTTATGGGAATGTTGACGAGGTAGGTGATGGGAGCTGAGTAGCGTTCGCTGACTGGCACTGAAACATTGGAGCAGAATGACCACCAGGGAGATCTGCTCAACTGGGACACCTGATATCCTCAGGCCCGGCGAAAGGGGGTGGTGAGGGTGACTTTTTTTTTTATCAGGACGACTTTGATGAGGGTAAACTCGTGAGTGACCAGCAAATGTTCCTCAGTATTGCTAAGAAAGCGATTTCTTGTGGCACCACCTGTACTGATGAGAGAAGTTTCTGGGCTCTGAGACGGTTAAAAGACTATCAAAGATCGACGAGGCTTCCGGAAAGGCCGCACAGTGGTGGAGTTGCTGAATGAAGGCTGCTCAATTTATTCAGAATCTTATTTGATGAGAAAGAAAAATGTTGTGTGGTGGAGAGCTATCAAAAGTGAAGCGTCCACCATCGATAAAATCGTAGTATCGTTGAAAAGCAACTGGAACACCTGCGGCGTATCCTCTTTGACCCCTGAGGTGGTCATCCGCATAAGTATTCAAGCGTGTTGCATGTACGTGATGCCACAGACGTGCCGGTGTTTCCGCCGGATAATCCACACCCCTACGTAGTCTTCCGTACAGTCTCGAAGCTACGAAAGTCACATCTGGAATATCGAATATTGGCAATTGCCATTGGCCACTTGCCGGCAGACCCCCGTTGAATCCGATCATCATGGTGGGGTAATCGTTACAATCCAACTCTATTCTCCAATTATCCTTCTGCGAAATTCGAGCGAGTTTTAATGGTACCTGATGGTACAATCTCATGGGGCTTGGGTGGTATCTTTGTAGAAAATCAATGGAAAATTATGAGTATGAAGTTACATTGGGAGAACATTTTTTTTTCTTTGATTCAAGTTAATTGCTGTTATTCCGAAGTTTAATTTTTTAGGAGTGACGGTGTCAGTGAGGCTGTTTAGCGAATCGTTACAGGTTCTTCGAACATACATATACTACCTACCCACCCAACTACCGACTCACCTACTCATTCACAAACTCACCTACTCATTCACCCACTCACCTACTCATTTATCCACCCACCCACCCACTTACCCACTCCCCCACCCACTTACCTACTCACCCACCCACTTACCCACTCACGCACCCACCCACCCACTCACCCACCCACTCACTCACCCACCCACTCACTCACTTTGACTTACCAACTCACCCACTTTCTCACCCCCCCCCCCCCCCACACACACAAATGCATAAATCTCGATACCACCCACAATCATAGGCATCACCCTTATTACCTGTTTGTACGATTTTCCATCCACTCCCGTGTTTTCAGTTGTAAATGCTACTGAGGGTTTGTTTTGCTCTGCAAAGCAAACCAGGTGGTGAAGTTGTGTCAGGACGATTGCGTCGTATGTTCGCACGTTATAACGAGCAGAAACATTACCAACATAGCCCATGCCCATTGCGAACACACGGATTGAGGCATGGGAACACCAGGCGATTTCTAGTAATGGCAAATGGTGCTAATATTTACGGAGCCTGAGGTACGGTTATAGAAGGGATTTGCCGCATATCCATTTGGCGCGGGCCAATGGTCGAGACGTTTAACGGTACTCGACGTGTGCTCTACGTCGTGATTGTAATTGCAATTGATGGACGCAAGGAGCTAGGATCCAAGTGCTGCCCGCGACTGACCGGCCAATGAGGTTTATTGCTCGTAAATTACGGCGTTATTCGCCGCGTAAATAGCCGGTTTCAACGCGGCATGCTGGTAATTTACTCCTACGAGCTAAATTAGATTTGCAATTTTTCTATTTCTACGATTTTCTAATTGTTGATTTGCGGGGAAAGAAATAAAATGTTTTGATAACGTAAGTTTGGGAATTATTTTTTTTTACATTGTTGGAATTTCTTATTTTTATGACCTCGTTTTTAATTCCATCCACTTAGCCATCCACTCACCTACCCACCCACTCACTCACCCACCCACCGACTCGCCCACCCACCCACCCACCCTCCCGCCCACTCAGCACCCACCCTTCCACCCGCCCACTTACCCACAAACTCACCCGCCCACTCACCCACCCGCCCACCTACCCACCCAACCACCCGCCCACCTACCCACCCAACCACCCGCCCGCCCAGTCACTGACCCTCCCACCTACCCATCCGCCCACTCATTCACCCACCCGCCCACCCACTCACTCACCCACCCGCCCACCCACCCACCCACCCACTTATTCACCCACCCACTCATTCATCCACCCACCCACCCACTCACTCACCCACCCACCCACCCACTCACTCACCCACCCACCCACCCACCCGCTCACTCACTCAAACACCCACCCGCCTGATCACTTACCTACCCACCCACTCGCTTAATCACTCGCCCACCCACCCGTCGACCCACCCATTGATGTCAAGGGAAGTGAGTGAGTGGGTGAGTGGGTAGGAGGGTGTGGGTGTATGTTCCGAAATTTCGAGTTTTTCTTCTAATTCTTCACCTAACTGGCAGCATAAACCAATCAGAACGCGACTTGCGTTCGCACATGCGCAGATGGACAACTTGGGTGCATGCGCATGGCTCAATTCGGTACACACGCTTGTAGGCGTTCGCCATTGGAACGCGGCAAACACGAACAATGCAACAAAATCGCAAAAGTGGAAGATAAAAATTTGGAAAAAAAATTCCGAGGTATGCTTCTAGGTGAGCCCTGCAAAAAATGGGAAATGAATGCGGATATAATATACAATTCCCAAAATCGTATAAAGTGTGAGTGTTATATTTATTCATTCATTCATTCATTCATTTAATTCATTCATTCATTTAATTCATTCATTCAATTTTTTAAGGCGTCGATACAGAAACGCATCTCGATTTTTTTTTCATTCCTCCGGGCGGACTATCGTCAATTTCTCTCAATTTTCATGAGCTACTTTAAAACCGCCCGGATTTTCGCCGTATTCTTCATGTAGTCACAGTTGAAGGGTGTGCCATTGTGGATTTGCGACGCCCATGTCGGGTAATCCCATGGGGAAAATCATTTTCTCAGCTGTACTCGTGCCCTCTCTTTGGGTATGTAGATACGTAGCGAATGAGACTATTTTCACCGCTCTACGTGTTATCTACTCTGTGAGTATTGTCAGAGATGCTGCGGATTTTGTCGATCCGCATTTTTAGTTCTTTGGATTTTTTTACATTTTCTTGGCTTTCCGGGATTTTTCGAAATTTTGCCATTTTTCAAAAAAAACTTTTCAAATTTTTGAAGTTCGTCGAATTTTTCGAATTATCAATTTCTTCGAATTATACGAATTTTTGGAATTTGGGAATCGTTCACAATTTTTAAATCAAAATTTTGGTTTTATTTGCAAATTATTCAATTCCGAAATTGCTGAAAATATGGGATAATCTCATGGGGATGATGATTTTCTCAGCTGTCCTCGTGCCCTTTCTTCGAGTAGGTAGATATGTACCGAATGAGCCAATTGTCACAGCACGACGTGTTATCTCGCCCAGTGAGTATTGTCACAGCGATGTTGTGGATTCCTTTGACTCACACAAACGAGTCGGCATCGAGTTATCATGGAGACTCAAGTGGGTGATTTAAACTATGCGCAAAGCTCAAACTGGGGGGATGTAGGTCGATCTTTTGGGTTCATTAGCCTTCCCAATTTTTCAATGATTCGTAGAAATTTTTCTCTAAGACTCGTTACATTTTAGGAATTTAAATTGATATAATTCTCTGGGCTTTTACAAATTTCTTCCAAACTCAAGAGTTTAAGGGAGTTTCCCTAGTTGGGAATTTTTTTTCGAAGCTTCAAACATCTCCGGATTTTTTTTCAACCCTGATCTTCCTTCAAATCCCCCCCCCCCCCCCCCCCCACCACAAAATCATCGAAATTTTCGAAATTACATGAAAAGTTTTTCAAAATTTTTCAAATTACTAAAATTTTCAAAATCATTGAAATTTTTGAAATCGTCAAACTCGTCAAATTTATCAAAATTTATCAAAATTTCCAAAATTTCCAAAATTTTTGAAATTTCCAAAATTTTGAAAATTCCCAAAATTCCCAAAATTTCCAAAATTTCCAAAATTTTCAAAATTTCCAAAATTTTCAAAATTTCCAAAAATTTTAAAATTTGCAAAATTTTTAAAATTTCCAAAATTTTCAAAAATTACAAAATTTTCAAAATTTCCAAAATTTTCAAAAATTCCAAAATTCTCAAAATTTCGAAAATTTTCAAAAATTCCAAAATTCTCAAAATTTCCAAAATTTCCAAAATTCCCAAAGATTTCAAAATTGTCAAGATTTTTTAAATTTTGAAAATTTTCAAAATTTCCAAAATTTCACAAATTTTAGAGAATAATTTTTCAAAATCTCAAAGTGATTAAAATGACTGAAACTTTTGAATTTTTTATTTTTTTCAAACCCTCTGAATTCACTAAAATACTGGAAATTTGTAGAATTTGAAACCTGTCATATCGCTCCCCTCATATAGCTGCTAATACACATTGACTAGGGGTTATTGATCGTCCATCTGATGTCATCCTGAATTTGGCTTTTCGGAAAATCCGGATATGGGTATGCGATGAGAGAGCGGCCTAATAAATGGCTGCATCCGTTGTCAATCGGATGTGTATTTGCGATCGCTGTGATCATTTACTGAAGTACAACAACGAGTAATTCGCCGCAATAGAACCGACTCGCTGGTAAATAGAGCACGAATGTGGCTTTATTATTATGCCCGACTATGATGTATATACGTCGCCATTAGTTCAACATTTATTCCTATTGACAGCAATTTACATGATTTATGAGATTTTTTTTCATCGTTGTTTCACACATCGAATAATGGGACATGATTTGTTACAGGGTGAATCGCAGATTAATAGTAAGTGAAATCATTACTTACCATTACTTAGTCATTGGTGGGAATTTCCATCCATCGATTTATGGGGATTTACAAAATTCTATAATCATTGGATATTTGTGGATTTTCGAAATTATTTTTTCAACAATTACAAAAATGTAAAAAAATTTTTTTTTTAATTTCAGAAATTGCAGAAAATTCACAATTTTTTAAAATTTCAAATTTTTCAAAAAATTCAAAAAATCTTAAAAATTTTTCAATATTTTAGAAATTTTCAAAAATTCCAAAATCCTTAAAAATTTCCAAAAATGTGAAAAAATTTCAAAAATTTCAAAAATTTCAAAAATTTCAAAAATTTCAAAAATTTCAAAAATTTCAAAAATTTCAAAAATTTCAAAAATTTCAAAAATTTCAAAAATTTCAAAAATTTCAAAAATTTCAAAAATTTCAAAAATTTCAAAAATTTCAAAAATTTCAAAAATTTCAAAAATTTCAAAAATTTCAAAAATTTCAAAAATTTCAAAAATTTCAAAAATTTCAAAAATTTCAAAAATTTCAAAAATTTCAAAAATTTCAAAAATTTCAAAAATTTCAAAAATTTCAAAAATTTCAAAAATTTCAAAAATTTCAAAAATTTCAAAAATTTCAAAAATTTCAAAAATTTCAAAAATTTCAAAAATTTCAAAAATTTCAAAAATTTCAAAAATTTCAAAAATTTCAAAAATTTCAAAAATTTCAAAAATTTCAAAAATTTCATAAATTTCAAAAATTTCAAAAATTTAAAAAATTTCAAAAAATTCAAAAACTTCAAATCCTTTAAAATTTTCAATAATTGAAAGAATTTTAAAATTAAAAATGCCGATAAGTCGAATGGACATGTAAATAAATAGACTATGAATATGGCTTCATTATCATGTCCGCGTATGATGTATATACATCGCTATCATCCGAACATTTATTCCTATTGACAGCAATTTAAATGATGAATGAGCTTTTTTCATCGTTGTTTCACACTGGCAATAATAACCCATCGAATAATGGGTCATGATTTACAACATGGAAAATCATGAATTGATAGTCAAATGATTATTTATAATTAATGAGGATTTGCATGGATATATCGAAATCCGGAGAATAATGATGGTCCCCATGAACACCTCAAATCACCGCACAAAAAATTCATCCAAAAACAATTCAATTTTCATTTGAAAAAAAATTAAAATTAAAATTAAATGGAATTAATTATTCCCGAAAAAATGAACAGCTCAGAATGTTTCTATATAAAAACTGTGTTTGCATTAATTTATTAACCACCCACTCCAACAAAAATTTGAAATGACAAATTAGCAAAAAAAAATTTTTAACTTGTCCATTTTTTTAAATTTATTTTTCCTAAATCCATGGAATTCAGATAACAAATCTGAGCAGACAAAATTGGAAAAAAAATCAATTGCAAATTTGTTATGAATTATTGCAACTTTTGTTTTCAATTCCAGTCAGCAAATCGTGAGGAAAACATTGATAAAAAAAAATTCTGTGCGGAGTAGGGAGGCCAGTTCTGAGAATGCGATACTAGCGTTTACCCCCACCACGCCCTGACGCCGAATCTCGAGTCTTGAAACTGGATAAAATGGATTTCTCGGGCATTTGTCATGTGAAATAGTTATACATTGATTATAAAGCAAAACTTTTATTCTAATTGCCACCTTTTGCGCCTAAATTTGACTATATATATATATATATATATATATATATATATATATATATATATATATATATATATAGTCAAATTGATAAAAGACATAATATATATATATATATATATATATATATATTATGTCTTTTAATTTTGTATCCTTAAGTTAAAAATAGTTGAGCTCAATTGAAGGAAATTAAACAAATAGATAAATGAATCAATTGTCAAAAAATTAACATATATCTATTTCTTGGTTAGTCTAAAACTGATCCCTAGATTCGAACCAGGCGTTAATATTGAAGAGTTTTGATCGCGAAAAATAACCCGCCGCTGACAAAAATTGAAATAATAATTTCGCATTGAAATTCTCGAGATCGAATTCCTCTTTCGCTCCATGTGCTAACATTGCACAATATGCATTATTCAGTTGCGAGGGAATTTTTCAAGATGTAGGGTATTGGAGAAATTGGAGGCTCGTGAGGACTAGATTTCACTAGATTATCCTGAGATTAATGGATAAAATTTGGAGATACTAGGGACACGTGCGAAGTTTGTTTTTTTTTTGGCTGTTGCCGACGTCTGATAGTGGTCATTTTTTTTTATCAAACTTCGCATTTTTTTTGGTTTTTGTAATTTCTGGAATTTTGAAATTTTCACATGTTCCAACTAAGTTTTTTTTTTATAAATTTTCATGTTCTTATTGAAGAATTTCAAAAATTGTGGGATTGTTGAGAATGGTAAATAATTGAAAAATTAAAGAAATTGAAAAATGTAACAATTTTTATTTATGAAACTGGAAAATTTTTTGAAGCACAAAAAAATTTAAAATTTCCGGAAATAAAAAAGCATAAAAAACTGCAATCGAAACTCCACTGCTAACTCAATTTCATTTTTATTCGTATTGAAATTCTGTACATAGGGCAATGGAGGTATTGTACATTCCAGGGGGGGCGGGGGGGGGGGGACGCGCTTGTCAATTTTAACAGCCATGAGGGCCTCCTGCATCAATTAATTATATTTTCCCGACATTTATTGACTGGACGTCGAGTGGATCGTCTGTCACTTTATTTCAACGCCACTTGTTCAATTTCATAAAAACCAATGAACCATATTAATTATAATAGAAAGGATTTTTATTAAAGCCAATAAATGCGATAAAATGGATTCGAGGCGTGCCTCGTCCGGATTTATTGTCAAAAATTTTTAGCTTCACGGCGTTATATCTCTCGAATCATGACACCCAACCACTCATACATCAGCACACCCACCCACTTACCGATCCATCAGTACACTCACCCACTCACCCATCCATCAACACACCCACCCAACCACCCATTAACACATCCACCCACCCGCCCATCCCTCAACACACCTACCTATCCATTGACACACCCACCCACCCACCGACACACCCACCCATCCATGGACACATCCAACCACCCGCCCGTCCATCAACACACCCACCCATCCATCAACGCACCCACCCATCCATCAAAACAGACCCACCCATCCACCAACACACCCACCCATCCATCCATCAACACCCACCCACCTTTCCATCAACACACCCACCCTTCCATCAACACACCCACCTATCCATTGACACACTCACCCATCCATGAACACATCCAACCACCCACCCACGCGTCCATTAACGCACTCACCCAGCCATATCCATCCACCAACACACCCACCCATCCATCCATCAACACCCACCCACCCACCTTTCCATCAACACACCCACCCACCCTTCCATCAACACATTCACCCACCCTTCCGTCAACACACCCACCAATCCATCAACACCCACCCACCCTTCCATCAACACATTCACCCACCCTTCCATCAACACACCCACCTATCCATTGACACACCCACCCATCCATGAACACATCCAACCACCCACCCACGCATCCATTAACGCACTCACCCACCCATCCATCCACCAACACATCTACCCATCCATCCATCAACACCCACCCACCCACCCTTCCCTCAACACACCCACCCACCCTTTCATCAACACATTCACCCGCCCATTCATCAACACACCCACCCATCCATCAACGTACGCACTCACATACTTCGGGATTTTTACATAGTGCGTAGAGTATTTGTCTACTACTTTAGAGGTCTTAGGTTTGCGCCCGCCACCGTAGCACAGGGGTTTCTGGAGGTTTACCCTGTGTTTACAAATACGATGTCCTTAATGGCGAAAGTCGGTCTCACCCGCATGGATGGGTGTCCAGTACTCCCTTTCGAAGAAGTGCTGAAGAGCAGCTACCTGGGGAGTACAAGAGCGAGGGGAGGACCCCCCCCCCCACACACGCTGCGACTACAACTTGAAATTTGTTGAAAAATGCAGGTAAATTCAATGAAATTGGTCTTCGTACCGAAAGAAAAATTGACAAAAATCAATCAATCTATCAAGCGCAATCAGAATGCTATGCGCAATATCCAATTGAAATTGATAATGACTAAGTGACTACGCAAACCCGTAAAACGAGTTTATCCTTTAGCCTATATTTTTCGCTAATCACAAAAATGCAACTGACGTAATTTGCAACAGAATTTTTACAGAGTTGATCAAATTAGAATTTCTCATGAATTATTGAATCAATTATATCGACATAACTTTTTTGGGTTGAAAAAAAATTATTGAGTTGACGCAAGTGGTGAGAAATACGTAAATGGAGAGCGACATTGCGATAGAGGCGGTTTCATTAGCTCGTAGTGGTGATAATTTTTTTCTTCTAATTTAGTGAATTAGGACATAAATATAACGTTTTGTAAATTTTTCTTGAGAACACATGAATATTTTTCTAACAGCTCAATTCATAAAATGAAATCGGTGGAGGGGGGTCAAGCGTAAAATTATATCATGTATATATTTTCACTTGAGGCTTTCTCAGCATTTCGTGACAATTATAACTCCCACAATTTTGAAAGTTTTGGCGTGTTTGAATATCGTTAAATCCAAAAACTTCCAAAAATCATCAATAAAAAAATTGAAAAATAGGAAAATTTGAAAGAATTCCAAAATTCCAAAAATTCCAAAATTCCAAGAATTTCAAAAATTTCAAAAATTTCAACAATTCAAAAATTCAAAAATGTAAAAATTCCAGGAATTCCAGAAATTCCACAATTTCAAAATTCCGAAATTCCAAAATTCCAAAATTTTAAAAGTTTTAATAATGCAAAAAAATTCAATAATTATAAAAATTTCAAACATTTCAAAAATTGAAAAAAAAAAATTCAAATTTTTAAAAATTTTCAAAAAATCATACATCGAAATTCACTCGTGGCATCAATCATAAACCGCGAATAACACTCTATCAATTTTCACTCGCGGCTTTCCCAGCGTTTCATGAAAATTATTAGTACGGGGCAGTCAGTGTACCGTTGTCGAAGAGCGCAGGTATGTCCAGTGAGGCTCCGCGAAACGGATGTTACGTGCCTGCGTGGGCAAATTATTCATTCAAATGCGAGAGCTATGATCATTCAATCTTTTCATCGAAAGATGGCAGCGATTGTCACTCTTGAAAGATCGTTCGTTTCGTGTGTAATAAACACCGGATATTCTGTCACTGATAAGATGTTACGAGTTTGTTTACTCACATAATAATTCTGAAGTAATTGGAGGAATGGATGAGAAGACTTCCGCGATTATTATGAGATCATTTGTGAGATAGTTTCGCGAATAAAAATATAATTCATATGAAGATATAATTCATGATGATTGTGTAATTTAAAAGGGAATGACCTTGGAAGAATCTCCAATTCTATGTTTCTATTTTTTTTTCAGTTTCATAGACTTTTCTTTATTTTCCTACAAGCTTGTAGGATTTTCCGGAATGCCCACCCACTCACCCTCCCGCCCAGCCGGCTCCGTCGTCACGCCCACCCACCTATCCACCCGCCCACCCGTCCATCGACCCGCCTACCCACCCACCCATCCATCCATCGACACGCCCCCCTACCCACCCATCCATCGACCCGCTTACCCACCCACCCACCCATCCGTCGACCCGCCAACCCACTCACCCAACCACGTGCAGACTC
Organism: Asobara japonica; assembly: GCA_026005395.1. Classification (NCBI taxonomy): domain Eukaryota; kingdom Metazoa; phylum Arthropoda; class Insecta; order Hymenoptera; family Braconidae; genus Asobara; species Asobara japonica. Next base: position 1,232,928 of record BQMI01000292.1, on the reverse strand, counting down.
ACCTATACATTCACCCGCCCACCCACTCATTCATCGTCCCGCCTAACCACCCACCCACCCATCGACCCGCCTACCCACCCACCCATCCGTCAACCCGCCTACCCACCCATCCATGCACAGACTCACCTATACACTCACCCGCCCACCCACTCATTCATCGTCCCGCCTACCCACCCACCTACCCGTCGACCCGCCTACCCACCCACCCATCCATCGACCCGCCTACCCACCCACCCATCCATCGCCCCGCCCATCCACTCACTCACCCGCCCACCCGTCCATTGACCCGCCTACCCACCCACCGATCCGTCAACCCGTCTACCCATCGACCCGCCTACCACCCACCCATCCATCCATCGACTCGCCTGCCCCCCCCCCCCCCCCACCCACCCGCCAACCCATACACACTCACCTTAAACATTGTCGAATACCATAATATTGAAAATAACAAAATTTTTATAGACCCCATAAAACGATTGGGTCACCATCAAAAATCTAACGCAACACCACACACTCAGGTACGCAAAGATCATCGAGACACATCATTCACACTTCTAACTAGGCATAGATGGTAGTCAAAATAAATCGCTGTTCCCGGTGATCATAATAACTTGTCCTATGCGGAAGTTGTAAAAAATCCGTAATTCGAGTTTTATCGCTTTTCGACACCCCCCCCCCCTGATTTATGACGAATTACCGAGTGTCAGGCAATCATAGCCGGTGTCGAGTTCGTGTAAACCAAGTGCTACAGAGTAACCCGTAAATTACGCCCCAACTACCGTAACTCGAGTGGTCATAGTGCATTCGAGAGGTGATATTACCGCTTTTCGCGCAAAAGGGTGCAACCAAGCCGTGGGATGACCCATCTACGCGACTCCATTCCACTTTACTCGCGCTTCCACGATAGTGTGTTATGAAAAATTAAAATTGTGCGTACATGCTCGAGGGCAGAGGTCGGGGCGGCGCTTAATTAAATTTTGCAAAAAAATCGACAGCTGAAGTAATCATCTTCAAGCAACCTTCCTTCAATTTATAGAAATATCACACACACACAAGCACTAACACACAGGTACACACAGGGCGGAACGCAGGCAAAAAAAACACACACACATGCGCGCGTCCCTGTAACCATATGCCCGTACGCAAACACACACACACATATACAAACATTAAAAAAAAAATTCCCCTGGTAAGTCTTGCCAAAATTTTGAGCTTCAAAAATTGGAGAACGTGAAAATTAAAAAAAAAAAGGAAAAAATCACTGTTTCATAAATTTTCCGGTTTTCCCAAAAAATACAGAGCGTTCGTAAACTCTCTAAATTTCCATATTTTTTTAGAGTTTATCTAGAACGACTGAGAATGATCTAAAATTATAAACTAACAGTACACGAATAATAAATCGTAAAACACATCGTTTTGTTTTTTTCCCGCGAAAATATCATGTATTTTGACAGTTGCATGTAATCCGACAAATCGAATTAATGTGGGAAATGCCGCAGACCGTTAAATGAATTTCCCACAATTGTCACAAGTCAAAATACGTAATATCGTGTAATTGTGTCTGTCGGGTCGATTGTTCCCATTGGTGTGCCTCCCCCCGCTTTTTCAATAAACCAAGCATCCTAGTGATCTAGAAGACTGAACGGAAACTCATCACCTATTGTATGGTAAACTCTAGAAATTACCAGTCACAATTACCTGTGTGTGTGTGTGTGTTTTTCTCCGTCCCTGTTTAATATACTTCGTCGGCAGGGGCCCGGCCGACTTTCGATGGCGCGCGCCAATGACAGACCCTCCCCCGCCCCCTCCCACTCCGCCCCCCCTCCTCCCCATCGGGTTGGGTTCCCACCCGGGCGAACGTTCTGATTCTATGGGTACTGCCGACAACACCCACGGAATGTTCGTGCTATGGGTCGCAATCCATGAGGAACTATTTCCGAAAAACATTCCCCGGACTCTGGGCGCGAACCCAGGACCCTCGACGCAGTGGGCACTAGGTACATACTCCACCCACTACACCAGGTACACTGTGTGTCCGTGTACGTACATGTGTGTGTGTGTGTGTTACTGGTTTCCGAACCCACCAACTGCCTCCTGATATTCCACGCAGTTATGACCCATTCCGATCGTTTACAACCCTCCACCGCGGAAACCGCTACCCCCACAAAAAAATATGTTAAATAAAAATTATTCCTCACCTAAAACCACAGATTTTATATCTCACAATTTTTCCTCTAACTCCAACCGTTTGGCAAATATGCTGCGTGGTACCTCAAAATCAAATTTCTGAAAAAAATCCCCGTGGTGGTCTTCAGCATATTATCCGATCCACGGATTTTTCGGATTTTTTTTTCACGACAATCTGAAGCCTTTGGAACTTTAGAGTGTTCGAGGGATATTAATTCATGTCAACAGACCACTCCGACTTTTTCCCCGAGACCTCCATTTCTGCAGATGTTCATGAAAAAAAAAAATACGAAAATAAAAATAACTTCTGGAAACCGAGGGGGAGGGGGTGGGGGGGTGGGGTGGGGTGAAAAATGCGGGGAAAACCTGGGGCAATCCCCTATGCATCTGAGTTAGTCCCGCACTCTCAGCGACAAAGTTATGGCATAGAGCACTCAAGTATCGTCGTTGATTTTCATGAAACAGAAACTTTACGAGCAATGCGCGAGGGTCCATGCCGTCTACCTCTGGATATGAAATTATTATTCATATAGGTACACTTACCAATGACAAGTGCATGGTGCCAAACGTACGGGGGCAACTATGTATGTATGCAGGAAAAGAAAGTGCGACCATTGGCCGACGATGAGGCGTACTTTGCATAAATGTGACTTGTGTATCAAAGGGGACGCATGTTCTGGGTATCTATATATTTTTTTTATTAAGTGAGTTGTTATAGTCAGTCCGAAAATGAAAAGTGTTATATATACGTGACGTTTGGTATCCTTGTATGGTTTTCGTAGGGATTTTTCCGGCGCTCACCACGGCAGCAGCTCTTTTTAGTTGGTAGGACTAGTGGACACCCATCCACCGGGGGCCTACTTGAAGCATTTTAGGCCAGCGTATTTCTAAACACGGGGTGAAACTCCCGAAACCCCTGTGCTACGATGGCGGGCACCTATGCAGGAACCCTCCCCCCCCCCCTGCTTGCCGCAGGTTAGGTTCCCGCCCGGCCTTGCGGTTTCATTTTATCGGTGTGTGCGCAAGAATTTTCAAGTTCTGAAACTTTTGAGCCTAGAATTTTTTGGAATTTTTGAAATTTTTGGAATTTTTGAAATTTTTGAAATTTTTGGAATTTTGAAATTTTTGAAATTTTTGAAATTTTTGGAATTTTTTGAAATTTTTGAAATTTTTGAAAGTTTTGAAATTTTTGAAATTTTTGAAATTTTTGAAATTTTTGAAATTTTTGAAATTTTTGAAATTTTTGAAATTTTTGAAATTTTTGAAATTTTTGAATTTTTTGAAATTTTTGAAATTTTTGAAATTTTAAAATTCTTTGAACTTTTAGATTTTTTGCTATTTTTGAAATTTTTTTAAGTTTTGCACTTTTTGATTTTTTTTTTTAATTGTGAAATGCGAAATAATTGATGAGCTACATCAACAACTGAGGTTTTCTCATTTTCAAACCACACGATGATCAATAGCGATATTTCAATTCCCTCAATCAGCACTTGTCACGACAGCTCATAAAAAAATCAGGGAATCGTAAAAAGTCGATAAAAGTGAAAGTTGCTCATTGTTTAAGTGCGACTGGAACCTCGAAACCATTAGATTTTGTCACATCATTGAAACCGGTAATTATGTTTTTTCTCATCTATTACTCACTAAAACCGTGAATTGATTGCTGCCAAATAGAGCGAAAATGATAGTCAGGGAAAACTCGTGGCAACGACTATAATTCCGATTTCGCTAATTTTAGGTTCGGCAACATTAGGTTTTTCTTTAGCATCAAATAGTTTCACCTGGCCTGTAGAAAATTCCTGTTCTAAAACTCATTTTAGTATTTTCGATATAATTTTTTTTCAATGTGTACGATTGGTGTACATGTGTGTGGGTGGGTATCGGTGTGAGGGGGTGCGTGTTGAAGTAGGTGAGTGGGCGGGTGGGACGGTATCGAAAGAGGTGGGTGGATGTTTGAGTATAGAAGGAAATGGATGGGTGGGTATCGAAGAAGGTGGGTGCGTGGTTGGGTGGGTGTCGAAGGAGGTGGGTGGATGCGCGGGTGGGTGTCGAAGGTGCTGGGTGGGTGTAGAAGGCGGTGGGTAGGTGTCGAAGGAGGTGGGGGGGGGGGGGGTGTAGAAGGCGGTGGGTAGGTGGGTTTCGAAGGAGGTGGGGGGGGGGGGGGTGGGTGGGTGTAGAAGGCGGTGGGTAGGTGGGTTTCGAAGGAGGTGGGTGGGTGTTGAAGGAGGTGGGTGGGTGTCGAAGGAGGTGGGTGGGTGTCGAAGGAGGTGGGGGGGGGGGGGGGTGTCGGAGAGGTGGGTGGGTGGGTGTCGAAGTAGGTGGGTGGGTGTAGAAGGCGGTGGGTAGGTGGCTATCAAGGAGGTGGGTGAGTGGGTGGGTGTCGAAGGAGGTGGGGGGGGGGGGTGGGTGGGTGGGTGTAGAAGGCGGTGGGTAGGTGGGTTTCGAAGGAGGTGGGTGGGTGTTGAAGGAGGTGGGTGGGTGTCGAAGGAGGTGGGTGGGTGTTGAAGGAGGTGGGTGGGTGTCGAAGGAGGTGGGTGGGTGTCGAAGGAGGTGGGGGGGGGTGTCGGAGAGGTGGGTGGGTGGGTGTCGAAGTAGGTGGGTGGGTGTAGAAGGCGGTGGGTAGGTGGCTGTCAAGGAGGTGGGTGAGTGGGTGGGTGTCGAAGGAGGTGGGGGGGGGGGTGGGTGGGTGGGTGTAGAAGGCGGTGGGTAGGTGGGTTTCGAAGGAGGTGGGTGGGTGTTGAAGGAGGTGGGTGGGTGTCGAAGGAGGTGGGTGGGTGTCGAAGGAGGTGGGTGGGTGTCGAAGGAGGTGGGGGGGGGGGTGGGTGGGTGTCGGAGAGGTGGGTGGGTGGGTGTCGAAGTGGGTGGGTGGGTGGTCGGAGGAACTTGAAAATATCTCCCAAATTTGGAAAAAAATAAAAAAATAATTCCATTTCATATCAAATTATTCCATATCGTACATAACTACCATTCGACGTTCTCGGCCAAACTGAGTTTCCTAACCTGTTCGGTATATTAAATTATAAAAACGAATGGCTCATGTAAAGTAGGCATTTGTCCGTGGGACTCTGGAGCTTTTGAGACAATCGAGTCGCGCCCCTGAATATTCAGCGATCAATTCACGCCCTGTCCCTTAAATTCTCACAACTGAGGGGTTTCCATCGCTCCTCACCGCCCAACTCACCAAACTCACCCAATCTCACGCATTGGGTCGGTGAATTGGCGAAACGTCATTTGAGCATATGTGATAAATTGTATCGCACGATTCCGAGGTGGTGGTGGCGGCGAAATTCGATGACACAATTGTGGGACTATGATCAACATTCGAGGCATTGGTTTAACGGTGAATAATGAAACTAGATTTAAATGAAAAAGGACTTCGACATTGTCTGTGTGTGTGTGGGTGTGTGTGGGTGGTTGTGTGTGGGTGGTTGTGTGTGGGTGGGTGTGTGTGGGTGGGTGTGTGTGGGTGAGTGGGTGGATCGGTGTGTAGGTGAGTGGGTGGGTGTGTAGGTGAGTGGGTGGGTGTGTAGGTAAGTGGGTGGGTGTGTAGGTGAGTGGGTGGGTGTGTGTGGTTGTGCGTGGGCGTGTGTGTGTGTGTATGTGTGTATGTGTGGGTGTGTGTGCGTAGGTGAGTGGGTGGGTCGGTGTGTGTAGGTGAGTGGTTGGGTGTGGGTGTGTGTGGGCGGGTGGTTGGGTGGATGTGTGCGGGTGAGTGGGTGTATGTGGGTGGGTGGCTGGTTGCGTATGTGTGTGTGTGTGTGTAAATTGTATAATCGTTAAAGTGATGGGAAAATGGAGTATGCTCTGGTGATCACTTACCCAAATTTCGATTTTTTTTTAAATGAAGTGGGAGTTACCCGTAGGAGAAATTGAACATGGCCACGGAACAGCCAAAGCCCCAGGATTCGACAGCCTATAGACCAGTTCCATAATGAACACATGACGTCATAGACACACGCCTGACCCGTCATATGCCGCTTGGAGGCATTCCGCTTTCGACAGGTTTAGGATTCACCAAATCGCCTAAACCTTCTCTGCACACTCGGCCCAACAAACGGACGAATGTATCAAATAGCCAAGTGGCTACTTTTGATGGTATATCATCAGTACACACACAGCTTGCGTGCTTCCCAGCATATGGAAATCAGGTGGAAATTCACATTTGCATTTGCGCGCAGGGCTATAACGGACTGTGGACTGTCCTATGGCTCCATGATTGCCATGCATGATTGCGGAGCACTGTCTCAATATTTCGCAAAATTTGGGGAAAAGTTTTGAAGTTTTTAGAATTTTTTATTTAATATTTGGAAAATTTGGAAATTTGGAAAATTTGGAAAATTTGGAAAATTTGGAAAATTTGGAAAATTTGGAAAATTTGGAAAATTTGGAAAATTTGGAAAATTTGAAAAATTTGGAAAATTTGAAAAATTTGGAAAATTCGGAAAATTTGGAAAATTTGGAAAATTTGGAAAATTTGGAAAATTTTGAAAATTTGGAAAATTTGGAAAATGATTCGGAATAACTTTTTGTGCTGCATTATTGAATTCCCAAACATCTAAAATTGTTTCCATCCATGTAAAACTCTGTGCAGAAAGTTGAAAGAGTTTAGCAATAGTTCGTCACATTCCCCGGAAGAAGAGTTCTCTCCGGAATGAGAATTACACGTGAGATTTGCTAGACAAAAGTAATTCTCCACATTCATCAAATGTGCGATGGGGTAACAATAGACAACCGCCGACTGTGATTGACGTGCAGTCGACCGATAAAACGCAAAGGCCGAGTGCATGAGATAGGAAGCGTGTCACGGTAACCGGGTCGCGGCCATTCTTTTCACGTTCATTGTACCTTACATTTATGGAAAGTCCCATGAGTTGGCACTGGAACTATACGAATTGACAAATACTGATTCTTATAGTAAAAAGAAGAGACGAAAGAAAATATCGATATATATCGAAATTATCGAAAAGCACAAAACCAAAACTGTGGTGATTTTGGTCTGGTGTTTTTGCACCCACCCGCCCATCCAACCACGCCCATTCACCCATCCAACCACGTCCTTCCACCCACCCAACCACGCCCATTCAGCCATCCAACCACGCCCATCCACCCGTCCAACCACGCCCATTCACCCATCCAACCACGCCCATCCACCCATGCAACCACGCCCATTTACCCACCCAACCACGCCCATCCACCCACCCAACCACGCCCATTCACCCATCCAACCACGTCCATCCACCCACCCAACCACGCCCATCCACCCGCCCAACCGCGCCCATTCACCCATCCAACCACGTCCATTCACCCATCCAACCACGTCCATCCACCCACCCAACCACGCCCATCGACCCATGCAACCACGCCCATTCAGCCATCCAACCAGGCCCATTCAGCCATCCAACCAGGCCCATCCACCCATGCAACCACGCCCATTCACCCATCCAACCACGCCCATCCACCCACCCAACCACGCCCATCCACCCACCCAACCACGCCCATCCACCCACCCAACCACGCCCATTCACCCATCCAACCACGTCCATCCACCCACCCAACCACGTCCATCCACCCACCCAACCACGCCCATCCACCCACCCAACCACGCCCATTCACCCATCCAACCACGTCCATCCACCCACCCAACCACGCCCATTCAGCCATCCAACCAGGCCCATCCACCCATGCAACCACGCCCATTCACCCATCCAACCACGTCCATCCACCCACCCAACCACGCCCATTTAGCCATCCAACCACGCCCATCCACCCATGCAACTACGCCCATTTACCCACCCAACCACGTCCATTCACCCATCCAAGCATGTCCATCCAGCCAACCACGCCCATCTAACCACACCCACCCAACCACGCCCATCCACCCACCCAACCACGCCCATTCACCCATCCAACCACGTCCATCCACCCACCCAACCACGTCCATCCACCCACCCAACCACGCCCATCCACCCACCCAACCACGCCCATTCACCCATCCAACCACGTCCATCCACCCACCCAACCACGCCCATTCAGCCATCCAACCAGGCCCATCCACCCATGCAACCACGCCCATTCACCCATCCAACCACGTCCATCCACCCACCCAACCACGCCCATTTAGCCATCCAACCACGCCCATCCACCCATGCAACTACGCCCATTTACCCACCCAACCACGTCCATTCACCCATCCAAGCATGTCCATCCAGCCAACCACGCCCATCTAACCACACCCACCCAACCACGCCCATCCACCCACCCAACCACGCCCATCCACCCACCCAACCACGCCCATTCACCCATCCAACCACGTCCATCCACCCACCCAACCACGTCCATCCACCCACCCAACCACGCCCATCCACCCACCCAACCACGCCCATTCACCCATCCAACCACGTCCATCCACCCACCCAACCACGCCCATTCAGCCATCCAACCAGGCCCATCCACCCATGCAACCACGCCCATTCACCCATCCAACCACGTCCATCCACCCACCCAACCACGCCCATTTAGCCATCCAACCACGCCCATCCACCCATGCAACTACGCCCATTTACCCACCCAACCACGTCCATTCACCCATCCAAGCATGTCCATCCAGCCACCCACGCCCATCTACCCACACCCACCCAACCACGCCCATCCACCCACCCAACCACGCCCATTCACCCATCCAACCACGTCCATCCACCCACCCAACCACGCCCATTTAGCCATCCAACCACGCCCATCCACCCATGCAACTACGCCCATTTACCCACCCAACCACGTCCATTCACCCATCCAAGCATGTCCATCCAGCCAACCACGCCCATCTAACCACACCCACCCAACCACGCCCATCCACCCACCCAACCACGCCCATCCACCCACCCAACCACGCCCATTCACCCATCCAACCACGTCCATCCACCCACCCAACCACGTCCATCCACCCACCCAACCACGCCCATCCACCCACCCAACCACGCCCATTCACCCATCCAACCACGTCCATCCACCCACCCAACCACGCCCATTCAGCCATCCAACCAGGCCCATCCACCCATGCAACCACGCCCATTCACCCATCCAACCACGTCCATCCACCCACCCAACCACGCCCATTTAGCCATCCAACCACGCCCATCCACCCATGCAACTACGCCCATTTACCCACCCAACCACGTCCATTCACCCATCCAAGCATGTCCATCCAGCCAACCACGCCCATCTAACCACACCCACCCAACCACGCCCATCCACCCACCCAACCACGCCCATTCACCCATCCAACCACGTCCATCCACGTCCATCCACCCACCCAACCACGCCCATCCACCCACCCAACCACGTCCATCCACCCACCCAACCACGCCCATCCACCCACCCAACCACGCCCATTCACCCATCCAACCACGTCCATCCACCCACCCAACCACGCCCATTCAGCCATCCAACCACGCCCATCCACCCATGCAACTACGCCCATTTACCCACCCAACCACGCCCATTCATCCATCCAACCATGTCCATCCAGCCAACCACGCCCATCTAACCACACCCACCCACCCAATCACGCCCATCCACCCACCCGCCCACACAAACACATTTTCAACATTTTTAAAGCGTTTTAAAGCCTACCCTCCTTTTTCGTTTTTAACCATTCAATATATCAAGAAATTTTTCAGAGGAGTTTGTGCAAAAATAAAAATGTTCCAGAACTACTGGCCGACATTAGACTAGCCAAGTGGACTAATTAGCTTAACCGCGCAGTCTTAGCCGCTTGGGTTCCTAAGTTCAAATCCCCGACAGGGCGAGAATTTTTTCGGAATGCCTAATGAGCGGGAGGTTGCTCATAGAGTAGCCGCCTATACCCCCATAGGTTTTCCGTAGTTTTCTGTGTCTTATCATGCGAATGCGGTGTAGTGTATGGCCCACAAGCCCACATATTCATAATGGATCGAAGGCGTTAGAGATAAAAAAAACAAGAACTTCTGGCAAAATTGTCAATAAATGTTAAACGTTTGTCACGAGTGGTGAACACAGCCAACCTACTGAATCAACACAAAAGTTTGAACATATAGAAAATGTGAAATGCAACAGGGTTACCCATTGTCCATCTGCACTAGTTCCACAAACACGTTTGAAACCGGGAATTGACTGACCTCAGATATTATTTTACCAGAGAACAATTGACACAATGTTGACAGAATTTAATCTCAAAGTATTGTGTGACTTTATGAAAGGATGACACTTGAATGAGAACATGATGGAAAAAACAAGCTATTGAAAATTTATGTCGCGATAAATTTTTGAATCACGTTTTTTTATATAAAAAAAAATTGAAAGTTATCATTGTGTCTGACATCCTTCATTTTAGGAATTGTAATTAATTTGTTGGACGATTAATTGATTTTATGTAATTACTGATTGACCCTGAGAAGATCATTTCTGTAATATGGACCACATTTGGCAGGCAATGCCGCCGCTAATAATTCACTTCATCATCTTAATCAGTCAGGAATATTCCCATCTTATGGTACTGAAATCAGATTACCGGAGGAAGATGCCATCAACGAATCGTAATTTTCCCAACTACCTTTCAATTTATTAACTGAATTTTCTACATTTCCCCAATTTTTTTCATCATTCAGAGATTTAGGTACATTGGTATTTCGACCCAATCGGGTCAACCTGGCGATTTTTTTTTCCATTTTTCCTTTAACCGATTTGGTATTTCAGCACAGCGTCTTAAATTTATTCTTCTCCAATATACCACGGTTAATCAGCGTAACCCCTATTAGTGTTATAATTAAAACTATCACTAATAGTTTATGCAGTAGAACATTATAAACAATTGAAATTGTTAATAACAATATATGTAATACACCAATTTCATCTAAAATCTAAACAGCCTTGCAGATCCTTGCAGCCTTTGATGGGGAGAAATCGGTGGAGAAAGAATTTGACTACATACATACACCGTCGCTTCCCCTATGGCTAAGTTAAAAATTTTCTGAAATTAAAATGACGGACCAATAATTAATTATGAATTTTTGAAAATGCCCAAATTCAAATGTCACAGATTCACTGACCGCATCGTCACCCTCCCCTATTCTCCTCTGTCCCCACCACGCCGAACTCGTGACGCGACCCCCCACTACTGATCAGTCAGTCACGCAATACACTGTGCGGGTCCGTTGGTGTCAGTGTATTTGCGGCGAGGCGGTCAAGAGTGGGGGAAAGCGGAGCGTGTGGCGGGGCATTCGGCTGTATGTACTCTGCACGTGGCGCTGCCCGGCGGAACTTGATACTACCTCTGGCGGCGCTCAAGGACACTGACCAGCGGAAGAAGCGCTTCTCATTTATTGACGCCGCGAGGACTCTGGGAGCGCTTAAATTCCGTCTTCTCCAAAAACTCATGACCCATTTACTGTACCGACCATCAGTTTGTTCCAAATTGAGAAACCGATTGCTGGAACCGAGGAGCATCGGTCACTGTAAGTATTTCCAGAAGATGACCTGGACGCAAATTCCCTACGGATACCATGATGTTAAATTAATCCAAGACTACAAGGATTAATTTTCAGGGATCCAAGATTTCCCCAATTTTCCCAATTCTTGGAAAAATTCAAATCGACTTCTGGTGGCACAAAATTGGTACTCAGAATTAAGACATTTTAACAGAGGGGGGGGGGGGGGAGGGGGTATTTTGTATTGATCGAAAGTATCCAAATTCTTGACAGCATTTCTGTAGAATATGGGATTCTCTCCCTTAAGGATGGGATCTCCGCCTCGGCAATGAAATATCCCTGTTCGGATAATATCTCGATTTGAGTGAAACATTTCAGGGAGAATATCCCCTCGATGCAGCGACGTTTCATTCTCGATTTGGGTATTTAAGACTGAGGTTCCTTTGAAGGTACAGTCGACTCTGTCGACTCTCCCTTGAGTGTAGCGCTCGGGAGCGAGCCAATTTTCAGCGATCCGTTTAGGTTGAGCCCCTACTTCCCTCACTCTTGCATGTCACGTGAGTCTTCGCGCAAGGGGCTTCGTCGCTCATATTGTGCGCAATGAGGTGGCGTCCGAAATAAGGCGCGAGAATTTTCGATGTCGTGGGGACAGAGCGTTTGAGGGGGCTCAACCTAGAGGAGTGCGAGTCAGTGGACTAATGGGATCGTCAACTAACTAACGCAGGTGTCAACTTGTGGGAGAGCCGACTGTATTTTCATCAGCGGTTCGTGAATATTTAGTTCTCGGAATCCGAGCAATGATGGAAAATTTGTAAATATTTTCATATCCGGAGCGAAGATGGTATCCCCGAATCTGGAGAGGTTAACTTTGTGTCACATAAGGGCCGGGTCCGGCGGACCCACGGTTATCTTGATCAAGTTGCCGTAGCTTTGCCTTATCAGGCCCGTATGAGGGCAATATCCGTCAGCCGTGCTCAAATAAAATTCTATGCTCAATCCGGTTATCTGTGCAAGGGCCTGGTCTGGGCCTTAGTACGTACCTTATCCCCAATCCCGGAATCTTTTTCACCCGAGCCGTTTTTACGTCAATGTCCAAGCACTTCTGCCCAAGTACACGAAGACATATCGCATTGTATCGAAGCGCGGAACTCTCAAATTGACACCGCGATTCTAAATTAATCCAGGGTTTACCGAACCACGATTTATCCAATTTTCCAACTTTTCAACTTCACATCATGTTTAACGTATAACACGGGGAAAACTGTCGACCCCATTTTCGCGCATTGCGTGCAGCCCCAGCACATGCCGTAATTCCAGGTGAGTAGAACACATCTCAGTCACTTGCAAATTTTTAGTACAGTTATAATATCGCATTAATGAGAGTTACTTCACATCGGGAGGAATGTTTAGATAATTATAGCAATGCAAATTCAGGTTTTTTTTTTAATCCAAGATCATTATTTTTTGCGAGGCCGACTTCATTTCTGCAGCGAAGTGGTCAGCGGTTTTCAGCAAATATCTTGAAATCTAATCGAGGTAACGAGATTTTTATTATGACCTTTTTTGTAGAGCAAGGTGAGGGCTACAAATTTGGTGGTATGCAAATTTCTGTATCTACTGTAGATTTTGAAATATTTATTGAAAACTGGCAGTGGGCGAAAGCAGAGTGAGGCACAATGTGAAAAGCGCGCGAAAAAATCATAAATTTGAAAATAAGAAAAACGAAATAAATAAAAAATTGTATGTATCAAATTTTGAAAATTTTTTTTTTTGCTAATTTTGAAATATTTGGCTATTTAAATTTTGAATAGCATTTCTTTTTAAGGTGAATTATTTTGCAGGTCACCTTGACAACCAGATGATTAAAATGTTTGCGTTTTAGATGTAGAGTGGTAGTGTACATGAGTGGTGATTTACATTGAACTTTGTGCAAATGCGTCAATATTTATCCATTTAGCATATTTCGTTCCCTTCTACTTTCGAATCGGTCGCAATTCACGGCTATTTACCGTTTCATACTCAAAATTAAAGGAATTTTGAAATTCTCGCAAGTGGAATTCCTTATGTTCCAATTCCGTGGACCAATCAAATATTCTAGAGGATTTTTGAATTATCAAAATTTTGGAAATTTTGGAAGATGTTTGAAATTTCCACTTTTTCCAATTTTCCAATTTTTTTGAATTTTCCAAATTTGTCAAGTTCGACATTTTTCGAATTTCGGAATGTACTGCGAAACCATCAGAATTATTCCATCTTGCATTTTGCGAGCATTTCAAATTGGCTTCAATTGAAATACTGCAAATCTGTGTCGGTGTGTGTATGTGTGTGACTACTGAAGCTCTGTTTCTGTGTGTGTGTGTATACGTGTAGCGGTGAAGTTAAATGTCAAAATATTGTTACACCCACCCACCCACCCATTCACCCACCCACCCATCCATCCACCCACCCGTCCACCCACCCACTTACTCATCCACCCACCCACCCACTAACCCCCCCACCCACCCACACCCCCCTCCCCCACCCACCCACCCACCCACCCACCCACCCACCCACCCACCCACTCACCCACTCACCCACCCACCCACCCACCCACTCACCCACACACACACACACACACACACACACACACACACACACACACACACACACACACCGACAGAGCCGCGTTATCTCAGCATTTGGTGAGAAACGTTCTAATAGTTCGCCAGAAATAGGCGGTTAAAAATTGTCTGATTGCTATTAGCAATTTCAAATTTCAAATATGCATAACACTTCACCGTGGGAACAATTCCCGATAGGAAACATTAAATGAATGTCGCTCCTTATGTAAAAATACACACTCAACGTTATATGACTCTTTTAACGTAAGCTTGAAAACTTGACAAATCGTCAATTACGCCGACTGACGTAATGACCATGCATTACTATTCCATTTTTTTACGGAGAGTCCTCGAAAATGAAGAATACTCTGCTTCCTGAATCCACTGTCATGATGATTTCAAGTCGATGAGAGTTGAATCGCTTCTAAAATGAGGCTGTACGCCAGTGGGACGCTTGGACCCTAGATCTCCTTTTTAACTTTTGCTCTTATTTTTTTTTTCTCTTCTGCACTTCTAGACTACTTTGGATTTGAGATCGGACGAGTTGGCGAACGGGTTGGCTGCGTGAAAAATACCACCGATGTGTGTCGCAAGAGCGCATGGAAAGCTGCGGGAGACTGCGTTTGTCCCTCGGCACTCTGTCGCATTCAGCGGAACTCGGTGGAAATCCAATGAGTGGGCACACATTTTTCTCCCCCCCCCCCCTCCCACCCACCCGGAATTCATTCGCATATTTTTCAAATTTTTTAAACTGTTTCCTATAGTTTTAGGTCTCTAGAATTTTTCCGGAATTTCTGGTGATTTTTATAACGATTTTGGGGATTATGGAATAATGAGCAAAAATATGGAAAATTTAAGCAAATTTTGAAAACGTAAAAAAAAAAATTTATTTTCAACATTTTGGTAATTTGGAAAATTTGGACATGCGGAAAATTTGGAAAATTTGGAAAATTTGGAAAATTTGGAAAATTTGGAAAATTTGGAAAATTTGGAAAATTTGGAAAATTTGGAAAATTTGGGAAATTTGGAAAATTTGGAAAATTTGGGAAATTTGAAAAATTTGGGGAAATTTGGAAAATTTGGGAAATTTCAAAAACACAAAAATCTCAAAAAACTCGAAATTTTTGGAAATTTCAAATTTGTTAAAAATTACAACAAAAAATACAAAATCCCCAAAATTTGGAGGAAATCAAAAAAAAATTTGAAGTGTCGAAACTCGAGAAAAATTGAAATCCCAAAATCAAAATAAAAAAAGAGTCAATGATTTACATATTTTGAGGAAGGTAATTAACCTCCCATGGAGATTATTCATTCAGAATCATTAGAGATTCATGAACTTGTGAATTGTCCACTAT
Organism: Asobara japonica; assembly: GCA_026005395.1. Lineage (NCBI taxonomy): Eukaryota > Metazoa > Arthropoda > Insecta > Hymenoptera > Braconidae > Asobara > Asobara japonica. The sequence goes on along the minus strand of BQMI01000292.1, from coordinate 1,217,325 downwards.
ATCAGGATTGTCAATATTCATTAGTAGATTGTCAATATTCATTAGTCAATTCACATTTGCAGGACTCAATAGAGTTCATTCATATGAAATGACTTGCGCCTAATTCGCTGCATCCATTACTCTCAATTTCATGAAACATGATTTTCTTAGAATACGAATTGAGTTTCAAACTTTTCGAATTTTCCAAAGACAAAAATATACTGAAAAGTTTCCCCTAATTTAATTCTATACAGGTTTACGCAAACTTTTGAGAAGTGAATTGCCAAAAAAATTTCCATTTTCAAAATTTTTGAACTTTTTTCTATTTCCAAAATTTTTTAAATTCAAAAAAAAATCAAATTAAAATATATGTTTTCAGAAAGAAAAATATTGACATTGGTCCTTAAATTCGAATATATCTGCGCGGGAAATTCAAAACAGTTGTTCCCTAAAATCAAAAAATTTGATACTCCCGATCTCAACAGCCTTGTACCTATTTAAGCTATCTAGAATTTCAAAAGTGTCTCTCGAGTTTGAAGGCCCCGATACCACTTATTTTTCCCAAGCATAAATCGACAAGAATAGTACTCCACAGCGTGCCAAGACGCAAATAAAAATTCCACCCCTGACCTCCGCCACGGTGGAAAAAGTGCTTCTTCAAACCACAACTCGAACTACGAATTTCAAATTTTTCAAATTTCACTTCATAGAAAACTCACCAAAAACTGTTATTTTTCTCAACATAAAAAAAAAAAACAAACCCAAACCCTCAAAATGTTTTTTCAAAAACTATGAAATGCAGACGGACCTCAAAACCTTAAAAACTCAATTGACCTCATCTCCAACTTCGCCCCCCCCCCACCCACCCTACTCCCCCCCATCCACCCTACTCCCCCACCCACCCTACTCCCCCACCCACCCTACTCCTCCCCCTATCCACCCCACTCCTCCCCCCATCCACCCCACTGCCCTCCCATCCACCCTACTCCTCCCCCTCCCCCGGACACCGTCCACCCCACTCCCCCTCCCACCCACTGCACCCATCCCCCGATCCACCCCCCCCCCTCCCACCCACTGCACTCATCCCCCGATCCGCCGCCCCCCTCCCCCCCATCCTAGTTTGGAATTGGTCCAGCCCAGTCCCCCCCCCCCCCCCTAATTAATTTGTGGAAGATCGACGCTGATAGTTAACCAGCAAGATCTCACGACGTGTGTACACAAGTTTAAGCTGAGCCATTGCAGTCGCTTCAGGTTTACCTGACCCCGACGCCGACCAAGTCTCGTGAATTATTTCCATGCAAACATAACGTGCAGGTGGAGTGGGAGGGGGCGGGGGTGGCAGGGAGGTGAATTCGACCTCACGACCCCTTCCATCTTCCCCAAAAACCGACTGCACCCATACTCGCGATCCTGCCGCGGGCTCATCATATCCCCGAGTGTGCCTCCCATTCATCCTATTCCCCTGAAATAGGATATCCAAGGCATTGTTGGTCGAGTCCGAGAATGTCGAAACAATGGTGGTGAAACACAGGTCCCCAGACGTATGAGACATCCGATTCAGCATTCACTGGTATTTACTCCGGTTAAACGAGCGAATTTCTGGGCTACTTGTGTTGCGTTGCATCTATAGGCTGTTGAGAGAATTGAAATTCGCTCATTAGGGTGATTAGCCTGGTTGCTTTGGATGATTAGAAGCTTGATGATAATCGAGGATTTCAATAGTAGCTAGCGCCGCGAGTTTCTGCTGTGAGCAAGCCTTTTGATCCTTTGAACTACCTTTTTGATCCCTGTGTGGTAACATTCACCACCAAGAAGAACCTGGTGAGCTTCCAGAAAATTTGCTGGGTCATCGATTTGTTGCAACAGGTTTTGACATCACATCGTGGCTGGTGGAATGGTAAGAGCTGACCATTCCCAGGATTCTTGCTAAACTACCTGTTTGCTAGGTGGTAACCTCCGAAACCAAGAAGAGCCTGGTGGGCTCTACCCCTCCTTGATCATCACTAAGCTTCGCAGATCTTAGGTCTTGGGCTGCATCAGACCTACACCCTTGGAGCAGATGGACACTGCAGCTTCAGCACCCTTCCTTTTTCCCTACTTAATCCTTCCGGCAATTCTCGGTACTTAGGACAGTTATTCATTACGCAATAAGGGCGGTATTGATTGTTAAGCTGGCCAATCAATTTTGTTTATTCCGAGCTGTGTATATTTATGGAAGTGTCCTTTGAAGAGAGTGATGACCATGGGAAGTCTTTGAGATTGACGTTGGGTTATTTGGAAATTGTGGGTTTTTCTCTTGGCCGGGGAATTTGATATGTTGGGCTTCTTATATAGTTTATTGACATTGGTAAATCAGAAAAATCTCCTGTTTGCTATATATAGTCACTGGAGAATATATAGCGTGCTGTTGTGCTAGCTTTTGACTTACCGATAGGGGTTAGGGTTTTGCCCCCGAAAATGGAAAATCCATTCTCCATCAGATCTCCACGTTTCATCGCATTTCTGACCTTTCAGACTATTTAAAACAAAATGTCTGTATGTGTGTGTGTGTGTGTGTGTGCCGATGTACGTATGTAACCAAAAATTTCCCGGAACGATTTCTCGTTAACAAATTATCCGATCGAGGTCCTGTATGACGCAATCGAAGCGTCTTGCCGTAACTTAGAGCTGATTAGTTTTTCCTCCATATATGTCTGCTGGTCTCTATTGCTATTAACAATTTCAATTGTTTATAACGCTGTATCTCACGAAATATTATAGATACGCAAAAATGTGTCGAACAAATGTTGTTCCTTATAAAAAAATACATATTTTGTGTTCTCTGACTTTTTTCGTATCTTTAACCGTTTCGGCGTTAGAGCGTTATGAACAATTGAAATCGTTTGGAGAGCTCTATGGTGAGTGAAATGAGAGATGGGAAGGAAAGTACACACACACACACACAGGCATCGGGAAGTTATAATTGGGCCCGCGGAGGGTCAAACCCACGGCCCTTTTAGCGGTGTGTTTGTTCGCTGTTTGGGAAATTGCAGATGAGTTCAACATTTTTTTCTTTTTTTTGAATTTTTTAAACAAATTTTAGGCCGAAAAAATACCTCAAAATCATTCTCTCTGATTCTAGTGCACACACATTAAGGTTGAACTCGGGTAAAATCAATTTTGCCGACAAAATGTATTCCTTCTGATGCATCAATTTGCATTTATTTGACCCGACCATTGAAAAGTGATTCACATTTAAATAACAGAGTATAAATCATTGCGCGCCATTTTTGAATAATCGAAAATTCCTTTTTGATAGATAAAATTGTTGCGTGATTTGGGGGGTAGGAAAAAATATTGTTTTTTTGGGACCTGTAGCTCAATAGTCAACTGTGCATCAAATTGGCAATTTCGTTTGAACGCTGTGTGTGTATTGCCGTGCGACACGCAAACCTGCCAATGGTAAAGTCAAATTACCGGACATTAAGCGTACACACTGAGTCAATCGGAAGCAATGGGATTCAGCAATTTAATAAAATTGAGGGGATATTAGCGAAGCGGAGGGACTCGAGTGAAATTCTCGGGTTTAATCTTTCAATGCAAAATCGCAAATTGAAAAGGGAGGAACGACTATTAATCCAATGGCTTCTTAAGTATCGGGTACTTCTTGCACATCAAATTCTACCTTAGTTCAGTCAGCTTTGTATTTTTTTTTTATCATGCAATTTAGGTTTTCAAAATTTTCCCATTTTTTGGAAAATCTTTTTTTTTGTCTTTTGAAATTCCCAAAGATTTTGGGAATTTCAAAATTTTTGGATTTATTGAAATTTGGCTTTTAATACTCAAATCTTCCAGAATTTGTATTTTTGAGTTTTTTTGTAGAAGTTTGAAATTTTTGAAGAAAAAATTTTTTTTGAAAATTTCAAAACTCAAAAAATTGGCGAAAATTTTTGGAAAAATATTATTTAAAATTTGTATTTTTGATTTTTTTTGTAGAAGTTGAAAAGTTTTGAAGAAATAAAAAAAAGGTGAAAATTCCAAAACTCAAAAAAATTGACGAAAATTTTTGGAAGAATATTATTTAAAATTTGTATTCTTGATTTTTTTGTAGAAGTTGGAAATTTTGGAAGAAAAAAAAAATTGAAAATTTCAAAACTCAAAAAATTGACGAAAATTTTTTGAAAAATTTTTGAAAATTTTTTTGAATTTTTGATTTTTTTTTGCACATGAGAAAATCAGGTTATGGAATATTGCGAGTACAGATTCTCTCAATCGGAATTAATGAAGCAATTCATTAAGATTGGTGGGAGACCGTCAGTCGCGGATTGAGGAAGAACGCTCTATTTTGATAATGGCGGGAGGGATCTGGAATTGAGAAGAAACCGTCAACTATTAAAAAAAAGCTGCCTCAAGTATTGGTTACAATATCCCAAAACATTTTTTTTACATGACGAGATATGAAATTTTTTTGATACCGGACGTAAAGTGACATTTTGGCCCCGCGCAGGGGGAGAGAATGTGCCTTTTGCGGCCGCGGGGACAGAATACTATTTTTCATCATACTATCCGTCAAATCCCGTTTTACGCCCAGTATGAAGAAAACTTCAATTCGTTAGACAGTGAATACTTTTCAGTTTTTTTACGGCCTTGAGACGAAAATATCCATTTCTAACCTGGGAACGTAAAATACAGAATGTCCAGTCACGTGTGCAAGTAGAGTTTTCCGTCCCTGCGTAGAGGTAGCGAAAATTTTTCCTACCTTCCATACGGGGAGAAAATCTATTTTTTGCGCCCGCCGTGCGGGGAGAAAATCTTACTTTTTCGCCCACTGGTACAAAAAAATTTTTTTCGATGGTCCCAAAAAAAAAAAAAAATTATACAATATTTTCTGTGTTGGAGATGACAATTTTTTTGCAGATTGTATTGAACTTGCGGATTAGAATCTGCAATCCCACATTAGACATCTTGCTAAGAATTTTTTTTCTCATCATGACAATAATGAAGAGACTTAAATGTCAAAAAATTGCATTAACCAATGCCATCAATTGTTAAGCAATTCTTGAAATTAATGAGCCCGCGTTATTACTGATTTATTGTCGTCATGACTTTAATTGTTCGGCTTATACATTTTTTAGCCAACGCTGATTGCTGAGGTGCGCAATTCTCTGGAATGAAAAGTATACAGGCAAAGTTTGACCCATATCTCGTCAATTTGTCAATTATCGTGAAAACATTTTTCTTATCTACACTTGACAATTGCGCTTCAAAATCACTCCAAAAATTTTCAAAAAATTCCAAAAATATTGTGGACATTAAAAAAAAAATTGAAAAAAATTTTATCAATTTTTTTTTTAATTTTCAATCTTCAAACATTTTTAGAAATCTAAAAAATAAAAAAATTGATTAATAACGTTGAAACCTCAGAGATCTCAGAAACGCGGAATTAACGAAAATTTTGGAAAACGGGCGCAAAAAATGCGGCAGATTTAAAAAAAATTCCGACTAAAACAGCAAAAATAAAAATTCAAAGCCTTGCAACTTGGTCAAATTTAATTGCCAATTGCTCATCTACATAAGACTCCATTAAAATGCCCTGCTTTCATGAATTTGAGTAAGCCCGGTATATATTAAAAATGCAATCCGGCATTTGCTTGACCACACTCAGCGCATTATACATCTCGAATCGCTTGTTATGCGTTGGTTTTTCCCCCAAACACTTACATTATCTCTGGCCATTCCTCACGTGCCGATAACGCTTATCCGATCCGTAAATAACAATGCTTGACAAGAGTTGAAATAGTGAGGAAGTTAACTAGACAAAGCCCATCTATTTGAATATTCAATCACCTCAATATGTAAATTCAATTTCTTCAACTACAAAAAAAAAAAACAAATTGAGGAAAAATCCGACCGTCAGATATGACAAGGCACTTCCATAAATCAGATCCACGGAAAACCATCGCAGTTATAATTTGGTACTAGTGTGTGTGTGTGTGTGTGGGGGGTGGGTGAGTGGGTGGGTGAGTGGGTGGGTGGGTGGGTGAGTGGGTGGGTGAGTGGGTGGGTGAGTGGGTGGGTGAGTGGGTGGGTGTGGGTGAGTAGGTGTGTGGGTGGGTGGGTGTGGGTGGGTGGGTGAGTAGGTGTGTGGGTGGGTGGGTGGTTGTATGAATGGGTGCCTGGGTGGGTGGTGTATGGATGGGTGGGTGGTGAATTATTCACTACCATTCAATTCGACCCATAACCCGTTTACACAACACTATTCCTCTATTCATACATACAATGAAATTGTCAACATATATTCATTACTCACCTCACTTTGACACCTTGCACCTCGCCAAGTGTCGGATTATCCGTGTAATCCTCACCGCTAATTCTCACAACACCATTCTCCAAATCTACAGCATCACCATTAAGCACAACATCAACGAGATCACTAAAATCATCATGTACCTCTTCTTTTTTACCCCCACCACCCTCAGCCACAACACTATTCTCCCTAATTACAGTATCCCTGGTATTTTGTGTACCAACTGATGTATCACCACCTGTCAACTCCTTACTCACATTAGTTCTCTGCAAAAATTTCCTCCTAAAATTATTATACACCGTATCACGATTCAATTCATCACCCATCCTCACCTTACCATGACTGGGTACCAGATGATGACCACTGTACCCCAAATCCATCTGCAAATCCATCACTAATAGCAGTGTAAACAGTATAGCAAATGCACTGAAGCCAAATATCAGCTTCTCCCTAATGCGCATCATCTTGATAAACAGTCCCATATTAACTTTTCTCGTTTCCACCTTCGCCAACCTATTTCTTTTTCCCACCTCAAACTCCAGCACCTGTTGCTCCAGCACCTTGGAGCCTGCTCGTTGTTTTTTGCAACTTTTCTTACCCCGTTCTACATACGTAGACGCTGTATCACCTTGGCTTGTCTTCAGAGGCTTGGAGAAGGACGTTCCACCATTGGTCAATTTAGGTTGCTGATTGATACCAAAGTGTCCTCCACCAAGATTGGACCAGTTGATATTATCGTCTTGGACACTTTTCGAACGTGGTCTCTTGTCACGCTTGCCGTCACTCAACTGATCCCTCACCGTCGTATCGTCCAACGTATCACTCAATACTGTATGCCACGCAATTGTATCACCCTGCCTTGTCACACCTTCTCCCACCCTCGCATTAGAATTCCAACAATTTCCTGAATATGCATTTCTCCGTGAGCATTTATCACTGGATTTTACGGTATTAATGACATTTAAAGTCACTGGGTTTAACGTTGCAGTGGCAGTGGTTAAGTGGCGCGAGGATATTGGCTCGTTAGCGGAGACAAGATTATCGTCTGACCTCTTATTGTTATCAGTAGTTAATGACCCGGGGCAACACGTCGTCTCTGGTGTGGGTGAACGTTTGTATTTTGCTTCTTCCCTACAAGCCGAACGCTTCCAATTCGACGGTTTTTTATCCGTCGTGTGGCCAACGCTTTTCACACTTGGACAGCGTCTCCTGGTGTCATCTGGGGTACATTCAGCACCTGGTACCAGACTTGCAAGTTCCGTCTGGACATTGGTACTGGGCTTCTCCAGTAGCTGGAAGTCGTTCTTGGATGGACCTAGCTGGTCATTCTCCACGGGTAGGCTAGATGAGCTAGGTGGTCTTGGTCTGGGTGGTCTCCAAACTGGAACCCTGCTGCATGGATCCAGTGATGATGGGTTTCCTTGGGAGAGCTTCCTGGTGCGGTCTCCACTCCCCCCACTACGTCTAACTTTCACACTTTGGGTACGTCTTCTTGGCTCATCTGGTGCACATCTAGGGCTGCCAACTAGACATCCAGCAGGTTCCTCATCAGGGTTGTACTTTCCTGTCTGCGCATTGGTTCTGATCTTCTCCTCCAAGACCTGGAAGTTATTCTCCGAGCGAATTAGCTCATCAACATCCTCCAAGGATATGCTACGTGAGCTGGATCGTTTGGACTGCGGTGAATTGGAGAGTCTCTCCGCGGGAGAACTGTCATGTGAATCAGGTGATTGATGTCTTTGGGGATGCTTCCTGGTATCATTGGACGGATCTTCCAGGCGATCAGCTGATCTGCATTGATCTCGCCGAACTTGATGCTTATGTAGGCGTCTGTGACGTTTTGGTGGTACTGGTGTGTCAGATCGGCTTCTCTGACTGTCACTGTCACTTGACAGCTGTCTACGGATCAGCCTAGGACTCCGGATATTCTTGATCAGCTTCTCGCAGTTCAGGGCTAGGTTCTCTTTCGATGATTTTATTAGCTTCTTTATGAAGGAGTTGCTGCGCTTGACCTCGACCTTGCCTAGATGTGGGTCATTTGATGATTGTGTTACATCATTTGGGTCTAGCCGGTTGGCTCCGATGTGATTAGAGCGTGCTTTGGAGATTGGTACAGATCTTCCACGGCTGGTTCCATTATTTTGCAGTACAGCTGACTCGGATTGACAAGTGTTTACCCGGTGATTTCTGGAGATATGACTTATGCTATCTTGTAATATCCGGTGGCTCGACTGTCGTTCCGCGGATTGCAAACTTGTCGATGTACATCTCACGGTTGCCAGAGTTACTTCCGTTCAACTGCCTCCTTTGATGAATTCGGAGCTTCTTCTAGCGGATGGACTTAGGAATGCAGAATGCTATCACAGTGTCTTTGACAATCAGAGGCAGTACTTTGGAGATGATGATGCCAGTTGTGCTATTTGATCTGAAACAACAATAGTAATTTTTTTTTTTTAATGTTGGGGGCCAAAAATTTGGGGCTTTTGGTAAGATTGGAGAGTTCAGGTGGGGCAGAGGTGTTGGGTAAATAATTAATCAGGCATCATGAAAATGAAACACAAGCCAATTAAACGATTGAAATTGCGCCAGGGTAATTACCAACACTTTCCAATATGCTAATTAAAGCGATGACACAGAGACACACGTGATACGGTGTTGTGAATGAACAGTGAGTCGATGGTAATTGGTCTTGGTTCTAACTATTTGTTAACACTTTACAACTTGTTAACATTGGAGGACGAAGAACATTTGTTGAATCATGCTTTGTTATGTTTACAATTATGTTTCATGAAATTGATAAATTGTTGCAGATCAATTGGGCAACGTCCCAGTATTGACATGGGACAGTGTCCCAGTGTTGACATGGGACAGTGTCCCAGTGTTGACATGGGACAGTGTCCCAGTTTTGACATGGGACAGTATCCCAGTGTTGGCTTGGGACAGTGCCCCAGTGGGAAAATGGGACAATGTCCCGGTATAAAATGGGACATTACACTAGTAGAAAAATGGGACATTGTCACAATTTAAAAATGGGACAGTGTCCCAGTGGGAAAATAGGATAGTGTCCCGGTGGGAAAATGGGATAGTGTCCCGGTGGGAAAATGGGACAGTGCCCCTGTGGGAAAATGGGACAGTGTCCCAGTGGGAAAATGGGATAGTGCCCCGGTGGGAAAATGGGACAGTGTCCCGGTGGGAAAATGGGACAGTGTCCCGGTGGGAAAATGGGACAGTGCCCCGGTGGGAAAATGGGACAGTGTCCCAGTGTAAAAACGGGCCACTGTCCCAGCGGGAAAATGGGGCATTATTCCATAGGAAAATATGGCATTGTCCCAACATACACAATGGGACAACTCCCTACTAGGAAAATGGGACAGTCCCCTCGTAGAAAAAGGGGACTTTGTCCTAATACAAAATGGGACAGGCTGACGGTGGGAAATTAGGCGGTGTCCCAGTATAAAAATGGACCAGTGTCCCAATTCGCCAAGTCCCATTTTTCAATTGTTTTTTTCACTCATGCTGGTCAGTTAGACCTTGAGATAAGGTTGATTCTTTTTTGGCTAGTGGTGTTAAGAACAAGGTGTGGCATAATGATACAAATGTACAGAGTTCTAACGCTGAGAGGAGTATACCATTACAGTTATCGCAGTGCTTATAGGGCACTTTGGCCCTTGCAACGGCCCTCTTTGCTTCTACACCATAAGCATACCAGGTCACAATGACAATACCCAAGTCATTTTATTCAACCCTTAAAAAAATATTCATGAATACATAATTCAAATAACCGAGGCCACGGCCACTATCTGCTGCCACTGCATTCTGGAACGAAACTCATTGTACACGAGGCCTGAAGAAATCAACATTCTTCCGGTGTCTAACACTTGCGATACCCAAATGTATACGACTTCCGCTATGAAGATTAAGGCACTGGTGATATTCTCGCGTTTCGGGAAATGAGCCTCGAGGGAATTTATGGATTTTTTTTTGGGGTGGGGGAGGGGGAGGGGGGGGGGGAGGTGTATGATGTATATGAAAAATGTGAAAAAAAATTGAGATTCTTTGGGCCCTTGGACTTTTTGATGAATTGTTCTTTCAATTTTTATTTTTTTAACTTTTTTTTTTATTTTGTTTTTTTTTTAATTTTCAATTTTTTTTTAACTTTTTTTTTTAATTTTCAATATTTTTTTTATTTTTTATTTTTAATTTTTTTTTTTTGATTACAAAAAAATTTCGAAAGGATTTTTGAAAGGAAAATACGTAGACTTTTTCAGTTGTTATTTTGAGCGATCCCTTGAATAAACCAAAACTGAAGGCTGCCAAAAAAAAGTGTAAAACGGTTGCGATTGTCCAATTTCCTCTCGAGCCGTCTGTTTTTACAACCGACGTGTGTCAAATTAATGCAACACCGGTCAGTTGGAATTAAATCCCTCTCGATTGTCCTGAGTGAAAGCAATTTTTGTTTTATTTTTATTTAACAGTCGGGGAAAATAACAATTTAAGAAAAATCGATGTAGATGCTCATTCATGGCATTAACAGATACAAACACCTTGCATGTATTTTTTCGAAAAATTGAAAAAATTGTAAAATTTTGAGATTTTTGAACGGTTTTGCAAATTTCTGAAAATTTGTGAAAAACTTCAAAATTTTGGAAATTCTAAAATCTTTAAAAATTTTGAAAATTTTGAAAATCTTGAAAATTTCGAAAATTTCGAAAATTTTGAAAATTTTGAAAATTCTGAAAATTTTGAAAATTTTGAAAATTCTGAAAATCTTGAAAATTTCGAAAATTTTGAAAATTCTGAAAATTTTGAAAATTCTGAAAATTTTGAAAATTTTGAAAATTTTGAAAATTTTGAAAATTTTGAAAATTTTGAAAATTTTGAAAATTTTGAAAATTTTGAAAATTTTGAAAATTTTGAAAATTTTGAAAATTTTGAAAATTTTGAAAATTTTGAAAATTTTGAAAATTTTGAAAATTTTGAAAATTTTGAAAATTTTGAAAATTTTGAAAATTTTGAAAATTTTGAAAATTTTGAAAATTTTGAAAATTTTGAAAATTTTGAAAATTTTGAAAATTTTAAAAATTTTGAAAATTTTGAAAATTTCGAAAATTTTGCAAATTTTGCAAATTTTGCATATTTTGAAAATTCTGAAAATTTTGAATAATTTTGAAAATTTTGAAAATTTTAATCAAAGTCCAAAAATCCCTGAAACTCTTAAGTCCGCTCAGCAAAATCTGTGAATAATTTTTTACTCGCAATAACCCTTGCATGTGCATCATAACCCATTCTCAGAGCTACAAAGGATGAAAAAATCCGTTCATAAAAATCATCACGATTGTGAACTATCGAGTAAAACGTGTGCCACTACGAATTGCATATTTGAAACTGTTATAACCATTGTTAAGGCGATGAGCAAAAAGTTGAATAGAATTTTCACGAGTTTTTTTTCTCACTTGTTCGGGTCACGCGTCTCCATCTCCAATATCACTATCGGAAATCCATCCAGTTCAGAATTTTAATGTATCCTCGTCTTGGTTGCAATCTCTTTTCCCCCAATGTTCCGACATCTGCCCCTTGAGGGATCACATTGTAATGCATATGCCATAAGTCATGGAGTTTGGCGACACTCATACGTATCACGTACCTGAGTACTTATTCGCGCCTACCCTCCCACCTCCCGCCCACCCACCCCCCGAGAAATCCTGACTCCACTTTAATAGCCAAATGTCAATTACAATCTGAATTTTTTCTCCCCATGCATAATAACTAAATTCAAATGATCTTCCATAACTCGACTCCATGAAATCCAACCAAAGATAAAAAACTATTTTAAGATTCCAGGTGTTGAGACTTCAGGCCTTGAGATTTCAGGTGTTGAGACTTCAGGTCTTGAGATTTCAGGTCTTGAGATTTCAGGTCTTGAGATTTCAGGTCTTGAGATTTCAGGTTTTGAAGTTTCAGGTCTTGAGATTTCAGGTTTTGACGTTTCAGGTCTTGATATTTCAGGTCTTGAGATTTCAGGTATTGAGACTTCGGTATTGAGACTTCAGGTCTTGAGACTTCAGGTATTCAGACTTCAGGTCTTGCGATTTCAGGTCTTGAGATTTCAGGTATTAAGACTTCGGTATTGAGACTTCAGGTCTTGAGACTTCAGGTCTTGAGACTTCAGGTATTCAGACTTCAGGTCTTGCGATTTCAGGTCTTGAGATTTCAGGTATTAAGACTTCGGTATTGAGACTTCAGGTCTTGAGACTTCAGGTCTTGCGATTTCAGGTCTTGAAATTTCAGGTATTGAGGCTTCAGGTCTTGAGACTTCAGGTCTTGAGACTCCAGGTCTTGAAGTTTCAGGTCTTGAGATTTCAGGTCTTGAGATTTCAGGTCTTGCGACTTCAGGTCGTGGGACTTTAGGTCTCAAGACTTCAAGTCTCGAAGTTTCGGGTCTTGAGACTTTAGGTCTTGAGGCTTTAGGTCTTGAGGCTTTAGGTCTTGAGGCTTTGGGTCTAGAGACTTTAGGTCTTGAGACTTTAGGTCTTGAGACTTTAGGTCTTGAGACTTCAGGTCTTGAAATTTCAGGTATTGAGGCTTCAGGTCTTGAGACTTCAGGTCTTGAGACTCCAGGTCTTGAAGTTTCAGGTCTTGAGATTTCAGGTCTTGCGACTTCAGGTCGTGGGATTTTAGGTCTCAAGACTTCAAGTCTTGAGATTTCAGGTCTTGCGACTTCAGGTCGTGGGATTTTAGGTCTCAAGACTTCAAGTCTCGAAGTTTCGGGTCTTGAGACTTTAGGTCTTGAGGCTTTAGGTCTTGAGGCTTTAGGTCTTGAGGCTTTAGGTCTTGAGGCTTTAGGTCTTGAGGCTTTAGGTCTTGAGGCTTTAGGTCTTGAGGCTTTAGGTCTTGAGGCTTTAGGTCTTGAGGCTTTAGGTCTTGAGGCTTTAGGTCTTGAGACTTTAGGTCTTGAGACTTTAGGTCTTGAGACTTTAGGTCTTGAGACTTTAGGTCTTGAGACTTTAGGTCTTGAGACTTCAGGTCTTGAGGCTTCAGGTCGTGGGACTTCAAGTCTTGAGATTTCAGGTCTTGGGACTTCAGGTCTTGAGACTTCAAGTCTTGAAATTTCAGGTCTCAAGACTTTAGGTATTCAAATTTCAGGTCTTGAGGCTTCAGGTTTTCAAATTTCAGGTTTTCACACTCCAGATCTTAAGGCTCCAGATCTTAAAATGTAATTCCTTTCAAATATTGTAAATTTTCTAAAAAATAGTCCAAATTTTTCAAATTACTGAAAGCTGCAATATTTTGGTGAATTAGAAAAAAATGAAAAGTCACACTTTTTGGATATTTTTCTCGTGTTTTATTGGAAGGAAACCCTTTAGTTTTTAAATTCCATTTTCGTTTTTGCGAGAGCAGATAGAAAAGCGATGGGATCTTTCTTTTTTATGATTCCATTCTTTATGCCCTGTTACGCACTACAATCGAATCTGAGGGATGGGTCTCTGTGCGCTAGCCGGGGGGATCGTTGAAATATGAATTATATGGGGGTGGTGGATGGGTTATGGACACTTGCAGAACTAAAAGTTGCAGAGTAACGGGATTGTTTGCTGTTATGTCGTACTTGGGGAAATATTAGTTTTCAACGTGGACTCTTTGGAAGCTTTATAACGGAAAAATTCACGAGATACGAACTTCTTCCCCTGAAAATCAGAGGTTGCAAAAATTTTGGGTAAACACTTGATGCAGAAGAATTTATCACCAATTTGAAATAATCGAAAGATATTGATACATTTTTGAAAATTAAAGAAAAAAATTTGAAAACCAAAAATTGCAAGCCTCGGAAAATTTTGCATACCCAAACAATTTATGCAAATCCCAAAATACCAGGCGAACACTATTTCACTCAATTCACTTGACATCAATTTGTAGATATCTCCAACCTTGTCATGGCACAATTAAACACAACACCACAATGTATTACACATCGGCTTCAAAAGTCGTTTCATATCCTCTCGTTTTGCCAACAAAATTTATTTCAAGCAACAAACAGGCGCCGGGCCAAGATTTTAACATAAAATAAATATAACAATCTCCACAATTGTTGATAGTTATTTTCCCCGAAACTTGGAGAGAAAAAAAATATTAATTTAATCGTCAAAATTTTAGAGTGGGAAAATTATGAGGTCAAGACTTAATGGAGAAATAAAATTGTTGTCATATAAAAATTCCTAGGCTGTATTAAAGAAAATGTGTACGTAACTGTGTGTGTGTGTGTGTGTGTGTGTGCGTGCGGGGCAAGCGCTGACGTTGATGTGTGTGTAGAGATAGGTGAGGATGTGACATTCGGTGTGTGTGTGTGTGTGGGTCGGAGTGTGAGTACGTAGGCCTACAAAACCAAAAACAACGAATGTGATCCGTAATTCGCATTTTTTTCATGAATGAGTAGATATAGCACAACAAGTCATATAACTTTTTTTGTCCAAAATTAAATTCTCCACAAGAACTGCTTAATACATTTTGGTCGTAAACCCACGCGATAATGAGATAATCGCCTTTTGGCAACCAAATCTTCCGGGAGATTACAAAGCGCGGTATTGTTTAGGCGCCACAATCCGTCTTACTTATGCAAATAATTATAATAGTTTTGTAACAGTCGTAATATTTGGAAGATTTTTGAGATTTGGGACATTTGTAACATCTGTAACAATTGATTATTATGACGTTGCGTATTCAGTTTGCTCCGTTAACAGAATTTCTACAAAAGCCGGCTGCAAAATTAACTTGAAAAAATCCATTCACGTGTACAATTCGCTCGAAAAAATAGCGTCGACTAGAATAACAAGCATTTTGAATAATAAAACATGCGCCCGTCACGTTCTAAAGATATTAAATTTATCAATAGCCCGAGCAGTCAGGAATGAATTAAAAACAGAAAAAAAATCGAATGCCAGTAGTTAAATGGGGCAATCATAATTGGGTAACATAAAATATAATACAATCAGATCATAAAGTGTTGACGGAAAAAAATGAAATTACTCGACGATTGTTTGGATGGCAGCTCAAGTTTATTGTTGCTGAAATTTTTGGACGACGGGATTTAAAAAATATGAATCATTTTTTTTTCTCTCGCTAAGCAATTAATATTGCTTGAATGGTTATATCGTTAGCAACTTAACTGCTGGAGGTCATGCTGAGGTATTGACTGAAGTGAATTCTATAATTTGATTTTTTTGGAAATTTCGAATATCTTGAGAATTTCAAAAATTTTGAAAATTTTGAATACTTTGTAAATTTTGAAAATTTTAAATTGTTTAAAAATTTTGAAAATTTTGAAAGGTTTGAAAATTTTGAAAGGTTTGAAAATTTTGAAAATTTAAAAAATTTTGAAAATTCTGAAATCTTTGAAAATTTTTAAAATTTTGAAATTTTTGGAAATTTTAGAAATTTTGAAAATGTTGCAAATTTTGAGAATTTCTAAAATTTTGGAAATTACGAAAAATTTAAAAATTTTGAATATTTTGCAAATTTGGAAAATTTTACAAATTTTGAATATTTTGAAAATTTTGAAAATTTTGAAAATTTTGAAAATTTTGAAAATTTTGAAAATTTTGAAACCTTTGTAAATTTTAAAAACTTTGAAAATTTTGAAAATTTTGAAAATTTTAAAAATTTTGAAAATTTTGAAAATTTTGAAAATTTTGAAAATTTTGAAAATTTTGAAAATTTTGAAAATTTTGAAAATTTTGAAAATTTTGAAAATTTTGAAGATTTTGAAAATTTTGAAAATTTTGAAAATTTCTAAAATTTTGGTAATTCCGAAAAATTAAAAAAATTTGAATATTTTGCAAATTTGGAAAATTTTACAAATTTTGAATATTTTGAAAATTTTGAAAATTTTGAAAATTTTGAAAATTTTGAAAATTTTGAAAATTTTGAAAATTTTGAAACCTTTGCAAATTTTAAAAACTTTGAAAATTTTGAAAACTGAAAATTTTGAAAATTTTGCAAACTTTGAAAATTTTGAAAATTTTGAAAATTGTTTCTTGAATGCTGCAGATACATTCTAAAGAAAAAAAAAACATTTCAATTTTTCTGCGAACTAAGTAATTAATGTTGTACAGATGCCCGAGAGAATCGCGAGTACGGGATTTTTCAACGGTATTGAGGTGAAAGTGACAGTCGAGTAATTATTTATCTGCAATTCACCACTCCATCCGCATCAAAGACGTTATATCAAAATGGAAAGAAAAATTGATTCTAATTTTTCCGCATGTGTTGATGAATTTTCACTAACTCCAAAAAATGTCCACCATTCTATAAAACTTTTTTGTTATCACTCCAAATTACGTAACCAACCACAAAGCTGGTACTCATCGTCCTATAAAAAGTACTATGCTCGTTCGCTTCGATTTACTAAGTACATCCAGATTGCAAGATAGTTACGAAAAATCAAACGGTAGCTCAATTAAGCCATCTCATTCTGTTTTCTAGGCCCATAAATGACGCTATAGCATCCTTAATCAGTGATTTATCCGCGAGTGGCTTGAGTACCGGAAGACTCTCTTCCAGAAATACATCACTCAGGTCTTTTGATAGACCACCACGGGGATCTTGACCTAGCGCATTCACTCCAAAGGCATTTCCCCCTCCCCCCCCCCCCCCCCCCACCCTCTTTTAAACTAGTGAGTCAACTTGGGGCTTGAGTGGATAATTTGAGATTGTATTATAAAAAAAACATGCATTAAAGACTATTAAGCCATACAGGTCCATACAGTAATAAGATTACTTGACTTTAAAAAATTTTCAGATTCCTCAAGTCCTCAGTTTCTGAATTTGCAGAACCTCAAAGATTCTCAAAGTTCCGAAAAATCATTTAATTTTTCTGAAGATAAGATAACATAAGATAATATGAGATAACATGAGATAAGATGAGGGAAATGGGAGAACATGAGTGAACATGAGATAACATGAGATAACATGAGATAACATGAGATAACATGAGATAGCATGAGATAAAATGATATGAGATGAGATGAGATGAGATAAGATGAGATGAGATGAGATAAGATGAGATGAGATGAGATGAGATGAGATGAGATGAGATGAGATGAGATGAGATGAGATGAGATAAGATGAGATGAGAGGAGATGAGATAAGATGAGATGAGATGAGATGAGATGAGATGAGATGAGATGAGATGAGATGAAATGAGATGAGATGAGATGAGATGAGATGAGATGAGATGAGATGAGATGAGATGAGATGAGATGAGATGAGATGAGATGAGATGAGATGAGATGAGATGAGATGAGATGAGATGAGATGAGACGAGATGAGATGACATACGATGAGATGAGATGAGATGAAATGAAATAAGATGAGATAAGATGAGATGAGTGACATAAGATGAAATTAAATGAGAAATTAAGGTAAAGGAAAATAAATACGGTAAGTAAATTGAGGAAATATATATATATATATATATACAACGTACAGAACAGATGATTTTGTCAATGACCAAAATTATTCCGAATCACTCTGCTATGATATTTATGAGGAAAACTCAACTTCTCTACCAGAATTGAAAGTTTGCTGACAATCCTATCAACTGGACCAAGAATCAATAACACCCAACAAGTCCTGAGCGATTGCCACTTATAAATTTTCCCTCCGAACAGAAAATTCCGAGGGAAACGTCAGACTTGTCAGAGGTCAACGTTTATTTACTGTCTATATATACTTCAAGTATTTCTATTTATGAAATTGGCACTGGAAAGCGAGAAATGACACTCAAAGCAACTAGATTGTAAGTGAACGCTGCTGTCAGAGGTAAGACTTCATCTACTTATCCATTCATTTATTATATACTCAAAACAATAGTGAAGGTTCGTTTAAAATTCCGAAGACTTGCAACAAACACACAGATATGAACACAATATTATAAAAAAAAATTATAAATGGAGAAAAAAAATTCGCAAATTATTTTAGAAATTTTCGAAAATTTTGGAGATTATCTGAGTGTCTGAATAGTTTTTTTTTCTTTTTTCCATTATTGCTTGCATAATTCATTGCATAATACCATGAAATCAAAGCATAAAAAAAATTTAATTAAAAAAAAATTGAGTAAAAAAGCAAATTTAATTAAAAAAAAAATTAATTAAAAAAAATTGAATAAACATTTTTTTTTAATTATTAGAAATTTGGTAATTAAAAAAAATTAATAAAACAAATTTAATTTAAAAAAAATTTAATTAGAAAAAAAAATTTTATTAAAAAAAAATGGTTTGTTAAAAGAGGACATTTACAAGTTGTTGCAACCAACAACCTTGAGTCCTCTGATTGATGAAGGCATATAGATGACAACTCCGCAGTATGGTCACCTAGGTGAGGGAGTTGGAGGCAATCCCTCAGCTTCCTGAATACCCAACATCCTGGTATCAAATTTACTCTGGAAATTGAGCAAAATAAGTGGCTTCTGGTCTTAGACGTATTAGTCACAATAATGATGGTTCATTAGGGCATCAAGTGTATCATGAGCCAAGGCATACTACTGGATACCTAAATGACAGCTTCCATCATAATCCCACGCAGAACAACTCTGTGATTAACTGTTTGTACAGACCGTTTCTTAACTTGCATCCGCAGAAACAAAGTTGGAGATGGGGAAATGCTTGGAGGATCGATGGTGCAGACTTCAGCATCCCTGGAGGGTTGAGGTGCTTTTTGGGTGACTTAGGGACATTTGAAATTGAGAATTTTTCAAATATTGGAATTTTGAAAATTTTGAAAATTTTGAAAATTTTGAAAATTTTGAAAATTTTGAAAATTTTGAAAATTTTGAAAATTTTAAAAATTTTGAAAATTTTGAAAATTTTGGAAATTTTGAAAATTTTGAAAATTTTGAAAATTTTGAAAATTTTGAAAATTTTGGAAATTTTGAAAATTTTGAAAATTTTGAAAATTTTGAAAATTTTGAAAATTTTGAAAATTTTGAAAATTTTGAAAATTTTGAAAATTTTGAAAATTTTGAAAATTTTAAAAATTTTGAAAATTTTGAAAATTTTGGAAATTTTGAAAATTTTGAAAATTTTGAAAATTTTGAAAATTTTGAAAATTTTGGAAATTTTGAAAATTTTGAAAATTTTGAAAATTTTGAAAATTTTGAAAATTTTAAAAATTTGGAAGTTTTGGAAGTTTTGGATAATTTTGGCAAAAATCGGAAAAAATTGGAAAATTTTGGAAAGTTTTGGAAAATTTTGGGAAATATCTAAAAATTTCAAAAATTAAGAAAAAAATTTCTTGAATCATTCCATGTATTTTAATCGACCTTAATAATTGAAATACATTATGATTTTTGAAACACAATAAGTGAGCATAATAAATGACCTCCCGCAAATCACTCCCACCCCATAAATGAAAAACAAAGCCCAAAAAAAAACTTCTCGTAATTGAACAAATTGATCACTTACCGATAATTAAATTCATCGCATCTAATAAAAAATGCATCATACATATTCGGCTGCCATGACAACGCCGGAAATTACCCTAGGATTATCGGTGTTTAAAATATTTATCAATTTACTCGAATCGGTCGGCCTGATGAGTATGAATTTTTCAACTACTCGATTATTGTCTCCCCATCGATTGTCCATCGTTGCCTAGTCGCTATTTGCGCGCTAGCAATTATCCTCTGTACACGGAGAATTATACAGGGAATTATCATTCGTACGCCCCAATTTTGTGAATTTATACACTGCGAGAACTTTGTTGGTAAAAAGTACCATTCTGCTCAGTAAAACCATTTTTCCACTCTCAACTTCTCAAATTCGGGATATTATGGGAATAACCCCGAATATAAAAATCATATTGAGTGTGTGTGTGGGTGGGTGAGTGGGTGGGGTGGGTGAGTGGGTGGGGTGGGTGACTGGGTGGGGGGGGGGGGGGGGGGGGGGGGTGACTGGGTGGGGTGGATGGGTGACTGGGTCGGGTGGGTGGGTGGTTGACTGGATGGGTGAGTGGGTGGGGTGGGTGTGTGTGGGGGGGGGGGGGGGGGTGACTGGGTGGGGTGGATGGGTGACTGGGTGGGGTGGATGGGTGACTGGGTGGGTGAATGGGTGACTGGGTCGGGTGGGTGGATGGATGGGTGACTGGGTCGGGTGGGTGGGTGGGTGGTTGACTGGATGGGTGAGTGGGTGGGGTGGGTGACTGGGTGTGGGGGGGGGGGGTGACTGGATTTGGTCGGCGGGTGAATGGGTGGGTGGCTGGCTTGGGTGGGTGGATGAGTGGGAGTTGGTGCTGCGAAAAAAATTTGAAATTACGAAGATGTCAAATTTTTTTGAAGCTTCCCAAAACCCGAAGAAGCCGAAAATTCATGAAAATACTAAACCTCTTCCACCCCCGCTCACATTCCCAGGATCCAAGAGAGCTGATAGATACATCCAATTGTTTTTATATCAGCCCATCGTGGGCTAAAAATACAGTGACAGGGCCTCGCACTCTTCAGCCTAGAGCGAAGAACAATTGTCGTGGGAAAAATGGCGCTTTTTTTTAGGTCATCAGAGAGAATAATCAATGTGGGCAAATCACGCTAAAAGTAGCATGACAGTAGAAGTCGCTGAGTCCATAAGAAAAACATTCTGAAAATATACTTGTCTTCACTTCTTAAATATGGGCATTATTATGGATATCATCAATGTAGGAGTCATGATATTTTTAGATTGTTCAATTTGGGGAAAATATCAGCCGGAATAATTTTAAATAGTGCCATCATTAAATTTCCTACTTCAATTTTAGAATCAGTAGCGAAGTGGTCAATCGACTTACATCAGTTCTCTTCCGTCACCTTTCAGCAAATATCTCAACATTGAAGCACGATAGACGGATTTTTATATAGACCTTTTTTGTAGAGCAGGAGGAGACCTACAAATTTTGTTATCAAGCAAATTTCCATATCTTGCTTAGTTTTTGAGATATTCGACGAAAACCCACGTCACACTAAAACAGACTTGACAGGGTTGACCACTTCGCTTCCAAATTCTGTTATTATTCAAGATATGTTCAGTAAACTGTTCAATGAATCAGATATTTAATGTTCATAGATTGGTATCGAATTGTTGCACCATCAATTTGACGTTTCAAGCAAGTCTAATGCCCCAAATTTCCGATTTCTCTAATCTCCCGCCAAATGTCAGCTGATCGGGCGCGCGCCGCCATCTTGATTCCTGTTCCGCTCCGTCTGTGATCTCTATTGATTACTATCCATATAACCAAAAATTAAAAAAAAAAATGAATATTATTTACAAATAATAAAATGTCAAAAATTCCAAAATTTCGAAAATCCATAAAATGTCGATTTTCAAAATTTGACATTTTAAAAATTGCAAAATTTTGATCTTTCAAAAATTGCAAAATTCCATTTTTTTCATAACAAAAAAAAAATTCACAATTTCCAAAATTTGCGAAAGATAGGAAAAAAGTAAAAAATGAAAATTTTGAAAAATTGGAGAATGTCAAATTCAATTTCACTTTTCCATTTGGGCGATATAGTTGCTTTCCGGGAGACAGAAGTCGGCGTTACGTCAAAAGAGACATTACAGAAAGAAACGAGAGAGCGACACGGATGATCGAGTTCAAATCAATTCGACAACTTTCCACGAATGTCGCTGATTCCCTTTCATTTGACGGTTTTATTCGCGTCTCTATTCATCCATCGTTATTGGGATTTGCTCTGGGCATTTATTTGTTTTTATGATTAGTGAATGACAATGCAGTAACTGGATTTATTGGATAAGTGGAAAGCATAAAAGAAACTCTCTGCCAATTTGAAAGCGCAGGAGAAAATTGATTCAGTGCAACCAGTTTACAAGTCATAAAAAATTAAAGATTTATATATAAGATATATCTATATATATCTTTAATTTTATATATATATATATATATATATATCAACTTTTTTGTGTTTTATGGACTCTAATTCGAGTAATTGCTTATTTCATTTGAGAAAGTATCAAAAATTTTTAAGATTTTTAAAAATTTCAGATTTTCCGAAAAAAATTTTCCCCATTTTCCGAAGCTTCGGAAAATTTTCCGAGAATTTTCCGGATTTTTACCAAATTTTCCAGAGCCCTCCATCGATTTGCCAGGAGTTCATACACTTTCAGATAGTCAAACTATAGTTTTATATAAAAGTCTGTCGATTTATCAGCGCAATATTTAAAAAAACGCGAAATAATGCAACACGCGGAGATTATAGTAGACGCCGCGTAGTCTACGAAAACAACTCGGTCGAATTGTGCAGTGAGTGATAAAAGATGGGGGCAGATGGTGAAAAAAACCAATTCGTCATTTCCCGAAGCGCCGGGACCTGAAGATCCTGCGTTCGTGAAATAATTGAGAGAGAAAAACGAGGATAAAAAAAGAGAGATAAATGAAATGTATCCTTTACGGATGAAATCTATGAGTTCCCATGGAAGTTATTGACATACACCACACGCACGCCCACAGCCACCCACAACCACTCACACGCACCCACAACTACACACAACTACCCACACCCACCCACAACTACCCACACCCACCCACAACTACCCACAACCACCCACAACCACCCACAACCACCCACAACCACCCACAACCACCCACAACCACCCACAACCACCCACAACCACCCACAACCACCCACAACCACCCACAGCTACCCAGAACTGTCCACAGCTACCCACACCCTCCCACAACTGCCCACACCCACCCACACCCCTCCACACCCACCCACACCCCTCCGCACCCACCGACAACTACCCATACCCACCCACAACTACCCACACCCACCCACACCCACCCACACCCACCCACAACCACCCACAGTCACCCACCACTATCCACAGCTACCCACACCCACCCACATCTACCCACACCCACCCACAACTGCCTACACCCCTCCACACCCACCCACAACTACCCACACCCACCCACAATTACTCACAACCATCCATCCATACCCATTCCCAACCACCCACAATCGTCCACCCATCCACTCTTATGGGGTTAAGTTTCTCCGCACACACACACACACACTCATATCAATATAATACGTAAAGCTTAGCTCACCTACTTTCATTGTACACATAAATTTTTGAAAAGTTAAAAAAAAAATTCCCAAAGTTGTACCAACTTTTAGGGAGCTTTGAGAATTTTTCACAGCACTCGAAATAAGGAGAAAAGGTACGAAACATTAACTATTAAGTTATCTGACAATTATTTCAATTATTCAAGCAGCGTTCCACCAAAAGGGGATCAATCAATTCTTTATTACGTAGAATATTCTGGCGGCTATAGTCATTTCTCTCGGTCAATTAAAAATTGAAAGTGTAATTAAAACTCATTAGTTTTCGGGATTCAATAATTTAACAGCGCCTGGGTAAAGCTTGGAATATGTTTCATATTTTATTGCACATGTCGGCAAGTTAATGTGCAGAATCAGAGAAAATAAGTTGGATTTTTTTTTAATGTGGGTATATAATATGTGTAATGTAATACCAAGATCATGGGGATACGCAGACGATGAAAATATTGAGAACCGGATTTTCGAGTGGGAAGAAACTCGGAATGCACTGGTTTTCTAACTAGTTAATTCAGCCAGTTGGAGACGAGCGCCAAATGATACCATAAATTGCCAATTTTTTGTATTCATTAAATTGCATCTTTCTCAGCATTCCAGCATTAAATTTTTGCAATTATTGGCGTATTTTATTTTTTAATTTTTTTTTTTATTTCAAGTTGAAATTTTTCTAAGTTTTGGAAATTTTGAAAATTTTCAAAATTTGAAAATTTTGGAAATTTCAAAAAAAAATTCAAATTTGGAAAATTTTGGCAAATTTTGGCAAATTTTGGAAATTTTGGAAATTTTGGAAATTTTGGAGTCACGTATTCTCACCGACTAATCTACTGCAACATAGAAAACTCTTTACTTTTTGCGAAAATTCAAATCTATGCACTCAACTGCAAATTATGAATTGAATTCAAAAGCCCCAGTGTCTTACCTACCAAATGCCCAGCCCGTTCACCACAAGTTGCGCTAATCCTCTCTAAAAACGTGTTTGCGGATGAAAATAGAGAGGAAAATAAGAGCAATAATCCCGGGAAAAACTCACGGCGTCAAAACGTGCAAGTTCCTCAGGGGAGTTAATATATATATAAGCAACGTCCCGCGACGGTTGAATTCCCCAGGAATGCCTGACGGTATAGCACATTTTTTTGTGACGGTCCATAAGTTTCTTGACACTACCTTTCGCCGCCCATTGTCGACTATTCTTTCGATATTTACTTCAGTATCTTGAATGCGGAAAATGAAAATGGAGGCTCTTGTGGTTTGTATCTTGTGCTATGATTCATTAGAACATAATTCATGACGATTGAAGAGAAAACTTTGATTAACTTTTTCTTTGCACAAGTTCTAACGCCTCTTTATAGTACAAAATTGACGAGTGACAAATTTTTACACACACACACACACAGATATCTATCCACCCACCCACGCACCCGCCCATCCCTCCACCCACCCATCCATCCATCCACCCATCCACCCACCCACCCACCCACCCATCCATCTACCCACCCACCCACCCACCCATCCATCTACTCACCCACCCACCCACCCATCCATCTACCCACCCACCCACCCACCCATCCATCTACCCACCCACCCATCCATCTACCCACCCACCCATCCATCTACTCAACCACCCACCCACCCATCTAGCCACCCACCCACCCATCTACCCGCACACCCATCCCCCCTTCCACCCACCCACCCACGCACCCACCCACCCACGCACCCACCCACCCACGCACCCACCCACCCACGCACCCACCCACCCACACACCCACCCACCCACCCACCCACCCACCCACCCACCCACCCACCCACCCACCCACCCACCCACCCACCCACCCACCCACCCACCCACCCACCCACTCATCTATCCACCCACCCACCCACGCATTCCAAAAAATTTGAACACATTTTTTTTTATTAAAAAAAATCGAAAGAAAAAAAACAGGTATATAGCACACACACATACAACTTGTACAACACATGACAAAAATCACGCAAAACTATTCAAATTCCGCCAATTTCGCAATGCTAAAATTATGAGACTTCTCCAAACTCATAACGTACTCGTCTATGCGCATGGGAATAGATCCAAACACGAATAATTTAAATACTAGGTGCTTTCGAGCAGCTGTGCGTGTGTGGGGAGGGGCTGAAAATGACTTGCCTCGCTATGCTCCGACACGTGCCAGATAGTATTATGCAAGACGTATAATAGCCCCGTGACGACGGATCGACGAGGAGTTGAATGCGACAGGCAGAAACGCAAAGATGCGGCTGTAAAATCCTCGAGATCACATTGAGAGGCAAAAAATCCCCCACCTCACGCTCGTTTCCTTCTTACGAACGACTAAGCTTATCCGGGATTATTTGCGAATGCATAATTCACACTTTGTGCGGATAAGTGCAGCGAAACACCTCATCTACTACTCGTACTGGACGATGGAAGAGGCTGTTGGAATGATTGTTGGTATTTTTGACATTTCTGAGCATTTTGAGTTTTTGAAAATTTTTAAAATTTTTGAAATTTTTGAAATTTTTGAAATTTTTGAAATTTTTGAAATTTTTGAAATTTTTGAAATTTTTGAAATTTTTGAAATTTTTGAAATTTTTGAAATTTTTGAAATTTTTGAAATTTTTGAAATTTTTGAAATTTTTGAAATTTTTGAAATTTTTAAAATTTTCGAAATTTTTGAAATTTTTGAAATTTTTGAAATTTTTGAAATTTTTGAAATTTTTGAAATTTTTGAAATTTTTGAAATTTTTGAAATTTTTGAATTTTTTGGAATTTTTGAAATTTTTAAAACTTTTGAAATCTGAAACTTTTGAATTTTTTGAATTTGTAAAATTTTTGGAATTTTTGAAACTTTCCAAACTTTTGAGTTTTGTCTTGGATCTCACCATCCGGTCCATGGTCAGCTGGCGACTGCGGGCTGAAAATTGGTTTTCGTCAGTAGACCCGGTTGAAATCGTGGTTTAGCGTGCCTAGTAATGAAAAGAACTGCGAATGACAATTCTTTCTTACAGAATGGAAAATTACGGAGGCAAAAATAAACAATAGAGCGGATGTATGGAGACCATCAAGAGCGGACCTTTTGATTGGCAATGTCAAATGATAAACTTGAAACGACAGAATTCTCATGTTCCTTTTCAAGACCTCGAGTGACGGACGATTATACATCCGACAATAACAGCACATCAGTCTGAGATTATGTAAACGGAAGACGATTTCCTGATAAATCAGATAGCGCTGCATAGAGACAAATATGAGGTTGACATTTTTGGAATTTTTCAATCTTTGAAGGTTATCATATACCCAATTATGAGAAGCGGAAAAATTTTTAATTGTAATTTGTTAAATTTGAGTCTTTCTCATTCACTTCCGGTTACGTGAACTCATTGTAATAAACGCGAATTCGGAAATCGTATTTTCACTACCTACATGGTATTTTAACCTTCCGTTGGTCCACTCTCTCTCGCATCCCACTCGCTCGGTACCTCAATTTTTGGCGCAGGAATTATTTGACCCGGGAGTTTTTGGCGTGGATCCCTTTGGCCTTTTGGCGCCGATCTCTTCGGCCTGGGATCTTTTGGCGCCGGACATTTTAGCATGGGACCTTCTGGCGCGGATCCCTTTGGCGCGGGACTTTTTGGCGCAGGTCCCTTTCACGCGGGACTCCTTGGCGCGGAACCTTTTGACGCGGAACTCTTTGGCGCGGGGTCTTTGAAGGCGGGACCTTTTGGCGCGGGACCTTCTGGCGCGGATCCCTTGGGCGCAGGACTTTTTGGCGCAGGTCCGTTTCACGCGGGACTCCTTGGCGCGGAACCTTTTGACGCGGAACTCTTTGGCGCGGGGCCTTTGAAGGCGGGACCTTTTGGCGCGGGACCTTCTGGCGCGGATCCCTTTGGCGCGGGATTTTTTGGCGCAGGCCCCTTTCACGCGGGACTCCTTGGCGCGGAACCTTTTGACGCGGAACTCTTTGGCGCGGGGCCTTTGAAGGCGGGACCTTTTGGCGCGGGACCTTTTGGCGCGGATCCCTTTGGCGCGGGACTTTTTGGCGCAGGCCCCTTTCACGCGGGACTCCTTGGCGCAGAACCTTTTGACGCGGAACTCTTTGGCGGGGGGCCTTTGAAGGCGGGACCTTTTGGCGCGGGAGCTTTTCCCACGGGACTCTTTGGCACGGATCTTTTTGGCGCCGACTTCACCTGACGCGGGATCTTCTAACTCGAGACTTTTTGGCGCGAGACCTTCCAGCTCGGGACTTTTTACCGCGAGACTCTTTGGCGCGGGACTTTTTGGCGCCTTATGTATAACAAATTTGTTTATCAATCTCAGAGTTTTGGTACCATTTGGCGCCAAAAAGAGCTGACTTTCAAAAATCTCAAATTTTTAGGTTTTTAGAAAGGTAAGAAAAAATTGTCAGCTTTCGAAACATTTTTAAAAACATTTCCAAAATACTTCAAGTTGGAGGAATTCCAAAAAAAAACGCAAAATGGTTTCTCCGAAATTCCAATTAAATTCTCTGTTTTTTCTCTAATGACATATTCAGAAATATGTCATATTCAGAAATATGTCAAATGGAGATGTCAAAATATGGAAATTAGAAGATGATGAAATCTCATCATCACCACATTTCGTTTTAACATTCATCAGGTCGTTCTTCGAGCGAGAATTATACCCCAAAAAAGAGGAAAACGTAAAAAGTCGATGTAACTCAAGCTAATTAAAAGTTCCTCTCACTCTCAGATTCGGATGCTGATTAAATTTCCAGGAACTGATGCTCCAAGGTTTCAAAAAAAAAATTTACTGACACGAAAGAAGGGAATCACCTCGGCCTCAGGTTTTTCCCCCGCGATTTATATATCTCTAATGAAAAATTGAAAAAAAACGAAATGTTCCAGTCATAATTGTGGAGTGATTTATGACGGCTTTAATTTTTTTACGCGGAGGTGTTCATCTGTGAACTTGGCGTTTGATGATCACAAAACATCGCCAGCTGTACGACTCGGAAATATTTCACAATTTCATGAATTTCAAATTTTAGTCACTTTTCTTATGGATTTTTTTTTTATTTGGAAACTTTTAAAAATTTTGAAAATTTTGAAAATTTTGAAAATTTTGGAAATTTTGGAAATTTTGAAAATCTTGAAAATCTTGAAAATTTTTGGAAATTTTTGAAAATTTTTGGAAACTTTTGAAAATTTTTAAAAAAATCCAAAAAACTGGAAAATTTTGGAGGTTTTGCGAATTCCGGAAGTTTTGAAACGCTTTAAAAAAATGGCGGTGAACCAATTAACACTAACAAATAAAGTACCTCAAATTTTTTGGTCATTTTTTTTTGCGAAGAACAGAGTCACTTTTTCTCCTGTCACCAGCGGATGGATTGGAGGAAGCGGTTGATACTTTTCCCACTTTTTGTTATCATGGCAATCTTTCACCTAAACATGAAGTACTTATTTTTCTTGTACTTGAGAGCCACGACCCTTTCTGGAAATAGATTATTTTTATGGAGCTCGGTGGAGAGATGAGAGAGGATGCCTTTCCGCATGGCGCTCTGAAGATTTCTCTAACGAGCTCTCAACGATTTTTATACGTTGATATCAACGTAAATGAACGGTGATTCACATTTTGTTTGGAGGCGAGGGGAAGGGGAGGGGGGTGTACGGACATTCGCTATTGAGGAACGATTAAGGAAGTAATGAAACGCTCCGGAGCCAGAATTAGGAGCCATAAACCGTGGCGGCGGGAACTCTAGGAGGAATTTCAAAAACTTTGAAGTTTTTTAGGATTTCAAGAGTTTTTAGAAATTACGTAAATGTTTATATATATATATATATATACATATATACATATATATATATACATATATACATATATACATATATATATATACATATATATATATATATATATATATATATATATATATATATATATAAACATTTACGTATAATATATATATATATATATAAGTGTTTTCAGCACTTTAACCAATTAAAAAAAAAAGTCAGTAAAAATTTTTGAAATTGCAAAATTCCAAAACTTGAAAACTGTGCAAAATTTCCGGAATTTGCAAGATTTTTGCTATTTTGAAAATTATCCAAATTGTTCAAAAATGGCCGAGAAAAAAACTGAAAGACCAATTAATGCTTGGATAATTGCAACATCCCAAAATATCCAAAATTTCGATGACATAAAATAGTTATTAATGTACTCACAGGGACACATGGTAGATCCATGATAATCCACGTAGACCGCGTGTCCTCCTCCATCTCTTTTAATGGCCAATTAAACGTATTACATTGCGTTAAAATTCTTTTTAGTTAATTTTAGTGCTCAACACTCATCCTTTAACCACACTATTAATTTCACACTGATGTTAGTTTTGAGTTTGCACCGGCATTCTGTACCGTTGATATCTGCAATGAGAAAATTATTCAGCATTAAAATCCACCCCCTCAAACAAATTTTTCAAAAAATCAAATTGATTTATCTAGTACTAAAAAATAATCGATAATTATCGAGTACAGTTAATCGATCTGTGATAAGGTGGCACAAATATTGAAACGTCAGATTGGAAATTCATTGGTCAGCCAATAACGAGTTTGCAAATCGAAATGTTAATATGAGCTCGGGAATAATGTTATCGAATTATCGAAGCGTTATGCACGGAAAAATGTTTGAAAATATTTGCAATTCGTCAAAGTAATTCAACTACCGTACTACCAGTTTTTTATTCAGATTTTTTTTCGCAATCCGAAATGTAGGAGAAATGCGTGTGGGTGTGGATGTGTGGGTGGGTGGTTGGTCGAGTGGGTAGATGGGTGGGTGGATGGTTGGCTAGTTGGTTGGGTAGGTGGGTTGGTGAGTGAGCGGGTGGGTAGGTGGGTGGGTGGTTGGTTGGTTAGTTAGTTGAGTGGGTGGGTGGTTGAGTAGGTGGGTGGGTGGTTGGTTAGTTGAGTGGGTGGGTGGGTGGTTGGTTGGGTAGGTGGGTGGTCGGTTAGTTGAGTGGGTGATTGGGTGGATGGGTGGTTGGTTAGTTGAGTGGGTGGTTGGGCGGGTGGGTGGGTGGGTGGATGGTTGGATCGGTGGGTGGTTGGGTGGGTGGTTGGTTAGTTGAGTGGGTGGGTGGGTGATTGGTTGGTTGGGTAGGTGGGTGGTTGGTTAGTTGAGTGGGTGGTTGGTTGGGTAGGTGGGTGGTTGGTTATTTGAGTGGGTGGGTAGGTGGGTGGGTGGGTAGGTGGATGGGTGGGTAGGTGGATGGGTGGGTAGGTGGGTGGGTGGGTGGTTGGTTGGTTGGGTAGGTGGGTGGTTGGGCGGGTGGGTGGGTGGGTGGATGGTTGGATCGGTGGGTGGTTGGGTCGGTGGGTGGGTGTGTGCGAGTGGGTGGGTCTATGTGCATTTATCGCTCATTTCACACACACACACACACAAAATGAGGACATCAATTTTCTCAACACGGTTCCCTTTTTTTTCGTTAATGAATTAGAGCCACCCCCCCCCCCCATCGTTTCTTGAATGAAACACAGCGTGAGGAACAGACAATGCACCCGAGAATATTTTGCCCTGCATCAACTGTCCTTGAGAAGAAATTTTCAACTACAGAAGTTTTCACAAATTCCGTACTCCGTAAATTGCCACTTCTTTCCGTGTTGATGAAAGATCTCTCCGGTGTTTGCGTCAGTAAAAAAAATCCGGATGCAGTTATGTCCAGTAAAAGCTTCGGTCTGATAAAAAATACAATTTTTTGTTTTTTTTTTGCAACAAAAAATTGCACTGCGCTTATTGTTGTCAATAAGCATCAGCGAAAATTGACGGGCTCACAATGCGGGGGCGATCAATGAAACAAAACGTTGTTCGGTCCGAAAAGAAGAGGAAATAAATCAATACATCAAAACGTCCATAAAAAAATGAATATAGTAAAAACGTCGGTGATCGAAATGGTTTTTTTTTATTTAAAAAAAATTCAAATTTTGGATTAGGCATGGCCGGAAAAAATTATTTGAAAAATTTGAGTACTCAGGAAAAATCATTTAAGTCATTTAAGAATTTTGTAATTATTTACGATGCAACTTTTTTTTCAATGAAGTTTTATTGGAGCCAATACAATGAATGAATAAAAAATTAAATTTTTCATTGGTCCAATTGGTTTTTAGATAACTCGGGTTTACCGGATAGTTCAAATCCATTTGGACGTTAATAAGTGATTTTTTCCTCGGAATAATAACAATCATACGTCTCTTTGATTGCTTAAGATATCGACCAGTAATAGTAATGGATCCATTTCATAGTAATGGAGCCTTCCTTAAGTGACTTTCCAAATTCCTGTAATTATTCATTTGGGTCTTCTCGTTTATTTCAGTCAAAAAGTAACCCGCGAATCATTGATTACCCCCCATCGAACAAACCAAAGGCTTCGGTGATGATCTATAAAAATGCAAAAGACACTTGCTGAGGTTTCTAAATTAGGCAACGATTGCTGAGATATTAAATTTTGAAGAATTTGTATAATTTGAAAAGTTGACAATTTTGGATAATTTATCATTTTGAAAAAATTTACAATTTGAAAAAAAAAATTAAAATTTCAAAATTTGACAATTTAAAAAAAATTTTAAATTTTAAAATTTGGAACTTTGGAAGTTTGTAAATTTTGAGGAATTTGGAAATTTTGAGAAATTTGAAAATTTTGAGAAATTTGGAAATTTTGAGAAATTTGAAAATTTGGACAAATTTTGAAAAAATTGAAAATTCGGGGAAATTTGGTTTGCAAATTTTACAAATTTTGGGTATCATTGAATTATTATGAATTTTTCGAATATGGCTAATGTAAACTTTGGATCTTTCAGATGATATCGATTAATTGGTTAATAACTTCCTCAAATAATTCACTTATTTCATTACATAAAACCTTTTAGTGTTCATGTCCCTAAATAAGAACTTCCGAATTTGCCCCACTGGTTTTTTCAATTATCGAATCATCTTTCGTGATAAATTGATGAAATTGGGATATTTTAGGATTTCAAAATGTTCGAAAGCATTCACAGTGCCATCAATAAATCATCAAATTGCCGAATCAAATAATTTGAGGGTTCCAAGAAATTTCGAAAAATTGAAAAAAAAATTTGGATTTCCCAAATTTGAGAAACTTCGCAAATTTGAAAGGCTTCGAAAGCTTCTTGAAATCACAGACGTTTGAAAAATTCTCAAAAAACTCAATTGTTTGAGTCCCTAAATTCATAATTGTTAATAATTCACAACTTCCGGAAAACCGAAGTCAATAATCCGTCAAATTTGAATTGAAAAAAAAAATAAAAAATTCCGTCGCCAACCATTTTTATTGTCATCTTGCATTGGGGTTGCAATCGATTTTTAATAACCGAAACGTATTTTTGCATGAATTGGATTCACCGGAAGCCCCTAAATTGACTGTCAATGAGTGATGATGCTGGTTCAAATGAAAACTTTCCCATACATGTGTCCTATTTTTTAAAGAAAGCTGTGCTTTTTTCGTCCCTCTCGCTTATAGTCCCCCATCGTATTTCTAAACCCAAGGGAAACCTTCAGAAATTCCTGTGCTCCGATCGCTGGCGCCTATGGTGGAACCCACCCCCCCCCCCCCCCCTGCGTCGGGTTAAGTTCCCGCCCAGCCGTACGATCTCCTTTTATGGGTGCCGCCAATAGGGCACACAGAATGTTCCTGCTATCGGTCACCCACTAGACCAAACATTTGATCTAGCTACCTTTGATCAGCTACCTGTATGGGCGTACCTGTGGATGGTTGGGTGGGCGTGGCTGATTGGGTGGGCGTGGGTGGTTGGGTGTTACTGTGCATGGTTCGGTGTTACTGTGCATGGTTCGGTGTTGCTATGCATGGTTCGGTGGGCGTGATTGCTTAGGTGGGCGTGGTTGGTTGGGTGTTGCTGTGCATGGTTGGGTGGGCGTGGTTAGTTGGGTGGGCGTGGTTAGTTGGGTGGGCGTGGTTAGTTGGGTGGGCGTGGTTAGTTGGGTGGGCGTGGTTGGTTGGGTGGGCGTGGTTGATTGGGTGGGCGTGGTTGATTGGGTGGGCGTGGTTGGTTGAGTGGGCCTGGTTGGTTGGGTGGACGTGGGTGATGGGGTGGGCGTGATTGATTGGGTGGGCGTGGGTGGTTGGGTGGGCGTGGCTGTGCCTATTGTTAATGACCACAACGCCAATTATTTTATATCCATCTCTTCCAACTCACTATGAAATTCATTAACGTTCAGATTCCCCATCGCAATACTTTTAAGTTAATTCATTAATTTTTCTGGCTTTGTGAAATCTCCAACTTCTGAATGTGTCATATAGCTAAATTGGAACACAAATTAATGATAAGAGATTTTGTTTTTTTTTTCAATACAAACAACTTCTTTTCCGGTATGACAAAACTCTTTTGGTGGAATAATAGTGGCAATATAGCGAAATATTATATTGTTATGCTATCTTTGATCTAGCTGAATACCGAAAGATTGACGCTTTTATTGTTGTTAATTAACTACAATATTTCCCAGGAATGTTTTTACTGCGAGAAATGGATTGGCCACTAATTCACACGGCATATCCTCCTTTCTCTATCGAGCTTTTCCTGTTGCATTTCACATTACAATTGGTAACCTAAATTAGTGTTTTGTTAATCGAACGGAAATTAATATTAAAAAATTTAATGCACATGGCGTTTCTGAAAAATTGGGGTTTTTGGATATTTCGTTAAAAAACTTTTCAAAATTTTCAAATTTTTTAAAAATTTGAAGAAATTTGAAAAACCGGAAAAATTTTTAAAACCGCTATAGTACTATAATAATTTATAATTTATCATACAGTTTGCAAATGTGCAAGACTGGAAGAAATTTGCAAAAAAAAATTTGAAATGGTTTTTAATGGGAAAATGAAAATAAAACAAAAATCTCAGAAATTCGAAAAATTGATGAAATTTTATTCAGATTTTTTTTTCGTCTTCTATTTCGGTATCAATGCCATTTTTCATATTCCGCTATGCGCTCTGTATTTCGCCAATAATTTCACGGCAATCGGTGTATAATTTCACGGTGACCGCTGTTGATTTATCGTTCGCATGCTACACCAGATGCGCGTGTGATTTTAAACTCGCATTTTTTTTATCTCAATTTGCAGGGAATGTACACATGATTTTGTATAGTATTTCAATTCCCGGTTCAAATTTGAAATAGCCTGAATTATGGAAATTAAATTTCGGGCAATTATTGCCTTAATTTTTGTGTAAAATAATGATCAATTAATTTTAATCAGTCGTTATCTTCAACGCTGCAAAATTTCAAAAATTTCAAAAAATTCAAAAATTTTAAAAATTTCCAAAATTTCCAAAATTTCACAAATTTCACAAATTTCAAAAATTTCAAAAATTTCAAAAATGTCAAAAATTTCAAAAATTTCAAAAATTTCAAAAATTTCAAAAATTTCAAAAATTTCAAAAATTTCAAAAATTTCAAAAATTTCAAAAATTTCAAAAATTTCAAAAATTTCAAAAATTTCAAAAATTTCAAAAATTTCAAAAATTTCAAAAATTTCAAAAATTTCAAAAATTTCAAAAATTTCAAAAATTTCAAAAATTTCAAAAATTTCAAAAATTTCAAAAATTTCAAAAATTTCAAAAATTTCAAAAATTTCAAAAATTTCAAAAATTTCAAAAGTTTCAAAAATTTCAAAAATTTCAAAAATTTCAAAAATTTCAAAAATTTCAAAAATTTCGAAAGTTTCAAAAATTTCAAACATTTCAAAAATTTCGAAAATTTTAAAAACCTTTTAAATTTTCCAAAAAAAATTAAGATTTCAAAATTTATTAAATTTTCAAAATTTTCAAAATTTCCAAAACTCAAAAATTGCTAAATTCCAAAATTTCAATAATTTCAAAAATCTCAAAAATTCAATCATTTCAGAAATCCTAAATCGAAAAATCCATGAATCGCGAGCGCGTAATTCGATTTGCTAAAATCGATTAAACGCGAAAAGATTGATAGTATTACTCAAATCATTACGCGGGCAAATAAGGGCGGGTAAAAAGAGAAAAGTTTGTTTACGTCGATCGCAGATGCGGAGCCTCTAGATCTATAGCTCTGCGTTGGCGTGGAAACCGCGGGAGAGCGCTTATTTTTTCCCCCTCCGATACTTCCTTTTTTTCCTCTTAACTCGATGAAACGACGGCGGTAATCGTTAAAAATCCACCGAGAGACACGGATATCGATGTTTATGATTGCATGCAACTGAACAATTTTTCCGCAGCGTTTTAACGTCGTTAGATGAACTGTTCTCAAATTGTATAACTGCTGGAATAAAAACTTTTCCATATTTTTCTGATCAATTTTTTTTTTCAAATTTGAAATATATTTTTCATTTTTAAAAAAAATTTTTGTCAATCGATTTTTCCAATTTTCACAAATTTTGAATCTCAATTTTTTTTTCAAATTTCTCATTTTTTTTCTCTATCCTTCAAAGTGTTAAAATTGTCAATCGAGAAGCTACATAGCAACATAATAATTTTTATGAGCCATTCTAACGTCGTTAGATAAACAGTTCTCACTCGACTTGTGTAACAATCGTAATAAAAATAGCAATGGACACAGTCGGACGATTCCACGCGCGCCAACGAAACGAAAGTTTGTGGTTTCAGAAATTAATTGGTTTTTTTGGCGGTGAAAAAAACCACACAATTTCGCAACGCAATTTTTCCCAAGATTTCTCTCAAAATTTTCAAATCCAAAAATTTCAAAAAAAAATTAAAAAATTCAAATTTTTTTTTTTGCAATTTTCCCATTTTCTTTTTAATTCAAAAAATTGCAAAAAATATTTTTCATAAATAAAAATGTTCCCTCTTATGTTAAATAATTAACCAAAAAATCTTGCTGCGTCCGCGCGATTGCGTAACTCCTCCCGAACGCATTGAGCGCAACCGCGGTTGAACCTCAAATGAAAAAAACCGTCCAACAAAAATTTAATTACGTCATCTTTATTCAATTAAAATAACAGATGATGGATAACGTAATTGAGGGTTTAATTAGATAAAGACTCCCTTTGTCAGTTCGGTCCTAATCCAACATCCTGTCTAACTTGATTATGTTCATTCTAGTAGTCGCGAGTTGACACTGCCATTCCCCATGATGATTGCCCCCCCCCCCCTCCCCCCTCCCCTTCGCTCTCCACAACGAGCCTAATCAGCGGAGGAATGAAAAGGAGGGGAAATGAGTAACTCGGGACCACAATTCGCGTTAGCTATCGATAAATGCCACATATCACGATAATCAGCGGCACATGGACGTCGAGCAGAACCTCAACATTGTGGTTTCATTATTAAAAATTTCGAAATGTTCAATCTCCGCGCGTGTGTGTGTGCGTATGTGTGTCAAGTGAAGACACACGCTCCGCCTCCATTGGACTCTGACGTCCTCGCCCAACCGCGGCTCTACCGCGAGGTAATCCATCGTGACGTAGGGCACTGCAGCCGAAGCTCTGCTTTCAGATGTATCACCATGCAGCCTCCCCCTGTCAGCCAACTTCCTCGCTAAGTCGCTTCCCACGGCCCGACTCAGTCAGAATCTTCATCGCCGAAGAGCATGTTGCCTCCCCTGCGACCTCTCCTGCCAGCGTGAACCTCCCTAGATGTTCAGGCGTGATGCCACGCCCTACGACAATCCAAGTAGGATGCTGTACCTCAAACACGGGCACGGGCACATGAGGACAACATGCTCTACGTCTTCTGTCACTCCTTTGCAGGTCGGACGATCCGAGGAATCTGGATGATTGTATTTATGTAGATGTTTTTTTCTTGTCTCTGTCGCCTCTCTCCTGAACGAAGGGAGCTGCTCTTGAAGGGGTAGTTGCTCTTCCGTGGTAGCTGCGCTTCGCAGAGTAGCTGGTCTTCCCAAGGTGGCTGTTCTCTCCATGGTAGCTGCTGTCCCCAAGGTAGCGGATCTACCCATGATAGCTGCTCTACCCATGGCAGCTGCTCTACCCATAATAGCTGTTCTACCCATGATAGTTGATCTACCCATGATAGCTGATCTACCCATGATAGCTGATCTACCCATGATAGCTAATCTACCCATGATAGCTACTCTACCCATCATAGCTACTCTACCCATGATAGCGGCTCTACCCATGGCAGCTACTCTACCCATGAAACCTGCTGTCCCCAAGGTAGCTGCTCTACCCATAATAGCTGTTCTACCATGATAGTTGCTCTACCCATGATAGCTGCTCTACCCATGATGGTTGCTATACACATGATAGCTGTTCTACTCATCACACCTGTTCTACTCATCATAGCTGCTCTACCCATGATAGCTGCTCTACCCATGATAGCTGCGCTACCTATGATAGCTGCTCTACCTATGATAGCTGCTCTACCCATGATAGCTGCTCTACCCATGATAGTTGATCTACCCATGATGGCTGATCTACCCATGATACCTGCTCTACCCATGATAGCTGATGCTACTCTTGAGCATACCTTCAGCAGAGCGTATTGGACACTCACCCGTACGGCTGAGAACGACTGCTCATTTCAGCCATGGTATTCCTAAACCCAAGAGAAACCTCCAGAAGCCCATATGATGGTGGACCCCCGGGATGAAACCCTCCTCCTCCTCCTCCGCCCCCCCGACGTCCCGTTAAGATCCGCCCGGCCTACCGATCTCATGTCATGGCTACTGCCCAAACCACCTACGGAATCTTCCTGCTACCAGTCGGATACCATGGGAAGATATTCTAAGTAGGCGCCCGGAAACACCCGTGTCCTGGTATCATCAGAATCAGGTACTATCATAGCTAATCTGACTAGGACAGCAGTCACGCCAACTTCCTAGGCTAGACATCAATCCGTCTGCTGTGATTCTCCATTTTCAGCTCGTCCGGAACTATTGGCATCAATCTTTTACGGACTTAGTAATAAGATTATTGTATTTTTCACATTTTTCCATTGTCAGAATAGAGTTGATTGAATTGAGTGACTCGAGTTGATTAATTTATAAGCAATTGCGCCCGGATTCCTCTATTCCACCTGAAAGCCACCCCTCTCTCCATAACCTACACCCTGAGCGACCCGGGACCGTCACCTTTCTCCTGCGGCTAGGTGTCCCGTCCCTTCCGAAGCATATGACCGTTGAGGTTAAGCTAGGGACTTCCGGTTTGGTAAATCCGGTAAAAACTTATCTGGCGCCCAATACAAATTCCCCTTTTCGGAGGTGACCTGGTGTTTCCCATCCTCATAAGGGAATGTCACGTTACAAGAGCCCGCTTCTTATGCCAAAAGTCCACGCGCGCCGCAACCTCGTGCGCTCGCTCTTCTCAGCATTCACAGATTTTACGAGGAGCCTTGCAACCAGAGCTCTGGTGCCCTTCCTCGCTGCACTTAGGGCAGACTTTTAATCGATCAATTCGGCTTTTGCACTTTGTGGCAGAATGCTCGCAGTACCGACACTTGAAACAATTTGAGGGAAGCACTGCTGCAATGATGCGGGTGTAGAAGGCTTTGGGGTTTTAAGAGACTTTTCGGTGCTCTTGCTGGGTATGTTTCTGGCAGTAGCATTGAAATTCTTTTGGTCTCTGGACCCGGCAAAGATGATCCATCGCATCCATATCCATAAAAACCCATATGACAAACCCCATTTCTTCATCCAATGTCTCCATAATTAGTCCCGATGCCAATTTTGACCTACACGACATATTTATCCCTGTCATTGACATAAAAATGAAAGGAAATTGAGATTCATGAGGTTTATCGCATCCTTAACTTGCAATGATATCGGTTATTCAATTTTTTTTTTCTCCTATTTTCATTTTCAATTTGGGGGCAATTTTACGGAGACTGGCGCTCCATGGCACTTTGGAATCTTGGGGATCGTCTTGTTATCATGGAGATTGGTTTCATCAAACTGGTGTTCACTGCTTTGCGTGTTGGGCAGAAAAAGTCCGAGAGAAAATTACTCTCGACGTTTTAGACACTTTTGAATCAATTTGGAAGAAATTGGCAAGGGCGATATAATTTCAGGGGTTTTGGATAATTGTACTTATTGACTCAGCGCCTTTTTGAGCAATGTGTGTGTGTGTGTGTGTGTGTGTGTGTTTGTTTTTCGTGGTCCCTACCTCACCTTGGATTCCCCATCGGCCGAAAATTGGTGTGTGTGTATGTGAGAGTGGCTCTGTGTGTGTGTGTGTGTGTGTGTGTGCATGTGTTTATCCTACCCCCTCCCTCACCTTGCATTCCCCATAAGACGAAAATTCCTATGTGTGCATGTGTGTGTGCGGGGGAAACCCTGAGTTTCAATTTTTTATGGAACTCCCAAAAATGCTTGCAATGAAAGACAATATATGTTTATATATCGTGCACTCTCGCAGGGATTCGCCCACGTGGTATAGGATGAATTAAGGGAAAATTGACGAGCAATGCACGAAAGTTTATTTCACACTAAGCCCCCTGATCCATTTTGTTCTCAAATAATTCAATTCAATCACCACGGTTTGCAAATTTCGAAATGTGTCCAACATTGCATCTCCCAATATTTCTCTTCAAATAGAATTTTTGAAATTCTAAAATTTTTCAATTTTTCAAGTTCTTTAAATTCGAATTCAAGTTCAATTCAACTTTGACGAATTTGTGGAATTTTGGAAAATGAAAATTTTTCAAAAATGAAAATTTTTCAAATTTTCGAAAAAAGCGGCAAAATTTCGAATATCATTTAACGACTATTGCTGAATCAATGCGATGGTCCCCGCTCTTAAAAAATTACAAAATCGATCAATTTCCAAATCCCCAAATTTCCTTGCAATTTCAAAAAAACGTTGAATGTTTCCTTTCAACCCTCACTAATTGCGGCAAAACTGATTTATAGACTATTATTACCAATTCGCGGCATATCGCGGTGTTAAACTAATTTCAGCACGTGGTATCAAAACTCGTGAACACGAAAAAAATTGCCCTTATCCGATGGATGCATTCCCTCCAATTCCCCCGTTTTTCAAATTTCCCTAAATCTCAAAATTTTAAACCCGCCAAAATTTGAAAATCTTCAAAAAAAGTCGCAAAATTTTCAAATTCTTCACATTTTTCAGACCTTCCAAATGTCTCAAATTCAAATTTTGTTCAAACGTCAAAATCTTTGAAAGCTCTTCTGTTCAATTCAATTTATGTTGGTTATTCATATTTTTATAACAATTATATATATATATATATTTACGAACTTGTCTTATATACATATCTATTTTGTCCAGAAATTTAAAGATCGTCAATACTCACATTACGATCGTCGAATCAATCCGATTGCCTCTGCTTACCCACTCTCAAAAAATCCCAATACAACTAAAATCACAAAATTTCAAATTTTCCTGAAAATTCCGGAAAAATCTTCTGAAATTTCGTTGAAATTCTCGGTGAAAATTTCTACCAAAAATTGTGTTGCTCAGTATTTGCGGAAGAGCGCAATTACGGCCGGAGTGATGTGCGCACGTGGTGTGCGATGGATCGCGGAAAAAGTCGCGGAAGAGCGAAACGCGTTGCACGAGAGCTCGTCGCTCACTGGCGCTCTCGTGTTATTCTGTTATTGGCGTCGCCTACTTGGCCTTGCGCCCACGCCTCCCACTACCACCCAAGCCGCCGCCACCCCCGCGGCCGGCAAGGGGATGCTGGAGCACTATGGACCAGTGCGAAAGGGCCCGCATTTAACCGGATAAGACGAGACGCTTCTTATCGCGCTGACAGCCCCCCCCCCCCCGCCCCATTGTGGGGGCGCAAGGCCAATTCGGGGGATTATTAGAACGTGATGACGAAAATAGAAATTTATATCTGTACTTATATTCTGCACACAAAAATTTTTTCCCTCCCCTGAAATTTTTTTTAACTTTTTTATTCAGTTTCCAAATTTTTTTCTCAATTTCACTTTTTTTTTTTTTTTGCTTTATCTTTTTTTTTTTCATTTTCTTTTTCTGAAAAAGCTGAAATTTTTTCAAACTCTAATTTTTTCCTCAAATTCTTGAAATTTCTAAATTGAAAAAAAATTGAAAATTTTTG
This sequence comes from Asobara japonica, assembly GCA_026005395.1. Lineage (NCBI taxonomy): Eukaryota > Metazoa > Arthropoda > Insecta > Hymenoptera > Braconidae > Asobara > Asobara japonica. The sequence continues at coordinate 1,175,917 of BQMI01000292.1, read as the reverse complement.
TTTAGTTTTTTTTCAATTTTTTCAAATTTTCAAAACTTTTGAAATATTGAAAACGGAAAATTTTAACATTTTTGAGATTTCCAGTTTTTCTTGACAAATGGAAAATTTTATTAGACCCAAAATTGGAGAGCACTGGAGAAAAAAAAAAAAAAAAAAAAATTGAAAAATAGGAGACCTCATTCGCGAAACACAGTAAGAGAAATTTTCCAATTTTTGTTGGTCCGTTGACTCGTCGAATCACTGACCCAAAAACTCAATCACCATTTCCTATTAACAATAATAATCATCATCATTAAATCCAGCTCTCAAACTCTTTCACTCAGTATTCAATGAATGAATTTTCCAGACCCGCAATTCGCCCAAGTTGATTTTTCTCGGGTGAAAAAAACTTGAATCAACACGAGGTTTTATAGGCAAATCGTCGCGCGACAATTTTCATGGGTCTCGAACGAAAAATTCTCATTGTTTGCCAAGTCACCTCTGCATACCAAACGCCCTCTCGGCATCACGTCAGCCAACGTAATTTTTTTCCAATCTCCTGTGTTTTACCCATTTTTCATACGTTTCCACATTTTCCACATGTCGTGAGGTCCATGAACAAAATTCCAATTTTGCAAAGATAATTTTTTTGGAGTTTTTGAAATTTTGGAATTTTTGGAATTTTTGGAAATCTTGACAATTTTGAAAATATTCAACTATGAAAGCGATCGATTGTTAAAATTTTGAAAATGAGAAATTTTTTGGAATTTTTGTAATTAGCCGGTGTGGTTTGAAACTATGTGTGGATGCAGGGGTAGGTGGGTGGATGGGTGAATGGGTGGGTGGGTGGGTAAGTGTGTAGATAGTTGGGTGAGCAGATAGGTGGGTAGGTGGATAGGTAGTTGGGTGGGTGTGTGGGTAGGTGGGTGGGTGGGTAGGTGGGTGGGTGGGTAGGTGGGTGGGTGGGTAGGTGGGTGGGTGGGTAGGTGGGTCAATAGGTAGTTGGATAGGTAGGTGGATCAGTAAGTAGTTGGGTGGGTGGGTAGGTGGATTAGTAGGTAGTTGGGTGGGTGGGTAGGTGGGTCAGTAGGTAGTTGGGTAGGTGGGTAAGTAGTTGGGTGGGTTGGTGGGTGAGCAAGTGGGTGGGTGGGGGGCGAGAGGTGGGTGGATGGGTAGGTGGGTGGGGGGGGTGGTCAGGTGGGTGGGTAGGTAGGTGGATCAGTAAGTAGTTGGGTGGGTGGGTAGGTGGATTAGTAGGTAGTTGGGTGGGTGGGTAGGTGGGTCAGTAGGTAGTTGGGTAGGTGGGTAAGTAGTTGGGTGGGTGGGTGAGCAAGTGGGTGGGTGGGGGCGGGAGGTGGGTGGATGGGTAGGTGGGTGGGTGGGTAGGTGGGTGGGTGGGTAGGTGGGTGGGTGGGTAGGTGGGTGGGTGCGTAGGTGGGTGGGTGGGTAGGTGGGTGGGGGCGGGAGGTGGGTGGATGGGTAGGTGGGTGGGTGGGTAGGTGGGTGGGGGGGGGTGCTAGGTGGGTGAGTAGGTAGGTGGGTAGTTGGGTGAAGGGTGTCTGGGTAGCTGGATGGCTAAGTCGGTGACTGGGTTTTCGTGTATGTTTGTTTTTCTTCGAATTGACATGTGCAAGCGTTTTAGGAAAAATCGGAAGCATGCTGATTTCACCCGGAGACGATCACACCCACATCCCATCCATTATTATTGATTATTTTCAACAAAAAAACGGAAACTCCTCCGAGTAACACACTGGAGATTAGCTGTGGGTTTAAAAGCCGAGGATCACTTAACGCCTTTCACCAGAAATAAAAGCACCTGCATGTGCGCAATAAAAATAATCATAAAGAGCGAAAAAGTGTCCGCTAAAGCGCATGAATGTGTGAAATATCCACCTGCTACTGGGAATGAGGAATTTATATCAATCTTTTCAACAAATTTACACGAACCAATATTGGAGGAAATACGGAAAATGGAATTCGAGAATGTCATTCAAATGGAATTTCCCAATCATCAATGCTTTTCATGAGGGCGTCGCGATTGTGTGACATCTACTAATTAATCATTCATCTGGTGAAACATAAAAGGGCGAAATTCGATCCTGCATTTTTTTTTTATTTAAAAAAATTAGATTCCCAAATTTTCGAAATTTTTCATCTTCAGAATGGTTTCATGTTTTTTTTATTCTCAAAATTCAAATGTTTTATCAGTGAAAATTGTTCCAAGATTTGATGCTCCAAGTCACTTTTTTTTGACATGCAAAATTTTCTATTGCCATTTTCGTACACTTGAAATTGAGTCAGTGGTTTCAAACTCTCTCCAAAGATTGATCCTACTGAAGAATTTATAAAAAAAAAAATATATATTGACATTCCTTGCTCAATTGTGCAATCATGTCCAATCGCGGATCGCTTCCTTACACGCATGCGCATGGCTCCTTTGAATAAGAAAGGCCTATAGACGTTATAAATCATCAACCAAAAAGTATCACATTTAAGATACACTTGCATTTAATCTCTCTAAACATGTGCCATTAATAGGACAATAATATAGAATTGCTAAAACCGTTTGAAGTGGAAATATTAACTATGAAAGGAACGGGAGATTGAGATCCCGCGCTTTTATGAATTCTATATACAGCCTCATCAACTTTCCGATAAAGGAAATCATTAATTTTACCGGCGAAAATGGGAAATCGGTTTCTCATTAATTCGTTAAGTTTCGGAGTATTTTAAGACTTTTCGAGATCATTGCCAACAGAATATCTGTGTGTGTGTATGTGTGTGTGTGTGTGTGTGGGGGGGGGGGGGGGGTGGATGGATATGTGGGTGATGTGGGCGGGTGGGTGGGTGATGTCGGCGTTTGGTTGGTTCGGTGAGTGATGTGGGTGAGTGGGTGGTGTGGCTGGGTGGGTGGTGTGGCTGGGTGGGTGGTGTGGCTGGGTGGGTGGGTGAGTGATGTGGGTGGGTGGGTGATGTGGGTAGTGTGGCTGGGTGGGTGGTGTGGCTGGGTGGGTGGTGTGGCTGAGTGGGTGGGTCGGTGGTGTGGCTGGGTGAGTGGGTGGGTGGGTAAGTGGGTGGGTGGGTCAAGTCAAGAAAAATCGACAAATTTTGTCTACAAACACAATGTACACTCATCCATATTTTTTACTCTCACCTTTTCCAGTGCTTGGAATAAAGTCTATCCTGAATATAGTTTTTCGTATATTCTCATTTGTATTCAATATGAGCGGGTATTAAACAGACAATGAACTCGGAGTGAGACATTTTTGCGACATCTTTTTTCTTAGATTTCCTTGCTGCTTACCCCACCTCCCCCCCCCCCCCCGCCACCCGCCTCTTTTTTTCTCGCGACGTGGTCTTTAAGCCCCTGGGTGGTACACAACCCCCATGTACGCATCGTATAGCTTCAAGTACATACGTGACACTCAAGTTTAATGCATCTACAGGCCCTTTCAATGCTCATTCCAAGCGATTTTTATCGCTAAATTGCACCTCCAAGGGACTAGCGAACTCAGGAGGCACTACTCACTTTTTTATGAATAAAGGAGGACTTCCCTCACATGAGCCACAAACAAACTACTTTTTCAGCAGTAGAGCTTTCAAATTGTCCGTGAATTTTTCATATTTTTTTTTTTTTTGCAAATTTTTAAACGTTTGAAAATATCCTTCTCTAACATGCCTGCAACGGGAAATTCAAAGACGCGCTTATGTGTGTGTGGGTGGATGGGTGCGTGACTGGGTGGGTCTGTGTGTTGGTCTGCGGGTGGGTGAGTTGGGTCGGGGGGTCAGTGGATTGAGTGAGCGGGTGAGTGGGTTGGGTGGACGGGTAAGTGGGTTGGGTGAGCGGGTGGGTGAATGGGTTGGGTGGTTGGGTGGGCAAATGCGTTGAATGCGTCGGTTGGGTGGGCGGGTGCCTTGGGTGGGTAGGTGGGTTGGGTATGGTGGATGGGTGGATTAGTTGGGCAGGGGTGGTGGATTAGTTGGGCAGGGGTGGTGGGTTGGTGGGTGGGTTGGTGGGTAGGATGGGTGGGTAGGATGGGTGGGTAGGATGGGTGGGTTGGTGGGTAGGGTGGGTTGGTGGGTAGGGTGGGTAGGGTGGGTAGGGTGGGTAGGGTGGGTAGGGTGGGTAGGGTGGGTGGGTGGGTGGGTAGGGTGGGTGGGTGGGTTGGTCGGTAGGGTGGGTGAGTGGGTGGCAAATTTGACAAAATTAGTACATTTAAAAAATTCCCAAAACTTCAAACATTTCATCCGGTGTAAACGTGCTTTCACACATACACACACACACGCCCATTACGATGCTTTACTCCAGTAGACGCCCTACAACGCATCCCTAAGTCATCCGTTGAATCCTTAATAAATCGCCTTTTCCCTAATACAGAATCCTGTTTTCCGGGAACATACGCTCCAAGTAATTAGAAAACGCAATACGACACGAAATTACACATTAACTCAGTGAATACAAAATGCTTGGGGGTGCTATTAATCCCAGGGAGTCGAATATTTTCCTCATAACTTTAATATCAACGTTGGGTGTACACGAGTCTCAGATGACGACGAGATTATACAGACTGGGATGATTGAGAAACTTGAAAGATGAGAGTAATTGTGATTAGAGATGCCGAGAAAGCCGTGAGCTATACGCGAGGTGAAATCCACAAATCTTCCGAGATACGTAGAGTAATATTGCATTGCAAAGATACCACAAATTCAAAATAGGATTTTTCTAACCTAAAGAGATAAAACGACGAGTTCTCAGCCGCGTAGCTTATAACCACGCCTTCGGGTTGGCTGATAATTGCACAAGCGGCTGAAGTTGCTTGATTTTACCTTCCTAGGTCCCTAGGTCCCTAGGTCTTCCTAGGTCCCTAGGTCTTCCTAGGTCCCTAGGTCTTCCTAGGTCCCTAGGTCTTCCTAGGTCCCTAGGTCTTCCTAGGTCCCTAGGTCTTCCTAGGTCCCTAGGCCTTCCTAGGTCCCTAGGTCTTCCTAGGTCTCTAGGTCTTCCTAGGTCTTCTTAGGTCTTCTTAGGTCCCTAGGTCTTCCTAGGTCCCTAGGTCTTCCTAGGTCCCTAGGTCTTCCTAGGTCCCTAGGTCTTCCTAGGTCCCTAGGTCTTCCTAGGTCCCTAGGCCTTCCTAGGTCCCTAGGTCTTCCTAGGTCTCTAGGTCTTCCTAGGTCTTCTTAGGTCTTCTTAGGTCCCTAGGTCTTCCTAGGTCCCTAGGTCTTCCTAGGTCCCTAGGTCTTCCTAGGTCCCTAGGTCTTCCTAGGTCCCTAGGTCTTCCTAGGTCCCTAGGTCTTCCTAGGTCCCTAGGTCTTCCTAGGTCCCTAGGTCTTCCTAGGTCCCTAGGTCTTCCTAGGTCCCTAGGTCTTCCTAGGTCCCTAGGTCTTCCTAGGTCCCTAGGTCTTCCTAGGTCCCTAGGTCCCTAGGTCTTCCTAGGTCCCTAGGTCTTCCTAGGTCCCTAGATCTTCCTAGGTCCCTAGATCTTCCTAGGTCCCTAGGTCTTCCTAGGTCCCTAGGCCTTCCTAGGTCCCTAGGCCTTCCTAGGTCCCTAGGCCTTCCTAGGTCCCTAGGCCTTCCTAGGTCCCTAGGCCTTCCTAGGTCCCTAGGACTTCCTAGGTCCCTAGGTCTTCTTACGTACCTAGGTCTTCCTACGTGCCTAGGTCTTCCTACGTACCTAGGTCTTCTTACGTACCTAGGTCTTCCTACGTCCCTAGATCTTCATAGGTCTTCCTATATACCTAGGTATTCCCTTCATGCTCTAATCTTCATGCTCGTTCTGCAATCGACCACGGACGTCCCATGCTTCGAACATCATTTTGTGGAAAACGTATTCGGAAAAATGAACAAAAAAATTGAACAGTTTTTCAAAAATTTCCCAAACAATATTTAACATTTAACAAATTTTATTAATTTCTCAAAAATGTTGCACAATTTTTCAACCGTTACGAAGAGTCCATCGATGGCCAGCATGCAAGTTTCATTCATTATTCACGCAGCCGTTTGTATCTTGATGTTTCACAGCTAAATCAATTACGTAACTACGCCGTCCGTAACCTGTAGTAATTAATGAATATAAGTTAATGGAAATGTTTTCAGCTTCGACTGAAAATTTTTGCGCCCACCGTGCACTAACCCAATTGTCATCCACATTTCTCATTCAAATTTCTTCCCCATTCCACATTTTCCGCGAACCCCACCTACACAAATAGAATATTAAATAAAGAGAAAAAATAAAGGTCGTCAAGGCGTCCCCGGTAACAGATAAGATAACCATATTGTCATACTTTTCCATAGAACACGTAAAGTACTGTTAATGGCCGCCGCCATTGCCTCGTAAAAGAAGAATTTGCGCCTTATCAGTGAACACTATCATCACTACCCAGCCAACATGCGCATTTGCTCACTCGCATTATTGTCAAAGTTTCGCATTAATTTGACTTTGAAATGGGCGAATGCCCGGTGTAAAAAGGAGATACGGTAATGCACAAGACGGTATTATTATTTCTCAAGTGCAGACACATTATTCCAGAAGCATCAACCAATTAATTAAATTGTCTGATTGTCAGCCATGGGGATTTTGAGTTTGTGGTGTCAGGGAGAAATTTCATGAGAAATTTAAACTTCCTTGTAGTGAAGCTGTAGTCCCAATTTCGAAGCTTTGACCCAAAAATCCAGCACAATTTCCCAATTGCAAAAGCTCATTTTTGGAGGCAATGCATAAATTGACTTAAATGTTATATGATAATTTTTGTAGCAAATCCTATTGGTAGGAGTATTTTAGTGTCTAACAAGTGGGAGGGTGGGTGGGTTTGAGGGTGGCTGGCTTGGGAGGGTGGGTGGGTGGGTGGCTCGGGTGGGTGAGTGGGTGGCTCCGGTGGGTGGGTTTGAGGGTGGGTGGGAGGGTAGGTGAGTGGGTTTGAGGGTGGGTGGGAGGTTAGGTGGGTGGGTGGGAGGGTAGGTGGGTGGGTGGGAGGTTAGGTGGGTGGGTGGGAGGGTAGGTGGGTGGGTGGCTTGGGTGGAAGCGTGGGTGGGTGGGTGGCTGAGTGGGAGGGTGGGTGGGTGGGTGGCTGAGTGAGAGGGTGGGTGGGCGGGTACGTGGGTAGCTTGAGTGGATGGAATGGTGGGAGGGTGGCTTGGGGGAGTGGGCTGCTTAGGGGGGTGGATGCCATACATGACTGTTTTCCACATACACCGACTATATTACCAACATGATAATTTTTATCGCACTATTATACGATTTTCTCTCACTAAACTGTCGTAATTCAAACACATAAGCCACCACTTTTCACTACGCTAGATCTCTACTGTAATCAAAATAATGAGGGCTCCATTATTATTTATTAGGCGCGTTTTTATATGAATTTTTATGAGATTTGTATCTTTGAATTCAACGGAAGAACAATTGTACTGCGAAAAGTACAGGTTTGTTTTTTTTTTTTAATTCAGGCGGTGTTACAACAGCGATTCATATCTAGAAGGTTGATTTCATTATTTTGTTAAGTAATTGGAAAGAAAAGGGCGATTAGGAGTGAAGTTTCTTGAGTTGAAAATTCAATTTAGTTAATGATAGTCTGGTGAATTGATTATAAGGAGGAAAAATCATGGATTACCCTTCTGCCCGCAACTGTTAATTTTGTACGCTGGCGATTGAGGTTTCACGCAATGTCCACGTTTTTTTGACGGAGTGGTTGTTTAGACGTAATCAGGATGAATTAACTCAAATGATTGGTTTTCAAATATTTACTGCGTACCAGAAGTTTGTTTCATCATTTTGCGCGTCGTTTTAGCAGAGAATTGAGATCCAAAGGTGCGACGCGTAGGCTAAGTGTAAGTGCAGTTCAACCCCGTTTTTGGGGAATTACGCTGATGCGAGGGGGGTAGTGGAAATTTCATGTAGACCTTTTTTGTAGGGGAGAATGTGCTCTACAAAAAAGGTCTTATGGAGATATGCAAAATACTCGGTCGTTTTGCGGTTATTCAGCAATGATTGCGGTGAAGTATGAGTGTACTGATGCTAGGTACTTACCACTTCATTAGGGGATTGCGAAAAAAAAATCGGATTTATTCTGGGGGAAATACATTTTAGGATAATTAAAGGAAGGGCCGACAAAGTTTGGTTCAATGATAACGTTGGTATCTTATCGGTATGCTATGGGATTTTTTTCATCTCCGGGTAACCCACGCTCGGCATGGGAGGACACAACGACGGCGGCTGAGGAGTAGGAAAATTTCTAGTACCTTTTTTTGTATCGTATATCGGTGAACATGGAACACTTTGCAGGGCAACTTTCCGAAATTTCTGAAATTTCCAATTCATGGACGTTTCAAAATGGGCAAAATTTTGAAATTCTTCGTTTAAGGTTTTTGAATTCCCAATATTCCTGGAATTTCCAGAATTTGCAGAATTTCCAAAATTTCCCGAATTTCACAAATTTTCCAAATGTGGAAAATTTCCAAAAGTTCTGAAATTTCGAGAAGTTCCCAATTTTCACTTTTGCGAAATTTCCAAACGATCTAAAATTTCCAGAAGTTCCCAATTTTCACATTTCCAACATTTCCAAAATTTTTCAAAATTTTTCAAAATTTTTCAAAATTTTTCAACATTTTTCAAAATTCTTCAGATTTTTTCAAAATTTTTCAAAAACTTCCGAAATTTTCAAAAATTTTCGAAACTTCTAAAATTTTTGACATTTTACAAATTTTTTGAGACTGTTCCACAATTTTCCAAAATTTTTCAAAAACTTTCCAAAAATTTTTCCAAAAATCTTCCAAATTTTTCAAAATTTTGGAAATTTTTTCAAACTTTCTCAAAATTTTTCAACATTTTTCAAAATTTTTCAGATTTTTTCAAAATTTTTCAAAAATTTCCAAAATTTTCAAAAATTTTCCAAAATTTTCAAACATTTTCAAACATTTTCAAAAATTTTCGAAACTTCCAAAATTGTTAACATTTTACAATTTTTTTCAGACTGTTCCACAATTTTCCAAAATTTTTCAAAAACTTTCCAAAAATTTTCCAGAAATCTTCCAAATTTTTCAAAATTTTGGAAAATTTTTCAAACTTTTTCAAAATTTTTCAAAATTTTTCAAAATGTTTCAAAATTTTTCAAAATTTTTCAAAAATTTTCAAAATCTTCAAAATTTTAAAAAATTTCAAAACTCCCACGAACCCCAAGAAGATGGCAGCACCAGTCCCACGTCGCACTTGCGCTCTTCCCCCCAATTGACCCGCAAAATAAATTCCATCAGCTGTCAAAATCCGTTTACAATGTAGAAGAACCGTACCAACCCTCTCTGGCACACCAATATGTCCCCTCACAAATAAAAAACCGCGTAATAATAAACCGTATCAACAATCACGCCAAGAACGCGCACCTCCCCTAACACCTCCAAACATCGATCACTTGACAATATTTAAAAACCAGAAACGCATTATCACCCAGCTCGGACACCCAATCTTCGCAAAAAAAATTATTGACGGGCCAAAATCATTTTCTCCCCTCCACTAACCCCAAAAACGCAAAAAAACCTCCATAAAAGTGTAAATAAATCTCAATAACCTCAACAGTGAGTAAAAATAAATATATAACCAAAACGTGACAGAACAAAAAATTATGTAAACTTTTTTCTTAAAATTTTGTTCCAATCAAATGTTCAGAAAACACCTTAAAATTCATAAATGATTAACTGTCCAACACTCGCTCTATATCGCCTAAAACGTGATAATAACATACTCGAATAATCATAACAATACGCCGAAGAAAGATGGAAAAATGACTTGAAACCAAGAGTATAAATACAACTGATTTTCTACATAGTTGAAAAAAAAGAACTCCTCCAGAATTCAAGTCAATGCATTTGTCGAAATAATGATAATAATTAATTTTTTTAACGCAACATTACGTCACTGTCACGACTTCTTCAGCTTACTCAAGAACGAAATTTATCATTAGCACTATATACGTTACAATATCAATCAATTCCACCAAGTTGATCCCAGTAACTTATAATTCAACTGACAATCTCGTATGTCAACTCAGAACGAATATTGCTGGGTGAAAAAATTTTGAGAATCGCAGTATGATGTCATATAATTGAGACAAGTCTGCATTTATTTTTTAGCAGAAATAAATCCCATTAATTTGAGATAAAAAAATCATAGATTATGGGAATTTAACAAAAATTTGGAGATGACAAATTTCGTTCAATGCGACATACGAAAAATTCAATTCATAGATTGCCTTTACACCAGGGGTGAGCATTCAATTTACTCATTGATGTAATCATCTTTCAGGTACAAGTTTTCGATCAATTTATGGAAAGCAGAGAATTCCTGGACTGGTGACTATTTTAGATTGAGAGCAGATTGCGCGTTCTCATTCTTGCAATATGGAGGGCATGGATGTGAGTTGGGTCAGGCTAGAATCTTGAGGTATTCAACACTATTCAAAACTATTTCAAACTATTCACAGCATATGCAACTTCAAAACTGTCAGAAATTTCGAAAATTTCTTAAACTACCAAGTTTCCAAAAAAAATTTTAAATGTTTAACGATTCCAAAATGTAGAGAACACTTAAGAAATTTCAAGAAGTTCAAAATTTTGGAGAATCGTAAGGATTTGAAGATTTCCATAAAATTTGATAATTCAAAACTTTTTAAAGAAATTTCGAATTCCAAAAATCCAAAAAAATAAACTCTTAAATTCAAAAAATCCAAAAATGATAAAAATTGAGACATTTCAAAATTTTCAATATGTCCCAAATTCGAAAAATTCCAAAACATCATTCTTGTAAATTCCTCCATCTTGACTGCCAAATTTTTCAAAATTGTCCATTTTTCTTCTAGTGAACGGAACCCCATAATGCGCCCCCTTAAGTAACTTGAGCAAGTGAAAGAAAAAAAAATTGCTCAATAAAGATGGGATCTGAACAAAGTTCCCAAGCATCAGGAGCCCAGTCTCGATCGGGTCAACTGCGTCGAGGAAAGAGCGTTCCCAATCGTGAGCGACTTCCTGACTCCACTCCCCCACGATCAACATCTCCAGGTCCCAGCATTTGCTCAGACTCGGATCTCCCATACATATCCTATACCGTGAACCAACCCATCGGGGATTCCCCGAAGATGTCCAACAAGCATCTGTCACGAGGCAAGAGCTTTGGATCGGATGTCTCTAGGAGAAAATCCAGCCTGAGCTCTAGAAAAATAGCAAATTCCAAACAGGTATACCCTAAAGCTTATTGAACAGAGTATGTAATCTGAGGAAGCTATTCCACCAAAGACACTTCCACCAAAAAACATCCGCCCCAAGGAATCATGAAAACAGAAAGAACGACACCTTCTTCCACACCTATAGATAGATGGATAGATAGATAGATAAAAATTTATTGTTTAGGATTTTAAACATAGCATACAGTAAAAATCAAAAGTAGAATAATTTTGGGAGAGACAAATTTCAGCAAAAAGCATGAGAAGTATTGAGGAGACATATAATGAGACACACATTCTAGTGACATCTAGAATCGTTTGTCGTTGATTGTAAAACCAGAATCTTCAGATTCTGAATTCCTCTCAGTCGATTTTCAATATAGGCAAAAACCAATCACAGCTTGTTGAAATGGCAGAAATTCTGATATTGAATCATTGGCAGCTGATAGTCATTTTAAAAATTTCCTAATTTTCACTATGATTTTTTCGATTATGATCATCTATAATATGTTGTATTGCTGTACCAAGCAAGTGTGTAATACAGTTCGAAAAATCAAAGAGGAACTAGATCGTAGTTACCGGAAGTCGTGTGGGGTTCCCCTGGAATTATTGAAAGAGAATTGCATATGAATCATTCCATGTCAACTCAGCCAGCCTAATTATTTTTTTTTAACTATAAACTTCAGTAGATATGTTCAAAATTAGGAACTATGGAAGTAGAAAATTCTTGGAAATTTTTTTGACGACTCGTTCATCTAATAATCTTGCTGGAAGCTCAATTTTTCAAATTGAATGCTTCCAAAATTTTCTTATACGTTCTCCCAAAGACTTTCAAAATCGTTCACCAAATCCCTTTGGTACTTTCCAATGATTCAGTGTCTTTAAAAAAAATTGCCATTCAGAAATTTACAATTTTCATTTTTGTAAAAAAAAAAAAAAGGCAATCAGAGAAAACGTCTGCTATGAGTAATTTCAAAATGTCATTAATTGCTGACCAACGTGACTGATTTAGCACGAAAAGTTCCATCCATCAAAGAGCCGTTTACTAAATATGATAACCAAAAGCTATATCACAAAAAGGAATCATTACTGACTCCTGGTTCCAAGGCCCACAACATAGTCGTGGTGAAAGCGGCGATATCCGATCCCGCGGCAGATCGCGATCCTGATTTGATGCGGCTCCAGGCGATTCCCATGTTCTTGCCAATCATGAGGGGTACGCTCAACCTGCCACCTGGTGTGCGCGACCCAGAAATACTGGAGAGGCTGGATCCATTGGGATTGTTCAACCTATGCGCACGGTACCAACACCACTTGAACACCAATGCGCAGATGATTGCGGTAATTTGAATTACATTCCATGTTCCCTAACAAATTTGAAATTTTTGTACCCTTGTAAAAGCTGCACTGTCCACCCAATAACATGACAAGTTAACCCCTCACGTACGGCGCCCACATCGGCCGGCGCCCTCCCGTCAACTCGAATGCGCTCTTCAATACACGATAACTTCTATACATAACATCAGAAAATTATGAAGTAAAATTTAATGATGATCTTGACCCTTCACCAAAAAGTTGTTTAAAGTACGCTATTTTTTCACTCATATTTTTCTAGAATTTTTAAGACCTATTTTAATAACATACTCCAACTGGTTACCGAGATTGGCGATTGGCAGAATTTTTTAAATAATAAATCAGTGATTCATTAAATCCAAATTTGATTCACGTCATCTGACACAGGGACTTACAAAGTATGTTTGGTAAAAATTTCAGATTTTTTTTATGAAAATTTTCCCGATAAACGAGAGGTTTGAATCCGACCTGAAAGTTATTTCCGTAATGTTAATGTATTAGAAAAAAATATAAAAAATGATTTGAAAAAAAAATCACATTGCATTGTATTGACAAACTCATGTACTTTATGGGATACTTTTCAGAATTCCGATATCTATCATAGTAGGGGAGAAAATTAATTTTTATGAATGACGGGAGGGGTATATATGACATATAGAGCCGGCCGATAGGACAAGCTCTGGGGTCTATATGTGGTATAGACCCCGTACTTGAGGCGTTAAGTAGCAGGAGCAGGTAGCTGAAAAACTGCCCTTTCGTTTGGACCGCACACCAATGTCATTAAATGTCCTAGACCTCCGTCGTTGGCTAGCATCGAAGAGCAGCATATATAGCTAAGAATAAAATACCAAACCTTAACTACACCTTCAAAAATTTATAGGGAGAACAGCAGCTTCTGTGTGCAAACGTGGACGGAGAGGTTAACAGGATTATGGCCCAGGCCGTGGAGAGACAGCGAAAATTTGCCAAATTCGCGGAACACATGAACAAGGTCCACGAGCTCAGCAGACAGCTCAGCAAGTGCCATATGCAATTGAATCAAACCCTGGAGAGCTTAGAGACACTCAACAATCTGTTACCGATTAAGGAGAGGCTGGAGCCTTTCGTCTGGACCACTGGATAGTCCTACAAGTTAGGATCACTTTTTAAAAAAAATTTCTTATTCAAAAAGTTGTCTACCTGAATTAATCGAGGTCAGAAAATTGATTGCATAATAATGCGGGGAAATAATATGGAGGTATAAATATTTCTGCATTAAATCCTGCTTTGAATTTCACATTTCAATTCCTGGTGAAAAAAATTAAATTTAAGTTTTGTTTATTTACGAAGGGTTTTTGCAAAAAATTGGAGTAAATTAATCTCTTTTACGTATTAAAAAATATATAAGATATATATACAGAGGCCAGCTCTCCACTTGGACACTGAAAGAACATCTTCAGTTTTAGTAATCATGGATTATCTCTAAAACGATCACATGCAGGACCAAATGTATTCTTATATTTCTTTTTTGAAATTCTATTCTCTCCAAAAAAGTATTAAGGTATTTCGCGGTAGAAAGCACCGTTCTTGAGATATTCATAATTTTGTGTAAGAATTATAATAGATATTTCTTATGGGAAATTTAATTCTTAAAAAAGTTATACACTTTAGCTGAAAATTGTAAATAAAAATTATTGAGAGTTCGGACAATTTTGTTTCTTTATTGGCGACTTTCCATTTTGAAAACTGCCCTGTTCACACCCAGCACAAATTATTTTCGAATTTTTTTTTTAGATTTTTGGAGGAAGAAATTTCAGGGAGAATAATAAATCATTTTCAGATATTTTTTGACAATATTTTAATGGAATTTTCTGGTAATACAGTGCGGTAATAATCTTCGATAAGACTAATTTAATAATTTAATTAAATAAACTGATAATTTTATAATTAAAATTAATAAATACTTGAAGTTTTTCTGATTCGCATTTTACAGAATATAATTTAACTTTTATGTACATGATAATGTAATCGAGTGATGCGACCTTTCCGTACATATGTGATGCTAGTAATTATAATAAAAAATGAATTACTATGAATGATACCCCAGTTGACCCATATCAACATGATCCTTAAAGATATGAGAGAAATTTTGCAAAAAATTGGGGTCCTGAGTTGAATAGTCGAGACATTTAACCCGTTCCGCAATCGACGTCTCTCCCCACTCTAACGCTGGTACACTGGCTCGCGTTACCCCCACCACGCGCTCCGCGTGACGCTTTGAAGAGTAATTCCCCATAAGCGGAGAAAGAAACAATTTTTCGTGAAGATCCTGACGTAACATCCACCAAATCCGTAATTTGTGGATTTCACATATTGGTGACATTGTTTTGGATGATATTAACGCAGGGGACGCGGATTGTGAAGTCGGCACAATGCAAGTATGCAGCCACTGTGGCCCAAGGGGGACTGAATATCTCTGCAGCCTATCGGAAATTTTCCAGCAAGGCAATAACACCTTTGGAATTCGTTTTGTACCATTTTTGGCTCACCCTCACAGCGAGGTCCACGGTATTCTTGTCCTTCCACGGTAATAACTGGAATTCAGGATTAGTGTCATATTAGTTTGTCTTTCTCTTGAGTAAGAAATGAGTGTGATTTTTTTCTGGTATAGTATTGATGAAATACATAGGAAGCGCGACAAATTTGAGCTACTTGGTTAAGGCTGTGTGTGTGTGGGTTTTTTTTTTCTCCGCCCCTCTCATTTGTACGCCCCCGGTAGCGGCCGTGTAAGCATTCCTTCAGGGGGCGTACCGGACACCCACCCATGCGGCTGGGGCCGACTTTCGCCACCGTTAGGCCATCGTATTTCTAAACACAGGGTAAACCTCCAGAACCCCTGTGCTACGGCGCCAATGATGGAACCCACCCCCCCCCCCTGCGTCGGGTTAGGTTCCCGCTTGGCCGGGCGGTCTCATTTTATGAGTACCGCCGATAGCACACACGGAAGTTCCTGCTTCGATCGGAATCCATGAGAAAATATTTTTGAAAAAATATTCTCTGGCGGCCGGGCGCGAACCTAGGACCTTCGAAGTAGTAGAAGTATTGATATAGTACTGCGCCAAAGGCCCGACACCCTGTGTGTGTGTGTGGGTGTGTGTGTGGATGGATGGGTGAGTGGGTGGGTGGATGAGTGGGTGGGTGGGTGTATGGGAGGGCGGATGGGGGGGTGGGTGGGAGGGTTGGTGGGTACTTGGGTAGGTAGGTGGGCGGGTGGGTGAGTGGGTGGTTGCATGTGTGTGTTTGAACGATAGTGGTGACCATTGCATCGTAATGATGTCGACGAGCATCTTCCTTTCGCTTACCTTCACACACACACACCTCCATGGACTTACACATACCTTACATTCGTAATAAAATTAGGTTAATTGAAAAAAATATCAACTTACGAAAAGCAGCAATGCTCAGAATCAACAATTTCCAGAACATCTTGGATGCGTTCGTTCGAGTTTTCATCCCTCACAGAATGAACCATATATCAAATCCTTAGAAAGGAACTGCAAGTAGTTAGAAAAATGAAAAATTTTGAGGTTTTGAAAAATTTCAAAGTTTATAAAAAAAAATCTAGAAATTTTTAAAAAATCATTAAAAAAAAAATTCAATAAAAAATCGCTTGGTTGGTTTACTATATATATCAGGGAATATTATGGTTACTATCACTCTAAAAAATCTAAAATCAATTAATTCAATAAATGTGTAGTCAACCTTACCCTCGAAAAGCTTCTCACTTTCACAAGTGTGTGCAACCTGTGTGTTTGTATCACAACCGATGTCTCTTGTTTGGTTCCGAGCTCAGAACTAGCTTTAAATATCAAATTTTCTTGCTTCTTATCAAGGTGCATCGAAAAGTGGAAAGGAAAATGAGAAGGAACTGTTGACCCTGACCATATTTGAATGCTTTGGTATCAATAGGTCTTATTGCGGTGTAAATATTACTTAATATCTGAGGATAATTAAGGTTTCTAGCCACCTCGTGAATTTGACGCACGTGAAATACCAACTTTCCTCTGTTGATCAAAACATTTGCCAATTATACGAATTCAGAAATATCTAAAAAAAATCCCAATAAATTTACTTCAACGTTCCAGAAAGCGGAAACGGAAATGAATAATCATAACTTAATATTCCTCCAATTGAAATTTATTTGGCGGGAAAACGAGATTTTCAGCGGTCCAGGTTTTTCCTCGCCTCGAGTTTTCAAAGCGGTCTAGCAATTGTTTGGTGTAAGTCTGGATGAAAAAAAAATTGCAATGTGTTCAGGACGTGTGAACATAGGAATATGATTTTTTATGGATTTTTCCCTCATTGCATTTGGCTGCTAAAAATAAAAATCGAAAACCACGATTCCCCGTAGCGCTACCGTGCAGGGCTTAACCTGAGGATTTGGGATTTTTTCTTGATCTGGAAAATATCTGAGTGCCATAATTAGCAACGCTTGGTTGTTACAGCAGACCCCCCCCCCCTTTTTTTTCAAAAAACTCCCAAAAATTATTTTCTCCAAATTCTCATGTTTTTGAATTTCTAAATTTTTTTTTCTAAAATTATTGAACCCCATAAATTTCGTGGATTTATTTTATTTTTGCAATTATTACTGCGCCTTAAATTTTCCGTGGTGATGACGTAGAATTTTCCTTCAATGACATAATACGTTATATTTATTTCTGACCATATGGTCAGTTAATGGGCATTATGTAATAGGGAAAAAACAATGACACAAGGTTAGTTGTTGTTTTCGGATAAGGTGACCCTGGTTTTCCCGAAAATATCGGATCACATTGATAAAAATAAAAGAAACATATAATTTAAAAAACATCAGGAATCGGGTTAATGTGTTGAAGGGATCATATGCTACTCAAAAATTGATTGAGAATTCGTCGAATAAAACTAAATTACGTCGTAAACAAACATTCAAATGAGCGCACCGAAAAAAAGCAATGACATATATTCAAGGGCAACATTAATTGATTGATTCAAGCAGAGCGATTGGCCGGATTAATCCAAGTTATATCTAATTTTCAGTGCATAAAAGATTATTTTGCGTCAAACTTCGATGTTGAGTCAAATGGAGATCTACTGGAGTTAAATTGAGATTGGCCGCATTCAAGTAAAGTTGCAGCCAAGTAGAGACAGCTTTGAGTCATGTAGAGTTTGACTTGAGTCAAGTCAACATCGACTTGAGTCAAGTCAACATTGACTGGAGTCAAGTTAGCATCGACTTGAGTTAAGTCAACATCAACTTGAGTCATGTCAACATCGACTTGAGTCAAGTCAACATTGACTTGAGTCAAGTTAGCATCGACTTGAGTCAAGTCAACATCGACTTGAGTTCAGTCAACATCGACTTGAGTCTAGTCAACATCGACTTGAGTCCAGTCAACATCGACTTGAGTCAAGTCAACATCGACTTGAGTCTAGTCAACATCGACTTGATTCAAGTCGACATCCACTTGAGCCGAATCGGCACCGACTTGAGTTAAGTCGACATCAACTTGAGTCAAGTCGCCATCGACTTGAGTCAAATAGATGTCAACCTCAATCAGGTGACGACTTGATCAGGTATCGACTTGACTCAGCTAGATATAGGTATGAGTCAAGTAGAATGTTAACTCGATTCAAGGCGAGTGTTGACTTGAGTCACCTGAGAGCCAGTTGAATCATGCAGAGCTCGACTTGAGTTAATTAAATGTCGACGTGACTTAAGCCAAATGTTATGTTGACTCGAGGCGACTCAATCTTAACTCAATCAACTAGAGACTCAGTCAAGTCAAGCCGCGACATAATAGAGTCATCAAGCAGAACGCGAGCTAAGTAAAGCTCATATCGATTTGAGTCAAGTCGAGACAAACCTAAGTCAAATAGACATCGATTTGTATTATACTAGTTCCTTACCGGTGGCCGCTACGCGGCCACATGCCTTTACGTATCTGTGTTCTTGTTCGATCTCGATTGTGTCATCGATAATCGAGATTTTTTCTTCGACTTTCGAGTTTTCGAATTCGATAATCGATTTCAAACGTTAACAAATCGATAAGAAACCTAAATGATTTACCAACCGAGTTCTGATGGAGTTGGTTGAAGCAAGGTGGCAGAAGTTGCACCTATACTATCGCCATCGCCGAACAACGACCTAAGTCAATAACGATCTTAAACCAGCTCATTAGTGACTCTCGAGTCGTTGTACATAACCAATACCAATACCAAATACTCATACATAATTATCAATTTTATTTTTTTCTTGACACTGTAACGTTCGCGAAACTTCACCTCTTCCGCTTCAAAGTCACGTGACCAATTTGATTAAATTATTTCTTCATAAATGAGGCCAGAAATGAATTTTCCGAATTTTTTTCTAATCATTTTTAGATTTTAAGTCTACATAAATATTCAAAAATTAATTCCGAACGGAATTAACTTTTCCAAAAAATTGTCACCATCTACAGTTGAAGTTATCTGAAACAATTTCTCATTCATTACTTGAATGTAATTAGTATTCCTTAATCACCTACGCAAAAGCAGTTTTAGACGTCATTCAGTTAAATATTCAAATGTCACTTTTATCTGGAAATTTTTGTCTAATAGATTGCGAGGATAATTGGCAGCTGTGCTCGCAAGTCTTATCTATCGTCCGCCACTAAATTCTTTTATTTCGGATGTATAGTACTATCAATCTACAAATGGGAACGGCTATCTTGGTAACGCGAAGAATATGAGCTGGCAAATCCATCTCAGTTTATCCAGAAAAAAGCGTAATTTTTTTTTTATTTTCCATAATTTTTTTAGCGCAAAATGTTGCGCTGGAGAGCTTCCCGCATTGCACGACTCCTCAATTGACGCAGTACTCCCCTCGGCGCTCGCTTTCCCCCTGAGCGCTTCCCCCACTCCGCGCGCGCCATCCACTCTTGTGGCCGGCCTGCTGCGCAGTGGCCTGCGCGGTGAACCTCTATGGTGCTAAAATGATTTTAAAAATTGCGAAATTTTTTTTTTTAATTACAAATTCGGTTTGTACTATATTTATATAATTTTTTTAAACGAACGGTTCTTCACATATCATCATCTTGAATCGTAAATAATTGAATCCGTTACTTCAAATTAAAAAAAAAACAAAATCTGCAGAAGAGATTGCAAAACCTTTTCGCTGGTGGAGCAACAGAGACTCATGACGGATTCGATTTTTCGAGAAGTGATGTGGAATGAGTATTCAAGCTGATCAATATTCATCGAGAGAGGTATTTCGAGCGGAATCAATCAAGGATTAATATCAAATTATCGCAGCCTTCGTTGCGGGTGAAAGTCACTATCTAGCTAAATCTAGTGGTAACTGGTTAGTAGGATGGCGAGGGCAACTGGACTACTTGAAATGTCATATATAATTATTTTTGTTTCCGGATGCATTATAATGATGACATTTTTTTCCAATTCCATAGGACATCCTCTAACTTTGGAGGGGTCACTATTTTTTTGCAGCTTTTTTGTTATTCAATGCTTTAATTGCTTGATTGATCCAGTGGTTACTTGATTGATGGACCTAGTAATTGATCGGCTGATTGACTGGTTGATTGATGGATTGACTGACTTGATGATTAATCCTCCGATTAATTGATTGACTGGTTGATCGATTGACTGACTGACTTAATGATTGATCGGCTGATTGATTGACTGGTTGATTGATGAATTGACTGACTTGGTGATTGATCGGCTGATTGATTGGTTGATTGATGGATTGACTGACTTGGTGATTGATCGGTTGATTGATGGATTGATCGGTTGATTGATGGATTGATCGGTTGATTGATGGATTGATCGGTTGATTGATGGATTGACTGACTTAATGATTGATCGGCTGATTGATGAATTGACTGACTTGGTGATCGATCGGCTGATTGATTGATGGATTGACTGACTTGGTGATTGATGGATTGATCGGTTGATTGATGGATTGACTGACTTGCTGATTGATCGACTGATTGATTGGTTGATTGATGGATTCACTGACTTTGTGATTGATCGGCTGATTAATTACTTGATTGATCGATTGACTGTCACTTTCCATCTTGTACAGAATGAAATTTACAATAGCACGAGATCCAGCAACAGATATGAAAATATCAAATAAGGAATCAGCAAAGTGAACTTCATAATACATTGCAGCGTGAGCAAAGAGAAACTCGTGTTGACACGCATCACTGATTCCTTATTCAAAAAATAATACTGCCAAAAACTCTTCGAAAAATGATCCGGATACACTCCAAATCGACCGGAAGTGAGAAACAGTTCCGTTTAAAAAACGCGATGGGCTTGAAAAAGAAACTGTGCAGACAACTGAAATTGAGGAGAAATCATAACCTGATTTATGGATGGTCCATTCGCATAAAGCAACAAAAGGCTTTCAACAAAAATGCGGCAGTAATTAATGGTTAACTTCAAAAGAAGTTAGAGATTTATGGCTTCGCTGGAGGACACACTGATCCAGTGTGATCCAATGATCGCAGAGATAGATAAGCCGTCTGGTGTAGGAATCATCAAAAGTATGATACGATTTATGGTGGATATAACGGAAGTAATTGTGAGCGAGTAATTGGGGAGAGCACATCCGCTAGCCTAACTCCAGAGCAGCCGAATTTTAAAAATTCGATTAAAAAAATTGTTGCAAAAAAACTGGAACACGAAATTGATCAAATGATATTGCACACTTTTCAAAATCATAAATCAAAAATCGTTATTTTTTAAATCACAAATTTCGGATCATGACGTCATAGGGGCGAATGTGTAGTTTGAAGGAGGACCGCGAGGAGCGCGCGCAACGCTGTCCGGCCGGCGGGAAATTCAAACTGCCGGGGAGAGTAATGGATGTCAAAGGCTATACTTTCCGTGTGGACAGTGCTCCAAAACATAATTGTTTTGGTTAAAATTCAAAACAAATTTCCGAACTAAGGATCATATTTTGGAATTACCATTACACGAAGTTTATAGAAATGAATGAATTACATGATATTAAAAAAATTGTTTTATCATTTTCTGGGCCATAAACTATTGTCAAAAATTTCAACAATTCTATATATATGATTCCCGGTTTAAATATCCAGTCAAAAATGCCCAAAAAAAATATCCAATGCAAAAACATCCCAGACCAAAATATCCAAACATAAAATATCCAAATAAAAAATATCCGAAAAATAAATTTCCAAATACCAAAAAATAAAAAAAAAAAACACGGAAATGCAAACAGAAACTGGTTCCATGGCGTTTCATCCCTAAGACAATTCATCGCATCTTGACAATTCATTTAATAGACAACTCATGTCCTAGACAACTCATCTGAAAGAAACACATACACACACGGTTCCACGTCTAAATACCACAAACAAAATACACACAGAAAAAAAACCCAAATAAAAAAACCACAAACAATCAAAAAATACAAACAAAAAAAAACACAAAATTAATATTCTGACCAATTCCTCGCAAATGGATATTCTGAAAGTGGATATTTTAGACCGGATATTTAAACCGGATACGTATATATATATGTCAATTGTAACCTCGGCGTAAGCGTTTGACAATAATTCGCGGTCTATCAATACAGGAAAAATATTCACATGCTATCTAGCGCGCTTAAGGGAGGATAAAATTTGACATTGGAAGTTTTGCTTGATACGAACTAAGCGTCCAGGAAATGCCTTGAAATTTAATACATCTTCACTCTTCCTATTTTTATTATTGCTCATGTTATGACAATATTTTTTTTTCCAAATGTGTGCTATTTTTTTTCGCCCCAATAAAAATATTTCCGACCGAGACGGCTTCTGCAGATGAGGAAGATCGTCTGTACCAAATCTCCAGCATCCCAGGAGAAATCCAAAAAACCGCCTCTGGAGATTTCCTCAGAGTTCAGTCGCTTAGGAGTGGTTCTATGGAAAAATGTGATAAAGAATTATAGATTGAGAATTTAATTCCCGATTGAAAAGGTCTTATACTATTTTGGCCTAAGTCTACTCGTTCACGAGATAAATCCAACATTATCAGAGGAGTCGGGGATTGCGCCAAATAATGAGCTCTCCACTTTCCTCCAAGATCTCGACCTATTAAAAAATTATATAATTAATTTTTACTGTCGCTGCAAATCAAAGATTCTCTCACCGATCCTCAATTACAATTTTCAAATAAATAATTAAGTAAATAAATTGCAATGCAAAAAAAAATTGTCTCATAAATTTCTGGGAAAATGCATGTTTCATACCGATAATAAAAAAATTACCCTGAAACTACAAATCATAAATTATCGGAGGAAAAAAATGCAGATTATGTTCAAAGAAAAACTCGCATGGAAAATTTCGAGAGAATTTTTCTTATCGTGTCTGAGTGCGTGACACTTCTTCAACATATTCATATCATCAATACTGAAATCAGAAAATGACGTGCATTCCCATAAAAATGTGACCCTGAAAATTATATGGAAGAATCTGAAGAAATTCCCGAAATACCCGAAATCCCATTAACGATTTTTGAAAAAAAGAAAAAAAAAAGTTGTCGGTGGAGGAAAAAAATTTTCAACTTTTCAGGCAATTTTCAGCTACACGGAGGTCAATGTCCAGCAAAATTGATTACGTTGATAATCAGTAATTTAAAGTCACAATAATGAATTTCTTTTTCAATTTTTTTCGAATTATTTTCCTTAGCTAGACAGTGAGTCATAGATAAGGAGAAAATAGAAAGTAATGAGATGGAATTATTTGAAACACTTGTAATTTTATTTCGGCTGTATTTCATTAAATAATGGAGATAGAGGAAAAAGGTGTTAATAGAAAATGTTCGTCGCTCCACGGGGAATCATTAATGTTCTATGGATTACATCGCTATCTGTAATACTTTCCGAGAAAATGGAGGTTGAATGTCGGATGCAAGCTCGCACCTCCCCGTCGCATACTGTTGCAAATATCTCCTAAAATATTGACAATACGGAAAAAAGTTATAGAACTTGAGTGATTGAGATTTTCATGCCGAATATTTTTTGTTATTACCATTTTCCTCTACGTCCACTCGTTTCCTCAAAAAATGCTGCAGAGTTCGCGCCGGTCGCCTGCAAGCGCTCGCGGCTGCCGTCCGCGACGCTCTCACTCACATTTCCTCGTAAATTATCAACATTGGAGAAAAAGTTGTTGAATATAAATTGTGCGTTTTAATACGAGGAACAAAATTTGTTTAGACTTTTTTTCGCTAACTTCATTTCTTTTCGAGATATCCCATCAGAAAGTAGATTGTAATTTTGTCCATTACATCCAGACCTTTTTTTAAAAAAATTTGAATGATTTTGGAAGTATTCCAAAAAAATTGTCCGAACTCAATCACCGGCACAAATTACGTCAGAAGTCTCAGAAAATAATTTAATATCGATAAATGTTCAGAATCCCGAATATTTCATCACATTTTAGTACGAGCGCTCAATAATCGCTCAAAAAAAGATAACATAAATGTTTCTTACTTCAACATTTTGTGGCATTTCTTAATTGTTTTTCTCATTAGGTCAATCCCCAATTGACATACAAAGTCATGAAAATCATACATGGAAGCGATGTCATACCAAAATCATTAGTGAAAATAGTTAAATCCCTCATGAGCCAATAAACTTATGCGATTTCATCATTTAATTGGAGGAATAATCGATATTATGATATAACTCGATAGCTATGGGAGATATCGAAATTTGGTTTAACACAATTTTGTAGAGAATTGATTTCTCTACAAATAAAGTTTATAGAAAATTTTGTCTATCTATGATAGATTTCGAGATAATCGCCAAAAACCTGAAGAGGCGAATCGCACTGGTCCGTCGTGTTCCACCATCACGTTCCCCAAAATATCTCGAGATCTATTGGAGTTCCAATTTTTTGTGCCCAATTAAAGTTGTAGAGCATGAAATTCTCTACAAAAAATGTTATGTGACAAATTTTGATATCTACCGTAGATCTTCAGATATTTGCCAAAAACTTGTGAGCCATCGGTATTTCTTCATTATCGGGATTTCGGGATATCTTCGACAATTATAAGTTCCCCGCTATTTGTGGATAGAGAAAACTCATTACGGAACTGGTAATTGATAAAAGAGGCTGAAGGTCTGAAGTCATGCCCGGAAGCGGTAATCTACTAAAATCCTTAGTAACAATTTTTTAAATCTGTGGTGAACCAATAAACATGTAGTATTTCATCAGCTACTTCCGGATTATTTTCAACATATGAGAAGTTTCAAAAAAAAAAGATTATCCAACAAAAATACCTGAAATTTGAGCTATGATAACGATTCCAAAAATGCCAAAAATTTGGGACATTTGGAAAAATTACGTTTTCAACAAATTTAAAAAAAAAATTCACATTTGTTGTCCGAATGAAACATGTTTCCAATTATAAATTTAGGCCTTGTCCCAATTGAAAATGGACGGACTGTCCCAATGAAAATGGGACACTGTGTCAATTTAAATGAGACCCGGTCCCAGTTGAATACTGTACTTCACCCAATCAAAAAATGGGACACCGTCCCAATCAAAAATGGGACATTGTCCCGATTTCGAATGGGGGTTTGTCCCATTAAAAAGGGAGACGTTATCCTAATCGAAGTTGGCCATGTGTCCCAATTTCAAACGGGACGATGTCCCAATTAGATTCGGGACAGTGTCGCGATTGAAAACCTAGGAATTGTCCCAAAATCAAGAGTGATCGCCTGTTCAAAAATCAAATTGGGACAGCGTCCCAATCGTACATTGAGACATTGCTTTGGAATTAAATAGAAATTAAAAACATATTTTTGAAATTGTGTTCAAAATAAGGGGGATTTCCCGATGGAAAAGGGATTTCCTAATTCAAAATTGGAACTTTCTAATTGGAAGATGGGATTTTCCCTTCGACAAATGGGATTTTCCAGTTACAGAGCAGGGATTTTCCTACAGGAAAATGGAACGTTGTCACAATTGAAAATGGGACATATTGTCAATGAAAGATCGAGAATTTTCCCAATTGAAAATGGGACATTTTCCCAATTGAAAATGGGACACTTTCCGAATTGAGCATGGGACATTTTCCCAAATGAAAATAGGACACTTCCCCAATTGAAAATGGGACACTCTCCCAATTAAAAATGGGACGGTTTCCAAATTAAAAATGGGACAGTTTCCCAACTGAAAATCACCCATTTTCCCATTGAAAATGGGACATTTTCCAATCAAAAACAGGCAATTTTTCATTCGAAAACGGGACAGCTTCCGATTGAAAATGGGACACTCTCCAATCGAAAATGGGACATTTTCCATGTGAAAATAGGACATTTTCCCTGCTCGCAACTCACACTTTGTCCCAATCAGAGACTGGGCCATTGGCAATTGAGACATTTTCCATCCATGTAACCCTGTCCCAATTTTTTGACATCCATTTTTTTTTATACCTATACAATTTCCATAAAATGAAAATGAAATTCCGAAAAATCAGTTGGGTTTAGAATATTCGATTTCATCCGATGTTTACCAAAATTTATGACATCCCGAAACAACAGTACCCTAATAACCAGAAATTTATATGTCCTGTCCCATGCAATGGAAATGTCCTATTGATGAAAAACCCCTGGATAAGGCAAAACAATCACGTAATTTTGAGTGAGCATTACTTCATTGTTTGCTACTTGAAAATCATGAGCAGATAAATCACTTTGGGTTCATTTTACTAGCCATTGCCCCCACCACTTATTATGGTCATGAATGAGTGTCGGTCAAAGGTAGGGAAAAGCTGATGATACCTATATATCGGTACTTAATAGCTATAGTGGCTCAGGTGCACAACAATCCCGTGATCTGTCGGCAGTTCTTTTTTATTTAATTAATTAGTTTGACGGAATAACATCAAAAAGTTTGCGGACATTTTTTTTTCATTATTTACAATTTTTCCGGGATTTGTAAAAATTTTATGAATGAAAATTGAGGCGTGACAATTTTTTTGGAGCACGTTTTTTGGATTTACTATTGACAAATTCATTTAAATTGAAGGATCTAGTGTTCATGGTTTGTCGTTTGATATTTGTTGATTGTTTTGAAGTGATCGGAAGTTGATATTGAACGATGATGGACCCTGAGGTAAGTCCGACCTTTTTGCTCGAGTATTGTCATTAATACACACACACACACACACACACACACACACACACACACACACACACACACACGCGCGCATTTTACGTGAAAGTGTCAAGAAGTGAAGAAACGTCCAGAAAAGTGAAAATGCTGGATCCAACTCATTTTCGAAGTGATTACACTGACTTGCCCTATCAGAAAGTGAAAAAATCTCATTCCCACTCTTCCACCCACCCACCCTCTCACCCACAACAGCCACCCACCCACCCTTCCACCCACCCACCTTCTCACCACAGCAGCCACCCACCCACCCTCCCACGCAAAGCAGCCACCCACCCACCCACCCACCCTCCTAGCCACAGACGGGGCTTTGGTGTAGTGGGTAGAGTGTCTGCCTACTATTCCAAAGGTTCCGCGTTCGATTCCCGCTCACTGCAAATATTTTTTCTGAAAAATATTTTCTCACGGACTCCGACCGATGGCAGGAACATTCCGTGTGTGCTATCGGCGGTATCCATGAAGTGAGACCGTGAGCCGGGACCGAACGCGACCCGTCGCGCGGGGGGGGGGGGGGGGTTCCATCGTAGACGCCCGCCATCGTATCACAGGGGTTTCTGGAGGTTTACCCTGTGATCAGAAATACGATGAGCTGAAACGGCGAAGTCGGCCCCAGCCGCAATGGGTGGGTACTCTGATCCGTAGTATTGCCCATGTAGTAATGCTTACCAGCGGGGACGTGGGTGAATACAAATAGAGAAAGAGTGGAAAAAAAAAAAAAAAAAAAAAAAAAAAAAAACCCTCCTAGCCACAAATAGCCACTCACTCTCTCACTCACAGCAGCCACCCACTCTCCCAGCCACAGCAGCCACCCACTCTCTCACTCACAGCAGCCACCCACCCACCCACCCTCCCAGCCACAGCAGCCACCACTCTCTCACTCACAGCAGCCACCCACCCACCCGCAGCAAACCACCCATCCACCCTCCCAGCTACAGCAGCCACCCACTCGCTCACCCACAGCACCCACCCACCCACCCAACCCACACACACACAAGTCGGAGCTTTGGTGTAATAAAAATCCAGACACACACACACACACACATGTATAACCTTCATCGAAAAAGTGGCAGATTGATGTCAAACTTCGAGAAAAGTGAAAATATCGACTTTTGACACTTAGGTTTCGTGGTCAGTGAAGTGACTTCCCGCGGTCGGGAATCTAAAAAATCATATCATATAATTTTGATACTCAAGATTATTGGCATCTTCAATAATTCTCAGCTACTTATCGATAGTCGTATCTCGAAATCAACGCACCATTGAAATTTCGTTAATTATTTTTTAATATGCCCGGAACGCATTGTTCACCGCACTTTCAAAGCACGTGTGAATAATGAGACTGGACTTTACATAGTAATGAGCGCCGGTAAAAATAATAAATACAATATCTCCGCTACCCGAAGCTGAGACCTTGAAAACCGTAAAGTATTAACGGTGATTAGTCTGATTGATCGTAATCACTTATCTGTAATGGTCAGCGATCGATTTTTCATGTTCCCTTTCAAATCTCGTTTATCACTCAATATCAGAAAAAAATTATCAAAGAATGTGATTAGCTGTGGGAGAGTCATCGAAAAAAAGTCGGCCGACATTCTTCGATTTATCGATCATCTGAAACTGATTAATTTTTTTTTAATTAAAAAAAAACAGAATTTCTACTCAAAAATTTAAAAAATGGGATTTTTTTTGTAATCTTTAGTTTGTTTTATTTGTTCAATAATTTTGTTTAAAAATTTCAAAAAAAATCCAGTAGAGAGAATATTTAACGAAAAAAAAATCCACATTTATTTGTGCTCGTTACTTTTATTCCCCGTTGATTGACAATTAGCATAATAATGAGATGAATGACTCGTAAGTAGTATAGAAAGTATCTCCCCCCTTTCCTCCAGAAAAAAAAGTAATTAATTTTTTTCACACTGCACGAGTGTCAATAAGACTTTCCGATTTTACAAAACTTGTTCAATCATGGTGATCTATAGATCGGAATTGATCTACAGAAAAAAATTAATAGGTTTGAATGAGCGCGATCCACTGGACCACCCAAAAATCTTCCATATTAGAAAAAATTTTGGTAAAGAAAATTTTTTCAGTTTAATTTTTTCCAACAATTAAGAAAATTGTGGCACACACACACACACACACACACATGCACACGCACACTTTCAAACACAATAACGACTGTAAATCATGCAACAAATTCATACGCATCGACATACAGTCACATACACGCACACACCCACCCACCCACCCACCCGCTCATCCACCCACCCATACCCAACCACCCGCCCACCCACTCACCCATACCCACCCACCCACCCACCCCCTCACCCACCCACCCCCTCACCCACCCACCCCCTCACCCACCCACCCCCTCACCCACCCACCCCCTCACTCACCCACCCACCCACTCATCCACCCACCCGCTCACCCACCCACTCACTC
Source organism: Asobara japonica (assembly GCA_026005395.1). Lineage (NCBI taxonomy): Eukaryota > Metazoa > Arthropoda > Insecta > Hymenoptera > Braconidae > Asobara > Asobara japonica. The sequence goes on along the minus strand of BQMI01000292.1, from coordinate 1,146,737 downwards.
ACTCACTCACCCACCCACCCACCCAGTCACACACTCATCCACCCACCCAGTCAAACACACATGTATGCATATATATATATATATATATATATATATATATATATATATATATATATATATACACATACATACACACATATACACACACACATATACACACACACAAAACAAAGTCACTTGTCGGAATAAAAACGTTGTAAATACTATCTTGACAGCTGAAATCATTACAACGAGTCCATACCTCATTTCCTTCTACGGAAAGTTAAAAATAATATCAAGGTCTTATCGCGCGGGAAAAATCATTCACACATAGGTCATTTAAATGCTAATGCAGGAAAAAATTGTTACAAAAATAAACAATTATTACGACTCCAATTGCATAACCGCAAACTAACCGTTACGCATTAAATTTCAGATCGGTACGGAAAATCCAGGATTCATAGGAGATAATGGAATATGCAAAAATGACGGAGAAGCGTTTGCACACTTGTCGCAAAACACCATGACGCAGAAGGTAAAAGAATAATTCTGGGCATGCTTCATTTCAAACCCTTTCAATTTCTCTAGAATCTAATCAATTTTTGTACAGTAGAATTCATAAAATGTGGCTGCAAATAGAAAAGCCGCTCAAGTAACTAACCTACGCATGCGCAAGTGGTCACGTGGTCGCTCTGCGCATGCGTATCTGCTCCCTGCTTGATCTTCGCATGCGCGCTCGCTCCATGCTCGCTATGCGCATGCGCACATGCCTAACTACTCCATCTGCGCATGCGCAAATCCCATATTGGCTTTACGGTCCATAATCTCCACAATTACCTAAAACCTATGAACACAGTACAAACATCACCAGTCACCAATCCTAAAACCCACATTCAGGTGTCCTCTAAAAATTAATTAAACACCATCAATAATCTTGCTTAATAATTGCTATAAATCATTTTTTAAATTAATTTCCCCCAGGAGTCAGGCTCGCCCAAAAAGCTGAACGACGCTGAGCTACCTGAGACAGAGCCAGAATCCCGAAAGACATGGAACAGCAGCTGGGAGTTCTTGATGTCCTGCATAGCAATGTCGATAGGTCTAGTATGTTATCTTTCTCTGCGCCCCCCCCCCAACCATATTGATAGGCTCCAAGTTGTCCTGTCCCTTTGATAAGCATTGGATGAACCTCTGAACCCCCAGAAGAGCAGACAGCTCTAGGCTTCTCCTCCAAATAGGCCTGACCTTCTGAAGGTCCCAATGCTTGTCAGCAAAGACTCCATTCCTCATTACCGTCTTTCCCTTTACAGGGTAACATATGGAGGTTCCCTAGCGTAGCTTGGGCCAATGGTGGAGGTGCTTTTCTCATTCCCTACATAATCGTACTGTTCCTGGTGGGCAAACCCTTCTACTATATCGAGATGATCATCGGTCAATTCACGAGCAGATCTTCCGTGAAAATATGGTCAGCTGTGCCAGCATTGCGCGGTGTTGGCTGGGCCCAATTGTTCTCCATGATGGCAGTGGCCACCTTCTACTGTGCGCTAATGTCAATCACTCTGGTCTTCTTGATCGACAGCTTCAGATCACCGCTACCCTGGCAAGAGTGTGCCGAGGAGTGGAGGCGCGTCTGTGCTGACAGTAAAATGCATCTTGAAACTTATCCATACCTCAATTATAGTAATATTATAGTAGCGAATGAACACGATATTCCTATTTATACAGAAGAAATGAGAGCTAAAGCCAATGGTAGCCTTGCTTTCTACATACCGGCCAATGGATTTCAGACTCCTGCTGAACTGTATTTTTCGTAAGTAGGACCAGAAGTCTATTGAATTTATCAGGAGCATCAATAACAACGATTATTCTGATTCTAGGCGAGACGTCCTCAAGGACAAAGCAGACATCAGTGATGGCATCGGCTTGCCGGATGTCAGGCTGTCCATCTATCTCGCACTCGCATGGTTCTGTATCTTCGCCGTGCTGGTCAAGGGTGTCAAGAGTTCGGGGAAAGCTTCCTACTTCCTCGCAATTTTTCCATACGTCGTTCTTCTAACTCTGTTGATCAGAGCAGTTACTCTAGACGGTGCATGGGACGGAATTTGGATCTTTCTCAAACCGAATTGGAGTAGCCTGTTAAATGCCGAGGTGTGGGTTGCTGCTGTTACCCAATGCTTCTTCTCGCTATCTGTGTGCTTTGGCGGAGTCATCATGTACTCGTCCTACAATGATTTTCGACATAACATTTATAGGTAAGTTGAATGTAGCGAGGCAGGGCAGCTTGTACCTACCCGGCCGCACCCAGCCACCTACTCACCCAACCACGCAGCTACCAAGCTACCTACCTACACACTCACCCAACCATGCACCTACGGATTCATCTACCCAACCACACACCTAACCACCCACCCTCTCATCCACCCACCTACCCACTCACCCACATATCCACATACTCACCCACCCACCTACCCACATACCCACATACCCACCTACCCACATACCCACCCACCCACATACCCACCTATCCACCCACCCACATACCCGCCTACCCACCTACCCACCCACCCACATACCCACATACCCACATACCCACATACCCACATACCCACCCACCCACATACCCACATACCCACCTACCCACCCACCCACGCGCACACATACACAGACATCAAATCTTTTCCTGTGAAAGTATCTAGACTAATGATTCGACGCTGAATTTCCATTCTCCATGATGAAGACAATTCCGTTCATTCCAAATGATTCCTCTTCCAGAGATGTCATAGTAGTCACCACACTGGACACCTTCACGAGCCTTATCGCGGGAATGACGACATTTGGAATAGTCGGTAGCCTAGCGCGTGAAAGGAACATATCAATCAACGAGATGCATTATCTCGTGCAAAACGGTTCCGGTCTTGCCTTCATCACTTACCCTGAAGCCATCGCTCACTTCTCAATTAGTCCACAGGTGAGAATAGCTTCTAAAAACCTGAAACTTGAATGATTCATTTAATATTGACATTGTGCATTCATCCCCATCTTGCTGGACGTTACAGGTGTTCTCAATCCTCTTCTTCGTGATGCTCTTCGTTCTGGGAATCGGCAGCGCCATCGCCATAGCTGGTGCAATAATCAATATCATCTGCGATCAATTTCCCAAAGTTACCTACTGGCACGTGGTTCTGACAACCTGTATGGCAGGATTCCTATTGGGCCTCGTCTACTGCACACCGGTACGTACCTCTTGATGTCCTTCTTCCCTGACCAATCATCAGCATGCTCTTTTAGACTCGTTGCACTGATCATAACACCGACTTGACCTCACTTCAATCTTCCCATGGAATATAAGAAGCAAGAGATTAAGCTAAAAGTTGACCAGAGTCCCATTGACAGCCTACTTATTGTCCTTGACAGGGAGGACCGTTCATGCTGACCCTCGTGGACTTCTACGGAGCATCCCTATCAGTCTTCTGCCTCTCGATCTTCGAAATCATGGGCATTGCCTGGATTTACGGACTGGAGAATCTCCTGAATGACATTGAGTTCATGCTGCAAAAACGACCTGGTCTATATTGGAGATTGTGCTGGGGCCTATTCACGCCGGTGATACTCGCCGGCATCCTCATCTATAAAGTTGCTACCCTCCAGCCACTCCGACACATGAACACCATCGAGTTTCCTGCTACAGCACACGGTAGGAAAATCTTTACATCTACCTGCAATTATATATACAGTCAGCTCTCCCATAAGCTTACACCTTGTTAGTTGACGATCCCATTAACCCCCTCAAACGCTCTGACCTCACCACATCAAAAATTCTCGCGCCTTATTTTGAACGCCACCTCATTGCGCACAATATGAGATACGAAGCCTCTTGCGCGAAGACTCACGTGACATGCAGGAGTGGGGGAAGTAGGGGGCTCAACCTAAAGGCAGCGCTGATATATGGCTCGGTCCCGAGCGCTACACTTGAGGGAGAGTCGGCTGTATGTATTTCTAGGGAAGCAGAAGTTGAGAAATGCTAACAATATGCAAACGTCGCCGAAGCGTTTCCCGATGTCAAAATAAGCTCGGGTCTTTTACTCCGCCCATGGAATTTCAGCATGGAAACTTGTGGCACAGAAAGGCTTCACTTTTCCGCAAAACAGGTCGTAGAGATGCGCTCAATTGGGAGACAGATCTGCGGAACACCAGTGGTCGTAAACTCTCTTTCTCATTATGCAACACTCGATAATAGGCACCAAAATCCAAGTAGAGTCAACAACATTATATTCGTTTATCTGAGGGTGGCGGAGCACCTATAATAATGAGGTCACACGGCACTCCTCCCGGGTTCGAGTGGCGCCTCTGACGGACCAAACATCTCCTAGAGGTGGTTTGAAATAACGTCAGCACTCGAAAAGAGATAAGGAACTCGGGATGGCAGTGGGTTGGGGAGTCGAGACATGAAGTTGAGGAACCACTTTTTCTCTGGAGGACTTGCTCTTCCGAAATCGAGATATCGTACTTCAAAAGGCTAGGGAGTAGGAAACTCGATTAATGAAACCGAGCAACTTTCGGGGGCGCAAATTCGGTAACAAGAACAGCCAATCCTGGCCGCCAAGATCTATATAAAAGATAGCCAAAGAACCGCAGGCTCTTCTGCGCGCGGCAAAAGTTGACGTGGACTCCCTCCGTATGTGTTTCTATGAAGCCACAGACAACCCGAGTCGAATATTTTGGCCTTCCTTTGGCCCCATAGTGAGCCTTCGCCCGAGTACTACAAGGGCAGAATAAGTTCTGTACGTTGAGGAAATGAATTATGTTTGAATTCTCAAATGAACCTCAAAAAGGTAGACATTAATTCTATTTACTAATGATCTCTTCTTGCTATTGCAGCGGTTGGCTGGACACTTCTTCTCGTCGGATTACTGCAGGTCCCTCTTTGGATGGTATACACATTCATGACGAACCGACATTTACCGGTATATGAGGTAAGGTACTCCACATACCAATAGCAGTATGCTCATACAGAGGTTTACCAAAGAATACTCTTCGGCTCGGAACCGAAGCAGTCTCTCCATGATGCCACTCATCTAGCATGAGAAGCATCCAGGTCAAAACCGAAGGGCATTCTTCAGCAAGACTCTGTATATAGTACTTTCGCCAACGCATGAGTGCTATAAATTTTGATAAGACCGATTAGGATCTCCTAAGACCACCCAAATCGATAGTCCGGCCAATGACTTCATATCTTGTCTCCTATGATAATCCCGGAGAGATACTAAAACGGGGAGTCACTTTCCGTTTCAAAACACAGTTATGAAGAAATAAAAAAATTGTGTGTTCTCCAACATACTCCTGGCAATAAATATAGACACCAACTGACGAGATATGGTGGTTAAGATGGCGTAGCTCCCTTGAGGCGCATCACAGTTTCAAACTTCGAACAGCTCAGTGCCCTTTGGTACTTGCCTCTTACATAGTTAGAGGATAAATCCATTTGGAATAGGAAAGAGGAACAGGTCCGTGCGCGGCGCTAGCGTCGGAGGCATGTTAAGTACTACGGATGAACGCTAAATAGCCATTGCTACCTAGTGTCACAATATGTGAATGCCTCCATTGCTATCCTTGCTTCTTGACCTTGCTCATGATGCAGCTTGGTACAGCATAATGTACAGTGAATATAATTCAATCAATCAACCTGTTTACATAATTACCATGACTAATTGCAGATGATCGCTGCGGCCTTCCAGCCTAGTGTCCTCTGGGGACCAAGTGCGCCCTCCCACAGATCCGCTTGGAAGGAATTCAAAGAAGCAGCGCGAATGGAGAAGGAGAAGAGAACGAGCTCAAAACTCAAACAATTCATTTACGTTATCTTGTGCTGGGAGCACAAACTCACGTAGAGATGATTGCAGTGTCTCATACCTCACACCTTACATCGTAATTGTAAATCATTTTTCTTTTAATTCAGCACTGTACGCAGTTGTCAATATGAACGACTTTCAGTATTATCAGTCCGTGGGACGAGCAGTATGTGCGAATGACTGGAGATGAGTATGTAGTTGGGACTTCAGGGTAGGGCGGACCTTGAGCTTTCGTACTGTTGGGACAGAATAGGTAGATTTAGGCGCGTTTTTGACGAGAAAAATGACGAAGTTGATTAAAATTCTACAATTCTGGAAGATATTTTTTTTTGTTTTTTTTTTGTAAAATATAACTTGATCAATTTCGCCAAAATTTCTTGGGAACTTTCGTATATTCCGACTTTTCTCAACTATTTTCTGTTCGTTTTGTTTTTATTTTCATCGTTTTAATTTTTCTATTTGCCGAATTTTTGATGACTTCAATTTGAATTTACTGCAAATTCGAAGCTACTGCCATTTTTTAAATATTTGAGGCCAATCCATAGGAGGTGGAGGCCCCTATATGGTGCGGGCATCGAATCAAGATGGCGGCGCGTAGAACGATGCATCGCTTCGCAAGTTTAGAATTTTTTTTCAGGCATTCGTCTTGCTCCAATCTCTTCTAAATTTTTTCAGTGTGTAACGATGACGTGAACAATTTTTTAAAAATATTTCGCATCGCTTTGAATAATGTTTTAATGCGGAATTCGCGAAACAAAGTTTCTCCCGCGTTTTAATTGTTTTTTGTGCGATCGACTCATGATAACTGGAGGGAGCAAAAAAGATTGTGTAGTGTTTCAAAATTTCCAAATTATTGGTCAAAATATTTTGAAGATTGTTCGCCAAAATTTTTAGACCTTAGACCCTGAAGTCCAAAAGAACGCAAAATATTCTGTGATTTTTTCAACAATTAGTTTCGGTAAAACGAGTTATCTGTTACTTCGAATGTTCATATGGTATGATCAAGGTCATTTTATCAGTCGCGTGTCACTTCGATGCAATCTGCGACGATCAAAACTCTATAAGAATCGATTGTTTATCTCATTACGTTGTCACTATCATTTTTTCAAACAGTTTGGATATATCATTTTCTGTTATCATTTTCCAGAAATTTATCTTGATCACCGTTAATCTTAATCACTCATCCTTAGTTACTATTAAATTATTAATTATTGACTACACTTTTGTATTGCACATGAGCGCATTATTTTTTACCGAAAAATGTACATAGAAAATTGTAAAATATAGAAATATAATTTTAAAAAAGTTGTGTATTTTTTTCAGAATTCCTAACATTTTTGTTATAATTTTCAGGTTTTTAAAAAAAAAAAAATTTCAGCATTACACATTTCAAATTTCCAATTTTTTTTAACATCGCCAGTTTTTTTTTTAATTTTGAAATCGTTCAGATTTTTCAATTTTTTAAATAAAATTTTGACTTCAAACTATGCTCAAAATTTCCCATAATGTGTTTTTTTATGTTTTTTAGAATTTACAGATTTTTTGTAATTTCAAATTTCCAAATTTTGAAAAATCTTCAAATCTTCAATCAAATTTTGAATTTGCAGCATTTCCAAATTTTGCAAAATTTTCAATTTTTGAGTGATTTTCTTAAAATTTTGAAAAATTCTCGAGTTTTGAAAAAATTAAAAGTCATATTTTCTCATTCTCAAAATTTTCATAAAAAACTTTCATAAAAAAATTTGCATGAAACAATTTTCAGAAAAAAATTTTCATAAAAAAATTTTCATAAAAAAATTTTCATAAAAAAATTTTCATAAAAAAATTTTCGAAACTCCCACATCAGAGATTGATGGATCAATTAATGGTAAAATATTCCCGAAAAATTGAGTAAAATGAAGAAATGAAGAGACGCAATCGGCATCGATCAATCACAGACTTCCCGTTTTAGTTATCCTGCTGTGGAAAACTAGGATTAATGCCTAGAAATACCCAGTGACAGGTGTACCTGGAAACTCTCGTGCAAGTCGCTTATCTGATGTGGAAATAAGAGAGGGGACATACTTGGATCTACTCATTTCTGGCCGTCAAAGCTTAGTTTCCATAGTACTGTGAAGCTGGGTGGAGCCAGAATGACTCTTTCACTTTTTCGACATATTTCGAAATAAGTTGGTGACATTTTTCAATCGTGGAATTTTGGAATTCGGGATAAGTGCCACCTGGAACAGTGATACTAGGATGAAGGGGGTAAGCAGCGGACATTCCTCATTTTCGGAAACTATGAAAAAAAACTCAAAAAAATTGAGATTGACGGAATCGGAAAATTTGAAAACTAAAATTTTTTGTCGAACTTTGAAATTCAAAAAATTGGTAAGATTTAAAGAATTTGAATTTTCAAAAGTTTTCAAAAATTTTCAAAAATTTTCAAGAATTTTCAAAAATTTTCAAAAATTCCCAAATATTTTCAAAAATTTTGAAAAGTTTTCAAAAATTTTCAAAAGTTTTCAAAAATCTTCAAAAGTTTTCAAAAATCTTCAAAAATTTTCAAAAATTTTCAAAATCTTCAGTTTTCAAAATTTTCAAAATTTTTCAAATTCTTTAAATTTAAAAAAAAATTCAAATTTTAAAAATTCAAAACCATCAGTATGAACGTAATTATTTTTTTTCATTTTTGGTATTCGTAAAAAGATTTTGTTAAAAGATTTGTAAAACGAAATTTCCGAAAATTGGGAAGCTCAATTTCCACAGTACTATAAAATTCAGTGGACCGAAATGGTCTCTTTCACTTTTTGAAAGCAGTTTCGAAATGTTCGCTGACATTTTTCAACTCGCTTTTTGAGATTATGCAAGAGGTATTCAGGTGGGTGCCATTAGAATATCGATGTATGTTCGCTACAGTGTTGGAAGGTTTACGGAAAACTGACACCAAATTAAAAATGGTCACAATTTTTTTTTCTTTTTATTTTTATTCCTAGCCGGTGATTGACAGTCAGTAACTGCGCAACTTGTGCTATGATCAATTCAATTTGAATTCATAATTGATACACTTGATTTTCCGCGCCAAAGTGAATGATGAAAAATCATTGAAAATTTCATCTCCTTCAGAACAACATTTCGAATGACCTTCACTATCTCTTCAACATTTTTGTTCATTATTATTATTATTATTATTTCTTCGAGATTGTCCAACATTTTTCCTTTATATTTCGCAATCCGAGAAATCGCAAATATTTTTGCCATAATTTTCACTCAAAAATTGAATTCAAATTTTCTTTTTTTTTTTTAAATTCCCATCATCAATCGATGTCAATTGATCGATCAATCGATGTCAAGTGATCGATCAATCGATGTCAACTTATCGATCAATCAATGTCAATTGATCGATCAATCGATGTCAACTTATCGATCAATCGATGTCAACTTATCGATCAATCAATGTCAATTGATCGATCAATCGATGTCAACTTATCGATCAATCGATGTCAACTTATCGATCAATCGAAGTCAATTGATCGATCAATCGATGTCAACTTATCGATTAATCGATGTCAATTAATCGATCAATCGATGTCGATTGATCGATCAATCGATGTTGATTGATCGATCAATCGATAGCAACTTCTCGATCAATCGATGTCAATTGGTCGAGCAATCGATGTGGATTGATCGATCAATCGGTATGAAAGTTCCATAAAATTGTGCGAACTAAAAAAGCAAACCGAATACTTTTCTCATTTGTGTTAATCTTCAAATATTAATTCCGCTAAAGACCTGTGATTTTTCAACATCATGTAATTAGATTTTTATTCAGGGTCTGGACTAATTGATGAAGGGAAAAAGTGAGAGAGCGCTGTGACGTTCGCAGTGCATATTTACACTTGAATCTAGATATGCAGTGATCCGGGAAGATTAATGCCCGAGGACGGAATTATTGTCACGGAGCGTCATAAAAAAAACGGTCCCACCCAATTTCGTCTGTGAAATTTGAGATAAAAGAGATCCGTCGCGATGGAAGTGCTCTTTCACTCTTTCATAGTAATTGGTTATTAATTTTCGAAAATAGCAACCAATTTTGAAAGACCGCGAATGCCCACGTGATGTCGTTACACGAGTCCCACCGCGTTCCACCTGGCGCTGCCTGGCGGAACCTTCTCCTACCCCTATCGCTGTATACGCAGTCTCCCAGAACCGCGGACCTAATTTTTGAGGGTGAAAAGAAGACAAAATCTCAAGTCGAAAGTTCCTCTTCAACTTTTCAATCCGACGCCCCCTCATGAAGTGATTGAAATTTGAAGTTGAACAGTTACGGCACTGCCTGTCCTACTGGGTCAGTTCCGAGAACAGTTCCAAGAATTATTTCCATGAACAGTTCGTTCTGGGATTATCCCACACTGGGCCAGTGCTTTCAGTTCCGAGAACGGTTCCAAGTGAACGAACAGTCTTCGACTCGTCACTCTCGCTTGGTATAGTTCTCGGAACTGTACCATCCATCAAGAACAGTTTTGATAGTCTAAGTTCCACCTAGAACAATTGCGAGAACAATGTTCATCTGGAATAGATCTCGCAATTGTTGTTCCATCTGGAGCGATTCTCGGAACTATTCTCGGAGTTGTACTTTTACCTGCAACGCTTACCGGCACTGACGTTGCACCTGGAACAGTTCCGAGAACAATGTTCATCTGGAATAGATCTCGCAATTGTTCTTCTATATGGAGCGATGTTCGGAACCATTCTCGGAATCCACCTTTTATCTGGAACCGTTCCCGGAACGCTTACCAGGATTGCAGTTCCACCTGGAACAGTTCCTAGAACAATGTTCATCTGGAATAGATCTCGCAATTGTTGTTCCATCTGGAACGATTGTTGAAACCATTCTCGCAGTTACACTTTCACCTGGAACGCATACCGGAACTGACGTTCCACCTAGAACAGTTCCGAGAACAATGTTCATACAGAATGCACCTCGCGATTGTTCTCCCATCTGGAGCGATTCTTGAAAGCATTCTCGGAATTGAACTTTCACCTAGAACCGTTCCTCTAACGCTCTTCGAAACTGAAGGTCCACCTGGAACCGTTCCTGGAACGCTCTTCGAAACTGAAGTTCCACCTGGAATCGTTCCCGGATTCTTCACGGAAAACATTTCTTGGAATCGTGGAACCTGGGAGTGTTCGTTCATTTGGAACCGTCCTCGGAACTGACAGCAACCGGCCCAGTGGGCTAAGCAGGGCTCAACCTGTTCAACGTAAAGCTTTAATAATTCAGTCAGGGGCATCATTCAGAAAAGTGGAAAAGGAAATTGCAACTTGGAACTACTCCCTCTTAGTGTTCCCTCAATAATGAAGTCCGAAATTATGGAACACGGTACCCATAGGTACTAACCAACAGAACAAGCATTTCACGTGTAATGACGTCACGAGGGCTTTCTCGTCGTTTCAAGCTCCGACTTTTCCAAAAATTCGTCATTAATTCCTGTGTCAACCAAGTAATTTTTTAAAGGAAAAACATTATCTGTTATTAGAAAACGCATCTATTATTATGCGTGTTCTGAGAACATGAGCGGCATGCAAGTTCCTTAGGAATCTCTCAGTACTGACGCAAATAGCATCAATTTTCATGTGAAATCTTTGGAGGAAAATCAGCTCAATGTGACAGAAGATCGACAACAGTGAATCATTGATGTCACCAATCGCTTCAATCAACTCGGCTGGATGTCCTATACTTATCAGCAGCGATTCTTGGCGCGCTTCTTACAATCTGCATTTTTTTTTTTCAGAAAAATGGCCTGGAAAATCAGGGGTTCGATCCTTCTCCAGAGGTCAGCATATCAACATCTAAAGAGATACCAGAGAAGGCCGCTAGAGGATGGAACAACAGCATCGAGTTCTTGATGTCCTGCGTGGCCCTTTCTGTAGGCTTCGGCAACATATGGAGGTATGTATTGTTAAAATAAAGTCAGACAAGAATCAAAGTCTCATAGAATTTGTGCTGAAGATTTTTTGCAGTCCAAGAGCCATTCAGTGGCCATGAATTTTCTGGATTTTTTCGCACCTCAAACGGAAAATACTAATCACAATAATTTTTTTTTCAGGTTCCCGTTCACCGCTTACGAGAACGGCGGAGGGGCTTTCCTCATTCCTTACATCATTCTTTTAATATTAGTGGGAAAACCATTCTACTACCTCGAGATGATCTTGGGCCAATTTTCCGGCCGAACGTCCACAAAAGTTTGGGGTTTTTCTCCCGGATTCGCAGGTCATTAATCAATAAAAATAGAGAATTACAATATTCCACTTCTGAAAAAAATTGGCCAATAAATTTTTCAAAAAAAAAAAAAAAAAAATCAAAAATTAAAAATTCATAAAATTAAATTGTTTCACCAATGAAAATCAAAGGCGCCTTGCTAAATCAGTAGCAACGAAGTTGCATAATTTTTTCTCCATTTTCCAGAGATCCCCTTCTAATGATACACTCTATAATAGCGGTTTTTTTTTTTTTTTTTTCATTTGCCTAAGTAGTACATTATGAATTCTCGAGTATCCTTCGCCTTGATTGCACGTTAAAGACACGCAATTTTCACTTTCAAAAGGAGTTGGATGGGCGCAAATGTCTTCAACAATTGTACTAGCCTCGTACTACTGCTCCCTAATGGCTCTGACACTGTTTTACCTGATCGCCTCATTTTCCGCGGAGTTACCTTGGGCAACGTGCAATGATGACTGGGGTGAGAACTGCGTTGACTCGCGAACAAATGGCAGCATACATCAGGCGATGTCCAACGTCACGAAATCGAGGAGTTCAGCTGAACTGTATTTTTCGTGAGTCATCCCTTTGGGCACGGGGTTGTCCGATTATGTCACCTTATCATATATGTGATCATTCATTGATATAGAACTCTTTCCCAAGAAAAATACTTACACATTATGTATATATGTGACTCTCCTAGATATATGTTGACATATATATATATAGCTAAGTACATTACATATTCCTGGTAAATATGACAACATATATGTTGAAAAATAAGGTGGCTTATATCTATCGTATTTTTGACTTATACATTTTGCCGCATTATAAGTCCACATATATACACAGTTTCCCAGAACTGATTTTTTTTTGAGGGTGGTAAGAGCGCAAAACTCCCAGTCGAAAGTTCCTCTTCAACGGCACTGGCTGTCCTACTGGGTCAGTTCCGAGAACGCTTCCAAAAAATTTTCCCATGAAGGGTCCGTTCTGGGAACCATTCCGAGAACGGTTCCAGGAATTGTTTCCATGAAGGGTCCGTTCTGGGAATTATTCCAAGAGCGGTTCCAAGAATTGTTTTCATGAAAAGTCTGTTCTGGGAAACGCTCCGAGAACGGTTCCAAGAATTATATCCACCAAGGTTCCGTTCTAGGAACCGTTCCAAGTGGAACTTCAGTTCTGGGACCAGTTCCCGGAATGATTTCAGGTGAAAGTTCCATTTCGAGAGCTGTTTCCGGAACAGGAGTTCCACCTAGAACAGTTCCGAGAACGGAGCCTCAATTGGAAACAGTTCTTAGAACCCCGTCGTAATTTGGAACCGTTCTCGGAACTGGAAGCGCTGGCCCAGTTGGCTAAGCAGTACTGTAACTCTTCAACTTCAAACTCCAACAACTTTATGAGGAACGTCAGACAGAGAACTTGAAGTGGAACTGCCAACCTGGCCTTCTTTGCATCCTCAAATTTCGCCAAATTTTCATTACCATTCCTTGTGTTCTTTCAAGGAAATCAGTGCTGAAGGAAACGGCGTCCATTGATGATGGAATTGGCCTTCCGGATTGGAAACTTACGTTGTGCCTCTTAGGCAGCTGGATCTGCGTGTGTGGGGTCCTTTCACGGGGAATCAAGAGCACTGGAAAAGCTTCATATTTCCTCGCAATTTTCCCCTATCTGGTTCTCATAGCTCTTCTTATAAGGGCCGTTACCTTAGATGGGGCAATCAACGGAATTATTTTCTTCATTAATCCCAATTGGAATAAATTGCTGGAGCCCAAGGTGTGGTACGCTGCTGTTACCCAGTGTTTCTTCTCACTTTCCGTGTGCTTTGGCGCCATTATTTCTTATTCGTCGCATAATGACTTCAGGCATAATATCTACAGGTAAGTTTCGGACTCTCATTTGGCAATTTCCCCTACTCCCCCCCCCCCCTCATTTTCACGAGCGCCAGCTCGTGCGTGCGCGTCAGAATGCGCAGTAACGCTAAACGCGTCACCCGTGCGGCGTAGTGGGGGCGCAGGGAGGAGAACTTGCCAAAACGGAGGCAGAAAAAAAAATCTTTTTTTTGAAGCTTCCAAATTTTTGAGTTTGAAGAGTTTTTCAGTTTGCAAATTATGATTCTAGGGATGTATTAATAATCACAAGCTTAGACACCGTTACGAGTATGATAGCGGGTTGCACGATATTCGGAATCCTTGGAAATTTAGCGAAAGAGTTGGGAACGGATGATATTTCCGCTGTGGTTCGTGCAGGCACTGGATTAGCCTTCGTGTCATACCCTGACGCAATCGCGAGATTTTCCTTCATTCCACAGGTGAGTAGGTGGAGCTCGAAGAAAAACCCATGATGTCATCACAATCGATATTATTCAAATAATTTAGCGTCATTTGAGCGCGAAATTTGAAATGAAATTTTTGGTGGGAAGAAAAATTGAGATGCAAGAATTTTCTAAATTTTGAAAAGTAAAATTTTTAAGATTTTCGGAAAGTTCATTTTTGTTTTTAAGTTAATTTTTTTCACAGTGAATTAAATTTTTCCCAGCTGTTTTCCGTACTTTTCTTTGTAATGATGTTCGTTCTTGGCGTTGGCAGTGCTGTGGGCATGACCGGAAGTGTCGTATCGGGAATAACTGGCCAATTTCCCAACGTTAAACATTGGCAAATTGTTTATCCAGCTTGTGCCTTTGGATTTCTCATTGGACTCGTGTATATCACTCCGGTAAGTTCCTCATACCCTAAAGGAATTTTTTAACTTCCCGATATAGGGAAAATCAAAAGTGAAAATTCCATCATATCTCCACGTTTCAAAGCGTCTGTAATCATTCTAGAGTATTTTTAACAAAATGCCTGTATGCATGTGTGTATGTGTATTTACGCGTACGTATGTGCCCACAATTTTTGGACAACGATTTCTTGCAAACGAATCACCCGATTCGATAATTTTTTTTAATCGATGCGACTTCACGCAGCTGAGACCTGATTAGATTTTGAAAGAACTTCGTGCACTAGTTTCCGATTTTTTTTTTAACATGAAGCATGAGAATCGCAAAAAGTTTTAATCAATCATTATTTACGAAGGAAAGTTGTGATCAAGCTAATCAATGTCGCGATTGGAGTCTCTCGGCGCACCTTAGCTCCGATCAAAATTTGACTCACTTTCATGTAGTGAATTATTAGTTATTGGTTGATTTTGAGTGGCGCGAAATTTTAATGACTATTCAAACTTTTATATTCGGTCTAGATCTGAAGTTGTCCGACTACCGCCGGCGCATGCGTGTTTACCCGCATTTGCACAGGAGAGTCTGAATGCGCGATGCGCAGTGTGATTGGTCAGTGCGTCACGTGACATAGTCGCAGGTGGCGACACCTGTTGTATTCCAGTATTCAAAATTTCATGATTCCTATTTTTTTTCTCTGAAACCAGTCTTTGAACATTTAATTGACGTGTCGGAAAATTTAGGAATGGGAAACAGAAATTACTAATCGGGAAGTTTTATTTGGGCTCCCACCGGGGGCAGACACACGTTCATCCCACTGGTTCTTATATTGTAATCATCGAGCAATGAATGTCACCTAGCGGATGACTCAAGTATTGCGCATGCGCACACGGGGATTCCCCACATTCTCTGCTGTTAGTTTGCTTTCGGGCGCCGCCAAAATATTCCCTAAAGATGATTTGTCAGCGGCAGTGAATTAAGACCCACCGCTAGTGGGGGAATTAGTTTGTCTTGAGCACTGTCCTTTTGTAGGCGTGGCATTGGAGATCTGTTTCCGGTTCCGATGTCGAGAACCGCCAAAATTCTGATCAACGAGACCATTCACCGAAAAAATAAGCTCCCGAACGCGCCATGCAGAACCAATCCTGCGTCCGCATGCTTGCCATCCGCGGCGGAGCCGCGGATGGCAATACTATGACCTGTGGGAGGGTACTAAATATTTTTTTGAGGATACTAAAATTTTTTGAGGGTACTAAAATTATTTTTTTATCACACCCTCAACCCAGGTAGAAGGCAATTTTTTTTCGCTGGATTAAATTGAATTTTTCTTCCAGGGAGGACAATTTATTCTGAACCTAGTCGACTTCTATGGAACATCATTCGTCGTTTTCATTCTCGCTTCTTTCGAGATAACTGGAGTCGTTTGGGTTTACGGTAAGAAATATTATTAAAAGTATTAAAATTCACAGATTTTGGGCACATGCTCTAACACGTGTTCCTCATGTTTTTTTGTATTTTGGATTTTTCACAATAAAAAAAAATGGTAGAACAAAGTTTTGAAAAATGAAAATCAATGTCGAACTCAAAACTGTAAAAAAAATGGTGGAAAAATTCGAAATATCGAATTTCGAAAAATATAAATAATTTTTAAGGAATTAATTTTGCTTTTTTTTCAGGGATAGAAAATTTCTTGGAGGACGTGGAGTTCATGTCCAGGCGTGAGCCGAGTTTATACTGGCGTCTCTGCTGGTTCCTCATCACTCCCATCACCCTCATAGCAATTTTCCTTTACACTGTCTTCACCATTCCACCTTTGACGTACGGTGGAACAATGTATCCGCAATCAGCTCATACAGCTGGTGCCATTCTCCTTGCATTTGGAGTTTCGCAAATTCCAATTTGGGCGATCGTTGCCATGGTCAAAGGCAGAAGTTCAAATCCCATAAAAGTAAGTTGGCAGTTCACAAATTTTATTCATCGAAAAACGATCACTAACAAATTTAAATATAAAAAAAAAAAATTTTAATAAAAAATGTGAATCACAATTCAAAATTGTCATTGAAAAATTATTACCAAAAAAAAATAATAAAATTTTTCCAATCGGAAAAAATTGTTAATGATTTTTTTTTTCATCTTTAAAAAAAATTTGACTTGAAAAAAAATTTAGTATTTTGTTTTTTAATCAAAATCATTTTTCTTTGAATTGACATAATGTTTTCATTTCTTTTTCAGACAATTAGAAATGCATTTAGGCCGTCTAAAAATTGGGGACCACTTTTGGCTGATGACAGACAGAGTTGGCTGTTATTCAAAGAAGAAAAATTGAAAATGAGAAACCTAAGAACAAGCCCTCGGTGGCGACAATTAATTGATGTGATTTTGTTCAATAAGAGAGATTAATTTGAATAATTCTAGACTATCCCAAGAGATGTTAAAATGAACACACTACTGTAACAAGAATAATATTTTTTTAATAAAATAGAGTTTAAACAATTGAGACGAAGTCAAATGTAATTGAACATTGCGGATAAAGTTCTCAGAAAATTTGGGAACGAAATTTTCCACAAAAAAAAAACTTCTTCATTATAAGCATTTTCAAAATTATGTAAAAAAAATTATTCACATTAAACAAAAAGTTCTTTTGTAGAAAACTCAACTCCTCACAAAATGATTTTTTTACGTGGCTAAAAAAAATTTTGTTATGCAATTCCCACGAGTGCTATAACATTTTTTTTTAATTCCAGATAGAAATCCTATAAAGTTCATAGGACGAAACGAAATTTGGAGGACACCAAATTATGACAATCAGATGTCCTCCGATTTTCTTTTCATTTTTTCAATTTCAAGTATATGAACAACTATAGGTATCCCATAGCATTCCCCATGGAATATCCTATAGGATTTTCTCGTACTAAATTTGGCAGTCATCGACGATAGTGAAAAACTTTCATATTCTTCTTTACCCATACTTTTTACATATTCTTTATATATTTTTTCATATAAGTAGGATAAGTGCATTTGAGCTTGACGACGCTTTGCTCAGAATAACTCGAAATATTGGAGATAGCAACAATTTTGTATAAGCTTTTTTGTAGAGGACAGTCTGTTCTATAGAAAAGGTTCTTACAAATTTTTCCAAATCTTTGGTAGTTTTCGAGTTATTCCCCAAAGATTGACCACTTCGTTAATAAATTCCAGGTATGAAAAAGAAGAATGAGAATGGCAATGAAAATTGTTCACTGAGTTTTTCCCTAAGTGTTGTTTTTTTTTCTCAATGTTCCATTTCGTACCTGAAGCTCACTAGTCCTTAAGGTAGCTCGATCCTACAAATAATTTCCAAAATTTCACAGTGAACGTATGAAAATTTGGAAAAAGAAATGTCTAATTTACATTCCAAACATGTCAACTTTTTTTCTAAATTTCTTGTCCATATTATGGATCAACCTTAACGATGACACCATATTTCCTAAGCTGAATAAAAATTTAAAAATTTGTAATAATAAAAATGAAGAGACTATGTTGAATGGTCCATCAACAAATCTTGCGACATCTGAGCTCCATGGAGAGGAAAGCCTTCATGTTGGGGTCTTGCACCTTATCAATTATAATTTTTTGAATATCAGCATCGCTATCGGCCAATTTTTCGCTCAATTTTTCGGCGTAACGAATCCAAACGCAATTGGCGCAGCCGCTCATACAGCAATTTGTAGGCTCTTCGAGGTCGTCCAGTCCTTCCTGGATGTCTTTTTCACAAAGTACAGGTCTTTTCGAATCAGTGTCACTTCCGTTATCACCATTTTCGCCGGATGTGGAGTAGGGTAACCTGGCAAAGAAAATCATTCTTTAAACATTGCAAAAGTTCAATTTTTCCAAAAATTAAAAAAAGAATTAGTATTTTTTTTTTTTGACACATAAAATTTATTAATTTTTTTTCGATTTTTTTTTCGATTTTTTTTCGATTTTTTCGATTTTTTTTTCGATTTTTTTTTCGATTTTTTTTCGATTTTTTTTCGATTTTTTTTTCGATTTTTTTTTTTCGATTTTTTTTTTCGATTTTTTTTCGATTTTTTTTTTCGATTTTTTTTTGCGATTTTTTTTTTCAATTTTTGTAGCTCTAAAATGTTAAAAAATTTGTAAGTGAAATTGATTCTTCAATATATATAAAAAACTAATGGTTCAATTTTAATATTTTTATATATTAAGTTTTTTTATTTGTATATGTTAAGTAGTTTAAGACAATATATGCGATACAGTTGAATATAATGTACAATTTACTCTACCTTTGCCTCCACGTTCCGAGAATTTGAATTGTCCTGGGATAACCACGTTCAACTACAGCTGGTGTCAACCTCGCCAGAGCTGCCATGTTATCGATGTCGAGACCAAAATCGAATGTCAAACGGGACAAACATTACGCAAAAAAACATTAAATTGCGCAAAGTCTATTGTTATTCATTGTTTTTCCATTCACAAGAACTATTGTCACCACTGCAACAATCGAAACATTTTTCATCGATGTTTGTAAGCAAATTATGTATCACTTTTGTTGTTTTTGTTTTATGTTATTGTTGTTGTTATTATTACTATGGCACGAATGATTCAGTTGTATTTTCCACGCCATTGCCCACGTTTCGTAGACAGAAAATAAGCCCAAACAGTTCTGACCAGCGTTGCCAACCCGTGGAGCTCGGTTCATGGTATGCGCAGGGAGAAATAATGGTAACTACCGATAAAATAGGGCTCATTAAAAAAATTCAAATAATCTCTAGTATTTTACATTAAATTTTTCAAATAACATCAACAACAATATACTGATATTTATATATCCTCAAAAATGGAAAAATTCAATTTTAAAAAATTTAAGTTTGCCTCCCCATAAGGTCCCAATGTTAAATTTGGCCAAAATCGAAAAAAATTAAATTGACTTTTTCGACCCAAATTCGACGGAAGTATCTTCCAGGGGTTCCTATTGGATAGTATCAACGCACACGGAGCCAAAAATTCAATTTTAAAAAATTTAAGTTTGCCTCCCCATAAGGTCCCAATGTTGAATTTGGCCAAAATCGAAGAAAATTAATTTGACTTTTTCGACCCAAATTCGACGGAAATATCTTCTAGGGGTTCCTATTGGATAGTATCAACGCACACGGGGCCAAAAATTCAATTTTAAAAAATTTAAGTTTGCCTCCCCATAAGGTCCCAATGTTAAATTTGGCCAAAATCGAAAAAAATTAATTTGACTTTTTCGACCCAAATTCGACGGAAATATCTTCTAGGGGTTCCTATTGGATAGTATCAACGCCCACGGGGCCAAAAATTCAATTTTAAAAAATTTAAGTTTGCCTCCCCATAAGCTCCCAATGTTAAATTTGGCCAAAATCGAAAAAAATTGATTTGACTTTTTCGACCCAAATTCGACGGAAATATCTTCTAGGGGTTCCTATTGGATAGTATCAACGCCCACGGGGCCAAAAATTCCATTTTAAAAAATTTAAGTTTGCCTCCCCATAAGGTCCCAATGCTAAATGTCGCCAAAATCGAAAAAAATTAATTTGACTTTTTCGACCCAAATTCGACGGAAATATCTTCTAGGGGTTCCTATTGGATAGTATCAACGCACACGGGGCCAAAAATTCAATTTTAAAAAATTTAAGTTTGCCTCCCCATAAGGTCCCAATGTTAAATTTGGCCAAAATCGAAAAAAATTAATTTGACTTTTTCGACCCAAATTCGACGGAAATATCTTCTAGGGGTTCCTATTGGATAGTATCAACGCACACGGGGCCAAAAATTCAATTTTAAAAAATTTAAGTTTGCCTCCCCATAAGCTCCCAATGTTAAATTTGGCCAAAATCGAAAAAAATTGATTTGACTTTTTCGACCCAAATTCGACGGAAATATCTTCTAGGGGTTCCTATTGGATAGTATCAACGCCCACGGGGCCAAAAATTCAATTTTAAAAAATTTAAGTTTGCCTCCCCATAAGGTCCCAATGCTAAATGTCGCCAAAATCGAAAAAATTAATTTGACTTTTTCGACCCAAATTCGACGGAAATATCTTCTAGGGGTTCCTATTGGATAGTATCAACGCACACGGGGCCAAAAATTCAATTTTAAAAAATTTAAGTTTGCCTCCCCATAAGGTCCCAATGTTAAATTTGGCCAAAATCGAAAAAAAATAATTTGACTTCTTCGACCCAAAATCGAGGGAAATATGACTATGGAAATTTTTTGAATAAAGTTATGTAAAAAATATTTCTTCAAATACATTACTCCCTCCTTTCCCGCCATAAAAAAGTATACCATGATACCATGACCGTCATCATGGCATATGGGACGGGACCTAGTTCACGGCATAAATACCATGATAATGTTATGGTTGGCAACACTGCTTCTGACGTTTGGAATCAGCTGTTCCATGTATTACTGCGCATGCGCACGTCGTACCTGTCATTTAAAAAGTGCGCATATAATTTCTGGTGGCCACGTGGATTTTCACACTGGATTAAATTAATAAAAATTGGTGTTAAAAGGAGGGGGATAAATATTTTCCGTAATAATGGGCAGAAAGATACCAGCAAAGAAACATAGGGGAGTTAAAGATCCCGAAAAACAACGCGCGCAAAGATGGGCCGAGTGAGTATTTACATGTTAGGTTATGTTTTGCAGTAAATATCGCTCATTATTCTAAAACAACCACTGCTCTTATCCTTGAAAAATTAAAAAGGTTTTGCCATGTTTATAAAAGAGATATTACAAAAAGTTAAACAAATTTTGAACCCCTTAATTAATTTCAGATTGAAAACAAAAGTGAATAATCCCCCAACGAATGACGATCAGACGATTCCGAAGAGCCTAGAAAGAATAATAAAACTGAAGGAAGACCTGAAAAGCGGACGAATCGGAGTTTCCAAGCGAAAGAAATCGTCGAAGTTGAAAGATAAATTAATTAAAGTCGGTGGGGGTGGTGCTCCACTCGATCCCAAAGCAAAGCCTGAAAAAGCTGTTCCTGTATTTCATCAAAGGCCCAATGAACGACCTCATGCATTCATGAACAGGTAAAATAAAATCCAAATTATCTACGTCCATCCAACATAACAGAAATTTTCGATTCCTTGAAAGAAAAAATATTCTTGGAAAAAAAATTAAGAAGCAGACAAAATTTTAGGTTTGACAAAATGATGTTATTCCAAATTTAGTTATATGGACTTTGCTATATAATTTTTTTGAATATTTGATATACACACGCACCAACATATACATATACATTTCGTTGAAAATTGTCTTAAAACGTCCTCACTTCTTATCTTCATCCATATATTCTCAATACAGAGTTAGCAGAGAAACTCACAATTTTATAAACGAAACGGCTTTCGAGAAAAAGTACAACGTTCAAGTGAAACGAAACCCGGAGACTGGAACAATTGAGGGGCTTGAAAATAAAGCCAAGGATGAGATTGACGAACTGATGAAGCTGCAGCAGAAGCACAAAAATATTGGGAAGAAAAAAAAGGCGAAAACGAACGAAGTGAAGCTGTCCAAAAGCCAGAAACGCTCGAGAAAACTTGAGGTGAAAAAAGCCGCGAAATTGCAGGAAAATATAGATGAGTTCAAAACTTTCAGGGAAGAAAGCAAATTTGGGGACGTCGCTCACGCACCACCAGATCTCAGAATTAAACCCGCGAGAATTGAAAAATTGAGAGTGAAGGTACAATTTCAAACACAGTTTTCAACTCTATCCCTCTCAGATATAATTTCGTTTGGGAAGATCCCTATCATTTTCGATACCAAAATATTTTGAAAATTCTTGGAAATTAAAACAAGGATTTGTGTTATTTTACTATTTTTTTTTTATCTTTAATTAATCGTTTTGGTCAATTTAATCTGTTACAGTCTGGTAAAAAAGATTTGCTCCTAAACTCTCTGCTCAACCCATCACCAACTTCAAAGACAACTACTCCGATAGATCGAACTGGAAAAAGAAAAAATCTTCCCTCCGCAGAGCGACGAATGCTCGAGAAGCAGCGGAGTGAAATAGTCAATGCCTACAGACAACTTAAAGCTAAATAACAAGTCAAGAGTTGCATTGAGGCGAAAAATGTTTCTTCAATTACTTCCTTGAAAATCCTAATTCTCAAGTATTATCCCTATTATTATTAAAGGGGATTGTGGTCTCACTATAAGTGAGGAGCGACATATAGGCCTAGGCCCTTCTTGTCTCGCACAGAACGAAAAACTCAACGATAACCGAGCTATAGGAATATGCCAAGCCCATTTGTGAAGCTTAGAATCCCCCTACATCCCAGCTGTCCACATTCCTCCTCATCCAAGGACGCATCCCTCCATATCAGATGTCTCCGTACAGCAAGTACTGGGCATTTGCACAGTACGTGGAAGGGAGTTTCCTCTTCCTCCTCGCAGAAGCGGCATATGGTGGTTTCAGATAGATCCAGTATGTTCATGTGCCTACGCAGTTTGCAGTGGCCTGTCATAGCGGCTACTACTGTCCTTACCAGATTCCTGTTCATTTTCATTAACTCCCCAGTCCACTTGGGGTCCCAGTTTATTTTTTTATTTTTTATTTAACGTCCAGTATGACGTTACGGACGGTATGACGAAAAGTATCATTTGTGACTAGGTTGTAAAGGGAATTCCTTACGATTGTATATATAGTCCGATGGTTCAATGGCAAGAAATTTATTTATTTATTCATTCATTTATTAACTTATGCATGCCAAACGGGTTCCTCCACATTTTGAAAAAATAAAAATTGATGAAAAGAGAAAAAGCACTTAGTATGCACCCAGACTATATATAATAAAATAGGCCAGGTAAAAGAACATAAAAAAATGTCCCAAAAATTCAAAAATTTTCAAACGAAAAACTAAAAAAAAAACTACTCTAAAGTCATCCAATTGCTGGTAAAAAAGCAACCTACAAAATTCCCTAGAATGCCTGACTAGCGCCGCCATTTGCAAAGTCCCGCAAAAACTAAAACCCCCCATCTCTCAGCTGTCCCATACCCATGGGTTTTATAAATTCTCGTAATCCTTGTGTATTGTGTACCTTTGTGTCATCATCATCATTTCGAGTTGTGATTTATTCGCGCTTTATCAACTGCAAGCATCCCTGAAAAAAACGCAGCGAAAATTGCGGGGGACAAAAAATTGGGAGAGAGTTGAGATTTTTTTACATTGAACTATAGGTCGTCCACGAAATTTCGAAACTTGGGAAAAATTTTCTGTAGGAATTTACACCTGACTCAAACCCCCACAGGGTCATTGTTCCCGACTTGAGACGACAATAATAATGGTGTACACTAGACGAGCCACTCACTCCGGCAGTTGGTACACCGACTCTGGTAATTACAAAAAGCAAAATGCAATTTATGGAAAAACGAAGAGGGAGTTTTTGCTCGCCAGAAAAAAATTGTCAAAATTGTGGAGAACCGAAAATTGTGCACATCCAATTACCGAAAAATTTTTATTGCTATATTCCAATTTTTTCAATACTTCAAATTTTTGCGATTATGCAAATTTTGGAAATTTTAATCGTCTTTTTTATAATGCATTTTTTTTTTATACGGGGTAATTGTGCGCGATGGTCACTCCAGCAACTGGAGCCGCCCAAACTGGTAATCTAAAAGAAAATGTAATTGAACCCAAAAGTTGTAAAAGTTATACGTCAATTTTTCCTACCAAAAAATACTTTGCATAGATTTTCATTTTTCCCGCCATTTTTATAATCTTTGAAATTTCTGATTTTTTTTTTTTTACTTTCTGAAATACTTTTTACGTTCTGAAATATTCGTGATTTTGGGAATATTTAATATTTTTGAGTCTCGATATTTTTTGCCTTTTTCAAATTTCCATACGTATTTAAATTTGGCGGGAAAATTCTGAAAATTACAATTGGATCACGTGGTGTAAAACTCCGGAGCGGGCGAATTTTCTGTGGATTTCAACACATTGTTTTCTGGTGAACAAACCCACTTAACTATCGATCCTGTCATTTGCGTCGTTTCAAATGGCTCGAGGATCGATGGAAGAAGCAGTAACACTTACTATCATTGCTGTTGCAGGGTACGAATTGAATAAGCAGCTGGAGGACTGGCTCAACGCCGCTGACTTGTCTCACGGACCTGCAAGGGCCATCATCGCTCCGTTAGAACAATTTTTTTCCCCCAAATAGATCGATTGGATCTTAACGTCGTTGTTCCGTGGATCGATTTCCCTAACAATTTAACCAAATTTTCGTGAGCTTAACCTTTCCTAAAACTTCGAAAATTATCATAAACTTGATTGCGATGACGCAATCATTGATGGACACTTTGAAATTTAATTTGCTTCGATCAAACACGTGCTCCATTAAACAGAACTTTTTTAAATTTTTGGCGAGTGTTTAACACAGTAAAGGCAGGCGCGATCGCAGCGCCACGTGACGTGCGCGCGCACACTGCGCGTCAAGTCTCTCCAAAAATGAACATGCGATATTTTCTCAACATAAGTGTGGCACACGTCCGAACCATTTTCGACGAGTACAAAGTTGTCCAGTCCTATCAAATTTCGTTTTTAAATTACACAATTTCCGTCAGACACATATGATATATAGAGTACACCCCATGGGCCCCTTTCAGTACATCCATGCCACGCAACAACTACGTTAAGAAATTCGTAGGAAATATTACATGGAAGTTCTATGGGCGCTTCGTAGAGGTTTCCTTTTAACTTTTCAAGATTCTGTGGCAAAAAAATTAAAAAGCACATGTTGGCGGCTAAATCGGGTTTTTGGAAATTTTCAAGAAAATTTTTCAAGTTTCTAGAATCTTCTGATATTTCTAGAATTTTTTTAATTTCTACGAGTTTTCAAAAATGTATGAGCCTCCATCAAACTATCCAGAATTTTTCAAAAGTGTTCACAATTGCCTAGAAATTTTATAGAAATTTATGCAATTACCTAGAGGTCCCAAACAATTTTCCGTTTTTTTTTAAGTTTCCAGAGTTTGTAGTTTTTTAAATTTTTGTAAAAGTTTTGCCAATTCCATTTAAAAATTGATTTTCTATTCCTGAATCGATCATTTAGAAATTTCCTTCGATCGGTAAATCAGTGAGGGCTGATCGGTTATTCTTATCTGCCCATAGATGGCGCCAAAAACGAGATCGTTTTCTAAAATGAACTAAACATGTATCCATTACAAAGTTTTCAAATTTTTAAAGCTTAAGGGTTTTACCTATTGAGAAAAAAAATATAGAAGTGCCACTTTTACTACGAAGTGTTCCTCGTCTTTTGAACGAAAATCATCGAAATTTAGTTTATGCAAGAATAATCGTATTTTCAGACACGCCGGCTACAGTTACTGCGGGGGATGCGCTGGATTTGCTTATCGACAAATTAGTCCTATTGTTGTGTAAGTAAATCAGATTGTTTATGTAAATCTTGTTTATCTATTTGCTTTTTAGTCGATTTCAAGACAAATTTGAACCTCCTGAATTTTTTTGAGTAACATTTCACAATCTGTGAATGTGTGAAACTCGAAGAACAGATGTCTCGAAAAAATCGAAAATTTCAGAAAATTAAATTTTCGAAAAATTAATAAGTTATTCATAATTTGAAAGTCCAAAAATATTTCACCAATCATCATCAATTCCCTATTTTTCAGGCGAAGAATATTCATTTTGGGACCCTCCCACCATGTTCGATTGCCAGGTTGTGCCCTCTCCTCGGCCACCTCATATCGAACGCCATTGTACGATCTTACAATCGATCAAGAAGGTAAGTTATCCAACTCCACATTTTTTTATCTTAATAAATAAAACTTTATTTTGTGTTGATAATACTACCTTTTTTTTTAAGTATGTCGAGAACTGGAGGAGACCGGCCAATTCGAATGGATGGACATGAACACAGACGAAGACGAGCACAGTATCGAGATGCAACTTCCATTCATCGCAAAAGTTATGGAAAAGTTCGTAATAGTAATTTTCCCAAATTTCCACGTATACACATAAATGAACATCGTTAGAGTCGAAATATCTCGAAAATCGTGAGACGATTTATTTTTCAATCGTCATTCATTTATTGCTTGATCAGATTAGTCAGATAACCCTAACGGAACCTGTCGACAGTTAGTCAAGAGTTTGTCGATAGTTAGTCGACTGTTTGTCGAGAGTTTGTCGATTTTTCTCTCGACCGGTGGCAATTTTCGAGAGTAACTATCGACAGGTTCCGCGAGGGAACATCGTGAAGTTGGTTGGTAATCGCCTTTGCCATAGCTTATGTAGTTATTGAAAATCATATACACAGAATATTTTTTGACTTTCTGTTAATTTATTAAGTTTCGAGTGTTTTACATATTCTGTCCAGTGTTGACAAATTTTATATGTACGCGATAATTACAGAAAAAACAAAAGATGCTTGCACCAAATTGGAAAATTGAAAGCTCTCATTTTTTCGGAGTCAATGATTAACAGTATCTGCAACTTCGGGAAATATATTGCTACTCCAAATATCAAATTGTAATTCAGCGCACGAAGTGCGTAGTCGGGCTTGTATAGTTTGTACTGTTGAGCTAATCTCTTTTACCTAATTATGAAATTTTTATTCATTTTCCTCCAGCTTCAAGAGTGCATTTACAATCATCCCGATCCTCGTGGGATCCCTAACTCCCGAAAAGGAGGCAATTTATGGACGTCTACTGGCACCTTACATCGCCGATCCTCAGAATCTCTTCATTATATCCTCAGACTTTTGCCACTGGGGCCAAAGATTTCGGTACACGTACTACGATCGCTCTAGCGGTCCAATCTACAGATCCATTCAGACTCTTGATAAAATGGTAAACATGAAAAAATTATGGGATAGGAAATTCGCAACTCAGTTTTACGAAACTTGACCAGTAATAGCCTCTCCATACTGTTCAAGAAATGTTACATGAGATTTTGCAAAATATATTTGAGATTTTTCAACATTTATTTTATTATTAAATTTTTATTATTTGATTTTTGATTTTTTTATTATTCAAATAATTGTAATCCTTTGAACGACAAATTTAGAGTCATGATGTCACGAGGAATTTTGGAGGATTTTGAAATTTAATTTTTTAAAAATTATTTCTACATAAAACATTATGGAATTATGTGGGAATTTTTTTTTAATTTCGTGGATTGTGAAATGTACTAGTTAGGTTGGACAATTGGATGTTATATGTTCTCATTTTATAGGCTGATTTAATTTACTAATTTAGTGTTTTTCTGATGCGCAGGGAATGGACAT
This sequence comes from Asobara japonica, assembly GCA_026005395.1. Lineage (NCBI taxonomy): Eukaryota > Metazoa > Arthropoda > Insecta > Hymenoptera > Braconidae > Asobara > Asobara japonica. The sequence goes on along the minus strand of BQMI01000292.1, from coordinate 1,118,686 downwards.
CATTGAGACTTTAAATCCCACGTCGTTCACGGAGTATTTGAAAAAATATGGTAATACCATCTGCGGGCGTCATCCAATTGGTGTTTTACTTCAGGTAAACGATTCTCAAAGAGAAGAATCTTGTTTTGATAATCTCGATTGATTTAATTCTATTCAAAAATGACTATTTTTGACTTTTGAATTTGTCTGGAATTTTTCCAATTTTGAAAATAATTGAATTTTGTTTTCTCAATTTTTTAAAATTTCTTTAGTTTTTTGCATTTTCAATGTCGTATTTACGATTTTTGAATTTACTTGAGGTTTTCAAGAATTTCGAAATTTTCAAAAACAATTTCAAATCAATTTTCAAGGATTTGAAAATTTTGTTCTTCGCCGACCGAAAAATTAATATCCCATTTTCACTTGCAGGCAATTCAGAGTTTCAAGGAAAATTGCAGCGGCCAAAGGATGAATCTCAAATTTTTGAAGTACGCCCAGAGCAGCCAATGTCATGATATGAACGACAGTTCAGTAAGCTACGCAAGTGCTTCGCTCACCCTCGAGTGATAAACCCAAACCAAATGATCTCATCGAGAGCCCCGCATTTACATCGTAACCGAACAATTTTTAACGCACGAGATACACAGAAGAAAAATATAGCATTAAGGGCAGAGTGCAAAGAAAATTGTTTTTTTATAATTTTTTCTCGAGCAATATTTCGAAAAAATTTTGTTCATTACAAATTCAAAATTCCAATTTTAAAAAATTTTAAAATGTCAACTCTGCTCTAACCATAAATTATTATTTAAATTTTTGCAATTTTTAAATTTAATTTCTCTAAATTTTCGAATTTTTTGACATTTTACAATTTTTTGGAAATTAATTGCGTTGTTATTTTTGATTTTAGTATTTAAATCTTAAATTGTGAAAAATGACAAAATTTTTGAAAAATTTAAAACTTTCAGAATTTTGTAATTTTTTTTTTCTTTATATTTTGGAATTTTTGGAATTTTTTAAATTTCACAAATGCAATAATAATTAATCTTGGCAATTCAAGATTTCAAACTTTTGCCTACTTAATGGAAACGTACGCAAAAAATTGTTGAGGATTTTAATTCAGAAATTTTCTGCGTATTCCCAATTTAAAACTTTCAAGTTCACGTAATGATTTTTATTGCAAGAAGCAAATTTTTAAAATGCTCATAACTTTTTTTTCTCAGTGTATCGTATGGCGAAGGTTTAGCAATATTATTAATGATTAATCGTACTGATAAGGAGGAACAAGTGTGAAGATATAATTAGACGGTTTGGCTTTGAACTTTGTTTGTCTTACGTTTATAAATGCAAAAACAGACTTACTATAACTAATGGAGTTATTGATGGATTAAAGTCGAGGAATAAGCTTAATAACGGTGGAAACTTAAATGTTTTTATCTATTTTTTCAGTAAAAAATGAGAGATTTTAAAAGAGAGGAACTCGCATTTTTCATTATTTAGTTTAATAAACCCGATTTTTTTTTAAGCACCAACCGTTTTTAAAAACTTCAAACAAAGTTCCAGAAAATAGTCTATCAAAATTTGAGTAACTTCAACATTTTCAAATTCCCGAAATTTTTAGAATTATTTAATTTTTTTTGTTTTTATTTTGGGGACTTCTATTTTTTTTTTTTTTTGAAATTCCAAAAGTTGAAAAAAAAAACAAATTACATAGAATTGTCTCATTGCTTCAAATCTCCGGAAATCTCAATTTCATTTCGAAGTCAAAGTTGCTCTAGAAACCCAGGATTTCAATTTCCTGAAATTAGTCAAAATGTAGGGAAATGGAATTTTGTGGCTTTCAATTGAGTTCGAATGCAATCACTTTCAATCAGCGAACGAATGAGGAAAAATCCAATAATGAAGTGGCTTTGGCCAAATTTATGATAAATTAGAGTGGAATCAATTTACTAAGTCCTGCAAGGAGCATCCGCTTTTAGGAAAACAGTTCGAAATGTGATTAAATCCTCTAAACCCTTTTCTACCTTATTGTAGAAATCAATTTGAAGTGCGCGGACTTTTAAAGTTTCTAATTTTTTTCACGTGGCAATAGAGTATTGTGTGTGTGTGTGTGTGTGTGTGTGTGTGTGTGTATGTGTGTGTGTGTGTGCGTGTGTGTGTGTGTGGTTTTCTCCCTCCGTCCCCCTCTTGCAACCCCACGCTATAGCTACTCTCCAGTATTTCTTCGAAGGGCCCTACTGGACACCCATCCATTTATTACATTTTTTGTTCCTAACAAAATATCTGGAAAATCAATAGACAGAAAATTTGTTCGGGAGGAATCATCGCAATAAATGTTGCCACCCACCCGCCCACACACACACACACACACACACATTTTTTCCAACAAATCCAGAAATGTCGTATAGCTCGCAATGGATACCCACGACGAAAATACCTTTTTCATTTTCAGTGGCAACACAGCCGCCTATCGGCTTAAAAAATCCCAAGAGCATGATAACTTGAAAACCCCAAGATTTATGAATGAACGGGTATACAGCTGGGTCGGGTCGATAGAGCATCCCCCTCGGGCCATAGTAATCAATACGATTGGGGAGGTGGGACTGGTAGGAGTAGCGGAGCAAATGGTACAGTCCATTCAGAATCCGTAGGTTCTCTATCGATTGCGTGGGTGTTTGTTACCACCCTCCCCCCCCCCCCCTCCCACCCCCTCCTTCGCCTGCATATCCCCACCCGTTTCAAGTGGGGGTGCGGGGAGGTTTTTCGGCAAGCATCAACTGGAATTCCCGCACAAAACCACCCAAGAATTTCATTCTCTCGTCTACACCACTGCCCCTCCCCCCCTACCTCGCCACCCATCACCACCCCCACCCACCCCCCACCACTAGGGCAAATAGCGTAGGTGCGGTTGTCTTCTGGATATCCTACGTGTCCCTAATTTCCCGTGAAACTGGAGATATAGGGGGGGGGGGGTGATTTACTGCGATGAATGGAGCATGTGATGCGGATTTTATTGGATTCAAGGAATTGATTTGAATAATTTTTAACTCGTTAGGCGGAGTAGGACTCCAGGTATTTCCGGGGTTCCCTTGTGCATTCTTCAAGCATTTGAAATTTCGGAACGCTTGGGTTTGGTTGAGATTCAAAATTCTTGGTGCATGCCAAGGTCCCATCAAGGCTGGATCAAGCTCAGGTTTCCTCGTATTGGTCCACCGGGTGGCATCAATTTCTGACCATATTCTCTGCGTAGATGAGACCAATCTGACAGTTACCATCCAAACCAATATTTCAGTACCAATGTTGGACCAAGCTTGGTTCGGGCTCCAGCTTCCTAGGTTTGGTCGACGGAGTTGAACCAACATCTGAGTAATGTTGAATACATAGACAAATTCAAGTTTGCTGACACCATCCAATTCAAGTATTTGAATCGAGGTTGGACCAATCATGACCCAAGGTCAATTCCAACCAAGTTTGGTCCAACTCTCATACTGAAGCTGGTCCAAGATATGAGCTAAGACTCAGCATTATCCTAATCAGGAGCAGGCTTGATCCGAACTAGGACCAAGACAACTCTGAACTAGAAACGAGTTTAATCCCAGGTGTGACCAAGTTTGAGCCTAGCTAGGACCAAGTTTGATTCCAGCTAACATCATTTTTTATAAGAGGCAGGACCAAGCTTGGTCCTAGCTAGGACCAAGTTTGATGCTAGAAAGGACCAAGCTTGATGCTAGCCAACATCAATTCTGATGACAGACAAGACCAAGCTTGGTCCTAGGTAGGACCAAGTTTGATGCTAGCAAGGACCAAGCTTGGTCCTTGCTAGGACCACGTTTGGTGCTAGCAAGAACCAAGCCTAATTCCAGCCAACAGAAATTTTGATGACTGGCAAGACCAAGCTTGGTCCTAGCTGAGATCAAGTTTGATGCTAGCAAAGACCAAGCTTCAGCTATAATCTGGACCAAGCACCTTGGTCCTAGCTATAATCAAGCTTGGTCCTAATTGGCATCAATCTTGGTCCAGCATACACCAAACTAGTTTAGAGAAAAATTACAAAAAACTTTCTTCTCCCAAGATCAACTCTTCACACACTTCTGAATATCTTACCAAACGGTTTTTCAGTTCCATCAGGAAATTATTGGTTCACCCCACGAAGCGTCACGCCCACATCTCCTCCACGGTTTTTTTAAAGCTTCTCCCTCGATATTATTCCGGATGACACTGAATCAACAGCTTATCTCACAGTGAATGACATATATCCATCACTTTCGTGGGCTCCAACGTGAAATTTTAGCATTTGTTTTTAAGGATTACAGAACAATTAGGTGGAGATTGTCCCAGAACGTATTCAATTTCCGGGATTTGAAATTTTTCATGAACAAATTTCGTGTGCATAGATATATATATATCTAATTTATTTTTCATGAACAAATATATATATATATATATATATATATATAAATATGTGCACACGAAATTTGTTCATGAAAAATAAATTAGATATATATATATATCTAATTTTGAAAACCATCGAAAACTTGTTGAAATGCTCGGACCTAAAAATAAATTGAACCCACGGTCTGAGAAACCCTTCCTTCACTTGGAAGGGTTGAGTGTTTACATTACGTCATTCCTTCTGACGTAAAGTTGCATCCCCACTCTTCATTTCACCGAGAGAAGTATAACTTGGGATGATTAACTTCACCTAATTTCCCGAAGAGCGAACTAATTGCACAAACCTGAAATTTTCATAAAAATTGTCTCTTTGGCAAAATTGATAAATTTTTTAGACCGGAAGTAAGCGAAAAATGGGAGAGGAAAACGAAATTTGCTTCTCCAATGCCTAATTATTACTCACTAAAAGCGAAAGGTCTATCCTGATGAACGGGATATTATATGGATGGGTGGCCAAAATTTTGACCGACTCTCAAATTTCATCCGACCCTTCAAAAATCGGTAATCACGCTTTTCCGATCCTAAATTACAAGCTTTACTTTGGAAATTACATTTTTACAGTCGTAAATTTCCACCCCAAAATCATAAATTACGCCTTTACGAGCATATGGTTCTAAAATCGTAAATTACGATTACGATAAAAAAAAATTACAATTAAAAAAAAAATCTGCAAATCAGAAATAGCAATTTCCGAATCCAAAACATAATATTTAAATTCTGGATTAAATAAAAAAAAAAATTTCCGCGAATTTTCCGGTGAGATGGGGAATGGTAATTTTTACCCGACCATTTGCAATGGGTCCTTAAGGGAATTTTGAGACCTGATATTATGAAGAATAATCATTACTGGGGACCTCTGGTCCACATTGACGACCCGTCGTCGACGGGGAAAAATCGTCGGGCGGGGGGTTGGAGTGGGTGGGGGTGGGTGGGTGGAGGAGATGGCGTTAGTGCTGAGGACCGCAGACGTTTGGGCTCATCGTCGTTTACCCCCGAGCCGCAGTTGGTTCCACGCATCCGATGGTTTCCGGACTCTCATGCCGACCCAGCTTCTGGTTCGTAATTTATTTATTTAACTCGCACATCATCATCCAGAGGCGCAATTTTTTACGGAATTTCCCCGGGGATGAGTGGGGGAAAAAAGTGGGGTAAAATGGGGGAGACAGTGAGGGAGAGTGAGAATTGGGAACATTCGGAATAGTTTTCTAAACGTGCACTTGTTATTACCGTGAAATGTATATTCTATATTTACTCGCGGTTAATATACGTACATGCCCCACACATACACACACATGCACACACCTAGGCACACGGCTCTTTCAGGCTTTGGGAGCCCATTGACTTTGGCAACCCTTCACTCGTTCGTTCATTCACGCTGCAGCTATCAACATAGGTATAGCCGGCGGGCGGGTGGGGAGGGGTATCGGCGGTTTTTTGAGGGGCTTGCAGGTCCTGGAATCAGGTTTTCAGGCGTCAAGGGGCAACCCGGGGGTGATTGAGCGAAGGTGATATCAATGTGCGCCGGTGGAAATTCCGGAAATTTGGGAAATTGGGGAGGTTGGGAAATTTTGAAAATTTGGGAAATTCGGGAAATTGGGGAAATTTGGAAAATTTGGGAAATTTGGAAAATTTGGCAAATTCGGGAAATTTGGAAAATCGGAAAATTTGGAAAACTGGGAAATTGGGAAAATTGGGAAATTCGGGAAATTTGGAAAATCGGAAAATTTGGAAAACTGGGAAATTGGGAAATTTGGAAAATTCGGAAATTGGGAAATTTGGAAAATTCGGAAATTGGGAAATTTGGAAAAGTTGGAAAATTTGGAAAATTTGTTGGTCATTTAGACAAGTTTGGTGATTTGGAAAATGTGGGAAATTTTGAATGTCTGGCAAGTTTGATGAATTTTGAGAAACTGTGAGCTTCGAGATTTTTGTGGAAAAATGAAGAAAAAGTGAGAAAAGCCTTTTTGGAAATTTTAGGAAATTTTGACCGATTTGAAAATTTGGAAAAATTTTGTAAATTTGGGCGGGGAATTTTCAAAAATGAAAAATTTTGTCACATTAAAACTTTAGAAATTGTGAGAGATGAATTTTTTTTTTATGAAAATGACAAGATTTGGGAAAAAAACCAGCCTGAAAACTTGATAAGTCAAGAACGTTCGAGCAAATTTGGAAAACTGTGAAAATTTGAGAAACTTTGGGAGCGTTTGAAAAATTAAAAGGAACATTGAGGTTTTGAGGAATGAAGGAATTTTGACAGTGAAAAACTCGAAAAATGTGGGAACCATGGAACATTGTACAAAAAATTTCGTGCTCAAGGATTTGCAAAATTCCAAAAATTTTGGAAAACTCAAAATTTTCACTAAAAATCTAAAAATATATAAAACTAAAAAAAAAATTGAGCAATTTTAACTATACAAAAAATTGTTAAAACCCGAAAATATTGAAAAAAAATAACACATAATATTTGAAGAAATTGGAAACTTCGAATATTTCGTAAAATTTCTAAAAAAAATTTCTAAAAAAAAATTCGAAAAAAAATTTCGAAAAAATGATGAAAAAGTATAAGTTGTAAATCTCATTTGTGAAGTTAACAAAAAAATGTCACCATTACAAATATTTTGAACCCGAGAAAGCCTCTCCAAAATTCTCCAATTCTCAAAATTTAGGAAATCTGTTTTCCCCATTCAAATAAATTATCAGTTTCGAATCTCGAAAATTTGGCTATATTCGACCAATTTTCCATTTCTCAATTTTTAGCCGTAAAAAGGTCCATAAGTTCAACATTAAAAAAGAAAAACAAAATTTTGAAATTTAAACTATTTCAAAAATTTCATAAATGAGTAGCGAACCACTGTGAATGGAATTGCGTCTGGTTTTTCTCAGTTTTCACTAAATATCTCAAAACCGAAGAGAGATCTAGCAATTTGGCATAAAACAAATTTGTAGCTCACATTTTTCTCTACAAGAAAGGTTCTCATAGAAATGTCGCCATTTAGCTTCCATTTTGAGATATTCGCTGACACGTGACGGGAGACGAAAACTGGTGCGACTCGGAAGGAGTATCGCGAGGGAACCGCGGAAATTCGCGGTCTATTCCGCGGTTTGAGAAAAGGAAAATTTCCAACGCTATCCTTAATACCGAAAGAACTTGAAAGTTCAAAAAAAATCTGGGGGGGGGGGGGGGGGGGGGGAGAAATTGTAGAAAATTGAAAAAATTGCTCCCATTTGAATTTTCTGATTTTTTTTTCTGAAAATCCAAACAAATTTTAGTCATCATAAAAATTTGACAAATTTTCAAAATAAAAAAGTTCTATGCAAAAAAGTTCTGTCAAAAAAAATTGCTAAAATTTGATGAAATGTGCGACGAAATTTTTTTTTAAGAATTTCCAAAAATTCAAAAAAATTTTGGAGTCCCTGAAACTAAAATTTGCAAAAGTGAAAAATTCTTAAATTCGAGAAACAAAAAAAAAATCCCCAGTTACACATTAGAAAAAAATTTTCTTTAATATATACGACACATTATCCGAACTCCGCGGTTCCACCTCTTTCACATGTCACCCGCGACTGACGTAATTAGGGAAAATGAGAACACCCACGTGTCTCGCATTTCCCCATTTCCCTTTGTGTCTATTTAATTTTCGGGGAGAAAAAAAAGGTCACGGATGCACCTGTGCCTAAAGGTCAACCGGAAGATTAGTTTTGTCCGGGCCAGAATATCCCCGGGCTTCAAGAGCTCTTCCGGAGAGTATTATCGGTATAAGTGATTGTGGTGGAAAAATTCGCGGTGTGATTCGCGATTAATATAAACTCCCAAGTACAACTTCCATAGACATCTTGTCCGCGAATAAATCGATTCAAATCCCGCCAAAAATTTGAAACATTGCAATGTTTGAACTTTTTGGCGGGATTTTATATATACATATATATTAACTTTATTGATTTTTTTTCAATTTAAAAAAACAAACAAATATTGTTTTAATTTTTTTTTTTTTGAAAAATATTTTTTTCGATTATTTGAAAAAAAAAATTTTTTTTCAATTTTTTTTTTCAATTTTTTTTTTTTATATATTTTTTTTTAATAAATTATATTTAAAGTTTATATATTGAAATATGTAATATATATATATATATATATATATGCAGTGATCAACAATATTGAATTTTTTTTTTTAATTTTAATTTTGAAAAACTTTGAAAATAAAAATTTCAAAACTCAATTTTGAATGAATAAAAATTCTTCAACCAATCAATATTTCCACATCAAAGGAATATCGATCGACTATTAATATTTTCCGGATCTCTGGTGTTAACAGAAAATTGAAAGGACGCTGAGGAATAATAGGAAATGCGAGGCATGGAGGAAATAAGAAGGAAAATATGGGGGGGGGGGGATTTTGTTCCGTGGAGACCCATTGAATGCGTCACTGGAGAGTTAAGGGATTTCAGGGATTATGGGGGTTGAGGGCTGACTTTTTCTACAGAAATATTTGCAATTTTACCATTCCAACGATTTCAAAAAGTCTGGAAATATGGAAATTGATGTGAGTGCGATCGTTGATAGATCGCACTGATAACTTGCGAGAAGATTCCGACGATTTCCCTGAAAGGCGAATTAGCGCGTTAAGGAGTGGATTAAACAAAAAATTGTATAAAATATTTTTTATAGAGAATTCAATTTCCAACAAAAAATCTTATTTGTGATTTCCCTCTAAATGGACCTGTTAGGGAGATTTCTTGCAAAAAAGCGGGAAAAATTGAGGCCAATAACTGAACAGTTTTACGGAAAAATGTGATTTCTACGTTCGTTCTGTAATATCTCCTTAATGACGGGTGCTAGTGGCAAAAGTCATTGCATGTAAAACGTGTGTTTTCAACTATAGAACAATATTTACGATAAACTTTTTTTTCTATCTTCAATGGTTTTTATGATAGAACGTTATAAATGATTGGGATTTTTGATGAACAAATAAGGAATTTTTCCCATTTTGTGTGGGTGTGTGTGTGCGTTGCTTGTTTCTTCCTCCGTCCCTCTCGCTTATAATCGCCAGGATAGCTGCTCTTCCGGATTACTTCAGGCAAGGGAGTACTGGACACTCACCCATGCGGCTGGGGTCGACTTTCGTCACGTAGGTCATCGTATTTCTAGACACAGGGTAAACCTCGGGAAACCCCTATACTACGATGGCGATGGACCCCTCCCCTGAGACGGTTTAGGGTCACGCTCTAATGCGATACACACCCATACACCCCCTTATTCACCTACCCACTCCCTCACCCACCCACACTCAGCCAGCCACCCACCCACTCACCCATCCACCCACTCACTCACTCGCCCACCCACCCATCCACCCCCTCACCTACGCACCCACCCACTCGCCCACCCACTCACCCACCCACCCATCCACCCACTCACCCACCCATCCACTCACCCACCCATCCACCCACACACCCACCCATCCACCCACCCACTCACCATCCACCCACCCACTCACCCACCCATCCACCCACTCACCCAGCCACCCACTCACCCAGCCACCCACTCACCCAGCCACCCACTCACCCAGCCACCCACTCACCCAGCCACCCACTGACCCACCCACCCACTCACCCACCCACACTCAGGCAGACAGACACACACAGACATTTGAATTTTGAAACCTTTGAGACTGTGAAAACTAATCGACAACACTTTTAAAGTGTAAAAAATATCGAAATTTTCAAAGAATTTATAAATTCCAGAAATTTGTCGAGAAATCTCAGAATTCTAAAAATATGAAACATTTCACGAGGTACCAAATTTTGATACTTCGCGAATCTTTTCAAAACTTGAATGCTTCCCGCGGTTTTTCATGAATATCTTCAACCCTACAAAAAACCGGAAACATTTTTAAGAAGATTTTTGGTGAAAAATCCTTTCCTCCACAAAAATGTTGGTATCAAAATTTCGATATCGCCCATAGATTTTTAGATAATTTATGGAAATGTCAGGAGTTTATTAAACATCGGCAGAAAATTCGAGATAATAATAACGTTTTGTCTTTAAAAAATATATTTCTGACAAGAAAAATTTAATTTCGGGGTCTAATATGATTTATGAGAGGGGAAATAGGGGATCGAGCAAAGGGGTGGAAAAAATATGATTAATGGGTGACGTTAAATCCCGTTTTACACGAATCCCCAATTATTCTCACGATTTATCATATTTATCATTTTTATTTTAATTTTATTTTCATATTACTTAATGACCTGTCGTTTGTCCACGAGGGCTCAATGACAATTTTGTTTATTTATTCACTCGTGGGAGGTTAATTCGAAGTAGCTTAAAAAGGCGCCTTTTTTGAAACATTTGAAATTTTGAGAATTTTGTTAGCGTTCCGAATTTCCAAAACTTCAAAATTTTCGAAAACTTCCAAAATTTTCAAAATTTCCAAAATTTCTAAAATTTCCAAAATTTCGCAAAAAGTCCTAAAATTTCCAACATTTACAAAATTTATCAAATTTCCCAACTTTCCAAAATTTCCGAAATCTCCAAAATTTCCGAAATTTCCAAAATTTCCAAAATTTCCAAAATTTCCAAAATTTCCAAAATTTCCAAAATTTCCAAAATTTCCAAAATTTCCAAAATTTCTAAAATTTCCAAAATTTCGCAAAAAATCCTAAAATTTCCGACATTTCCAAAATTTACCAAATTTCCAAACTTTCCAAAATCTCCAAAATTTCCGAAATTTCCGAAATTTCCGAAATTTCCGAAATTTCCGAAATTTCCGAAATTTCCGAAATCTCCAAAATTTCTAAAATTTTTAAGATTTCTATAATTCCAAAACTTCTAAAAAACGTAAAAAAAAATCTAAAATTTCAAGAATTCTAAGGCGTTCAAAAACTCTAAAAAACATTTAAACATTTGTAAGAATATCCTAACAATTCAGCACATTTATCACATTGGCACACATTTTAATATTGCTTAATGACGCGTTGAGCCCCTCGCGGTGAATGGTGAACAACCATTTTATTTATTCATCCACTCGTGATGGGGCTCAATGAGTGAATGGCGTGAAATCGCGGGTCTTTCGATGCACTCCCGAGTGCGCTGGGGCGGATTTTCAAGCGATCCGCGTATTTGCTGTGCGTGGGTTGCAATTCAATTATTATTGACAGATATCTTTCTTGTCCAATGCATTCCCCGTATTCAAACAATCCAAAGAAATTGGAAAAGGTCAATTTTTTTCTCCTGTTGTCAAAAATTTTGAACACTGCAAAAATGCAATTTTTTTTCGTTTTCAAAAATTAATGCCGAAAAAAAAATGACACATTTTTGGAAAAAAAAACAATTTTTGAGTTTTCTCGAATGTCCTTCAACAGTTGAGACCCAATCTCGAAACTCTAAGATATCGATATAATTCATAAATCGATTTCATTTCTCGCGAATTTACGAGAGATTCTACATCGGACTTCACACCTCGCATTTTCAGAATTTTTTTACGTCCAATCTTTTCACACTACGGTGGAAAAAAAATTCCAGTGCTTTCACCTCAGGTGAACATATGTCCTCCAATTTTTTCGCATTTTCGTTGCCTGCCATTCTTTTTTAAAGTGAGAAAATCGAAAAACAAAATGGCGCGCCGTCAATCAACTGCGCAAGTCAACTTATAATATTCGACTGCGAATGTTATCATTGCCGATACAATGTTAGATAAGGAAGATATCTGAAGATATGAATGAACCGATTAAATCTTCATTGATCAAGCGGATTGATCTTCCCATGTTGTCCGTCATCCAATGAAGCAATGGATCAATTTCGTTATTCGAGTAATAAATTGAGACTAACGTTCCGCACGAATAGTCCTTTTCAAAGGTACAAACCCTGACACGACTGGGTCCACTGGGTTCGAGTCCCAAATCGTCCGGTAACTGGCGTCCGTCCGGTAACTCGGCCATTCACCATATCGGATATCTCTTGTTCGTTGCGGATATTGTATGTGTGACGCGGAGAATTGAACGGTCTATCGAGGACATAATTAAAGGGATTCGAGTGTTCATTAGCACTTTACGAGGACAATGGACAGTCTTATGAGCCTCGGTAGCTTGCAAAGCCGATAATTACCTAGTTTTTCATAGCACACCCACGGACGCAATCCAAGTCCATAATGAAAAAAAAAAATACAAAAGTGTTTTCATTGATCCGAAAAAATGAGATTAGCCTATATTTAAAAAATAATTCTCTGTGGGAATCCCCGAAAGGAAATATAAAAAAAAATTGAAACTTTTTGTAACGCCGAGAAAATAATTGATCAATTGATCGATTGACTTTTTGTAGGTAATTTTAAAATCAATTTCTTGAGTGCTATAGATTTATGAATCCATATGAATGCAGTTTATATTTATTACAAGTCTTGCGCTGTGAGAGGGAAGCGAGAACATAGGGAGGAGGGGAAATGGCGACCTTTAGGGTATTCCCCCACCACGCCTCACCAGGCGTCGGTATGATTGTTTCGATCTCTATATAACTAGTTTGTACGTGAACCACACGTCAGATGTGGATCAATTAATTTTTCAAGTATTCAGCAAACATTCCTTCGCCACTTCCGGTTTTTATAGGAAGAAATATTGAACAGTTTTTGCCCCACCGATTTTTGGGGCTATGCTCGCCATGTCAAGAGGGATAGAAAAAGACCACTTTGGAATTTTTTTCCCCCGTTTCTACACGTCGGAAAATTCTCCAATTTTTAGAGCCGCTTAAGCTCACACTCTTGTACCAACCACAAAAATTCCACCCAATCCTGTTTACAGGTCATTTCATCCAGGAGATACACTAACACGCTTTCATAAAAATGTTGCCGCCTCTGATGCATGTCGATATATTCACTGGAATAACATTTCAGGATTGAGACAAATGTATTGATTTTTTTTTGCAGTTACATTATTTTTCATTCGGACCATATCCACCAGCGACATATCGTTATTACCCTGGACCGGGTATTTTATTCTCCGTGAGGACGTATCGTGTTTAGACTAAAGGTGAGGAAGAAGAAAAATTCGATATAGCTGAGACTGACTATTACAGATATTTCTAGCTTCTATACTTATATCCCCAAATTGGGGAGACTTATATCCCCAACTGGAAGATATTTATATCCCCGAATCGGGGATGGTCAAATTGCAAAGTTAGGGATACTTCTATCCCAAAATTCGGGATACTTCTATCCCCAAATCCGAGATACTCATATTCTCAAATTGGGAATATCTATATGCCAGAATCGGGGATATTTAAATCCCTGAGTTAGGGGATGTTTATATCCCCAAATGGGGGATCTTTATATCCCCAGATAGGGATACTGATATCCCCGCATCGGGGATATTTCAATCTCCAAATTGGGGATATTTACATCCCCGAATCGGGGATACTTATATCCCCAAAAAGGGATTTTTATATCCCCGAATGGGGATATTTAGATCCCCAAATGGGCATACTTATATCCTCAAATGGGGATATTTTCATCCCCAAATGGAGATCCTTATATCCCCAAATGGGGATCCTTACATCCCCAACTGGGGGATACTTATATCCCCAATTGCGAGATATGTCTATCCCCAAATCGGGATATTTATATCCCCAACTGGGGATACTTCTATCCCCAAATGGGGATATTTACATCCCCAAATGGGAACATACATCCCTAAATGGAGATCCTTATATCCCCACATGAGAATATTTAATCCCCAAATGGGGATCCTTACATCCCCAACTGGGGGATACTTATATCCCCAATTGCGAGATATGTCTATCCCCAAATCGGGATATTTATATCCCCAACTGGGGATACTTCTATCCCCAAATGGGGATATTTACATCCCCAAATGGGAACATACATCCCTAAATGGAGATCCTTATATCCCCACATGAGAATATTTAATCCCCAAATGGGGATCCTTACATCCCCAACTGGGGGATACTTATATCCCCAATTGCGAGATATGTCTATCCCCAAATCGGGATATTTATATCCCCAACTGGGGATACTTCTATCCCCAAATGGGGATATTTACATCCCCAAATGGGGATATTTACATCCCCAAATGGGAATATTTACATCACCAAATGGGGATCCTTATATCCCCAACTGGGGATACTTCTATCCCCAACTGGGGATACTTCTATCCCCAAATGGGGATCCTTATATCCCCAAATGGGGATCCTTATATCCCCCACTGGGGATACTTATATCCCCAAATGGGGATCCTTATATCCCCAAATGGGGATCCTTATATCCCCCACTGGGGATACTTATATCCCCAAATGGGGATCCTTATATCCCCCAATGGGGATCCTTATATCCCCAACTGGGGATACTTCTATTCCCAAATCGGGATATTTATATCCCCAACGAGGGATACTTCTATCCCCAACTGGGGATATTTACATCCCCAAATGGGAATATTTACATCGCCAAATGGGGATTCTTATATCCCCAACTGGGGATACTTATATTCCCAACTGCAGATACTTATCTCCCCAAATGGGGATCCTTATATCCCCATATCTGGCCTAACTATATCCCCGAACGGAGTATCTTTTTTCGTGCATACTGCTCCAGTGCTATACCTATGATTCAACTAGAATTTGGGTGATGAACGTGATGACCTCAATCCTGTTTTTCAGATGCAAGTGACACTGGGACTGATTACACTAGTGCTGTTGCACGCGTGTGGTTTTATTATTCTGGTGGGCGGCCAGCGGTTGGCGGACTATCCTATGCCACCACAGACAACGGTAATAAGCCGGGTGGGGTACAGGGATCGTCGGAACAAAGCTGAGCCTACATGCGAAGAGCTCAGGGCCATGTGGAGATATAGCAAGAGGCAGAGCAGAGCAGCAGAGACCACTAATGACCTGCCCATGTATCGGGATCCATTCTCCTACAATGTTTGGGAGACCTATCCCATCAGGTCACAATCGTCATTTGGATATAGAGGTATCAAGAATATTTAAGATTCTTCTGGCTTTTGAGGAAAAAATTGTCATGAAAAGTTATGTGAGCTATTTGGCAACTATGTCTCACCCGGGAACTAATGCTTGCCTTAATTTTCCTTTTGTTCATGAAGAGACTGAGGAACAGGCACGCAACAGAGGCGGCGGCCGTGCTCCAGTTTATGGGAAAATGGTGCACAAAGCACCGGCCGAAGGGAGGCTGCGTAATGGAATGCCAAATCGTATGAAGGCCTTTGAGGAAGTTGCGCGTATGTATGGTACGGTTAATCGCCAACCACCCGATCCAAGGAGACGTCAAACGAGCTTTCGAGTTGGTGGCGGTGTGTCAATATCACATGTACCCCAAGCCGGCAGCTTTCAACATCTCAAGGAACTTATTCGCACGGAGCGCGCACGTGAATTACAAGTTTGTGGGGATTAATTGAAAAAATTGGAAATTTTTGTAGTTTAAACTTTTTTTCATTTTTTTTTTTTTTTTTTTTTGAAATTTTTGCAAATATGGGAAACTTTTGGCTTTTTTCAATTTGGAGAAATTTTAAAAATTTTTGAATTTTTTTTTTTTTTTTTTTTTTTGCAAATATGTGAAACTTTTTGTTTTTTTTTCAATTTGGAGACATTTTAATTTTTTTTTGAATTTTTGGAATTCTGAAAATTTTTAAAAATTTTGAAAATTTTGGGAATTTTAAAAATTTTGAAAATTTTGAAAATTTTGAAAATTTTGAAAATTTTGAAAATTTTGAAAATTTTGAAAATTTTGAAAATTTTGAAAATTTTGAAAATTTTGAAAATTTTGAAAGTTTTGGAAATTTTGGAAATTTTGGAAATTTTCGAAATTTTGAAAATTATAGAAATTTTAGAAATTTTGGAATTTTAAAAAACTTTTTGATCATTGATTTCCAGGACCAGAGAATTGCCGAAGAGATAGCAGCGAGATCAGCGGCCCTTGGCGACCTTGACAAAGCCGACAGGCGTAATTCTGATCCTGAAGCCCGCAGACATTACCCGAACTCTGTACAATCATATCAAGAACCAAAGAGTGTCAATTACAATTTTTCTCCAGGCCAATACGCATCGAGTTTAACGAGTCTAAACGACGAATTATTGGTAAATATTGCATCACAGCATCCCATTAAGGTAGATCTTCCCTGGGCCAATGATCCCAGAGATCGAATCAAATTTTTCTTTCTCTGAGGGTTCGTCCGCTTGACCCTAGAAATTTGAAAATTATCCCCCAGATTCATGCGACTTGAGCAATTAATGAAACTCTCCCTCCGGAGCTCGCATAATGAGCGCGGCGCCGCCTTTTCTCAATGCCTCAATTATCGATCCATCCAAACACAACATACGCCTAAAATTACCAAAAGCTCCAAACTTCCCAAAAATTGTGTTCGTATTTTTCCATCACGTCCATTGAACCTTAATACATGCATGGCACCTTAAAACGGGCGATATATGTGCTATATCACACATCAATCGCAGAATATAGCATTGAATTGGTGTCCCTCGTGCTATTTCAGCTGGGAGGACGTCCTATCCGGTTTTGTCCGGCGGACGTCCCGTGGACGTCCGCCGGACATGGACGTCCGCGTTGCGCAGGAGTTACCCAGGGCTTCCCCTGAATGTGTCCCAATGACTTTAAGTGGTATTCAACATCGTCTTCTCCTCCAACAATATTTTCCTCTTCGAAAAAATTTTGAAATTTTAAAAATTTTGAAAATTTTGAAAATTTTGAAAATTTTGAAAATTTTGAAAATTTTGAAAATTTTGAAAATTTTGAAAATTTTGAAAATTTTGAAAATTTTGAAAATTTTGAAAATTTTGAAAATTTTGAAATTTGAAAATTTTGAAGTTTTGAAAATTTTGAAATTTTGGAAATTTTGGAAATTTTGAAAATTTTTTGAAATTTTGAAAATTTTGAAAGTCACTATTTTTCAAAGGTGAAAAAAAAATCGAAAAAATTGAAAAAATAATCGAATAAAATTGTTTGAAAATTTTTGTTGAAGCGGAGCGACGATTATGAACGGGACTCAATGCTTCGTCAATAATCCTGTGGCATTTCGAGAGGATTTACGTCAACTGCCCCATTATATTGGCACCCACAATTCTACATTGGCGACTTCAAAACTTATGAACAAAAATCAGGTATCTTCCCACCTTCAATTCGTCTATCACTCGAGGATTGATCGATGGACTCTCCGTGACTAGCTCCATTTTTGGCGCTTTTGACATGTAAATTCGTGAAATGAGGAGAGTTTAAATGGGAATGGGAAATTAGAAATTGGTGAAAAGGTGAGAAATGAAGAAATCGGAAAACCAATTTATTTCTTCACTAGGTCGTCCGCCAATCTGGGAAAAAATAGAGAAAAAACTCATTCTTCCGTTCTCTTTTTTATTCATTTATTGCTATTTTGAAACCTGCAATTTTTTTTTTTGAATCTTGAATCGTCAAAACTCGTTTTTTTTCGAATTTTCTGTTTTTTTATAAGCTTTAAATTTCGATCTACATTTTCTTAAAATTTTACAAAAGGAAGTTCGAAAACGCAGTATATAAATTCCACAATTTTTCATATGATTGAAATTGCCAAATGTTTTTTTGAAAATTTCTAAAAGTTACAATTCAGTAAAGAAATGGTCAACTGCATAAAGTCCTTCGTAGGCTGACATCAGCATTCGTTGAATATCTCTAAAACTAAGAGAGATACCAAAATTTGGTATAATACAAATTTGTAGGTCTCATTCAGCTCTACAAAAAAAGTATATATCAGTATGCAGCTATCTCGGTCCGATTTTGAGATATTGGCGCGAAAAGGTGACGCGAGACGAAGACCGACTTCGTCGTTTGGTCATTTCGCTACTGAATTTCTAACGTCATACATAATTTTTTACCTATATATATATATATACATCTCCCTATATATATATATATATACATATACATATATACACATATATATATATATATATATATATATATATATATATATATATATACATATACATATACATATATACATATACATATATACATATACATATACATATATACATATACATATATACATATACATATACATATATACATATACATATACATATATACATATACATATATACATATACATATATACATATACATATATACATATACATATATACATATACATATATACATATACATATATACATATATATATATATACATACATATACCTATATACATATATATATGTACATCAATTGTATGAGCCAATTTCGTACCCAAGTTATATACTTTCCCTTCTAAGGTAAAGAATGTTGAGAAACAAGTGGGCAGTCGAGACAAATGATCTCTCCTCGTTTCACTTGAGTATTCGCCCACGTTTACCAAAACCATTAATTCAAGAGAGAAGACCATTCGTAGAAAGCCATAAGAGCCCTAGACATTCAGTATTAAATTTTTTAAAAATGGGCATTCAACAATAACTTTCTCATTATACCGCGCACACTGACAGAAATAATTAATTCTATCCAACCAATAAAAATATGTTCTCAATATATACTTAGGTGGAAAAAATGGAACTCCTCCAGAATTCAAGTCAATGCATTTGTCGAAATAATGATAATAATTAATTTTTTTAACGCAACATTATGTCACTGTCACGACTTCTTCAGCTTACTCAAGAACGAAATTTATCATTAGTACTATATACGTTACAATATCAATCAATTCCACCAAGTTGATCCCAGTAACTTATAATTCAACTGACAATCTCGTATGTCAACTCAGAACGAATATTGCTGGGTGAAAAAATTTTGAGAATCGCAGTATGATGTCATATAATTGAGACAAGTCTGCATTTATTTTTTAGCAGAAATAAATCCCATTAATTTGAGATAAAAAAAATCATAGATTATGGGAATTTTACAAAAATTTGGAGATGACAAATTTCGTTCAATGCGACATACGAAAAATTCAATTCAAAGATTGCCTTTACACCAGGGGTGAGCATTCAATTTACTCATTGATGTAATCATCTTTCAGGTATAAGTTTTCGATCAATTTATGGAAGCAGAAAATTCCTGGACTGGAGACTATTTTAGATTGCGAACAGATTGATCATTCTCATTCTTGCGATAAACGGACATGACTTGATTTGAGATGTTAATTTTTAGTGTTTCTCAGGATAATTAATTTTTTCTGTCGGGAATTTTCGGTGAATTTTTGTTCATGTAACAAAAATAGACGAGAAATTATTTTTTAAAAAGGAAGACAAGTGGTTCTATTCACAATTTGTGGTGAAGTGGAAAAACCAGATGACTATAACGAGTCCACAGTCTCGTACTTTCTGAAAGCGCTCGGAAGCAGTTGTCACTTTATTTTTGAGGGTGTACTTGAAGAGATAAGTTCCTTTTCATTTTTTTTTTCAACGAGGCATTCCCATCAAGGTATTCAAGTTTGAAGAGAGTTCTTCCGCTCACTGCGTTCCAGGAACAGACACAAGTTTTGGACATGCAAGTAGCATTCCACGAATTGTTCCAGACAGTGGTACAGTATCTGGAACAGTTCCTCACTTGTACCTCCACGTGGAACAGTTCTTGGAAGTGTACATCTGCCTGGAACAGTTCTTGGAACTGTAGCATTACGTGGAACAGTTCTTGGAAGTGTACATCTGCCTGGAACAGTTCCTGGAACTGTAGCATTACGTGGAACAGTTCTTGGAACTGGGCCTCTGCCTGGAACAGTTCTTGGAACTGTAGCATCACGTGGAACAGTTCTTGGAACTGTACCTCTGCCTGGAACAGTTCCTGGAACTGTACATCTGCCTGGGACAGTTCTTGGAACTGTACCTCTATCTGGAACAATTCTTGGAACTGTATCTCTGCCTAGAACAATTCTTGGAACTGTACCTCTGCCTAGAACAGTTCCTGGAACACTGCCACTACCTGGAACAACCCCTGGCACGGGATCTCCCGCGAGAACACCTCTTCCGCACCCCTATCTTCACCTGAACCAATTCCCGAGCTTGTCCCTCGATCTGGAGCAGTTCCTGGAACTGTACCACCACGTGGAACAGTTCCTGGAACTTTGCCACTACCTGGAACAACCTGGAACGGGATTCCAAGGGATAAAACCTGTTCCACACCTCTATCTCCACCTGAACCAATTCCCGAACTTGCACCTGTACCTGGAACAGTTCCTGGAATTGAACCCAGCCTGGAACAATTGCGGTAACTGTAGATTCATCTGGAACAGTTCCTGGAACTGCACATCTAGGTGGAACTGTACCTGTACGTGGAACCGTTCCTGGAATTGAACCCAGCCTATAAAAATTTGGGTAACTGTACATGCATCTGGAACAGTTCCTAGAACTGCACATCTAGGTGGAACTGTACCTGTACGTGGAACAGTTCCTGGAATTGCACCCAGCCTGGAACAATTTCGGTAACTGTAGATTTGTCTGGAAGAGTTTCTGGAAATGTACACCCACGTGCAACAGTTCCTAGAACAATACCTCTAATTAGAACAACTCGTGGAACAGGGCTTATACCAAGAACAGTTCCTGGAACCTTCCGCTGGAACAGCTCCGGGAATTGGTTCTCCAGCGGGAACCGACGTTCCAATTAGCGAAATAACGCTGTAATGAGTCAACTTAAGTGGAACAGCTCAACGCAAGTACCTCCTGCAAAGATAATTGGACTTTGGACTCCAAATTTCACTCTTTTGGCACTCTCAAAAATAAAGTCCACAGTTTTACGACACCGTGTATATCATCGTTGAACTATGTTAATTGTACTCGTTAGACTCATCTCCTGATTTCACTTAATTACATAATTAATAAGTTATGAACGAGTTGATAAGCAATTCTCGTTCGTTCGTCACCCGAGTTCGATAATACAACAAGATGACAAGATTTGTCGATAATCATGACTTACGTGAGCTATATTGAATTATAAGTAATTAAGGGAGAATTTCTGATGGAACTTTTTGGGTTCAATCAATCAATGAGGACAATAATAGCTTTAAGTCGATCCAACATTTGGATAACGGACAATGCTAGGACATATTTATTGGGAAAAATTTGGGCATGAAACTTTAATTGTAAAGTTTTTGAGTTTTGGGAAATGATGGAGGAAAGTGGTGACTTTTTTTGCGCTTGCGAAATGAGCTGGAAATTTTGTTTCCCCCTTTTTTTGCAATCTTTCAGTTTCTTTCTACTTTCAAAAACACGAGTCCGGTGGCGCGTACTGCGCACGCGCATCTCCTTTTCCCGCCGCACTCACTGGTGGCGCGTCGGTTTCCGTCTTACGCTCTTCGATGATTTCGATATATTCGACGGTTTCTTTCGCCTCTCCTTTTTACTATAGAATGAAAAATTTTACTGCAATTTTTTTTTTTAATAGCAAGTGGGGAAAAAATTTGTGAGCCAAAGACTATTCGAAAAACTCAAATTTCCCTTTTTTGGGAAATTTTGGCGTGCCCGAAAATTTGAATTTCCCGCTCAATTTCACAAATCTGCATTAAAAATCATAAAACTTCTTCGAAACTGTAAATGTTCCCTGTTTCTAATTTCCCAAAATTTCGGATATATTCCGAATACCCAAAAAATATCCAAAATTTTAAAAACAATTTTAAATTTTCCCGCTCAAATTTCCGACATTTCTAATATTTTTTAACCGAGGAAAATTTCCAGTTTCACTCCAAGTTTTCCCACGAAAAACTAAAATTTTTCCACTCTCTCAACCTAAAATATAATATTAAGAATCTACGACTTAAACCGTACGCTTTCGTAACCTGCTGACAGGGTTTCCCTTTTTGCCTGAATATTCTACATATATATATCCAATTTTTGCGGGGGTGAAAAAAAATGTCCCGAATAAAAAGTCGAGTCTTCGAAAAAATTTAGCAGCCCTAAAAAAAATCTCCTAGACTTAAGTGGGCAGACAATAATTTTTTTCCCTCATTACAAATATAAAAAGATATATATATATATAGTATTGTTATGAATTATTATAAACGTAATAATCCTCTCCGTATATTTTATCACGAAAATATCAGATATTTGAAATCGCTTCTCTCGATTTACCTATTTCCATAAATTAATTGGTAAGGATAAAATATCAATGAGAACAATCATTGACAATAATTGAGAAATAAGGATAGGGCAGTTGAAGGCGTGAGTATTCTCTGTGATGATTGGCTTATCCGATTACCCTTGTTATATCAATTTTTATCATCTTTTTTTTTTTTTGCTTTTTTTTAAGTTTAGACGTGCATAGTGCGATTTTAGACGAATCGTGGAGTGCAGCGATAGAAGTGAAAGTTCAGATGCTCTTCGACGAATTTTGGAAATTTCAAAATTTGGAAGTTTTTTACTTTTTAGGCCTCTTTTCAATTTCTAATTTTTTTCTGAAAATCTTTTAAAATCGAAATTGACAAACTTTGGAAAATTTGTCATTTCTTTCGTTTTTTTTGTAACATTCTCGCCAATTTTTCAAAATTTTAATTTTTTTTTAATTTCCAAAATTTTCAAAATTTTCAAAATTTTCAAAATTTTCAAAATTTACAAAATTTTGACAATTTTCAAAATTTTCAAAATTTTCAAAATTTTCAAAATTTTCAAAATTTTCAAAATTTTTAAAATTTTCAAAATTTTCAAAATTTTCAAAATTTTTAAAATTTTTAAAATTTTTAAAACTTGCAAAATTTTCCAAATTTTCAAAACTTTTAGAATTTCCGAAATTTTCTAGATTTTCTAAATTTTCTAAAATTTTCGAAATTTTCTAAAATTTTCGAAATTTTCTAAAATTTGCAAAATGTTCTGAATTTTCTAAAATTTTTAAAATTTTTCACAAAATAAAAATTTATTGAAAATTCAAAGTTTCGCTGTAAACCAGGATAACTTATTCAGAAATCAACCCACAGCATTTCGCAATTTTTCGAATATCTCCTTCCCCTGGTTTGGACCAGAAATTACAGCGAGAAAATTGACGAAAAATTGAATTCCAATCTTAAGAATTCTCTACTCAAATTTTCCTTCTGTAAAAGTTCCGAAGATATTCAAGAAATTGTCAACTAAAAAATTCTAGTCACTTTATTTTATCAACCAAAATTTTCGTTATAAATAATTGAGAACGATTAATAATAATTGGATTGGTGACCTAGAACCACCACAAGGACAAATACCCAAAGATATATAACGTATGAAAAAAAAATCCCCTAAAATTTCTTTAGCATATGCTATAGAAAATTCGCCAAAATTCTATACAATTTCTATAGAGATTCTATAGAGTATTGGGAAATTTACTGTACGCCAAATAAAATTCCCCAAAATTCTATCGAATTTCTATAGCAACGCTATAGAATTTATATAGCAATTCTATAGCAACGCTATAGAATTTATATAGCAATTCTATAGCAACGCTATAGAATTTCTATAGCAATGCTATATAATTTCTATAGCAACGCTATATAATTTCTATAGCAACGCCATATAATTTTTTATAGCAGCGCTATAAAATTTATATCACAATTCTATAGAATCGCCACAGAATTTATATAGCCATTCTATAGAATTTCTATAGCAACGCTATAGAATTTCTACAGCAACGCTATAGAATTTATATAGCAATTCTATAGAATTTATATAGCAATTCTATAGAATTTATATAGCAATTCTATAGAATTTGTATAGGAACGCTATAAAATTTCTATAGCAACGCTATACAATTTATATAGAATTTCTCCGAAATTCATCTATAGCTCTTATAGAAATCTTATGAGAAGCTATAGACGTTGTCATGGGAAGTCACAGGGAATTTCTATAGAATTTGCTATTGAAGATTTTATAGAAATTCTATCAGATTTCTATGAAAAAATTTTTGATAGAAAATTTTATGGAACTGGCCCCACTCGCCAACATCTCTATAGAAATTCTATGGGATATCCCATAGAAATTCCCCACAATAAATCCCATAGAAATACCATAGGATTCTTTTTTCATACGCGAGAATCGAAAAAATGATCTTAAAAAAAATATCTCTTCTTTCGCGCCATATCAACTAATAACGATAACAAATGATATCAACAATATCAATAATTCCTAAGAATAATTAATGCAACAATGAAACTGATGACAATACATATATCTCAGACTATCTGTAGTTAAATCTGTATTAAAATTACTTAACCTTTCGTTATTCGCGCTAGTAGCGCGCTCCCATAATCGCTCAATTTTTTCCATTATCTGACCAAAATATTGTTGATAAAAATTTGAAAAAAATCATATACCTAGTCTGATATATATAGAATTTGACAATATTTTTTGTTTATTTTTTTTTTTAATATATCATAATATACAATTTTATGAATGACGCAGTCGGCGATTCTGTGCTTAACCTTAAAATATCAATTTCTTCGAAAAAAACAAATAAATTTTGACTATTTTTGAATTACATAATTTCTGAACGGCTTTTAAGGATTCAATGTAACATTTTCAATAATGAATAATTGTCATAAAATTTTATAATACCAATTTTAATTGTGAAATGTTGAAGAAGTGAGCGCGCGTAACGAAAGGTTATATTACGATATGTCAATACTAGATACTCTAATTGTGCATAAGACAATAATAAATATTAAAATATTATAGATTTAAAAGAAATGTAATTCACGCACGATTAATAACAGCAGACATTAGCAACAATTATCCATCCAACATAATTAGTTAGTTAATATAATAAAAAGAGGTTATAAAATCACACTGAAGTTCGATTAATCGCAATCAATCGATTGAATACTCCTACTGGTAAATCTAAATATTAATGATGTGATTTTTTCAGGTACAAAATAAGCGATTTATTTGTTTAATTAATTGCGTAATGAACGCAGTAATTAATCGTGCGTGGTAGGGGAAATAATTGTAATTTTTTTAAGGACCGGGTCGTGTACTTTTGGTGACAAAAATCGAATTTTCATATGAAATTTCTGTGTCAGATGAATTTAGTACAATAACAAATTTAACGAATAAATTTAAATAAAAAAAATTTATTAAAAAAAAAATGTTTAAGGCATTTTTTCGTTAAATTCATGAAATTTTTATTTGCAAAAAAAAATGGAAAATTTAAAAAATTTCTGGGGCCGCGATTTTTCGCCTGAATATTCGATTTTTTTTTAATGGAATACACGAAGTCTGATTATTTTCATACGTTGTTTCATTATTGTGAAACTTCAAGAGAGTTACATCAAGTGTAAGAATAATTGAAAAGCTTCTAAATAATATAATTATGGAGATGGAGTGAGGAATTGAGGAGATACAAGTTGTATTTTTTGTAAAGAATTTTCAGAAAAGAAGTGGTAACTAAGTCACATGAAACTTTCAGTCCTCAATATTCCGGTAATTAAGTCTCAAGGAAATTTAAAATCGTTTATTTCCTTGAAAAAACCATAAAAACGTGTTTAAATACGATTCAAAAATGTTCGATATACATACGTGAACATGGTTAGAGTCGAACTATCGCGGCTGCTTCCTCATTGGTCAATCCGATAGACGTGAAGTTGGTTGGATGTGGCGCGCGAAATTTGAAATTCCCGCTAGTCTACCATTTTAAAAACGGATTTCTATACATTTCGTGCAATCGCCATTTGGTTTTCCCTGGTAAATCAGCTTTTATTTGTGTTTAGTTAACCATCCAGGCCTGTTAATTATTAACTATAATTGGTCACCTGAGGAATATCCATGCTCTTATTTCCTAAACTTTAAAAATTGGATTTCAGATTTTGAATTATTAAAACTATCTGAATAAATAATTTTGGTAATTTTGCTTTTTTTTTTTTGGGATCGATAAAAATTTACCACTTCGTTCCTGAACTTTTATAACCACTAATGAATTGAACTGCATTGAATTGTATGTAATGAATTATGCCAAAGTATTAATTACCCAGGAAATCTTAGTTACAGAATTGTTGTACAATTTATTAATTAATTAATTTATTCAAAATAACACTTGTTACTCAGATAGTTGTGAACCTTATTTATTTATTTTAAAAATTAAGGCAACTTCGATCGTAATTAATTTAATGAATTGTTGAAAATAATATGTTCTTCAATACCTGATTTTCGTGGCTGAAACTCGATAAATTCTCCATGAACAGTAGTTATCTGCTTAATTAATTAATTAATTAATTAATTACAATTAAAGAATATTAAGAATAAGATGTGTCAGACAATAACATGGCTAATATCGATGAACGGTCACTAAGCCTGACTGAACAAGAAAAAATATATAATACTATTTAATTAAACATAATGAAAAAAATTAAGAAAAAATAGTAAAAACTTATATTGCATACGATGTATATGCACTACACTTATTGTAGAAAATGTATTGAATTTAATGAATTAATTATTTAATGCGCAATATATTTGTCGATGATCAATTACCCTCTCCCTCCTTTTCCCACTTCATTCACTTTACTTTTACCAAAAAATTCTACGACTTTCATTTCCATTTTTCTACAAAGTCGGTCTTTCCTTCATCAATTTCGTTTTTTTTTATCGTCCAATTTTGCAAGTCAAAGTTCTACCCAACTTTAAAAATCCGATTTTGTTTTCTAATTAAAATTGAAAAACGATATTCATTATAAATTATTTATTATTTTATTAACCACGAGCTACAGTCAATATTGAGTACACGTTTGCACCTTGTGCATGGCTCACCATCGTTGGATTCTGGGTATTTTCTACATCGTTTACATAATGAATATTCAATAGGTGTAACGTCAATCTTTGGATCTGTGCATGAGGGGTCTTCAATAAGGGTCACTGAGGATAATTGTAGGATGCTTGATAACTCAGAACTTATTGATGTTTCCTCATGTTGAAGTTTCTGGAATTATAAAGTTTGATCAATTACAGTTGCATTTCAAAATTAATTGTGTGTGTGTGGGTGTAGATAGGTGGGTGGCGGGTGAGTGAAGGGTAGGTGGGTGAGGTGGGTGGGTGGGTGGGAGTGAAGTGGGGTGGGTGGGTGAGGTGAGGGGTGGAGTGGGTGAGTGAGTGAGTGAGCGGTGGGTGGGTGAGTGGGTGGGTGAGAAGGCGGGTGGGTGGGTGAGTGAGTGAGTGGGTGAGTAGGTGGGTGACTGAGTGGGTGGCTGAGTCGGTGAGTGGAGGGGTGGGTGGGTGAGTAGGTGGGTGCATAGAGGGGGGGAGGGGGAGGGGTACAACCAACCCTTCATCCTTACCTTCAATTTCCTAAAAGCATCTCCACCCACGGTCACAATCCCCTTCATCTCCAAGCTATTCCCTGCAATAGCCTTATTAACAGCTGTCCTAACTTCCAACGCAGCATTTATAATCTCTTCAACTTCGCTGTTCTCCCACTCCGCCGGAGGATCACAAGGACTCGACCTATGTAACGTAACAGACGCTAAATTTTCGGGATGATGTAGCCAGACCTCCTCCGCGAGGAACGGCAGAATTGGCGCAACGGCTCTCGTTACAACCGTCAAAATATCATCCACAACATCAAGAGCTGCAATTCTGAAGGGACTATCAACCTCCTCGCAGTACAATCTGTCCTTGACCAAAGACAGTAAAGAGCTGACACGTCGTTGCCAACAAAATTGAAAATTCCGGTTGACACATGGTGATACTCAAACTGTTTGTAGAGTGTCTGGATCTCTCTGTTGAATTTAAATAGCCTGTGCAGCATGTATTTGTCCAGCAATAGGTAGTCTGCTTCTCTGTTTCCCTGAGGATCAGTTCCAACACTGTGTAGGGCGCTAGGAGAAACCTGTAATCACATTCTATTCAGGAAAACCCATGCACACAGATTTACGTGATAAGAGTCTAAAGATCTCCAAACATGGATCGATCCTCACGAATCGATCTTCTGGGACTTGAAATTATTCGTTGGATGGCTGATGAACCTAGTCCAGGTATCAAGCAACCTCACTGACCTGAGAACTCCCCGGATTTTCTGAACACTTTCGCCTGATTCTTGTACCACAGAATCCACCACTGGAATCTGATTGTGCTGAACACCGTGGCTTGCCACCCCACCATCTTAGGGCATCGGTACCCAGGGCACTCTGCGGACTTCTTACCTCGGACAATGTCATCAGGGCTAACAACATTGCCCAATGACTTCGACATCTTTTGCCCGTTCTTATCCACCGTAAACCTGCGACGATTGCAGAATAAATTTATTTTTATTTCCATTTAAAAAAAACAAATTATTAAATTAATTTTAAATTAAAAACAAAATAAGAAATTAATTTCAAAAAAAAAAATATTAAATTAATTTTAAATTTGGAAAAAAAAATTAAAAATTAAAAATAAAAGTAGTGATCAGAATTTGCTAGATATAAAATATAATAAAGTACGAACCATGAACGAAGATGGATTTGAATGGAGGTTTCCCTGAAGAGCCATCGACGTGATGAGTGAAGCGTGGAACCATCCATTGAACTGATCGATCCCCTCGACATACAGATCCGCTACTTTATCAGGCAGAACTGATGACCAGGACGTACCAGAGTCGAGCCAATATCCATGATGTCCTCCCCTTGTGGAGCTCCTGGGGGTCCAGCCCCTGGCGCTTGATGATATCGCGACCTAGGAGCTCCTCAACGGACAGGGTCCACCAGGTGTCCGCCCCCTTTTCACCGAACACTTCAGCAATGCGCGTTACAATATCCTCATTCATTATCACTTCGTTCTTGGAGTTGTAAAATGCGGGAATGGCGTGCCCAGGACCTGCAAGATCCAGAAGATATAAAACAATTTTGCAAAAGACTTTTTTTGTAAAACTCCAAAATATTCAGAAATTGGGGTTTGGAGAATTTCCCCAAAACTTTGATTCCTGAAATTTTACTGTCTCTCCCCCACGTGCTTGCCATCCTCGGCTTCGCCTCGGATGGCAATCTGGCACATGCAGGGGATTAATCTTCCCCGTCCAGCCCAGAAGTGATCTATTAAATTTGAGATGAAAGAATGCCATGTGGTATCAAGGCTGGATTAAAATTTACATAAGATGGATGAGAGATAAATGCTCATCCGTGAGGAATAGAAACAAGATTTTTTGTGCGGGACACCACCGGCCGAAGGCAAAAATTTCTGCATACCTCTGCCTAGAGATGCACCAGAATGGCCGCCTTACCATCTGCTGTGCAAAAGCATTTCGAAAGGTCTCCTCCTTATTCCTGGGGCAAAACCTGACGGATTTCAGGGCCTCCAGGGCTCTCTCCTTCACCTTGTCAGTGTCGATGAACCATTGATAGCTCGCCCTCGTTATCACCTGCATACCAAAATTAACATGAACTTTATAGTTGTGTCTTCCAGAGTTTACACATTATTAACATTTTTCAAAAAAAAAAAAAAAAAAAAAAAAAAAACCACAAAAAAAAAACATTTTTCAAAACTGAAAATTTTACCATTGAAACTCTTGCAGTGGTATCAAATTCACAATTTTTTGCCGGGTGTGAAAATGATGCAGAGCTTACCGGTTTCTTGGTTCTCCAATCATATGGATAGCTATGTACAGTAGTTTCTTGATGGAGCACATCGCTCCCCAGCTGCTCCAGTACAGCAGTAGTTCCTTGGCCCAGAACTTCCAGTCCTTGAAGAGCCCCTGCAGCTTCATTGAACTTTCCCTGCTCATCCACAAGGGACTGTACAGAAATCCATGAGCTAGACAAACCAAGAAGTCCTCATGACCATGTGCTGGGGCAGTATGAACCAGGCCCGTTCCAATTCTGTCAGTCACGTGGCTAGACTCCAAGAATGGAAGGGATTCGCCCGAAAGGGGGTGGAGATATTGGGAGGCCTTGAGGTCCTCCACAGAGATGTCCTCTACATGTTTCAAGGATCCAATCTTCTCTGAAATCGAGGGCAAAAGATTTTTGGACAGGAGGTAGAGAACACCGGCAGCATCCTCGCAAATGCAGTAGGAGATGTCTGATGAGAAACTGAGAGCCTAAGGAAAAAAGAAACGCAGTGATTAATGTAGCTGTTGCCTTAATCAAGGAATTTGGTCAATGGTTTCATATGCCAAAAGAGTGATTATGTTGGGCACTCAACAAGTTGTTGAGATCCCTCGAATTAAGCTGATCGCTATTAATGAGCTAACTTGAGCTAACTTGATCTAACTTGATGAGCTAACTTGATGAGCTAACTTGATGAGCTAACTTAGTAAGCTAACTTCATGAGCTAACAGAATGCGCTAACTTAATGAGTTAACTTAGTGAGCTAACTTAATGAGCTCACTAAATGAGTTAACGTAGTAAGCTAACTTAATGAACTAACTTAATGAAGCAACTTAATGGGCTAACTTAATTAGCTAACTTGATGAGCTAACTTAATGAGCTAACTTACTGAGCTAACTTCATGAACTAACTTAATGAGCTAACTTAATGAGCTAACTTGATGAGCTAACTTAATGAACTAACTTAATAAACCAACTTAATGGGCTAACTTAATTAGCTAACTTGATCAGCTAACTTGATGAGCTAACTTACTGAGCTAACTTAATGAGCTAACTTGATCAGCTAACTTAATGAACTAACTTAATGAACCAACTTAATGGGCTAACTTAATTAGCTAACTTGAGCTAACTTGATGAGCTAACTTAATGAGCTAACTTAATGAGCTAACTTAATGAGCTAACTTAATGAGCTAACTTAATGAGCTAACCGGATGAGCTAACTCAAGGGGCTAACTTAATAAACTAACTTGACTTGATGGATTGGCACTCAAAGTTAGCATAAATATAGCAACGTTAAATGACAATAAAATAGGACATTCAAAATGAGTTATGAAGACTTAGGCCTAAAGTCATCAACGAACCAGAATTGTCTCAATCACAACCATACCTGATTAGCGGGAATGGTCCAGGGAGTTGTCGTCCAAGTAAGGGCAAAAATGTCCTTCCCAAATTTCTGAAGACTCGCAGGAAGCCTAGTCAGCTTCATTCGAATCGTAGCACTTCTGCTTTTATGGTTGTCCTTGTACTCGAGCTCGGACTCGGCCAGGGCTGTCCTGGAGGAGGGGGACCAATGAACGGGCTTGAAGTCTCTGTAGACGAGATTTTTCGAGTGCAGGGCGAGAAATTGGAGCAGCTGGTTCTTCAGGTAAGGCTTTGAGTAGGTCAAGTAGGGGGAGGACCAATCTGCCAGGACTCCCCAGGACATGAATGAGCTTTTCTGCGTCTCTATGGCGGATTTTGCGAATTTACGAGCTTGGGAGCGCAGGGATACAGGCGGGATTTCTGAAGCGGGTGTCTTGGAGGAGGATAGCACCTTCATTTCTATGGGAAGACCGTGACAGTCCCAGCCTGGGACGTAGTGCACACGCTGACCGAGGATAATTCGAGAACGCAGTGTTATGTCTTTAGAATTTTGTTGAGCGCGTGGCCCATGTGGGTGGGACCGTTCGCGTATGGCGGGCCGTCGTGAAGGGTGAAGTCCGGACCTGGAAGGTTCGATCTTTGCCAACTGTAGAGCTCGGAAAATCCGCATTTCTGGAATGGAAGGACAATCATTGAGTAACCACGTGGTTAATCATTTTTTTGTTTTTTAATTACAGAAAATTCTGTAAGCCATTTTCAAATATCAGATTTTTTTCGTAATTGATTTTTAAGGTTGTATGAAATAGTGGGAACAATGTATAATTATTTTTTTGGATTTTTTTTTGGGAATTGAAAAAACACGTGTTGACAGCCACAAAAAATTGGCGTAAAATTGCATAATCAGAGACACAATCTCTCCCTCAAATATCTACCGATCTAGACGAGATACAGAAAGTCGTAAGGACCTTTTTTGTAGCCCTTGAAATTCTCCACCAAAAAGTTATTCTTAACAAATTCTTCTATCTCGTCTCGTTACCGCGAAAAATCCAAAAAAACGCTCATGAAGTCAGTAACAGAGGACCTGTCATCTTCGCCTACCAACTATAGACAACAATTATATAGAACACACATGTTGACACTCACTTCCAGTAAATAATTATCCATCTCCACTCGTTTAGCTCCATTCAATCTCAGTGGAAATTTTGTCTCCGGCAACAAAACCGTCTTTGTATATTTTTGTTGTCAGTTTTGTCCGCAACTTTTGCATAATTTCCGCGATTCTCCTTTACTGCAATCGGCTTAATCGAATAAAAATTGTTTTATGGGGTCTTCTAATTATCGATGACATAACGATGATATATAGTATTGTTTATTTAAACGCTAATTGTTATTTCAACTTTAGTGAACACGCTGCACCGGTAAACACAAGTGTTCGGTGCGAAATCATATGTTTGACTGCAGGCGGGTTTTCAAATTTTCAAAATGGCGGCCAGACCCGCAAGAGGTTATGTCACTCCCAATTGTTTATAAAATATTGTTATCATTTAGCATTAATTAGTTAGAATTAATTGAAAATGGAGGGCAATTCTGCGGACATTGAGGACGACTCTATTTTATATGAACTTTTGGAGTATTTTGTGAAAAAACAGGAGCCTGAATTAATCGTGAGTATTTCAACAGCTGTTATCTGTCAGTGTTAAAACTGTCAAATTACAGCAGTAATAATAAACAATGGCAAATTCACAATGGCTAATTGTTCGAAAATTATTGCGAAGTAGCATTTTTTTAAACAGAAAGTGGGCATTAAGAAAATTGAAACGCAAATTTTAGTTTTGTCAACATTGAATTATTTGCTCAACAACCTTGAATTTTTTTTAATGAAAATTTGGATTTTTTTTTGTGATAAACTGAATTTTTATGCACAATTTGGGAGTGAAAAATCGTTAAGTAAAAAACCTGCAACTTCAACTCTCAAAAACCGTCCGAAATTGTCGAAAAAAAAAAAAAAAATTCTGATAATTTTGACGATACCAAAAGTCACGTGGTCCACCCCTTTTTTTTATTTCAGCATTTAAACCGAGTACAGTTTATTCTGTTGCAAAAGAATACAAAAACAGATATATATGATCCATTCACCTATTATTCTAAACATTATATTATGATGGTCACGTGGTTACCTTAAACCCAAGATCCAAGATCTCACCCTGCAGAAATGACGATAAAAAGAAAATTGACAAAACTCCTTATAATTTCCCTCTCAATTTTCTACGACAATAACATCCCTTGCATTCGCAGAAATGGAGGAACGACACAGCGATTTTGCCCACCCCAGGCACCATAAAAACCGCGCTGCGCTACTTGAACAACAGATACTCCCTCCCCGAGTCGATTTCTCAGCAAGTAAGCCTGAGCCTTCCCTGGAAGTTCTCGATAGACTCCAACGGTCGTCTGCTGGCGCTCCTGCTGGACACGTCCCTCGAGATCCGCAAGTCGAAGGACGAGTTCTCCTCAGTGATGGCAAAAGCTACCGTCCCCAAAGACGCCTTCCCCCACTGGCGAAAGTTGGCCTGGAGTCCAGACGCCTCTCTCCTCGTCCTGGCCTCAAGCAACGGTTCCCTCTCCTTCTACAACTCCCTCGGCAACAACATATTCAGCATCACCCCAAGAACAATATCCCAGAACCCAGAAATCCTGGAAGCCGGTGACGCAATCGCCTCCCTCATGTTCAAGCCCCTAAAAGACGAAGCTGACAAATGGTCCTACGAATTCCTCATCATCACCTACTCAGGCCTCCTAAAATCCTACA
This sequence comes from Asobara japonica, assembly GCA_026005395.1. Lineage (NCBI taxonomy): Eukaryota > Metazoa > Arthropoda > Insecta > Hymenoptera > Braconidae > Asobara > Asobara japonica. The sequence goes on along the minus strand of BQMI01000292.1, from coordinate 1,084,640 downwards.
GCATATCGGCAAGCCAAGGCTACCGTCACAACTACGAATTCTCCTTCGGAAGTTTCTACCGCAAAGGGGTAAACGCCTTCGCCTACTCCCCAAAGCACAACCTGTACATAGTAGCAGGAAACAGTATAACCCAAAGCCACCTAGCCTCACCAGCCTCCACCCACGGTCTCACCTCCTGGCGTCCCCTGAACGACTACCCCTTCTACAAGCTCTCCTTCAATTTCGAGGAGAACTTCCCATCAACTCTCTCCCTGTGGAACCTCATCCCCACCTTCCGCACCCCCCAGCCCCCGTCATCTTCAGGATCTCCATATCCCCAAGCTGCAGACACCTGGTAGCCCTGCACACAGACGGCGCAGTCTCCTATGGGATCTCCCCAACCTCCAGCTGCGCAGAAGGTGGAGCCTAACAGAACAGCCTGGCTTCAACCTGACGAGCCCCTCCCTCCAAAGTCCAGATCGGAGGAAGGCCAAACCCCACAGAAACAGAACTCCAAGATCAACGAAAGCCAGACGAAGAAAGCAAGTTCCCTGTCTGAAATTCCTGTGGACATTGGCTGGTGGTCTGATCACTCGATCATCATAGCCAGATATTCAGGATCGATATCTGTCTGTTCGATTTCTTCCCTGAGGAACCTGTTGGGTGCTAGTCCTGAGTTTCTCTCAGGCCAGCCTCAGATTTCAGAGTTCTACTCTGGCAAGGGTTTTCTAGCCCTGGACTGTGAAACAGTGGTGAGCAGTAAGAAGCGGAAGAGACCTCCAAGTCACGATGGTTCGACGTCAGACCAAGAAGAAAGTGATGAAGAAGATGAGCTTGAGCCGATTACCTTAGCAGATTATACCATCAACTTGATCAGGGATTGATGTACTCGATAACTGATATCGAGAGGTTCCAGCCGAAGCGAAAGAAGTCGAAGATCCTCCTGCGAACTTATAGAGTCATGGGGTTGAGGAGCACTACACCCGAGGAGCTCTACGCGAGAAAGATCGATGTGGAGGAGTACAAGGACGCTCTGAGCCTGGCGAACACTTACAACTTGGACAAGGACCTGGTGTACCAGACGCAGTGGCGGAAGTCAGGCTTTACCCTAGAGGCGATCGATAATCACCTGGGGAAGGTGTCCAAGCGAGATTGGGTCCTCAACGAGTGCATTTCCAGGGTGCCAGGCAACCTGGATGCTGCTCGGAAGCTGCTGAGCTTCGGCCTGAAAGAGACCAGCCTGATCAAGCTTGTAAAGGGGTCTGAGAAGGAGGGTGAGGACCTAGATGACTCAACCGACCTGAGACACGCCCAGAAGGTCAACGATGTACTCCGAAACCTGGGAGACCTCACGAACCAACAAAAAGACCTCATAAACTACAGAAGAAAGATCCTGGATCACTTGGACAAGCTCAAGACCTACGAAATCATCCACGATGCTACCAATGTTGAGAAAGGATCTTATGACGAATTTCGCAGTCTAACGATCCTGGATAATGCCATAAAATTTTGCTAAAAACAGCAACTACAAAGCTGTGGAGATTCTCTTCACGTATCATGGATCCAAGCTTCTGCCACACTGGCTACCCATCATCAGTTGTTTCCCAGAAACCTATCTCCTCTGGAGTACCAGGGTCTTCTCCCAGAGTGCGATGAAGAGGGCCAAGTGTACCTTCTCTACCAGAAGGAATTGCGTCCTGGAGACTGGTCAGAGAGATCTCAGTTTGAAGATATCCTTCAAGTGAACCAGGACACCCTGTCCTCGGAGAAGATCTACGAGGACGAGCCCTCCCTGCTCCCCTTCAAGATGCCTCTATCAATGAACCTTCTTACCAAGTGGTACAAGTTCAGAGCTAATCAGATTGAGCGAGACAGCTGTATCGTTGAGAATGCCTTGGACCTGATCAAGGTTGGTAAGAGCAGGAAGATCCAGGAGCTCGAGGGGCTTTTGGTGGAGCTAGAAACCCTCAGCAATGTGATCTACAACGTGTCCCTTGAGGAAATGAGCCTTGCCCAGCTAGAAAAATTGTCAGAGCTGGAAAAGGTGCAACTGCTGATGAGCAAACTTCGGAGAAGACCTTCATTGATGATATCCTGAAGTACTTCCTACCTTTCTTGGAGAGGAGGCGAGATTATTTGGGGAGAGACCTGGAGAAGGATTGTTCAGGGACTATTTGGTGGCTGCTAGTGAAAACGATCTCACTCTGCCTTCTGTTTTGTTCAGCAATTTGGGACAGGAGCCCAGGATCCTAGAAGCCATTGAGGATGTCTTGTCCTTGGCTTTGGAGTGTGTATATTCGTGCCTGAACTTTGAGATGCTGGAGACAGCTAGGGAGATCTTTGAGGCGGTGTCCAGGGTCTTTTCGGGAGGGAGAGACCGTGCTGGAATAGAAAATCCGTTGGATGACTTGGAGAAGGAACTGGAGGGACTCAAATCTTGAAGAAGTATGGGAGTCAACTCGACTGCTAGGTACTTGCGTGACAACAAGGACAGGTTGGACAGTGCTAAAGTACTTCTGACAGAAATGGCGAGATCCCTCAAGGACAGGTCTCCGCCAGCATCCCAGGAAGCTTGGACCGAGCTGTTGAACGATATCCTAGAGAATCCAGGGACTGATTTTATCCATGTGTCGATCCCGAAACGTGCTTTGAGATTGTCGTCGCGATGAAGCTTCGTCTGGCATCAGGGCGAATATTCTGGAGTGTGCTGGGCTTGTGGAGACGAGGCGGGTGAGGGATCTCTGCTGAAGGTTTCTTATGAAAAGGCCGTGGAACTCATTGCCCAAGCAAGCAGAGAGTACTTTGATGACTCCAAGAGCCTACGTGATCCTACCATAGAACTTGCCAAGTCTTGTTTGGGACTTGTCAAAGGACAGGATGATATTGTTCAGAGGGAGTTCGATCTTATTAATGCCCTGCAGGTGCTGGATGAGTTCAATGTCAATATTCTGCCGCTACAGGTTTGTTATCAACAATTTTTTTTAAGATAAATAATTCCACTTCTCATTAAAATTTGTTTTTTTTTTTATTAATCAACTTCTCATTTCTTTAATTAATTCCATTTTTATTATTTTTTTTTTTTTCATTACTCCACTTCTATTTTTTTTTTTTTTTTTTTTTTTTTTTTTATTACCCCATTTCTTATTCTGAGTTTCATTTGATAATATATAAGAACAAATCATAGCTCATCGAACTTTTCTTAATTCTCTATAGGTTAATGGTGAAAGAGCAAAAAATTTTAGGTTTTTATTTCGTTAAAAAAATTCGAAAAAATAATTCTGATTATTCTAATTTGTAAAGGTTCGAAACGTGCCAAAACAAGCTCAAGTTGGTGGAGAGTTGTTTGAACAGTTACGACGGAGCTCATCGACGTCAGCAGCGTCTTCTGACATTGGCGACGTATTACATATTGACGATCGAAATCCGAAACGTCGTGAGGGTCAAGTTCTCCAATTGATCGCTGCAAAATCTCTCCAGATTAAAGACTACGCTAGTTGTGCGTCCACTTGCGAACAGCTGATCTCCAATTGCTATCCTCCAGCCTGGAGTGTCACACGTGATCTTGGGTTGGATGAGAATTTTGAGGATTTAGAGTTTAAGAAAAAATTGCCTCTGGTTTAGCATCACTCATGGACCAAGTGAGATTCTTGAGGAGTCTCTTAAACAAGTGCATCTTCTTGAAATTCAGTTGCTGAACAAAAGCTTGCAGACGTTCCTCAGCAGCAGCGAGATTGAGGCCGACAGCGAAGACGAATTTATCGACGCTGTGACGACACCACAATCAGAAACACGGGAATTCCCGAAGATAGCCGAACCCAAAGATCGACAACTGAGGTACTCGATAATTATAATCGAAAAAATTCTCATGAATTTTGAAACTTGGAGATTTTACAAATTCGTTCTCTATTTGACACTTCTGAAAGTCTTAAAAGTTCTTGAAATATTGCCCATTATTTTTGGCAACTTCCAATTTTGGAAAGTTTCGAAGACGAAATGAATTTATTCTGCTTCTTGTTTGCGAAATTCAAAATTTGAGAGCGAATTTCTCACACGAGTCCCGTGGCGCGTGCTGCGCATGCGCAGTTCCTTTTTCCGCCGCAACTGACTGGTGGCGCATCGGTTTCGGTCTTACAGTTTTCGATAATTTCGATATATATCGATAATTTCCTTGATCTCTCCTTTTTACTATAGAAATTTCTCGAAAAAATCATACTCAAATTTCTTAAATTTGTCAAATTTTTGAAAATTTTGGATTCAATGGTCAAATGTAAATTCCGAAAATTCTTTCAATTCGAGCTCCATTTTTCAAGGATATTTCGATGGAAGAGCCAAATATTATATAGTAAAGATTTCGAATGTACCATTGCAGATCTCTTTTGGAGACGTCGGACTGGACTCGTGAAAAACTCAACCCAGATTTTCACCCAGTCCTTGGGCATCCTCAAGTCCGCCTTGAGTGGGCGGAATGATCTTTGGGAGGATCCATACGACGTGGAAGAGGACGTCACGCTGGAACGGTACCGTGGCCATCTCCAGAGTTTCCCATTCTTCTACCGTAGCATTCACGAGAACTGTCTCGTTAGCAGAGTGGACCCCAGGTAGCATCTGACAATTCTCAAAAACTATATCTTACTTTAATAATTATCTTAATAAATATTTTACATTACTTAATAATCCATTAACACTTAATAAATAGTCTAAATAGTTGTGTTTGAATAGTTTAATAGAGAATTTTAGTTAGAAAAAAAAAAAATTATGATTATCAAAAAAAAAAAATTATGACTATCAAAAAAAATATATATAGATATATATATATATATGACTAGTGATTTTAAAATTTGAAAATTATGGCACAAATAATAATGGGAGACTGCCGTAGGTATTTAAAAAAAAAAAAAAAAAAAAAAAAAAAAAAATATGACTATCAAAAAAAAAAAATTATGACTATTGATTTTAAAATTTGAAAATTATGGCAAAGACAATAATGGGAATCTGCCCTAGGTACACCACATACAGCACCCAGGTCCTGGACAACACAAAGCTAAAATTTGTCAAACACTTATTCGCGTTGCGCTGCTGAGCGAAACCGCGTCCTACGGCCTCGAAACATCGGACATACGCCACTTCATCGCTGATTGCGCTGCCCACGTGATCAACGACGATTGGCTCCTAGGATTTTCCTACCTGCTAATTTGCGAAGACGTGGAATCGGTCTTCAAGGATATGGAAAAAACGGATCTTCACGTGCAAACAATTCTCCTTTACTCAATCGTCAAGTCCTGGAAAAAAAGATTTCCCAATCATTTGCCATTTTTTTCCTACGATCCAACCCAAATTCTGGCGACTCTCACTCAGGAAGACATCAAGAATAATGAGGAGCTAAAAAAATGCCAGCGTTTTTGGGGAAAATCCGAAGAAGAGGGTGCGGAGGACGAAGGCGGGAAATTTGAAATTTCGGCGGGAATTGGACGAAAATTTGAAAATGAAAGTACGGAATCTGCGAAGAAAATTGAGGCAGAATCTACAGAATCTAGAGAATCTACAGAGGATATTCAGGAAGAAATTTCGGAGGAACGTTCAAATGATTTGGCGGGAAAAGACGAAAAAATTTGAAAATTGTGAAAGTTCGGAGGAAGTGGGTGTTCTTCAGAAAGTGGAGGTAGAAAAATTTTGACTGAAAAATTAGAAAATTTCGGGAAGATCGAGGGGGGTGGGTGGGGGGATGATGACCTGGATGAAGAAGAAATCTTACTTGATGATGATGTTGAGAAAAATGGAGAAATTGGGGAAAGTACGATTTTGGAAACCCATGAGTTTGGGTTGGTTGATGGTGGTGATGGGTGGGGAGATGAAGGGTGGGGGGAAGATTGGACAGACGATGGTGAACCGGAAATTGGAGAAAAAAATAGAATTCTGGATCAAGAGAACATTGAGAGCCCAAATGAGAAAGAGGAAAATATCGCAGATTTGAAACCAGAAAAATTACCTGAAAATCCACAATCCCAAATTGAAAATGAAGAAATAAAAAATTGTGAGAAAAAGAAGGAGAGCGAAATCAAAAGTGGGGAAAGGAGTTTAGAGAAAATTGAGACGCCCCGAATTTCGATTGACCAGGAACGAACCGATTGGAAACAACCGGAGAGGGGTGGGAAGACTGGTCCGACGAAGACCTCAAAATTGAAAACGAAAATAATGAATTTTCTGAAGAGAACGAAAGAAAATATTTGTGACACAAAAACGGAAAAGGCTGAAATTTGCGAACATTTTGGTGATGAAAATTTGGGGAAAAATGAGGGGTGGGATTGGCCAGATCCGAAAACCGGAAAATGAAAACAAAATTTCTGAAAAATCGGAAAACCCCGAAATTTCGAAAAATTGTGACCAAAAAAATTCGGAAAAAATTGGGGATGGGTGGGACGATTGGCCGGAAGCTACGGACCTCGATGACGAAAAAATTGAGCCTCCCCCGAAAACTGAAATAAGCAAAAATCCTTCAAATGTGAGAACGCTGGGCCCTCAGATCTCCCCAAATTTTGAGCCAGAAAATTCTCCAAAAATTGGGGACGAAGAGGAGAGCTGGGATGACTGGCCTGAAGCCCCCGAACAAAAATGTGGAGAGGAAAAAATTGCAATGAGCGAAGATAAAATTGGGAGAAAATTGATGCTGGTTGGGGGGGCGATTGGGTAGAGTTCCCTGATGCTGAGGGGGAGGAAACTGACCCTCATTGCCAGGGACAATTGCCAAAGTCTCCAGTGGCTAGTGATAGAAAAATTTCTCGAATTTCTGAAGAAGAACGATTTCGTTTATTCGAAGATTTATTCGGAAAAATGAAAAGTAAAAGTGATTGCAGAAAATTGAAGGACTTAATGGAACGATGGCCAAGTTTTGATAAACCAGAGTTTCTTTCGGTGGAAAAAAAATCCGGGGGTGCGAATGATTGAGCGGACTTTGTCGTCGTTTTTGGGGGAAAGGGATCTACAGAAGCTTTGGAGGAATTCAGGGGAATTTTGAGAACACAATCAGTTCCTGAGGATGTAATAATTAATTCCGTCGTTTGTATCAAGCCAATAATTAGTTGATTTTTTTTTGTTTGTTCAAAAATTTTTGAAGACATTTTGGAAGATCAAAATTTTTTTTTCCTAATTTTTTTCTAAGGAATTCAATTTTTTGAAAAAAAAAATCTGTAGCGAAGGCACCTGCAGACTGGCTCTTACCGGATATCTCGGAAGGAAGGGGAGATACGGAAAATTTCATGGGGAACTTTTTGTAGAGATAATTGAGATCTACAAAAAAGTTCTTATGAAGATTATCTCAAGTTCCTTAGATTCTGAGGTATTCATCAAAAACCGAAACTCTGCTACAGAATTCTTTGCTGAGTTATCTTCCACAAATTTCTTGTCAGCATTTATTTTTTAAAAAGTATATTAAAATAATATTTAAAAAATGATATAAAAAAAATTATATAAAAAAAATAATATAAAAAAAATAATATAAAAAAATAATATAAAAAAATGATATAAAAAAAAATAATATAAAAAAAAATAGTATGAAAAAAAAAAAAAAAAATTATTTTTGTTTTAAAACATTATTTTTAAAAAATGTTCCAGGTTCTCAAAGAGTTTCTCAAGAAATTTGATGAAAAGTGCGGTCTGGAGGAAAAATAATTCTCCGGCTTTGCTCAAATATCCCACAATTGCAAAGCGAAGCAATTGATCTCATGAAGTCATCCAAACTTCCAGAATTTTCGCTACCAGTTCTCGAGGAAGTTTTCTTCAGGAACTTGACATCGTCGTTTGCCCCTCATCATCCAATTTACGATAAAATTCTGGAGCAAATGTTCCTCAATCACGATTTGCCCCAGTTGGAACCACACATGAGACTTTTGATCAAAAGACTGAAAGAAGAGCAACATATTCCCGTACGCAGTTTCCCTGTGGAATCAAATGAAAGGGGTCCCACCTGCTTTGGCCACCTTCGAAAGTTGCTTTCAACGTTTAATGAAGGAATAATATATTTGTAAATCTGTCTCAAAATCTCAAATTTTGAAAATTTGTTAATTTTTTTTTTTCTTTTAATTTGTGAAATTTGAGAATTTTGAATTTTTTTAAGTTCAAGAAATTTCCCAATTTTATTAGATATTCATTTTTTGGTTTAGACGTTTTTCCACATTTTTGAAAATTGGACTGGTCTTAGACATTTGAAAATTTCCGATTTTTTTTTTTTCACTTTTTTGAAAGGGAGAGAACTTGGCCAGTCTTTAATTTGCTTTAATTTTTGGGAAAGCAACAATTAATTTGTGTGAGTGTCTATGTATGAGAGAACCCCATTGGATATTCCATAATAAATCTCAGCGTTCCTATGGGGTACCTATGAAAATTCTATGGGGAATTTGACATTTCTGAGATTCCTGTATAATTTTTATAGAAAATTCCAACTTTTTCTACAGAATTTTCTTGGAGAAATCCTGTGGAAAATCCTAGAGAATTTTCTTGTAATATCTGTCGATCGAATATTTTGTTTTGTTTTGTTTTGTTATGGAAGGGGTGAAATCTCAAATGCTAATTTTGTTGAAAAACTTTTTCGAAATTTTTTTTCTCATTTGAGGGTTGACAGAAAAAAGCATAAATAGGGAAATCCATGTTCTAAAAAATTTGAGCTATGAATTTTTTCGCTTTCAATAATTTTTCAGATAGTGTAAAATGGCCGGAAAATTTTCTTTTGGAAATTATTGAAACATCGGAAAGCTTCGCCTAAAATGTTTCTTCAATATCTCGATAAATATTGAATTTATAAAAAACTGACATAAACCTTTTTGTAGAGAATTTAATTCTCAAGAAAAACTTTGTTATGATTTTTTTCGATGGAGCCAATAGTTTTCAAAATATTAACGAAAAACTGAAAACACTAACTTTTTTATATATTTCTTAAAAACCGAGATTCAAGTGCTACAAAAATGTGCAATTAAAAAAATTTAATCGTTTCACCCCTTTTCCGTTAATTATGTAACAAAAATTGTAAATATATAAATAAATTAATGAATTTCTACCAAAGGTTGCATTGAAATTTGTGAAAAACGCTCATTCCCCCTTTTTATTTTAATTACCAAAATTTCAGCAAAATTTTTCTTCTTTTTAACTTTGAATTTTTTTATTGTCCAAACATTTTTTTGCATTTTTTGTTTGCTTCATTAATTTTTTTCTAAATACCTAATTTTTTTGTAATTTCCAACCCTATTTTTTAAATTTCGAAATGCCATTCATTCACTTTTGTACATTTTTCTACTAACAAAAATAGCAACATATCAAATGACTTTGTAAATTATTCTTCCACCAAAACAGCACAAAAAATATTAGAAAAAAGAAAAATAAAAAATAAACAAAACCAGCATAAATATTTCTCAAACTAATTTCTTCAATTAAAACTAACCATGACAGGTATGAATTAAAACACCAAAAAAAGATAATTAATACCTCGTACTTTATTAATTTATCACTCGCAATTCACGACAGAATGACTTATTTGGTATATTATCATCTCAATAAAAAAAAGAGCGTCCTATCGGAATAATGATTTACCCTAAAATCTTAAATCAAATTGTCAAGAGTCCACGCCACGTTACGACGTGGTTGTCCCCCAAAAAAAGCAGTCTCGTTCTTTTTCCCCCCTCCTCTAATCAACTTCCTCCATCCTGGATGCATCTTCATTTTCCCCCTCAAGTGGAGGTACATCCTCGACCTTGATCTCCTCAACAGGTGTCTCCTCCTCATCGATGCCAAGTCCAAGCTTGATCATCCTATAAATCCTAGCTGCATGAACCTGTGGCTCATCCAGAGTGAAGCCTGAAGACAGCAAAGAAGTCTCAAAGAGCAGCACCACAAGATCCTTAACAGACTTGTCATTCTTGTCTGCCTCAGCTTCTGCCTGAGTGTCTCAATCACTGGGTGATCAGGGTTAATCTCCAGGTGTTTCTTGGCTGCCATATATCCCATAGTACTAGTGTCCCTGAGTGCCTGGGCCTTCATGATCCTCTCCATATTCGCCGTCCACCCATACTGCGACGTCACAATACAGCAGGGCGAGTCCACAAGACGATTCGACACAACAACCTTCTCCACCTTATTATCCAAAATAGTCTTCATGGTCCTTACAGAGCTCCTCAAATTTAGCCCTGTCCTCCTCCCTCTTCTTCTTCTCAGCCTCATCCTCAGGGAGCTCCAGGCCCTCCTTGGTAACAGAAACCAGCTGTTTCCCATCGAACTCCTTCATCTGCTGCACCACATACTCATCAATGGGCTCGGTCATATAAACAACCTCAAATCCACGCTTCTTCACACGCTCCACAAACGATGAATTAGCAACTTGCTCCTTGGACTCACCAGTGATATAATAAATATGCTTTTGGTTCTCCTTCATTCTTGCAACATACTCCTTGAGTGAGCACACCTCATCACCAGATGCTGATGTGTGATATCTGAGAAGATCAGCAAGCTTGCTGCGGTTGGTGCTGTCCTCGTGAATACCCAGCTTGATGTTCTTACTGAACTGCTCGTAGAACTTCTTGAAGTTCTCCTTGTCCTCGGTGAGCTCCTCGAAGAGCTCCAAGCACTTCTTCACGAGGTTCTTACGAATGACCTTGAGAATTTTATTCTGCTGGAGCATTTCACGGGAAATGTTGAGGGGCAAGTCCTCAGAGTCTACGACACCCTTCATGAAGTTCAGTACTCGGGAATTAAATTCCTCGCAGTTGTCCATGATGAAGACACGTCTCACGTAGAGCTTGATGTTGTTCTTGCGCTTCTTGTTCTCGAAGAGGTCGAAGGGCATGCGACGTGGTGCGAAGAGAAGAGCACGGAATTCAAGTTGACCTTCAACGGAGAAGTGCTTGACTGCGAGGTGATCCTCCCAATCGTTGGTCAGGGATTTGTAGAATTCTCCGTACTCCTCCTGGGTGATGTCATCTGGGTTTCTGGTCCAGATGGGCTTGGTCTTGTTGAGCTCCTCGTCCTCTTCGTACTTCTCCTTGATGGTCTTCTTTTCTTCTTCTTCTTGTCCTTATCCTCCTCGTCCTCATCCTCACCTACGTCCTCGATCTTGGGCTTGTTCTCGTCGTCCTCCTCTTTCTTCTCACCCTCGGTCTCGGCCTCCGCCTCGGCCTCGTCATCACTCAACTCCTTTTCTCTCTCCTTCTGGACCACGAGCTTGATTGGATAACCGATGAATTGAGAGTGCTTCTTCACGATCTCTTTGATCTTGTTCTCCTCCAAGTATTCAGACTGGTCTTCCTTAATGTGCAGAACGATCTTAGTTCCACGGCCCCAGGGGTTCACCTTTTGGACAGAAAAAAATTTTTTTTATTGAACATTCTCAGATTGTTTTGTTTTTTTTTAAATTTTTTTTTGAATTTTTTTTCTATTTTTTTTTATTTTTTTGATTTTTTTTTTTTTTTTGATTTTTTTAATTTACAAAAAAAAATTGAGAAGTGTTACCTGGGTCAGGGCGGACTGTGAAGGAACCTCCAGCTGATGAATTCCCAGAGATACTGCTCATCATCGTTGTGCTTGGAGACGACTGTCACTTTATCGGCAATCAGATAGGCAGAGTAGAAACCCACACCGAACTGACCAATCATGGAAATGTCAGCACCAGCTTGGAGAGCTTCCATGAAAGCCTAAAAAAACAATTAACATCAGTTCACATTTGAATTTTTTTTTAAATGAGATGCCATTTTTTTGTGAGTCTAAAAAAAAATATTTTTTTTCAGGAATTTTCAACTTGTTTCCATTTACAAGAGTTACATTAAAAAAAATTGTAACAACAAATTTGATTTCCGGTATTTTTTTTTTTTAGAATTTTTCTCAAATTTTTCAGAGTTATATACCTTGGTTCCTGACTTGGCGATGGTACCCAAATTATTGACGAGATCGGCCTTGGTCATACCAATACCAGTATCAATGAGGGTCAGGGTTCTGTCATTTTATTGGGGATGATTTTGATGGAGAGGTCCTTGCCACTGTCCAGCTTAGTGGGTTCAGTCAGCGATTCATAACGAATTTTGTCAAGGGCATCAGACGAATTTGAGATCAATTCTCTGAGGAAGATCTCCTTGTTAGAGTAGAAGGTGTTGATGATCAAGGACATAAGCTGAGCAATCTCAGCCTGGAAGGCGAAGGTCTCAACCTCCCCACTGGTCTCCATTTCCTCAGGCATCTGAAATTGATTAAAAATTTGTTAATTTTTCTGGACTCTCATCTACCTTCAATTCTTCCTCACTGTGCTCTCAGCTTTGCAGCTTGATTCATTTAGTATTCTGCTTATATCTTCGAAACTATCGACATTAGGAAAAAACTCAGAAGACATCTTTTGTGGAGAATCAAATTCTCTACAAAAAGTGTTATATACATTTTTTTCTAAATACAGTACTTGTCGAGATATCGCAAAAGTAAGTCTAACGATATCGATTTTCCAGGTCACGAGCACGTGAGCAAAAACTGCTCGCAGTTTTTTGACAATATTCGGAAAACTACTGAGTTTGACAATAAATGCCAAAGGAACTTTTTGTGGGAAATTTAATTTCCTACAAAAAAGCTTTATGGCAATTTTATGTAGGGCGAATAGTATTAGAGATATAGTAGAAAAAACGCGAAATTTTTTTTGCCAATTTTTCCAGTTTCGTGCATTAATGCTGACAATTCTGGAATTATTCTCTCCACCGGAAGATGTCTAGTTTGTATTTTCGGGATATCAAATTAAGGAGTAAATTTAGAAGTTTTATGAGTCATCCGGGTATTTATGAGAGCTCTGCGAACGAAATTATTCTCGTATTAACGAGAAAATCTACGCAATAAAATGTTAGTTAGGATTGAAAAATTAAGAGACATATACATATAGATATATCATATACATATATATATACGAAACAATTGTGGACAGAAGCGCGAACGAGTTATTGATTTTCCCGTGACAAAGGCGCTCTAACTAGGTTAGAAAATGTTAACTAGGTTAAAAAATTCTGGATAAAAAAAATGGGCATCGTCCAAATTTCAAAAGTCGCCAAATTTTTTAACTCAAAAAAATTGACCTCAATAGAAAAAAAATTAGCATTTTCATATTTTACCTGAAACTCACTTCAAGCCCAAGAGACCGAAAAAAAAAACAAAAAAAACACGAAATTTTCAACAAAAAAAATTAATAATTTTTTTTGACCTTTTTGAAAAAAAAATTTGAAACGCATTTTTTGGAAATTTTTGGAAAATTTAAAATTGAAAGATAATTGATTTTTGCAGTTTCAAATCCGAAAATAATTGAAAAAATTGACACAAAAATCTCAAATTTTGATAATGTTTGAATGAAAAGAAATTGTCAAAACTGTTAAAAAAAAAAAATAGGAATTTAAAAAATGGCCCAATTGCAAAATTAAATTCCTGTTTTTTAAGTAAAAATTGAGAAAAAAAAGGGGCGCAACTAAAAACTTGAGCACCGCCCATCCCACCCAAGAGACGCGTAAAAAATTCCTTCAACCAGAAAATCAAATGTTAAAGGGCCAAAGTTAGGATAAAAAATTGAACACCAAATGAAATTTCAAAAACCGCGCTAAATCGCTGACTACAAAAAGCCGGAAAACTTTTGCCGACTCCCAAAAAGTTTTGAAGATCCTGACACGAAATAGAAATAACAGAACATAAAAAAACCTAAATTAACAAAACGGCAAAAAAATTGTGATAAAACTCAGCGAAAAAATGGTTTAAAAAGACTTACTTTGTTCACAGATTAATTCAGGCGGAAGAAGTAAGATATTTCCAAGTAGTTCAAGCAGCGACACGCTCACTGTGTGTTTCGACTCGTCTATAATCCGTGCGAATTTCGCGGTGGTCTTTATATAGTCTCATCGATTCTCGAATGTTCTCGAATGTTCTAGAAGCTTTCATCTACCCGTCTCCGTCTACTTCCTGTCAAAGCGCTTTGAAATTCCCTGAAAACCCGCCAAAATTTGAATTACCGGATATGCAAAATGGCGCTCCAACTGTTGGAAAAAATCGTAAAAAATTGACTAAGGTTTTTGCCATGATTTTCGAAGCTCGGGGAGGATTGATTGGGAATTTTAGTTGGGAAATTGATTAGGTGGAACTTCCGGAATTTGTTAGGCACACATGTTCTCGAAAAGTCCACGGCACGCTACCTACGCTTGTCCCGGGCTCGATCAATCCGACGTTTCTAGAAATTTCAAATACGTTGAACCGCGAATTACCCTCTTTCGGCGTGGAATTTAGAGTTGAAGTCCTTGGAATTTTAGGTCAATCGGGGATTGATGTTTTTTTAGTATTTTTTGTAATTGGCGACAAAGGCCATTTTTTTCGCGGAATTACGGTTTTTCCAGGAAAGAACGGGCTTTCAGCATTTTTTGGGGGCCGAAAAATTTTGCATTAAAAATTTTTACAAAAAAATATTTTTCCTTCCATTATTTTATGTTTCGTAATTTTTCATGCACTTTTGGCGAAATTTAAAAAACCTTAGGTTTTTCGCAACTTCCGCTATAATAATAATTCTCACCTTTTTTGGATTGGTTGCTGCCCATAGCTTTCATAATTCATGACAATTATTATTGTCGCAAAAATTAGGATTTTTTTACATTTTTTTGTAATGAAAAAAAAAAAAAAAAACAACAACAACAAAAAACAAAAAAAGAACAATTTGAAACTGAGAAAATTTCAGATAAAAAACCTGACGAATCTGACAGTAGTAATGTGACAAATTTGACAATCACATATTTATAATGGATCAGCTGTAAGACATGAGTGTAATAGTTTAAGTATAATTTGTTATTTTAAGGGAAACGGGGAAAAGGGAGCAACATGTAAAGACCCGAGAAGGTGTACCTCATTGAAAATAGATAATTGCTGAGCTGACATTCATTCAGAAAATTTGTAGATTGATTTTTAATATGACACTTCTGGGAATGTCAAGAAGGAAGTTGGGAGAGCCAGGATTTTTGTGCGGGATTTTTGAACCTTCACTACTATTGATTTTCCGATATTTTTCCTAATTACGCATTCATGCAGCGGTGCATTATTTTTTCCAAGGTTTTTCGCTATTTAGGAATTAGTGAGTCATGATTTTTTTAGAATTATGATTCAAGGGCGAATGGTATTTTACTAAATACCATAAATGACCATACCTTTCAACAAGTCTTTAAAAAAATGTCCGATATTTGTGTGTGTTTTTGGAGGGAAAATGTGATTCTGCGGTGTTCTTTCATTACCAACAAATTATTGGGTCATGGAAATTCCAGAAAATCAATGATACTGCATTCTCTTTCCCCGGTTTCTTCTTTAGCGACTCTTCTAATAACTGGCTAAAGCTTGTGCTGCCCTCTGGCGACTCTTCCGCTCCTCACATGGTTCGGCAGAAATTTTACAGAGACTACTAAATTTAGGATGACCGATAAAACGGCAAACAATCATTAGCGATACCAGAAAAATGTCAAAAGTGTGAAAGAATAATTGTTTCCCAATTTTGCGCGCCTATTCCACTGAATTTTTTGAGCTGTCCTTTAAAAACTTGTTTGTTTTTTTTTGGTTCTTTCTTTGCTTTATTCAATTTCCCTGTTTGGGATCTGACTTCATCTGCACTATATTTCTGTTCTTTTTCCTTCCATTGTTACGACAAAAATTACGTCAAATTAAACTATGTTACTATATATGAATTTCCTCTATACCGTGTACTATATATATATGTATATCCCATTGGCGTATAATAATAAATTTTTCGGAGCTAGGGCAGCACGGGGCATAATGGGTCGGGTCTGCTGAATGGTAATGAAGTCTTCGATTATGTTGCATGTCCAACTTTCCGCATGTATCCATTATGCCCCCCACTCCATTCAAACTTTATCTCCCAATTTAGTATTAAAAAAACTATAAGTCAAAAAGAGCGGTAAGACCACTAACCTTTGATAGTTCTTTTTTTTTGTTTCATGTTCAGTTCTCTTAATTGAAACTTTCATTTAAGTGTTAAAATTCAAGATCCGTCTTGCCGATTTGTTCCCTACATTCGCCGCTACATATTTTGTGAAATTTTTGCACTTTACGCCTATATTGAGAACACTTAGGGCTACTTCTGGGTCAGGTTAACCGCGGTTAACTTAAACTTAAGCGTTGTGATTGGCCGGAGTTAAATTTTCGACCAACCGGAAGCCTTAACGTCAAAGTTCAATATGGCGCTCACTCACCAAAAACTGGCCCTAATAGAATCTATGAAGAAATCTAATTTCTTTGCAAAATCTTCTTACAATTTTTACCGCCATCTCGCATTAGGTATGAAAAAAATTCAAATAAAGCGTGAGAATGCTGTAATCCCCAGTACTTTTAATTCCCAACTCAGATGCTGAATTTTAAATCCAATTACGTTTTTTTTCAGGTGTTACATTCAATCTGGAACAATGAGTATTTTCCATAATTGCCGCTGACCCCCCGGAAAATGCGTCCCCTAAAAAATAGCATATTCCCTCGTATTTATGAGTAGCAGTCTCCCGGCTCTGTGGGAAACGTCCAATCGTCACGCACCGCGTAGCCTAAAAACTTGTTAACATTCCTGGAGTGTCTACGATGCTATGAGGCCATTGAGGAAGCAACAGAGACAGTGGAAACGTCCATTGTCGTTAATTAATTCTCTTGTCATTATCAAAACTGTGGTGGACAAAAAAATTCGGAATTTTCGTGGGAATTCAATCAGGTCTTTTATTTATTTTTTTTTACAAACAATATGCTTCCTATAGATCTGTTTGCATGAACAAATTTTCTGAAAAATTTTCTCAATGTAGTTTTCAAAAATTTCAATTTTCCAAGGTCTCAAATCTCGTGTGACGTCACGCTGCTGGACCTGCGCTCTTCATGTGGCGCCATCAGTCGTCGCTATAGGTCATTATAGCATCAGGTTGCTTGATACAAGGAAAACATTTGAAGACGAATTGGTCCAAGAAGGCTAGAGGGAAATATAGGCATCTACATTTAGTACTTCCTGTGGTAATTCGAATTTCGCGCCGCCCAGAACCAGTCGTTCGCGCGCCTCGCGGTCGTCCTTGAAATCACATCCACCACTGTGACGTCATCAGCCGCAATATCTGGTTTGAAGAATAACGAGTTCTAATTCGATTTTCAAAAATGCGGAAGATATTTTGATACATTTCCGTTGTGTAAATTTTTTGAGCACTATAGAGTATAATAATGGACAACAGAAAATATTATCCGACATTCCGAATGTCACGTGGAGTGCAAGAATCCATTAAGCATCAAGAGAAATCATCTGAGAAATTTATTCATAGTTCGGTTAAATTGGCAAAGTATGCGAAATTTAAAAAGAATGATCGGACTGTTTTAAGACTTCGAGTTATGGAGATCGGGTCGGGATTAGGTGAGAGACCAAATAAACAACTACCAACTTTCTGTCAATTCAATATTCACAAAATCAATGAATTCGCTTTATTCAGATTTTACACAAAATCATTTCAAAATTAGGGTTACCTTCCACATTGCATAAATGGGATAAATCGGTGCTTATGTGTTGGGGTGTTCAACATTTTTAATACATTACCGCTTATACCTATATGTATACAATTCAATTTTCATCCCATCTACTTAACATCAACACCTGAAGTTGTCGCTCATCGAAATATCTCGAAAGCCTCAGACGCTCATCCTCATTGGCCAGCGCGTTGCGTGAAGTTGGTTGCGCAAGAAAAGCGCGGGAGTTTCAAATAACCCGAGCGTTCATGCACCGAGAATCATCCTCTATTTTCACTATCTGTGATACACACATTGTTGCATAACTTTTCGACGCATTTGCTATTTATTTATGCATTCACATTCATGTATTTTTAATACAATTTTATATACAATTTTTGAGTCACATAGAAAAAAGGAGCCATTACAAATTTGAACGCATCGTTCTACTTTTTTTTAATTACATAGTGTAACATTGTTCGTCGTTCAGAATGTTTTTCTTCAAGGATATTTATAAAGTTGAACTGTTTCATTTATTTTTATTTCATTACATTCTTTAAACAGCAAAAAATTACAAGAAAATTTCTCCCATTTTTTTTTCGTCTCTGCAAAAAAAAACCGTCGTTGTTGATATGGCGAGGATCTTAACTCCGGTAACCTAGCTTTATGACGTCTAAAATGATACTCATACAGCTAGATAACCAAAGAAAATGTCCGCGCCAAAATTCCCTCGTTCACAGATCCCCAAATATTCGCCTTCTGCACCTGGAACAAAATCGGTATCAACAAAGGCCGCTTTGTGCCCTTCGGAAGACGTTGGGCGCCCAAGCGAATTTTTGAATGAAAAAAGTGAAACCTAGAGCAACAAAAAAACGAAAGAAAGAAGAAAAAACATAAAGGGGGACAAAACCGTTGACATTTGGGAGAGAAAGTCCGAGTCGTTTACGGGGGCTCAGCACTTTGCCCTAAGACATTTTTTGCCCGGATGTTGGCCAAATTTTAAACGCTATAGGTAACAATATTTGAATCAATTTTTTTATTGGCGGGAAATTGTTGACGGAACATTTCAATATTTCGTTCGTAATTTGGAAACTTTGGAATTTTTGATAAATTTTCGAAGAAAGAAAAATTTGAAAAATGGCGGGAAATTTTTGAATTGAGAAAATTTCAAAAATGGCGGGAAATTTTTGAATTGAGAAAATTTCAAAAATGGCGGGAAATTTTTGAATTGAGAAAATTTCAAAAATGGCGGGAAATTTTTGAATTGAGAAAATTTCAAAAATTGCGATCAATGTCTGACTTCAAAATTAGAAACTTGAAAAAATCTGATGAGAAAAATAAAATTTAATATTAGAAATAGGGCAAAGGAAACAAAATTGGGAACAAAAAATTGAAGGGGGGCCAAATGGTTGACATTTGGGAGTGAAAGTTTTCGAGCAATGGCCTCTTTTAGTGGTTCCGGCTTCGACCGAAATAAAGAACAGTTTTTCGAATGTATCAAGAATTCATCAAAGTTGGAAAAAACGGGAATGGACAAAATATTCTCATCAAACTCAATCATTTCGAAGCTTATAACTAACAATTTTTCACAATAATTATTCAAATATTACCGGAAGTGCAAGCTTTGGACCTTCACAAAAATTCCATGTGCAATTTTCAAAATGCTAACAATTGTTAGAGTGGCAAAAATTACAAATTCAAACAATTCATACCTGGCCTGATTTGACAAAAACAAACTCGGCTCCCCAAAATTTAAAACCAAAAAATTGGAAATATAGAGACACTCTACATTTTCAAAATTGCGATAATAAAAAAGTCAAAAAGAAAAAAAACTTTCAAATTTGTCAAAACACTTAAATACAGTCAAAAACATTTGAAATATTCAAGCGAACCTAAAAAATTCGGATTGGCGCACTTTTGAAAAAATGGCGGGAATACCGCAACTGCCGAATATTTTGCAACTTTTCGAATTTTTGATAGTTTCAAAGTTTTTAACACTATAACAATAAGAACAATTGGTTTTTCACAAGAATTCGCAATATTAAACACGAAAATTAGTTTTTTTATCACAAAAATTAATGGCACGTTTTTTAACGTTTTTACGCAACCCAAAACCGTAGGTTTCATTCGGAGAAAGTTATGATCTCGATATATCGCAGACGCGTGTGCGTCCGGCATTCGATTTTGTTTCGCGTCTCAGCTTTCCACGAACGACTGACAAGAGAAATCCTCGGTGGTTTTGTTCGTTGAGATTGATATCTCTGGAGTCCCACAATTTAATCGACTATCCATTATCGATTGTCTCAATTGGAATAAGCCGTCAGGATATACAGTGCTTCTCTCTAGAGGTAAAGAAAAAGAAAAATAATAAACGAAATGGGTCGCCAACGGACAAAATTCTCGAACAAGGTCATGCCGGGTTTCTCGGAAATATCAAACGTGTTCCGGCGCGAGAAACTGGAAATTTGAGAAAGTTCAAATATTCAAATATTATTTTTTTTCAATTTTCGCAATGTTCTAAATTAATGAAAAAATTTTATGGAAAATGTTTTGACAATTCCTAAAAATTTGGAAACTTTTTTTTTTTAACGATTCTAATACAAAATTTGAAATTTAACATTTCTGCCGAAAATTTTGGTGCTATAATTTTTTTTTTGTACAGAATTTTTGGTAACTTAAGAATTTTTGAAATTTCTAAATGCTTTGGAATTATAGCGAGCGGTGTGAAGTGTTTGAACCGTTAGAATTCGCAATTGTGAAAAACAAGGTCAAGCCGATTTCTGGGAAACCCAAATGTTGTTTTGACGCGAGAGACTAAAATTTTACCTGGAATATTTATTGATTGATTCGACACTGAGACGGATGAAATTTACGAAAATTTTCAGAACCGTGGAAATTCGTTTCATCGAAGAATTGGAAAGAACCACAAATCTAAAATTTGGAAAAACGTTGAACTAGTAAAATTCAAACTTCTCAAAAACTAAAGAAAAAAAAATTAAAAAAAAAAAACGAAAAATCGGCAAACTTGAAAATCGAAATTTTTTCATACAGATTCAAATTTCCCGCCAAAGTTCTCCGCCATTATTTCAAGCCCGTAGAACATTCTGAGAAATTGAAACGCTGCAAAATTGAAGGAGTCGCATTTCTGTTAAACAAAAATATTTCCAATGATCTTATAATAACTCACTATCTCACTATTAACATCCACGTGACAGATTTTCATAGTGAAATCATAAAGGATTCCTAAAAGTTGAGAATGCGGACGACGGTCCTCTCCGAAAAAACGCGGGAAATTTATTCCACCGGTTCAAATTTCCCGCCAAAAATAACCTAGAAACTGCCGACATTATTCCCAGAATTCGAAACTGCGAAATTGAAGCGATCGGATTTCGCTAAAAAAAATTAATTACCAATAAAACTATCCCACATTAACTAACTACATCCACGTAACTAATGAATCAGTAACTCGAGCGAATGAATCATGGCACTGTGTGGTTTTGCGGTGGAAAATTTCTCAGGATTTTTAATCGGCATTTTTCAGATGGTGAAAACATAACATCGACACTAATTCGCTAGAAGTAGATGATGCAAAAAAATGCGGGTAAAGTACAAAACCTATTTTTTTAAATTGAAAACTTTGCTTTGAAAAATCGCTCAAATGTGAATTTTCTGAACCCTCCATTTTGAATTCCGGAAGTGACCAAACTTTTGAAATTCTCGGAATTTCAACTTCGGTTTTAACTGAAATTCCCAAAGTATTTTTCGAATTTGAGAACTTTCGCGCTATTTTTCCCTCACAACCCGTTGAATTTTCCATACCGATTTCTCACTCAATTCTTCCTTCTAAGACTTCCACTGAGAAAAAAAAAACCACTTAAGAATAATTTACTGTACATGAACATGTGAACAATTGACGTCACACGGTAGATACACTGTTGATTAGTTTGCATGAGAGCCGACTCTTGAAAATCATCAATTCGTTACCTCAAGTCGTCACAAAACGCGAATTTGCACTCAGCATTCCGTTACCTGAATCGACGACGCCATATACATTTTAAACACCCGATTTCCCTCTTTGAATATCCAATATTTTTTCCTTTACTTCTTTTTTATTGCGTTAATTTGTGTGTGTCTGTGAATTTGCAATTTCATTTGGTCTTCAAAATTTCGGAAAAAAATTAGGTTAAAGGTGTTTGTTTCCCGCCAACCGGAAGTCACCTCCAAACTCAAGCGGTTTAAAAAGATGACATTTTCAATTGATAATTACTATGGAAATAGTAACAAAAAAGTGTATTCTTCTAATTTTATCAATCGTACAATATAGTTTGTGATTTTTTTTTAGATTTGCAAGTCTTTTATTGCGAAAAAACAAAATATTTTAGTCTCCCAACCTTAATTCGGACTCTCCCATTGGGCTGTCAGAAACTCAATTTGATTCGATTTTCCAATTTTTTTGTGTATATTTTGCTATCGTTCAGGTTTTGGACTACATATATGTATTTATATATATATATAGCGAATTTGAATACGGATTTTCTACTGAAAATAAAAGAAAAATTGACGGACAACATTGACATGTCGTTCCTTTGCGCATGCGCTCAAACAGTTGGCTCGCGCATGCGCAGACGAGTCATATTACCACATGGTCTATGATTCCCCCAACAATGTAATAAATATTAATTCAACATAATAACTCGTTGCTAAAAAAACATATTCAATTGTTGATTCATGGAAAACCAGATCTGAGGGAATTCGGTAAAAAAAAATCATACATAATTCAGCGGTCGGCATAAATGCTGTCCATAAATTTCAAAACGATGTCAACATTTAAGTTTTCTCAATTAGATACCTTAATGAACAAATTGAATCATCAGTGAATTGATTGTATGAAAGAATTCGAATAAAACCACGATAAAACGTTGATTATGTCGTAAACCGTTTGAGTTATCAAAAAATATTGTGAAACATTTTTTGTACAGAACAAAATTCTTGACAAAACATGCTCTGTAATGTTTTTTGGTAAACCTGTCACACGTCCTGAATCTACGCGTGTGTAATTATTTTCACTAGAATAGGTCGCAAAAACTTTTTTACAACTTTCGAATTTTCAAAAATTTCGACCTTGTTAAATTTGATTTTTTTTTTGTTTTTTAAGGAATTGAAAAAGTATCAGATTTCAAAAAAATTTGCGGTCACCATAATTGTGAAAATTTTGACAATTATATTTTGGTTTTCAGTTAGTGAAACGATGGGACTTTCTTTTCTTCGCGTGATATTGACCTCTTTGATTATCAGCAATTTCACAACAATTGGAGTGACGTCATAGCCCGATATGACGAAAAGCACGGGTACGCAGGTGCGAAATATGTGAGTAAATTTCAACAATTTTATTTCACTTACCAATTCCAAATTCAGTTGGATAGTTTAGCTGAGCGCTTCTAAAAGAAATCGGGATGTTGTAATATTTATGTATGAAATTTACGTGCGAAGAAAATGATATTTTCAAAGCTGTACTAGTTTTCAATTTCTTTAATTTTTGTATTAAATTTGTGGACATTCCGAAAACCATGGAAATTCTCAAAATTGCATTTCGAAAGATAAAATCTTGAATAAGGAAATTTAAAGTCGCAAAAAAAAAATAATATTTGGTTGTAATTTTCAAATATTTAAAATTTCCCGCCTAAAGTTTGGGTTTTATGTGGCGCCCATTTTGCGATATAACTTGAGGGTAGGTTGGGGCAAAATGGATTGGGCTAAAAGAATGCGCATCCCATTCTGCCCCCTGCAAAATTCTGAATGAAATAAACTGAATAATTGATAATGAACTTGGGAAATAAGATTTCGCAAAATTTTCAAAATTCCCGCCTAAAATTTGGCGCGCAACAGCCATTTTGTGTTTGCGTACCAATAAAAGTATTACGACAAAACTGAGCAGTAGACGTTATATTCCAAAGTTTGAAGGTCAATGTCAGTTGTAAGTATTTTGAAAACACGATATTTCGGTTGTAAGTCTACTTGGCTTACAAAGACGATGTGAGAAAACCACAAATTATCGGGACCCACACCCATATCGCCTTCTTTATTATCTCAAGCGGTTATTTGATCACCGATTAGGCGACCACATGCTACAATTGTGGCATCATTTATTTAGTCCTCGGAAGTCGGCAATTTTCCGTAGAATAACTTCTTTTGGAGTCAAATATTTTACGATATATATATATATATATATATTCGTTTTCATACTTTTGATTTTTTGATTTTTGAGAGTTTCATTTGTCGCAACTTGGGACATTGAACTTTGCGACTGAAAATTGTGAAAAATTAGACTCGTCAAAATCAAAATGGCGCTCAAATTCTCAAAATTAAACGAAAATTTATTTCCAAAATTTGTATAAATTAAAACCTTAAAAACAAAAATATGAAATGAATTTCCGCGTCTCACCTTCTGCAAACTCGTAATCCCTCCTAATCGACCGTTGATATCTAAATATTGATAAGACGCATTTTGATATAGCGCAATAAACTTCAAGCCAAAAATTTCCATATCAATGTCGCAAGCGCTCAAATAGATTTCGGAATATTCGCCGCCACAGACTCATTTTCAAAAATTTCAATTTACATTTCGTGGAATATCTCTGAACCTATCAAAAATATGGAAACTCTTGTGATAACCTTTTTTGTAGCTTTTAAAATTTTCTACGAAAACGGTTTTCACAAGAATTTCGCCATGTCGCATGGATATAGAGTAAACTCCACTCGTTTGAAAATTTTTACGAAAATAAAAATATGTGTAACGAAAATTTTTGGCTGGAGTTATTCGCGATTATAGTGTTATTTACCGATTTACTGATAATATTGTTGCAAAAAAAAATGAGGAGGGAAGACGAACGACGAAGCGTGTCGACGATCGGATGGAAAGTAGCAAAACCACCGACAAAGTTTTCCGGTCGGTGCGTGAGAACTTCGTTTCGTATCGAACGAAGCCTTCAGTATGTGCCCTTCTGAATCCGTAAAAATTGTGTCGAAAAATATTAACAGAAATTAAAAGAGTGGAAATATTTTCATAGAAACGCGCTTTATCCTAAAAATCGGTAGTTCTCCGAAGAGGACATTCCATTACAGGATATTTCTTGTAAGGAATCCAATTCCCGACCAAAAATGTCTTTTGTGAGTTTCTCTCTGAATCAACGCGATCACGAAACGCGCTGTGTACTTTGAATTGAATTTTCTTTCAGCATTTCTTGACAAATTTCAATCAACTTCGGTGAAAAAATCGCGCCAAACCGGAAGTAGTATTTCGAAAAACTCTAACATCCCAAATTATTTAAAAACCCCATAGAAGCCCCTGATTTTTCTCCGCGCTGCTCATTTTCTCAACCGAGTTTTTGAATTTCCCGCCAAATACCGCTAATTCGATTTACGCATTTTCTCCCGTCAAAACCGATTTTTTCGGTTGGAAAACTCATGGAATTTATGGTTTCCACTACTTTTGCTAGAATTATATCACATTCTCCATAAATTTCGCGTAAGCGACGCCGAAATCTCTGAAAAATGTTTCAAGGTCATTCGGCTAAATATTTAAAGAAAAATTCGCAGAAAAAAATGTGAACTTTCGGATCTCTTAAAATTTTTACCAAACGCAATTTCTCCCATGAACTAGCTCAAAGAAATGATTTTTTATTCAAAACCCCATAAACACCATGAAACCCCATAGACCAATTTTCCCTGACAATTCGAATTTTTTTCAAAAACGTTCATTTTCCTAATTTTCCATGTGACATCCCCGTTAGCTCCCATAGAAATCCCTTCATTTTTCCCACACCCCCATAACCCCATAAGAATAGGATTCGCCTCCCACAAAAAAGTGATTTCAAAAAAAAAGTTCCCCTAAAAATTAATTGTCCGTATTTTTTTTTGATCCCCATAACTTTTTTGGATTCCCGAAAATTGGGTACCAAACCCCATAAGAACCCGTTGGATCGCCAAACTTTCAAAGCGCGCAATTGTGACTTGAAAAAATTTGCATTTTATTCTGTTACCTCGCCGACATTTCGCAAAAAAAATTATTTTTACAAAAAACCCATAAACACCATAAGAACTTTTTTTGCCCCATAAGGGTGTTTCACAAAAAAATCCGCGATTTTACTTTTATCTCTCTAACTCGTCTTATGAACTTTTGTAAGATCCTAACTACAATCTCACCTCAACCCCATGAAAACCCCATAAGATCCCTACAGTGAAAAAAAAACCCTCAATTTTCCCCGGAAAAAAAACCTTAACTAGACCGACTTCACGCTATAAACCCATAAAAAACGTTTCAACTCATACCTAAACCCCATAAAAAACCATAAAATCAATTCGTGGAAAAATCCCAAAATTTTTTTTACTCTGAATTTTTCGCAATTTTCCCCCCCAAATCCCCATAAGATCCCCATGGATCACCGAAGATCTTGAACAAACCCCATAAAAGACCGTAAGACACCGAAATTGCGAAAAGCGCTCAAGTTCCCCCAAAAAAATTACATTTTTCCGTGGTTTCGTCAAACTCCCGCGACACTGCAGAATTCCCACATAGTTATGGGAATCCCCTAAAATGTCTCGTAAACCCAATGAAAAAAAACCCTTATTTGAAAAATCGTGCGATTCTTACCTGAAAAATCTCCGTTTTTCTGGACAACCTCGCAAGTTTTGGTGAGCGCAAAAACTTTGTTACACAAAATTTGTGACAGGAAAAAAAAAAAAGATTGAAAATGATAAAAATTGGAGTAGCACCTGAGGAAATCGGTCCGAGATGAGATCACTACCGCACTCACAGAGAAACTGGCCCCGCCGCCCCGGTACCAGGGTCACACACACCTTTCCCGGCCCCTCACGCAACCCGCCCCACCACCGCCACCCTCCTCTCGCCCCATTGGCCAATTCGAATATGCCCGATGACGTCACACAGACGATACTAAATCGAGGAAAGAACTCGTCTGTGATTCCCCTCCATGAAGCTGTATTCCTTACCTTGGTTTGTTCAAGCTACATATCTATTTTTTTTCACATTTTTTGGGTATAAAAAAAAGTTTATGGGGTTTTTATGGGAAATCTATGGGATGCGGAATTGGGACATTGGAATAGTTTTCGCTTATGGGAAAGTTATCATAGTCTTCCCATAGAACGTACTATAACGCAAATGTATAAAAATGATCATGGGACTTCTATGGGACACCATACAAACTTTATGGGAATCCCATATTTTCTTCCTGCAGGAGTATTTCTTACCCTTGGATTTTGCAGACTCTATATCTGTCTCTCATTAATTTTCCAGAGGTATGAAATTTTTTATGGTGTTTCATGGTGAATCTATGGGAGGTGGAATTGGGTTTTGATGAACATGATACTCATTCGAGGAAGGAATTCGTATGTGATTCTTCTCCTCAGAGCGGCATTTCTTTTTTTCTTATTTTTCGGGACTAAGAGAATTTTATGGGGTTTTTATGGGGTTTTTGTGCAAAATGTGAGGGATGCGAAATTGGAACCTTGGGACGCGTTTCTGAGACATCTTATGATAATTCTATGGGACACCATAGACACTCTATGGGGCACCATATACATTTTATGGGACACCATGGACATTTTATGAGAACCGCATATCGCATTCCGCAGAGCCATGGGACTTGTCTATGCTTCATTCAGGTTCTACACCTATTTTTTCTATTTCACACACATGGTCAAATCTTATGGTGGTTTTATGGGAAATGTTGTTTTCCATAAGAAACGGTTTGAAAACAATATAAAAATTCCTATGGACATATATATCATATTCTGAAGCGATTTTCCTGTACCCATGGCAAACCCCATAGATATTCTCTACAAATCCCATAAAAAAATTGGTTGTACATGAAAAATCGAGAAATGGAATGTACCCAAAATTTTGTTATACATTTTTTATTCCAAGGGCAAAAAAATTCTATAGAGTTTTATAAAAACTATAATAGGTATTAAAAAAATTAGCAACAATAATATATAATTTATAAATTCATATTAAATTTTTGAGATTAATTAAAGGCGCACCTGGAGATGAGCACCACGAGCGCTTCGAGAGGTCCAATTTTTCTAGATTAACGAGTTTTTTTTTCCATTATTTTTTATTGAAGACTATCGAAGACGTGAGTGACTTCACGAACAACTAATTTGACCGATAAAAAATGGCCCCAAACTCTAAATTCCTCACCAGTAATACCATTACTATCAGTACAATTATTCGTAATATCATCCGCGATAGTATTACCAATAATAGCATTTAGAGTTAATGATATTGACGAACAAAAACCATAAAAAATAAAATGAATTTGTGAATATAATAGTCTTTTTTTTCGCGGCTGGTGCTTGGCTTCGTCGAGTTTCGATGGAGGGGAGATCGGTTGGATCGACGGTTGCTCGACTGGACGGGATTACCTGTGTGGAGGCTGGAGCCGCCAGGTATACGGTGAGACACAAAAAGAGAAGGGAAAAAAGCGTCTTGTTTGAGGGGAATAAAAAGAAGTAACATTGAAAAAGGAGGCATTCCAGTGGGCCCCTCGATTCCCATAGCCTCGGACCCGGCCAAGGAATTTTTGTGACCCGAAACCCCTGGACCCAAGCAACTAAATCGTTGAAACGAAGGGTGAAGAAAAATTGAGGATGAAACAGAGCTTTTCAGGGTTTAAAATCTGAACTTTTTGTGTCTGTATGAAATTTATCATTTGGTAAATATTTTTATAGACAATTCGGTTGTGAACAGAACTCCTTCAAGTTATATTCCTCTAACCTGATTAACTTTTTTCCAATGTCATTAACTGACACCCACCGGGGGGGGGGGGGGGGCAATTTTTAATTTAATGGTTACAATGTCATGTTGCATTGCACTATATATATACAGTTAAGTATTTTTTCTTAATTTCATGATGATTGCTTTCATCAAAGTACCTAATTTATTCTCAATTCAAATATTTCGCGCGCTCGACAAGATGGCTGCCGCGAGCCGACAAGATGGCCGCCGCCAGTAGCGTACTGAGCGTGATGGCATCTCCAGTGGCGGTTTCGCTTACTGTTCTGACCCCATTGATAGCATTTGGAGGTAGCTTTTCAAAAATCGGAGTTTCTTAAATGTTCTAACAATTGGATCGAATCAATCGAAGAAATGATTAAAATGTGCACTTTGCTCCTAAACCCTGCTGTAAAGTAATTTTCACTGAATTCTTGAAATTTTGATAAAATATTTATGGGGGCTATTTAATTATTAGGTAAGCAAATCTACGGGAATTTGTGACCGCCCTGTTTTCTTTTCCCCGTATGTACCCTATGCTGATGGTTCACAATGCCGACGACAGCCCCCGTACCCAAAATTTTCAAGAACCCCATAACCTTACCTCATTCTCAATTGAAAAGGAAACTGTTCCCAACACTTAACACCTTCCTTGGGACATTGTTAATTCCCAGCGCGTAGATTTTCTTCCTAATATATTATAATAATTTTCGCCACTAAAATCGCACAATCAGACCCTACTGCGTCATCCTGCCCCACAACACTGAATTTCGCCCATTACAATGCTTCGACGCGGAAGCAGAATAATTCTCCAAAGGATAGGGTGCACATCCGGTTTTCTCATAAAAAAAAAACGGGGAAATCCGCCATCTGCTGTTTTGTCTTCATTCTTCTCAACTCCAGCGAAAATTCATTCGAGACCGAACAATTTTCTTAACATTGTTGGGACCTCCCTGGACATCACCTCAGGCCAACTGAATCCCAGGAATGGCCTCATTGTTCTCCACCAAATTACAATTTCAACGTTTTCCCCTGCTTAGCAAAAGGCACACCTGCACTCTGCGGGGTATTACGGCTGATTCAGCCTTGGACGCCATTGGCCGTGCCCTTCGACTTCCGCCGGATGTCAGTTGTCCTTGCTACCTTATTTCCTCATTGAAATACCTCAAAAAATTGTGCAAAACGCGACATTCGCCAAAATATTTTTGTCTAGAAAGTACAGCCTAAAAAAAATCGTAGTTCAAAACGTCTCTTTCAGATCCAGCCCATTTTGCCCCCCCAATGCGTTTAAAAACTTGGAAGTAAAACTGCGGCTGGAGAGGTCAACTGACTCGGATTGATGTGATGTACTCATATATGAAATTGAGTCGCAATCGGTCCACTAGTTTTCTAGCTACAACGATTTCTCGAAAAATGGCGGGAAAGAATCCCCGGACGAGTGCGCAGTGACCTACTGCGCACAGAGGCGGCGGGATTTTTGCAAATTGTCCAAGACTGCTTTGTACTTCGTTTCCGGGGACTTTGCAAAGATATCTAGCTGCATGAAAATAGTATATAGATGGTAAATATATATATATATATACTATGATGAATAGACATGGAATTCAGAACACCGAATTTATTAACATTAATTTTTACGCGCCATGATTAACGCCGAGAGTCAGGTTATAGAATCACAAATCGAATGATGAAACAAAATATAGATTGTACAGATTACATGTGTCAGGAACACGATCAATAAATCGAATATTCGATTTAATTACAACTTTATATTTTGCGTTATAAAAAAATGGACTCGGGCGAGCGAGATCAGGATTGCGTCCCGTTAAAAGCACACCGCCTTCGTTAGGGGGGCGCTGTAGTCCTGAGGCAAATCGCAAAATTTTGGATTATTTCGGGAACAATTCGCTTTAAAAAAACTGGAAAAAAATTTCTGATCCACAACGAAATGCTCTTCCAAAAATGTTCAATAACATTTTCCGTAAAGTCGTTTATTAACGAGATATTCGGTTTTTTAACCAAATAGAAAAAGTGAACATAAACAATTTTCGTTTTCATCAATATTTTTGGAAAAAAAAAATGAATGGAGTGATTGATGGTACAAATCGTGTTTGGTTCTTGGGGGGCCCATTTCACCCTAGGACTTCAATAAACGCTCTACATACATACATGCGCCATAAATAAATAATAATGAACAGGAAGAGGACAATGGGACTAGCGATCCCCGAATATTCTTCAGGTATGCTTTTGCGACGGTTATAACGTACCGTACCGGCGTATTTTTTCGGCTGGGGGGGGCCGTTACCAAGCAGCAACTATAGAAATCGGCTTCGCACCTGCCCCCCCGGCCGTGCCCACAAAAGAAAAACCTCGGGACGAAACCCCTAAGCCGACAAGATCCCGACAGAGACACTAAATCGAGAGTTTGGGCTTTTCGGTTGCGAGTTTTTGTGTCTTTGTCCGCACGGGGAGAGACTCTTGGAATTCTGCGCTTGTTTTCCCTGGTCCACAACATACAAATCCTCCACCTCGCCACCCCCCCCCCCCCCCCCAACTCCGGGACCAGGACTAGAAAGCATTTTAGGGAACTACGCAGGTCCCCTAGGGAACTAGTCAGGTGGGATTCGGAAGCGATCGCCCGATACCTCGAAGACGGTTTTTCAACATCCCTGGAGGAGGCCCCAGCCGATCTCGGCCCGCCGCGGTTTTCGAGTTTTGGCAATTAGCAGTTTTTGGGGGATTTGGAGTTTTTCTAAAAGTTTGAGGGGACAGTGGTGAGATTCAAGTGGTTTTTGAAAGTCTTGAAATTCGGGGTACTCTGAAATTTTGGAAAATTTGAAGTTGATGAATTTGAGTTTTGGGTATTAGGATTTTTTTTTGGATTTGGAATTTCGCAAAAATTTTGAGAGGCAAGTGGGGAGATTGGAACGATTTTTGGAAGTCTTGAAATTCGGTGATTTTTGGAAATTTTGGAGGATTTTTGGGGAATTTTGGAAAATTGGGAGGTGAAGAATTTGGGTTTTGGCAATTAGGATTTTTTTTTTGGTTTTGAGATTTTTTCGAAAGGTTTGATGGGGACCTGGTGAGATTGGAACGATTTTTGTAGGTCTTGCAATTCGGAAATTTTGGGGGAATTTTCGAGAATTGGAAGTTGGAGAATTTGAGTTATGGCAATTAGGATTTTTTGGGGGATTTAGAATGTTCCAAAAAATTAGACGGGCAACTGGTGCGATTGCAATGATTTTTGGATGCAGTGAAATTCGGTGATTTTTGGAAATTTTGGGACACTTTAGGTTTTTGGGGGAAGCTTGAAGAATTTGAAGTTGCCGCGCTTATTGCGATATCTCGAACACGTCCCTAGAGGCCATTAGCGCGCTCTGGTGGCCGTGCGGTGTTCGCGTTATTTCGTGGGTTTTTAGGATTGGGGAGTTTTGCAGAATTTAGTCACGTTTTTGGGAATTCTTGAAATTTTTGGAACGCTTAAATTTTTTTGAGATTTTTAGGATTTTCAAAATTCAAAATTTTTTTATTCGATTTTTTTAATTTTCAAGGCTTCTGAAATTCAATGAAAAAACGTTATTGGATTCCTCAAAATTTGCAAAATGTTGCTCACCTTTTGCATTCGTCTAATTGGACAAAAAAAAATTTTGAAAATTTTTTGAAACTTTTTCAGACTTGGTAAGATTTTTAAAAAATTGTCAAGTTGGACATTTCTGTTAGGTTTGACCTTGGAGGATACACCAGGCTGGATGCGGAATCGTGATCATTCGATACCCTGAACATTTTTTACCAATTTTTTTTTCGGTTTTTGTGGTTGGCCCCGTCTATTGTTATTTCACTTTTTTTTTTCTTCGCTTTTTCACTCTCCTCCGCTGGTAACATCTCAGAGTTTGCAGCGGTTAAATGTTATTCTACACCGAAATTACGAGGTTTCAGACACTTTAGGCGTTGTTTCCTGAATTACCAGCCATTTTTATTTCATTTTTTATTGTTATAGCGTTATGGGACAAACTCACTTGCTGAGAAAAATGAGAAAAAATATTTTTCGCGCGCAAACCTAAACGTTTTCTCAAAATTCCAAATTAATCATTTTTAAAATTTGCAATATATGAAATTCTCTATTTTTCTAAAATATTTCAATTATTTCAAATATTTGAGTTTCGAAAATTTTGGCATCCCCGAAATTAGTAGAAATTTTTGAAAACAAAAATTTTTCGAAAATTGTTTTTTTTTTCAAATTTTCAATTTTTGGAAATTTTCAAAATTTTCAACATTCAATTTTTTTTTCTGTACAAATTTTGACACATACAATTTTTTCAAAATTTCCAAGTTTTCGCAATATTAAAAATTTGAAATTTTTGTTGATTTGGTTTTTTTTTATGTTATGTCTGTATATAAAGAGCTCTTCAGAGCGCCACTTGTTAGCGTCTTGCAAGTTTATCCTCGACATAGGCATGCACTTAGAGGGGTGGGGGGTTCCCCCCCCCCCCTCTTAACCACCCCCAAAAATGGGAAATTCCAGATAAGACCTGGGACCGGAAGTTGGTGACGCGGCAAAATTTGGAAAATCCCCATAATTCTGATAATGGACTAGGAAAAGATTTTAAGCCCCTGGGGATGAGTCCCAGTTTGACCTGAAAGGTGCATTAGATACACATTATTAGCGATCACTTGACCTTTTTTTTTCTCTAAATTTCTGACATTTTTCCATCAAATTTTCCGAAAATTTTGAAACTAGTTAAACAATTTCCAACATCCTCGAAAAATCCAGAACTGGGATAATCGATTAGAGAAGTGTCTCTCGAGCCCCTGAAAAAACTTTAGACCTGGAAGGGCCTCCGCAGGGTCCCATCATTAGCAAGCCTTTTTAGTCAGCCATTATGGACCCAAACGAGATCCCTCCAACACTTGAAAAAAAAACAACTCATATCCTGGAGCCCCAACGCTTTCACAACTAATGGTAACACTCGGGACCGCTCGCTTCTATCTCGAATCCGTCAAATGCAGATCGAGAACATTTTGTGGCGGTTGTACA
This sequence comes from Asobara japonica, assembly GCA_026005395.1. NCBI lineage: Eukaryota > Metazoa > Arthropoda > Insecta > Hymenoptera > Braconidae > Asobara > Asobara japonica. The sequence continues at coordinate 1,051,338 of BQMI01000292.1, read as the reverse complement.
GTTATTTTTAATGCCCACCCGTTCTATTTTACGGTGGAGACATTGCGGTTGCTTGAAAATAGGAATTGAAGTCTCCAAGTGATGTCTTTTGCACATCATTTATTCAATTCTCCAAGAATATTTAATTTTCTTGGAAATTTATTTAATTTCAATTATCGAAATTTTTAATTTTTTTTTTCGAATTCTCAAAATTTGGATTTTTTTTTCGAATTCTCAAAGTTTTGTTTTTTTTTTCGAATTCTCAAAATTTGGATTTTTTTTTCGAATTCTCAAAGTTTTGTTTTTTTTCGAATTCTCAAAATTTGGATTTTTTGTTCGAATTCTCAAAGTTTTGTTTTTCTTCGAATTCTCAAAATTTTCATTTTTTCTGAGCAAAAAGTCATCGATAATGTCCAAAAAAAAAAAACCCAAAAGAAATCAGGCATCCAAAAATTCTACGAGAAAATTTTCCGAAAGTTTTTGAAAATGTCAACGTTTTGCAAGAAATTTTAGAAATCCAAGAAAAGAAGCTGCAAAATAATTTTAGCTCTCCCTCCCTCCCCTATTTCCACGCTCACCGTCACGCCCCCCTCCCCTTCCCCATCGCGCCGCAACCGCCGGCCGATGACGTCACTAGTAGTCTTAGTGCGCCTACGCGTCGTCTCCTTATTTTCCTACAAGCCAAGACGATCCGGTCAAACGTCTCTGGGCAGCCCAACGCCACGACCTAATGGCGGTTACTCTTTTGCTACAGTAACGCTTCCCACACGAGATCGCTTATATTATCATCTCCCTCTCTCATGACCAGAAGGAATCGCGCGGGATATTCGCGCAGCATCCAGTACCTCTAGAGTCTGTAATACCGGTTATGCAGATATGCCCAAGAGCTCTCCAGCAAGAAAACAACGAAGGAGTTGGACGAGCAGAAAAAAAAGTACAAAAAAAATTGGCAGGAGAAATGTAGTGGTGGGGGAGGTGGGGGGGGGGGGGGGGGGGGGGGGGGGGGGGGGGGGGGGGGGGGGGGGGGGGGGGGGGGGGGGGGGGGGGGGGGGGGGGGGGGGGGGTGGGGGGGGAGGGGGGGGGGGGGGGGGGGGGGGGGGGGGTGAGCGCTGAAAACGAGATGATGGGAGAACGTGAAAGGGAAAAAACAGAAAAATTAAGAGAGATAGAGATAGATCTTTCTCTGCGCGAGACCTCCACGCAGACACTGACAGAGAATCCTGATTAACCGGAGAAAACTAGAACCTTGGTATTGAATAATAATGGCGGAATGAGTCCCACAAGATAGTACGGTCTGGGATAATTGGTGCTATTCAGCAACATAGTTGCGAATAACGAATAATTAGGACTGGCGACTTAAGGTTACATAGGTTAGGTTTCGATGGAACCTCCTAGAAACTTAGGTTGGGATTAGGAATTCTGGCCGCCATTTTGGTTCTAAAAATTAACAGCCAATAGAGGCAGGTCTCAATCGGTAATGCCCCGAACTTCAAGAAGCAGCGTCCACAAGATGTCCTATATATGCATTTGCTATCTGTCGCACATTCAGATGACACTGCACGAGGGAAGAGCGTCAATACATCGACAGCATCGACTGGGAAAACCCATATACTGTGGGCGAACGTGAAAAAATGACGAGAAGAAACATAACCACAAGCAATCAGCGAGCCGTGTAATAAAATATGTAAAATTAACCCATAATGTAGCTCTTTTTTTATGCCAGTCGGAGTAGGAATATAGAGATTGGATTTAGCGGGCTCCACATATTGAAAAACAAAAATTTCGAGCGATTTAAGTTAGTTAAATCATAATTAACAAGGTTTTCGGCCTCTCGGGAAAGAATATTCTGCGCCCACTTGAGAACGCCAAAGCGACCGACAGATGGCGCATAAGCGGTGTGGGCTAAGTTGACGCGGTAAAAGGTGTTATAGTGAATTTCGCAAGTTCACAAGCTGCCAAAAATTGCGAAAAAGGTTGAAAATGCCAGTGCTACATTATTGCAATTTTTTTTTAAAGAAAATTCCACACATTTTAATAAATTTGCAGAATTTTCTATGGTATATTTGATAACAACCCTTCAGGGCTTCCTCCTCGGAGTATTAATAAATAGTGACATGAATTTTTTTTTATCTGATAGTGACATGAATGAATGAGGAAAAAATTGCATAATATAACTAAAGCGCCAATACGTGATGCCTGATATATTATTCCGCGAGCATATCGTGTGTTACATACAGAATTACAAGAAACACGAGTGAATTTTCCTCCCCCTAATTTCACTCGAAATCTAAAATACGAAAGTCCATTGAATAAACCATGAGTGTCTTTTTTCCTGGAATTAATTCACTCCAGGTCATAAATCGAATTGATAAGTTCCCCATTTATTTTTTTCTCTTTTTTGGCGGGAAAAATTCAAATTGCATTTGGATAATTACTTAATGTCACTCGGTTTTTTTTGCAAATTTTTAGAGAACATTTTCATTCAGGAGAACATTTTCATTCGTTCCTTGAGCTTTCAAAATTTTCTGAACTTACAAAAAATGAAAGTCGCAAATTTTGTAATTTTTTTTGTTTGTTTAATTTTTGCAATTTTTCAATTGATAAAAAAAAATCTTTTTAGTAATGAAAAAAATGGCAAAGTGCTTTGGTATCCTTAAAAAAGATCCAAGGTTTTGAAATAGCGTACATTCACATTGCGCACGATTGTGCATACGATTAAAATTATTCTTTCCTTCTCCGATTCTCACGATATCTCTCCACGTCTTTCATTCTCTTTATTACCTCGAAAATTCAGGAAAAGGGAGAAAGAGGTGCAGAAGGGGGTAAACCAGAAAAATTCAATAAAAAAAAACTGAGAAAAATTACCGCAAAAATTGAAAAAAAAAACAGAAATAAATTCAAGAAAATAAGAACATGGATAAATAAATGAGAGGAAAAAAAATGAAGAGATTTTTTTTTTTTTTCTAAATCCAAAACTTTGCAATTTTGAAAATGTTCTGGTCTTATCAATTTCCCATGAACTCTCAAATTGTGCAATTTTCTGTGTAGAAATTTTCAAAAGTGCCTGTTCCACTGTATCAAATTTCCCGCCGATTGAGATAACCGATTTACGGCCAAGGCGCCCGGGGGTTCCCCTCACAATGCACGAGACCGCATAAGTAAAAAAATCTCAAAATACCTGTAAGAAAAAAAATCTTGAGATTGCAAATAAAAAAAATGCGTTTTAACCCCACGTCGCTCCAGCCGGAGCTGCGCGAGGCCTCGGCCCTGGGGTCACCGCGTCCGGCCTTGAAGCCCCCCTTATTTTCCATGATTGCCCCCCTCCGCCCCCTTTGAAAAATTATCAATATTGCCCATAAGATCCTTTTCCCAGCTCTTCCAAAAAAAAAAATCAAAATTCCTTAACGACCACCAAAAAGCGGTATGGCAATTAACCGCCGATTTTGTACCGCAAAACTTATCCCTTCCTTTAAAACTCATTACCGATATTCCCCATGAAATAACTTTTCCGTACTGCTCCTCACTTTTTCTCGTCTGGAGAAAAGTACTTCCCATTTCCCCAAGTTCGAAAAAGTGAAAATCACTAGGTAAAAGTGTAATCCGGCCTGGGAATCTGGAGAAGTGCGCGCGCAGGTCTCGCACGGTCTCGCCTGCGGCTCGACCATCAACCTACTCAAGCTAAAAATCCCCAGATGCGCAACCCGGCAACTACTTTTTTCCCATTTCTCTCTACACAAGCAAAACTTGTCCCTAAACGACCACCAAAAAAGTAGCATAAGCATTTGCTACCGAGTTTGTGATCGGTATAATCGTTTGGATCGTTTGGAGTACGCATAACCTACAAGGACGGCGCATGCGATCAAGTCCCCGACGGCGGGCCAAGTAATCAATTGCTCCGATCTTTGGAAAAAAAAGTTTCAGCCAAGATTATGATTAGGGTAGGAGCAGGAAGGAATCTGGTGTCAATAGGGTCTGGTGTCATGGCGGCCATATTGGTGACGCGCGCATTTAGCGCGCGATAGCTTTAAATTGCGAATGAGCAGTTTCATTAGAGTAATTATCGTTGAATTACGTTTTTTGGGGTCAAATGTGTGCCCTATGGGCACAAGATTTCCTGATTCGTAAGGCTCAACGCAGTTTGTCGCCCGGCAAAGTGCGCGCGCAGACGCGCACCGGATTCAAACGTTCGCACACCATCCGCGGATTCTACCTGCTGTTACGGTCTAATTATGGAAGTTACGGAAAAAAACCATAAAAACCAAAATGTGTATAATCACAGTAGGCACATTTTTCTATTTACACGGTTTCTCCAATTTGGAGCGGTTTTTGAGATATGGTGTTTTAAATGGTTCATATTGATCTAAATTGCGTTATTCGTCCGTGCGCGTAATCGTGTACCGAAAAATAGTGTTTCACACACACACACACACACACACACACACACACACACACACACACACACACACACACACACACCCACACACACAACCCCCCCCCCCCCCCCCCCCCCACACCATTTTACGGAGAAAATATGAAATTCCAAATCGGGGCCATTACAATACCTCCTTCTAATGAGGAAGTTAAAAAAAAAACAATTCAAAATGGCCAACAAAACGATTGTTAAATAATCGAAAGATAAATCGAAAAAGCAGAACAAAGTCGGAGCATAAAAAATTATGAATCAGAATAACCTCGGTATTGCTCAGCGTTGTTCTCCATTTGCCCTATTGCTTGATTTTCCAACTCAAAATCATTACGTCTAAGGTTTTTTTAATTCCAATTGTTTTTTTTTTAATTGGATTTTACTGGGGAAAGATTCTCCATCGAGATAGAGCCGGGAATATTTGAGCACCCCAATGGGCCCCATTAGGCCCTGGCTTGGGTCTGCGATGGGTCCAGGGACAGCGGAGGCGGGGGATGCTGGTCAAGCAACATTCCGCCGACCAACCGACTCTCCCAATGAGAATATCCAAGACCATTTGCTCTCCTCTCGTGTGGCCACGGGGCGACAAACCAAACTCAATATTATATTTTTCACGCTGGATCGCGGCAAAGCCGAACAAAAAATGGGGGGAAAAAAATTTCAGAGTGCCATTCTTTTTCCCCAAAATTTTCCCTGAAATTCAAATTTTATTGGACGTTTTTTGCAAGGAATTTTGTTTATGTCATTTGTATGCAAACACTAAATTCGTTAGAACACTAAAAAAAAAATCGTAGGTGGGTTTTACCCATAAACCATTCAAAATTGCCGCGCAATTGACAGCGCCTAACTTCAGGCAACTCGTCGACCAATGAGGTTACGGGCCCCCTCTTTCGCGATAGATCGAAAGAGTTTTAAGGTTTTTTTAAAATTAAATTTAAAAAATAATTAAAATCTAAAATTCTTTGGAAGGGAATCACAAGAAATTTCTCCATAAAATTTTTTTTTATTTTTCCACAATTCTCGGCTGCTCTGATGATCTTTTAGCGATTTTTGCCGTGAAAACTGCAGGTATGTAGCGTCGGCCTAATCGCACGGTGGACGATAAGGATAAATTACGATTGATACTAAACACTACCTGAACCGGCGTTTTACCCCAACCCCTCCAGTGTCCATTCAAGGATCCAAGCTGGCTTATTCTCGCCATTTTTATTCTGCAATTTCAGACTCCTTGCACCGTTGCCTCGGGGGAGGAAGCTTCGAGACTCGGTCCAGAGCCGGTTCCCTCGCCCACGCCGCACCAACGTTCAAGTTCGCCTCTAAAATCCGCCTTCTCCCCTTTTTCACTCCTTTCACTCTTTTTATACTCCTCCTCCTTCAGTTTTAAAAGAGTACTATCACGTGTATTTATTGGAACTTCTCATCGTTTTATTCTGTGGAACTTTTCTTTTTTTTTATATTTCCTTTTTAAGTTCTTTCAATCGTAATTTTTGAATAAAATTTGACACTTTTTTTTTAATTTTTCGGTTTTTTTATACTTTTGGAAATTTGCATATTTCATAATTTTTTGTTTGGAACTTTTCATTTTTTTTTATTTTTGGAATTTTTGGAAATTTCCATTTTTTGGTTGTGTTCAAAAATTTGGGATTTTTTTTTGACCTCGGAATTTCCAGAAATTTGCAAATTTGCGAAATTGTTTTTTTTTATTTTTTTTTAAATTGGGTTTTCTCTCATAATTTCTGGTCTTAATATTTTTGAAATTATTAACTTGAGAATTACGAATAAATTTTTTTTTTATATTTTCGAAGTTTTGAGATTCGCTGAATTTTTATCGTTTTTTTTTTAATATTGGAATTTGTCAAATTTCCCCAGAGTTATTAAATTTTGGAAAATTTTTCTCGAAAATATTGTCGAAAAATACAAATTTCGAAAATCGAAAAAGTTCTATTTTTAATTTTGCTCGACGTTTTCCGAGAAAAAAACTGGTATCAATAATTAACGATATTTGTTTTCCACACTTCACGCGTTATGATTCGCCAATTATGTAAAAGTTCAATATTCATTAATCTCAAATTAACATTGACTCGTTTATTCGACCAGTTACCATCACGTAACATTTGTTCAAGGTCACGTATGAAAAAAATTCACCCGAGGCAAAATGTAAATGGGATCGGTTGGCTTGGAGTCTTGTCAAATTTCTCACCTAAAGTTCAACTAGGAAAAAAAAATCCAATATCATACCTATAAAATATTTCATAAGAACACATATTAAACTTCTTCTCGGAGCGTCTCCATGAAACTCAGATCGGATGAGTTTTTGGTTTAACTCGACCGAGCAGTTTTTTCGTTACTAACAATTGAATTCTTCACACCGCTCTATTTAAAAAACGGTAAGAGATACGGCAAAAAGTATTAAGCAGAATTTGCTCTGTAAATGGAAATGCATATATAATTTCTTATCACTTTTTTCCATATTTGTCATAATTAAGGAGGTATGACGGGTTTAAGCCTCGAGCGTTCGCACCCCTATTGTCGTCTCACTCCCACTCCAGTAACGCGCATAATTCTCGTCCTCACGCTGACCATGCGGCTAGTCAAATATTCATAATAATCTGCTTGACAAATAGCATTGAAACATTTACTTGACGTATCGAAAAATCTAGGAATGGCGAAAAGAAATTACAAATCGGAAAATTTCGTTCGTGTTCCCAATGGGAACACACACACTTTTATCCCACTAGTTGCAAGTGCATTGCGCCCTTGACCAATCCGCTCCGTCGCACCACCCAAAAATTCAGCAGCCGCTCTCCTCCATCTCCGCCTCTCCCCTTCGCTAATCTCGCTCGAAAATATCAGTTCCAAGGTGGAAAAAAAAAATCCCAAAATTGAAGTTGAAGTTGAGCAATTATTTATTTTTTTTGTTTCTTGCGGGCCGCCAGCGAAGCACGAACAATCGTTGGGACGTGGGGTGCCGGGGGGCACCCCACATATATCTCTGGCTTCGAGATGTGAAAATTCGAAGGCGGCGACGACCGGATGGCCTTGGCTTCGAGACTTGGTTAGTTACTGCGGCATAACTGTCCCGCCTTCGTGGAACAAGGTGGTATCTCCAATTTCTGGCTTCGCCCCCTCCCCCCCCCCCCCCCCGCCACCCACCCTATACCCCAGCCACTTTTGCTTCGTTCGTGGCCGCGAAACAGGCCGAAAAGAGCGCGCAGCTCCTCTTCTCAAACAACCGATTTTTTACTTAATCTGGTCCTTAAAATTTTTGCGCATTTTCTCGTAGAAATCCTCAGGTTTAAATTAGAAAACTCATCTCATTCTTGAAATGATCGAGGTGAAGTTGGCCCATATCGAAATATCTCGATGAGGCGTGATACTTCAATCTCATTGGTCGAGTCCGTCCAGTCCAATCGACGAGCTGCGTGAAGTTAGCTGCGCAGAAAATGCGCGGGAATTTCAAATCTGAATTCATGAAGAACGTAATTTCCTGATTTGCTTTTTTTTTCTCTGCTTCAATGCAGTGTATCTTCTTAGGTATGAGAGTTACAAAAAAAAATCATTTGAGGTATAACGTGTGTTATCACGTGAGGAGCAACTTTCATTGGAGCATTTTTTTTGTATCTCTAATGGTTAGTGCGGTGGAGCGTGATGAACAATTGCGTATTTAGGAAGGTTGACGGAATTGAAAGTTCCGTTACACACACACACACACAGAAGATTAGCCATCGCAGAAGCTCAAAAATGATCGAAGGCACCTCTAGTAGATCCCCGGTATATCCACTCTCTGTCTCGATTGATTTTTGCTTCATTTTTCGTCTCAAGAAACAGAAAAAAAAACTTCGGGACCGACCCACCCTCTCGACTTTTTGAGGGTTATGAGGAGAAAAAATGCAATCAAGTGGCTGAGTGTATTTTTATATGTTTCACTCATATTTTTACGAGGCAAATGGGGCTTTGGGTCTGTTGAAGCGGGCGGTGGGTAAATAGAGGGGTCATTTGGTTTTTTATTGAGAAATTTCAAGGTAGCTGCCAACGTACACCGCTGGTATTAGAAATGTTTTGAGATATTCAAGAGTCTTGAAGTATTTTCGTTCGTAAGTTGAACTTTTTTGGGCTTTCTAATTTTTCTAATTTTAATTAATATTTTCCAATTTTTGTGTTTTTTTTTTTTTTTTTTTTTTTTTTTTTTTTAACTTTTTTTTCCCTCGGTTACAAAAATATTATCGTCCTTGTGGTAGGTGTGAAAAGTGATTTTTCAGACCTCCCGACAGGTAAAGTTATTGCAACAATCCGGAGGGACTACTGGACACCCATCCACTTGGCCGACTCATTTTACGGGTACCACGTATAGCACACACGGAATTTTTCTGTGTGTGTGTATGTGTGTCAAAAGTAATCAACCAATTTCACTCTTTTTTACTTTCACCATATGCAACGTAAGTGGAGCGCAGAACGGGGTCCACTGAGACCCGGCGCAGTTATAACGCTCTACCAGGAACACCGTTGGAGATAGGAAAAAATCTTTGAAACAAATATTGTTCCCCACTAAAAAATACACATTTTATGTATTATCACTTTCATCGGTAGCACGCGTCGTTAACGAGATATCACACATTACGTGAACGAATCGGTCTAAAAAAAAAAGTCAGATCCGCTAAAGGCCTCACTCCTTCCTCCCTGAATTTACGATAACAAACAAAAAAATTGGGTGCCTGAGTTGGCAGGTCTCATTCACTTAGCTGGAAATTTTTTCAAGCTAAAAGAACAAGAATATTCCAATGAGGGCTTACCGCAGAAAAACATTAATTAATTTAAAAATTGAGGAAAGTCAGGCGAGCAATCGCGGATGTGTTCTGGGCGCGCCGGGCGCACCTCCAGTTATTACTATTTCGTATTGACAAACGAGGGGGTAGTTCACGCAATCCCCATATCCAATATTTTCAGTTCAGTTTGTCAGTTACATCAGTAACAAGCACACCGTTATCACAGTACAAATAGAGGAAATGGGAAATAAAGTTGCGACGTTCAGTGAAGAGCAGTTGGAGGACTATCAGGATTGCACATTTTTCACGCGGAAGGAGATTCTAAGGTGAAAATGTGGAAAAATTTCATTAAATTTTATCAACCCAAGATTTTTCTCCCCCTCATTAGGCGCTTTTTTTTATTCACCGTTCGATTCTGCATATACCGCAACCCCGCGCGACGAAGCCGACTTTTTCCCGAACGGCGTTCAGCGGTTACGGGCTTTAAACCTGCGACCGCAATGCGCATTGGGTCGAAAAAGTCAAATTATTTTTTTTCGAATTTGGCCAAATTTATCATTGGGACCTTATGGGGAGGCAAACTTAAATTTTTTAAAATTGAATTTTTGGCCCCGTGTGCGTTGATACTATCCAATAGGAACCCCTAGAAGATATTTCCGTCGAATTTGGGTCGAAAAAGTCAAATTAATTTTTTTCGATTTTGGCCAAATTTAACATTGGGGTCTTATGGGGAGGCAAACTTAATTTTTTTTTAATTGAATTTTTGGCCCGTGTGCGTTGATACTATCCAATAGGAACCCCTAGAAGATATTTCCGTCGAATTTGGGTCGAAAAAGTCAAATTAATTTTTTTCGATTTTGGCCAAATTTATCATTGGGACCTTGTGGGTAGGCAAACTTAAATTTTTTAAAATTGAATTTTTGGCCCCGTGTGCGTTGATACTATCCAATAGGAACCCCTAGAAGATATTTCCGTCGAATTAGGGTCGAAGAAGCCAAATTAATTTTTTTTCGATTTTGGCGAAATTTAACATTGGGACCTTATGGGGAGGCAAACTTAAATTTTTCAAAATTGAATTTTTGGCGCGGTGTGCGTTGATACTATCCAATAGGAACCCCTAGAAGATATTTCCGTCGAATTTGGGTCGAAGAAGTCAAATTAATTTTTTTCGATTTTGGCCAAATTTAACATTGGGACCTTATGGGGAGGCAAACTTAAATTTTTCAAAATTGAATTTTTGGCCCCGTGTGCGTTGATACTATCCAATAGGAACCCCTAGAAGATATTTCCTTCGAATTTGGGTCGAAAAAGTCAAATTAATTTAACTTTGATTAAATTACATTAACGCACTGCGCATTATAATGCGTAGTTTATCCAGTGAGTAAAGTGAAACCATGCAATGGCATATTCCAGACTGTTTGTGAAGGCACAGAATAAGTTTGAAGATGGATTTTCCAGAGAAAAAAATCTCGATACGGGATTCGAACCCAGGACTCGCCATTTCGCGCCGCGCGCTTTTTTAACTAAGCCCCAACGGGTCCATTCTGAGAATGTTTTTTTAGTGCACAAGTTTCCCTGGTACCCAATAAGAGGAAGGAGTTCGGGAGAGGGTGAGCGAAATGACCATTATCTCAATCTTCTTATTGTCTTCTCTAGAATCTTCAAAAAGTTTCGAGAAATTGGCGACCCAACAGTCGTTCCTCGGACAATGTCGACGGACGATGCTTCCCAACTGCGAATTCCACTCTCGTGTCTCGAAAAAATTCCGGAACTCAGGGTAAGAAGTTGAAGTAACCTGCAAACAATTTTTTTCATCAAGACCTGGAAACAGTAATTTTTTTTTCAGTTTTCGAAATTTTTTAAACCTAAAAAAATTCTTTATATTTTCATTTTATTTGATAATGTACAGCCTCTCGGATTTTTACATGTTGCCCTCGTCCTTTCGCCAAAAATAACAAATTCTTCGCTTTTTTAAATATTTTTTTTACTGCAATTTTTCGAAATTTTCTGGTCGTTCTATTTTTTTTTTGTATTTCGATTTCTCCCTAATTTTTCAATTTTCCAAACATTTTTTGAAACCTTCATTTTTGTAATGCTCCAATTTTTCAGACGTGTAAACTTTTAAAAATTTTCAAACTTAGTTGATTTCCCATATTTCATTTATTTTGGAAATGTTGGATTTTGTGTTTTTTTTTTAATTTCCAAAAATTGAACTAAAAAATTCATCAAAAAAATTTTCTTCGCTGAAGGAGAATCCGTTCAGAGAGAGAATATCTGAGGTCTTCACGTCGAGTGACCAAGGTAACACCGTGGAAGAAGGAATATGCTTCGAAGAGTTCCTGGAGATGATGTCCGTGTTCTCGGAGCAAGCGCCGCGTGATTTGAAAGTTTTTTACGCGTTCAAGATTTATGGTGAGTGCGTATAAATATTTGAAGAGAATCGCGTTTAAAAATGTTCAATCACACTTTAAATTTCTGAATTGATTTAATCGTTTTTTAATTTTTTAGTTTTTTCATTTTTTCCATTTTTTTTTTTTTTTTTTTTTTTTTTTTTTTGTAAAAGTTTTTTCATTGATTTGAAATTTCGCGGGCACAAGGCGGGGATTCCCGTACTAGAAATTTCATGCAAAATTTTATAATTGAAATTTTGGTAGGACGAATATTTAGTTCCAAAAAACTTTCCAAAATTGACCAAAAGTCGTTTAATTGATCGGTTATGAGATCGTTAAGAACAGAAAAAAAATTTATTTATTGTCACAGAAATTAGGATAAACGTCAGATTGAGCTAAAAAAAAGTTAAGGCCTTGGGAATTGAGAATCGAACGCGCTTTCAATGTTTTTACAATACCCAAATGGGTAAAGACTGAATTATAAACCACCTTGTTTTTTAGATTTTGATGAAGATGGAGTTGTGGGCATGTCAGACCTCGAAAAAACCTGTCGTCAATTAGTTCAGGATGGTTTGACAGCTGAAGAAATAGCGACGATATGCAAAAAAGTCCTCGAGGAAAGTGACATTGATGGAGACGGGGCACTATCTTACCTAGAGTTCGAGCACGTTGTCACGAGAGCTTCTGATTTTCTAGCGACATTTCATATCCGTATTTAAGTGGTAGTTATTCGTCTTATTTTTGGACATTTTTTGTTAACTTTTACTTTATATTCGATTTTTTTTTATTTTACATCGAATTATTGTTTTCAAAGTCTGTCAATTTTTGAGAGCTTTGGAATTTTCAAGATTTTTAAATGATGAGTTCTCCAAATTTATACGAACTGTTATTTTTTCCCCCCTTTTTCTCCTCAATTAAAAAAAAAATAATGTGGAAATTTCTCAATTTTGTTTTTAAATAATGAGACAAAAATTTCTGATTTTTTTTTTGGTAAACTAAAATTATTTTCATAAAAATATTGTATACTAATAAATGCATTTATTGCATCCTAATTCTTCAATATACATATTAAATTTGGCCAAAATCGAGAAAAATTAATTTGACTTTTTCGACCCAAATTCGACGGAAATATCTTCTAGGGGTTCCTATTTGATAGTATCGACGCACACGGGGCCAAAAATTCAATTTTAAAAAATTTAAGTTTGCCTCCCCATAAGGTCCCAATGTTAAATTTGGCCAAAATCGAAAAAAATTAATTTGACTTTTTCGACCCAAATTCGACGGAAATATCTTCTAGGGGTTCCTATTTGATAGTATCGACGCACACGGGGCCAAAAATTCAATTTTAAAAAATTTAAGTTTGCCTCCCCATAAGGTCCCAATGTTAAATTTGGCCAAAATCGAAAAAAATTAATTTGACTTTTTCGACCCAAATTCGACGGAAATATCTTCTAGGGGTTCCTATTTGATAGTATCGACGCACACGGGGCCAAAAATTCAATTTTAAAAAATTTAAGTTTGCCTCCCCATAAGGTCCCAATGTTAAATTTGGCCAAAATCGAAAAAAATTAATTTGACTTTTTCGACCCAAATTCGACGGAAATATCTTCTAGGGGTTCCTATTTGATAGTATCGACGCACACGGGGCCAAAAATTCAATTTTAAAAAATTTAAGTTTGCCTCCCCATAAGGTCCCAATGTTAAATTTGGCCAAAATCGAAAAAAATTAATTTGACTTTTTCGACCCAAATTCGACGGAAGTATCTTCCAGGGGTTCCTATTGGATAGTATCAACGCACACGGGGCCAAAAATTCAATTTTAAAAAATTTAAGTTTGCCTCCCCATAAGGTCCCAATGTTAAATTTGGCCAAAATCGAAAAAAATTAATTTGACTTTTTCGACCCAAATTCGACGGAAATATCTTCTAGGGGTTCCTATTGGATAGTATCAACGCCCACGGGGCCAAAAATTCAATTTTAAAAAATTTAAGTTTGCCTCCCCATAAGGTCCCAATGTTAAATTTGGCCAAAATCGAAAAAAATTAATTTGACTTTTTCGACCCAAATTCGACGGAAATATCTTCTAGGGGTTCCTATTGGATAGTATCAACGCACACGGGGCCAAAAATTCAATTTTAAAAAATTTAAGTTTGCCTCCCCATAAGGTCCCAATGTTAAATTTGGCCAAAATCGAAAAAAATTAATTTGACTTTTTCGACCCAAATTCGACGGAAATATCTTCTAGGGGTTCCTATTGGATAGTATCAACGCCCACGGGGCCAAAAATTCAATTTTAAAAAATTTAAGTTTGCCTCCCCATAAGGTCTCAATGTTAAATTTGGCCAAAATCGAAAAAAATTAATTTGACTTTTTCGACCCAAATTCGACGGAAATATCTTCTAGGGGTTCCTATTTGATAGTATCGACGCACACGGGGCCAAAAATTCAATTTTAAAAAATTTAAGTTTGCCTCCCCATAAGGTCCCAATGTTAAATTTGGCCAAAATCGAAAAAAATTAATTTGACTTTTTCGACCCAAATTCGACGGAAATATCTTCCAGGGGTTCCTATTTGATAGTATCGACGCACACGGGGCCAAAAATTCAATTTTAAAAAATTTAAGTTTGCCTCCCCATAAGGTCCCAATGTTAAATTTGGCCAAAATCGAAAAAAATTAATTTGACTTTTTCGACCCAAATTCGACGGAAGTATCTTCCAGGGGTTCCTATTGGATAGTATCAACGCACACGGGGCCAAAAATTCAATTTTAAAAAATTTAAGTTTGCCTCCCCATAAGGTCTCAATGTTAAATTTGGCCAAAATCGAAAAAAATCAATTTGACTTTTTCGACCCAAATTCGACGGAAATATCTTCTAGGGGTTCCTATTGGATAGTATCAACGCCCACGGGGCCAAAAATTCAATTTTAAAAAATTTAAGTTTGCCTCCCCATAAGGTCCCAATGTTAAATTTGGCCAAAATCGAAAAAAATTAATTTGACTTTTTCGACCCAAATTCGACGGAAATATCTTCTAGGGGTTCCTATTGGATAGTATCAACGCACACGGGGCCAAAAATTCAATTTTAAAAAATTTAAGTTTGCCTCCCCATAAGGTCCCAATGTTAAATTTGGCCAAAATCGAAAAAAATTAATTTGACTTTTTCGACCCAAATTCGACGGAAATATCTTCTAGGGGTTCCTATTGGATAGTATCAACGCCCACGGGGCCAAAAATTCAATTTTAAAAAATTTAAGTTTGCCTCCCCATAAGGTCCCAATGTTAAATTTGGCCAAAATCGAAAAAAATTAATTTGACTTTTTCGACCCAAATTCGACGGAAATATCTTCTAGGGGTTCCTATTGGATAGTATCAACGCCCACGGGGCCAAAAATTCAATTTTAAAAAATTTAAGTTTGCCTCCCCATAAGGTCCCAATGTTAAATTTGGCCAAAATCGAAAAAATTAATTTGACTTTTTCGACCCAAATTCGACGGAAATATCTTCTAGGGGTTCCTATTGGATAGTATCAACGCACACGGGGCCAAAAATTCAATTTTAAAAAATTTAAGTTTGCCTCCCCATAAGGTCCCAATGTTAAATTTGGCCAAAATCGAAAAAAATTAATTTGACTTTTTCGACCCAAATTCGACGGAAATATCTTCTAGGGGTTCCTATTGGATAGTATCAACGCCCACGGGGCCAAAAATTCAATTTTAAAAAATTTAAGTTTGCCTCCCCATAAGGTCCCAATGTTAAATTTGGCCAAAATCGAAAAAAATTAATTTGACTTTTTCGACCCAAATTCGACGGAAATATCTTCTAGGGGTTCCTATTGGATAGTATCAACGCCCACGGGGCCAAAAATTCAATTTTAAAAAATTTAAGTTTGCCTCCCCATAAGGTCCCAATGTTAAATTTGGCCAAAATCGAAAAAAATTAATTTGACTTTTTCGACCCAAATTCGACGGAAATATCTTCTAGGGGTTCCTATTGGATAGTATCAACGCCCACGGGGCCAAAAATTCAATTTTAAAAAATTTAAGTTTGCCTCCCCATAAGGTCCCAATGTTAAATTTGGCCAAAATCGAAAAAAATTAATTTGACTTTTTCGACCCAAATTCGACGGAAATATCTTCTAGGGGTTCCTATTGGATAGTATCAACGCCCACGGGGCCAAAAATTCAATTTTAAAAAATTTAAGTTTGCCTCCCCATAAGGTCCCAATGTTAAATTTGGCCAAAATCGAAAAAAATTAATTTGACTTTTTCGACCCAAATTCGACGGAAATATCTTCTAGGGGTTCCTATTGGATAGTATCAACGCCCACGGGGCCAAAAATTCAATTTTAAAAAATTTAAGTTTGCCTCCCCATAAGGTCCCAATGTTAAATTTGGCCAAAATCGAAAAAAATTAATTTGACTTTTTCGACCCAAATTCGACGGAAATATCTTCTAGGGGTTCCTATTGGATAGTATCAACGCCCACGGGGCCAAAAATTCAATTTTAAAAAATTTAAGTTTGCCTCCCCATAAGGTCCCAATGTTAAATTTGGCCAAAATCGAAAAAAATTAATTTGACTTTTTCGACCCAAATTCGACGGAAATATCTTCTAGGGGTTCCTATTGGATAGTATCAACGCACACGGGGCCAAAAATTCAATTTTAAAAAATTTAAGTTTGCCTCCCCATAAGGTCCCAATGTTAAATTTGGCCAAAATCGAAAAAAATTAATTTGACTTTTTCGACCCAAATTCGACGGAAATATCTTCTAGGGGTTCCTATTGGATAGTATCAACGCCCACGGGGCCAAAAATTCAATTTTAAAAAATTTAAGTTTGCCTCCCCATAAGGTCCCAATGTTAAATTTGGCCAAAATCGAAAAAAATTAATTTGACTTTTTCGACCCAAATTCGACGGAAATATCTTCTAGGGGTTCCTATTGGATAGTATCAACGCCCACGGGGCCAAAAATTCAATTTTAAAAAATTTAAGTTTGCCTCCCCATAAGGTCCCAATGTTAAATTTGGCCAAAATCGAAAAAAATTAATTTGACTTTTTCGACCCAAATTCGACGGAAATATCTTCTAGGGGTTCCTATTGGATAGTATCAACGTCCACGGGGCCAAAAATTCAATTTTAAAAAATTTAAGTTTGCCTCCCCATAAGGTCTCAATGTTAAATTTGGCCAAAATCGAAAAAAATTAATTTGACTTTTTCGACCCAAATTCGACGGAAATATCTTCTAGGGGTTCCTATTGGATAGTATCAACGCCCACGGGGCCAAAAATTCAATTTTAAAAAATTTAAGTTTGCCTCCCCATAAGGTCCCAATGTTAAATTTGGCCAAAATCGAAAAAAATTAATTTGACTTTTTCGACCCAAATTCGACGGAAATATCTTCTAGGGGTTCCTATTGGATAGTATCAACGCCCACGGGGCCAAAAATTCAATTTTAAAAAATTTAAGTTTGCCTCCCCATAAGGTCCCAATGTTAAATTTGGCCAAAATCGAAAAAAATTAATTTGACTTTTTCGACCCAAATTCGACGGAAATATCTTCTAGGGGTTCCTATTGGATAGTATCAACGTCCACGGGGCCAAAAATTCAATTTTAAAAAATTTAAGTTTGCCTCCCCATAAGGTCTCAATGTTAAATTTGGCCAAAATCGAAAAAAATTAATTTGACTTTTTCGACCCAAATTCGACGGAAATATCTTCTAGGGGTTCCTATTGGATAGTATCAACGTCCACGGGGCCAAAAATTCAATTTTAAAAAATTTAAGTTTGCCTCCCCATAAGGTCTCAATGTTAAATTTGGCCAAAATCGAAAAAAATTAATTTGACTTTTTCGACCCAAATTCGACGGAAATATCTTCTAGGGGTTCCTATTGGATAGTATCAACGCCCACGGGGCCAAAAATTCAATTTTAAAAAATTTAAGTTTGCCTACCCACAAGGTCCCAATGATAAATTTGGCCAAAATCGAAAAAAATTAATTTGACTTTTTCGACCCAAATTCGACGGAAATATCTTCTAGGGGTTCCTATTGGATAGTATCAACGCACACGGGGCCAAAAATTCAATTTTAAAAAATTTAAGTTTGCCTCCCCATAAGGTCCCAATGTTAAATTTGGCCAAAATCGAAAAAAATTAATTTGACTTTTTCGACCCAAATTCGACGGAAATATCTTCTAGGGGTTCCTATTGGATAGTATCAACGCCCACGGGGCCAAAAATTCAATTTTAAAAAATTTAAGTTTGCCTCCCCATAAGGTCCCAATGTTAAATTTGGCCAAAATCGAAAAAAATTAATTTGACTTTTTCGACCCAAATTCGACGGAAATATCTTCTAGGGGTTCCTATTGGATAGTATCAACGTCCACGGGGCCAAAAATTCAATTTTAAAAAATTTAAGTTTGCCTCCCCATAAGGTCCCAATGTTAAATTTGGCCAAAATCGAAAAAAATTAATTTGACTTTTTCGACCCAAATTCGACGGAAATATCTTCTAGGGGTTCCTATTGGATAGTATCAACGCCCACGGGGCCAAAAATTCAATTTTAAAAAATTTAAGTTTGCCTCCCCATAAGGTCCCAATGTTAAATTTGGCCAAAATCGAAAAAAATTAATTTGACTTTTTCGACCCAAATTCGACGGAAATATCTTCTAGGGGTTCCTATTGGATAGTATCAACGTCCACGGGGCCAAAAATTCAATTTTAAAAAATTTAAGTTTGCCTCCCCATAAGGTCTCAATGTTAAATTTGGCCAAAATCGAAAAAAATTAATTTGACTTTTTCGACCCAAATTCGACGGAAATATCTTCTAGGGGTTCCTATTGGATAGTATCAACGCCCACGGGGCCAAAAATTCAATTTTAAAAAATTTAAGTTTGCCTCCCCATAAGGTCCCAATGTTAAATTTGGCCAAAATCGAAAAAAATTAATTTGACTTTTTCGACCCAAATTCGACGGAAATATCTTCTAGGGGTTCCTATTGGATAGTATCAACGCCCACGGGGCCAAAAATTCAATTTTAAAAAATTTAAGTTTGCCTCCCCATAAGGTCCCAATGTTAAATTTGGCCAAAATCGAAAAAAATTAATTTGACTTTTTCGACCCAAATTCGACGGAAATATCTTCTAGGGGTTCCTATTGGATAGTATCAACGCCCACGGGGCCAAAAATTCAATTTTAAAAAATTTAAGTTTGCCTCCCCATAAGGTCCCAATGTTAAATTTGGCCAAAATCGAAAAAAATTAATTTGACTTTTTCGACCCAAATTCGACGGAAATATCTTCTAGGGGTTCCTATTGGATAGTATCAACGCACACGGGGCCAAAAATTCAATTTTAAAAAATTTAAGTTTGCCTCCCCATAAGGTCCCAATGTTAAATTTGGCCAAAATCGAAAAAAATTAATTTGACTTTTTCGACCCAAATTCGACGGAAATATCTTCTAGGGGTTCCTATTGGATAGTATCAACGCCCACGGGGCCAAAAATTCAATTTTTAAAAATTTAAGTTTGCCTCCCCATAAGGTCCCAATGTTAAATTTGGCCAAAATCGAAAAAAATTAATTTAACTTTTTCGACCCAACATCGACGGAAGAGTCGACTAGTTAGATAATGGAACAACAAATTTGGTTTTTGGGTGCATTACAATAACTTCCCGAATAGTCGGGAAGTTAAAAATCGATAATAGAACCCTTTCATCATCTAACGGAAACCATTATCTTGTTCCACCACCAAAACATTGGGACAAATTTTGGGACTATAATTGTCATATGTGAAAAAAAAAATTGAAACTCACAGCGACACTCCCATTCGCCCCCACGTGATCCAAAAAAGACAGCGCCAATTGCTCGACGAAATGGCCCGTACGAAAATTACGAATCGTGATTGCAAGTGTTGGGCTTTCTGATTGTTCCACAATCAAATTCAAATTATCCACATCCTCGACAATTTCTACCGCCCAATTGTCCCACGGTGGCCCCATTACACTGGGTAGATCTTACGTTTTTGAAATGACAATTGTGCAGTCTAAAATTGATTAAATTGAGAGGCAGTTTGGAGTAGACGTAGCAATGCTCGTGACTTTCTTTGATGAACATTTTGTAAATTTTTATTATCTGTTATATCTATTGAAGTTTTTGGTCATTCTTTCGCAGTTTTCAAAATTGTAAAAAAAATTATTTTTAAAAACTTTTCCAACTTTTGAATTTTTCAAAATGTTTAAAATTGAATTTTCCGATTTTTGAGCAATTTTCGCTTTTTTTGCACTTCTAAAATGATTAAACTTCTCCAAAAAAAAATCAATAGTTAAATTTATTGATTTTATTCAACTGCAGAGGTCAACTAGAAGCTTTAAATGAATAAAAAAAATTGTTTGAGTCTTTGCATTTTGTAAATTGTCATACCTCTCTTAATTCTGAATATTCCTTAATTTTTAATTATACAATTTATGAAATGGTATAAATTAGACGTAGTGATCTTCGTAATTCTCCTTGGAGTCTAATAGGTGGTTCAGACAATCTGTGAAGTCATCCTGCTCGAAACCAGAGTTGGTCAGGCCGTTGAATTTCTTGATATTTTTTATCGTCGAAATTTTGGTATGGAGGGACTCGAATAATTTTGATAATTCTGAAGTACTATGGATTCCAGCAAGCATCGCAACGGTTTTCACATCTGGAATGGATTAAAATTCTTGTAATTATTTAACAAATTCATATAATTATTCTCGACAATTTTTTTCTCTCAAAACTCTTCGATTTTTTTTTCAATTTTGACACTTTAGAGCTGCTTTGAGACTTAGTTTTTTCAATTGTCGAAAATTTGTCTGAAGATGTTTAATTTTATCAAATTTCCAAGGTTCCAAATTTTACAAATTTTCAAATTTTCCAAATTTTCCAAATTTTGCAAATTTCTAAATTTCCAAATTTTTCCACATTTTCCACATTTTCCAAATTTTCTAAATTTTCCAAATTTTCCAAATTTTCCAA
This sequence comes from Asobara japonica, assembly GCA_026005395.1. Classification (NCBI taxonomy): domain Eukaryota; kingdom Metazoa; phylum Arthropoda; class Insecta; order Hymenoptera; family Braconidae; genus Asobara; species Asobara japonica. The sequence goes on along the minus strand of BQMI01000292.1, from coordinate 1,030,787 downwards.
ACTACTCATTTATTTCCATTTTCCAGTTTCCTCTAATTTCTAAATTCTCCAATTTTTTTAGTGAAAAAATTCTCACCGTCTCCAACGGGCCAACCAGCGATGTCTCCATTTTCCCTGACGTTCCCCTTAAAAATCTTGGGAAAGGCCCTTGGAACCCTCAGAGGGGCCTCAAGGGTCGTCAAATGCGTTGCAGATGTATGACACGAGTACGCCAAATACATCGTCATCATTTCGTGGACTGTTGAGCACCTACAACAAAAAACATATCTCTTAAATTATGAGACTGAGAAAAAAAGTAATTTAACAGAAAACCTGCAGTTTTATATAAGGAACAACTTTCATTCAACACTTTTTTTCATATCTCTAACAGTTCATACGATATCTCCTGCTGGAGTACCATAAGCAGTCCTTAATACGACACAGACAGTAAAGTAATTTTACACAAAAATTTCCCAAATTTTAACAAAAACACGAAAATTTTTAATATGAAAAAATTAAGAAATTGAAAAATTTCTTTTTCCAAAAAAAAATTCTCAATAAAAATATTTTCAATAAAAAATTTTTCAATAAAAAAATTGTCAATAAAAAAAAAATCAGAACTTCTCATAATTTTTTCAAATTTCAAAAATTCAAAAAAGAAAAATTTTCCATGAAAAATTTCTTATGGGCAATTTTTCTTGGGGATGTTTCTCCAGAGATTTTTTTGCAGAGAAAAAATTTAGTAGGCCCACAAACACACCCACACACTTATCTAACATTAGACCTCCTTTCACCTGTAAGCAGGTTTCCCCATTTGCTTTCTGGCCTCAGCCATAGGTCTCTTAAGTCTATCCTGATGAACCCCCCTCAGGGTAACACTCTGCATGCACCTGTCGCCAGAAACATCAACACAAGGTGTCAGACTAGTCCAGATCGGTTCGTTCAAATCATCAAGAACATCAATCAGGTCCTTCTTCTCAGTCATCGGGAAGGGCAGTCCAAGACTGGTGGCAGCCGCCTTCCTTCCCTGTTTGTTCAGATCTGCGCAAAGGTCCGATAAGGATGACATGGTGTGCTCCTTATGGCGATATCTCATCGTCAAACCATCCAAGGCTGCTGCGAGAAGAGCGCTCGTCTGATATCTCGATTCCTGATAAGTAGATACTTAAATTATTCAGCGAAAGTAACTGAGTATCATGGACAGTCATTCCTAAAAATAATCCTCTTCATTATCACTTGCTCAGCATGCAGAGCAAGGAATTAATTCTGGAGCAAACTTTGAAGTAGCTGCAAGCATCAGGTTGGACCCACTATAGAAAGTTGTTTGAATCAGTTTAAAACTTAAAAAAAAAAAAAAAAAAAAAAAAAAAAAAAAAAAAAAAAAGTCTAAAGCTGATGATAACAGCTTGTGATTTCAATTTTTTACACACTCTATACACTCTGCTACACTGAGGAAAAAAAATACTAGCATTCAGCCAATGAATCGTTCTGCAACCAAAATGCATTCATCCAATTGCAAGTTTTCTCCAATGAAGAAAATTTTCTCAAATGAAAAAATAATTGTCTTGATTTGAGTAAACCTGCAATTGGATGGATGCATTATGGTTGCAAAAGCATCCAATTGCTGAATGCTAGTAATTTTTTTTCTCAGTATATGAATGATTTTCATTGAATTAAGGATATTCCACCTACATTGGCGAAGAGATAAAAATTGCTCGAAATTTTGACATAATGTTTTTGAAGCGGTAACAGATGCCTGTATGAAATTTGAGATTGATTCACAACACCGTTTTGTAGTTATTAATTATCAAAATTCTCAATTAACACGGCCTCTTATGGGAAAAATAAAAATTTCTGTAAATACAGTTGAAAATATAAAAATTTGTTGAAATTCTGAAAATTTACTATTGAAGCAGATATAAAACGATGGTAAAAATTTCATGACGATTGACTAAAATTTGTTTTTCATTAATTTGTTTAAACAATATAATATTGATTGGCAAAATCAAATGCAATATAATAATTTTCTATGGCTATCACTTCAACTAATTAACGCATTGAGATATTAATTGAAAATTATTGGCGATAAATATAACGAATTATGGAAAGGGCCATAAACTTGTGTTTTGACTATACGTGTTGAATATCCTTAAGGGGACAGATTGTCCTGTGGAAGGTGGTACCATTGGACGCTTTTGAAACTGGTACAGAGCAGGTGTTAGCATCAGCAAATGGTTGAGACTGTTTTTTGTAAAACCGTCCCATACCAATAGGAAGATATGATTGGTGAGAAAAGGAATGATCATCACTTCTTGGCAAATAGCTCTACAAAATGCAAAGATAGCTAAATAGGACACTGTGCTTTTTCATCAAATCTGTATAAGAGAGTGAAAAAGTATTCAAGCAGAAGTGATTTCCAGTCAATTTATTGGACAACGTTACCTGATCGTAGATCAAATGTGGGAAGGTCCTGAAGGGTTCCAGGGAGAGCCATGGTGTTTGTGCACAGGACAAGGGGCTGAAGAGTGAAGAATGCTCCGCCAGTTGCTGATAGCACAGAACAGTGTTCAATGCTCTCATCTGCTCCAAGGGCTTAGTGGCTTGAGTGTCCAGGGGGAAGGCTAGGATGCTCTTACCGTACTCGTCGTCTAGGTGCTCCAGGCAAGATGTGGCGAGTCCTCCAAAAGCATCAGAAGCATCCAGAAGGACCTGGATATTGAAGGAGCAAATGAGTATGTCCTAGAGCAGTAGACAGGAGGGACAGCATCACCTTCTTTCCAATCTCTCATTTTTCTCACCACAGAGCTCCCTAAATGATTTCAATTGTCTATAACGCTCTAACGCCAAAACAGTTGAAGATACGAAAAAAGTCAAACAACACAAAATATGTATTTTTTTATAAGGAACAACATTTGTTCGACACATTTTTGCGTATCTATAATATTTCGTGAGATACTGCGTTATAAACATTTGAAATTGTTAATAGCAATAGGAACCAGCAGACATATATGGAGCAAAAACTAATCAGCTCTAAGTTACGGCAAGACGCTTCGATTGCGTCATACAGGACCTCGATCGGATAATTTGTTCACGAGAAATCGTTACGGGAAACTTTTGGTTACATAGGTACATCGGCACACACACACACACACACACACACACACACACACACACACACACACACACACACACACACACATACAGACATTTTGTTTTGAATGGTCTAGAAAGGTCAGAAATGCCATGAAACGTGGAGATCTGATGGAAAATCGATTTTTCATTTTCGGGGGTAAAACCATAACTTCCACTATGAGGAAATTCAAAAGAGCCATGTTGAACGTGGGGTGTCCCTTCCCCATTATTCGTACCTGAAACCCTTGCATGAGATCGCACTCCTCAGCATACGCCCTAATTCTGTCGGAGAAGTCCTCCCGGAATGGCTCAGTGGCCCAGAGGTTCCTTCCATAGTGGAAGACATCGAATGGTGGATCGACACCCTTGTGCTGATAATCCTTGATGACGTTAACTGTCCTCGGGTGAAACCTGGGCACCAGGAAGTCCGTCCAACTAGTGACTTGGTTCTCCAAGTCGAGATGCTCGGCCTGGTCTGGGTCTTGAGGTTTCTCGAGGCTCTCGATGAAGGAGGACTTCGGGAGGGGATCTTCGGTTTTTATTTCTAGGGAATCCAGCGCCCAGAGGTCCGTGGCGGGTGCGTCTGCGTCCGGAATACTGTCGTACAGAGTTCCACGCTCGGGGAGGTAACCCAGGGCCCCCTTGAGGTCGACAAGCAGAAGCCGGGGTGTGTATGTTACCTCTCTCTGGAAGAATACTTTTGGATGCTTGTAATGAGTACGTGTGTAGGAGGAACCTGGGGGCTCTCGGAAGATTCCCAGGATTTTTTAGACACTGTTTGGGGCGTCTGGTAAGTTATATATCTTGAGTTGAGGATTTGTTTATCGTTTTTTTTTTTCTATAGAAAAAATCAAAATTGGGGTTGGGATCTTAAAATTTGGGATTTTGAAATTTGGGATTTTAAAATTTGGGATTTTGAAATTTGGGATTTTGAAATTTGGGATTTTAAAATTTGGGATTTTGAAATTTGGGATTTTAAAATTTGGGATTTTGAAATTTGGGATTTTAAAATTTGGGATTTTGAAATTTGGGATTTTGAAATTTGGGATTTTAAAATTTGGGATTTTGAAATTTGGGATTTTGAAATTTGGGATTTTAAAATTTGGGATTTTGAAATTTGGAATTTTAAAATTTGGGATTTTGAAATTTGGGATTTTGAAATTTGGGATTTTGAAATTTGGGATTTTGAAATTTGGGATTTTAAAATTTGGAAAAAATGATCGAGAGGGAGAATGTTATTTGGAAAGATTCTGTTGGCAAAGTTTATTCTTTTGAAAAGTTTTTTTTTTCAAATCTGTTTTTACTTACTCTGGGATTTTCACCAGCTCTGTACAGCACATCGTTGTTAACTTCTGAGGGGTTTGACGGGTCGTATGAGAAGTTCGTTTCCTGGAAATTAATTTGATGGATATTAGGAGGGTCATATAGCTCGGGGTGGGATTTAAATTTTTTTGTAGGAGATAACTTTTTTTAGATTTTTTTCCTTTTTTTTTTTTTTTAATTTTTCTGAAGTTGTGAGTACCGAATTTTCCAGCATTTAGTGAAAACGAGAAAAACAAATTTTGTTCGGTTTGAAAAATTAAGACTTTTGGGAAATTGGAACTAATGATTGTTTTAGTTTAAGTTTTCAAGCATTCTCCATTATTAATATCTATTACCCCAACTGCAAAAATTTCGAAACATGAGCTCTTTTTGGGAGTAAAAAAATTCTCCTTATTTGTGAACTTTATAAAAAAAAATGAGCCAAATCTTTTACAGATTTTTACTGTTGTATTTAGAATGACAGCTATCCAAGTAGAAATGTCTCAAATTAATTTTGAATAAAATTGAGCGCAAAATTCGATTATTTTCAAAATTTCATTAAAATGTATATACATAGATATACATGGTGACATTGGTGTATATATGTATGATTGGTACCATGTTCCGACATTTTTTAGGTTAGTTCCAAAGATTGTTTATGTTTGGCCATAATCACCTGTAGATTCCACCAATGTGCTCCGACATAATTAGAATAATGGCCAAATTGAAGAGTGATGATTTCCCGCGTCATTTTCACAGTATTCTGCAATAGAAGCGCCAATTAAATCAATTTTATTTCAAATGTTTTAACCCATTTGAGTCGGTATCCAACGTCGTATTAGCCGGGGAGTGGGGCAATCACGTGACTGCAAGTGTGCCCGCGAAAATACGAACACGTGGTTATGAATGCGCTGTTTATAATTATAATGGTCAAATTGAATAGTGATAATTTCCCGCATCAATTTGACAGTGTTCTGCAATAGAAGCGCGAATAGAATCAATTTTATTTCAAATGGTTTGACGCATTTGACTCGGTATCCAACCTCGTGTTAGCCGGAGAGTGGGGGAGTCACGTGACTGCACGAGCGCCCGCGAAAATACGAACACGTGGTTATGAATGCGCTGTTTATAACTTTCAGTCTTTTTATTGATCCAAAGTTTCACGGTGAGAGGGACCGGTATCTTTTGCAGTGCCGCTTCAGCATCTCGGAATAATTTCAAAAATAAAAATAAAAAATTGACATTTTCTGGAAATTTAAAAATGTCACACTCGTATCTCTCCTAGCGATTGAAGTTCCACGTGGCATACATTGTTGCGTCAATAAATCGTTGATTGGAGATGAATAAATAACTAGGGCTATAAATTTCCTTAAATGGTTGGTCTTCAATTATTAATGAGTTCTAGAAGGCTATTTTATGCGCCTATTTTTACCAGAAATTAGACATTCGCGCAAGAGTGTAGGACAAAATCTTCGGGGACCATTCATTGCTCGAGATGAACATTCAAATTTTTGCAGACTGCAAGCTCCGCGGTCAATCGATAAATTGCGAGTCGCTTGAAATCCGCGCTTTATCTCGTGGACCAGAGGTCGCGCATTAAGGAGGTCAAGGATTTCCTCTCTCTCAAGCGCACAATCGTCAGTTCCTACTGCAGCAATCCTTATCATCCCCTCCTGGATATATATATATATATATATATATGCCTTGTTCCCCATCGTAATCACCCAAAATGCACCCCAAATGATGAGAAAAAGGAGGAGGAATTTTGATAATCGATCTATTTTGGTCGCGGTGTAATAAATCTCAATTAATGATGGAGCACTTTTTTATACACACTATCAACTATATGTAGTCATCTGCGGCAGTAAAATCCATTAGAGGAAATAATATGTTGCAAGTTATTGCAGTACGCTCATTTCAGAAATTCCGCGAATTACAAATAGCAGTTTTTCAAGTAACAAAAACAAATTGGACTTTTTGAAAATTTGACATTTCGAAAAATTTGGAATTTTTGAAAGTTTGAAATTTTTGAAAATTTGAAATTTTTGAAAGTTTGAAATTTTTGGACATTTGAAATTTTTGGAAATTCGAAATTTTTGAAAATTCGAAATTTTTGAAAATTCGAAATTTTCGAAAATTCGAAATTTTCGAAAATTCGAAATTTTTGAAAATTCGAAATTTTGAAAAATTTGAAATTTTTGAAAATTCACAATTTTTGAATTTCCAAATTTTCAACAATTTTTGACGATATATGCATATATCTTGAGGCTCTTTAACATTCCTGAAAAAGCACAATAAAAATAAGACTAAAAATCTATATGGACCTCGCTAAACCCAACTCAGCGCTGAGCCTCTAGGTGGCGTTTGGGTTATCTGGCATCCCAAACACATTTTATAATCAGCAAAATTGAGCCAGTCCCCACGAGATGGTCAGGCTCACGAAGTCAAGATCACCACAGTGCCATTAATAAACTCTAGTTCAAAAAAATATACAGTAATAGTTCCAATGTAAACGCTAGTTCACCTTGTTTTCCACACAGTGAAAACAGGCCTTACTTACCCACAATATAATAGTACCTAGAAATTCAGAGAGTTACCACTTTCAAATACAGTTCAACTAGTTTAAGTAGTTGTAAAAAAATGTTGATAGATAACATTATCTATGTTGCGATCCTCCTAGTGTGCATCGCATTCGGCCAACTATTTCGCAATATTAAAAATGCAAACAACAAAAAATGGCTCTCCACGGGCTTCGGAATTTTCGTCGCTTACATAGTGTCAGGGGTCCATGTGCTTCATCCCCTAATTTGCACAATTATCACAGCAATTTTAATCACTAATCTGCCAAATAGGTGAGTTGTGCCATTCTGTTTCTAACAGTGAACTAAACAACACTTTTTTATTTCAGAAAAACATTAAAAAATTGTGCGGATAGAAGTGTCAATAATACCACGTGGTCACCATGAATTTGTCCATGCTTTTAGAAATTTCGAAATTGTTTTTCAAGTATGAATTTTTGAGTGAAAATTTTGGGCATTTGTCAATCTTTCAAACACCCGATATTTGTTTTTTTTTATTTTCAATTTTTGAATGTGAATAACAGAAAAATTCTGAAAAGTTGACCTTGAAAAAAAGTTTCTATAGTGACGGCAATAAATTTGTGTAAACATTTTTATATTATGTGTAATTAATTACATTTGATAATAGTTTTGACATTGGAAGTTTTCGATTCTCAATTATGGTTTAAAAAAAACATTTCGTTTTTTTTCAGTATTATAATATTGAAACGAAATTTGAATTTGTTATTAAATTCGTTAAGTCAAATCTGTCAATGCGGAATACGTTTACATATTCGTACTAACATTTTCATATAAAAGATGGGATTTATTGAAAGTAGAAGTGAATTAAAGTTTGAATTGATTTTTAAATCAACATTCCAGAAAGCATATCGAGATACGCGGCAGCGTCTCGGCCAAGTAACCATTTTTACTTATTTGTCCAGTCCCTTTTATCTGCTTATCTCAGTCTTAGTCTCATCATCTCAGAAACAGACCAATCGGCAGAGAGCTGCTGCGTATCCATACGCGTCCCAACTACCCCCACCACTACGCCTTTATAAAAAAATTCAATTTAAAATGAAGCGGCACTAATTACGTGGAAAAGAACGTCGCTTTTATTGTATAAATCGCATATGCCCGTTACACTCGTGCCCTTACTTCATTTGTTGGATGGTTTTTAACGTAGATACATTCCACTCAATTTTTCGTATTTACATTTTTCGTGATTCACATTTTTTTTGGCCAGAATTAAGTTTGCAAGTTGCCTGTAATCTGAAGTTGGCTCTCAGGTTGTACGCGCCAAAGAGAATTGACTGAAGTAGAGGCTTAGTTCTCGGCGTTCGGCCGACCCCAAAACCGCTAGATACTGACTCGGCCAGGAGTGCTAAGGCGCCGCAGTCCATTTTGACGACTGAGTGATTCACCGTAGTTAGGAGGCGGTTGGAAGATAATTAGGACAATCATATTGGTATCGCTACCTTTTTCAATGGCGAACAATGGTACGTTTTTTATACAATTTTTGGATGCGTAGTTTTTGAAAAAGTTTTTGGTGGGGGGGGGGAAGGGGATGGGTGGTGGTGGGTGGGTGGGGGGAGGGGGATGGGTGGTGGTGGGTGGGGGGAGGGGATGGGTGGTGGTAGGTGGGGGGTGGGTGTTGAATGTGAGTCGCAATCAAGATTGGCATGACGGGTGTTGTACATTATCAGTAATTTCAGTTATATACAATAGCTCGTTATGAAACCCACCTGAAAAGAAATATCGATTCAATATTGTCCTTCTCGGAAAAGTACAGGTATCAGACGGAATTGTATAATTTTCAAGTCGTCGGAATTTTCAAAATTTCAGTAAATGAGTGGGGTGGGGGTGGTGGTGGGGTGGGGGCGAAATTCCAAAAATTTCATAAACTTGACACAAATTTTCTTCAGATTTTTTGCATCAATCCCCCCCCCCCCCCCCGCCAATCATAGGTCCTTCTTCATAATCTGTTTTTGCAAAAACTAAGCATCCGAAAATTGTATAAATAACGTACCATTGTTCACCATTGAAAAAGGTAGCGATGCCAATATGATTGTCCTAATTATCTTCCAACCCCCTGCTAACTACGGCGAATCACTCAGCCGTGAAAATGGCCTGCGGCGCCTTAGCACTCCTGGCCGAGTCAGCATCTAGGGGTTTTGGGGTCGGCCGAACGCCGAGAACTAAGCCTCTACTTCAGTCAATTCTCTTTGGCGCGTACAACCTGACAGCCAACTTCAGATTACAGGCAACTTGCAAACCTAATTCTGGCCAAAGAAAATGTGAATCGCGAAAAAGGAAAATACGAAAAATTGAGTGGAATGTATCTACGTTAAAAAACATCCAACAAATGAAGTAAGGGCACGAGTGTAACGGGCATATGCGATTTATACAATAAAAGCGACGTTCTTTTCCGCGTAATTAGTGCCGCTCCATTTTAAATTGAATTTTTTTATAAAGGCGTAGTGGTGGGGGTAGTTGGGAAGCGTATGGATACGCAGCAGCTCTCTGCCGGTTGGTCTGTTTCTGAGATGATCTGAGACTAAGACTGAGATGAGCAGACAAAAGGGAGTGGACAAATAGGTAAAAAATGGTTACTTGGCCGATACGTTGCCGCGTATCTCGATTTATTTCATTAACGATGTCTGAAAATAAAAAAAAAACGAAAAAGGCCCACTTTGTCGGTATGCGAATTATGCATGATATTGCTTCCTCGGTCCTCAAGTCCATCCGATACTACCAAAGGCGATATGAAAGATCAGAGAGTCAGATTGATGTTGCTGTAGGTAGGAGATCTGAAGAAGCTAGATCCGACAAAGTGGGCCCTTTTCAGATATGACGTCCAGGACATCATGCTGACTTCATGACACTTCCCGAACATGAAAATCTCCTCCTAATGTTGATGGCTTTTATTTCCAGAACGAGGCATATAGCTGCATTTTTCTTCTCCTTCTTCTACCTTCTCTTCATACTTCGTCTGGCCGACTGGTACGGATTAGCAGTTCCCAATACTCATGCAAATCTTCTGCAGATGATGCTGACACTTAGGCTTGCGGGTCTAGGCTTCGAGCTGAATGGTGCTGAGGAGAGCCTGAAAGATGACCCTGATAATGGGACCTACAAGGCGATGAGGAGCATCAGTTTTCTCGATATATGTCACTTTGCAATGGGCTATACTGGACTATTGACAGGTAACTATATCATAATTAGCTGCTCCAGTGATCATCAGGTGGCGAGGAGACATACCTGAGAGACGTTCTATGCTAGTCAGAAAATCACTGATGGACCTTGTGTTCAAGCTTGACCCTGCTAAAAAAATGTTAGTCGATCCACCCACTATTTCAAAATTGTGCTCTTTTCCCATCTTTGATCCTGAATATTTACCATTTTTATTTTGTCCCCCAGGTCCTTACTACACCTACAGAACCTACTACGACTGCATACATCGAAATTTTGGTGACTACATCGACTGCAAGGGCCAGACCCTCGCTAAGCTCAAGCTCATTGCAATAACAATTGTCCTCCACCTGTTCTTCGACTTCTACTACCCCATAAGTGTAGGTAGAGATAATAACGACCTTTAAATTCCAGTCTTTAACTTTAAAAATTAGCTGAGTGTTGCATGGTTTTTTTCTTAGAAACCAGATTTTTTCTATACGGCAGAAGCGCTTCGTATATGATATACAGTAGAGCTCCCTTAATTTTCCGCTTCCTTTATTTTCGCTGTACTCCCCTCACGACTTGTCTCCCCTCAAAAACCTTCTCCCACTCCCCGTACTTTGTCTATCCTTGTTTTCGACGTCATGCGCTCCAGACTGCGCAGCGTCTCAATAGTGGGACCGAGCATTCATGAAACATAACCTATTTACTTGATACATAGTCCGTTTACTTCTGCTCTTATTTCCCCTTCCGCTCCCGACAACCCCCACCACGCCAACCAACCAGAGGGCAGAGTGGGGGGCTTCCTTAATTTTTTTTTCCACGAAATTGCTTCAAGGTCACCCCCCCCCGAGCTCGGAAAATAAAGGGAGCTCTACTGTAAAGCCGCTTCCGTTTTGGAACCGCGCCCCTTACGGAAAAACAAAAATGACAACTATGGTCACTGTCTTTCCCCTCTTGAGCAACCCCTACTATAGAATTCGAATTCAAATACTTGCGCGCCGAGTTCCACTCAGCCAGCCTCATACACTATATAGCCCAGTCAATCTAGCCGGAAAAGAACTTCTATGCAAAATCTCACACCCTTCGGACTGAAGTATACCAAAAAATAGATAAAAATGCACTGAATAACATATCAAAATGTATAGTGGCCACATTGAGGGCTTTAAAAGTTATTAACAAAAAACTGAGGCAAAAATCGCACTTTATTTGTTCAATCGCGAATAACTCTTTTCTCATTCACTTAATCCATATAGTCAAGAGGACTTTTTTTGTTGAGCAAACAATTAGCTTTCAAAATGAGTCGGCAACCACTATCGAAAGACGCATCGTTAATTAACTATGAATTTTTTCAAGTGGTTGTTTTTGGCCACAATCAAATGTCGGTATCACAGCACGCCACGTATCTCGGAAAAATGGTGTGGGTCACGTGGTTCGTGCCGAATTCAAATGAGATGCGCAGTAAGTCCATTACTGGTCTATGCGCATTTCCTTTTTCCACCGCGTTGACTGGTGTCGCGTCGGTTGCTATGTCACGCTTTTCGATAGTTTCTTTCGTCTCTCCTTTCTACTATACGATTAAGAGGTCTTGAAAGCAAAAAAAGACTATCAAAATGCGGCGAAAACTTGCCGCCTAGAATTCTCGACGAAAAAGGCATGAAAAAATATGAAACTTACCTTAAAAAATTTGTAATTTTTCTGGTCCCCGAGTAATTTTTTAATGCCCTTGTCGTCGAGAATTCTAGGCGGCAAGTCTTCGCCGCATTTTGATAGTCTTTTTTTGCTTTCGAGGCCTCTTAAATGGTTAAATAACCAAATTTTGGAACCAACTGATTTATCGTTGGTCATTTCAGTTATAGTTGACCGGGGGGGGGGGGGGGGGTGTGGCAACGCTTCATCTTTGGTACGTAAAGAACTATGTAATGTTTTTCAGTACGTCTACACCGATGAATTTCGAGCACGCTCTCTGCTGTACAGATATTCCTACGTTTATCCCTCCTTCTTCAATTTCAAAATGCGGCTCTATGCTGGAATGATGCTGTCGGAGTGTGTTTGCCATATGGCGGGACTTGGAGCTTACCCCTCGAGCTGCGAGCCCCAGTCAGGACTCGGACCGAAGAATTACAAGAAGGCTCTGGAGATGTAAGGATAATTGCTCATGATCCTTTTTGTTGATTTGATCGGTTAGATACAGTCAACTCCCCACCAGTACACGTCCCACAAGTTGATGGATCCCTATAGTGACTATTGTCATGACCCCACTATCCCCTCAAGCGCCGCCTCCCCACCACTGCCCAAATGGCCCCGTGCGAATTTAAATGCTACTAGCGCCACAGCGACCGGGATCTTCAACTTTTCGAATGAATTTTGTTTTATTTAAATCATTTGAAGTTCGAAAGATTTTGATTTTTAATTTTTCTAATTAAATTTGAGGTTGATTTTTTTTTTAATTGAATTTAAAAAATAGATATGAATTTTTGCATTGGAATCTGAATTTGAAAAATATTTTCAAGCTGACATTGAATTTTAGAATTGGAAAAATGAAATTATAGAATTTTCGAATTTAGAGAAAATTGTAGAAAAATTTTGGTATGGTCTTGGATAATTGTAGATGATTTGAGAAACTTTTTTGATTTATTAGAGCTGATGATCCTGAGAAGCTGAAGACCGAGAAGATGGACTTTGAGACTAGTCACAATATCGATATTTACCAAGTTGAGACTTGCTATTTGGTACGAAAAGCAATGAAGTCTTGGAACATAACTGTGCAGTATTGGATGGCAGCTTACGTTTATAAACAATTCCCGAGTAAATATCTCAGGACAGCTGCGACGTTCATTACATCAGCTGTTTGGCATGGCTGGGCCTTTGGATATTACCTAACTCTACTTTCCCTCATATTTTTCCTGCCCATGGAAGATCTCTATGTGAAATTGTACAAGCAGAGCGCGGACGGTAGCCTGGTAAGTTCACCCTCATTTTTCTCAAATTCTATGGGGCCCACAAAAAATTGTATGGGAACTTTTTGGCGGGGAATTCAATTATCTACAAAAAATGTCTCTAGAGTTTTTTTGTAGAGCCAGTAGTTCAAGAGATACACAGCTTCATCAGTTTTAGTCTCATTCTCGTCAATTCAGCTCCAATTGAATTTTCGAATTTTCTTACATTTTTTTTTAGTCAAAAATTTCATGCAGATTTTTTTTCAAATGCGTGAAGTATTCATCTCATTTCTTTTTTTTTCAAATTGCACATTTAAAAATTTTGGGGTTTTGAAAATTTGAAATTTTTAAAAAATTTGGAGATTTCGAAACTCGTCAAAATTTGGAAATTTCAAAGAAAGGAAGAGTGGAAATTTGACCACTTTTGGAAACTTTCCAAAAATTTTCAAAAAAAAAAAAAAAAAAAAAAAAAAAAATCAGATTTTGAAAATATTTGAAATTTCCCTTTCGATTTTTTTTTTGCAAAAATTAACAAAATACACAAATTTTCAGGTGAAAAAAGGCATATATGGTCTGCTGTGGTTCCTGAGATTGTCCTGCATGTCTTACCTGGGAATAGGTTTCCAATTGCTGGAGTACCACAACACAGTATACTATTTCTCCAATATATTCGCTGCGGGCCACGTCTTCGTTGGACTGTTGTACATAGTCGGCAAATTAGTGAAGCAAGAACCACTAGTGGACCCCTCGAAGAGGCTGTGAAGTTACCAATCACTTGATTTTACGAGAGTACCTTGAACCCCTAGATCTTCCGCTAATGAATTATTGGACAGACAAACTGAAGGATGTGATAATTGCACAATTACCCATGCACAATAGGTAATGGATCAGGGATTTTATAAAATGACTATTGAGGAGTTGCGGATATGGAGTCTCAATAAATTAATTCAGATTGTTCAATCAATTTCCTCAATTTATTCAATTACTCTCCGATGAACTGCATGCAGCTGAAAACTGGTAGAGTTCAGGAAGTGCAAAAGTTGAATATCTCGTTAAGGGTGGGGGGTGGAGAAAAATTTGTAAGACACTTTTTATACGGAATTAAATTCCCCACAAAAAAGGTCCTTTGATGTTCTTCGCCAGAGCCCATAGTTTACAAGATATTGACCAAAACGTGGGAAACTCAACAGAAGCTTCAACGGCGGAAGTCTAAATGGGCTCACGGTTTTTGGTGAATATCTCCGAAACTATGGGGTTTATGGGAAAATTCTGGAGACACTTTTTGGAGGGAAGTACATTTTGCACAAAAAATGTGGTATATGGTTTTTTCGTATCATCGACCCCTGACGAGATATTCACGATTTTCAAAAAATCGATTTGCCACCTCAACTGAAGTGTGATTAACCGACGAATACCTACTTCCTGTTGCCTGCAAATTATCAAAATTATTAGTGATCAACATATTCCCCAATTCGCGAAAAATGTCGCGCGTTTTTATTCCGCGTCTGGTAATAGTGGACAAGCGAAATAAAATTGGTGGAAAACCAAAACGTGACTTGCCGCGTTTTTTAGCTCGCGATTATTTCCGTAACGAGTCGTTTTATTTTTGGTGAATATAATTGGATGTAATTGAATGGATCCACACAAACAATTCGTCGAGTGTTTTGTGAAACTCGGGGAAAATTTACTTCGTCCTGGGAAGGAAAGTCGGAAAAATGTGATATTGATAGAGTTGAGAATATTTTTACGAAAATTGTCGTAACTTCAGAGATTTGTAAACTCCAAATTTTTTGGTCCGGGCCCTTTTTGAAGGTTCAAAGTTTTGGAAAAAAAAGGAGAGACCATTTTAGAAAAATTTAAGAAAATTTTTATGTTGGCATCTTAAAATTTTCCAAAATTTTCAGTCTCCCAATTTTTAAGATACTTTCGAAGTTTTTGAAATCTTCAGAAAACCCTACAAAAATCATTAAAAAATCCAAAAAATTTTGAGGGGATTCCAAAATTTCAAAAATGTTGAATTTGAAAAAAAAACAAAATTAGATTTGAAAAGTCCCAAAATTTCGAAATTGTGAAACATGCAAAATCCACCTGTAAAACGGATTTTCAAAAAAATTCAAATTTTCGGAAATTTCGGAAACTTTCGGAATTTCAAAAATTTCGAAAATTTCAAAAACTTCAAAAATTTCAACTGTTATGACCCTCTTCAGAATACCTAAATGAACCGCGGATATTCCCTACTTCAACGAGGTCTGCGCGTAAATTTAATCGTTTCATTGACTTTTGAACTCCCAAAGAACCGTTCCCGCAATAATCGCGGAAAATATTAGATATGAGTGTTTGCTGTTTGAATTTCGCGTAAAAGTTTTGACGTGTTGTCTCAGAATAGTAACTGGAACGAAAAATCCTGGTCTTCTAGGAACTTGAAATTCTCTGCAATAACGTTGCTTCCAAAAATTCAACAAAAAAAATTGAAGCATTACAAAAAGAAATCGAAACCTTTTCAAAAGTGGGAAAAGAATAAGAATTTTTTTGGGTTTCCAGGGATGGAACGAAACCACGGAAATTCAGAAGGTTATGACATTTGGAAATCTCAGAATTAAAATTTGACTTTTTGAAATTGTTTTTTTTTGTGTTTGACATTTAAAAATTTGCAAAAAAAAAATCCAAAATTTATTTATATACTTTTCACAATTTAATTTTCTCCAACCTTCAGAAAAATTTGCAACCATTTTGCGTGACTCCATAAAAAAAAACACATCAAAAAGATATTTTAAAATTGAGACAATTTCAAATGTTAAAATTTCCAAAAGTCAAAAAAATTCAATCAGGCAAGACATTCTAAAATCGTACATAAAAATTGAAGAATTCTCAAAAAGGTTAAACTTGAAAATGAAAATGAAAAAAATAAATGTTTAATTTTTGAAAAATAAAAATTCAAAAATTATTGGAAAATCTGAAAAAAATGCAGGAAAAAAAAATATGCCCCATATCTCGAGATATTCGCCAAGCCCGACCCCGGAAGTCGTAAAATTTCTGGAAAACGCCCTCAGCACAAACTCCCATGACGCCCAGTCAAAGTTCTCGCAATCACGTGCCGCATATTCCCCTCTACTCGCCCACCGATGGTGTCTGGTGATGACTTATTAACTGTCGAATCGTTAAATTTGGCTGCATAACCCCACGAGATGACTCGAAAATGCCTAACATTTATTCGCGATCAACTGCTTATTCACCAGACGACCAAGCGCCTCTCGACAACAGCAAACAGCACTGATCACCGCTACTTCCGGTCAACTGCTTACTCTCAGCTACCCCCATCATCGGCTACACTCGACACGCCACTCCTTTCCACCGCCTGTGGCACCATAAAATCACAACTTAGTTACGTGCAATAACTTCGCTGCATCCATTACAATTTTTTTTTTACATTTTCTGACCAATTTGCAAATTTTGAAAAACCTCAAAAAAATCGAAATTTCGAAATTTGAAAAATTACCATTTTAGAAATTTTTCAAATTTTCAAAATTTCGATGACGTGCAATTTTTCAAAAATGCCCAGAAAATTAGAAACCGGAACAGAATTAACTGTTCTATATATTTTTTTTATGGTGGATGGAGGCATGGGAGAGCGAGTTTAGGGACATTAAGGGTGCAATGGAGGTGTTGTAAAATTTTTCTACAATTTCATAACGACCCATTCTCATCTCTTTTTTTTTTTAATCCTTTTTGACCCTAAAATTTTCGAATATTTTCATTCTTGCGATAGTCGTTATGTCCTTAAGAACTCGGTCTTTGGGAATTTGTCGAAATATAGAAGGACTTATGAGGAAAATATTCAATCACACAAAACGAGCTTTTGACACAGTCTTTCCAAAAATTCAGAAATGTTCAAAATCGGAAAAATTTCGAATTTCAACCATTTCCAAAAAAATCAGAAATCAAAGAGTGCCAAAGTTTCATAGAACTACCCCTACATGGATTTTTGTGATTCAAGATTTTTTAGCTTCCTACTGAGTTTTTTCTTCTTAACAGACAGTTTTTTTTATCTTAAAAAAAATAGAGCCTACTACTAATCATCCGAACTTCCGAAAACAGAAATCGTAAAAATTTCGAAGTGCCCGAACTTCTAAAAGTTTAAAGTAAATCTTAAAACCTGCAAAGGAGTGAGAAGTGAGACAACCACTAAATTCAAAATCTTGAGATCGTGACAATTTTCGAACTTTCTAAAAGTTCAGAAATTGTAAAAAAGCGAAAACGAAAAAATCAAAAGGGCTCAAAAAATGAATTCTAACTTTCTCCCAAATTTTGGGAATTCGACAAACTTTCTAAAATTCTGGAATTCTAAATTAAAAAAAAAAAAAAAAAAAAATTGAGCCCTCAAAATTGATCCGCCTTTCCCCCGACCCCGCAAATCGCGTCTTAATTCCCCTCAACCCCCATATAGCCCATGTGTTCCTCCTGCACATGAATGTTCGAGTCTACGTGGTCGTTTGTTCTTAGTTACTTTATTATAAATGGCAAACGTACATAAATAAACCTGAAAAATTGATAATTACAGAAAAACGCAAAACTTACGGTCTAGAAAAGTGGTTTCTACACACTGCGTCTACATCAATAATTATTTTCCTTTTCCACTCGTATTTTTTCTTTTTTTTTTTCTTTTGAAAAATTTATTTTGTAAGAATTATTACGCATCGTGAAAGGTTCTGAGGTTTTCATCAATTCACCTCTGTCAATTAATTTACTCAATATTAGTCATTTCTATCGTAAATGAGATTATGAATAAAAAATGATACATGTACTTATTTTTTAAAACAGGGAATATAATCAGAAGTCCTAAATTCAATTTCTTTTTTTTCCACTAATCGACAAATATAGTCATCGAGTAAATTGATAAATGATGGGTAATTTTAATACCGGATATCCTTTTTTTTCCTTCAATTACTTTCAAGTAATTCATAGTCGAAAATTTATTGAACATTACAATTAATTCATCTTCAAATTTGTTTTCATATTTGGTTGTTAAAAATAATAATAATAAAAAAAAAAGCCCAAGTGCGTGCCCTGGTTAATTATGGAAGAGAAAACAAGCTAAGTAATGAAATAATTGTGAATTTTTTTTGTCGAACGTGCTAATTATTTTTTTTTTTTGCTTTTTTCGTTCGTTTTTTTTTTTGCTTTTTTTTTAGGTGTGGAGAGTAGTTTTAATGTACCTTTTAAGATATTTCGAGAACGAATCGGGCATTTTGGAGTGACTGGCTCAATTGGCTACTCTCATACCAGTTCAGCCGCTTCAATCTCTGAAAAAGGAAAATAAAGTTAGCAAATGATTGAATTCATTTTAAAAAAATTGGGCGAGGGGGATTTAGAACTGAAGTGAAACAATTTATTTTAGGAAACTACCGTCAATTTTTTGGATTTTTTTTTTTTTTTTAAACGTGCTTAAAATTTGTTTTACAATCGCGATTTTTTGACGGTTTATTATTTGACTATTAATGAAATAAAATTGCAATTGATTCAACGAGTATTTTTAGATAAAAATGCCCTACCTCCACAACTTTTTTCTTTTACATGGAATTGAGTGGTGCGCATGCGTGTAGGTAGTCCGCGCATGTGCAAGCAACTTCAATTTTTTGAAGGTTTGTCATTTTTATGATTGACCTGAGGGAAATCAATTCAACCAGCAATGTGATCGCTAAAAATGAAAACCCCGACGAAAATACCTGTTTACAAATTATGGAAAGGAATGTGAAATTTTTGTAACTCAATTTTTCGTAAATGTTGACCCTAAAGAGCTCCCAAAAATTTCTAACATACCTCCAACAGTTCCAAAAATCTTTAATTAAATGCCCAATTTATTTTATAAATTTTTAGGTTTTATAAAAAACATTTTACTTTGATTTAATATATGGTAAGCTTGATTTTTTTAAAATTACACATAGTCTTAATATTGATTTATACCATTCATTTTTTTCGTCCATTTGGTTTTTGTCGTGTTATCATTAATTTCAAGTTTTTTCTGCTTCATTCTTTTATTTCGTCGTCATTCATTTTTTTCCATCTCTCATTGGTAAACCTCATAAGATTCAGAGGTGCAAAAAGTAACTATGGAAACCCATACCTTGACTTTGAGCGACTGTTATTCTGCCTGTTATCAACGCTCTTGCTGCGCGAACGTGATTTACCTCTGGAGCTTTTGCTGTCTGAGCGCGATCGACTATGACTGCGACTATAGGATCGACGATTGCGATCGCGATCACGACTGCGTGACCTCGATCGAGATCGGGATCGAGACCTCCTGCGATCGCGGCTGCGGCTGCGAGATCTGTGAATAAATAACAAATAAATTTTTTTTTTATTTATTTATTTTTTTCAAATTTTGGAAGAGAACTTTGCAAAATTTCATTTTCGTTCAAGTTTTGTTTTTCTCTCTCCACTTTTCTTTTCACGTTTTTAAAAACTTCTGTATAATAAATTTTATAGATTTCTAAATATTAAAATTTGTTTTTTTTTTCTTTCAAGTTTTGAAAGGTTTGAAAAAACAAACAGCTAGCTAAAACCCAAGAAAGTTGTTTTTTTTTAATTGTAAACTTTCATAAATTTTGGCGCGCAAAGATGAATGGAAAAGTATAAAATATCCTTTAAACACGTTTTTTTTTTTTCAATTCACTGACCTTCCTCCCCTGCGGCGACTTCCGCGGCTTCTGTGTGGAGACGTGGGTCTTCCATATCGAGCCATCTGGACACGGAGCTCCCTGCCGTCCAAAAGACGTCCATCCATAGCGTCTAGTGCGTCCTCTGCATCGCGCTTATCATAGAACCTGCAAAAAACAATATTCATAAATTATAAAATCCTTCCAAATTCCACAAAAAAAAAAATTCACATGAATTTTGCCGTCACATGAAAAAGGCCCACTTTGTCGGTGCCTTAATTCCCTACGCTTTTCTCTCGACAGTTATCAGCTGATCCAATAGTAATATTGGAAAACGGTTTTTACAATATTAAACGAAAATTGGGTTCATTTAATTTATTATTATTATTATTATTATTATTATTATTCAATGAGATGGAATGAATATTTAAAATAAGGGTTGACATTATTTTTTTAAAATATTGTCAAAAATATTCTGCAGTGAATTATTTTAATTCAAACACGAATACGTCTTTTTTTTTTCTTGATAGTTTACTCAGAGGAAGTGCAATTTGAAATTATCGAAATTTCGTCAACGCTCCTAAATAATAAAAGTGATAAAACAAAAACATTGCAAAATCAGGAGGAAAAAAAAACATGGCGGAGAGTCGATGACAAACTAAAAATATTGAACCTCATGCTCTTTTTTCCTCACCAAAAGCCGCGAAAAACGCAATGCCAACGATTTCTCGAGGACAAAAACATGGAGGGTATGACGTCATCACGAGACACGCCACACCACGCCATAAGGCGAGCTTTTTTTTCTGTGGGAAGAGAAACCCTTTTTCCGGATAGTACTACTGGCTTATAACACGTTGCAAATTCAAATTTTCCCGCGCAAAAATATTTATTCAATAGTTCATTTTTTTTTACTCGTAATTAATTTTTTTAGTGACTATAACTATGGATCCAAATAGATTTTTTTTGGATGAAAAAAAGTACCGTTAGAAACTTCACATGAGAAATTGAAACCCAAAAAAAATTGACATTTTCTAATTTAAAAAATATATATATATATATATATATCATAAATATGAATCTGCCCCAAGGCGTTTCCGGAGTAAAAAAAAAGTTTACGCTCCAAAAATTTAACAAAAAAAAAAAGTATCGATTTCGAGTGATTTCGATAAATCGATTGTTCGCTGATTTCCGAGTAATTGGGTAAAATATAAAAAAAAAATCTGCATTACGAAAATTCGACGTCATGCTTTTTTGCGTTTTGATAAAAAATAATGTTTTTGTAATAGTGAAAGGCAAAAAATGAGTTTTACGTACCTTACGAAAGCAAAACCTCGGCTTTCACGAGTAAAGCGATCCCGGGGGATGTAAATGTCCCCGACTTCTCCGCAACGCTCAAAAACGCGACGCAAATCCTCTGGTGTTGTCCGATAGGTCAAATTATCGACCTTAAGGGACACCATCCCGTCTATACGGGGCGGCGGACGTCCGTAACTACTCATATTCGCTGAATTACGAATTTTTGCGGCGGTATATTACACTTTTGGTTGAAGTAATTGGACTACGTCCTAACGCGTCCAAGAGAAAATGGCGACTCAGCTACGGCAACGACGACGCTACGACCCGTGAGGCTAACCGGAAGTGATGGGAACCACGTGAGTCACATTCATTCAACATTTTGCACATTAGCTTTTCAAAAACGCGGGCTTTAAAAAACAAAACAAAACTTCAATATTTTGAAGGAGCAATTTCAAATATTCGCGCGCAAATGAGAAAATTCAATTCAGCCGATTTTGGCGCGAATTTCGAGTCTTTCGAACGCCGGAAATTGAGATTACATGAGTCGGCGAATTGATTTATTACGGACATTTAATTAAATATAACGGAAGTGGAATTAATCAGGGACATGGCTTTATGAACACTTCTCCTGAGGATAGTAATATAGAAATATGGAATCGGTAAGAGAATGTGGAAATCAGTGTCCCGAGAACGGGAATTATGCGATTATCGTCTTATGCGAATCATTTTGAAAACATTCATGGAACAAATGAGATTCAATTTTGGCGGGAGTTTTTTCTCTCCAAATTCCGGAAGTAGTGGCGGGCTATTTCAACTACGAAAAAAATATTATCGCATGTATTTTGAAAAACTCATTTTTTTGGAATGAAATTATTAAAATATTCCATAACAATTTGAGAAATCGAGGGCAAAAGATGGAACAATAAAATGAATTGTTTTTGGCGGGAATGTTGCGCGGTTCAAATTTCGGAAGTGATGGGAGGTTATGTAAAATAGGAAAATTGTGAAATTGAACCTTTTACAAATTTAGTATTAAGAAGCGCTTTTTTGTTAAATGAACAATCGTAAAAAATTAATATATCATAGTTTTGGAAAATTCTCTGCCAATTGTGCGTATAATTTGAAATTCAATGAATAAATGTATGCAAATTGGAGACTTTTTGCTCACACCGGAAGTGAAACTTTACGTGCGAAAATTCAGGCTTTCGGTTCGGTTCTTCATTTTTTTAACGGAAGGGGGGGGGGGGTGCAGCTCTAATGTGACAGCTACACTCTCAATTCACTTCCGGTATTGGACGGCAAAATCATGTAATTTTGCAATCGCCAATTTCGCGCCTTTTTTGAAACTGAAAAATGTCAAACGAAACAGCTTTAAATTTATGAAGAAAAAAAAAAAGTTCTTAGAAGTTTATGAGATCATAAATTTGCTGAAGGTTAATCATGCGAAGAAGCTCTATAAGAGATGTAGGACTCATGTTTGATGAGGAATTCAATAAGAACATGAAAATTGCAAATTTTTTGGTGAAGAAATTGGAGGCGCAGAAAGGTTGGCATTTCATTTTGTAAAAACCGAGATTTAAGAAATTTACAATTTCGCTTTTTGTTTACCGCCAATTTTTGGGCGAATTTTTTTCTCATTGGTTGGGAAAATTCCGGTCTTGCAAAAATCTGAAAACTTCAAAAAAAAAATTTGTCAAAAATGTGAACAAAAATTCTTTAAATCTGTTTTTTTCTTCAGATGCGGAAAGAGCGAAGTACTGGCTGATGCGAGTGGGAAATATAAAATCTTCGAATTTGGAGGTGAAGAGAAATCGAAACACATTTTTGACGTATTTGATTAAAGTCCTCGGGGACGGAGTACTTCCGGGATGTGCGGACGGTCGATCAGATACAGTTTGCGATCCCGATAATGCCCTGAGAGTCTTGCATGGCACGGTAATAATTTCATAATTGAGTCCATTAATTGAGGAACTCATCCAAGAATTGACATTATGACGATAAAGGTCACTCGGAAGGAAACTCTTCATTAAAAGTTCAAATTCCTTCGATTCTACACGCTCCAAAAAAATTGCAATAAATATAAAAAAGCAAACAAAAAAGAAAAAGAAATTATGATTCAACTTTTAATTTAGAGAAAATTTAGTGTTTTAATTCAGTAGAATTTTTGAATCATGAATCACGAATTCAAATTGTTCTTGATATGAACGAGTAATTTTTATAAAAAAGTAGAAGATTGGAAAAAAGTTTTAACATTTTATTTTAATGTGGATAGGAATTGTCAGATACATCATCTGAGTCTTCGGACGATGAGCCTCCACCGAAAAAGGTCCTTCAGTTCCAGTCAAACTGGTCCAAGGATCGAAGGACTTATGTAGCGGTAAAACCACTTCCTGGACGAGGTGCTTTGGTATTTATGGCGGTCTCCAAACGCCCAGGACTCGAGAACTGGGACCTCCCACCCCTCATGAAGTCCCATTTGATGAGATAAATAAATATTCAATTTTTTACAAGCAAAAGTCAAGACTCTCATCACGAAAATCGGAAAGTTTTACGTATTTTTTCAGAGTATTTGAGGATTTTTTTTTTTTTAAGATTTCACAAAATTTTTTATCAACTTTTCAGCGAGAGTTTTTTTTTACAGAAAATTTGTCGAATTGAGTTCATTTCTGGCATTTTACAAATACCGAAAAATCTCGATAACATCTACTTTTACAACAAAATATCGTAGAACATTTTTAATAGAAAATTAAATTTCCTGTGAAAAATAATTTACGATATTTTTCGTTATACCCAGTCGTAACCAATTTACGACCAATTTTCGTAATTAGCAAAATGAGGAAATTTCATTATTGACGGAGGAGTGAAAGAGGGAATATTTCAAATAAACAAACAATTGGCGTCAGTTTTTAAAAATATTTAATGAAGCTGCGTTTGTGGTATCACAACAATGCCCCGGCAGATAATTCTCCCATATAAATTGTCAAATGCCAGTGAACACGATTTCATTTTTTTTGCAATTTGAAAAATTTTAATGAATCTTTTTTTTGCTTATAAAAATAATGAAACGGTTCCTGAAGACCAATTTTGGGCCATTTCAGATTTTGAACAATTAGTATTATTAATTTACAATCGAGTTTTGGGATTTTTGTGATTCAATGGCGGCTTGACAATTTTTCAAATTCTCAAAATGTTCATTTATTCAAGTTTCAAGGAGTTCGTACTCAATAAGCATTCCGAAAATAATTTTTATCATTTTTCATAACAGATCACATATAGGAGCCAAGTAAATAGCTTAAAATGTGTAACAATTTGATAATACGCGAGAAAATTGAGACATTTGTAGAGTTTGAGGATAAAAGAAACCGGATATTTTTTTTTGCAATGGGCCTTATGCATTTGTTTATTAAATGAGAATGAAGGAATTTTTTTATTGAATGAAAATCCCTTTTAATTTCAGGAAATTAATGAGATTTATGCAGTTCAGAAAAAATATTTTTTTTTTCCAATTTTAAAAATGTGAAAAATCAGAAAAATTTTTAAAATTTTATGAACTTCCAAAATTTTGGAAATTTGTAAGACATGAAATAAATTACAAAATTTCAGAACTTAAAATTTTCGAAATGAAAAAAAGGAAAATTTGTGGAGAGTCAAAATATTGTGAAATATTAAAAACTGTCAAAACATTTAAAAATTACAAAAATTTGAAAAAAACAAATGGGGGAAATTCCAAAATTTCGAAATTTGTTCTTACTCCGAATTTTTCCAAACTCCATTCATCTAAAAAATCAGAGTTTAACCAATAAAGTCAACCCTCATTTTCTCATTCAAGATGGTTTACAATTATCATGAAAAAAAGGAAAACAAAATAAAAAAAGTTGGGATGACTCCTCTGTGTGATGTACGTGAATCGTCTTCAATAAAAAAAAAATAGACGAATAGTTCAAGTAAAGATCGTTCGATTTCCTCAAATTGTCACTTATCCTATTTACTATTCAACAATTCAAAAAAATACTTATAACGATACACACAACCTTGAATAATCTCAACAGCTGTTGGCCACATCCCGACCCAACTTATTCATATTGTTTATCATTTTTTTTTCATCGGACAAAATTTTGTAAAAAAAATTGCGCCCAATTTCACATACTTTTGAGTTGTGATCATTCGTAATAGGATAGTGAAACTCCAATTGTCTTCAATCATTAACAATATTATTTTTTTATACAAAATACATCAGGCGACTCACAGTTCTAATATTTATTCACTGGAGCATCAGCAGCATTTCCGCAATTTTTTTTATTTTTAATTTTACAGTAAATTCATGAGCTCTGTAGTTTCGTGAAATACAAAAAATAGTGGAAACATTTTTTAAAACAATTCAATTTCCCATGAAAAATATTACGCAACCAAATTCATTATTCAAAATTTTTTTTATGTTATTATGGATGTCTCTCGAGAATGAGTGGTTTTGGAAAAAAAGTGTAAAAACATTTTTTGTATAGAATAAAATTCTCTATAAAAAATGTTCATTGACATTTTCTTGTAAGATGTCTCATTAACGCGATATTGGATTTCGTAGGATTTTTTTTCACTTCACTACAGATCACAAAATTCACAATGTTTTAGTTACAAGTATGTATGGTATAAAAATAATACTCAGTCAATTAGTTCTGATTAATACTCGCGATGTGACATGAATGAGTTTTTTCAGCTATGTTTTTTTTTTTATATAAAAAGTTTGTGAAAAGCGTGATCCACTAATTAGTATTTAATTGTATCTCTATACGGTCTACGCATCGATTTGCTGAGATTCGTAAAATTTAGGTATTAAGTTAATTAATCAATTTCTGCTGTCATTAGACGGACGGAACAGATGCCATGAGCCATGTTTCCATTAATATCGATAGTTTTCAATATTTTCACATTTTCATGTCTTCGTCGACTTTTGAATGCTTAATAAAATTCTGTACAAAAAAACCATTGGTAAAAACAACTTGTTACATTCAATGAGAAAATGAAGTGACGAAAATTGAATAGTTTTTCTTCAATTATGCATTTGTTTCAATAACGACTGGACTTTAGGTCGAAAGACGGTTTTGACGAGAAAATTTCGAAATTTGAAGCTCTCAAAAAAATGAAAAAAGGTGTTGAAACCTTTACAAAATTAAAAAAAAAAGAATTCCCAAAATCTGAATGATGCTAATAACTTTGTAAATGTTGAAGTTCTCAAATTTGAGTTCCTAAATTTCGTTGAACTCAATATTTTGAAGCCATTGAGTTTCCCGCCAAAACCATCGGCCGCCATTTTCTCCCGTCCGCCATTTCGCGTTGAGCCCACTTCCCCAAATTTCGTTCACGTCCCCAATCTCCCGTCCGCCCCCTCCCAAAAAAACCTGAAAAATGACTATTTCAAAA
The DNA here is from genome assembly GCA_026005395.1 of Asobara japonica. Classification (NCBI taxonomy): domain Eukaryota; kingdom Metazoa; phylum Arthropoda; class Insecta; order Hymenoptera; family Braconidae; genus Asobara; species Asobara japonica. The sequence continues at coordinate 1,004,339 of BQMI01000292.1, read as the reverse complement.
ATCCGATACCCCGCAGAAACCCCGCCGACAATTAAAAAATAATGAAAAAAAAATATATATAGAAATACACTCGTATAAAATAATATTTAACCATAATAATAAATTAATCCCCTTCGCTGGCCAAAATTTCGTATTCTCCCTCCCGAAAATTGGCCGCAATAGAGACAAGACAAATAAGTTACAATCGATTATTAAATAAAAACGGAGGGACTGTAAAAACAGATGTAAAAAAACGAAACTATATTAATTAAATAATTAAGTAATTAATTGTTCATGTTCTGTCGCTTTTAAGTAATGCTTCATTTTTTTCGGTTACTGTTTCATTTCGCAAAAAAAAAAAATTCTTAAAACCTAAAACGTAAGGTGTGGAATACTGATGTAAAAAAAGAGAGAGAAAACAAAAAAAAAACACAAGTTTTCTTTTTCTAATACGAAGCGTTCGCCTACTAGCCATCGAAATGAATTCACTGTTGTCAAACCCATGGCATTTTTTGCAACTAAAGTCTTAATGATTAACACTATGATATATATCTATATATGTGGTAAATTTTTTTTTCCATTTTTTTTTCACATTTTGTTTCAATTAATATCAATCGTAAAATAGCAATACTCGTTCATCGTACGTTATATAAAAATATCATTTTAATTTCATTAGTAGAGAGCCTCGAATTGTATATACTATGAAAAGCCTAACGTCTCCCCCAAATCAACGAAAAAAAAATAATAATAATTAAGTAGAAGAACGGATTTTCTAAGGCAACTGTTTGTCAGATGTAAACAATTGTTGGTTGTTTATGTTCGAGGTATTAAAAATGCCTGATTTTTAATCAAACTGTCCATTATTGGCAGAGTCAATAGCCATTTGGTCTTTGTCATGTGCTGTAATTCATTTTTTTAGTCTTGACTAAAGTGAAAATTCAAACTTTCTGGAAATAAAAAATTCTGTTTTTTGCTCATATCTCACAAAATAATGAGGGTATGAAAAAGTGTCATAATCTTTTTTTTCGTGAAATTGAATTTCCCACATAAAAGATTTAGGCGCATTTTTCGATAGACTCAAAAGTTTACGAGATTTTCCCGGGAACTACTCGAATTTTTCAAAAACTGGGGACACTGAAAATTCCCCACAATTCATTTCGTAAATCGTTCCTAAACTATTGGGTTTATCGAAAAGAGGCATAAGTACTTATTTGTAGGAAATTTAATTATCAAAAAATAATGTTAGATGACATTTTTTTCTAAACCCACTCTTTATCTCGAAAAAAGCCAAAAACGAATTTTGCAAAATTCTCATAAAACGGGAGATCCCTCAAACAATGCGTTTTAACAAATGAAGTTATGAATGAAGTAATACATATGATTCATTGGTACCTCAAGGAAGTGCACAGTGGAAGAATCACATTAGTCGGACAATAGCTTTGTCAATGGGCTCAATTGATTTTCTCGAAAATCAATTTTCCATTTTTTGTTTTATAACAAAAAAAAAATTCATCTTTTTCGTATACATGGCCAGACCCTCATTGCATAATATAGAATATTATAAATATAAATACATTTTGTTTACATCAAAACCTGCATTTTTTTCATAAGGCTGCGCGGATCAAAAACTATTTCCTAAAAGCTCAATTATTTCGAAAAATCTCGAGTTTCAAATTCCGAAAATTGACCGCTTGACAGATTGAAAAAATGATGAATACTAAAAATTGTTAATGTGTTGGATGCCCTTAACTATATCTATGTTACAAAACTAAATCTATTTTTGGCAAAGTTATTAAGGTATTATGACATTAGAATTAACATGAGTAAATGCACTGGCCATTGTTTTGCTTTCCTGGGGTTTCACTTTACTTTATATATTTTTTTGTTCAATGGTTGTTAATAAGTACGCGGTGTAGGGAAAAGTAGGAGTTGAGGGGAAAAAATATAAAACGCTGGTTGAGATTTTTATCGAAAATTGAGAAATTATTAAAGTTTCGACAGTGACAAAAAATCGGAGGATTTTAATTGACTCGAGAACTCACAGCATGATAAATTGTCAAAATTTTAATATCAAGTTAAAAAAAAAATTGAAAACCGTGAAATTTAGAAAATTTCCAGAAGTGAAAAATCACAAAAAAGAAAGTTTATAATCCAAAAATTTTACATATCTCCAAAAGCACTAAAAATACTTCGAATTTGGTGAGTTTCGAAAATTGTAGAAATTTCAAAAATATAAAAAATCTAAAAAAACTCAAACTCAAAAATATTTAAAATTGAAAAAAATTGGGAAAAAACTGACAATTTCAAAATTTCGAGTAATGAAAATTTCGAAAAACCTGAACAACAGCGTCATTACCTCAAAGCCCTAACTTTCCCCATACCGCAATTATTGATCACCCTCAATCTGTCAAGTGGCCAAAATCGCCAATCGCCAATTCCCTTAGAACCTCGAGAAAACTTCAGCACTTGAATTTCTCAAATTTGTTGATTATCAATTAAATTGTCATTAATTCCTGGTTTATTTCTGGCCGTCCTGTAAGTATCTACACTATGTGTAAACTGTTAGCATTACTTATTTTTTTTCCGCCTTTAATGAGCACATTTTCCCATTTTCATTAAGTACACAACAGTAATTAGAATGCCTGACCTTGCCATTTGGTGATTAAACTATTGTGATGGTTTCTCGTATTTCTTCAATATTGGTTATCAAAGTGTTTATCGGCACTTTTGCGTATAAAAAATCTACTTCTCATTTATTTTGTTTGTCGATCCCTTAAATTCTACTCAGTAAGTAAATTCTCCGTTTTTCTCGCGGGGGGTAAAAATTAGATATTTTATGAGAAAATAGCACATTGGGGTAAAAGTCGTCTATGGCGAATCACATTGACACTGGCAAATAATCATAATTCTGAGATGAAGTGATGAAACGTGGAGAAGAGATTTTGTCGTTTTTTAAACTTAATTATTACTTCCTTGGGGGGAGGGGGGGGGGAATTACTGAGTTTGAAAAACTCTCAAAACTTTCCTAAATCTGCAATTTTTCGTTAAACAACTTCAAAATTTTTAAACAATTTTTTCAATATTTTGCCTCCTCACTTTCATTGATCACAGTATTTTTGATACTGTCTATAAAGTTGATCGTGCATTTATCAACGAAAAAAAATATGAATTTTTATACTCAAAAAATGTCTTAAAATTTTTTTTCAGGAGACTTATCAGTAGAGATTTTTTATAGAGGTGGTTCTTAGAATGAGAAAATTTTTCAACCTCAGTTTTCCTGCTTAAATCGTGATTATCTCCTAAACCACTGATTTTAAGTAAAAATGTCAGATGAAATTTTCTGTGCAGAATTAAATTCTCCAGAAAAAAGTCCTTTAAAAATGTCTCCTAAGACTGCAAACTCTTCAAGAACTTCTCCATTTTCCATAACTCCATCACAGACTAAAATATCGCATGACAAATCTTTAATGTAATGAAAAAAAAACCGAAACTCAAAATGAAAAATAATCGTAAAAAGAGTATTGTTCAGCTAAACAGCCCGTGGAACAAAACGGTAATAAATAATGTTAACCTAAAATTGAATCTTCGAAAAATAAAATGAAAAATTGAAATAAAGAAAAACCTCCTACAAAAGCCACATTAAAATCAAAATTAATGAAGATGAAAAAAAGTCGAGTGCCTAAATCAAATTATCAATTGTTATAAACGAATTTGCGTTTGCGCGTATGTACAATTAATTATCCATAGGATTTTTTTTTTCAACTTGTAGAAAAATGTTCAGCTTTATAAAAAATATTCACCTTTGTAAAGTTCATCGTTCAACATTTGTGATATTATTACCTCCCACTATCTAAAATTCTTTCAATTGTATCTTTCGTATCAACGCTTGTAATACTGTTTTTTTTTTTTAATATCAATTTTAAAATAACGCTCTGCACCACGGGCTCACGGTGGAGTCAAAGTCTAATACAACAATTGTATCCTGCTTTTTTTTCGTTGCAAAAAGTCGTATGTACACTTTTTCAGGCAATTTTGAAACATTTTCTTCTAACTGGGGAGATTTTTTTTATTTTTTTTTTTAAGAGAAAAAAAAATTGGGGAGCATCACATTTTCAAGTTTTGAGCGATTTTTAGGTGTTGAGAGCTTTTTTCATGTGTTTTTCTTTCAGCGGTTTAATAATTAAAAGTGTATCCGAATCGTCAATTTTTTTTTTCTTTATTGTCAGATTTTGAAACAGAATTTTGAAAAAAAAATTGATAATTCCAATGTTTTTGATAATCATCAAAATCTTCAATTTTCGGGATTTTTTAAAAATTTGGTATATTTCATCGCTTTTAATTTAGTCCCCTTGCTTCCTCCATAAAACGAAGAAATTAAAAAAAAATAATTTATTAAAAAAAATTGAACCAAATGAAATTTAATTCAATCCTAAATCTTGCTCTCAACCTCCTAAAAGTCGTCTCTGGTATTAAATCAGAAGAGCCTAAAACCTAAAGCAACATCACCTCGAAACTCGTAGAGAGCGCTTATTATATCGATTGATTTTTTTCACCAATTTTTCTAGCAAAGTGGTGAAGCGAGAGAAGGCAACTCACTTCCAGGCAGTTTTTTCTTCATGAATATCTCGAAATTGATAAGAGATAGGGAAAATTTCATATAAAACATTTTGTAGAGAACAAGATTATCTACAAAAACCTTTCTATGAACATTGCTGCATCTCTCCTACATTTTTGGATATTCATAAAAAACTCGGCCTAGAGATGATCGCACGTAGCACTGCACTATAGATTGTTCAAATAATTTTCTCCGATCTCGCCTTCAACTACTCAATAATCAAACCTTAAAAAGTGTCAACAGAGCCATATGCAAGACTCAATTTCAGTGCTGCGAAAATTATTTTAAGCATCACATGCTCCAATCAATGTCAAAACGATCTCCTCAAATTTGCAAAGGCTTTCCATCATTTAGGTCCTTCTGATTGACCTCGAATGTCCTGATCCCCAATTTCCGATCAACCAGGCACATACGTCTTTCTTCCCCCAAATCCATTTCAAAAATAAATTACCTTCCCTGTCAAGTCTAATTCTTAGAGAGCATAATCTCAATCCTTCATAATCCCCCTCAATATCAATAAATGAGTAACAAAATGTAATGTACGTGTAAAAAAAAAAACCATAATAATGAAGGTCCATATTTGATGATTTGTCGTAACAAGAGAGCAACAAGTCCTCCAAAAAGGTCTGGATGAAGATCAGTGGGCCTCTTCGGATAATGATGTTGATACTAGATTAAGGGGCACATCCGAGACATTATCATCGAGCTCGTCCTCGGAGTCGTGTCGTTGGCTGGGCTCCTCCTTGACATGCTGTGCAAAGTTTTGGGCGTCACTCGAATTTGCTGGACTGCAGTTGTCGCGGCTTACACGAGAAACTAGATCTACTGAGTACATGTGAGGACTACTCACGTGCATCATATAGGTGGAGAGGGGCATTGGATAGTTGAGTTGTCCTGAGGGCGGACGTCCCGGGGACAAGTGTGAGGGTGTTAGCGCTGCCATCATGAGGTGGGGCTGAATTTGACGACGTAGTGCTGCCAACATGTCTGCACTTTCTGCGTCCAATTGGTCGGGTTGGGCTGGTGCAATCGTCGCCTCTTTTTCTGAGAAAATAAGAGCAAAAATCATTTAGCATTAAATCGTGTTTCAGGGTATTTAGAATTCTTCTGCTACCAGCTCGTGTATGTGTGTGTGTGTGTGGGTGGGTGTGGGTAGGTTGGTGTGAGTGGGTGGGTGGGTGGCTGGGTGGATGGGTAGAGGAAAATAAATTGGAAAATTCAAAGTTCAACTTTTAGGAAAATTTTCCTAATTCCAAAAATCACTTGTTGACTCACTTCGATGCCTTGTGGGCTTTTCACCCTTCGGTCGACGTCTGCGAGTGTGAATAGTATCCCTTCTCATGGTGTGAGGTCTGTTGATCCCGTGCAATTTGTAATAAAGGCCACAGGCATTACAAACCATTTCCCCCTTCATGTTGCGCCGCCAAATAGTCGTCGTCATAGTTCCACAATTTGTACAGGACATATCCACCTTTTTCGTCATTGTGCCAGTCTGTGGGTCGTACTGTTTCTGTTCATCAACCTGGGGGAGGGGAAAATTCCAATGAAACCAAATTGGCGAAAAATTGAAGGATTGGGGTGAATAGGAGAGTTGGACATATTTTGTACATCGAACATCATCTTACCTTGCTCTTTAATTTATTCGACCACGATGCAAAATTTTGCGCCTGTTCATCATTAATGTCATGCTGATAACTCATAGTATCTGGACTCGTTGGTGCTCTACTTGGGTAACTCTGTTTTCTCCTGCCCTTCGTCTCTTTTCTACCAATACTGGCGGGACTGGACGGATTACTATCCATCGATGCACTCTGTAGGAATAAAAGAGCGCATTAGTAACAATATTTAAATGATAAAAAATTCGAAAAAAAAAATTCGTCTTTAACAGAGATTTTTTAAAAATGAAAACAAAAAATAGAAATGATAAGAATGATAAGGATTCACAAAATTCCAACGGGTACCAGAAAAAATTAATGATTAGAAAAACACCAAGTGACGTCTTTGGACATAATTTTCCGCTCGATCATTCAAAATTCCGTATTAAATTCCTTGAAAATAAATTCAAAAAAAACCTCATTTGCCATTTTCTCTGATTCTACAATTCCCAAAACCCGGAACCCATCACCCAAAAGCCTTTCCCCGAATCCGTCAATTCCGTGGGTCCCTTATCTCCCCCCCCCCCCCTCCCTCCCCCATCCGCCCGATTTGTCAGAATCGGCCAAAGATAATATTTCACGGGTACCAGAGGCAGGTATAGAGCCCCATTAAAACCCCAGAGCCCCAATCCCCTATTTATGCCCACCAGTGCCAAGTACCGAATTTCCCCCGAAAAGCCCAACAAAGAATGAACGCAGTGCTCTTACAAACAGAACTAAATGTAGGAGTATCGAAGCGTGAAAAAAATACCGTTTTTCAAAGTCTTATTTTAGCTTTCAATTTTATTTTTCAACTTTTCTGAATTTTTTCTTGCCAATTTTTAAATTTCATTAATTTTTATTTTTGGATATCCAGATTTTTTGGAATTTTTGGAAGTCGAAAGAAAAATTGAAGGGTCCTCCAGATTTCTGGATCTCTCAAATTTTGGAAATTTTCAAAATTTCTGAAATCGCGCACATTCTGCAAACTTCAAAAATTTTAAAAATCCCGAGAACCACAATGTCCATTTATGTTTACCAAGTATCGCCCCCCCCCCCTCCCCGCCCACCCTGGACAACTCATTTAAGCATAGGAGTCCCTATCAGAATTATGAAGATCCAGAAAGGGCCCAGCATTTTTTAAATTCCTCAAAACTCCGAAATCTGTTCAGAAAGTGATATTGCTGCAATTCAAATTTTCGAAAAATTCGGTTTTCAAATTTTCCAAATTTCAAAAAAAAAAAAAAAAAAATCCCAAATATGTGGAATTCTTGAAACGTTTAGGAATGTTCCAAATTTCCAAATGTCTTCGGAACTCAAAATCCCTGAAATATTGAAAATTCTACAAACTTGAAAAATTGTAAAACTGAAATGGGAAGAACCGCAATGGCCATTGATGTCCACCAGTACCAAGTACCGAATCGCCCCCTACCCTAGCCCAACAAAGCATAAACTACTCTTAACAACTGATTTGAGTGTAGGAGTACCAGAGCGAGAAAGACCAGGAAAATGACCCGGAATTTTCCACAATACTTCCCCGAAAAACCTCCATTGAGTCCTCCCGGCTTATCTGAACATCTGTTAACAGCGGGATTGACACGGCAAAGGTCCGATTTCATTTTCTACCTCTCTGGGGGCCTATCACAAAGCGTCGCCTTTTCTAGTTATCTATTATCTCCAGAAAACGGGAGGGAGAGACCTTTTGCCTCAATACCTGAAGACCGGGCAGGTGGGGCCTGAATAGCCGAAAAAAGAGGGGGGGGGGGGGATTTCTTTGACATCCCGAAGGGTCACCTGACCTGCCAGAATCCACTCTTTATACCTGCCAGAAGCCTACGGGCTATTTGCATCGTGCAAACATCGAAACTTGGATTTTTACTGTTCCGATGATTTCGAGATTTTTGGTGGCCCCTCATTTTTAACTTCTCGATAACGACATTTTTTGGTAATGATACGGAAATTTGACAGTCATAAAATTATGTATTTTAAGGATATCGGTTGTTTTTCCTTCCCTTTTTTGTTATGGTTCAAATTTTGTGGATTTTTTTTTCGAAATTTTGGAATTTTTTTATTTTTCGATTTTTCTCTTTTTGTTGTAATTCTAAAAAATTTTGGAATTCTCGAATCCCTGGAGGCTTTCTACGATTTTTTTTTGCAATTTTTCACTTTTTTAAACATTTTTTGGAAATTTTGCAAAGTTGACATTTTCGAAATTTTGGTTACAGAATGTTTTTTTTTCTAAATTGAAGATTTGAGCAATTTATAGATTTTTTCAAAAGTGAATTCTCTGAAGGTTTTCGAGTCTCTGACATTTCTGCAATTTAATTTTTGTGTGTATGTGTGTGTGTGTGTGTTTATATTTCACTTTTGAGGGATTTTGCAGCAGCGAAAAATTCGGAAGTCGGATATTAAAGATAAGATTTATTTCGACAAACGAGCTTATCAGATGCGGCGGCAAGTTCACGTAGCACAAGTAGTAAATAAATATTTGGACCTGGTAGGCTTTGTTTGAGTTTCACTACTGGGGTTTGGAGGCTTCCGGGGATTCCCGGAGTTAATGGAGTTCAGGTGAAAATCTGGAGAATGAGATAAACGGTCGAGTAAAAATGTAAATTGTGCACTCCTTCGAAAAAGGATAAATTTTTTGGGAATATCTCGAAGACTATGGACATTAAAAAAATTAAATTACAATTTTGATGACCCAATTTCCTACGAAAAATGTTCTGTAAAATTTTTCTATTAACCCTTCAGCTTCAAATAATTTATTTCCCATGACAATCTATGGAGCTGAAGTTAGGGAGATCCTACTATACGCATCAATAGTTTCTGTCAAATGTCTGAGACTTTTTTTCAATTGAATTGAGTTTTGATATTGAGTCATGATGTTCAGAAATGTGCCAGAAAAATTTGTACTTTGAAATAAAATTGATAAGAGTCTGTCAGAATTAATTCTAACGTTCAGGATCTCTATCAAATTGACCTATATTTTGTCTATGCAGAAGTACACTGCAAAAATTGCAGGAGGTAAAGAAAAAAAAATGGGCATAATCATAATTTGTAGTCAAAAAGAGAACTTTCATTTGAATTTTGTTTTTTTTTTTTGTTTTGCGCATGCGTGTCGTGTTTTTTCTGCAGAATAGTTGTGAATGAATTGATCGACTACCTTGTTCTCGAGGGACTGTATGTTGGTTCGATTACCCAATATCGAGCAATCTGTACGCTCCATGGTGGTTCCTTGTGTATCTCTGTAAAATTTAATCTGCGGTGAAATTCTGCCCGTATCAACAGCTGTTATCCCAATTTGTCTGTTGTTAATGAGCGATCGCAGGAGATTTGTAGCTTCACCAGCAAAGCCATTGTTCAATTTATCACCATTAGTCCTTGTTATCTCTAAACTCCGATTGCTGAAATGCAAATGATGATAATGAGGATTTTTTTTCTCAAATTCTCAGTTTTTTCATTCAATCATTAATTCGCTGGTTTTGACCAAACTTGAAACTTAAAAAAAAAATTCCTGTGAAGTAACAGTTGACACTTCCAAGAAATTTCATCATTTTAATAGTTGCAAATTTTTTCAGATATATGACGAAAATCTTAAATTTTAGAAATTCAACGTCAAACCTTTTTTTAAAGTTCAAATATTAAAGAAAAATCAACAATTGGGACCTAAATGGGACATTTGAAATCGCGAAAATTTGGAACAAAAAATTGGAAAGTACAAGTTAAAGATTTCTTTTTTAATTCAAAAATTTTAACAGACTGTTTTTAATTTTCCGAAAGTCCTCATCATTTTTTTGTCTCAAATACAAATTACAACAACAATGATTTTTATAGTTACTTATTGTATGTTAATGGAAGGTCATGTGGGAGGGAGAATCTAGTGATATCACACCTATCTCATTATTATTCAATCTCGATTTGCAATCATGACTATTTATAGGACGTGAAAAATCATTTCTCTGAAAATTACTGTGATATGGATTCATGTATTCATTCAGGATAGATCAATTCATTCGTCATCGTTCTAGTTCCATTCTTTGCTGTCCCCTTATTTTCAATTCGTAGGAATTTTTGAAAAATTTTAATTACGAAAAATTGACTCTGACCTTTTTCAGTATTGAAAAAAAAATTGTCATCTCCAAAAAAAAAAAGCAAAGTAGAAAATTTCTTTCAGTGACGTCATTAGGGATTTCCTCGAGAAAATCGTTAAACAAGCCCCTTCCAATAAAAATAATTTGTGTTAATTACTTAGCAAGTGCCTGCCAGAGCTTTGTCGTCTCCTGATCGATATTGGTGTCCGAGCAATTGCTCTCAGGTGTGTCCATGCGATTAACTGGGCTGCGATTAGGCGACTCCCTCCTGCTATCCTCATAATTATCCTCAACTTTTCTGCGCTTTACAGTCATGTCATAACCATTTTCATCATCCTCATCATTATCATCACGATCCTCAATTTCCAATCTATCTGGATCAGAACTATTGGAGCACGTGTCATCCTCGGGCTCGCACTTAACATTATCAGATTCAGGCACATCGTTAGCCCTTAACTCAAGGTGATGGGTTTGTGTTTGAGGTAATATATTTTGATTAATGCTTGCGGGTGAATTTGGCTCCTCGTTAAACAGTGTTTTGTTCAATTGTAAAAATGATTGGAGCGGACTCAGGTCAGCTATTTTGGCAGTGGAGAAAGACTTTTCCTGGAACATTAAAAAATTGAGAAAATTATTATTAGCTTGCTACACAAAAATTTTGAAAATTTTGAAAGATTTGAAAATTTGATTTTTTTTTTTTTTTTTTTGATATTTCAAAAATTGAAAACTTGATTTTTTGGCTGTTATTTTTTTTGCCTACAGTTCTTTGGTGCACCTGCTTGGCACTACACAAAATTTCCCATCAAATTTTTAAATGTCTCCTGAATTATGGGATTAGAGAAGCCAAAATCGAGGTAAGTCAACTTACCTCGTTTCAGCACTTCCCTAGAGATATCTTATCACATGACATTTTCCTTGTTGATTTAAACTCTCAGGTGTCATGATAGCATTACTATGATAGAGTGTCAAGTGTCAATCACACCTTGTACATCGTTGTCAGCGAAATGTACCAATTACATTTTACTAACAACCTGTGACATTTTTTATATAAATAGAAACAGGTGTTCAAAAAGCTGAACAATTTTCGTGAAATATTTTTTCACTTTTTTTTTGCGATATACCCGGTCAGCAGGGCGTTTAGAGGGAAATAACATGAGACATTTTTTGTCGGAAATTGAATTCTCTATAAAAAATGTTCAGTAGTGTTTTTGTGTCAAGCCACTTCTTAAGGAGGTAATCACGTTTTAAGGAAACCTTAAAAATCAGTCTGACCAATTCCCAGGGGGAAGGTACTCGTGCGACCCATCAAGGGTCACACACACAAACACACACACCCAGCTCATTCTGATTGTTCACTTTACCTGGTTGTCTGGCGATGACAACTGCTTGGCATAGTCCAGGTACTGTTTCAGTATGACATCGGACTTTCGTGATACTTCACGAAAATTGTGGAGTACATCCAATTTGTACACACAGTGATGACATATTATGGGGGGTAATGAGTCTCCATCGTTTACCTGGAATTGAGAGAAAATCAGAATGTATCAGAAGCAATTCAGTCCAATGACAATTTTCAATTTTGAAATATAGTTTTTTTAATGAAAATTAAAAATGATAAACCAACAATTTTATAAAAGCTCCTTATTACTCAATGAGACATTCGTTATCCCAGATATAGTTCATAGAGATAAATCACACGTGACATTCCTAGAAAATTTAAGTTTCTCCAAAAAAAATTATTTTCCATAAAACAACTCATTTTCAGAATTATTGGCCTATCATGACAGACCTGTCAAAAATTTTGATTGCCACATTCTACAATTTTCGACCAATGTCTATAAATGAGTAGAAGGTTAAATCGTCAAAAAAAAAAAAAAAAAAAAAAAAAAAAATTTGATGTCCAAAATTCCAATTTCCAAATTTTTTTCTCTAACAGACAGACATTAAAATTTTGAATTTTCCGTTCCCCAAAACCCCTGATTTGAAATCGGCAATCATTTCCCCTATGTCCCCCCCCCCCTCCGGCCCCTTCCCCTACCCAAAAATAGCTCGCTCGAATCTCCCAAAACCCTCAATTTTAAGGGAAACACGAGCGCTGATTCTGTGACAAGAGTTTACTTCTGTCTTCGTGTGAAACCTGATAAGAGGGCGGTCCAAATAAGGAGTCCCGATCCCTCGTAACGGGTGTTATATATATTGCCCGCCCTCCCCTCCCGCCTGCGGCCCCCTTAACTTAGCGGGTGCCGCGAAAAGAGATCGTGGAGGACAGAATGGAAAGGGAAATAAAACGTTCAAAAAAAAGCGAAAAATAAGCCCGAAAGGAAGAAAAAAAAAAAGCGATAAAACTCATAAACAGAACCAGTAAAAAAAAGCCGTCGAAGTTCTAAGCTAAAAGGGGAATGGGTCCATAATAAAAGTAGTGGGGATAGAGGAAGGCTTATCACTGCCATTTTAAATCGCCTCTGTGGCCTTATCTCGTGGCCACATCTCCTTGCCAAACTTTCTCTCACAATCGAGTTCTATACATCGAGAAAGAGAGAGGATTAACGATACTGAACATTGAGTTAAATTAATTGTTTTTTGCTCCACAATGATTTTAGGATAAATTGGGTAAATTGATGAGCCAGATGTTGCGTCTATACTAACCCAATATTCCATAACTACAAACACAAATTTGTCGAAAAAATGTTGATTCTATGATTTGATAAATCAACCAAAATTGTGGAAAAGCGTTTGGTATTAACTCAGCATCCCAGATGTTGAGTCTATTTTGGTTAATGTCAAATTTTAGATAAATTGGGGAACAAAATGGTCAATCTTAATTCAGTATCGTTGGTGGCAGCTTGGAGTGAAACTACTTGCTAATTATAACCCCCAAAATAATCCATGCAATATACTTACTGATAATGATAAACACGTAAGAATTTTATCGGCAAAATTTCTCCGTGCACCCTCCTCCTCGAATATCGATAATTTGACACCGTCCGAGGATAAACAAAGGCGACATAGCTCGTAGAACTTGGGCGGTACATTGAACATAATTGATTAAAAGGAGCCCACCTAAAATTACTTTTGTGCACTCCACTGATGATGGGAATTGTCACACGAGAATCATTCGTGATGCAATTCAATGGCCAATTGTTTTGAACAAATATGTAAACAATTGGGAGATTCAATTTGTGGGGTAGAAACACTTTTTCATCACTCTTTGGGCCGTTCTTTTCATGGAGCTGATTAGGAAACTGTGGACCAAGATTTAGGCGACTTTCTTCTTGCGCCAAGTTAGGGATAGGGTTAAGCGTAAATTTGCGAATTTTTGCTTTTAATTTGAATTGTCTTTCTCCACTGCCACTGCGCGTTTGTTAATCGAGGCGTGAGGAATACGATGGAGTTATCGAAATCCAAGGCACATACGAGATCGGAGCATTGTAGGGGGCTCGGGATTGCGCGTGATTTTTATGCAATTTTTTTTGCGAGTTTTTGCGCGGGGTTTTTTGAACGGGGTGAGGGGTGGTGCACTTTGAGTTTTTGGGGTGGGATGGCTTTGTTGGGGGAGGCTTGAGTTCAGGCACTTTTTCCTTTTTCTTTCTTTTTTTTTTTTCTTTTTTTCGACAATCCGGGAGACAGCACGCTTACGAGCTTAGTTGCACACTCACAACTGCGGGCATTTATTTTGACAAAGCAACACGTCCGGGAGGGCGCTGGTGGCGCCAAACATGTTTACCAACTGATAAAGATGGGGTTTTGGGGGGAGGGGGAATTTTTGGGGGGAGGGTTTCAAGGGGTGAGTGCTTTTTAATTGGCTAACTTTATGTTTTTTTTTTTGAATTGTTTACGCTTGTGGAATTCGCGCGTAATCTATATCGCGCGGAAAAATTGATTTTTTAAAATTTCATATTCGAAAGTTTTTTTTGCCAATTTCTCAAATTTTCGAAATTTGATTTCTGAAAAATTGGAAATTTTTGGGAAATTTGTAGTATTTTGAAGATTTTTATCATTTTCAAAAATTATGAGCTTTTCAAATTAGCAGAGATTGAAAATGGAGTGGGGGGAGGGGCTTTAGGGGCAGAGTGTTTTTTGAATTGCCAATCAGAATCGAGCGCCCGTCCTTTTTTTTTCCTTTTCTCAAATGTTGAAATTTTTTTCAATTTTTTTGTAGTTCAGAGATTTTACATTCGAAATTTGTTTTTTTGAGACTTTGGAAAACATTCGGCATTTTCAAACGAATTGTCACATGCGACTTTTTGGCGGGAGAGGGGGGGGGGCGTCCATTTGAAATTTTATGATAATGTATGAACGGTCCCGTCAATTTTTCGCGCCAATAAAAGGTATTTAAACATCTAAAAAAACTATTAGTGCAAAAGTTGATTGTTTATTGTTAATTAGTCAAATTTCACTCGCATTAATACACAGAGAAAATTAAAGCGATACAATTGCAAAAATAAAAATTGTATAAGAACCTCTTTTATTTGGGACTTTGAGAGAAAGCTCACGATTTTTATCTCAATTTTTGAGGTTATGTCTAACTACCTTTTTAGTTACACTAAAGCAATTGCGTCTTTCAAACCAGTTTTCTGGTACCAAAAAGAATTTTGGGGAAAATGTATTAGAACTCGAATAGAAATTGAACGATTTGAATCGCCGGAAGTCGTCATGATTCAGTGATATAAAAAGGTCACTCTCTTATCGCTCATCGGGCTTCTGAGAATTATATTACGTCAAGTGTGTATAATCCTCACTGACCATAAATAACATCGAGTGAGTAATGCGAATAATTGAGGTGATGGAGGTCTGGGGAGAAGGGATAGTGATTGAGAAATGCCAGTTTTTTTTTTCTCTCTTTTTTTCCAGGGTTAAGAGAAATTACTGCGAGAATTAAAATAATATAGATATTTATTTTTAATAATATTTACATGAGGTTTGGCGATGAGCAAGGATGAACGATGATTCTTATGATGATTCATGAATTATTTAGAAGGAAGGGAAAATTCAACATTGCGGGGTTTCGAAAATTCAAGTTTCCAGTTTTCCCATTTCACCACTTTTTCCCATTCCTTCAATTCTCCGGCTAATTTTTTTTCCACATTTCTACGACTCTCCTCTTTCCATGGGAACTGACTTTTCCGGAAAATATAGACAGAGATTTTTCACAATTCGTCTCTCGATCTGACTCCACAATTGTCCCGCCTTTTCGTGGAAATGTCACAAGTTTGACTTCCGGTAGTTCTCAAGCTCTTGTAGTAAATACGGAACTTCCTTAAGATCTTAAAAAAAATCTCATCTGTTCCCAGGTCCTCAACAGAGCTCAGAATTAAGTGAATATCTCGGATATGCTCAAGTCTTCGTAAAATATCTCTCCTTCTATTGGCTAACATCATCTTGGGTAGATATTTCCTTTGCCTCGGCAACTTCCGGTAAATTCCCAACTGATTATGAATAATATCAAGACACAGCCTTCTTATTCTAGCGACACAGTCTTTTGGTGGCTCACCAGAACCAGTATGACACACATTTACTAGTGCTTCGATGTGTGAATCATCGTTTAAATTAGTGAGCACGAAATTTAGTAGATTTGGAATTGTTATTGGTAGACTGAATGGATATACCGTGCTGTCCTCTTTCCTGTAATTAAATCATAATAAATTGAGATAATTAAATGCTGCATTAAAATCCATTTGTTGGTTTGTCATTTTAATTTTGTTTCCATCCATTTTGTATTTTTCATTCATATTTTCAAAGATTTTCACTAAAATCATAAAAAAAAAAAAAAAAAAAAATGTATAATTAATTTTTTTTTTAAATCAGTGTCGATTAGGATTTTTCAGACTTAGAAAAAAAAAGAAAAGAAAAATAAAATGCTGATAGTAAAAAAACTTAAGAATTAATAAAATTAAGAAATAATAAATAAATTAAATAATTTCAGAAAAATGAACTACTTCGAGTGGTAGAAATAAATTAATTAAAGAAATAATTAAATAATGAATCTCACCTTTTTGCAGGAAAGAATAAGATCGCTGGATATCGATTCATGCTGTACTCCCAGGGCAGATCATTATTATCTCCATCAATCCTAACGAACGCCAAATTATTCATTCTCCTCAAATACTTTGCCACCGTCAGGTAGACAAATCCAACAGCACCACAAAAAGCGCAATAAGGCGAATGATAAAGAACGATAATATTTTTTTGTGGGTCGAGAACAGTCTGGAGAAAGTTATCGGTGGTGAGTTCCTGAACACAGACCTCATCGGCCTTGCCCTCGCATTCCCAGCCTCCCTGGAAATCCCCTGCAAACCTGCGCCCGGTATCGACCCTGAGAGCCCTGTGAAGACTGCCCTCAGAGAAATTATCGATGAATTTTACGAGGGACTCACGGGCCAGGGCCTCCTCCATTAGATATTGACTCTCTTTCATGGGGTCGACGATCACAACAGCTGTTCTGTTCTCCAGGTTCACCAGATCGATGCCCAAGCCTTCAGCGAAATGGAAATACCTGGAAAGAACAAGTTTTGAGGTTACAGATTTGCTGGATATTTTGTAAAAGTAATATAATAGTGGAAGCTTTGGGGAAATAATTTAGAAAATTAACTGGTTATATGTTTGTGATCAAGGATAGTAAAATTGGAATGATCTGTTCAATATTGTACCTCAAACTGTCGATGGCAATGAAAGTGAGAGATTGATTGGTGCTGCAGGAGGAGGCTCTCAGTTGCTTATCCTCATCTCCAGGAACGCCAGCAGGGAAAATCGGTTGATGATACTTGTTCCCCGCAATAAAATACCTGCACCATTCCCTCAACCTTCGTCGTTTAAGATTCTCAGATGATTGCGGGTCGCTCTTTGGCATTGTTGATGAAAAAAATTGGCTTCTGGAGGAACTTGTGGAAGATTTTTGAGGATCTTCATTGCAACAAAAATGCCTGTCCAAATCTTCGGGGTCTTTTGTCATCTTGAATACGTCTTCTTGATTGCAGATCTCCCTAGAAGCATTTTCGTTAGAAACAAGAGTTCAACTGATGATGTTAACTCTAGAGATGTTTTGATTTATCATCTTGTTACGTGAATAATTTTTCAATTTTTAAACAAACCGTACTTTGTTGAAAACAATCATTTCATCAAATTTTGTACCTGAAACCTTTCTCGCAAACTTCCCCAGGCCCTCTGTCCCTACAGAGCAGACATTTGTTCATGAAGATCTTCGCGCAACAACTATCGTTGACCCATCGCCCAAGGGAAACACTCAGGGAGATACTTTCTTCCCATTTCAAAGATTCAGAGCAGATTTTCGTGGATTCAAAGTGTTTAAGTTGAGATTGGTGCCTTAATATTTGCAGATTTTTAGTCATACCTGAAATTAAATTTTAGATGTTGCATTACTGGTTATCGAAGGCTTTAAAATTTTTTTTTTCAAATGCAGAACATTTTAGGAAACCATTGTCGATTTTATATTGTACCAAAAAATTTAGAAAATTGGGTTTTAAATCATTTTTGGAGCCCAATATAATATTTTTGAGAATACGAAAAACGAGAGACTACGAAATATTTGATAACAAACCTGTAAGCCAGGGAAGGTTTTCACAGTCGTGGTACTCCAGGGCGACTTCTCGCAGTAAATTATAATTGTAATTCTCCGGATGTAGGGGATTTCTTGGTGTAAAGAGAAAGAGAACGGGTCCTTTGCTTAGATACGGAGCCAAGGTGAGAGATTTTGTTCCTGGGGGCTGAATCCAAGTGGAAACTCGGTGAATTGCCTGGTCCAGCCATTGGATGAGATTGTCGGAGGTCCAGGGACCGTCTGGGGGGAAAATTAGGGTCTCGTTCCAAAGTATGAGACTCGCCGATGGATATTGTACTTGGTCGAAGGCCTCGGCAGCTTGTGGACTCGTCACAACTGCAAATATTTGGTTGCATTAGAGATTGGCTGAATCTTCGACTTTCTATAAATTTGTATCAATAATAAATTTTTCTTCATTGTAAATTATTCTCTCCCTTCCATTACCAAGTTTATATTTTTTTGAATTATAAGAAATTGAAATTCCTTTTTTTTATCATTTTATAACTGACCTGCAAACTTCATTTCCCGATTTGGATCTCCTTCCAGGGATCGAACAGCTGTTTTGTAGAACTCCTGATAGCCAGGACTAGATGCGAGCCCAGAAAAATTGAAGAAACCCACGAAAATGACGTCGTGAGAGAGGAGAAGGAGGGGCAGGTCCTGAGGAACGGATATGTGGGTTAGAGGATGAAGGTAATTATTGAGGAAACGCATGATATAGGGCGCTGTACGAATACCCCTGTACGCAGTACCAACTCCCCGAAGGGGATAGACCATAAGTACTGGATAACTCTGGATTTTTGGGTATTGAGCACGACATTCCGAGCCCGGGTGCCAGCAGTTTATGGCAGCAAAGAACACCTGCAATTTTAAGTTTCCATTAAGTTTACTCAGTAGCGAATTTTTGGTTCTTGTCATTTATCAGCAAATAACTCAAAATGGAAGAGAGATAGCGCCTTTTCCATATGAATCTTTTTTGTAGAGGACAATGAGATCTACAAATTTCGTTTGAAGCATTTCGCTGTAATTTCCATACCAAATTTTCCAAAGGGGATCTAGGGTGCACCCGATTTTTTCATTCAATTTTTTTATCAGTTGCAAATATTTTTTTCTGGGTACATAAAATTCGTCTGCCTATTTGGTAACTAATCAATCATAATTAATATTGAACGATGAAAAAAAAATGGACATTAAGTGAAATTTGAGGGGAAATAAAAAATCGTTTTTCATAAATGTTTTTTTGTAAATGTTTACTGGAGTATTGACTATATTTACCTGGGAGTGGTAATGACGAGCGACAATCTCAAACTCCTTTCTCACAATTTGGGATTCGGCATCCCAAGGTGCATAATACATAACAAAACTGACATCAGCATCCAAGCCCCGTTCCTTCATGGCACTAATTTGTCCCTTATAAAAATCTATTACCACAGAGTTCTCATTGAAAAATGGTCTAGCTGTTGGTGGTTTAGACACCCTAGGAGCCCTGGGGAAAAAAACAAATTTCTCAGTCGAATTGTTAAAAAATTTTCTTGTCACATGCTCAAAAATTCTGTAAAATTGCAGAAAACTTGACAGAAATATAAATAAAAATCCGTAAATTTCACAAAAATATGACAAGTTCTGAACATAGGAAAAGATTCAAAGGAAATATTTCAAAAGTCAGTTTGTCTCAGAAGACCATACTTTTGCCTCCAAAAATCGGTATTTGCCTAACCTAACCTATCACTCACGCATTTTGCAGTGCGGCCAATGCAATTCCAAATGTAATGGCTCCCACAAATAAACAAATAGTTTCTCTAGAATATGACAACATCTTGCTAGCAAGTCTCTCCTCTAGCGATGGATTTCGTGGCAAGTTGTCCGCCACGTTGCAACATTGACCGTTGTCGACATTATTTTCATTATCAACATTATTCGTCGACTTATCTTGCCCCTCGTTCACCATTCTCCACCAACTAATAAGACTGTTGTCCCTATTTTGACGTGGGAATTAAATGTACAACACTGTACAACATTTCTGGATATATTAAGTGGCATGAAAACTGATGAAAACTTATGAAAAACACGGGAGAGAAAACTTAAGTGGATTAACCTGAAGAACGAATACGGTTTTTGTGATGGGCCCGTTAAGCCTTGGCGAACAGCTGATCGACGCTATAGGTATATGCGCTAGTACGCGCGAATGGCCGTATCGGAGTTTAACACGTGTGCAATACGTCAAAATTGTAAATAAATAAATTTATCATAATTCGAGGTTTTTCAACCGGGAACAAACGCCATCGCCAACAATTTTAATTCAATTCAGGAAATTGAATATTGGTCGATTGAAAATTGCAATGACAATGCGATGACGAGGACATCGGTAAAACACTAGATTACTTATTGTAAATAATTTATGCAAATGATGTGAAGATGAGTCTTTGGAGGCCTAGTTACGGAAATTGGAGTGCTCATGGGCGGATATGAATTGATCTTGTGGTTGAGGGGGATGGTTCGGAAATTGTGGGGATAACCTCAATGGTTGTCATAGAATTCGGTTCCAATATTAGTTCAGTCAAAACAAAATTTTTTCCCATTGGGGAAAATTTCTTAAACTAATTTTTACAAATTTTCTGAAATCTCCCCTCCCCCTCCCCAACCAAAAAAAATTTGAAACTGAATTTTATATGAATTGTTTTTTTTTCTATCTACTTTTGCACATAGCCGATTTTCGTTAAAGCAACAAATAAATAAATGAACGTATTTTAATAGATTTTTTTTTTCAGTCCATTTCAATGCCTAAAAAAACATGAAATCAATTTTGGTGTTCATTCCCCGGGGCTTTTCCCCGGAGACACCTGGGTACATAATTGGCCGAGTTGCATACGACGCGGAAAGCCAGACGAAAAAGTTCTACGTCATCGGGGCCCAGCCGCGAGGCACGCCAAAAGTCCATTCGGATGTTATAGGATATTACTTCGAGTCCCCTGAGGTACGGAAGACCGACAGGAGCTCCGACTGGCTAGAGCTCTCCAAGAAGCCGTCACAAGGCAAATCCCCGCAACTCCAAACTATCACTGTCGATAATAAAAAAGTCGAAATCGACAGGAGCCATGTAGTCAAGGTCATATACGATCAGGTAAAAATTGTCCTTTTTTTCGCATCATAATTTTTTTTGGAAAATTTCGGTTTTTGACATTTTTTAGATATTTTCAATTTTTAAAATTTTCAAAATGCTGATGTCAAGGGCATAAATCATCAGGTAACATTCATCCACAATTTTGTAAATCCAACTTGGAGAGTTTTTGGGAATTTAAAAAAAAAATGGAGGTACTTTTTTGAATTTTTAAAATTTGATATTGGCCAGAAATAATTTTTTCATGTGTGTCTGAAAATTGAGGTTGCTGAGAAAAATCAACTGACAAAGTCAAATTTTAAGAATTTTTTTCTAACGCTACAGAAAATTCCATAACATGTTTAATACTACAACACTTGCTCTATTGAAATTCATTGATATCCCTATTTCTTCCACTAAGGAGGGACTGCTCAAGGCGGAGTTGTTCAAGAGTGCAGATCACTCGGGTAACCATTTCTTAGAGCTCAAGGAGATCCTGGTGAAGAGGAAGATCGAAGGGAGAGGGAGGGGAGAAATGCTCAGAGGTATTTGGGAGAGAATACTGATGCAGGCTGTGCTCGGGCTTATGTATCCGGTAATGATGATGAGCGCACTCACCGAGAAATTAATGCCCATCCTTAAGGTACAAAATCAGCATAACTGAACCGATTACGTCTCCTTTTATCAAACATGCATTGCATTGGCAGACCTACAAGATTACCTATAGTTTTTAACTTCCTAAAAGGGGGTCATGGATTTGCCCCGAATTTGGAAAAGGGAATTTTCAAATTGCGTCGCAAAAGAAAAAAAATGGAAATGTCAGATTTGTCTTAAGCAGTTTTGAAATAGACCCTGTTCGACCAATGTAATAACAGTTTTTTTTTTAATAATTTTTAAGCACAATATTTTAATTATTTTCAACCCAGTATTCAACCCTGGGACTACACGTCAATGGATGGCTCGGGAACACCAAGTGGGCTCTAGCTACTATCCGAGAGGAAAAACGAATCAGCCTTAAGACGAGGAATCACCTTTTGGCGACGATGTTTGATATTTGCTTGGGAATTTTAGCTCTTAGACTACTTCTGCGGTATATCGGAGGCATTCCACCCAATCAGATACTCTTAGTTAATGCGGAGGTATGGAAAATTCATCAACGTGGGTCTACAGTTTCACAATATTTAAAAATATAGGAAAATTACAAAAATCACGCTTTCAAATCTTCTTTTTTATTCTCGATTTCATTATTGCTCCAGTTCTCCAAATAACATTTTTACTATTCCCAATATTCAATGACCATTTAGAAACGAGAAAATTTAGAAAGTTGCAAAAATTTGGAAATTGCGCAAATTAAAAGAAAAATGGAATTTTGAAAATTTTTAAAAATCAAAAAAAAAAATTAGGACACAATTTTTAAACATTGAGAGTTTGAAGTTTTCTAGATATTTAAAATATTCGGGACTTGCAAAAGTTCCGGAAATTTTGATAAAAAATAAAAATAAAACAATTTTCAAAAATTATAAAAAATGGGAAAATGGAAAATATCGAAAAAAAATGTTTTACGAAATTTTTAAAAAAATCTTTTATTTCACCAGAAAGTTGTGGAATCATTGAAGAGTCTGATTCACTGGCTGATGGGTTCTCCAGCCGGTTTGAAACTCAACCATTCCTTCAATAACATGTTGGGAAAATTTTTTCTCTATCATATTCACTTGTGGTGGACCTTCCTCGTCGCCATTAAACCCGTGATGGATTTTTTCTTCGAAGTTCTTCTGCTGTTTGGAAGACTTGGGATTACCTTCCAAATATCCATTGCTGCAGATCTGTTGGCACTTGTCAGCTTTCACACTTATTGTATTTATATTTACGCTGCGAGGTAATTTAACGAATTCGATATACTCATTTACTTGTAGTGTTAGCGATTTTTATTTCAAGAAACCTTATAAGAAGAAGAATTTCGCAAACTACAAAGTTCGGAAAATTTTGGATAACCGAAAAGTTTAGAAGAAAAATGAAAATTCAAAAAGTGTACGGTACAATTTTTTTACCTTCAAAAATGAGGAAAAAAGTCGAACGTTCTCGATTTATTGAATGTCATTCGTATAATTAATTTGTTTAATTAACGAACTTATCATAAATTGGATTAGCTGAGAATCTGAAGCCTTAGAATTCCCTGAGAATATTCTGAATATTTGTTTTATATTTCAGATTATTCAACCTTCAAATACGAGGTCTGACAGCTCTCTTTCGTCTTTTCCTGGGAAAAAAGAGAAATCCTCTGAGGGAACGAGTGGACTCCTGTCAATATCAGGCAGATCAACTATTTGTGGGAACTCTTTTATTCACAATTCTTCTATTTTTAATGCCAACAACTTGGGTCTATTATTCAGTTTTTACTGCGGTAATAATAATTTAAAAATACAATTTTCCGTTTCGAACTCGAACTGTAAAAACAAAATTTAACAATCATCGTTTGATCTTCAACAGCTTAGATTAATTCTCATTGGATTTGGGGGCTTCCTGACAAGACTAAGATTTTACCTCCAAGTAATTCCTGCTTACACGTTCCTCTGCTGGATTTTTCGTTCCAGGAGTACAAACAGTGAGTGTTCAAATTAACTAAAAAATAGGAAGTGAATTTGTCATTTAAGAACATTAGAACAATACAATTTTTAAACAGTTTTTAGAATGGTTCACATTTTTGTCATTTCTAAATTTTTAATATTGTTTGAAATTTTTGAAATTAAGGACATTAGGGAATGTTTGTATGAAGCTTTATTGTAGCTCCCAGTGGGCAGGATAAATCATAAAATGAGAGGGATTCACATCTGTGAAAGAGACGTATCTAAAGAATCTTACATTTTTCCAGGTGCAGTAAAATTGCTTCTTAAATCCAAGGACAACTCTGGGGCAATCAGCCTCCTGATGACAACTGTATCAGCCCCCTGGAGGGACACATGGAAACGCTGTATTCCCGATACCCTAACTTATCATCCCTCCATAGAATGGGGAGTAATTGTTAGCAATGTTTTTTGGGGACAACTCCTCTATCCCTTGTAATCGAGTGAGCCCCTCAAATGTGTATATAAAATCTGGTCCCAAAGATTTTTCAGATTTTTTTTATTCACAGCTTTGTATACTGCCTGACATGTATATAAAATCTAGCTCCAATTTAAGGAACAATGTTTAATTCTTTTAAACTAATTCTAACAAACTTCTTTTTGGATTTAGGGTTTCATACCTCTCAGATGCTCTCCACCCATTTTTTGGTCAGACAAGGTTCTGCACTATTATTATTTTTTTGAAATTTTAGAAAAATTTTTCACTTGAATTTTTCGATTTTCGAATTTTTCTCGTTTTCATTTTTTACCATTTATATTTTCATAGTTTTGGGCATTGATAATTCTAGATATTTGCAAATGATTAGAAAACGAAAATTGAACTTCTCCAAATTTTTGCAATTTATAGAAAAATACAGATATTTAAATGTTTCGAATTTTTTTAAATTCTCCATATCTGAACATCAAAATTTTTTTTCGATTTCCAAATTTCGTAAACTAAAATTTTATATTAAGAAATTTGCACTGCACAATTTTTTGGAATTTTTGCAATGTATTGGTAGATGAATTGAATTCTATCTTAACAGAAATTTTTTTTATTTAAAACATCTTGTCCTATTTTACACTCCTTATTGCTACACTCCCAATAAAGTAATCAACAGTTAATACAACAAATCATCAGTGGTTCAGGTGCCCTTACTTCCTTGCCTGGATTCCTGTATTTTCTGCTATTTTGGTTTTCAACTCATCCTCAGGAACTCCATCAAAGTAGAAACTCAGATCTCGCTCCAATATTGCATCGATGTCGTTGGCTTCTCTCAAGTATAAAAAGTAAATGAGAAACGCTGCGAGACTATAAACCACGATATGACGTTGGAACCACGGAACGTCATCATTGTTGGCTCCCTTAAAACAAAAATATAAATTAAAGTAAATAATGAAAGCTATTCAAATTTTTCTAAATATCGTAAACCTAAAAAAATCAAATATTTTACATTTGAAAACGATTCAAAAATTTCATTTTTTTTTTTTTTTTCAATTTTAGGAATTTTTACAACTCACAATTTTGGAGTTTTAAAAACTCCAATTTCTGGAGAATTTTTAAATAATGAAGTATTCAAAAAAAACCACATTGAAAAGTTCTAAATTAAAAAAAATTCCTGGTGTTGTATTCACAAGTCAATTTTTTTTACATCCAGAAATCTCATCTTTCAACAGAACAAAATTATCAGCAAATCTTAAGTTATGGTAATTACGGCGAAACTGTGTCTAGCAGCCCACGTGGCTGCAGGAGATGTCGAATACTTGATGGGCTGGTCCGATTCATCTGACGCCTCAGGAACTTCGGCCTTCGATTTCAAAGAGCGTGAGGATGGCACAGCAATTCTAAAATCAAATTAACTCGTCAGTAGTCGCACTATGAGACTCAAGAAAATGCTCACCGGAAATACGCTCCAAAAGTGAAATAATTCACTGAAATTTTGTCAATGTCTCAAATAACTCCTTCGGTTTACTAGAGAGACCATTTTTTTAAATTATTTATTTATAAAATCACAGAAAAAATCTCAAATTTTTCGTAACTGTCAAAGCAAATTTTTACTCCTATACAACTTCCTTCCAAAATTTTTGGAATTCAAGAAACCGCGCTTTTCAAAATCGTGTCATTACTATAATTCCTTTCAATTCCGAGAATTATTGAGTTTAAAAACCATCTCCATAATAAACTTAGTCTAATTACACCTTATTACTCCAAAAATTCAAAAAGAAAATGTGACGATTGTCTTAACCTTCGAATTAAATTTTTGCATTGCTCGAAACTCCCGCCAAATTTTCAAGTATAATATCATATAGATTGTTGGATTTTATCGAATATAAAGTGGTTGAAATGATTGAATTTACTAAAAATGCTGAACCTCTGACAAAAATTGCTACATCTGATTTACAAACCCGGGGCGCGCAAATTTTTGCTTCCTCTAAAACGCGCAAAAACCACTCAAAAGCTAACCTTCGAACGAAATTGAAGACTCGTGCAGATGTCCGCAATTGCGAAACCGCCATGATCACAATAAAAACCCACAAAAATTTGTTTTTTTTTTTTCGTCCCAAATTCCCCGTAACGAAAGAGGCAAAGAGCAAAAAAACCCAGCAAAAAACACAACAATGCGTATATAGTGAGCGGCCAATTGAAGGACCTCTACTGGTGATTTTGGGAGATCCCAATTTTGTCCTCCCTCCCCGAGAAATTGTTAAACTGTTGGCATTGACAGAACTCCACGGCCCACTGGTAATAATAATCATAAATTAACCCTAACGAGTGAATTGTTAATTAAACAATCGAACCTCCAACAATTCCTACGCACAAACAAAAAGACAATAAAAAGCGATTGAAAAAACACATCGAGAATTAACATCTCGCGCATCCCAATTTTCGCCGAAATTTTGTTCCCCCAATTCAAACAATTTCGCCAATTTCACCTAAAAAATTTCACAAAATTTTTTCTCATCAACTTCGCAGTAACATTAGAAAAATTGACAAAATTTTTCGAATAGTCTCCTCCTTCGCGCTTTTTTTTTTGTATTGTAAAATTTTTTCGCTCATAGTCCCAAAGCTAATTCCTTTTTTGAGCGTCTAATGAGGGGAAAAAAATTGATTGGTGGGTCGCTGATCGACATATATATATATAGACAGAAATATAGTTTTTGAAAAACTTGATATTTTTTTCGCGGATGTTTTGTCAGTTTGCAAATAGCAAATAGCAAGTACTTGTCATTTGTTTGAAAAAGCAAAAGTGGAGCAAATTTTGGGCACCCCCCCCCCCCCCCTCCCCCGCTCCGCCTGAGAAAATCGCATTTTTAATTGAGATCTGTGTGGGTTTGACGCAATTTTTTGGGAATTTTCCATCTTTTCTTTGACGCATTTTTGGCAAGGAATTTCCATTTTTTTTATTCGCGAAATATTTTAAAGTCTGTTTTATTTGTTCGTTGTTTTTTTTTTTTTTTTTTTTTCATTTTATGAAAAATATTGATGAGAATTTTTTTGACGCTGAACCAGGAATTTTCATGAATTCGAGAACGTGAGATTCTGGGATAGAGGATGTATTGATGAACCTAACCTCAATTGGATTTGGGAAGGAGCAGGAGACACAGCTCATTACTGATCAGCTTGAGTCGTTCAATTTGTCTGAGGGCCAGCAGTGCAATTTTCACGTGAGTTTTTCTTTTCTCCTCTTTTGGAGAATTGTGAAGTTTTTTCTCTGGCGAGGTAAAATCTTTGGAAATTTTTGAGGCCTTGAAATTTGGATCAGTCTTGCATTGAATTTTGTCCGGAAATTTTTTGTGGCGATTTTTTTTTTTTTTTTTTTTTTTTTTTGACGAGGAGGTGAAAAAAAAGTGCTTTTGTTTTTGCAAGATGATGGGAATTTTATTGAATTTGCATCGATTTTGGAGGAACAATTCTTATCGTGGCAGGAGTAAGACATTTGTTTGAAATAAAGTGAACGAGGTGATTGACCAAGATTTGATCGAAGGTTATGGAGTAAATATAAAGTAATTTTGATGAAAAATTTGGGGCAAAGCTAGGACATTTTTTTTCCTTTATGGTTAATTTTTTTTGTTAAGTCGATATTGGGGAATTTTTTTATAACATTTAAATGAGATTTGGTTTAGTAAAAAATTGTGCATTTGGTTAGTGGCATTTTATTTTTGGGAGAACGTTCTCAGGAGAATACAATAATTTTTTTTCTAAGTTGAGAGGGTGAAGGTTTTTTAGCAATTTCTGAATTTTATTCACATGAAAGTGCGAGGGTATGAAAAAAATGATCATTAATTTTTTTATGCATATGCAACCTTGGAGAACAAGAAGACAATTTTTTCTTTTGATTTTTTTATTTAAAGTACATCGTGTTTTTTACAGGTGCGCAAAATCACCGTGACTCATCAAAGATGCAGACAATACAGACTCAGATGTGCAATATGAAAAAAATGATAATTTTGAACCCTATTAAAATTCAAAAAATCTTCAGCTTAATTTTCCTCCCAGAAACGAAGAATTACTAAATATAAAAAAAAATAAAAATTTGGGAAAAAAAAAATTCAAATTATTTTCTCCAGTTTTTGCAAGATTTCTAAAAAAAAGTTTTGCGAGTTTTCTAAAAAAAACTAATGACCGAAAAAATTGTATTATAGGGCTCGTGGACAGAGGCAATTACCCCCCAAGATTTGTCCCTGGGATACGGACTAACCGTTGAACCCGCACGAATTGGAGAATCATTGGGTACAAGAGGAGGAGGGATGCCTCGCAGTAAGCGGAGAGCGCCCTCCAATACAAATTATCATCATCACGCGTCTGCCGAGATGTCACCAAGTGCACATGAGGATAGTATGCCTAGGCATCCCTCCAAAAGACTGAGACATACGTCCAAGTGAGTGATTCTCAAGATATGATGCTAGCTGAATTGAAAACCACGTGGGCTGCTTCTTTCAAATGCACACACCCACACAATGTGTTTGCCATAGTTAGACTGACAGGAGTGGAGTTTAATCATAGATCATCTCCGGAGAAAAAAAAACACAATGTGTTTGCTACCATTTTTACTTTATTTCCCTGTCGAACGGAAGTATGCCACTTGGGTCCTGTTCGACTACAATTTTTGCATGATTGATTGACATTTTTTCCCTTTCCTTTAATTTTTTTTCTTGGTACAATAGAAATCCTCTAATTTCGACTGTCTTTTTTTTTTAATCTAGTATTTGTTGATAAGTTTTAGGAAAAAATTTCATTCGTTTTTCGTAGAAAACTTAGAGTCAGAGACAGAAGTCCTCCGCGAAATTTTTCTAATACGCTTCATCTTCGAAATAAATATTCGAGATATATGTCTTATATTGTAAGACCGAAATTAGGAGGGAGGGGGGGGGGCACTACTGTGACTGGAAAGTTGCAAATTGCCAGGATTTTTTTAATCATTATAATCTTTCGAATCTTCGAAATTTTTCAAGTTTACGAATTTAAAAAAAATTCAACATTCAAGAACTAAAAAAGTTTCGAAAATTTTAATCTGAAGATGTTGAAGCAAACTTTCGAAAAAAATTGTTTGGAATATTGAGGGACATGTTCAACAATATGGAAGTATTTAGGATTTACAAGCGGTGGGATTTTTTGAATTGTTGAAATTTTCAATTTTTGGACTTTTTCATATTTTAGAATTATCTACAGTTTTTTAATTTTAGAGATTGTCCAAGATTTTTGAAACGTCAAAATTTAAAGATTGAAAAAAATGACAATTCTTGAAATGTATTGAAATTTTTCCGAATTTCGAGAATTTTGGAAGTTTTGAAGAATAAAAAAAAAATCAATCAGCTGAGACATTGGAGAAATTTTAGGACTTTCTCATAGTTTGAATTGCCTCTTAATTTGTAGGTTTCAGAAAAAATTGAAACACCATTGGAAAAATTACAGTCTGGATTTTTTTGAGTTTATTTAGATTTATCTAAATATTTAAAATTTTGGGAAAAATTAAGGAGAAAAAAATTCAAATGAAATTTTGAAAAATGGATTTCTGAATTTTGGGAAGTTTTTAACTCGCTTATGTTTCGTTAAAAAAAAGTAATTATGAATCCCAACTTCACAATCACCCACACCCTCGTTAATCCTAAATTACCAATACATCCGTAGCCAACATAGACAGCATTCACTCGGTGGTGGTATAGCGGTTATAAAAATAGCGTCCACAATTTTAGTCTGCCCTTCCTAGTCACTTCAGCTGGTCCAATTCTCCTGTCTTCCCTTATTTCTCCTCAATTTTCCCGCAAAATTGGCCCCCTGACCCCCAGAAGTCACACTCGCTCCCCAAATAATAGCCCCCCAATAGAATTTCTTCTCAAATCTGCAATTTTCATCACCTAAAACGCTGAGTTTCCCTTGAAATTCGAGACATCTGACAGTGCATGGATGACGACAGGTCTGTGAAGTGCAAAATCCGAAAAAAAATCCCCGCATTTGTGTTTTTGACGTATTCCAAATTTTTCAAAATGAAAAAAAAATAATTTTCATTGTTTTTTTTTAACTTTTTTTCCAATGAAAATCAGGCATTTTTTTAAAATTTTCAAATAATTGAAATTCCATTTTTTTAACTCCCTACGTTAATAAGCTTTATGAAGAAAATTGGATTTTTTTCATTTTTAAAATCTCTCAAAATTTTCTAACGGGTTAATTGAATCACTTGTCCTCTACCGAGACTTATAAAAAAGCTGATTGACGATATTATGGTATTGGAAACAAGAAGGTTCGAACTAAATGAGACTTGAAGCATTGTCATAAAAAAAAGTTAATACATCGGCCCAAAAAAATGGGACATCTCTTAACTTAGCAACGAAATCTTCGTCTCACTTAAAAAATAATAGAACATAGTACTAATTAGAAGATGATACCAATTGCAGCATTATCTCAATTGGAACATAGTCCAAATGTGCACATGATTCGAATTGTAACTGGAATATTGTTCCGATTGGAACATCGTTCCAATTAGAGTACTGTTCCAATCGGAACTGGAACATGTTGTCAACTGGAACATGATTCTAATTTGAACACGTTCCAACTGGAACATGATCTCAACTAGAACATGGCCCCAACTTGAAGATGTTCCTAACTAGAACATGTTCCTAACTTGAACATGACCCCAACTGGAACTGGTTCCCGACTGGAACATGTTCCCAACTAGAACATGGTTCCAACTGGAACATGTTCCCAGCTGGAACATGCCCCAACTAGAACATGTCACCAACTGGACCATGTTCCTCACTGGAACATACTCCCAACTGGAACATACTCCCAACTGGAACATGTTCCTAACTGGAACATGTTCCTAACTGGAACATGTTTCTGATGGGAACATCATCCTAACTGGAACATGTTCTTAGCTGGAACATGATCCTAACTGGAACATGTTCTTAGCTGGAACAGGCTCTCAATTGGAACATGTTCCCAACTGGAACATCGTTCCAGTTCCAGATATGTCTCACACCCGAACATTGTCGTCAAGTGGACCATTGTCCCACTTCGAACGTTGTCCCAATTGGAACATGGCAATCCTCACAAGAGAAACAGTCTATATGCTCAATTGCCAATCGCGACCCTATTCTGACATCGTAGATTGGTACCTTATACCCATTTGCAATTGGGACACTAGCCCAAACCTCAATTGGGAATTGAGACCCCAATTGGAAATTGGAACATTGTCGAAATTAAAAAAAAAATTGTCATTTTTGACTTCTTTTCATTCATTGTATCCTTGATATATGATATAAATAATTTGTAGCGCTAGGCGTTATACAAAAACGGAGGATGTCTCCAGTGCATCGTCCTTCTCTCAAAAGCGCTGTATCGCGTGGTTCAGAGAGTACACAGTGGCAGATGATCCTGATACACTTGGGCCGGAGGGAATGGAAAAATTCTGCGAGGATATTGCAGTGGAGCCAGAAAATGTTGTCATGTTGGTTCTCGCATACAAGATGAATGCACGACAAATGGGATTTTTCACAATGGGCGAATGGCTCAAGGGACTATCGGAGCTACAGTGCGATACGATAGGCAAAATACAACAGAAATTAGAATATCTGAGAAATTTACTCAATGAGCCACACACGTTCAAGGGCATCTACAGATATGCTTATGATTTTGCTAGGGTGAGGCTTTGTCATTTTAGTTTATATTTTTAGAAATTATTTTTCAGAAAATTAATTAAAATTTTTTTTTTTTTTAATTTATTTTTTTCTTTTTAATTTTTTTTTCTTTTTAATTATTATTTTTTTTAAATTTATTTATATTTTTGTATAGAACTTTTTTTCAAAGTCAATCATTTTTTTGCCAGTCAATTTAATTATATACACTTTTATTTGAGCCAATTTGATTTTAATGGTGTTTATTTACTGTTGCATGATTCAGGATAAAGACCAGCGCAGTATGGACATGGAGACTGCGCGTGTTATGCTACAATTGCTACTGGGTAGACACTGGCCTCTATTCTCCCAATTTGGACAATTTTTAGACCAGTCTAAGTACAAAGTTATCAACAAGGACCAGTGGTGCAACATTCTCGAGTTTTCACGAACTATTAATAATGATTTATCAAACTACGATCTTGATGGAGCTTGTGAGTATCAGAATTCCCGAATACATTAATACAACAATATGAGATATAAAAAAAAATAACAGAAAAAAAGATGAAAACAAATTTTCCAATTTTCGAAATTCGTGAGATTAAGAAAAATTGAGTTTGATTTGCGATTTCAAAAAATTTCGGATTGAGCATTGCTGATTTTTTCAGATTTAAAAAAATCGGAATATTGGAAATTTTGATAATTTTGAACTAACTTCAAAATATTTAAATTTTATTACCAAGTTTTGCAAATCTGGAATTTTCAAATTTTGCTTCGTTCAAAGTTTTTTCCTTTTGAAATCTCTCAAATTTTTCCAAATCTTTTTTTTTCAATTTTATAGAAAATCTAACATTTTTAATTTACTTCAATTCAAAAATCAACAAAATTTTTATTTCAGAAAATTTCGAAAAATTGTTGATAAAAAAAAATCGTTGATAAAAATAAAAAAAAATCGTTGATAAAAACTTTTGAACTTTATGTGTAAAAACAATTGGAAATGCCTGAAATTTTTGGAAATTCCAATAGATTCGAAAATCTTTAATTTCTGTTTTTGGAATAATTCGAATTGTGAATTTTTTTTGTTGTAATTCTTAGGATAATTTGGGAAGATTAATTAATTATGTAATGATGTATTCCAGGGCCAGTAATGCTCGATGAGTTTGTTGAGTGGTTGAAGCTGCAACGAGGCGAGGGCTCATCTTCAACAAATGTTCGAGGCAGCTGAAATTCCCCACCCCCAGCCCCCACATCTCAAACTCCCCCACTTCGTCAAATTCAATCTCTCTCAATCATCTATGTCATAAAGTTGAAAAAATTCACTTTAAACTTTTGTTTCATGATTTATCTCGAGTTATTCGCAATTCTTTTCAATTGTTTCTCCATTGACCAATTATTTAAAAAGTTTTTATCGATGGAAACAAAATTAGTTGACCAAACAAAATCATCAAAATTTCCTTTTTCTTAAATTTGTCTCAAAATGAAAATGCAAAAAATTTTTGAAAGCGAATATTTTTTAAATGACAAATTTTTTTGCAAACTTTTGGAAACTTAAATTTTGTATTTTAGCAATTATTCAATTTTTCGACATTTTCGAAATTGTTGAAAACTTTCAAACTTCAAAATTAAAATTTTCCAAATATTTTAGGTTTGCAAAAATTTAGAATTTTCAAATTTCTTTAAAAAAAAATTCTGTTTTTTCCAAATTTGGGTTTTCAAAATTATTGAAATTGTTGAAGTTCTCAAAATCATCGAAACTTGTTGAAGCCAATGAAGAGAAAATTGTCAGGAAGAGCAAAATCAACGATCAAAAGGTTAACTAGCTCTAACTATTTCCTTTTTTTTTTCCTAATCTGATAGTTTAGCTTAACGAGAAATTAGTGTTGCCGTATATTTCACCGATGGTTGTGCTTATAAATTCGATTCTCGAAAAGTTAACTGATAATATTTCCCCTGCACCACATCATCAACTTCTTCACTCTAATCCGCATCATTACCATAAAGCCAATGAGAAAAAAAACAAGCACGAAAAATGAGTAGAAAAACCGTCCAATTGAAAAGCAAAGGATGAAAAATAATTTTGAACTGGGTAGTTCATACTCGATGATTGGAAATGTATAAAATACTAAAAATCTATAAACTCAATTTTTTTTATCGTATCGAACTGATTTTAGTTGGACGGTTGCTCGATTTTGGGCACAATCATGTAAATAACGGTGTAATTTAACTGTTTAATTACTTGATACCGATAATAAATCACTTTAATCCAGTGATTAAGGGGGGTAAAAAAAGATCAATTTTGGGGGAAAAAATTGAGATACAAAAATTTCTGAAATTTCGCAATTTTTTTGTTGGAATTTTTGGAAGTTCAGAAAAAATTTTACATTTTGTGGGAATTTGAATTTCACATTTTTCCATTCAAGTTTCTTTCAAGTTTTTGGTACTTATAAAATTTTTGGTGTTTTGGATTAAATTTCTTTAAGCTCTGGGCTTTCTTCATTTTATAGTTCAAAAAATTTTCATATGTCATTTTTTCGAATTTCTCAATTTTGTGATTTTTACGAATTTTAGAATTTGAGAATTTTTGCATTTTCGAGAACTTGGAAATTTTTCTGTATGAAAAATTTGAAGGTCTGAATTTTTTACAATTTCTAAAAATTGGAAATTTCCAAAATTTGTGAAAGACTTTTGTCTTTTGTGAGAAGACTTTTGTGAAATTTGAGAAAAACTTTGGGTTTTTTGAAAATTTCGAATTTTCTGAATATTCTGCTAATTTAATATTGTTCAATTTCATTCATTCAATTATCCAATATTCTTTGCATATTGATATTCCAAAAATTTGAAACCAATTTTTTCCTCAATTTTTGACATTT
Organism: Asobara japonica; assembly: GCA_026005395.1. Taxonomy (NCBI): domain Eukaryota; kingdom Metazoa; phylum Arthropoda; class Insecta; order Hymenoptera; family Braconidae; genus Asobara; species Asobara japonica. Next base: position 969,786 of record BQMI01000292.1, on the reverse strand, counting down.
TTTAAGAACGAAAAATCGTTTGCCCCTCATCACTTCATTGCAGTTAACAAACGCAATAGGGGTCTCCATTGATAAACGATTGTCAAATCAAATAATTGTGCGATTAAATGCGAGACTCTAATCACAATGTGAATTCTAAGTAGTTAAATCAATTAATAATACGTTCGAGCTACGTCGAAATGTTGTTTCCTGTGTTTAGGTTACATGTTATTAACAAATTGAGACGAATTATTTCAAGTCCAGTGTTCCTTTTCTGTTAAATGTGGGTGTATCTCCAAAAGCCGAGGTCCGAGAAAAAAAATGTTGAGAATGTTTTTTGCAGCAATTTTAATTATCTACGAAAAACGTTCTATACCATTTTTCGATAAACCTAAAATTTTTCGAGATAGCTCAAAATTTGTGTAACGAAAAAAAAATGGGAAATTTCAATTTTACGTTTTTCACGAAATTGAGACGAATGATTTCCAGTGTTTCATTTGGGTTAAATGTGGGTGTATCTCACAATCCCGAGGTCTGAGATGAAAATGTCAAAAGAGTTTTTTTGTAGAGAATGAAATTCTCTACAAAAAAGATTTTATACAACTTTTCAATAACCCCAAAAATTTTCGCGAAATCTCAACATTTGTGTAACGAGAAAAACTGAAAATTGATTATTTCCAGTGATTCATTTGGGTCAAATTTGAGTGTATCTCGAAAATTTGCGGTTCCACGAAAAAATATCGATAGAGTTTTTTGTGGAGAATCAAATTCTCTACAAAAAATGAGGCATAACATTTTTTGATAACTCCAAAACTTTTCGAGATAGCTCAAAATTTGTGTAGCGGGAAAAGCTGAAAATTTGAATTTCACTTTTTTTTTCAAAAAAAATTGGTAATGTCAAGTCTAGAGAAAAAGTGTTCATCGATATTTTCGTTTTTTGAACATACGAAAATAAATTATGGTCACGCTGTGTTTTTGTAATGAGTAAAATTTGTTTGACGACGCGACCATAAAATCGATCTCGATGATTTGTTCTTTTTTTTTTTTGTCTATTTAAGTTGATATGATGTACGTGTAGAGCCTGGTACCTTTTCAATTCACGATAATAAACCATAAAAAACTAATTTAGACAAGACGATGTCACTTGTAGAAGGCCTAGTTTATTATTCATCATTTAGTGCAAAAGTACCATTTGCTCAATTAATTTAAACATTTTGGTAAAATTGAATACTCGAGATTCACGTATATTTATGTAAACGACGTGATGGAAAATGAATCTGATGTTTTCAGTGCCAATACAATTTTTCATGTACAAAATTTATCCCCTTTTTTTATGTTTAATTATGTTTAATTATTTACAGTAACGATCGGACTTCATTTTACTACGCCTGTCCAGCAATTTTTCGTGGAGTACTCCTTGGCTCTTTGCTTCCTCCAGGCTCGATTTGTCCTCTGTGTTGATGCGCAATTTTTTGTCTTGGAACTTTTGGAATTTTCGACTGGAACGAAAAATCATTTTTTTTTCTTCAAAAATTAACTTTTTTTTTAAATCAGCATTTTCTTCTTTATTTTTTTTTTTCCAAAAATCAACTTTTTTTTTATTGATTTTTTTTCAAAAATCAGCTTTTTTTTAATTATTTTTTTTTCCAAAAATCAATTTATTTTTTGTTTTTTTTTTTGTCAATATTTTATGCTGATTTTTTGAAAGAGACAAAATGTTTCCGATAATGAAATTTCTGCAATTTCGAAAATACTTGACATATAATTTCTTTTTAATTTTGCAGAAAAGGTCAGTCTTGTGTAAAAATCTTCAACATTGAGAGCTTACACATAATTAACTTCGATCTGGGAAAGCGATCCCTGTTCCTCCACAGGCACATCCTTGTAGGGGTCGTCCACTTTCTGTATCATACTCCTAATGCACAGAAATTCACCAGGACCAGCTGTTTTACTCTGGCACACTGTATCTTCGTCATCTGATATCGAGACGAAGCAGCCGTTGTTCCCCAAAATTGCTAATTTTCCATCCTACGATAACGATCCAATTATTCAAGTGATACATTTTGTGGGAATTTTTGGGATTACTCAAATTTTTATTCAGAAAAATTTCGATTCAATATTCTGTCGATTAAACGAAGAGCTTTCAGTTTTTTAGGGAGATCATTTGAAAAAAAAAAAAAAAAAAAAAAAAAAAAAAATTGTTTTGAAAATTTGCAAATTTTTTAAATTAACATTTATTTTTTGCAATTTTAAAATACCTGGAAAATGGGCTCCCACTGTTCCATAGCTCCCACAGCGTCACTCCTGCCAACAACAACCCCTTTTTTATCGACCCCAATGTATTTTCCATACCCGGATTTCAGTGCAATTTTAGTTTCGTTTACTGGAAATGCTGTGAGGATCTCCTCGGGGGAGGGGCCGTCCCCCTCGTCGTGGGGTGCGCCGAGGGTAAAAAGCCCATTGTCCAGAGCCTTAACGTAAGTTTGATTGCCAATTTCAATAGCCACTGTGCCAGTTATTTCAGTGATATTCTTCACCTTCCACCAGCCACCTGCAATAGATCTTTTTTTGTAAAACATATTGATTCCAAAGATTTCCGTAAAAACATTTATTCTTAATTTTTTTTTCTCAATTTTTGTTTATAAATTTTCGTAATTTTTTTTTTTTTTTTTTTGAATTAGAAAAAAAACTTTTGGGCAAATTTACTAGTGTCATTGGTTTTAGTTGTTTCAGAGAAAATAATTTTTAATTTGTCGGGGGACATTCCACGTGGGACGAGGGGTGGGGGTAATTCTTCTTTACTAGATACTATAAGATTTTCTGTTGCATAATTTTTTTGGTGAATACCGTGTTGTAGAGCGTCGACGTCCTTAATCTCTGAGTCTTCTTCACTCCGTCCATGTTTCTTATGTTTACGTTTTTTAGATCTGGAAAAATATGAAAATCATTTGATTACCATACAATAATTTTGTCAACAATAAATTAAGAAAATTTAGTTGAAATGAAATTATCAAACGGGACAATTTCCGGAAAACTACTTGTTGAAAGTCTGTTTGAAAAAAATTGTTGAAAACTGTTTAAAGAACGGAATCCACCGATTCAAGTGCCAATTAAATTGAAATTCGATTACGTACTTAACTTTCTCACCCTTCAGACACAATTTTTTAACTCGCACTTTGTCGTACTCTGACATTTTTCATTGAAATTTATTAACATAAACTGAGGGTACAATTTTTCAGTGGAATATTATTAGGACGGGCAAAAGTCACAACAATCGTCCTAACCTATGAGGGAGGTACTTGAGCCAGCGTTACCAACCCGTGGTTCGCAGTTCATGGAAGGGGGGCGCGGGGGGAGAGATAACGGCTGATGGGGGGGGGGGGTTTCTACTGATAAAAAAGGGCTCTTCAAAAAAATTCAAATAATCTCTATTAGTGTATTAAAAAATTTAAGTTTGCCACCCCATAAGGTCCCAATGTTAAATTTGGCCAAAATCGAAAAAAATTAATTTGACTTTTTCGACCCAAATTCGACAGAAATATCTTCTAGGGGTTCCTATTGGATAGTATCAACGCCCACGCGGCCAAAAATTCAATTTTAAAAAATTTAAGTTTGCCTCCCCATAAGGTCCCAATGTTAAATTTGGCCAAAATCGAAAAAAATTAATTTGACTTTTTCGACCCAAATTCGACGGAAATATCTTCTAGGGGTTCCTATTGGATAGTATCAATGCCCACGGGGCCAAAAATTCAATTTTAAAAAATTTAAGTTTGCCTCCCCATAAGGTCCCAATGTTAAATTTGGCCAAAATCGAAAAAAATTAATTTGACTTTTTCGACCCAAATTCGACAGAAATATCTTCTAGGGGTTCCTATTGGATAGTATCAACGCCCACGCGGCCAAAAATTCAATTTTAAAAAATTTAAGTTTGCCTCCCCATAAGGTCCCAATGTTAAATTTGGCCAAAATCGAAAAAAATTAATTTGACTTTTTCGACCCAAATTCGACGGAAATATCTTCTAGGGGTTCCTATTGGATAGTATCAATGCCCACGGGGCCAAAAATTCAATTTTAAAAAATTTAAGTTTGCCTCCCCATAAGGTCCCAATGTTAAATTTGGCCAAAATCGAAAAAAATTAATTTGACTTTTTCGACCCAAATTCGACAGAAATATCTTCTAGGGGTTCCTATTGGATAGTATCAACGCCCACGCGGCCAAAAATTCAATTTTAAAAAATTTAAGTTTGCCTCCCCATAAGGTCCCAATGTTAAATTTGGCCAAAATCGAAAAAAATTAATTTGACTTTTTCGACCCAAATTCGACGGAAATATCTTCTAGGGGTTCCTATTGGATAGTATCAATGCCCACGGGGCCAAAAATTCAATTTTAAAAAATTTAAGTTTGCCTCCCCATAAGGTCCCAATGTTAAATTTGGCCAAAATCGAAAAAAATTAATTTGACTTTTTCGACCCAAATTCGACAGAAATATCTTCTAGGGGTTCCTATTGGATAGTATCAACGCCCACGCGGCCAAAAATTCAATTTTAAAAAATTTAAGTTTGCCTCCCCATAAGGTCCCAATGTTAAATTTGGCCAAAATCGAAAAAAATTAATTTGACTTTTTCGACCCAAATTCGACGGAAATATCTTCTAGGGGTTCCTATTGGATAGTATCAATGCCCACGGGGCCAAAAATTCAATTTTAAAAAATTTAAGTTTGCCTCCCCATAAGGTCCCAATGTTAAATTTGGCCAAAATCGAAAAAAATTAATTTGACTTTTTCGACCCAAATTCGACAGAAATATCTTCTAGGGGTTCCTATTGGATAGTATCAACGCCCACGCGGCCAAAAATTCAATTTTAAAAAATTTAAGTTTGCCTCCCCATAAGGTCCCAATGTTAAATTTGGCCAAAATCGAAAAAAATTAATTTGACTTTTTCGACCCAAATTCGACGGAAATATCTTCTAGGGGTTCCTATTGGATAGTATCAATGCCCACGGGGCCAAAAATTCAATTTTAAAAAATTTAAGTTTGCCTCCCCATAAGGTCCCAATGTTAAATTTGGCCAAAATCGAAAAAAATTAATTTGACTTTTTCGACCCAAATTCGACAGAAATATCTTCTAGGGGTTCCTATTGGATAGTATCAACGCCCACGCGGCCAAAAATTCAATTTTAAAAAATTTAAGTTTGCCTCCCCATAAGGTCCCAATGTTAAATTTGGCCAAAATCGAAAAAAATTAATTTGACTTTTTCGACCCAAATTCGACGGAAATATCTTCTAGGGGTTCCTATTGGATAGTATCAATGCCCACGGGGCCAAAAATTCAATTTTAAAAAATTTAAGTTTGCCTCCCCATAAGGTCCCAATGTTAAATTTGGCCAAAATCGAAAAAAATTAATTTGACTTTTTCGACCCAAATTCGACGGAAATATCTTCTAGGGGTTCCTATTGGATAGTATCAATGCCCACGGGGCCAAAAATTCAATTTTAAAAAATTTAAGTTTGCCTCCCCATAAGGTCCCAATGTTAAATTTGGCCAAAATCGAAAAAAATTAATTTGACTTTTTCGACCCAAATTCGACGGAAATATCTTCTAGGGGTTCCTATTGGATAGTATCAATGCCCACGGGGCCAAAAATTCAATTTTAAAAAATTTAAGTTTGCCTCCCCATAAGGTCCCAATGTTAAATTTGGCCAAAATCGAAAAAAATTAATTTGACTTTTTCGACCCAAATTCGACGGAAATATCTTCTAGGGGTTCCTATTGGATAGTATCAATGCCCACGGGGCCAAAAATTCAATTTTAAAAAATTTAAGTTTGCCTCCCCATAAGGTCCCAATGTTAAATTTGGCCAAAATCGAAAAAAATTAATTTGACTTTTTCGACCCAAATTCGACGGAAATATCTTCTAGGGGTTCCTATTGGATAGTATCAATGCCCACGGGGCCAAAAATTCAATTTTAAAAAATTTAAGTTTGCCTCCCCATAAGGTCCCAATGTTAAATTTGGCCAAAATCGAAAAAAATTAATTTGACTTTTTCGACCCAAATTCGACGGAAATATCTTCTAGGGGTTCCTATTGGATAGTATCAATGCCCACGGGGCCAAAAATTCAATTTTAAAAAATTTAAGTTTGCCTCCCCATAAGGTCCCAATGTTAAATTTGGCCAAAATCGAAAAAAATTAATTTGACTTTTTCGACCCAAATTCGACGGAAATATCTTCTAGGGGTTCCTATTGGATAGTATCAATGCCCACGGGGCCAAAAATTCAATTTTAAAAAATTTAAGTTTGCCTCCCCATAAGGTCCCAATGTTAAATTTGGCCAAAATCGAAAAAAATTAATTTGACTTTTTCGACCCAAATTCGACAGAAATATCTTCTAGGGGTTCCTATTGGATAGTATCAACGCCCACGCGGCCAAAAATTCAATTTTAAAAAATTTAAGTTTGCCTCCCCATAAGGTCCCAATGTTAAATTTGGCCAAAATCGAAAAAAATTAATTTGACTTTTTCGACCCAAATTCGACGGAAATATCTTCTAGGGGTTCCTATTGGATAGTATCAATGCCCACGGGGCCAAAAATTCAATTTTAAAAAATTTAAGTTTGCCTCCCCATAAGGTCCCAATGTTAAATTTGGCCAAAATCGAAAAAAATTAATTTGACTTTTTCGACCCAAATTCGACAGAAATATCTTCTAGGGGTTCCTATTGGATAGTATCAACGCCCACGCGGCCAAAAATTCAATTTTAAAAAATTTAAGTTTGCCTCCCCATAAGGTCCCAATGTTAAATTTGGCCAAAATCGAAAAAAATTAATTTGACTTTTTCGACCCAAATTCGACGGAAATATCTTCTAGGGGTTCCTATTGGATAGTATCAATGCCCACGGGGCCAAAAATTCAATTTTAAAAAATTTAAGTTTGCCTCCCCATAAGGTCCCAATGTTAAATTTGGCCAAAATCGAAAAAAATTAATTTGACTTTTTCGACCCAAATTCGACAGGAAATATCTTCTAGGGGTTCCTATTGGATAGTATCAACGCCCACGCGGGCCAAAAATTCAATTTTAAAAAATTTAAGTTTGCCTCCCCATAAGGTCCCAATGTTAAATTTGGCCAAAATCGAAAAAAATTAATTTGACTTTTTCGACCCAAATTCGACGGAAATATCTTCTAGGGGTTCCTATTGGATAGTATCAATGCCCACGGGGCCAAAAATTCAATTTTAAAAAATTTAAGTTTGCCTCCCCATAAGGTCCCAATGTTAAATTTGGCCAAAATCGAAAAAAATTAATTTGACTTTTTCGACCCAAATTCGACAGGAAATATCTTCTAGGGGTTCCTATTGGATAGTATCAACGCCCACGCGGCCAAAAATTCAATTTTAAAAAATTTAAGTTTGCCTCCCCATAAGGTCCCAATGTTAAATTTGGCCAAAATCGAAAAAAATTAATTTGACTTTTTCGACCCAAATTCGACGGAAATATCTTCTAGGGGTTCCTATTGGATAGTATCAATGCCCACGGGGCCAAAAATTCAATTTTAAAAAATTTAAGTTTGCCTCCCCATAAGGTCCCAATGTTAAATTTGGCCAAAATCGAAAAAAATTAATTTGACTTTTTCGACCCAAATTCGACAGGAAATATCTTCTAGGGGTTCCTATTGGATAGTATCAACGCCCACGCGGGCCAAAAATTCAATTTTAAAAAATTTAAGTTTGCCTCCCCATAAGGTCCCAATGTTAAATTTGGCCAAAATCGAAAAAAATTAATTTGACTTTTTCGACCCAAATTCGACGGAAATATCTTCTAGGGGTTCCTATTGGATAGTATCAATGCCCACGGGGCCAAAAATTCAATTTTAAAAAATTTAAGTTTGCCTCCCCATAAGGTCCCAATGTTAAATTTGGCCAAAATCGAAAAAAATTAATTTGACTTTTTCGACCCAAATTCGACGGAAATATCTTCTAGGGGTTCCTATTGGATAGTATCAATGCCCACGGGGCCAAAAATTCAATTTTAAAAAATTTAAGTTTGCCTCCCCATAAGGTCCCAATGTTAAATTTGGCCAAAATCGAAAAAAATTAATTTGACTTTTTCGACCCAAATTCGACGGAAATATCTTCTAGGGGTTCCTATTGGATAGTATCAATGCCCACGGGGCCAAAAATTCAATTTTAAAAAATTTAAGTTTGCCTCCCCATAAGGTCCCAATGTTAAATTTGGCCAAAATCGAAAAAAATTAATTTGACTTTTTCGACCCAAATTCGACGGAAATATCTTCTAGGGGTTCCTATTGGATAGTATCAATGCCCACGGGGCCAAAAATTCAATTTTAAAAAATTTAAGTTTGCCTCCCCATAAGGTCCCAATGTTAAATTTGGCCAAAATCGAAAAAAATTAATTTGACTTTTTCGACCCAAATTCGACGGAAATATCTTCTAGGGGTTCCTATTGGATAGTATCAATGCCCACGGGGCCAAAAATTCAATTTTAAAAAATTTAAGTTTGCCTCCCCATAAGGTCCCAATGTTAAATTTGGCCAAAATCGAAAAAAATTAATTTGACTTTTTCGACCCAAATTCGACGGAAATATCTTCTAGGGGTTCCTATTGGATAGTATCAATGCCCACGGGGCCAAAAATTCAATTTTAAAAAATTTAAGTTTGCCTCCCCATAAGGTCCCAATGTTAAATTTGGCCAAAATCGAAAAAAATTAATTTGACTTTTTCGACCCAAATTCGACGGAAATATCTTCTAGGGGTTCCTATTGGATAGTATCAATGCCCACGGGGCCAAAAATTCAATTTTAAAAAATTTAAGTTTGCCTCCCCATAAGGTCCCAATGTTAAATTTGGCCAAAATCGAAAAAAATTAATTTGACTTTTTCGACCCAAATTCGACGGAAATATCTTCTAGGGGTTCCTATTGGATAGTATCAATGCCCACGGGGCCAAAAATTCAATTTTAAAAAATTTAAGTTTGCCTCCCCATAAGGTCCCAATGTTAAATTTGGCCAAAATCGAAAAAAATTAATTTGACTTTTTCGACCCAAATTCGACGGAAATATCTTCTAGGGGTTCCTATTGGATAGTATCAATGCCCACGGGGCCAAAAATTCAATTTTAAAAAATTTAAGTTTGCCTCCCCATAAGGTCCCAATGTTAAATTTGGCCAAAATCGAAAAAAATTAATTTGACTTTTTCGACCCAAATTCGACGGAAATATCTTCTAGGGGTTCCTATTGGATAGTATCAATGCCCACGGGGCCAAAAATTCAATTTTAAAAAATTTAAGTTTGCCTCCCCATAAGGTCCCAATGTTAAATTTGGCCAAAATCGAAAAAAATTAATTTGACTTTTTCGACCCAAATTCGACGGAAATATCTTCTAGGGGTTCCTATTGGATAGTATCAATGCCCACGGGGCCAAAAATTCAATTTTAAAAAATTTAAGTTTGCCTCCCCATAAGGTCCCAATGTTAAATTTGGCCAAAATCGAAAAAAATTAATTTGACTTTTTCGACCCAAATTCGACGGAAATATCTTCTAGGGGTTCCTATTGGATAGTATCAATGCCCACGGGGCCAAAAATTCAATTTTAAAAAATTTAAGTTTGCCTCCCCATAAGGTCCCAATGTTAAATTTGGCCAAAATCGAAAAAAATTAATTTGACTTTTTCGACCCAAATTCGACGGAAATATCTTCTAGGGGTTCCTATTGGATAGTATCAATGCCCACGGGGCCAAAAATTCAATTTTAAAAAATTTAAGTTTGCCTCCCCATAAGGTCCCAATGTTAAATTTGGCCAAAATCGAAAAAAATTAATTTGACTTTTTCGACCCAAATTCGACGGAAATATCTTCTAGGGGTTCCTATTGGATAGTATCAATGCCCACGGGGCCAAAAATTCAATTTTAAAAAATTTAAGTTTGCCTCCCCATAAGGTCCCAATGTTAAATTTGGCCAAAATCGAAAAAAATTAATTTGACTTTTTCGACCCAAATTCGACGGAAATATCTTCTAGGGGTTCCTATTGGATAGTATCAATGCCCACGGGGCCAAAAATTCAATTTTAAAAAATTTAAGTTTGCCTCCCCATAAGGTCCCAATGTTAAATTTGGCCAAAATCGAAAAAAATTAATTTGACTTTTTCGACCCAAATTCGACGGAAATATCTTCTAGGGGTTCCTATTGGATAGTATCAATGCCCACGGGGCCAAAAATTCAATTTTAAAAAATTTAAGTTTGCCTCCCCATAAGGTCCCAATGTTAAATTTGGCCAAAATCGAAAAAAATTAATTTGACTTTTTCGACCCAAATTCGACGGAAATATCTTCTAGGGGTTCCTATTGGATAGTATCAACGCCCACGGGGCCAAAAATTCAATTTTAAAAAATTTAAGTTTGCCTCCCCATAAGGTCCCAATGTTAAATTTGGCCAAAATCGAAAAAAATTAATTTGACTTTTTCGACCCAAATTCGACGGAAATATCTTCTAGGGGTTCCTATTGGATAGTATCAATGCCCACGGGGCCAAAAATTCAATTTTAAAAAATTTAAGTTTGCCTCCCCATAAGGTCCCAATGTTAAATTTGGCCAAAATCGAAAAAAATTAATTTGACTTTTTCGACCCAAATTCGACGGAAATATCTTCTAGGGGTTCCTATTGGATAGTATCAACGCCCACGGGGCCAAAAATTCAATTTTAAAAAATTTAAGTTTGCCTCCCCATAAGGTCCCAATGTTAAATTTGGCCAAAATCGAAAAAAATTAATTTGACTTTTTCGACCCAAATTCGACGGAAATATCTTCTAGGGGTTCCTATTGGATAGTATCAATGCCCACGGGGCCAAAAATTCAATTTTAAAAAATTTAAGTTTGCCTCCCCATAAGGTCCCAATGTTAAATTTGGCCAAAATCGAAAAAAATTAATTTGACTTTTTCGACCCAAATTCGACGGAAATATCTTCTAGGGGTTCCTATTGGATAGTATCAACGCCCACGGGGCCAAAAATTCAATTTTAAAAAATTTAAGTTTGCCTCCCCATAAGGTCCCAATGTTAAATTTGGCCAAAATCGAAAAAAATTAATTTGACTTTTTCGACCCAAATTCGACGGAAATATCTTCTAGGGGTTCCTATTGGATAGTATCAATGCCCACGGGGCCAAAAATTCAATTTTAAAAAATTTAAGTTTGCCTCCCCATAAGGTCCCAATGTTAAATTTGGCCAAAATCGAAAAAAATTAATTTGACTTTTTCGACCCAAATTCGACGGAAATATCTTCTAGGGGTTCCTATTGGAAAGTATCAACGCCCACGGGGCCAAAAATTCAATTTTAAAAAATTTAAGTTTGCCTCCCCATAAGGTCCCAATGTTAAATTTGGCCAAAATCGAAAAAAATTAATTTGACTTTTTCGACCCAAATTCGACGGAAATATCTTCTAGGGGTTCCTATTGGATAGTATCAATGCCCACGGGGCCAAAAATTCAATTTTAAAAAATTTAAGTTTGCCTCCCCATAAGGTCCCAATGTTAAATTTGGCCAAAATCGAAAAAAATTAATTTGACTTTTTCGACCCAAATTCGACGGAAATATCTTCTAGGGGTTCCTATTGGAAAGTATCAACGCCCACGGGGCCAAAAATTCAATTTTAAAAAATTTAAGTTTGCCTCCCCATAAGGTCCCAATGTTAAATTTGGCCAAAATCGAAAAAAATTAATTTGACTTTTTCGACCCAAATTCGACGGAAATATCTTCTAGGGGTTCCTATTGGAAAGTATCAACGCCCACGGGGCCAAAAATTCAATTTTAAAAAATTTAAGTTTGCCTCCCCATAAGGTCCCAATGTTAAATTTGGCCAAAATCGAAAAAAATTAATTTGACTTTTTCGACCCAAATTCGACGGAAATATCTTCTAGGGGTTCCTATTGGATAGTATCAATGCCCACGGGGCCAAAAATTCAATTTTAAAAAATTTAAGTTTGCCTCCCCATAAGGTCCCAATGTTAAATTTGGCCAAAATCGAAAAAAATTAATTTGACTTTTTCGACCCAAATTCGACGGAAATATCTTCTAGGGGTTCCTATTGGATAGTATCAACGCCCACGGGGCCAAAAATTCAATTTTAAAAAATTTAAGTTTGCCTCCCCATAAGGTCCCAATGTTAAATTTGGCCAAAATCGAAAAAAATTAATTTGACTTTTTCGACCCAAATTCGACGGAAATATCTTCTAGGGGTTCCTATTGGATAGTATCAATGCGCACGGGGCCAAAAATTCAATTTTAAAAAATTTAAGTTTGCCTCCCCATAAGGTCCCAATGTTAAATTTGGCCAAAATCGAAAAAAATTAATTTGACTTTTTCGACCCAAATTCGACGGAAATATCTTCTAGGGGTTCCTATTGGATAGTATCAACGCCCACGGGGCCAAAAATTCAATTTTAAAAAATTTAAGTTTGCCTCCCCATAAGGTCCCAATGTTAAATTTGGCCAAAATCGAAAAAAATTAATTTGACTTTTTCGACCCAAATTCGACGGAAATATCTTCTAGGGGTTCCTATTGGATAGTATCAACTGCCCACGGGGCCAAAAATTCAATTTTAAAAAATTTAAGTTTGCCTCCCCATAAGGTCCCAATGTTAAATTTGGCCAAAATCGAAAAAAATTAATTTGACTTTTTCGACCCAAATTCGACGGAAATATCTTCTAGGGGTTCCTATTGGAAAGTATCAACGCCCACGGGGCCAAAAATTCAATTTTAAAAAATTTAAGTTTGCCTCCCCATAAGGTCCCAATGTTAAATTTGGCCAAAATCGAAAAAAATTAATTTGACTTTTTCGACCCAAATTCGACGGAAATATCTTCTAGGGGTTCCTATTGGATAGTATCAACGCCCACGGGGCCAAAAATTCAATTTTAAAAAATTTAAGTTTGCCTCCCCATAAGGTCCCAATGTTAAATTTGGCCAAAATCGAAAAAAATTAATTTGACTTTTTCGACCCAAATTCGACGGAAATATCTTCTAGGGGTTCCTATTGGATAGTATCAACGCCCACGGGGCCAAAAATTCAATTTTAAAAAATTTAAGTTTGCCTCCCCATAAGGTCCCAATGTTAAATTTGGCCAAAATCGAAAAAAATTAATTTGACTTTTTCGACCCAAATTCGACGGAAATATCTTCTAGGGGTTCCTATTGGATAGTATCAACGCCCACGGGGCCAAAAATTCAATTTTAAAAAATTTAAGTTTGCCTCCCCATAAGGTCCCAATGTTAAATTTGGCCAAAATCGAAAAAAATTAATTTGACTTTTTCGACCCAAATTCGACGGAAATATCTTCTAGGGGTTCCTATTGGATAGTATCAACGCCCACGGGGCCAAAAATTCAATTTTAAAAAATTTAAGTTTGCCTCCCCATAAGGTCCCAATGTTAAATTTGGCCAAAATCGAAAAAAATTAATTTGACTTTTTCGACCCAAATTCGACGGAAATATCTTCTAGGGGTTCCTATTGGAAAGTATCAACGCCCACGGGGCCAAAAATTCAATTTTAAAAAATTTAAGTTTGCCTCCCCATAAGGTCCCAATGTTAAATTTGGCCAAAATCGAAAAAAATTAATTTGACTTTTTCGACCCAAATTCGACGGAAATATCTTCTAGGGGTTCCTATTGGAAAGTATCAACGCCCACGGGGCCAAAAATTCAATTTTAAAAAATTTAAGTTTGCCTCCCCATAAGGTCCCAATGTTAAATTTGGCCAAAATCGAAAAAAATTAATTTGACTTTTTCGACCCAAATTCGACGGAAATATCTTCTAGGGGTTCCTATTGGAAAGTATCAACGCCCACGGGGCCAAAAATTCAATTTTAAAAAATTTAAGTTTGCCTCCCCATAAGGTCCCAATGTTAAATTTGGCCAAAATCGAAAAAAATTAATTTGACTTTTTCGACCCAAATTCGACGGAAATATCTTCTAGGGGTTCCTATTGGATAGTATCAACGCCCACGGGGCCAAAAATTCAATTTTAAAAAATTTAAGTTTGCCTCCCCATAAGGTCCCAATGTTAAATTTGGCCAAAATCGAAAAAAATTAATTTGACTTTTTCGACCCAAATTCGACGGAAATATCTTCTAGGGGTTCCTATTGGAAAGTATCAACGCCCACGGGGCCAAAAATTCAATTTTAAAAAATTTAAGTTTGCCTCCCCATAAGGTCTCCAATGTTAAATTTGGCCAAAATCGAAAAAAATTAATTTGACTTTTTCGACCCAAATTCGACGGAAATATCTTCTAGGGGTTCCTATTGGATAGTATCAACGCCCACGGGGCCAAAAATTCAATTTTAAAAAATTTAAGTTTGCCTCCCCATAAGGTCCCAATGTTAAATTTGGCCAAAATCGAAAAAAATTAATTTGACTTTTTCGACCCAAATTCGACGGAAATATCTTCTAGGGGTTCCTATTGGAAAGTATCAACGCCCACGGGGCCAAAAATTCAATTTTAAAAAATTTAAGTTTGCCTCCCCATAAGGTCCCAATGTTAAATTTGGCCAAAATCGAAAAAAATTAATTTGACTTTTTCGACCCAAATTCGACGGAAATATCTTCTAGGGGTTCCTATTGGAAAGTATCAACGCCCACGGGGCCAAAAATTCAATTTTAAAAAATTTAAGTTTGCCTCCCCATAAGGTCCCAATGTTAAATTTGGCCAAAATCGAAAAAAATTAATTTGACTTTTTCGACCCAAATTCGACGGAAATATCTTCTAGGGGTTCCTATTGGAAAGTATCAACGCCCACGGGGCCAAAAATTCAATTTTAAAAAATTTAAGTTTGCCTCCCCATAAGGTCCCAATGTTAAATTTGGCCAAAATCGAAAAAAATTAATTTGACTTTTTCGACCCAAATTCGACGGAAATATCTTCTAGGGGTTCCTATTGGAAAGTATCAACGCCCACGGGGCCAAAAATTCAATTTTAAAAAATTTAAGTTTGCCTCCCCATAAGGTCCCAATGTTAAATTTGGCCAAAATCGAAAAAAATTAATTTGACTTTTTCGACCCAAATTCGACGGAAATATCTTCTAGGGGTTCCTATTGGATAGTATCAACGCCCACGGGGCCAAAAATTCAATTTTAAAAAATTTAAGTTTGCCTCCCCATAAGGTCCCAATGTTAAATTTGGCCAAAATCGAAAAAAATTAATTTGACTTTTTCGACCCAAATTCGACGGAAATATCTTCTAGGGGTTCCTATTGGATAGTATCAACGCCCACGGGGCCAAAAATTCAATTTTAAAAAATTTAAGTTTGCCTCCCCATAAGGTCCCAATGTTAAATTTGGCCAAAATCGAAAAAAATTAATTTGACTTTTTCGACCCAAATTCGACAGGAAATATCTTCTAGGGGTTCCTATTGGATAGTATCAACGCCCACGGGGCCAAAAATTCAATTTTAAAAAATTTAAGTTTGCCTCCCCATAAGGTCCCAATGTTAAATTTGGCCAAAATCGAAAAAAATTAATTTGACTTTTTCGACCCAAATTCGACGGAAATATCTTCTAGGGGTTCCTATTGGAAAGTATCAACGCCCACGGGGCCAAAAATTCAATTTTAAAAAATTTAAGTTTGCCTCCCCATAAGGTCCCAATGTTAAATTTGGCCAAAATCGAAAAAAATTAATTTGACTTTTTCGACCCAAATTCGACGGAAATATCTTCTAGGGGTTCCTATTGGATAGTATCAACGCCCACGGGGCCAAAAATTCAATTTTAAAAAATTTAAGTTTGCCTCCCCATAAGGTCCCAATGTTAAATTTGGCCAAAATCGAAAAAAATTAATTTGACTTTTTCGACCCAAATTCGACGGAAATATCTTCTAGGGGTTCCTATTGGAAAGTATCAACGCCCACGGGGCCAAAAATTCAATTTTAAAAAATTTAAGTTTGCCTCCCCATAAGGTCCCAATGTTAAATTTGGCCAAAATCGAAAAAAATTAATTTGACTTTTTCGACCCAAATTCGACGGAAATATCTTCTAGGGGTTCCTATTGGAAAGTATCAACGCCCACGGGGCCAAAAATTCAATTTTAAAAAATTTAAGTTTGCCTCCCCATAAGGTCCCAATGTTAAATTTGGCCAAAATCGAAAAAAATTAATTTGACTTTTTCGACCCAAATTCGACGGAAATATCTTCTAGGGGTTCCTATTGGAAAGTATCAACGCCCACGGGGCCAAAAATTCAATTTTAAAAAATTTAAGTGTGCCTCCCCATAAGGTCCCAATGTTAAATTTGGCCAAAATCGAAAAAAATTAATTTGACTTTTTCGACCCAAATTCGACGGAAATATCTTCTAGGGGTTCCTATTGGATAGTATCAACGCCCACGGGGCCAAAAATTCAATTTTAAAAAATTTAAGTTTGCCTCCCCATAAGGTCCCAATGTTAAATTTGGCCAAAATCGAAAAAAATTAATTTGACTTTTTCGACCCAAATTCGACGGAAATATCTTCTAGGGGTTCCTATTGGAAAGTATCAACGCCCACGGGGCCAAAAATTCAATTTTAAAAAATTTAAGTTTGCCTCCCCATAAGGTCTCAATGTTAAATTTGGCCAAAATCGAAAAAAATTAATTTGACTTTTTCGACCCAAATTCGACGGAAATATCTTCTAGGGGTTCCTATTGGATAGTATCAACGCCCACGGGGCCAAAAATTCAATTTTAAAAAATTTAAGTTTGCCTCCCCATAAGGTCCCAATGTTAAATTTGGCCAAAATCGAAAAAAATTAATTTGACTTTTTCGACCCAAATTCGACGGAAATATCTTCTAGGGGTTCCTATTGGAAAGTATCAACGCCCACGGGGCCAAAAATTCAATTTTAAAAAATTTAATTTTGCCTCCCCATAAGGTCCCAATGTTAAATTTGGCCAAAATCGAAAAAAATTAATTTGACTTTTTCGACCCAAATTCGACGGAAATATCTTCTAGGGGTTCCTATTGGAAAGTATCAACGCCCACGGGGCCAAAAATTCAATTTTAAAAAATTTAAGTTTGCCTCCCCATAAGGTCCCAATGTTAAATTTGGCCAAAATCGAAAAAAATTAATTTGACTTTTTCGACCCAAATTCGACGGAAATATCTTCTAGGGGTTCCTATTGGAAAGTATCAACGCCCACGGGGCCAAAAATTCAATTTTAAAAAATTTAAGTTTGCCTCCCCATAAGGTCCCAATGTTAAATTTGGCCAAAATCGAAAAAAATTAATTTGACTTTTTCGACCCAAATTCGACGGAAATATCTTCTAGGGGTTCCTATTGGAAAGTATCAACGCCCACGGGGCCAAAAATTCAATTTTAAAAAATTTAAGTTTGCCTCCCCATAAGGTCCCAATGTTAAATTTGGCCAAAATCGAAAAAAATTAATTTGACTTTTTCGACCCAAATTCGACGGAAATATCTTCTAGGGGTTCCTATTGGATAGTATCAACGCCCACGGGGCCAAAAATTCAATTTTAAAAAATTTAAGTTTGCCTCCCCATAAGGTCCCAATGTTAAATTTGGCCAAAATCGAAAAAAATTAATTTGACTTTTTCGACCCAAATTCGACGGAAATATCTTCTAGGGGTTCCTATTGGATAGTATCAACGCCCACGGGGCCAAAAATTCAATTTTAAAAAATTTAAGTTTGCCTCCCCATAAGGTCCCAATGTTAAATTTGGCCAAAATCGAAAAAAATTAATTTGACTTTTTCGACCCAAATTCGACAGAAATATCTTCTAGGGGTTCCTATTGGATAGTATCAACGCCCACGGGGCCAAAAATTCAATTTTAAAAAATTTAAGTTTGCCTCCCCATAAGGTCCCAATGTTAAATTTGGCCAAAATCGAAAAAAATTAATTTGACTTTTTCGACCCAAATTCGACGGAAATATCTTCTAGGGGTTCCTATTGGAAAGTATCAACGCCCACGGGGCCAAAAATTCAATTTTAAAAAATTTAAGTTTGCCTCCCCATAAGGTCCCAATGTTAAATTTGGCCAAAATCGAAAAAAATTAATTTGACTTTTTCGACCCAAATTCGACGGAAATATCTTCTAGGGGTTCCTATTGGATAGTATCAACGCCCACGGGGCCAAAAATTCAATTTTAAAAAATTTAAGTTTGCCTCCCCATAAGGTCCCAATGTTAAATTTGGCCAAAATCGAAAAAAA
The DNA here is from genome assembly GCA_026005395.1 of Asobara japonica. Lineage (NCBI taxonomy): Eukaryota > Metazoa > Arthropoda > Insecta > Hymenoptera > Braconidae > Asobara > Asobara japonica. The sequence continues at coordinate 951,601 of BQMI01000292.1, read as the reverse complement.
TTAATTTGACTTTTTCGACCCAAATTCGACGGAAATATCTTCTAGGGGTTCCTATTGGAAAGTATCAACGCCCACGGGGCCAAAAATTCAATTTTAAAAAATTTAAGTTTGCCTCCCCATAAGGTCCCAATGTTAAATTTGGCCAAAATCGAAAAAAATTAATTTGACTTTTTCGACCCAAAATTGACGGGAATGAGTATCGAATTTTTTTGAATAAAGTTATGTAAAAAATATTCCTTCAAATACATTGCTCCCTCTTTTCCTGCAAAAAAAAATTATACCATGATACCATCATCGTCATCATGGTATATCGTATGGGGCCTATTTCATGGTATAAATACCATGATAATGGTATGGTTGGCAACGTTGACTTGTGCGCATGCGCAGAGCACGAAATTTGAAAATTAATTTTTGTAATTAAAAAATCGTAATAATTGGATATTAAATGATCTTTTGAATACGTTAGAGATAAATGGTAAGCTGAATCTCTTTTTTTTCAGTGAGGACTCACCAAATTCATGTTAAAACCGTTAAGTGGTTTCACCACGATTCAAATTTCGTTACCTCTAGAGTGTGGAATTTTCCAATCTTCTTCATTCTTTTCTTTTCATTTATTTAAAAAAAAATTGTATTCAGCGCACGGGTTTCCCTAGTAGGCTAATAGGTCATGCTGTAATAGGATTAATAGGGAGAAGGAAAACACTTGCAAACCGACACACCTACAGTTTGACAGGTACGAACTATACCAAAACCGGGGAGTATGTAAAGGCGCGCACTCAACGCATGCGCACTAACCTAACCTGTCACATCTTCAACAATAATTGGCGCCAAAAAACCTCGAGTGACCCGACATACTGTCGTTTCTTTACCAAACACCAAAAATACTCCCGCAAACCCTAAATTAATGACCAAAACCCATCACAAATTGCGATAAAGTGCTAAATTAACAAAGTGCCAAATGAAGGATCTAACGCACTACTTTGCGGATGTGGAGAAATCCCAAAATGGGCAAAAAATTCCCAACACAATTGCAAATGGAGTAAAAACTTGTGACAATATCACCCAAAAACGTGGCAGAGTGAAAATTAAAATATCCCAGAAAAACGAAGATAAAATATGTGACATAATTGAGAGTAAGTATGATTTAATAGATAAAACCCCGAGTCCTTATAATTCGTCAAGAAGGAATCGACGATCTGCTGGTACGCCAAAGCGTTCTGAGAAGTCGAGAAACTCGCCAAAAACTTCGGGAAAAATTGCCAAGAAATCCAGAGAGCGACTGAAAAATTCTGGAGATCTTGAAGAGTCTTCAAATTCTAGTGGCTCTCCTGGAGAACATTTGGAAGAGTGTGGGACTCAAGGGAACTCTGGCACTTCTGAGGATAGGTTAAAAAATTGTGGAGCGCTTGAACAGCTGATAGCAGATTTTGGAGGAGGTCAGAAAAATTCTGGAGAAGGTCAAAAAAATTCTGGAGGGTTTGGAGAACAGCAGAAAAATTCTGGAGAAGGTCAAAAAAAATCTGGAGGGTTTGGAGAACAGCAGAAAAATTCTGGAGATTTTGGAGAACATCAGAAAAATTCTGGAGAAGGTCAAAAAAATTCTGGAGATTTTGGAGAAGGTCAGAAAAATTCTGGAGATGCTTTAAAAAATTTTGGTACTTGTGAAAATGATGAATTCAATATGGAAATTGAGGAAGTTGATTCTGATACTGAAATTTTTGCGCCCCTAAAAAAAATAGAACTAGAAAACATTGAGGACAGTGGAGGAATTGAGGAATCGAAAAAAAGCTCCAACGCTTTTCAGTTGCTCATGACGAGGAGCAAGCCCGTCCAGTATGTCCCACAGAAGAATTTGAGCCCGGAACATGAGGCGGCGGAAGCCAGGAAGAGTCAGGAAGTGAAGATTAAGATGAAGCAGAACAAGGAGAGACTCACTGCTTTGGCAGATAGGAAAGGGTACAGTAAGAGGAAGTTGGCAGAGGCCGAGGAGGCTGAGGTCATCGAGAAACGCGTGGAGGCCCGGACCAAAGTCTTCAAGAGACCCAAGAGGGAGGAGGAACCTGGCAATCAGAATGTGAGGAATTCTGGCGGATTGCATAACTACTTTAGGTGAATTTTACATTTCGTTCTTGCATTTTATAACTTCAATTTTATCATTTTTGAGATTGAAATCTATATATGTTTTTTAGTTCTGGGATCTTAACGTTGTTGGTTTTTTTTAAAAGTTTTTTTGGACCTTCTCAAATTTGTTAAAAATCTGATTTTTTGATTTTTTTGATTTTTTTGAAATTTTTGAAATTCTTGAAATTTTTGAAATTTTTGAAATTCTTGAAATTTTTAAAATTTTTGAAATTTTTGAAATTTTTGAAATTCTTGAAATTTTTAAAATTTTTGAAATTTTTGAAATTTTTGAAATTGTTGAAGTTTTTGCAATTTTTGAAATTTTTGAAATTTTTGAAATTTTTGAAATTTTTGAAATTTTTGAAATTTTTGAAATTTTTGAAATTTTTGAAATTTTTGAAATTTTTGAAGTTTTTACAATTTTTTAAATTTTTGAAATTTTTGAAATTTTTGAAATTTTTGAAATTTTTGAACTTTTTGAAATTTTTGAAATTTTTGAACTTTTTGAAATTATTGAAATTTTTGAAATTATTGAAATTTCTAAAATTTCTAAAATTTTACAAAGTTTCAAAATTCTGGGAAATAAATTTCCATACAATTATTTTTTATCCAATTTTTCGTTTCCAATTTTAGTAAGATGACGGCAGAGGAGCGAGAAAAAGAGAAATTACAGGCATTATCAAAAGTCGTTGTGAAAGCAGAGATCCATGGCTCTGAGGATGGAAAGGACCCATCGAGAGTTACTGTAAGACCAAGAAGTTTGACGAGAGCAGCTAAAAATAAGGCTCGCAAGGTTTTAGCAGCAATTGACGATATTCAGGTGTTGACGGAGAGCCCGAGTCCTCCCCCTGTGAAAAGCCCTATCAAGGTTTCTGTTCCTGTAGAAGCCCCAGTTCATATCAGCCAACCGAAACTTTCGAAAAAACCAAAATGGTCGTTAAGGATCAATTTGTCTGGCACTGAGGACTCGTTGAAAGGTATCATAATGCCACTTATCACAGTTTTGTGCCTGAAAATTCGCACCAAAAAATCCATTCGTCAATTCTTTTTTACCATTTTCCAAACCTTCAAATTTAAAAATAAGAAATGAATCAATTTTGAGATAATTCAATTTTTTTGATTTTTCCGTTTCTGGAGATTACTTAATTTTCAAATTTTCAAATTTTCAAATTTTCAAATTTTCAAATTTTCAACTTTTGGAATTTTCAAATTTTCCAAGATTTTGCACTTTCGTAAACCCCAAACTCTATTTTCGAGACCTTCAATCTAATAATAAATTGTCATTAGTGTGCTTTGAATGATTACTTGAATAAATAAAACAATAACTTAAATACCAATCATAAGAAACCACGAATTATTGATGATGAAAATGAAGCTACTAGTCTCCCAAGAAAAATGTTCTTGGTCGATGGCAATGACTTTCACACTTTGATCGCTGAGTCCTCCAAATTCCAAAAAAAAAAATCCCTCTTAAATTTGCCCCCGGTAATTAATTTCCCTGTTTTCCAGACGAGCCCACGGAAATTGCGGAGATCCCAGAAATAATTCCAAGGTCCAAAAAGCGCAAGGCGAAGGACAAGGCCAAGCGGCTCTCCTCAAGGATGGAAAATAAGTCCGAAAAAGTGGAGGAGTCAAAAAAATCTCCCGAAAAAATTTCCGAAAAAATTTCCGAAAAATCTCCCGAAAAAACTCCCGACGACCTCGACGACTCTATAGAAATTTTCGAGCCCTCAAAACGCTCGCAAAAATCCCCAAGATTGCGCCGAAGTGACTCGGCCCCATTGTCACTGAAAAACCCCGAAAAAGATCCAGAAGAATTGGTCCACACAAACTCCGAACCACTCTCATCCGAAATCCTCGAAATAATCGAAATCAAGGTGCAAAAATTGGCGCCATTATTCGTTAAACGTCAGAAGCCGGATCCGGAAGTGCTTGCAGCTCGAAAATCATTTTTGCACTCGAAATCCCCAGAAAATGGATCGAAAAAAATAGTGAGAAAAAATGTGGGCCCCTCAATTTTGCCCTTTCCCAAAATTTCTCACATCTCCCAAAATTCGCAATTGGAAATTTTGGAGTCGAAAAATTCGGAAGCAGATTTTTCCAAGTGGCAGCTCAGAGTGCCTTGGATACCAAATTTCAATCATGATGCTGCGCAATTTAGGAATTTGAATTTTCATGAGGTCCAGAAGGGGAAGTTGGGGGGGAGGGAGGAGAGTGGGAGGAAGGTGGATTGTGAGGAAGTCTTGGGGGAAATTGAGGAGAGGTGTCCGGATGTACGGGAATTGTGGAGTGCAATATCGATGATTGGGGGTGGTGGCGCTCATCCTGAGGGGGCTGACGACAAGCGGGAGAAGAAGAGGGGGAGGAAACGGAAGAGCTTGGAGAAGAATCCACCCCTATTGGAGGCGGAAAAAAATTTGGAGAGTGTTGTGTGGACACAGAAGTATCGACCCCTCCAGGGTGCGTTATCATTTTTTTTCGCAAAAATTTCCATTTTTTTTTTACAGAAAATTTTGGAATTTTTGGTTTTTCTAGAACATTTAATTTTTACGAAATATTTGTTTTTTTTTTATTCGGATTTTTCTTACATTTTGATATTTTTCGAATTGCTGAGACTTTTCAATTTTTATGACATTTTTGAGAAGAAAATGAAAAATTTTTAATTTTAATTTTTTTTTTCAAATTGCTGAGATCTTCAAAAATGTTTTATTTTTGAAAACAAAATGGTTTCCAAAAAATTAGAAATTCAATCAAATTCGAAATTTCTTTTTTTTTAGAATTTTCAAAATTATATAAATTTTTGAAAAACAGAAAATTTTGAATGACTTTTGTAAAATTGACGAGAGTCTCGATTATTTGCTTTTGAAAAAAATTGTTTTAGCTCAAGGGAATTTTTTTATATATATATTTTAGATTTTTAAAGATTTTGAGGTTTTTTGAACTTATAAAATTTTCGGCAATTTTCAAAATTTAGCTCGGCAGATCGTGGGAAACGAGGACGCAGCAACAAAACTTAAGACGTGGTTAGAAGCCTGGCAATCGCCTGGAAAGGAGGACTACAGTAGTGGCGAAGAGTTCTACTCCTCAGACAACAGTTATCAGAATAATCTCGAGACAAATCAAGTGGCGGTTCTCCTGGGGCCACATGGCTGTGGCAAAACTGCCTCGGTTTACGCAGTTGCTGAAGAATTGGGCTACACAGTTCTCGAATTGAATGCCTCGAGCAGACGACCTGGAAAGAAAATTCTCAAGGACTTTGAAGAAGCTACCAAGTCCCACAGGATAAAGAAAGCGGACTTGGGCCTCCAGCAGAAATTAGCGACTCAAGTAATCATGCTTAATACATAACTTCATAATTTTTTTTCTTGAAAAAAAAATTTTTTTCAATCATGTCAATTTTTCTATTTTTTTTTTATGGATATTTTTTTCTTTAATTTTCAATTGGTTTCCACATTTTCAGAATTTTTATCGTTTCTTGATTTTTTCATATATGTCATTTTTTCTGACAGTTTTTAAAATTTCAAAAATTTCGAAAATTTCAAAAATTTCAAAAATTTCAAAAATTTCAAAAATTTCAAAAATTTTAAAAATTTTAAAAATTTCAAAAGTTCCAAAAATTTCAAAAATTTCAAAAATTTCAAAAATTTCAAAAATTTCAAAAATTTCAAAAATTTCAAAAATTTCAAAAATTTCAAAAATTTCAAAAATTTCAAAAATTTCCACAACTTCAAAATTTTCAAAAATTCTTAGTTTTTTTTCTCATTCCAGAAAATAACATTGGAAAAATATTGAAAAAAAAACGAAAGCTTTTTTTTCACTTTTTCCCCTATCTTGATATGACTGTCGTTTTTTCAGGTTCAGAAGTCTGAAAAAATTCCCCAAAATTCACTGATCCTGGTGGAGGACGTTGACCTGGTGTTCGACGAGGACGACGGTTTCATATCAGCAATGAGTCAACTTGCGAGTAACACAAAGAGACCGATTGTTATGACTTGCAGGAGTTCATGTGCTCACTTGAGTAGATTGGCACCTCAACAGATGAGGATTTTCTATCAGCCAATGAGTGGTCCACGAGCGGGTGCTCTCCTTGAAATAATCACTCTAGCAGAAGCTGGAACACGTCTCTCCCAATCCTGCATAGAGAAACTCCTGGCAAAGGGGGACCTGAGAAAAGCTGTTCTCCAGCTTCAATTTTTGGTCCTTTCTGGGAATGCTCAAGCCTCCAGTGTTCCTCAAGGATTTGGGGAGACTCTTTGGAAAGATGTGAAAAGCAGTATATACAAACCTGCTATTAAGGTACTTTAAAAAAAAAAACAAAAAAAAATTTTAGACACTTAAAAAAAAATCAATTTTTTTTTTTAATTTGACTGAATAAATTTTTGCAAACACTCAAAAAATTTCCCAAAATTCCAAAAACAGAAAGACAAACCGTTCTAGAAATAATAATTTTGGCACTAAGAATCTTGTAATTGATGCGACTTAATAAAATAAATAAAATAAATAAAATAAATAGAATAAATAGAATAAATAGAATAAATAAATAAATAAAAAAAAGAAAAAAAAATGTTGAGTCGACTAAAAAAATTGGGAATAAAAAAAAATGAAAGGGAACATTAAAGTTTAGTCGAAAAATTCTCCATTTCCACTCCAGATTTTTATAATAAATTTTGAAGATTAAGTGTAAAAAAATGACTTAATAATGTCACTTTTTTTCAGGGCAAGTCAAAAAGAAAAATGAAGAAAGCAGATAGTGAAATACCAATGAACGTGCTCGAGGGTTTGTCAGAGGACCTGGAGACGATTTCTCGATTTTCTAATTTTGTCAAAATTGACGATCCAATATTGACAGTTTCGGAGGTGAAGTTCGAGCCGAGTTTGTCACTTTTGGATAATGAGGAGGCATACTCTAGTAATGTTGATCAAATGATGGATATTTCTCAGTGGCTTAGGAGCCGAATAATGGAGAAGGATGGGAGGGATAAATCGAGCTCGAATCAGCTGTTTATGGTGAAGAAGGAGCTGAATTTTGGGGTGAATTTGGCACTGTCACAGGTCGCTGTCAATAATTTGGATAATTATTCAGTGAGAACTGATTATTTGCCAACTGTCAGGGCAATCTGCAGAGCAGAGGAAGCTAAGATCAACAGCAACATGAAAAGGGGCAACAGATTTTTTCATTATTTGCAGAGTCTCAGGCTGCCATCGGCTTCGACCAAGTCGAATGTTCTGAGTGCTGCGTGCAAAATACTCAAGGACGATGCGGCTGTGTAAAATTTTTAGAATTTTTTTTTAACCTTTTGGGGATCGACTTTTCGTGGAGTTTTCAACGTTGAACCATTGTTTTCTATTTTGTTTTTTATACTAGTTCTTTACGAGCGGAACCGAGGCGAGCCTTTTGATTATGCTAATTTAGAAACGTAATGTTGTATAAAAAAGTGAAGATATTTTTTGGAAATGCAGAAACAATAAACTTTACAAAAAATTACGCTTTTTGGTGGTCATTCAATTGCGGTAGATTATGAAAGCGGTTCAATTTTTGGAAGTTTTGTTTTCAAATTTTTTGACTTCGAGAATTTTGGAGGTTTTTTTTGGGTTTAAAAATTTCTGAAAATTTTTGAATTTTCTGATTTTTTTTTAATGGTCGTTGTGATTAAAATCTTAGTTTTTGATATTTTTGGAATTTTTCATGGTCTCAAATTACTCTTTGGTAATTTCGAAATTTTCAGAATAAAAAAAAACGAAGCTTTCAGAATTTTTGAGATGGGCGACTTTTTTTTCAATCCACGAAATGGTTCGAATACTTTTTTTTGAACTTTTTTGAAAATTTGTATTTTTGTAGAAAATTTTGGAAATGAACTTTGTTTTTTCTACTTTGGGGTTTTTGGTTAATATCTCAAAAGCTAGAAGAGATGCAGAAATTTCTATAAGAGCTTTTTTATAGAGCTTATTTTTTTCTACCAAAAGTTCCTTATGGGTTTTTTTTATCTCTCATAGATTTTGAGATATTCAAAAAAAAAAACAAAAAGAGCCTGGAGTCGAGTTATAAATTTTGAGATTTTCACAACGTAGTGTTAAGTTTTTGTTGAGATTGAAAGATTAAGATAACAATTATTGTCAAATAAATTGTGAATGAGGTGGGTCAGGGGATTAATAAAGGTTGGTTGATTGATTGACGGTGTTCAACCTTGGAGACTGTTTTATGTTGTCCATTGTAAAATATTGGTAGAAACGTACAGAAATGATGAATACATTTAAATTTTAATGACCTTCAATTTGCGGTTTAAATCAACAAATTTGAGAATTTTTCGGATGAAAAAGTCGCCATAACGTTGAGCAACTTTAGTGTCAGCAATGTGGATCATATCGTGATCGATGTAAAAGTCCAACTGAAATGAAAAAGTTTTTAGTGTGAAACAATTTTTTTTTTGTAATTCTCTTAAAAATAATTTTTTCTTATTTTTTTGGCAATTTTCAAAATTAAATAATTAATAAAATGGAAAATTTATAAACACATATCAGTTGGAACAAATATTAAAAATTTTCCAAATTTTGATAAAATTTTTGAAAATTTCCGAGAAAATTTTTTTTTTCAATTTCAAAAACAAAAGTGTTTTTTTTTAAATTTCACAAAAATCTTGACGAGGTCAATTTTTTTAAAATTTCTTCAATTTACCTCAGAGCCAGATTGGAATTTCCCGTCAAGTCCAGATGCTCCCTTGGTCCACACAATATTCTTCATTTTGTGCTTAAAGCACAGCAAATGAATTGTCAAGCCAGCGACCTCCTTATCGAGATCCCAATTTTCATCTGGACGACTTGAACTGCACATGAATGTGGCTAATTTGTTCAGTGGAAGAGTCGTGTAGAGTTTCAGGTACGACCTGATTGTTGGCAACATTTTTTGCTGAACTACTTCATCCATGAAGACCTGAGATTAAATTCAATTTGTAATGATCAACTTGAGTTTGATGACAAAAAAAAAAGTTGGCCCAAAAAATTCCGCAATTTGGATAATAAAAATTCAGCCATCCACCCACCCACCCTCCCTCCCTCCCACCCTCTCTCCCTCCCTCCCACCCTCTCTCCCTCCCTCCCACTCACCCTCCCTCCCTTCCACCCACCCACTCACCCTCCCTCCCTTCCACCCACCCACTCACCCACCCACCCTCCCACTCCCCCTTCCTCCCTTCCACCCACCCACTCACCCTCCCTTCCACCCACCCACTCACCCTCCCTCCCTTCCACCCACCCACTCACCCACTCACCCTCCCACTCCCGCTTCCTCCCTTCCACCCACCCACTCACCCTCCCTCCCTTCCACCCTCCCACTCGCCCACCCCCCCCCCCCCACACACACACACACACACACACACACACACACAGAGCAAAATAAACATGACAAAATACCTGTGTCTGATGTTTAATAGCATCCCTCGTGTAGTCCTCCTTATCGCTATCAGGACTGGGTGATACAGAAGACAAAAATTTGGGACAAGCAAAAGCAAAGCATCCCTCAAATTCCGCAAGATCTCCATACTGCATCTTGTACATTTTCTCATGATAATTTCTATCTCTCAGCTGCTGCTGTAGTCCCTCATCAATGCACTGTGGATGAAGCACTAAACATATTGCCAAAAGATGATACATTCGCTCTGTCTGCTTGTTGATCTGATCATTCTGGTAACTGCGCGCCGTGAACAGCTGTTTAGTACGCTGAATGTAAAGAAGAATTCCCGAAAATGTCCTGATAGCGTCGGAGTATCTTCTCATCATCATGTAGGCAAAGCCCACATAGTAAGCCGTGGTAATTTGACATCCGGGCACATGGGAGTAGGCGCTCTTCTTGTAGATCTCCACATTCTCCAATACCTGCAATTTTCAAATATTTTGATTTTATTTTTCCATTTCTTTCACAATTTTCTACCTCTTATGTTGATTTTATTATTCAATTTCAAAATAAAATCTTTGTTTTTTTTTCATTTTTTTTTTCAAATTTTATTCCTAATTATTTACATTTTTTTTTTCATTTGAAGGTATCGGCTTTTTCGGTCTTCTACCTCAGTTACCTGTGGTGTATATAGGTATACTTGAAGCGTATACCTTTGAATGAGGGAACTGAGAAAGCAATTATTTAGAGGCCAAGATTTTTGGCATTGGCAAATGCCCATGGAGATCTCCCCAGATAACTAAATACGCAAAAAGTTACCTTGATTGCTTGATAGTAATCACCAAGAAGTGAGTGTAGTCTCAGCAGGCCAATGAGTGCAAAATATCCCAGCATCTTGTACAGTGGATGTTTGCCAAATGGTCCAGCAACTGAGTCAGGATCTCCCCCACTGGCAAACACCTCCAACTGGCTCTTGATCTTGGACTTGTCCACAAGATAATGCAGAACATTGAGCACACAGAGGACATCCCAGATCTTGTGATGGGTGGCAAGATTTTCCAGCTCCTCAGAGCTCTTGTTGGACAAATTGGCCCGGTACTGGGAGAACGATTGGAATTGGTAAACAAACTCATCGATCAGTTCCCAGAGCCACTGGTCCGGCAATTCAAGTTGCACAGGCTCATCCGGATTCAGGATGTAGTTGAAGAGATCGCAGTAGTTGTAGAAGGAGCCAAAACGCTGCTCAAGTGTTGGCTGATTTTTGGCGTAAATGTGACGATAGTAGAGCTCCTTGTAGAGAATGAGAAAGACCGAGTCATTGTCAACTAAGTGGGCAATGTCTCCGTCCTCTGGCCAGGGCTGTTTCTCGAACAGTTGCTCCGATATCTTGGGGAAGGTATTCTCGTAGAGATTCTGCACCTCGAAGAGCCTACCGTCGTTTATACTGTCCCGGAAGTAGATGAGGAACTTGCGGACGACCTCGGGCACTGCTTGACGATACCTTTTTGCAAACAACATGGGTTAGAAAAATGTTTGGGTAAATTGGAGCGAGGAAAAAAAGGAAGTACCACGTGGTTGTTGCTGTGATGAAAATCGGGGAACTGGCCTGGGAATTTTGAGTTTACTAGCATCTTCAGAGAAATCTAGGGGAGATACGACGTTTTTTGTATAGACTTTTTTGAAGAGAAAACTGAGTTTTACCAAAAGGGTTGTGATGGAATAGTGCGGAGAGGGCTTCGTTTTCAAGTTATTGGAGCAAATGGGCAGTTTTGTGGGTGCAACTTTTTGTTTTTTCTCTTTGAAGGTGTACTTCAATTTTTTTTTTTTTTTTTTTTTTTTTTTTTTTTAACAGTACCTGTCATAGGTGTCCACATGAGCATCAGGTGCGCTGTAGTCGTCGTACGCATCATACTGGAAAAAAAAATTGTGTCATTTTTCAAGGATGGAAAAGTGCGTAAAAAAATATTTTTTATGCGAATGGAAAGATGTGTAAAAAAATATTTTATACATAAAAAAACGAATTTAATCAAAAAAAAAATTACGCAAAATCGATGAAAAAAATTGATTGACTTCAGCAAAAATTGAGATTGCAACTGGTCCATAATTTTTTTTAAAATTATTCAAATCGAGGAAAAAAATTTTGATAACAATATGCATCCATGAAATTTTAATAACTATATTTTTTGCAATTTGCAAAAATGTAAATACTGCAAGTTTTGTCATGAGCTCCAGCTGTAAGGCCGAGTTCAACATTCTCGGTCCAGTATTATCATGCATCAATGATAGAAAATTTTTAGCAGTAATTATCGATGAAAGAAAATTAAAAATTTGGAATTTTGTAAATTTTACCTCGGCTTCGTAGTTGTCATACATCCTGGTGGAAAATGTGACGGAAATTTTATAACCTAAAAGTCACGAATCAAGCGCGAGGTGTGAACGAGTGGCGTGGATTTTTCGGCATTGTGGGAGTTGACACGTGCGGCGCTGCGGTAGGTCAAGAAGGTTGGGTCGGATTTTGCGCGGGAAGTGTTAGAAATTGAGGTTGGACTACAGTCAATTTTCACAGTTGTTGGATTGTCAGCGAACCATGAAAAAAAAAACATTTTTGCGTCTCACAAAAAAAACGTAATTTGGAAGACATATTAAACTATAGATATACAAACTAGGGAAAAACATTCAGATAGTCCCCGTCGGGATCCGAACCCGGGACTTTCAGTGGCGCGCCTGACAGTTTTCCAACTAAACTTCAGAGCATATAGCCTTATGTACCCCAATAACAATTTACCGGTGAATAATCGAAATTTTGTCCATTTTATATGAGAACTTTGTATGGTATCGGTTAAAATTGTTACTTGGGTAAAATCCATATATATATGCTATAGTAAAAAGGAGAGACGAAAGGAACTGTCGATATATATCTGGAGATCCCACCCACCTACCCTCCCACCCACTCACTCACCCACCCACCCACGCACCTACTCACCCACCCCCACCCACCCGCCCACCTACTCACCCACTCACCCACCCACCCGCCCACTTACCCACTCACCCACCCACCTACTCACCCCCCCCCCCACTCACCCACCCCCCACTTACCCACTCACCCACCCACCCGCCCACCTACTCACACACCCACCCACCCGCCCACCTACTCACACACCCACCCGCCCACCTACTCACCCACCCCCACTTACCCACTCACCCGCCCACCTACTCACCCACCGACCTACTCACCCACCCCCACTTACCCACCCACCTACTCACCCACCCCCCACTTACCCACTCACCCACCCATCTACTCACCCCCACTCACTCACCCACCCCATATTTTCTTGAAAATGATCCAGAATTTTTTTCAATACAAGTGAAGATCTGACAACTAACCGATTTTGTACTTTTGGCGGGAAAGCAAGTTTCGATATCGCCAATTATATTTCTGCGAATCAGAGCACCCTTAAGTTGAAAAGTTGATCTTAAATTGATGAACTCATTTTCTTGAAAATTTCCACTCAGATCTGCAGAGAAATTCCACGAGACAAGTCGTTTTACATGAATTAAATAATTGTTGAGATAAGAAGTCACTGTCCACGTGGGTGGGCAAAAAATCGCGTTATCGGACCAATGAGGAGCTATCGCAAATTGGCTTGGGACTTTTTTTTTCAATGATCTTTCTGGAATGGTAGGCGTGAGTGTGATGATTGTCGATGTCGGCAACAACTTTAATACGCGGTCTATCACTTCCGTTTACAAATGAAGAGAGCCAGTACTGGTCAGTACGATGTGAGTTGTTGACCGCGTGACGCGTAATCGTAACTTCCCGCGAACTTGAAGATGAGTCGAGCGAAACAGTTAATTTTAGGCGCGTAGAGTGATTAGCGTGGGTGAATTTAAGTGATTGGTGGGGAGGTTTTTCATGGGACAGTTTTTGGGATTTTTTCGGATTTTTAGGACATTCAAAATTTGGGGAATTTTTTTTTTCGAAATTTTCAGTTTTTTTTTTTTTCTCAAATTTTTGAAGTTTTGAAAAATTGAAGAAATGTGAAAAAATCCCAAAGTTTGGAAAAATTTGAAAAGAGTTTCGAAATCTTCGAAAATTTTAGAAATTTCGAAAAAATGAGAAAATGAAGAAATTGAGAATTTTCAAAAAATGTTTGGAAAAGTTGTAACAATATTTTGCAAAGAATACAAAACTCAAAATGAGGTCTAAATTCGGCGGGTGAAGTCAGAAAATCAGTGGCAAGTCTGTAGGTAAATACTCGCGTGCGCGCATTGTTTATCGCTCTAGTTTCAAGATTAGAAATTCATTATCAGCGCTCGGGCCAAGTGTCTGCGAGTGTGAAATGTCCCAAGGATTTTGAAATTGATACTTCGGATTGATAACTCGGGATTATTCTGGGATCTGGGAATGGAACGGAACAGAGTGCATTGGGTGGTCGCAAATTCAAACGAGCCCGTTCAACAGCGGAGTTACGATCAGCAGATTTGGGAGAATAAAGGTAAAAGTTGGTTTTCGATTTTCAGTTTGAGGCTTCTCGAAAGTGTGTACGATGCCTACTTGTTGGGGTCGGAACAGATGCCGAAGTTTCCGGTTTCGAAGACTTTTTCAGCATCCCTGAAAAGCTTAAAGAGCGGATTTGAAAAATTTCGAAAAACTTGAAAATTTCTGAAAATTTGAAGAATTTGAAAAATTTGAAGAATTTGAAAAATTTGAAGAATTTGAAAAATTTGAAAAATTTGAAAAATTTGAAAATTTGAAAAATTTGAAAAATTTGAAAAATTTGAAAAATTTGAAAAATTTGAAAAATTTGAAAAATTTGAAAATTTGAAAATTTGAAAATTTGAAAATTTGAAAAATTTGAAAAATTTGAAAAATTTGAAAAATTTGAAAAATTTGAAAAATTTGAAAAATTTGAAAAATTTGAAAAATTTGAAAAATTTGAAAAATTTGAAAAATTTGAAAAATTTGAAAAATTTGAAAAATTTGAAAAATTTGAAAAATTTGAAAAATTTGAAAAAATTCGAAAAATTTGAAAAATTTGAAAAATTTGAAAAATTTGAAAAATTTGAAAAATTTGAAAAATTTGAAAAATTTGAAAAATTTGAAAAATTTGAAAAATTTGAAAAATTTGAAAAATTTGAAAAATTTGAAAAATTTGAAAAATTTGAAAAATTTGAAAAATTTGAAAAATTTGAAAAATTTGAAAAATTTGAAAAATTTGAAAAATTTGAAAAATTTGAAAAATTTGAAAAATTTGAAAAATTTGAAAAATTTGAAAAATTTGAAAAATTCGAAAAATTTGAAAAATTTGAAAAATTTGAAAAATTTGAAAAATTTGAAAAATTTGAAAAATTTGAAAAATTTGAAAAATTTGAAAAATTTGAAAAATTTGAAAAATTTGAAAAATTTGAAAAATTTGAAAAATTTGAAAAATTTGAAAAATTTGAAAAATTTGAAAAATTTGAAAAATTTGAAAAATTTGAAAAATTTGAAAAATTTGAAAAATTTGAAAAATTTGAAAAATTTGAAAAATTTGAAAAATTTGAAAAATTTGAAAAATTTGAAAAATTTGAAAAAATTTGAAAAATTTGAAAAATTTGAAAAATTTGAAAAATTTGAAAAATTTGAAAAATTTGAAAAATTTGAAAAATTTGAAAAATTTGAAAAATTTGAAAAATTTGAAAAATTTGAAAAATTTGAAAAATTTGAAAAATTTGAAAAATTTGAAAAATTTGAAAAATTTGAAAAATTTGAAAAATTTGAAAAATTTGAAAAATTTGAAAAATTTGAAAAATTTGAAAAATTTGAAAAATTTGAAAAATTTGAAAAATTTGAAAAATTTGAAAAATTTGAAAAATTTGAAAAATTTGAAAAATTTGAAAAATTTGAAAAATTTGAAAAATTTGAAAAATTTGAAAAATTTGAAAAATTTGAAAAATTTGAAAAATTTGAAAAATTTGAAAAATTTGAAAAATTTGAAAAAATTTGAAAAATTTGAAAAAATTCGAAAAATTTGAAAAATTTGAAAAATTTGAAAAATTTGAAAAATTTGAAAAATTTGAAAAATTTGAAAAATTTGAAAAATTTGAAAAATTTGAAAAATTTGAAAAATTTGAAAAATTTGAAAAATTTGAAAAATTTGAAAAATTTGAAAATTTGAAAATTTTAAAAATTAAAAAAATTAAAAAAAATTGAAAAATTTGAAAAATTTGAAAAATTTGAAAAGTTTGAAAAATTTGAAAATTTGAAAATTTGAAAAAATTGAAAAATTTGAAAAATTTGAAAAATTTGAAAAATTTGAAAAATTTGAAAAAAATTGAAAAATTTGAAAAATTTGAAAAATTTGAAGAATTTGAAAAATTTGAAAAATTTGTGAAATTTGAAGAATTTGAAGAATTTGAAAATTTGGAAAATTCAAAAAATTTGAAAAATTTGAAATTTTGGAAAATCTGGAAAATTTGGAAAAAAATTGAAAATGGGAAAAGTTTGACAAGTTTAGAACGTTTGAAAAAGTTCAAAAATTCCGAAAATTTAAAAAAAGTTCAAACTATTCGAGAATTCGAGAAATAAAAAGAAAATAACAAATTGGAAGGAAAATACAAAAAACTATGAGAAAAACCATTGATTTGAAGATAAAAGGCACAACAAATCATGTGACGAGATGTGCTAATTACTATTCACAGATTAAGTCACTGGCCACGTAAACGTTATTTATATAGCAGACGTGCGATGGCTTCAGCATCCATAATGCCACTGGTATTTTAATCTCTCATTTTTGAACGATCTTGCCGGGAAAATTGTTGGACCTTGTGGATCCTCAGGGGAGTGCGTCGGCGCCTCTCGAGGACGATCGGCGGACAGCATCCCTCTTGGGTCCAGTAGACCTTGAACGTTCGCGGATTACTGTTATCCTGGTCAGAGGGGTGGGGATATCGAGGGTAAAAATAATCTCGTAAATTTTTAATAACATGAATAAATTTTGGTTTTGAAAATTTTAACCAATTTGGTTTGTTTCTTCATAATTTTTTTTCCCACTTTTTGATTTTTTAATTTTTTTCAAAAATTAACTTAAGATTTTTGAGTACTCAAAAATTTCATAAAAATTGCAATTTTGGAAATTTATGAAAATTTCAAATTTCAAATAAATTTCCGAAAATTTCTGCTTGTCTGACCGAGAATGAAAAATGAAAGAGATGGAAAAAAATTCGTTCTTAAAATTGAAAATGATAATCCTTTGAGCTCTTTCCCACGTTGCAAAATAATTTTAATAGATGTGAAAAGTGATTGCGACCGAAAAAGAAAAACATAATTTCCGTCGTCTGGATTTATTAAACCGCCGCGAGCTTCTCCCGAAGACGCAATTTTCATTATCAAATTTATTCAAGCGAGTGAGCCACGTAATAACTTTTTTTTTAGGAGTGATTTATCCTTCGGCTCTTCTGCGATATCAACACCCCACGGTCACGTGGTTTCAAGAAGGAAATAAAAGAATGTAAAAAATTACCAAAATTCAGAAATTATATTTTCAACATTTTGACAAAAATAAGAAAAAAACATTTCAGAGCGTCTTGAAAAAAACATAAACCCGAAACTCAGAAAAATTCAAACTTTCAAAAATTTCAAAAATTTTAAAAATTTCAAAAATTGCAAAAATTTCAAAAATGTCAAAAATTGCAAAAATTGCAAAAATTGCAAAAATCGCAAAAATTGCAAAAATTTCAAAAATTACAAAAATGTCAAAAATTTCAAAAATTTCAAAAATTTCAGAAATTTCAGAAATTTCAGGAATTTCAAAAATTTCAAAAATTTCAAAAATTTCAAAAATTTCAAAAATTTCAGAAATTTCAAAAATTTCAAAAATTTCAAAAATTTCAAAAATTTCAAAAATTTTAAAAATCCCAAAAATTTCAGAACGTTTTAAAAATTTATGCTTTTTTTCTCGCTTGGACCTCCCAGTGTCGGAGGGTCGACGAGAAATGGACGATGACATTAGTGAGTACTTCCTCATGTCAACGGGTACGAAAAAAAAAGTTGCAAACACGTGTGTAGCGTGGTGAGACACAACCGCGCGCCTCTAATCACCGTTAATTAAAGCACGCTGATTTTACTTTCAAACACAGTCCAATTGCGAAGTTCTCAAAGTGAACTTTCTTGCGCATGCGCCATGGCTATGAATGGGGTGAATTCAAATTTGTGCCCGCTAAAAATTCCAAAAATGGCGAAAAATCTTCGGAAAACTTTGCAGGAAGTTTCCAAAATTTTGAAAATTAAAAAGTTTGTAACATTTTGAAGAAAATTCAAGATGGTCAATGTTGAATACTCATGTTAAGTTGACGTTTTTCACCACACAAATTACGAGGACAATGGCCTTTCGGGAATTCGCGTTAGAATCAATTATGTGGCAAAGCCCAGTGGTATCACTTTGCGTCGTTAATAACGCGGCCATTGACCACACTGAATTTCTCCCTTCCCAAACTCTTTCGTGTGCAAACATCACTAACCGACATTAACCCTCGTTTGCAACTCTTGCCCCCGTGTTCCCATGCATGGAAATTTACATGTAATGATGGAATCATCCTGAAGCGACGTCTCGATTCTCCCGTAAGTACCAGCAATTGACTTCGTGTTTTCTCAGGAGCTCCAGCATGTCAAACTTTCGTCAACGTCAACTTCCAAACTTTTGAAAACTCAAAAAATTCCCACAATTCGCCAAATGCAAACGCAGAAAATTTCGAAAAATTTCGATTTTCAAAAATTTTCAAAACTTTAAGTTTGCAAAATTTCAAAAATTTCGAAAAAGTTCAGAAATTTCCAGAAACTTCGAACAATTTCAGGATTTCGAAAAAACATCTCCAAACCAAGAATTTCGAAAAAAAAATTCGAAATTCGAAAATTTTTTAAAATGCCGCCAAATTTGAAAAAAATCCATGAACTTCAAAAAAGAGTAAATGAAAAATTGTTCGCTTTTCAAAAAGAGTCTGAATTTTTGGGAAAATCCCTGACGACAAATTAACCCTGATTTGCCACTTACACATGTTTCCGTTGAGTGGAAATTTACATGTAATGATGGAATGGATCCGAAGGCGGTGCTTCGCATTTTTAGAAAGTCCCAGTTGGGCCCGGGTTTACCTCTTTGAGCTCGTGCTCCCCTGTTCGCCAGCTCCTCGGTGGGCCTTACGTGTTCTTTCACCTGAGCGCTCATTCTTGGGGGCCCTCGGACGCCCCCCTCCTGCCCGCCGCGCCTCATTCATGGGGGTCCGGTTTTTCGGGGCCAAATGCAGCCGACCCAGCCGAGGTTTTTGCGGTCGATTGCGGTAATTGACTGCTGATATGATCACTCAAACTTTTTCAATTTTTTTCACATGAAATTGCAGGAAGAATTTCCTTAAATTTTTTTCCTAAAAACTAAAAATTAAAAAAAAAATTGAATGACCATGTACATTTTTTTTAGGTAACATACCTTTTTTTTTTTTTAATTAAGCGAAATTTTTTGTTCTCAACGATCGAAAATTGCGCTAACTAACATTAACTGCAATTTTAGTCGGAAGCGCTTCAATAAAAAACATGAATAATGCCCATTTTTGCATTAATTTCGAAAATTCAAAGAGAAATTTGCGGAAAAGTTCCGCGATAAAAAGGGTGCGCAAAGAAGATGCGCGCGGGGTCCTTGCAAACTTTATGGCGGGAAAAGCTAGAAAACAAAGGTGAATAGATCTGCAAATATAATATAAATAGTCTTTCCACTTTTTTCCAATATTCAAAGGCCCAAAAAAAAAAAAACAGAAAATTACCGAATGAAAGTTGGACATGTAATAATTTTTCCAAATACGGAAAAACTGCACGAATTGAAAAAAAAATTGAAACGTCAAAAATAATAAATTTCGAAAATTGGAAAAAAAATTATGTCATAAATTGATAACGATAATGTAAATTTTCGCCGCCGAAAAACTCCGAAAAAAGGGCCTGCAGGGGCCCTGGCAGATTGCACATTAACAGCGTTGCCAGATGTCGTTGAAACCATGCGCCTCGACCGGCACTCTCGCGCCAGTCGTCCAACGTTGTTACACGCGATAAGACCTCCGCTCATTCGCCTCCCACAGCCCGCATTTTCCCCCCCAAAAATCCCTAAAAAACATTAAAAAAGTGTCCAACAAAAAAATACAAATAAATTGTGCATATCAATTGGTGGGTTATCCCCGACTTTTCCCGAAATATCTCGAAAAAACTCGAAATACGTTATGGGTCAGTGAATGAGATACTCCGAGTTCTTGACACTGTGAATCAACAAGTGCCCATTGGGGAGTGGTGGCGGTATTTCTGTGGATACCCATAAAAAATTCCACGTGAAAAAAAAAACAAACACCATAATATCAAAGAAATCTTTTTTAGCGAACAAACCGTTAGTCAAGTTATTATATTGAAGCACAGGGTTTCTGAAATATTGAAAAAAAGTTTTCTCAGTGACATATAGTTGCATATATCTATACATATATGAATAATTTGGTTAACTCTTGATTTTACTGTAACAATTTTTTTAAACTGTTTACTGCTTGATTTTGCTCATTGGTTTCTACTTTGACCACAAAATGTTATGTTTTTGCGTATTTAAATGCCTGATTGTAATTGCCACTTTTCGCGCGCTTTTTTGAAATATTTGAAAACAAATTTTCTGCGCCTCTTAATGGGGCAATAGTTTTTAAATATTTTGAGCATGTGACTAGTTTTTGGCGCCAATTTCGAAATTTAGGGTTCTTTTTTGACGTTTTTTTTTTGTATTTATAATATTCGTTCGGTACTGTGGAGTTTTTTTTTATTGTTCATGTATAGTGCAGTCGATGGTGGTGCGCGTAAACAATTGTTGGATGAAAAAGTGAAAACGAACGGCCGACTGCGGCCATGGCGGCCCCATGAGTAAATCTATAAGTGCATTTGAATCAGCTTCAGTGGTTTTTCTTTTTCTTTTGTGGTTTTCTGTGACTTTTTTTACAAGTGTCACGTGCGCCTGTGTTTGGATATACGTAGCGGAGACGCTGCGCATCTGAAACATCAAGATGGAAGTCGTTTATATCGGTATGTTAATGAATCGTCGATGGGCTGGCAGTTTGTGCACTGATGTAGAATTCTAATTTCGATTTTTGTAACACAGAAATGCGATTATCTCGAATGTGCCGCGGTCTCGCGGAAAATTGCATGGGCACGTTTTTGGCGGGAAATATATTCACTACAAATAATGTGTTATAAATTTTTTTGATAAAAATTTGGAATTTTTTTTTTTGATAGAGTGTACTATTAGAAAATTTTGTATCGCAAATTTGAGGTCTTTTAGAAATTTTGAAAAAAATTGTGAAGTGGGAAATTTGACAGTTTTCGAAAATTCAAAATTTTGCAATTTTTTTGCAAGTTTCTGGCATTTTGTAGCTTTTGCAAATGTTGGAAAAAATTGAAAAATTGAGAGATTTTAATATGGGACATTTGTCAAAATTTTAGTAAATTCTTTGACTTTAGAACTCTAAACAAATGCGCCAAGAAAATACTCGAAAAGTCTGAAATATGGCTCCTCATTCTTCCGCTCCCCAATGTTTTTTTTATTTCCCACAGTCTCTCAACCTGAGTAAACCGTAGTAACTCGACCCTTTTCGTTTTTTTTTTCAACTGTAAAACTCTAAAAATAGTAAGAATGCAAAAACTGCAGAAAGTTCCGAGACATCACACAATAAAAAAAGGAAATAAACGTATTTATTTGGATAAGATTGTTCCATTATTTCCATTCTCACAAACAACTCCAAATGTTCAAAACGCTGTATCTCGAGAACGGTTGCAGATAAAAAAAAATGGAAGAGAAGAAAAATGTTCGTCTAATAAAAATAGACGTTTCATGTTCTATGACTTTTTTTCCTAACTTGCATAATTAAGGCGTAACCGCAGGTGGGCTATGCTCGAGTGCATCATTAATCACACGTGCTTTTCTTGGAGAATTAGAAAAATGTCAGGAAATTATGGGAAAATTTTGGCCGACTAAATTTTCCCAAAAATTTTGTTCCCAAATTTTTAATAACCCAGTTCATAATTTTTTTTTTTTTTTTTTTTTTTATTCTCCAATTTTGTTAATGTCTCTAAAATTGAAGAGTCGTGAGAGACACCGAAGTGCTCCGCCCCTCATCCGGATGTTTTTCCAGTTTTAGTTTCTCATCGCGATATCCAGTATATACATGTGGTGGCTAAAACAGCTGCTCATGCTTTCCGAGTAAAAGTAAAACTCCTGTGTCACCACATTACGCGGATTACGAATTACACGCTTGAAGGTGTTTAGACTCTCAGCGAGTTCATTTTTCGTGGAGGCGGCAGTGGGTTATCACAAGGTGGCGTCTTGCGCACATTTTTTTTTTTATCTTATCGCGAGATTGCGGTAGAATGAATTTGTTTATTTTGCTGGGGAGCCAACGGATTCAGAGATTTTATCTTAATTAAAGGGGAGACTGGGAGGATTATGAGGTCTCACTGATAGAGGAGGGTTGCAAAAACTCCCGTTCGTCAAATCTCTATTCAACATTCTGCTAAAAATGGGTTTATCTCCTCAACAAGTGGTTTTACGGAAAAATGTTAAGAGGCATTTTTTGTAGAGAATTTCATTGCCGATAAGAAAGGTACATGTCAAATTTCTCTCCGCCAACTCAGTTTCGACATAGATCTGAAATTTGGATGAACGGGATATGCGAGAGCATGTGGGCTGAACCAATGACCTTGAGATCACAGCATGTCCTAAATTATGAGAGTTAGGGCAGAAAGTCATAGAACATGGAATATGTATTTTTGAGAGAGGAACAATATTCATTCCACACTTTTTTTTCTATCTTTAATCGTTTTTGTAGTAGAGCGTTATAAACAATTCAAAATTCGCATGCACCGGCCTACCCACCTGACCCCCCCCCCCTTTCCCCCGCCCCACCCAATCACCCACCCACCCACCCACCCACCTAATCACTCACCCACCCACCCACCCAATCACTCACCCACCCACCCACCCAATCACTCACCCACCCACCCACCCACCCACTCACCCAATCACCCACCCACCCACCCAATCACTCACCCACCCACCCAATCACTGACCCACCCACTCACATATCCAATCACTCACCCACCCACCCATCTACCTACCCACCCACCCACCCACCCACCCACCCAATCACTCCCCCCCCCCCCACCCACCTACCTACCCACCCACCCACCTACCCAAACGACTCACCCACCCACCCAATCACACACACACACATACACACACACACACGCGCACACACACACACACAGACACACTGAGAGTTAGAGATACCGATAAACGTGAACGTTTTCATTACAAAAAAATCCCTTTTTATTTCGGCGTTGATTGCAATAACTCCCAGTTTTGCCTTGCCACCTTAAAGTTTGCCATACCATCCTTGAAGGTGGATGTACACGCTGCAGTTAATTCTAGGGGCTCTCAAGCTAATTGCTTCTAATTCCTCCTAATAGTTTTGGCGATACTTTCCACTAGATTTTGAGGACATAATGGACTTTGCGGTGACGGAAGTGAGAGACCTAGACAGACGGATCCCCGGATGTCGTATCGTTAGCCATCAGCCGTTAGTTTGTCCGCAATTCGTGCTCGCTTTTTTCAAGTGAAAATAAATGCGCTATGATACTTTCCGGATCGAACCCATAACTTGCCGAAAAAATGGAAAAATCGTGTCTACAATTTTTGGAAGTTGAATTATTTCGGTAATTGGGGGTTTTGGGGGGAAAAACGGATGAAACATTTTAGGTGG
This sequence comes from Asobara japonica, assembly GCA_026005395.1. Classification (NCBI taxonomy): domain Eukaryota; kingdom Metazoa; phylum Arthropoda; class Insecta; order Hymenoptera; family Braconidae; genus Asobara; species Asobara japonica. The sequence goes on along the minus strand of BQMI01000292.1, from coordinate 928,293 downwards.
AGAATTTGGTTTCCTATGAAAATGGTTCTTATCATTTTTCTGTGGGATAAATCTAAAAATTCCAACGAATAATTTTTATGAATCAATTTTTTCAATTTTTTATGGGGGCCCTTGCGGCGGATCTATGTGCCCTAGGCCTCTTTTGGTACCAATCGCGACACTCCTGTTGCATTGTCGGGGGTCACGTAATACCGTCGATGGAGCACGTCGGTTTAGTTAACCGTCAGGGGCAATGACACCAATGGCGCCACGCGACGATGATAATAGCATCGCTCGAGGGCAATTCTACCCGCTAATTCATGGCCCTCCACCCGGAGTTGATCAATTGTCCCTCGAAGGTCCCTTCAAAGCTTGATGAACCAAAAAAGTCGAGAAAGGATTGAGAAAAAATTGCAATTTCCAGCCACTTTTCAGGAACTGTCGACCCCCATATAAGGCGCTCTCGGTTCCGTCCGAATTACTCGAAATAACTCGAAGGCAACTGGAACTGGGGAAAATTTCATGAGAACCTTTTTTGTAGAGCACATTTTGCTCTACAAAAAAGGTCCTGTAAAAAAATCCCTAGCTCTCGGTGATTTCGCGATATCTACGGTTGAAATCGGAGTGCAAGGCACATTCTACGGCTAAATAAAATTGATAAAGTTTGCTCCAAAAAAAAATCTCGTAATTGTTCCAATCATTTCAAAGATTGAATGAAAAAAATGTGAGATAAAAATGGATACCCTTGTGATACAGAGAGCAATTTAAAAAAAAAAATAGGAACAAATTTTGTTCATAAACCATCTCCGGGGGGAAAAAGTGGTTGAATCCAATTGACCACTTCTCCAGTCTCAACTTTTGTTCACTAGGGACAGATAACTGGACCCGGATGCTGCGAGTGTGTATCGAAAAGTCGGTCGTCGGCGAGACGATGGCCCATACACGGTAGCCAACACTGATTCCGTGATGATTTTAATGGGTCCATCTAGCGCAATTGGATTGTATCGATGAAAGAGGTGTGCTCATTCATGGCTCAACGAGTTTGTCGCCATATCTCGACGATTTATCGTCTCCACACAATCCGCGACCGCTCCACAAGCATTAAACATCAGTTTTCATATGTCATAATGTCAATTCAATTTATGAAAATTTATGGACTGGTATTTTCCTGTTTCACTTCGAATTTTCGTCGCGTTGGCCTGCTCAACGTCTGTGGTCGCGCGTATAGCAGATCGCCGCCTGTGTATTTATGAATTTCACCCGCTCATGTATCTACCCATCCACCCACTCACCCACCCACCCACATACAGAGGAACACAATCTGCTACGGTGGTACTCCCTGACGCTACTGCAAGAAATATACTGAGTAAGGGTATTAAAATATGAATAAGCCTGGTATATGCTCGCATCGTGACAGTGGTAAGGCCCATCAAATGCTTCAAGTGTTGGCACTACGAGCATCTTGCCGTCAATTGCAAGAGCTCCATTGACCGATCAGACCTGTGTTACAAATGCGGCGAAAAAGGGCACAGAAGCGCCGATTGTAAAGCGTCTCCAAAATGCGTTCTATGCGTAGAACTGGAGCCCACGAAAGACAATGCCCATGTAACTGGTAGTATCAAATGTCCAGTCTACCAGGGTGCACTCCAGAAGATCCGTACACAGTCATAGTGCGGGTGTTACAGGTGAACCTGGCTCACTGCACCACAGCACACGATCTGCTGACGCAGACGGTTCGAGACCTGAAAATTGATGTTGCCGTCATTTCGGAACCTTACAGGAACCTATATACTCAAAACTGGGTTACTGATACTAGCAATAAAGCCGTCATTTGGTCCTGCGGTGCTCTGCCGCTTGAAGCATATGACGGAGACCAACAGTCTGGATTCGTTGTGGCCAAGGTGAATGGTATCTATCTTTATAGCTGCTATGCACCACCAAGCCTTTGCTGTGAAGACTTCACAGCATTCCTAGATAGACTCGTCGTGGATGCAAAACAGCATTCACCAGTGGCAATTGCGGGAGACTTCAACTCTTGGGCAGTCGACTGGGGCAGCAAGGAGACGAATCAACGAGGACGGGCTTTACTGGAAGCCATGTCGACCCTAGATGTTGTCCTATTGAACGATGGAAACAAACCGACATTTCGCAGAGGACAAGCGAGCTCATGTATAGATCTCACCTTCGTCAGCAGCAGCCTGATGAAAGGAAACTGTGCATGGGAAGTATCCGAGATCTACACTGCCAGTGATCATCAGGCAGTACTCTGGGAGGTGTCGGTTGATTGGAGATCCGCACCCACACCGGAAAGAACAAATAGAGTCGGCTGGAATGTGCGAAAATTTGACATTGCCACCTTCCTTATGGCACTGAAGACTGCCCGATTAGACAGTAAGAATGCCACAGGAAAAGCAGACGAAACCATGCGGAGAGTCACCGACGCCTGCGATGCCACTATGCCCAGGAAATTTAGTGGAAACCGACGGCCACCGGTGTATTGGTGGAGCGGTGAAATCGCGACCCTCCGCAGGGAATGTTTCGCAGCGAGGAGAGCTTGGCAACGCGCAAGGAAGAAGTCCAACCCCGAAAGTCTCGAAGTGGAGTTTAAAGCCGCTAAGCGTAAGCTTACTAAGGCCATAAAGCTTCGCAAACGAGACTGCTGGAACGAACTGTTGGAGGAAGTGGAGAAGGATCCTTGGGGCAGACCGTACAAGGTGGTTATGACGCGGCTCAAGAGCCAGCCGATGCCATCACCAACCTGTCCTAGGCTTCTGGAGAGAATTGTCTCAGTCTTATTCCCCCAGCAAATGAGTGTGACTGAAAAGCAGGTGGAGGGTGCTATTATCGACGGAATACCGCCGATTACAGCTGAGGAACTATTGCAGGCCTGTAGTAGAGTGGGCAACAACAAGGCCCCCGGTCTCGATGGTGTGCCAAATATAGCGTTGAAAGCCGCCATCAATGCAGCACCCGGCATGTTCCTCGAAATGTATAATACATGCATCCAGGAAGGTATTTTCCCCAGCAGATGGAAGCAACAGAGACTCGTGCTTATCGCCAAGGGGAAAAAGCCACCGGACGAGCCATCATCATATCGTCCACTCTGTATGCTGGATACGGCGGGCAAGATCCTGGAACGCATTATACATCAGAGAATTGAGGCAGTGGTGGAACCCCTATTGGCCGAAGCTCAATACGGTTTCAGACGACGACGATCCACGTTGGATGCTATAGACCTGGTGGTCAAAACAGCAAAAAAAGCAATCGATGGCAGGCGATGGAAAGGAGGTACGAAGCAGTATTGCTTGGTTGTTACCCTGGACATCAAAAATGCCTTCAACTCGGTACGGTGGGATCCCATCCTCGCGGCATTGTCGAAGCTGCAAGTACCGGCATATTTGCAAAAGATGGTAGGTAATTACTTTACCGACAGAGTACTCAGATATGACACAGAGGTTGGTCCTAAAACATATAGGGTGACTGGGGGGGTACCTCAAGGCTCAGTGTTGGGTCCTCTTTTGTGGAATATCGTATATGACGACTTGCTCAAAATAGCATTACCGGCGGGAGCCAAACTCGTAGCTTTTGCGGATGACGTAGCCATAGTCATCGTGGGCAAACACCTTTCCACGCTCCAGCTCATTTTCGAGAATGTTTTTAACAAGATACGACAATGGATGGACTCGATTGGGTTACAACTTGCGGAGCATAAGACTGAGGCACTCCTCATTACGAGCCGGAAGAAAATAGAGACAATTACACTGCAAGTCGGTGAGCACGAAATAATTTCCCAGCCCTACATACGGTACCTGGGAATTATGATTGATGCCCGACTTAGTTTAGACAGCAAGCTCAACATGCAAGCAGTAAGGCAGGAGCAGTGAAGACTGCTCTTGCAAGACTTATGCCAAATGTTGGAGGGCCAAAACAGAGGAGAAGGCTCCTGCTATCATCAGTTGTCACGTCGGTATTAACATATGGTATTCCTATATGGAGTGATGCATTACGAAGCCAAGCATCTCGGCGGCAAATTGTTCCAGTCTACAGGCTGAGTGCCCTTAGAGTGGTCAGCGCATACCGCACAGTATCGAACGATGCTGTGTGTGTCATTGCTGGGATGCTACCTTTTGAAGTGCTAGCGGAAGAGCGTAGGCGACTCTACACACGCAAAACATCAACTGAGTTGAGCTCAGTGGAACTGAGGACAGAAGAACGAAACCACAGCATCCAGCGATGGCAGCTGCAGTGGGACGCCTCGAGCAAAGGCCGGTGGACTCACCGACTTATTCCGAAGCTAGATGTTTGGCTTGACCGACCACATGGACAAGTCAATTACTACCTAACCCAGATGCTCTCAGGACACGGCTGCTTTCGGGAATATCTTCACAAATTCAAAACTTCTTACCGTGAACGACCGGAAAGGATTCGCTACTGAGGAAGCCGCGGCTGTCGTCCCCTACGCAACGAAGTATTGCTCCGCAGATGTTCCGTCGTGATTTGGGGATACTGGGATATAGAAGGTTGTCCTTCTACTACTGTAGGCCAAGGGGTATTGTCCCTTGTTTTGGTTTTTTTTTCTGTATGTGTACTTTTAATTTGTCAGTTTTTTTTGGTTTGTTTTCAATAAAGATTTAAAAAAAAAAAAAGGAAGGAAAGAGAAAGAAGGAAGCGTGAGGAAGGAGTTTGGCTCCCTTCTTTCTCTTTTTTCTTAAAAAAAAAACACACACACACACTCAACCACACACCCACCCATCCATGCACCCATCGTTACACCCACCCACTCATCCACACACACACTGCCACCCACCCACCCACACACACACACAGTCACGTCTTCAATTTTGAATAGAGTGATTTCCAGTTTGATCTTCTGCGTCATTCCAATAAATTTCCCTACCGCATAATTACTTAATGATCCTTCATATTGACTTTGACGATTGTTCCAGATGAACGAGAGGACGTACAGAAAAAGACTTTCGCTAAATGGATTAATTCCCAACTCATCAAGGTAATTCTCCCCTGTCCTCAGCGTTAATCCCCTGATTGTTGAAGATTGGATTTATGACGAGCCAGTTGCGTCTGGATAATTTCAATAATTATTTTTCATACAAATATGAGTAGGACATTTTAATTGAAATAGTGGTCAGTACTTTTCGATCGATTTTTTAAAATTATTCGTATGTTGGCTTTGTTTTTTTTTTTTTTCTTTTGGGGCAAAAATTATTAATTGAGACCATTGAACTTTTTTTTTCGCTGGATTCAAAGCAACATTGAGGGAAACTAGGTCTCAAAATGCTCCTGTACAATTTGAAGCGAGCCCGCAATCAGTCCTTAACATCATGCTCACTAATGACTACTTAAGTCTCCGGTTCTCTCTGCACTCTCTCAACGATGTCACATATTCTGCAAATATTAAAAAATCTCAGGGGCCTGAGTAAAAATTACATTTTACGAATATGTGGAAAATCAAAGAGTTTGAACGGAATGGAAACTTTAAAAAAAAACCGAAAAGTCGGAAATGTCAAAATATTTTTTTAAGAATTAGAAAAATATGAGAAAAAAAATTGCGGAGTATTTGAGTTCAAAAATTGGTAAATTTAAAAAAAAAAATCGAAATTTTGAAAGTTCCAAAAAAGTGGAGAAAAGTCTTAGAATTTTGAGATTGAATTCAGAAATTTCAATATTTTGAGTTAAATTTTTTTGGAATTTTTGAACAATTAGAGATGTTGGCGAATTTTGAGAATTGTACAGTGGAGATGGAAGAATTAGGACTTAAAAATTAATGATGGTTTATTAATGTTTCAGAATAATGATGAGCCAGTGACAGAACTTTTCATCGACTTGAGGGATGGAAATCGACTGCTATCACTTCTTGAGGTTCTCACATCAAAAACTTACGTGAGTGCCCCACAGATTTTTAAAATTTAACTTAATCAATCTTGGGTCTTGGAACCTCAGATATCAGGTCCCTCAATTGTTCGTCCACGTAACTGCCTTTTATTAAAATTTCCGTTACCTTCAGCAAGTCCCAAAATTTCATAAATATGCAAAAAGATTTCAGAAAAATGGAAAAACACGAAAAGTTAGGAAAATTTGCAAAGTCAAAATAATTTCAGAATTCGAAGCCTTTTGAAATTTTCCATTTTTTTTTGGGCCCAATTATTAACATTTTTCAAAGGTCTCAAAAATATAAGACCTTCACAAAATGACAAAAAAATGCGAAATTTTTCAAACTAAAATTTCGGAATTTTTCTAGAATTCCAAAATTCCCAGACTTTTGAAGTGTTTGAAATATGCCCGCGTAAAAATGAAAAATAAAAAAACAAACAAAAAAAAAACAGAAAACAAAAAAACAAAAAACAAAAAACAAAAAACAAAAAACAAAAAACAAAAAACAAAAAACAAAAAACAAAAAACAAAAAACAAAAAACAAAAAACAAAAAACAAAAAACAAAAAACAAAAAACAAAAAACAAAAAACAAAAAACAAAAAACAAAAAACAAAAAACAAAAAACAAAAAACAAAAAAACAAAAAACAAAAAACAAAAAACAAAAAACAAAAAACAAAAAACAAAAAACAAAAAACAAAAAACAAAAAACAAAAAACAAAAAACAAAAAACAAAAAACAAAAAACAAAAAACAAAAAACAAAAAACAAAAAACAAAAAACGAAAAACAAAAAACAAAAAACAAAAAACAAAAAAACAAAAATCAAAAAACAAAAATCAAAGAACAAAAATCAAAAAACAAAAAATAAAAACAAAAAAAAAATGGGAGACCAAAATGTCCGAAGTTGAGGCAATCAAAACAAAATTCTTTGCCCAACCTCCTGTCCAAAAGTCTTATTCCTTCTATCGAACAACAGTATCATCGAAGGAGGACGATAAATAATATTATAGTCGTTACTCCCGCGAGACCGATGCAATAACATCATTGCGTAATGGCGCAATCCACTGGCATTAATGATTGTGCTTCAACATTCACCGATCAGTTCTTGCGTCAGTCTAAACAAAAAAAAAAATCATCGACAAAAAAACCTGAAAAAATTAAGAGCTGGTAATTTATCTGGATTGTCTTCCCATTGAGAGATTTAATTTGTTTTAATTTCTTTCATTCCGCGAATAAGAACCGACCGAACTCTCGTTACCCACTTAGAATGCGAACCCGGGTCTCTCAACTACGCGCCGGCACTACACACCCCATTCCCAATAAATTTCGACAAACTATCATCATTGATATTTCTCTGATTACACACCTCACCCATTACCGGTTTTTCACTTGTATTCAATAATTGCTGTTGCCAGTGTCATTCCGGAATTGCCCACAGGTGTGCATAATTTACATTGGGACTGCACGGGCGTGTCACGCGCGTGGGCGCGCGGAATGTTGACACTGGGATAAAATTGAAGAGAAAAAAATTCATACGAAGAAACTAATTATTTTCTACTTGCAGAAGAGGGAGCGTGGGCGTATGCGAGTGCATCATCTGAACAATGTGAACAAGGCACTGCAGATTCTGGAGCAGAATAATGTCAAGCTTGTTAATATCAGTAGCAATGATATTGTGGATGGAAATCCCAAACTCACATTGGGACTTGTCTGGAGCATTATACTTCATTGGCAGGTAAAAGGGAATATTCAAATTTTCGGTTTTCAAAATTTCGAAAAAAAAAAAAAAAAAAAAAAAAAACTTTTTTTTGGACCAAGCTTTGGAAATGACGAAAATCAAAACATAAATTGATACTCCTTTTTCTACTTGCATTACATATTAAATCCCTCCCTCCATCTCCTTTGGTCCAGGAGGCCGGAGCCTGCAAGAAATCTCACGAAATAGCCTCTGCACACTATAAAAATCCCATTACCTTCCTGAAAATTCCACAGCTCTTGCTAAACGTCTGCCCCAACATATCCGACGTGAATAAACATCTCTGCAAATCTCTTTTGACGTCGAGAGCCATCAAAGATCTATGGAGATATGAGGCTATTAAACAGAGAGAAGGACTAATGCAGCTTCCTATAGACCTTTTTTTGCAATAGTAATCTCTTCTCCTTTGCAGTAAAATTAATACCTAGGAAAATTGAACATTAAATTTCAATTTAAAAAAAAAAAAAAAAATGAAAAAAAATCAATTTAGGAATTCACGTGTTCTGGAACAATTTGTTAATTTTTTTTTTAGTTTGGGGAATTTTTAAGTGCCAGATTTTTAGCTGTTCCTGATTTTGGGAGTTTCTAATTTTGCTAAGGGATGGAGGTACATTGAGTCGTAAATTTTTTATTATTCCTGGAGAAATGGAGATATGGCCTTACTTTCGCACATGATCATTCGATTTGCTGTTGGTGTGAATGAACGATCGGCATTTGTGGTCTGTCGAAGTATGCCAATGCCAAAAGTGATCTTAATACGATCTTTGGGTAAGGTTGAGAGAGTGGTCTCGTTCCAGTGCTGCAGTTGCGTAAATTCAGTACTTCGAGCTATCGGGTTACAACTCTTTTTTTCACGAGTCAAAACTGATACAGCATGGTTAATCAACTTGTAACATGCACAGGTGTACTATCGCTGGGAAATTTAGTGGCAACACTGAAACTTTTGACATTTTAGATAATTCTTGCTGGAATACATGACTTCAAATTGGTTGGCAATTTTTCAATATTCTCAGATTTATAATTTTTTTTTTTCAATTGTGGTGTTCAAAAGTCCTTTTTTTTTAAAAAAACTTCTTCACATTTCTGAACGATTTGAAATTTTTCAAATTGGCAAAACTTGAAACTCGTGAAATTTTTGGAATTTTTTGACATCGTTGCGATTGAAAAACTTAATTCATTCAGTTTTTATTCAATTTTCAGAGATGGCACGCTTCCCAAATATAAAAAAAAAATAAAAGAAAAAAAATTTAAAAAAAATTGAAAAAAAAAAATTGAAAAAAAAATGGAAAAAAAAATTGAAAAAAAAAATTGAAAAAAAAATTGAAATTTTTTTTTTTAAAGTTATCAAAAAATATTGTTGAAATTCTTAGTTTGGGTGCATAATCGCAAACGTAAGAGGAAAAAAAAAGAAAAAAAAATTAATCCCCTTTTTGTCTGTTTAGGTACACTACCATTTGAAGGATTTGATGGCAGGACTTCAGCAGACAAATCTCGAGAAAACCTTGCTGGCCTGGTGTCGTTTGAACACGAAGGTAAGCCAGAAAAAAATTCCGAAAGATTTTTTTTTATTATTGAGGAAATTTTCCCTGCAATAAACAAATTGTTAACACCAATTAAACATGCAACACATCGATGATCAAACGAATTTACTTCGAATTTTAATTGTCACAGAACTATCCCGGAGTGGACATAAAAAATTTCACAACTTCTTGGGCTGATGGACTCGCCTTCTGCGCTCTCCTACACAAGTGGCAGCCCCAACTCTTCGATTTCGATGCTATCGCTAGGAAGCATCCCAACGCAAGGCTCGATCATGCCTTTCGGCTTGCCCATGATCATCTTAACATTCAGAGGCTATTGGACCCCGAAGGTAATTTTGCTGTTCACTTTCTAACCGAATAGCCAGCTGTAGAAAATTACGTGCTAATTTTTCTTCTCGAAAATTCAAAATAAATATTGCAATTTTTTTTTATTTTTTTTTTCTGAAATTTGGGAAAAGTCTCGGAATTTATTTATAATTTTTTTTTTATTTTTAGAATAATTTTCTAAATATTTCTCAGAAGTTTAATTTTTTTTTTTCGTACAGATGTCAATACCGCAGTGCCAGACAAGAAGTCGATTATGGTGTACGTCATGTGCCTATTCCAGGAGCTTTCCCAGCCAGAGGACGATATCGGTGAAATAGACATTTCTGTGGCAAGTGACATGAGCCAGGCCACGACCCCCACCACTCCCATTGCCGAGAACAGTGCCCTATCAGTGGCTGATCTAGGAGTCCCTTCTTCTCGCCCCATGAGTCTAGCAACAAATGTATCGGTGGAGCTAGGAGGATACCAAGTTGCCCTAGAAGAGGTAGCAATCTTCGTCCAATATTTTTTTACACCCCTCAAAAATGTACAATTTGAGCGAAACTTTTTTTCACCTATCCTCAGTCTATTCCAAAACTGTATAAAAAAATCAGATCTTCCATCGTGGAATATAGACACTATGAATTTTTAAATAGACGAGATGTGAATGGGATCTTTTATGGCTTGAGGAAGATTCGTAGAAGTTCCTTAAAATGTGATTAGAATGATTATCTGTTTAACAAGTGGTCTTACGGAAAAATGTTAGAAAATTATTTTTGTAGAGAACTCGATTTCCAACAAAAAAGGTTTTTTGTAATTTTACTCTAAGTCGACACATTAACTCGACAAATCGATTTTCCATCAGCTCTTCACGTTTCTGGTATTTCTGACCTTTCTAGACTATTTAAAACAAAATGTCTGTGTGTGTGTGTGTGTGCCGATGTACGTATGTAACCAAAAATTTCCCGGAACGATTTGTCGTGAACAAATTATCCGATCAAGGTCCTGTATGACGCAATCGAGGCGTCTTGCCGTAACTTACAGCTGATTAGTTTTTGCTCCATATATGCCTGCTGGTTTCTATTGCTATTAACAATTTCAATTGTTTATAACGCTGTATCTCACGAAATGGTATAGATACGCATAAAAAGTGTCCAATAAATGTTGTTCCTTATAAAAAAACACATATTTTGTGCCCCCTGACTGTTTTCGTATCTTCAACCGTTTCGGCGTTAGAGCGTTATAAACAATTGAAATGATTTGGAGAGCTCTATGGTGAGAGAAACGAGAGATTGGAAAGAAAGTGCACAGACACACGCAGACATCGGGAAGTTATGATTTTGGCCCGCGGAGGGTCAAACCCACAGCCCACTTATTTTTGTAATATTCTTTTAGGTTCTCACGTGGCTGCTGGAGGCTGAGGACAAGCTGACTCACGCCCCAGAGCTAGGTCCCACTCTAGAGGGTCTGAAGCAGCAGTTTCATGATCATGAGGCATTTCTTCTGGAGCTCTCAGGACATCAGGATGGAGTTGGAGCAGTTCTGGAGGAGGGTGCGCGCCTCCTCGCGGAAGGTGGTCTTCATCGTGATGAAGAGCAGGAAGTCCGCGTCCAGATGTCACTTCTAAATTCTAGGTAGGGAGAGATGCAGGCAACTTGCCTTCTTCATTACCTTTCATTTTGGGAGCTTTCAAATTTTTTTGGAATTGGAAATTATTATATTTTTTTTTTCGCCAATCTTCAGATGGGAAGAGCTTCGAACGAGGGCTGTGGATAGGCAATCCAGAATCCATGAGCTTTTGCTGAGCATGCAACAGAGACAACTGGATGACTTGAGGACGTGGCTTACCAAGACCGAGGACAGGATATCACACCTCGCGGCATGTGAGGTCACTCAATCGACCTTGGATGATCAGCTCAGACAGCTCAATGAACTGCGGAGAGACGTGAAGGAGCAGCAGTCTGTGGTTTGTAGACTTGCTCATTTTTAGAGACTCAGTGCATCTTATCTGGGTTATTTCCTCAAAAAAAATTCTTTTTCATTAGGAACCATTTAAAATCTCTAAAAAATTCATAAATTTATACAAACTATAAGTTCAGACTTTTCAAAATTTTTAAATGAAAATATTCCAAAGTTTCTAATCTCCATAAATTTTAAGAAATCAAAAAAAAATAAAAAATGTTCCAATACAAAACTTTGAAAAACTCTAAAAATTAATTTTTTTTTTAAATTTGAATTTAAATTTAAATTTGAAGAATTAAAAAAAAAATAAAAACTAAGAAAAAATTAGAGCAATAAGATTTTTTTTTTTAATCCCTCAGGTTGACGCAGGGCGTAACATAATCGTGATCGTCGACGAGGATAATTCGGAGACGGTTTACGCCCAAATGGAGGATCAATTAGCAGCATTGGACGAGCGTTGGGACCACATCTGCCAATGGACAAGCGAGCGATCAGAAAAATTGGAGAACTTCACAACAGTCTGGAAGGACTCGATAGAAGACTACAAAAAATTGCTGTCCTGGTTGAACGAGACTGGAATTACTCTCAGACAGATGGAGGCTGTTCCAGCATCCGAGATTGGTGAAGTTCTAGAAAGGATCAAGAAGATACGTACTCTGAAAATGGAGATGGACGACAATCAGAAGCGTCTTGTCGAGCTCCAGAATTGGGTGCAGGAGATTGGAGATAAGGAGATGACACCGGAGTGTGAGGATCTTCTGGAGAAGCTGGAGAACCTCCAGGACCAATGGGAGGCTGTGGCCCAGATCATGGAGGTCCAGAGTCAAAGGGTAAAAAATCTCAGGGTTCAATCGAAACTGTGTTAATTTAATTGCTTAACTCATTACCAGAAGTAATTATTTGAAATACATAATTCATTGTTGACTATTTTTAATTATTATTATTTTTTTATTTGATTAGTTTTCAAAAATAATTTTTTATTCATTGAATCGATTTTTTAAAAAATAAAATAAGAAATATCTAATTAATATTTCTTTTATAATCACAAATAAAAACCTATTCTTTCGACCGTTAAAATAGTCAGCATGCAATATCTATGGCAAATAGTATCTCACCACCCCGAACTGTTAAAAATAATATTTTTGTTTAATTTTTATCGAATTAGGTTTAATTAAAATTGTTTGAATCTTGGAGTCCTGTGATAAGTTGCCTAGATTCGAAAGACTGTTTTTTTAATAAGAGGCTTACTTGGGCTTTTACAATGCTTGATTGCACGTTAATATCTCTATATCGTATTTATCTAATTTATCATGTTATCGCTATTGCTTGTAATGCATGTGCTTTCTGCTTTTTGCTCTCATGCTTGTAATTTTTTTAATGAATAAACGCTTGGCCTTTCAGTAAATCTCTATTGCTCTTCTTTTCTTCCTCTTTATGGGGATCTAAGCTTCTATTTTTTTTATCCATAACTATTAAGCTTCCCTGTAGTATCTCTATGGATGTGAACACTATTTCACCGACGTCTGACATACCTTCGTAGATAAACAAATCAAAGTCATTAATTCTCAAATAAGTTTCAAATAAAAAAAAAAATAAAAAAAAAAATAAAAAAAAAAATAAAAAAAGAATAAAATAATTTCAAAGACTTCCAGGAAATTAGCACACAATTGTCTGAGCTGGTTGACCCTCACTCCTATCTTCTGTTGAAATTTATAACCAATGCACAAAAATTTAATTCTGTAGTGACTTGGTAAAACGAGATAAGCCATCACCTCGAGGCTCGCTTTTCGACGGATACGTCGGAAGTACGAATAAATGGAGAAAATTTTATGAAAAAATTCTGCCAGAGAAAATTAAGATCTACAAGGAAGATTATGGAGGCACTTACCTCGTTTTACCACTTTATTACTCAACTAAAATTCCCGGGATGGCATTTTTGGTCGTAGTGCTTCTGCATATTGACCACCGATAAAATTACGAATTATTTACCTCTCAGATATCGAGTTCAGGCTTCGATTTCAACCTGCAATCTTCCCCGGAGCCCAGGCCAGCGAAGGCCATCGACTGGATGTCTGAGACAGTGACAAGCATAGCCCAGAAACAATCATCAGACTCCCACCCAATTGACTCAAAGAAGCGTCGTCGAGACGCCCGATCTCGCCAAGACTTCGAGTCCGCCATGTTGAACTTGTACAAGTGGCTGGACTACGTTGACCTAGAGATCGGTCGGTCCGACGGCCTCTTCGACGAGCTCAGCGTCGAGGAGAAGAAAGTCGTCTACGAGGAGAGCCTAGCTGACGTTGAGGCTCACAAAGCCGAGTATGAAAAAGTCCTGGAAATTGGAGGACGTCTCATCGACGAGCTAAAAGAAGTGGGCGAGCAATTTGGTGATGAAATGAAAAAGATAAACGATATAAAAAATTGCTGGCAGGGAACCAACGCGAGACTATCCGAGATCAAGGATAGGATAGACTTTCTTTTGGAGATTAAGCAGTTCCGATCAGAACTGGCCAGTCTGAATCTCATGGCTGAGGGTTACACCAAGTGGTTTGAAGGGCAGACCAGCACACAGATAGAACCCTTCCGCGTCAAGATTAAATCCATGAACTCGCACGAGGAAAGATTCAGGAAGTTGCTGGAGAAGTCTGACTATCTGAGCAAGCACGCCGGTGGAGATCCTAGCATTGATAATGACACGAAAGAATTCAGGACTAAGTGGGAAGCGTTGCAGGAGAAGCTGACGAGCAAGTTGAATGAGCTGAGCAGTGCTCTGGACAAGACACCACCCAAGAAGTACTCCGAGACAATGGTGCTGCTTCTCTCCTTCATCAACAATGTCGAAGGTGTCCTTCTGTCCGAGGACACTGTTCTGTCGAATGAACGGAACATGGAGGAGCAACTGAAGAAGCTGAAGGATCTGCAGAGTTCCCTGATGGAGCACCAGGACAAGTTGAATTATGTTAATTCTACGGGACAGGAGTTGATATCGAGAATTGGGAGTGAACCTCAGGGACAGAGGCTGAAGGAGGAGCTGCAGGATCTTAATACCAAGTGGAGTGACATTCCGATTATTCTTGAGGAGCGCCAGGTCAAGTTGTCGAAGGACATTGAGTCTTTGAGGCAGTTCAACGAGGAGTTTTGTAGCCTGGAGGAGTGGCTGGAGAAGTCCTCTTCGCACCTTAAGGATGTTTCACAGGATCAGATGATTAAGGATGTGGAGACTACACAGTTCAAGTTGGATCAGTTGAGGGATCTTTCTGAGGATATCAATCGGACGAAGCCGAGGGTGGAAGCACTGCAGACGATGACCAATCATCTGTTGGAGAGCTCCGAGCCCAAATTCTCCAGCGTTTTGAATAGCAGACTTGAGATTGTTTCGCAAAAGTGGCATGGTATAATTGATGGGGTAAAATTGGAGAAGGACAAACATGAAGCTGCCCTCAGGAAGAATGATGAGATTGTGAGTGGAATTGAGGATTTTACCAAATGGCTGGCAGCTTTGGAGAGGGAGATCCCTCAAAGCTGCAAGATCACGTCTTCTGTCGAGTTGTTCCAGATTAGGGGACGGTATCAGGGACTCAAGGACAAGGTTGATAAGCGGGTGGAGGAGTTTCGTAATTTGAACGAGATGGGAAATGATAAATTGCTGAGCTCCGAGGGGTCCTCGGTTCAGGAACTTGGGAGGAGGTTCACGTTCCTTAATGCTAGGTGGACTGATGTGACTGATCAGATCTATGAGAGGTATAGGCAACTCCAGAATGCTAGTCATGAGTATGGGGAGTTTAGGGCACTTGTGGCGCAAGAGAGCGATTGGCTGGACAAGTTGGAGAAGAGATTGAGGAAGTCCAATAAGGGGGCTGCTGATGCTGAGGAGATCTCGGAAGAGCTTGATGTGAGTTTTTTGAAGTGATCAGTTTATTCGAAAAAATTCAGGAATGTTCAGGAAGGTTTGGAAAAAGTTTTGGAAAAAGTTTTGGAAAAAGTTTTGGAAAAAGTTTTGGAAAAAGTTTTGGAAAAAGTTTTGGAAAAAGTTTTGGAAAAAGTTTTGGAAAAAGTTTTGGAAAAAGTTTTGGAAAAAGTTTTGGAAAAAGTTTTGGAAAAAGTTTTGGAAAAAGTTTTGGAAAAAGTTTTGGAAAAAGTTTTGGAAAAAGTTTTGGAAAAAGTTTTGGAAAAAGTTTTGGAAAAAGTTTTGGAAACAGTTTTGGAAAAAGTTTTGGAAAAAGTTTTGGAACAAGTTTTGGAAAAAGTTTTGGAAAAAGTTTTGGAAAAAGTTTTGGAAAAAGTTTTGGAAAAAGTTTTGGAAGAAGTTTTGGAAAAGTTTCTGGAAAAAATTTTGGAAAAAGTTTTTGGAAAATGGAAGGTTAAAAAACCAAACTAAAAATGTTCCACTGTTTGGAACCCATTCGAAATTGCAAAAAACGTCAAAATTACAAACACCTAGAAAACTATTTTCTGCTCATTTTCTTAGGATCTGGAGAATTATGTACGAAATCATCCAGACTCACGTTTAGAAAAGATCCAGGAGATAGGAAGACAGCTGGTCGAGAGTGATATAATGACTAGTTCCATTGAAAATGATGTTAAGGGCCTAGAAAAGCGATGGACAGATCTCAACAAACAGGTAAAGACCTTCAATATGGATCCTCGAAGGGTTTGCTACTTCACAAAAAATGAAGCACTAAGTTAGTTAATGTAGTATTAGGTACTCAATTACCTAAATCAATAGTTCTGTCAAAATGAAAAAAAAAATAGCTCTGTCATGAATGACACGATTGTGACGAATGTGTCTCGAGAAATTAGAGATGTCGTTATTTAGGTTTCCTCGGTTCAAATTAAATGCTTCCTATTAATTGATACTAGGCAGGGGAACGAGCCCAGCTTCTCGAAGGATCAGTCAGACAGGCCCAGCAGTCTGAGGGGAGAATCCTAGCTCTTCAGCATTCCTTAACACAAGTGGACTCGGTACTTACAGCACGACTGGACAGTGACTTAACTGCTGATGATTTGCCGCATGATTATCAGGTAATTTATTGTGCTTAATGTGTTTTAGAGTCAGACAAGAAAATATATTGCAAAAATTGAAAATTGGGAAAGTTTAAAAGCTGAAAAAAAAATTCCAAATATTTGGAAAAGTGAAAATTTGCAAAAAATTCGAGAGAATGGAAATATTAAGAAAATAAAAAATTATAGATAAAGCAAAAAATAAAAAAATTTCAATGAAACTTTGCCCACTAGAAATTGATGGAGGAGATGGATGGACAAGAGACAACCCTCCATGACATGAAAACCCAAATCGAAATCTACGAAAATTCGGGGAAGCTGGAAGCAGCGAGTCGCCTGAGGGAGCAAATGATCCTGATCGAACAAAAGTTTTTGGAAGTGCAGAGGAAGTTTCAGCGTTTCCGTTCGCCCTCTAATTTGGAGCCTAGATTATCACGGGCGTTAAGAGAACTTCGAGGAATTGAGGAGGCTACCTGCCTACTAGAGCTTGCTTCTGAAGATCCCGAGGCGATCGAGGGCCAATTGAAACATTGTCTTGTGAGTCAATTTTTTTCCCCTCTATTCCAAAGTTTCGTTTTGAGGTTTGACCACATGTGATACATAGAGATGAGAGGAATAAAAAATATCGTGAATTCGACATGTCCAAAATATTTTCAATGTTTGGAATTTAAGAAGTTCTACAATTGTCTGAATTAGAAGAAAAAAAAAATACAATTTTGTGGTCTAATTTAGCCAAAATTTAAAAATGTCTGGAATGTAAAAAAAAATTTAATTGTCTATTTTTTATTCCAGCGATTCTACCAAACCCTGAGTGAGATAAAGAGTGAGATCGAGAGTATAATAGTGATAGGTCGCAAGTTGGTAGAAGACAACAGTGTCTCAGAGCCTGAGAAGTTCTCAAGACGAATTGACACCCTAAAAGAGTTATACAACAAACTTGGTATGCGTATAACCGAGTCAAAATCGATTCTCGAGTCAGCCTTGGAGTTATCCCGAGACATGTACAAGCACATGACCTACCTGAACATGTCAATTGACAGTATAAATAAAGAGCTCGACAATCAACGAACCATGCCAGATCTACCGGTCAATGCAATTTACGTTACGGAAACTCTAACCGAAGTTTTACCACGACTGAACGTGGTCAAGGAGAAATTGTTCAGAAGCCAAGACGAATTTCTGAAGCTCTGCGATCCTTCCTATCTCGAGCAACTGAAAGAGAAACTCACAGACATTATAAGTCGATTGACGAGCACGGAAAAAAGACTGAGGCAGATATCTCCCAGTGAAGATGAGCCAAATGTCGATGAGATCAACGCCTGGTTGTCCCAAATTGAAGAGAAAATCAACAAATTGTGTGACGTACCTGCTGATGAAATTCATAAAGAGCACATTGAAAGATGCAAGGTAATTTCTAGGTCCTGGTACTTTTTCAGAGGATCATTTTGGCCAAAACATTTTGTCTTGTACGGTTTTTTTTATATACTAAATTTTATTCACAGGCCATCCAATCAGATATGACTGAGGCAAGCCCTCGAGTTTCTCAATTGCAACGCTACACTTTTCACCCAAAAGTGGCAGCTGTATGTGACAAATGGGATCAACTCACTCGAAAGCTTCAGGTAAAACTCTTTCTAAATTCTTGTATCATGGATTTTCAGGATACTATAATAATTCTCCAATCATGGCTTTTAATCACTTATTGCTTATAACGCTTCTCTTATAATGTACAAAGAATAGTGAAAGGATGGGCTAAATGTTAATTCATAATTATTTGGAAGCTCAGGATGTTATGGGGGAACATTTTACTTTAACACCTTTGGCTTAATTGGGATTTTTTACAAAATTGTTATTTGTACATTTATGGAGGTCCATTTCGAAAATTGAATTATTGAATTTTCCAAAATCGTTGTCTGATCAATCAATCAATTGATCAATCAGATGATTAATCAATTGATCAATCAATTGATCAATAAATTGATCAATAAATTGATCAATAAATTGATCAATAAATTGATCAATAAATTGATCAATAAATTGATCAATAAATTGATCAATCAATTGATCAATCAATTGATCAATCAATCCGTCAATCAATCAGTCAATCAATCAGTTAGTCAATCAATCAGACAATCAGTCAATCAATCAACCAATCAATCAGAAAAGCGTCATTTTAATTGGAGTATGTCATTACGGAAGTTAATCATGCACCTGAAAATTTGCCACAGCTTTTGTATGACTTTTTAGTATACATTACTGCCATTTTTATAACAGCATAATTAGCAAGGTTAAATGGGCAATAAATATTGATACGTCCGGCTGTCACATTCAACTCGCCGCTATTCTCAGTCAACAAATATTGAGAATGACAACTTGAAATCTTCATATGCACTCTTCATTTCACACAGTTTATCACCATTCCATGGTAAAAATACCGTTGCACTAAAAAGGTTCATGTTGATTTTACATAGAAGCAAAACATAATTTTTGATTGGTCCTAAACATTTTTTAAAACTGAGAAAATCTTGGGAAAAAATTTGAGCAAAGGCCGCTTTTTTTTTGTAAATAGAAACCTAATTCAATTATCAATATTGTCCTCCAAGTTGTTAATTAAACCCTGCCGTAAAATGGCAAAGCTGTGCATTAAGACTAATGAAATCAGTTTAAATGGACTACCAACAATCAGGGTAAAACCATAATTAATTAACTTGTAAAAGTGTTATACGTGCAAATGTGTCTGTAAAAAATTGGGAGAATGTTCAAGAGTCCAAAATTGAAGAGCTAGTATTCGCCAAATGGGGGAAAAAAATACCCGATGTATATACACCTCACTCCCCATGTAAAACCCATGAGAATGGAACACTATTTCTTGCACTGGAGTCTTCCTCTCACCCCCTCACCACTTAATCTACAGATGATCGACTGCCTCAGAGCGAACTGTACAAAAACAAAGTGCGCAATCAGTAGATGGAACAAAATTATTGGTGGCGGACAGTGAAAAGAAAAGAGCTTTCCTTGCACAGCGTCGCATGGTGGTTTCTATGGCATCACACGACTCATCATCACCATCATCCTATTAACCCCTGGTTTCGCCTTTCGTCCTAACAATGTTGAAAAAAAAATCTTGGGGTGTCTAGTGACCACGTGAATCTGGGGAGTCAGAAATAAAAAAAAAATTTCAGAAAAAAAAAATTGAACAATGTAAAAGAATATATTTGATTTCATATTTCAAAAAGTTCAATATTTCTTAAGAGAGCGAATTAAGGGTGTATTGAACTTTTCATGGTTGGTTTCTGACAAATTGCGGAATGGAAAATTTTATTTTGGCACACTGTGCGTAAGGCAAGGCTTCACGCACTCTGCGCATGCGCGAAACCTTGGAAACGCCGAGGGTATTAAAATAGTATATTGCGCACCTAGAGCAACAGAATGTGTGCCCGAGGTGCACATACTATTTTCCACACTCCTCACCGGAAGTCCAGTCTCTCCCGAGACCGGAAACCGTACTTTCCGCCTGAGTGAGGACTCTTACGCACGTATCCACCCTAGGGCGGAAAGCGCGAACTTTCCGGGCGGGAAAGTATGAACTTCTGGACGAGGTGTGCCAAAAATTTTTTTTTGCCCATATTGCTTTTTGGAATTTCGAATTTCGTAAAGGTGACATTCCGTCAATCGTTGATGATTAAATGCCAAACCAATAAACTTTTGCTAATCAATCAACTCAATAGTTTGCCTAAAATTTCAAAGAAGGAAAACATGAAGGTCGGTTGAGAGGGTGCACCTCATCCTTGAACTCGTGTTTACAGGGTTGGATGTTCACGGTGACAGATAACATAGCCCTGAAGTGTGAAAAATTCGATGGTGGGGGTAGAGATCAGGATAGGAAATACCAAAACACCATGCAACTATCAAATGACGAAGTACCAGTAGCCAACTTCCCCCCAATGTATTACACTGCCAGTAACACTTACTACGAAAAGGTCGAAAGAGTGCGTGGTGTTGTCCGAGATGTCCCCCACCCAATTCACTTCAACTCCGAAGTACCAGACGTCGTGAAGACCGCCGAAAAAATGGAGTACATGGAGGACGAGGAAGAGTTCTTTCTGTCCAAAAATAGTGCATTATTCTCACAAGTGTCGACCAATACCTTGACAGCTATAGAGTCACCGCTTTTGGAGTCAAATCCATTGACAGTGGTTGAGGTGCGAGAGATGGAGATAATTAAGGGGGTAGCTGCTGGGGAGAGAGTTGTCCTGCCAAGAGCTAATGTTCACTTTGGTGAAGGACCCCTGGTGCCGGAAAGAGTAGAAATTTCAGAGGATACTGAGACAGAGCCTGAGTCGGTTGACACCGATCCTGAGGAGAAGGATAGCCGACTCCAGTTTTTGGTGAAAAAGGAACTCGTGCCGATCTTGAAGAGAAAAAGTGGAGCGAGGTCCGGTGTGAGCCCAAAAAAATTGACACTTCGTATGTATGAGATTCCGGAAGCTTCAGGGGGTGAGGATTCAAGGGAGAGTTGTGAGAGATATAATGCATCGTGGAAGGATGCGCAGAGTGTGGCTGAGTATTTAATACTGGACGACGATGATGGTCCATCGGAGGGTGGTGGTGAGGCATTGAGCTCAAGGGGAGAGCTTCATAGCCATGATGATGATGATAAAGCCGGAAGAGCCAGTGGCGTAAGGAGACTTAAGACACTCACGATGGATGATACTAAGGAGGACTGTGACAGTTTTTATGGAAGTGATAAGGAGACAGATGATGCTTTGATATTCTCGGATGATACTGAGATCGATGCGGGTAGTGATAGTAGCGAGGATGGGGATACTAGCTCTGTGAGGGGTAATGAGGGATTCTTGAACAAGGTAAACGACTATAGGAGGTGACAATAAATTACTTACATTATCATGACTACAGCTATGCCCATTTTATGCATACTCATTCTGTTGGTTAAATCATAGGTATGAGGTAGAAATTAGAGCGGTGTTTAGAATAGGGTCAATGAAGTCTTCACTTAAGACGAGTCTTGATTTGGGAGGGAAAATTTTGATTAGAATTAGGGAGAGCCTAATCAAGCTATAATATCATTTATTATTCCAGGCGACAGTGGAGAAGATAGAGAGAATTTCAGAGTCTCAGAGTAAAGTACGCAGCCCCAGTCTCTCAAAAATAGGCTTAGAGCGTGATATAATTGAGTTCGAGCAAGCTGCACAGCTTATGTCGAGGAGAATTGACGTTATGCTGATGACTATTGGCGCTGTATCCAATGAGAAGGATCCGTCGAAGCGTCTTGAGGTATGTATGCTTCCGAATAGTTTGATACTTTCCATGTTCATGTAATGTAATCGAGATTTAGAAGTAAATATTGAGGAAGGATTTAACAAATTTACAGGTCTTGAAGAACGAGGTGAGCAGCCTAGCACCTGACGCTGCCTCCCTGATAAGCCGCGGTGACGGTCTAGTAATGACCGTCCACATGTTGGACCCTTCACGTGCTGAGCGCATAAAAAACGAGCACCAAGACAAGCTTCGTCTCAAATGGCACCAAGTAATGACGGAAGTGGAGGCGCGCCGTTTGCAAGCCCAAAAGGCCGAGCAACTGCTCAAGCACTACAACAAGCTCATCGCTGACTTCGAGAAGTGGTTTCGTGAGGTACCAGCTAAGCTCGAGCAGGCCAACAATTACGAGAAGCAACTTGAGAGCTTCACCGAAGAGTTTGATGTGAAGCAAACGGAGATAGAGAAGCTCAACAGTATGTGTAACGAGCTGAAGAAGCTAAATGTGGGATACCCTGAGGCTATTCGTTACAGCATTAACACAAGGTGGCATGAGATAAGCTCGCAGTTCAAAAGGTACTGTTACAAATTGGCTACGCAAGGCAGAAATTCCAAGTGTACAAACTAATATCTTCTTGCAAAAAAATATTTATTGGCAATGAGCAATTGCTCTTATTTGATCATATTGTTCTTGAGGTACTGTTATCCCGAGATAACAGAATTCCTCGATATTGAAGAAAGAGGGAAAAAAATTTAGATGATTTTATTTTGTAGAAGAAACTGCGTTTTGTAGAAGAGATTTTGATAAAATATTTGGCATGGGTTGGTTTTAAATGAATCAGAAATTGTCGGAAGATACAAGTGCACTGAATTATCTGATTACAAGTGAAAGATAAACCTAATGGTGATTATTTCTGTACCCAAACAGGTACAGTGGTAGCAAGGACAAGGAAAAGGTAACCGACAAAAAGGTCGAGTTGGATGTTGGAGTGTCGGCCCTCGACTTTGCAACGCGATCTAATAAATTGCGAGAAGCTATATCTACAATTTCGAGGTCGCTCAATGCAACGCCATTGAACGGCAAGGACTACGAGTTGTTCTTGAGTCAAGAAGAGTGCCTGAGGAAGATGAGCAATGCTTTGGGCATTCTTAAGCCGAGCATTGAGGAGATGTCTTATCTGTCTGAGAACTCGACGTTGGGGGTTAAGAAGGAGCAGGAGCAAGTGAAGCGTTTAGCGGGAAAACTTAGGGAGGACTGGGCTACGGTCAATAGGAATTATACGGAGCGATATAATCGGTGGATGAAGTGCTCGCAAAAGTGGAAGGAAGTTGATCAATCATGCTGGGTAATTACAGAGCACATAGAGAAGTGGGGGAACTTGTTGAAGAAGGTAACGCCCAGGACTGTCAAGGGCATTTTGTCGGAGGTCGAACCGGAAATGCTGCAGATGCAGAAGCTTTTGACGAATGTTGCAGCGGTTCATGCAGAAATTTTGGGGAGATCCGCCCCTGAGGATATTGTTGAACTACAGAATAATGTGGAGTCGGTCAGAAAAAGATGGCAGCAGATGCTGGCTGATGTCAACGTACTGAAAGACAAGTGAGTTCAGGATATTTGTTTCAGTATGCTTGTACGGACGTAAAGTAGGTCGAGGGTGCTCGGTGGGTTGTTCAGTGTTAGAACGATTATATCAATTTAAGAAATGAGTTCTTATCACCAAATTGCGAGTATGAGTTGTAGCAGTTATGAGTGTAATAGTGAGTCCGTCATTATTTTAGTTTTTTATGAAAATCTGTGGGGCTTGCATTGAGGAGAGACAACAGTTGTGATCGACTCCTATATCAATTTTAACAGCACAGAATATTACTGAAAAATTGAATGAAACTGGGAATCATAAGGAAGTATTTGCCAACATATTTTTCTGATTTTGGTGTATAGTATAGTAACCACATTCGAATCTTGGGTAGTCAAAGAAGAGGGATAAACATATACTCGGAATTTGTAGACAAGGTTCAATATATGCATAGGAAATATGTAGAGAAATATATGTTGAGAAATATATGTTGAGATATATATGTTGAGAAATATATGTTGAGATATATAGGTTGAGAAATATATGTTGAGAAATATGTTGACAAATATATGTTGACAAATATATGCTGACAAATATATGTTGACAACTATATGTTGACAAATATATGTTGACAAATATATGTTGACAAATATATGTTGACAAATATATGTTGAGAAATATGTTGACAAATATATGTTGACAAATATATGTTGACAAATATATGTTGACAAATATATGTTGAGAAATATGTTGAGAAATATATGTTGACAAATATATGTTGACAAATATATGTTGCCAAATATATGTTGAGAAATATATTGGGTTCTGCAAGTTATGAAGGAAAAATCGACACACACACACATACACATCGCGAAGCTATTGGTTCAGCTCGTCCAGGGCCACATTCACATCTCGTTTATTGAAATTTTTTTTTGAAATTGATGAAGTATGGGGGGTGGGTGCAAAGGTTTATATGTGGTTTGCAGAATGTGCGGGACACTCGGGCAATGGTATTCCCGAAATATGCTGCACGGGGAATTCATGGGTTGCAGATTTAAATGAATCTACGGGTTGAGCTATTTCAGTTGGCTTTTGACTCGTGCGTTGGGTGGATGCTGTAACTATTGTTTGGTCGACGTGGGGTTATCAGGAAAATATGGGAGCTTTGGGAATTGTGGAATTGTAGGTTCCGGGTCAATACGCGACGACAAATCGCGGGTTTTTTGGGGGAGAAAAAAAAGATTGGGGGTAGGTGTCAAACATATTGAAGTTATTTCAATGTAACTGGGCAAAGCTCATTTTGAGAGAAGCTCTTGCATATTGTTTGCTGAAATGTGAAGGAGATAGGCCAATTTTTGTGGAAATGTTTTTTGTAGAGCTGACTGAGTGCTACAATAAAGCTTTATGTGAACATTTGTTAACGCTCTTAGTTTTGAAGATATCTGCCCAAAAAGCTGTCGGTTGATGCAGCATATTTGAGACATGTTTATTTTGCGACATATCTCGTGAGCACGTCGGTTTAGAGAAAAACCTGCGAACATTTTCAAGGAGAGCTTAGCAATCAACTTTTTCAGTTATTTCATTTCAGCTTTAGGTCCTTTATTAATTAAGTGTTGAATTTTGCAGGTCAGTAATGGAGAAAAAAGTGAACAATAAGGATGCAGTTTTGCAAACAGCGAGAATTTGCATTGATCACGTCAAAGCGCTTCTGGATTCGAACGCCAATCCCTCCGATGACACATCTCTGTCGATCAGGTTGTCAATGATCAAAGTGAGTTATTTCAGTCTTCCAGATATCAATTGAGGATGTAATTGATTTGCTATAAAAATAGGGAATGCGAGGTATTTTTTTATAGCAGAGAACAATAATGATGGTATAGTCTCGGTTTGAGGGAAATTTTTTGTAGAAATTTTTTGTAGAGCTTAATTGTCAATTTGTCGATTTCTTATCTTTCGTCATCTCCGGGTTATTTACGTACATATTTTTATACATAAGAAAGTGAAAGTTTTTTTGGAATAATTGATTGCAAAAAAATTATCTCAAAAAAAAATTAGTCAGGAATTGTACTATTTTGTAAAAAAATAATATTGGTCCCGCTGGATTTTATTGGTCCTGGTTTGGTGGATCCAGCGAGAATTGAAATTTACTTGCGAATTTTAGGTGTTTTTTGCCATAAATGGACAAACTTTCTCGAATACCTGAATTGTTTATTTTTCGTATCTTCTGCTAATAATACATTTCCGGTTCCTGAAGGGGTTACTGCACCAAGACGTAAATAGTTACCTCTATATTCCTTGCGTTACCCGATTTTATTTGTTTTTTAAAGAGATTTACGCTATTTTTCTTTTTTATCATGGAGATTTTACTGCCACCTGGAAATTGTGAGTTTTATTTCCCTATGAGAAAGTCGTATTTATTTTATTGAGTCTTGTGACGTTTTGCAAATTGCCAGAAGCTAACGCTAATTTGTGAAATTATTTGAGAATTTATAAACTGTCATTTTTTGGTGGTTAAATACAATTATTTTTGAACTTCTACAAAATTTACAGTTTTCGAAATGAGACAATTTTTAGCATTCCGAAAATTTTGGGAAGTTGAATAATTTTTTAATGGTCGAAAAACTGTGGAATATAATTTTCTCAATTTTAGAAAATTGCCAAAAATTAGGGATTTTCAAAATTTTTACATTTTTCGAAATTTCAACTTTTCAGTTCGAAAAAAATGGAATTATAGAATTGTCAGGTTTTTTTTTAAATTCGCAAAAGTATGGAAATTATTTTTTTTTGAAAACTACAGAATACTACAGACTTTGATAGAGGGAAATGCTTGACCTATGCCAATTACAATCTTTGGAATTTTTCCATTGATTGAAGCGGTGTAAGTAAAAAAAATTAAAACCATGAAAAATGATTCAATTTCGGCAATCTCCGAGTTTCAAACATCCCTCAAAACTTCAAGTACTATGCCCTAAAAAAAATGTTTCATGCACAGGCCCGAGAAGAGGAACTGTCAGTTCAGAAGCATGAGCTAGAGAGTTTGAAGGGTCATTCACGTAATTCTGAAGACGAGCAGTTGCAGACTATGTTGACTGAAGTTGCGGTGGGTCAGAGTAGTCTATCGAGTCATCGAGATTACGTTGAGAATAAATTAACTTCGATCAGGAAGTACATCAATAGTTTGGATGGGATAATGGGCTGGGTCATGGAGACCAGTACAAGGATTAATATTTCACGGGACGCAAGTCAAAGTGAGAGGGACAAAATCCTCGATGAGATTATGGTGAGTTTGCGAGAGTTGGAAATTTACAAAATTCATAATTTATTCAAATTTGTTGGTCCATTTCCAGGCGGAGGTGAAGGATCGAGAGATGGAAGTCAAGGAGGTCTTTGAGAATTATACAAATTTGGAGAAGGAGTGTGAGGCTGCAAAGCAACCAGTCTCCGTAGAACTTCAGGTAAAATTTTTGCGATACTTAACTTCTCCGAAGTTCATTCGATCCACGTATTGTAGCCGCTGCTTTTTGTACTCTCTCCCCCCCCCCCCCCGTGACTTGTACCGACTCTGGTCAGCCACCTTCATCAACTAAACCCAGGGTAAACCCCCGGAAACTCCTGTGGGACGATGGTGGGTGTCTGTGGAGACACCCTCCCTGCGCTGGGTTAGGTTCCCGTCCGGCCTCGCGGTTTCCTTTTATGGGTACCACCTATAGTACTCATGGAATGTTCCGGCCATTGATTGGAATCCATGAGAACATATTTTATCACATGAAATGTTTTCCGGAAGTAGGGCGCGATGCTAGAATTTTTCAGTTGTGTGTGTGGATGGGTGGGTGGGTGTGGACGGGTGGATGGGTGGGTGGGTGGCTGTGGATGGGTGGGTGGGCGGGTGTGGGTGGGCCGGTGTGTATGGGTGAGTGGGTGGGTGTGTATGGATTAGTGGGTGGGTGTGCATGGGTGAGTGGGTGGGTGGGTGTGCATGGGTGAGTGGGTGGGTGGGTGTGGATGGGTCGATGTGTGGGTGGGTAGGTGGGTAAGTGGGTGGGTGGATGCGTCTGGATGAGTGGGTGGGTCTGGATGAGTGGGTGGGTTTGGATGAGTGGGTGGGTCTGGATGAGTGGGTGGGTCTGGATGAGTGGGTGGGTCTGGATGAGTGGGTGGGTGTGGATGGGTGGGTGGGTGGATGTGGATGGGTCGGTGGGTGGGTCGGTGTGTATGGGTGAGTGGGTCGGTGTGTATGGGTGAGTGGGTGGGTGTGTATGGATGAGTGAGTGGGTGTGCATGGGTGAGTGGGTGGGTGGGTGTGGATGGGTGGATGTGTCTGGATGAGTGGGTGGGTCTGGATGAGTGGGTGGGTGTGGACGGGTGGGTGGATGAGTGTGAGTGGGTGGGTGGTTGTTTGAAATCAGGCTTTCCTGCCACGCAAAAGAATTGTTTGCAAATGGAGAAACGATAAAAAGAAACTTCATTCAAGGAATTTTTCCCCATACAGGAAAAACTGAAGAAACTTCGTGAGGACTGGCATCACGTGAAAAATCGCGGAGAAATTGTGGAACACGAGGGCCCGAGTGGGACACCAGTAAGAGCCAAGGGTAAGTCTCCTGATCAGTGTTATCTCTCTTTATATCAAGTTGGATTATCCTGAATGCCGGAACAAAGTTTCATACAAATTTCTAATTTTTTCTTTTAATTTGGAAACGTCGGAACTTGTTACAAAGTCCGTAAATTTTAAGTCTTCATTTTCTTTGAAGCTCCCAAAATTAGGAAGATTTTAACAGAACTTTGGTAGAAAAAACGACTGAAGAGTTTATGAAAATGGCTTCAAGTCCCCTAAATTGGGAGATATCACCTCAGTTTATCACTTGGGTATAGACATCTGCAATAGAACCAACAGCAAGTGCATCACGAAGGAAAAATATTTTTCCATCTCGGCAATAAATGGGCGGGGGGGGGGGGGGAACTAAAACTAAAATAGTCTTTTATTGAAAAGCCCGGGGTTGCCTCAATCCCCCTTCAACAAGTGTTTGTCGACCGGTGAATAACTGAAGAAAGAGACGGAAAAAAGGTTCGAAAAAAAGATCGACGTTCTACCAATGTTTTTCTAAAATTCAATCTGCTCGAGTTTACCCGGAACACGCGACTGTAATCTCTATTGAGTCCCAGTCAAGAACCTCGCAGCAAATATTGGTGCATAAACCGTTGATTTAATTTTGGAATTATTGAAAATATGGAAATTTTAAAAACGTTTTTTTTCCATTTTTTTTCAAATATCGAAATTTTTTGATAAATATTTTTGGGAAATTTTTCAAAATATCAAAAACTTTAAAGTTCATCGAAACTTGAAATATTTTTTTTTCTTTTTTGTTCATTATAATTCAAATTTGAAATTAAACATCAAAATCTCGAAATTTTTTGAAAATCTAAATTAGAAAATGAAAAATCCATCCAAAATTTCAAATAACGAAAATATGTTCCAAAAACTCTAGAAACGTTTCAATTTTCAAATTTAAATTTCAAATTATGGTATTTCAGAATTTGCAGTTTTTAAATTTTCAAAAAAAAAGTGTGAAAAAAAATCGGTAAAATTTTCGAAAAAAACTTAACGGTCTCGATTTTTTTCGGTATTGTGCGATTTGAAAGTACCACTGGCTACAATAATTCTCTGGCCTGGTGCTCTACTCAAGCCCGCCGAAAACTGTCAAAATTTTGCCCATAATGCAAACTAGTTCCTCCCCAATTCCAAACTCCACCAAGGATGTAGGTTGTACATAGTGCCGGGGGGGTTGGGGGGAAGCAAACCATCCGAGCAGAAAAGAGGATTAACGCTGGCAGCATTGTGATGCTCCGAGTCCCCAAGTTACCTCAAGTGATGTAATATGAATTTCCAGTAAAATCCAGGTCTCCCTTAATAACCCAAAATACCCCGACAAATGATTGGAATTGCTACGCAACGGAGCCCGGGGATTTGTCACCATTGAAACCGAGTGAATTTATTCGAGATGTAACATGCCCCCCGGAGTATCTCCCTTATCTGGGGAAACAAGAAAAATTTTCTGATAACTAACTACCCTCTTTCTTTTACAGTAGTGTCATTATCTAATGAGCTCCTCAGATTTCATTTATCTCACTTTTTCCATCCATGCAGATCAATATTCAATTTAATAGGTAATTTACGAGCGGAAAAAAAGAGGGTGGGAAAACGAGAGAAGTTCAATGACACAACTAATGGGGAACGAGTATATAGGATATATATATATATATATATATATATATATGTGGAGAGCGGAGGCTGTGAAATAATGGAATGGTCAACTGCAGGGACTGTCATCACCATTCCCAACATAAAAATGCTGGTTCACAGGCACTTGAGCCACCTCGATCCCCCCCCCCCCCAAACTGCGGTCGCAAGCGAAAACCAGAGAAAAATGATTTTTTAACGAGAACTAGGATCCTCAAGGCGGGAAAATGCAAGTGATATATCGGTTTTGTCGACCATATCGCTAGATTTATTCAGAAATCGCTTCTCGTTTTTCCAGTCATTTTTAGGGCATAGTTTTGGCATCCGGGAAATAGCGATTATGCAATTTTTAGCAAGTTGCATAATGAAAAATTTGGGCAATATTAAAAATTTCAAAAAATCAAAATTTGCAAAATTTTTGAAAAAAATTTTGGAAAATTTTCAAAATTTTTGGAAAATTTTGCAGTTTAAAAAATGCAAATTTTTTTAATGTTGACTTTTTTTAATTGTATTGAATAAAAGGAGCAGACTTCACCCCTACATTTCGAATGAAATGTCTCAATGTCTCATCCTTCCCCCATTGAATCGATTCCGACACTCGAAGTGGGTGCATTGAAAGGTGTAGTTTCCAAGTAACACTAGACATTGAGCTTGGGATAATGGTGCGTCCGCCAGGAATTGCAGATGGATGGGGGGTGGCACGTACAATGAGGGGTCGGAAGGGTGAAGAAAAAATGAGGAATTCGGTGGGGGGATGACAGACTAGGACCTGCGATCGGACGGGTGATGAAGAGGCGCAAAGGGTTGTAGAGGACTGGAACCCACCCTTTTGTTGAGTGTGGAGTGACGGAGTGGGCTCAGTGCGAAGGGTTGCCTAGTTAGTTCAAAGGTGCTCGAAAAAAATAATTCATGCTTTACGCAACACATCGATGGGTTTTTTAAATTTTTTTTTTTTACGTTTGTCCAGATCAATATCTCTGTTCACTCCTAAATAGTTTGACAGCGGGGAAATAATTCTGCAATATATATATATATTTTTTTTTGAATTTTTCAAGTTCTCGAAGTGTTTCAAATTTTGGGTGGGAAGGTTGGCGGACCAACCTTGCGCCGACACTGGCGCGCCAAGGTTCTACCAATATTGACGAAGCGGCCTTGCGGCAATAATGGAAAATGTGGGTTGTGGCAATATTGGCCAGCCAAATCTTTCTTGGCTAGAAAACTTCAGGCTAATATTGGCCGGCCAACCTTGCGCAAGATGGTCAGTCAATGTTGGGCCAATGTTGATCTACATGTTGACTATTTTGAATTTTGTTGAGTATTTTAAGTTTCGGAAATTTTCAGTTTCAAAAATTTGTTGACAATTTCGGAAAAAAAACTACTCAAATAATCACCATGGGAAGGTTGGCGGGCCAACCTTGCGCCGACACTGGCGCGCCAAGGTTCTACCAATATTGACGAAGCGGCCTTGCGGCAATAATGGACAATGTGGGCTGTGGCAATATTGGCCAGCCAAATCTTTCTTGGCTAGAAAACTTCAGGCTAATATTGGCCGGCCAACCTTGCGCCAAGCTGGTCAGCCAATGTTGGGCCAACGTTGGCCGACATGTTGACTATTTTGAATTTTGTTGAATATTTTAAGTTTCGGAAATTTTCAGTTTCAAAAATTTGTTGACAATTTCGGAAAAAAAAACTACTCAAATAATCAGCATGAAAAGATTAATTTTTTCCTCAGGCTTTTGCGGTCTGCTATTATTACGTTTCACTCATTATTTCTCCTTAATTGTTTCCTTTCCGTGCCCTTTGAGAATTGTTTTTTATTCCTCTCTGTCTTCAACCTGAATCTCCGACGCGGTTTTTTTTTCTACTGCTCAGACACTTCCCCATATTCCGAGTTTCTGGATTTTTTGCTTTCTGAAATTCGCCATTTTTTTTTATACTTCAATATTTTTCAAACCCAGAAAAAAAATGGAATTTTTGAAAAAAAAAAATCAAATTAAAAAAAAAACGAATATTCTGAAATAGTTACAAAATTTCGAATCTTATTAATTGAAAAAAAAATATGGATGTAACGGATTTCCAATTTCAAAATTTTGCAATTTTTAGTGGTTCAAAAAAAAGTTTTTTTTTTCTAGAATTTTTTCAGATTGTCAAAGTGGCAAATACACTGTTCAGTTTTGGTCGTTGGCTATTATTACGTTTCACTCATGATTCTCCCACTGTTGCATTTTCGTCCCCTTTGAGAATTGCCTTTTCATTTCTTCCTTTTTTAAAACTCCACCTCGGAGTCAGTGGTCTTCCCGTCTATTCACTCAGGCATTTTCTCATATTCCAAGTTTTAACGACTACCCCACTGGGTTTACCGAGCCAAAGTTGTAACCTACCCCAACTTCTTTTTCCGGCCCCCCTTGTGCCTGTGCATTGTCCCCATAAAACTGCTCCGGCGGTATTATCAAGTGTTTGTCAAGAGTCCGGGTTTATTCAGGTCTCGATGGCGAGTTGTTGCACTTAGTCCTCCATAAAAAATAGTCGAAAATAAATGCCGCAAGATATAACAGACCGTATATGAGATAGAGCCGCAGTACAGCGTCTTCGGTAGACTCAATCCATTTGTTTTCCATCTCCATTTTCCGCTCTTTTAACCTTGTAAACACCTTATTCGATCAGTGGAAATTGTGACAGATAATCTGCAATTTTTTGACCTGTCAAGAAATTTCTATTCAACATTTTTTACCTAAATATTTTTCTAAAAATGCGAATAACTCCTAACCGAGTGGTTTTTAGCAAAAATGGTATCAGACATTTTTTGTAGATAATTTAATTCCTGACAAAAAAGTTTTCTACCAAAATCCTCTCCGTCAATTCATTCTCGAGATATATCTAAATAAACTTCAATGATTAGGCGCGCAGCATCCGCGCTGGACCGAAATTTTGACTTTTGTGATTTATCTCGTGAGTGCGTCGATTTAGGGGAAAATTGCATTCTACATTTTTTGTTGGAAATTAAATTTCCTATAAAAAATGTTGAGCAACTTTTTTGCGTTGAGCGACTCGTTGACGAGATAATCACGATTTTAGAGAGTGTTAGCAATCGGTTTTTTCAGTTACTGTTAGAGAGGTCACTCTCGGATTCTGTTTACTATTTTCGCGGTTGAAGGGAGAAGATACAGTGGATCTCATCGGGAGGGGGTGCAGACCACCCACTACAAGGATGATTAAGTCAAATGCTATCACTATCGCGGAAAAAGCCATCGAACAATGAGCGGCAGAGGAAGGGGAAGCGCCAGGATGGGCTTTGAAATGAGGCCGACATGATGAAAAGCAGGCGGGGGGGGGGGGGTTTAACCCCCCCCCCCCCCCCCCCCCCCCCTCCAGCCACCCCCTTTTTTTTAGCCCTTATGCAGTGCGCTCTGGTTCCCCGAGGTTTAACTCACCTACCCCCATTCAAACAGTCACGCCACTGTATTCCTCTCCATATCTCGGAGATTTTTTCCCATCAAAGTCGAGGGTGATCTTCTTGTTCAGCAAATGTGAAGAGCAAAATTTAATATTACGATTTTTTTGGAGGTTCGGAGCCACGGAGAATTTTTGTCGTTGATCATTGACAGTTGAAGAACGGACTTATCATTTTTTTATAATTGCAGTTCTTGGACAATTTTGGGATTTTTAATTCTTTGGGGACTTTTGAACATCAGAAATTTTGAAATTACAATTTTTTTTGTGGCCCCAATTTTTATGTTTTTGATTTGAAAATTTTTGAAAATTTTGAAAATTTTGAAAATTTTGAAAATTTTGAAAATTTTGAAAATTTTGAAAATTTTGAAAATTTTGAAAATTTTGAAAATTTTGAAAATTTTGAAAATTTTGAAAATTTTGAAAATTTTGATAATTTTGATAATTTTGAAAATTTTGAAACTTTTGAAAATTTTGAAAATTTTGAAAATTTTGATAATTTTGAAAATTTTGAAAATTTTGAAAATTTTGATAATTTTGAAAATTTTGAAAATTTTGAAAATTCTGAAAATTTTGAAAATTTTGAAAATTTTGAAAATTTTAAAAATTTTGAAAATTTTGAAAATTTTGAAAATTTTGAAAATTTTGAAAATTTTGAAAATTTTGAAAATTTTGAAAATTTTGAAAATTTTGAAAATTTTGAAAATTTTGAAAATTTTGAAAATTTTACAAATTTTGCAAATTTTGAAAATTTTGAATTTTTTGAAAATTTTGAAAATTTTGCAAATTTTGAAAATCTTGAAAATTTGTAAAATTTGGATGATTTTAATATTTTGAAAATCTTGAAAATTTGTAAAATTTGGATGATTTTGATATTTTGAAACTTTTTTGAATTCCGAAAATTTTGAGAATAAAAAAAAACATGTGTTCTCTTATTGGTACACTCTTGAACTATGTGCCGACCACCTGAACGCGTGTTTCCTAACTTCAAATTTTCATTCTCTCCGGCCCTGAAATGTATTGTCCCCACATTGTTAATTTACTATCATAATATCGCGATTTTTCACTTTTACCATCCCTTCATTCCACTCCCTCTAAATGCGGAATGGGGTCGAGTCGATGGGCCGCCGCCAGCAGTTGCGATTTACAATGTATCTCGAAATACGGAGATATCAATTTATCTCCGTTCTATTTTTCTCCATTCCAATCCATGAAGAGCCATCAGATTTGACGAAACGAGCATTTAGGGTTATAATGGATAATTCCTAAAAATGTTAAAAAAAAAAAAAAAATCGGTTGTAATTTCCAGCGAAAATTTCTATCCAATTCCTCCAAGAAATCCTGAGAATCAAATTTTGCAATTTCCACCGGGAAGTTATTAGTTAGAGCCGCATCGCGTTTATTTTCGGCCAGCATTAACTGCGTTATGCGAGTGTGCATTTTTGTAATTATTCCGTTAAGAGTAACTCAATTATTTATTACTCCCGGGATATTCAATAACTCGGGAAAAGGTCCATTAAGCCCCGAGAATAGCAAGGAGACCTGAACTTGGGCATTTTCCGATAAATGTCCCCCCCCCTCCCACCCACCCACCCTCCCACCCACCCACCCACCCTCCCACCCACTCCTTTCCGCCCCCATTGAGAACGGATTTAGGTGGAAAAAGGAGGCGAAAAAGTTGGACATTTCAATATTTTCTCTTTCACCTTGCGATTTTTTTTCCACTTCGCGAAATGAAAACCTTACGAGTCTTCTAGGAAATACCGAAAGTGTGGGCATTACTCGCGAGGTTCGTATCGATTCCAAATGCGGGGTGTGTATTAGAAGGGTGTGAGGATCTAGTTGAGTTGTTCATTCATAAGTGTTGGGGATCTTGGGATATCAAAGATTCCGGCGGTTTTGGCAGTTTTCGCGGTTTCTCGCGGTTTTTCGCGGTTTCGGCAATTTTGAAGCGCCCCAGAAAACGTATTCAATTTTTTCGGAAAATTATTGCGATAAAATTTCGGGCGTTTCCCAAAATTGGATCAAATTGGAAACGTCAGAAATTTTGATTCCTTCGAGATTTTTTTTTTGCCAACTTTCCTATTTTCTACTCCTTTTTCTATTGCGTAATTTTTCAGTTATTTCGAATATTTTTGAAATTTTGAAAATCTCGACATTCGTGAAATTTCTGGAATTTTTGGAATTTTCCATATTTTTAAAATATTAAATTTCAAAAATTTTCTGTTCTGTGTTCAGAGATTTTTTCCAAATTTGACATTTCGAGAAGTTTCTGACATTTGGAATTTTTGGAAATTTCCCGCATAATCGGCGCTATCAATGCGGCTGCATGGTACCACAGCATTATTCAATTTGATCGTACACAGAAAATGCGTCACGATTACACTCCCGGAATACGGGATTTCGGGGTGAATTTTCTCCCCGTCGTATCCGACGGCACGTAGTCGACACAGGGCTCGTTGTAGCCTCTAAAGAGCTCCCCAGTGTCACCAAACACACGTCGATATTACATTCCCATTCCCTTCGCACTTTAGCCTTCAGACGCACTTTCCATGGAGTTCTAAATTTGGGATTAATTAAATCCCCAGAATTCCTCCCTCCTGCTTGTCATTTCCAATGACATACATTCCACCCGGACATGACAAATGTAACTTCATTTAATTGTTCGGTGAATTGTACCTGACCTTAAGTTCTCGAAATTGCCGAAATTTGTGGATTCTCGATTTTTTTTTTATTTTCAGAAGAGAGGGTTGTATCTACATCTCGTGTTTGAAAAATTGTGTGTGTGTGTGTGCGTGTGTGTGGCTGAGTGCATGTGTGTGAGTGGGTGGGTTCGTGTGTGTGTGTATGGGTGGGTGGGTGGATGTACTGAAGCTGTATGGATGGGGGGGTGGGTGGGTGGATGGGTCTGTATGGGTGGGTGGGTGGCTGGGTTTGTATGGATAGATGGGTGGGTGGGCCTGTATGGGTGGGTGGCTCGGCGTCTATGGGTGGGTGGGGGGGGGGGTGAGTGGGTGGGTGGGTGGGTGAGTGGGTGGGTGGGTGAGTGGGTGGGTGGGTGGGTAGGTGGGCGTGTATGGGTGGGTGGGTAGGTGGGCGTGTATGGGTGGGTGGGTGGTTGCGTGTGTATGGGTGGGTGAGAGGGTGGGTGGATTAAAAATCATTAATGAGATATTCACTTTTTCAAGGAAATTGAAAAAAAACTGGGTTTTTCCTCAACCTACCATTTTTAAAAAATATTTTTAGTAATCTTCCATGTGCATTATTTAAATGACGTTTTCCTGCCCTCAGATGACAGACGTAACTCCATGAAATTGTTCGTGAAATGCGGGAGGTCCTGGCCCCGGTTATCGCGGTAAATAACGAGCGCTCCAGAACAATAGTCCCACAAATTGGCAAATGGCTGGATTCCATTTGCCGTTTGTGGTCAGATGAAGAGGGTGGAGACAGAGGGAAGCAAATAAACGGTTTTCAGTCATAACCGAAAGTTTTTCGCCGAAGAAAAAACAATATTGGGTCAAGTTTAATGGACCAAAAATATTGCTTTCTCAAATTTTGTCAAAATTTGGAAATTTTTTGGCTCCATTTATAACTTCCCAAATTTTTGGATTTCTTTAATTTTTTGACACTTTTAAACTGTTTGACATGTTTGAAAAGAAATTAATTTTTTTCATAATTTTTCAGCATTGGTGAACCTTTTGCCTTTCCAATATTTTGGAATTTTTTGGAGCCTTTAAATTTTTAATGAAAAAAAATGGGTTGCAGAATTTTTCTATTTTTTTTGATTTGTCAATGATTTTGGAGTTCTGAAATTAGTTGAAATTTCCAGAGTTTTTGATTTTGAAAATTTTGGGTTGATCAAAAAATTGATTTCGACCCAAAAAAATGGGCAAGCAATAGATTTACCAAAATGGAAGCGTAATTTTTATCAAATTTTTTTCGCTGTGTGGTATTATTAAACGGCGTATGAAGGATGTTAATGGACCATTAGCTACACGGGGACGCGACCTTTTTTTTCATAAAGGAGAAGTTAGGGATGGACATAAATTTAATGGAAATCTTTTGATCGCAATTTCCTCCAGGGACATGAAATTTTCATGGCTCTCACGAACCCCATGAAAAAATGAATTTCTAAAATTTCAAAATATCTCATATCCATTTTGTTGATGAAAAAAAAAAAATTGACCAAGGTGTCAAAAATTTCGGAAACACGAAAAATTGAGTTTCTGACCTGAATGTCATTAAATAAGAGACGAGCGCCATTGATGGACCATTAGCTGCACGCTGGCTCATTTTTCATAAAGCAAAACTTAAAGGCCAACATAAATTTAATGAAAATTCCTTAATGATCATTTCCTCAGAGAACATAAAATTTCC
This sequence comes from Asobara japonica, assembly GCA_026005395.1. Lineage (NCBI taxonomy): Eukaryota > Metazoa > Arthropoda > Insecta > Hymenoptera > Braconidae > Asobara > Asobara japonica. The sequence continues at coordinate 890,946 of BQMI01000292.1, read as the reverse complement.
ATGCTCTATGAGAATGTTGAATGCCATTATTTCATTGGATTCCCTCAAAGCCCCTTAATATTAAAATTTCTAGAATTTCCAAAAATTACTAAAAAAACTTCAAATTTCCCAAATTTTTTAAAATTTCCAAAATTTGACAAATTGTCGAAATTTTGAAAACTTCAAAAAAAATTGGTAAAAATTTTGTAGAACTTTCAGGATCACTGTGCGAATATTTCATTTGAATCCCTAAAATTTCTTACAATATTAAAATTTTTAAAAATTCCAAAAATTATTTTAAAAAATTTCAGAATTCTCAAAATTTTCAGAATTTCCAAAATTTAACAAAATTTCAAAATTTCGAAAACTTCAAAAAAATTTGGAAAAATTTCCCAAAAATCGAAAACTGAAACTATATAAATTTTTTTTGGGAGGCTTTAAAAATTTTGTAAAAATTTCAAGATCACTGGCGAATATTTCATTTGATGCCCTAAGATTCCTTAAAATAACAAAAACTTTAATTTCCAAAAATGATTAAAAAAATTTCAGCCTTTCCGAAATTTGGTAAAATTTCCCAAAATTTCAAAATTTTGAACACTTCAAAATTTTTTCGGAGGATTCCCCAAAAAAAGAAAAACCTTCGAAAATGCCTAAAAATCGCCGTTAATACCATGCTTCATACACCGTTTAATAAGACCAAGGTGTAGAGCTTGTAGCGGCAAAAGCCGTGAATGGGCGTAATTGACGGCAAGGAGAATTAATTTCTCAAAGTTGGATTCGCCGGTACGTAATCGAGGGCCCTCTCGCCCACCGGAAATGAACGATATCCTATTAACCCCTCGGGAGCATCCCCTATTCCAGACTCATTGGCTGAACATTGTTCATTCGTCTCCGTTCATTATTCATTACGAAATTGGACGTTAATTTTAATGTGAAAAACGTGGATGAACAAAAATTAGGGAAATTTCCCAGTCGGGTTCAATTGAATTCGGCCTGGGTTCGTTGGACCCATTGGACATGATTTCTGTCGTTGATGCGCTCAATTAAAAGTCGAAGGTTGAATGGGTGGCGGGGGGGGGGGGGGGGGGCGGTTCGCTTCCGAGTGAAAATTGGAGGCCCGAGTGTGCAGAAGGATATGTGGAAGCAAAAGTTGGATTATTTCGAAAAGTATTGATCTTACAAAAAATCCTAAGAAACATTTTTTGTCGGAAATTTTCTGCTGTACAAAAAAGGTTGTATGACATTTTTTGATAAAATCTCGCATTTTCGAGATAATTCGATTGTTTGGGAGTATTGTTAAGAAGGTCAACTTGCTGCTATTTTTTTGAAACTTTCGCGGTTTTTGCAATTTTTGATTTTCTAGAATTTCGTTGTATTTTTTATATCATGAGATGACGGTTTTATAACTTGCGATTTTAGGTCGTTGAATTGTTTTGTTTTTGTTTGATATTTTTGAGGCTCGTTTGAAGTCTTTTGGAGGATTTCTTGGTTTTGAGGTATGTCAATTAATTTGGTCTTTGTAAGTTACAATCAGTCAACTATGTGAGGCTTAAAGCTGCACATCAAACGGAATGTGAAACTCGCGAATCTCCGGTCCATGTTATTTTGATTTTACAGTTGTTTTTTTGTTTGTCAAAGCGCGGCCTCTGTTCGCAGTGGACTCGCGATGAGAGGACGCTGCGCTAGTTTTGCTCTATGAGAAAGAAGGCCTCGTAAAAAAATATCTTGAGTCTCTTGTAAAAAAATTTAAAAAAATTCCAAAAATTTCCAAAAGCTGCCACCGAATTAAAAACTGCAAGACTTTCAAAAAATTCAATTTTCCAGACATTTTAAATATTTTTAAAATGCGAGAAATGTTTGCTTTCATCAAAGAATTCCTTCGTCGTGAAAGAATGCCTTTGACTCATCTGGCGATTAGTGTAAATGGTAGAAGAGTAGTATGTTTCCCAGATTCACGGCACCAAGGGTATTCCTCGAATCTATGTACCCCGCGAATTTGAAAATGTGAGAAATTGCAGAGAGTTGAACTGGTGAGAACCTTTAGTTGTTGCAAAAATTCTGGATTGAGAAAGATTCGATACTGAAAAGAAATACACACTCATTTTTCCATCCACCCCCACCCACCCAAGTACCTGCCTACTCACTCCCACCCGCCTCCTCCGACCGAACCAGCCGCTCACCCCCTCCCCCCCACCTCCACCGACCCGCCCACCTCCACGGACCACCCGTCCGCAATCACACGCACACACCCACAGCCGTCCACGCACTCACACTCACCCACCCACAGTCACATCCGCCCACTCACATTCAGACCCGCCCACTCACATTCAGACCGGCCCACTCACATTCAGACCCGCCCACTCATATCCAGATCCACCCACTCATATCCAGACCCGCCCACTCACATCCAGACCCGCCCACCCACATCCAGACCCGCCCACCCACATTCAGACCCGCCCATTCATATCCAGATCCGCCCACTCATATCCAGACCCGCCCACTCACATCCAGACCCGCTCACTCACATTCAGACCCGCCCACTCACAGCCAGACCCGCCCACCCACATTCAGACCCGCCCACCCACATCCAGACCCGCCCAATCACATCCCGACCCGCTCACTCACATTCAGACCCGCCCACTCACATCCAGATCCGCCCACTCATATCCAGACCCGCCCACTCACATCCAGACCCGCCCACTCACATCCAGACCCGCCCACTCACATTCAGACCCGCCCACTCACATTCAGACCCGCCCACTCACATTCAGACCCGCCCACTCACATTCAGACCCGCCCACTCACATCCAGACCCGCCCACCCACATTCAGACCCGCCCATGGGTGCACCCAAACCCACGCCCACCTACACTCACATCGACACACATACACACACATACAGCGGGTAGAGTATCTGCCTACTATTTTTTCACATGATGACGGATTTGCTCATGGATTCCGACCGATAGCAGGAACGTTCCGTGTATGCCATCGGCGGTACCCATAGAATGAGACCGTATGGCCGGGCGGGAACCTAACCCGACACAGGGGGGGGGGTTCCATCATAGGGGACCCCCATCGTACCACAGGCGTTTCTGGGGGTTTACCCTGCGTTTAGAAATACGATGGCCCAAATGGCGAAACTCGGCCCCAGCCGCATGGATGGGTGTCCAGTGCTCCCTACCTTGGCTGAAGAGCAGCTTCCGAGAGGGGTACAAGAGGGAAGGACGGAGATGAAAAAAATCTTCGCTGGAAATGGTGTTAATTTTGGGGAATCAGAAAAAACGATTTCCAAATTTGTAAACATGTAAAAAATGGTTGTTTTTTTCATCAAATAAGAGCATCTTTGATTCACCTAGAGATGAGTGTGGTTGGCAGAACAGCCGTTTGTTACTTTGGAAATTCACGCACAAAGGGCATTTCTAACATAGTTGTAAATGGCAGTTTGCACTTTGACTCCGAGTCAGTCTGCGGTCGAGCGCCGCGGCTTAGAGCGTCTGAAGGGAATGCGGGTGACATTGACCGTTGAGTGAGGGTGAACATGACTACGGCTTGAGGGTGAGAGGGGGGTGGGGACAGCAGAGGGGAGTTAATTTTGGTAGATTTGAACATTTTGGAAATTTTGGGAATTTTGGACGTTTTTTTTTGGAAATGTTCGGAAATTTTATTTTTTTTTTTACATCTTTCAAATGAGTCCGAGGTGATCATTTTCAGACGTTCAATGTTCATAGTTTGATAGTTTTACAATCTGTAAATTGAAAAAAAAAAATTTGCAAAATTTTACCTTTTTGAGAATTTACATCTAGGCCAGTCCTCGATTTTTTCTGGAATTTTTATGAAACCTTGTAATATTTTCTCATCACTGAGGCTTTGCTGGCCCCTCGAGGAAGTGACAAGTGTTATTACGTCGTTCTAAACTGGGAAAATCTCCTGCAGCCGTCACATTAGAACCTCGAGTTTTAACTCCTTCGTGCCCTCAATTGTAGCCCCGAAAACTGGTAAGAGTAAAAAATTAAAGAAATTAATTTAACAAATTCAGCCTATTTATATAAAACGTTAGAGATCATTATTTTCAAAAATAAAAATATTAAAAAAGCGCGCAAAATGTTACGAATTTCATAAATTTCATAAATTTCATAAATTTCATAAATTTCATAAATTTCATAAATTTCAAAAACTTCGTAAATTTCATAAATTTCATAAATTTCATAAATTTCAAAAACTTCGTAAATTTCATAAATTTCATAAATTTCATAAATTTCAAAAACTTCGTAAATTTTATAAATTTCATAAATTTCATAAATTTCATAAATTTCATAAATTTCATAAATTTCATAAATTTCATAAATTTCAAAAACTTTGTAAATTTCATAAATTTCATAAATTTCAAAAACTTCGTAAATTTCATAAATTTCATAAATTTCAAAAACTTCGTAAATTTCATAAATTTCATAAATTTCATAAATTTCATAAATTTCATAAATTTCAAAAACTTCGTAAATTTTATAAATTTCATAAATTTCATAAATTTCACAAATTTCATAAATTTCAGAAACTTCATAAATTTCGTAAATTTCATAAATTTCATAAATTTCATCAATTTCATAAATTTCATAAATTTCATAAATTTCATAAATTTCATAAATTTCATCATTTTCATAAACTTCATAAACTTCATAAATTTCGTAAATCGCATAAGTGTCATAAGTTTCATAAATTTCATAAATTTCACAAATTTCATAAAGTTCATAAATTTTCAAAAATAAAAAAAACTCAGAAATGAAGAACAAAAAAAAACGAATTTCCAGATTTTCAAAAATTGACCACTTTTCCCTTTGTCACCGCGGAAATGAACTTGAGTCGCTTAGTAAGAAAAAAGAAGCGACGATGAAGAATTTGCCAAAGTCTCTGGTTTAGGGGGACAGGTATTATCTGGAGCGAGAAGACGCGTGGTGACTGATATCAGCGCTTGCGCTGCTCACATCGTCTAAACTGTGCAGGCCGGGTTGCCGCGAGGGATAACGACTAGGGGATGTGACGCAGTCTGCCCCAGACAACCACGGGGTGCTTTTGGGAGGCAAAAAGAGGGGGCGATTGGGGGCGCATCATCCCCGGGTATTGCTGTAAACAGCGAAAACGTGTACATCGCGACAGATAATCCCTCAATTTTTCCCACTCATTTTCGAGAAAATCTCGATAAATCATTTCGTTATCAAATATCGTTGATAACATTTGCAGTGAATTTTGGAAATTGCAGTGTTTCGTGACAAATGTTGAGTGGTGGTTTTATCGCAAACATGATCGGATACGCACACACGAGATGAAAAATTTGTTGTAAGTGAATTTCTTATATGTTCTATAGATATTTTCTAGACAGAAGTTCAGTAAATGAGTTCAATACATTTTTAAAGCTCTGAGAGATAATCCAATTGGAAATTTCCCCGTCATTTACCAAAATTTCTTATAAAAAACATGAATAACAGAAAAATTTGAAATGGGACGGGAGGGATTTCTCGTTTTCAAGCGAACCGCCAAATTTCAAATCAATTGAAATTTTTCTTGCACAAGATACTTCGATTGCGACCCCAGGAAACGTCCTGTTAATTTGGAGTAAAACCTATATTCTGGGGTGATACCATACGTCGTATTAGGCCTGCAAGGTTGTGGTCCCTGTAGAGTTACGGGTGAATAAAATTCAAATTTTGAAATTATGTTTAGAGACCCCAGTAGAGGTCCACACAGCCTTAAGGATAATTCCAAGCGTTACCCGAGATAATTTTTTTTTTTTTTTTTTTTTTGAGAAGTCACACATATCTCTATATGTATATAGTATATAATATATAAAGCATATATATATATATATATATCTATACTATATATGTAGTATATATATATATATATATATATATATATATATATATATATATGTAGTATATATATATACTATATATGTATATATATATATGTAGTATATATATACTATATATGTACTATATTGAAATCAATCTCAACATTGATTGTCGAGTGTGACCTTGAAATGTGAACACTGAATCGGAAATCGATTTTGCATTTTCGGGAGGAAAACAATGATATTCCTTATCAGAGAATTGAAAATTTTCATAACAACGTGTTCGAAGATCTGAAAAACATAATTTTTATCTCATCTATCTGCTCCATTATTTGTTAAAAATGTTTGTTGAACAGTTTTGTTAAAAAAAAAAACCTAGGAGAAGTAGAAAATTTTTAAAATCACTTAGAAAAAGGCGGGATTCAGCGAGCTGCCAGGATGTGCTGAGCACCTACGACCCACTTCCATTGTTTATCCCGTTTTCCCCCAGTCCCTGAATCTGGCAAATGCGCCCCATTTGATTCTGTTGTCCAATTCGAGATTTCAAGCTCAGTCATGAGCTCGCGTGAGCTTTCGGGCGCTCCTCCAAGCTCGCCTCGTCGACCTTCATCTCTACCTGATTTATGTATTTCCATTTTGTTTCCAGTTACCGTCCCATGAATAATTCACAGCCCCCAAAAATCCCCGGAAATTCACCCAACAATTTTTCATTTTTCCGTTTCACTCAGTCCAAATATTCGCAATTAAAAATTTTCTTTAATTAACGCGTCGGGAAAAAACTTAAATAGCACCAGAAAAACTTTTTGACTTTGCGATTCAATTTTTTTCTCTCGTTATTTATCGATTTTTCCGAATGTTCTAGGAACTTTTGAGTCGGCCGCCGAATTTTTTTATCGGAAAATCCCAAATTTTCCAAAACCGGAAGTGGCAAAAATTTGTCAAAATTTCGGTTGCATCGATTTGCATCACTTAACGATCTCGCGAATGAAAATTTTCTCGGGTGGTGCATGCTAGCATTCTGTTCGCGTTAATCACAATTATAAAATGACCCGTAATTAAACATGAAAATTAGCTTGACCAGAGGAATTGCATCACTGGCCAACGTTCGCCAGAGGTTAAAATTCCCAATTTGAATATTAATATTCCGTACAACGGGAAATAAACGTCAACATTTGTATAAATCGCCCATTGCACATTGCAATGAACCGACATTTAACACTCTGTCATTTCGAAAACCTCTCGATCATCGTGCAGGTAATTTTCGAAATTGTTTTCGGATGCACATATGGAGGGCCTTAACGTCCATTCGAAATTGTGGGACCTCGAAGGAGAGAAATTGAAAGGCAGAAAAAAAATTGACTTATGATTTTTCATTTGGCGATATGTCCGCGTGGGTCTCCACCTTCCGCCGCGCGCGCGTGTGTGTGTGTGTGTGTGTGTGCGTAGGGGATCAGTGGGTGGATGGGTGGGTGTGTATGTTTCGTATGGGCCAAACGGAGATCACGATGAAGGTGTGTGTGTGTGTGTGTTCGTTCTTATGTGCACGCCTCGCAATAATTTAGGTTTGATTAACCTAGTTTCATATCTGTTTACCGCTTTATTTCATTTTAATTCCACAGAATCGAAAAATCACCAGAAATCTTTGTTACCTAGAATATTATCCTCTACAAAAAATAATTAACAAAATTTTGCCTCAAAACATTTGTTAACGAGGTATTCAACATTTAAATAAAATGTTTGAAGAACCCATTTGCCGTCCTACTTTCCTCGAATTTTGCTTTTTTTTCTTGAACAAGTAGGTTTACAGCGAAGTGATAAGAAACTTTTTTGTCAGAAATGAAATTCCCTATATAAAATTTCTTATCACTTTTTACTGTAAAATTAGTTGTTAACGAAATAATTGAATTTTCGGGAGAGGGGGAACCAGCCAATTTACATATGTAGGTTATAAGGTTGGCCTGTGAACGTTCCCATTCCCTTTATTTAATAAATTGAATGTTGATGTAATTCAATGTTAAATAAAACATTGCCTTATAAATTAATTCCCCCCCCCCCCTCCCGCCATACATCGCGCTGTAATAATTTATAGCTCATTCGCGGACGCGGACCTCGAACTAATTAACATTACAAATTAAGAAGAAAGAGAAAAAAAGGGTTTGTACAAATTCGTTATAAATAATTAATAATGAAATAAAAATGTTGAGAAAAAAAAATGAAAAAAAAAAATTTTTGAAAAAAATATTTTTTTTCAAAAAAAAAAAATTTGAAACAAAAATGTTTATTTGAACAAAAAAATTGTGGCTTGAGTCGGTAGAGATTACCCCGTAGAGATTATCAATATAATTGATATTTCAATTATATTGTTCATAATTGCTTATAATTATGGTAATTTATACGCACAATTTTTAGTCACATTTTTTTTTATTCAGTTTTCTCTGTTTTTGTTTCCATGACTTGAGTTTCTCTTCATGAAATTTAATTGAAAATTCAATGTTTAATGAAGTACGAGTCGTTAAACAGTAAGTACTTTACTACCCCTAGACTTACGTACGTCCGCGATATCTAAAAATTGCGCATTAAAAGTGCACGTGGCTAGTATTAACCTAAATTAGCAATGGAGCGGGTGGGGAGGAGGTGGGGGGGGGGGGTAAACCGACGGCCTATCTCTCGGTTACATGCCCCCTTTAATAATGCACTGAATTTTTTTGAAAGGACTAACAAAAAATTTTTGCATTGGGTTCCATAGAACACAATATTTTTGTTAATTATGCAGCTCATTAAATATCCAAATTTATCAATATATAATACAAAATATATTTGTTTGTAAACAGAAATTCACACATTCTCAAGTTTACCAAATTTAATAGTTTTTTCTATAAAATTTGAGAATTAAAAAAAAATGAGGGAAAAATGTAGTGTAAATTCCTAAAATTAATTATACGATTCCATAATTAATGACAATTATTTGGGACACTATTTGGGACACTATTTGGACACTATTTGGGGCACTATTTGGGGCATTATTTGGGACACTATTTGGGACATTATTTGGGACAATATTTGCGACATTATTTGGGACACTATTTGGGACATATGATGCCAAAAGAAAAGGCGAGAGATTTGGGAGATTTTTTCAATGTGCGTTTGACGAGTGCGGGGAGAGTGTCGCGACCACTCGCGAATTAACATAAACTGGGCCTAAAACACGGGTTAAATAATACAGTGGCTTATCTCCCTGTCGCACGGGTTCTTTAAGCGGGGATTGCTCGCACCAGCAGATTCTGGGTCGCATCGGGCTCGGGTGCAAACGCAAAAAAAAAACAGTTAAAAGGAAAAAAAAAACGCTAGCGATCGATGGGAGGACTCGGGTGTAAAATAACTGAATGACAGGGGTAGCATTTATCTTTTCGGAGAGTTTGTTTATTTGCAGCGGGAGCTTGATAAATATTTCATTCAGCGGAGGAAAAAAACAATGGCCGTGTATGAATACGTCTGTAAAGTTTTTCAGGCAGTTGCAAAGCCGTTGGAAAAATTGGAAAAATTGTGAAGCTCTCAAAAATTTCGGCAGTGTGCGAAAAAAAAAATTTATTACATGAAAACCCCTTAATATTCTTAAATCTATATTCTTGACTGACGTTTTTTCCCCATGACTCCTTCACCTTTCTTCCCTATTTTCTTGTTTCTTTTTTTTTTCTTCACGCCAGCCTCGGGTAAATCTCACATTGACGTAGGTTTTTCACTCAACTCTGATTTATTTGATTGAAACAATAGAATTCTCTGGGTTACGAGTAAAAAAGGACTTCCGGTCCATTCAAGCCGCCAACATGTGTGGAGAATGGACTCTGGGAAAAGCGCGTGGTTGTAAAATCGATAAAACCAGAGTCTCGCGGTTTTTCTCAAGTAGAAAATTTCCCGAGTAATTTTAAGCATTTTATTTTCTATTGTACGCTGAAGATTTGAAACTTATGTAAGTGTTCCATTGCGCCGATATTAGACCGCGAATGAACCGATATTGCGTCGACATGCTACCGACGATGGACTGCCATTAGGACGACATCGAAAGAACATTGCACGAACCGATATTGGTTCAACAGTGAATCGACATTGGATCAAGAGGGAATCGACATGAGACCAACAGCGAGTCGACATTCATTCGACAGTGAATCGACATTCATTCGATAGTGAATCGACATTCATCTGACAGTGAATCAACCTCCACCCGACAGTGAATCGACATTCGCTCGACCGCGAATCGACATTCATTCGACAGTGAATCAACATTCATTCGACAGTGAATCGACATTCATTCGATAGTGAATCGACATTCATCTGACAGTGAATCAACATCCACCCGACACTGAATCGACATTCGTCCGACAGTGAGATGACATTGTGTCACTCCTGAACCGACATTAGGACGACAGTGAACCGACATTAGGCCGACAGTGAACCGACAGCCACCCGACAGTGAATGGACATTCGCTCGACCGCGAATCGACATCCATTCGACAGTGAATCGACATTCGCCCGACAGTGAGATGACATTGTGTCACTGCTGAACCGACATTAGGACGACAGTGAACCGACAGCCACCCGACAGTGAATGGACATTCGCTCGACCGCGAATCGACATCCATTCGACAGTGAATCGACATTCGCCCGACAGTGAGATGACATTGTATCACTGCGGAACCGACATTAGGACGACAGTGAACCGACATTAGGCCGGCAGTGAACCGACATTGGGTCGACAGTGAACCGACATTTGACCGATAGTGAACCGACATTGTGTCACTGCTGAACCGACATTAGGACGACAGTGAACCGACATTAGGCCGATAGTGAACCGACATTGGGCCAACATTGGATCGACAGTGAACCGACATTTGACCGATAGTGAACCGACATTGGGTCGACAGTAAACCGACCGTGGGCATCTTTTTTTTTTATGTATAAATTTCCAATCGCGGAATTTTGGGAATTCCAGGATAAACCGCAATACTTCATTTCAATTGAAAAAAAAATCGTGAATGCAAAACTGATTGATGGCTTCAGGACGCGATAAATATTTTTATTGACTGTTGAAGTAATTGAAGCGGACGGCTCAACTCGTTAGTCAATAATGATGTTTTTAGTTTTAATTTACCATTTCATTGGGATACTGGGATGTTACGATGACCCCTTTGGCTCCAATCGATGGTGAATGAACACGTGTATGTGTTTTACATCTACGGAAAATGAATTTTAGTTCGGATTAAAGATTTTCATTTGAGATTACACGTTTTGAGGCATCCTTTGAGACTTCACTGTTCTGACTCACAATTTCTTAGAAGTCTTGAATGAAAAGTTTGAGATTTTTGACTTGCGACTTTGAGAACTTTCAGGGACGATTTGAAAGTTCAGATGCCTAATGTTCAGACTTGGAAAGTTTGAGTTAAGAGTTTGTGTTAATTTCAAACGTGAAAGTCGCGAAATTCAACTTACCCACTTCCTAATAGATTCCGATGTGTTTTTTTATCTGATGAATCCACAGTAGTAAATGTATCTCGAAATCTTGAAGGTCTTCTATGGTATTCAATACCACACGACCCCCGAATGATGTAAATTCCCTATGTACATCATGTGTATTTCAAGCCGAAGCTTTTACTGAATAACACTGGCAATATTGCTTTCATCATTGGTAGTCCCCATTTTTCTCTGGCTTCCTTCGCGCCCGTTGGGGTTAGTTTATCCCAGGGCCGGAAAATTCGAATCGATATTTCCTGTCCCCGGTGGGCGATGGGTGAGAGGGAGGGGGTGGGGATGAGGGGGCTGAACCCGCCCCCTTCCCCCAATCCCTACCATTTCGACTATCATAAATTTGTGGTCTCCGAGCATATAAACTCGTCAGATAACATCGACGCGCCTTTGGATCATGGTGAAATGCGCTCGAGTGAAAATGCAAATAAATCTGACAACAATTTGAACATATCAAATTTTATAGAAATACGAGGTTTGGAAATGTTGAAAAAAAATGAATTTTCGGGGAATTTTTTATCTTCATAAAAGAATTTTTATCTATATAAAAAACAACAATACACACACACATACACACAGACCCATCTACCCACCCACACTCACCCGCCCACCCACACTCACCCTCCCACCCACACCCACCCTCCCGCGCACCCACCCTCCCGCCCACCCACCTTCTCGCCCGCCCACACACACCCGCCCACCCACCCATACTCACCCGCCCACCCACACTCACCCGCCCACTCAGACTCACCCGCCCACCCACACTCACCCGCCCACCCACACCCACCCTCCCGCGCACCCACACCCACCCACCTTCTCGCCCGCCCACCCACACTCACCCGCCCACTCAGACTCACCCGCCCACCCATACTCACCCGCCCACCCACATTCACCCGCCCACCCATACTCACCCGCTCACCCACACTCACGAGCCCACCCACACTCACCCGCCCACCCACATTCACCCGCCCACCCACACTCACCCTCCCGAGCACCCACACCCACCCACCCTCCCGCCCGCCCACACACACCCGCCAACCCACACTCACCCGCCCACTCACACTCACCCACATTCACCCACCCACCCACCCACACTCACGAGCCCACCCACACTCACCCGCCCACCCACCCACACTCACCCGCCCACCCACACTCACCCGTTGACCCACACCCATCTGCCTGCCCCCCACGGGTCGAGTATTTGCTCACTAAGTTAAAGGTTCCGGATTCGCGCCCAGCCCCCGGAGATTGCCCCCCCCCTTCCCCCCTTCTCTGGGGGGGGGGGAGGAGAAGAGGAGAAAATTCCAAATTCCATACATCTTATAACTCTTAAGGCGATTACGATGGTCAAACTCCATTGCAAATCTAAAAGTATGGTAATTCCCTGAATGAAAAAAATTTAATCCCCAAGATTTTTCAGTTTCATCCATTACATCCCCGAAGAGAACATTACAAATGTGAGAATTACAGTGTTGGACACATCGAGAGCTATAGAATCGATTGGCTCTCGTCGAGGTCCATTTACGATTTGTGAGCATCGCAAATGCTCTCTGTCGTGGGTGCAAAGGAGAGGGGCAATTGGACGTGATAGCCGGTGTATTGGGAACAGAATGTTAAAAGAGCTGAGTGGTAAAAAAAAGAGGTGCAGTGAGGAGCGTAAAAAACGGGTGGAAATGCGCGAATAGAGGAGGCGTAAACACCGATTGGGGTAATTCTGATTAAGTGTTGCAACAGAGAAATAGTCGATCATGTGGCCACTCAATTCACTCCCTAATTACGCTTTTACGGTGCAATTAATTTGCATTAAAATTGGGAGAAAGTCGGAAATTCAATTACTGATTATTATGACTTTAGCAAATGTTTGTTCATTCGTGTTTATCTTGGGCATCAGCATATTAATGCAGAGTTGAGCTACTCGGAAGAATAAATATTGTGGGGCATAGTCGCGGGCGCAAACTTGGTCCATTCGTTTTGATTAATTTTTTTCTGGGAAGAATATTAAATAGATAAAAAAAAAAAAAAATTTCAAAGAAAAATTCTGAATTTTATATAATTGATATTGTCCTCTTCACCTTGGACACTCATGAAGTCCAAGGCTACCATTCTCTTCCCCGGAAATGATAAAATCTCGTGAATTCGTTAATTTCCCCGTAAAACACAAGTGAAAGTTCTTTATGAGCTTCCGGCCAGAAAAAGGGGAGACAATTTTTGTTGGGGGATGGTTGAAGGGAAATGACTGGGAGCCCTAGCCTAACGGATGAAACACGAAGTGGGAGGCTGCTCCAGCATGCTAATATCGGATTTAGGGAGACATCTATATGCCCGTCTCTTAGCCATTCAGCCCTGCTAGATATAGAGCCATGCTAATCGCACCTTGCCGCAAAGGAAAAAAAAAATTTTAGACTCGCAAACACGGTCACTTTGCAATTCAAACATTCTTCGGTACGAAAAAAGCGATGCGACCTTAATTCACACGGGACAAAATTTTTCATGGAGAGAAACAAAGTTAAGACAAATGGTTTAATTAAATTTGTGTGTATGTGTGTGTGTGTGTGTGAGAGAGAGAGAGAGAGTGTGTGGGTGGGTGGGTGAGTGAGTGGAAAGGTGGGTGAATGGATGGGTGGGTGGGTGGGTGAGTAGGTGGGTGGTGGGTGGGTGGTGGGTGGTGGGTGAGTAGGTGGGGGGGGGAGTGGGTGGGTGGTGGGTGAGTAGGTGGGTGGGTGGATGAGGAGGTGGGTGTGGGTGGGCGGGTTCGGTTGGGTGGGTGTGGGTATGGAAGGGTGTGTGTGTATGTTTCCCAAAACTATTTGTTAATGACATTTTGGATGTTCGAAAAAAATCGTTGAGCAGAATCATCTCAGGCGGAACTTCCAAATCAGGAAGGTTCATTTTTATTCACTCCACTAGTTTTGTATTATTTTCCATCGCGGTTGAGAGAATTTCCGACATAGTGTTTTTCCGAAACTCGAGGCAATATTTTCTCTAAAATTGTCAGATGCTTTTTCCGAGATTTACCAAGATTTTCCAGTCGGAAGAGTTCGGACCTCTCGTTTGTCTGGGGGTGAAACGAGGGGTAAAAGCGCTTTAGGAATGGATGTTCAGGGTTTTTCCTGGGTTGTGGGCGGTCCAGAGTCCTCTTGTATTCCCCATGGGATGCTGGAGAATTCATCGTCGGCTACTGCCGGCAAGACCATTCGGAAGGCGTCAAATAGCAAATAAACTTCCCTTCATTCATGCGGCGTAGGGAAAAATGTGGTACATGTGTACAATGTAGTGTTTCAAATTTTTCTATGACGTTTCGCACTATCGAGTTCACTTTGGGCTTACAGTATGAGGAATTCGATCACAATTATTAGGGTATGCATAGCTCGCTACCGTCATAGTGGGCCCTTTTCAAGTGGATGAGGTGTTTTTACATTTTGGAAGTGCAAAAAATCGGGTGTACATGGAGGTTTACACAAAGTTTGAAAAGGAATACAAAACTTGGTTTTTTTTTTATTTTTTGAATTTTTTGAAATTTTTTAAATCTTTGAAATTTTTGAAATTTTTTAAATTTTCGATATTTTTGAAATTTTTTAAATTTTAAAAATTTTTGAAATTTTTGAAATTTTTGGAATTCTTGAAATTTTTGAACTTTTTGGAATCTTAATTTTTTCCAAATTTTTAAAATCCCTTTGGATTTCCGAAGTTTTCAGAAAAATTGCTTCTAGAAATGTGAATTTTCATTGTACTCCTTTTGCTAAGTTCTTGTGGACATTGACAACGTAGTTGGCTCAGCAATTCCACATTACCTGGTCCTCGTGTCTTCTCTCGCATGTGGGTCAGATGCTTTTTACTTGATGAATCGTTGTTATACTCCCCATTGGTACGAATCCCTTTTGTCAAGCTCACTATCATCAAGTACCACGTGCATTCCTCTGTGGGACTGCATGGTAAGTGCAGAACGTTCAAGACTTTTCAATAGCCAATGGAGATGGATCCATTCACTCGTAGGATATGACTCGCTCGTACAATGGGACGTGTTGTAGGAAGCTTATTATTTTTTTTTGTGATTCAGGCAATTTGGAAGTCCACCCATTTTCAGATGCCATTCTCCGGTAAAATGTCTTCGAGATCATGGAGAGAATTTTTAAGAACATTTTTGCTGAATAGAGGAATGGCATGAATTGGAAGACACACCCACCCAGTAGACCACCCACCCACTGACTCACTCAACCACTCAACCACCCACCCACCCACCCACCCACCCACCCACCCACCCACCCGCCCACCCACTCACCCACCCACCCACCCACCCACCCACCCACTCACTCACCCATCCACTCACTCACCCATCCACCCACTCACATCCACCGACACCCACCCACCCAACCAATCACCCTCCCATCCACCCAACCGATCACCCACCCACCCACCCAACCAACCACGCACCCAACCAAGCACCCACCCACCTATCCACCCAACCACTCACATCTATCCACACCCACCCACCCCTACCCGCACCCACTCACGGCTAAACCCCCCCACGCTCACACCCACACAGATCCACACAGAGTTTAAAATGCTCCAGAAATTTTGGAAATGGTTTAAAAAGTGAGAGTTTTTATTCTTTTTTTCTACTGTAAAAACGAAACAAGTTATAGTTTTTTTTTAATTAAAGAAAAAAAAAATGATAAAAATTCCCAAAATTTAAGATGCTTAATGTTGAAAATTACCCCAAAATTCAGTGGACATGTAATGAAAATATTTGCAAGAATAATTTTCATCAAAGACCTTCCAGTTGCCCAACTGCTCATCAAAGAACACTTTCAACTCCTTCAGATATTAACGAGAATTTTTAGTTACGTAGTAATTCCGGTCCTTGGTCCGCCAATTTGTCATGTACGGGAAAACTCGGGGTGGGCTGCAGAGTGGGTGGGGAGGGAGTGAGAACGAGAAATGAAGAGAGAACGCTAACGAACTGAGATTCTATGGAGACAGGGCATTTACTTGGCGAAACTTTGCGAGAATGGAATCTAGAGGAATTGGTTTATTCATTTAGTACTGAAAATTTACATAGTTTGGACATTTTAACGCAGACTGCTGACATTCCTGTTATTTCTTCGGGGAATCCCCCCCCCCCCCCCTCCCCTCCCCCCCCCCCCCCAGTTTAAGCGCTCTTGCGAATATCTCAATAAAATTGTCAATGTCCCATTTTTCTTCGAATTGTTAAAGTCCTGAGTAAAAAAAAAAATTTTGTTCATTTTGCAATAATTTGAGTTTGCTTCAATAATTTTTTTTTTTTAATTTTGAGGGGGAAAAAAGGAAAAAAAAAAATTATGTGCGTGCTTTTGAAGCCTCCAAAAATCGTCTGAAACCCGAAGATTTCGTTTCCCTGGAGAAAGCCTCTACATCCGACTTGCAAGTTGCAATAAATAATCAAGCGACCACCCGCTGAAATATGAATTCGCCGTCGGGACGGGGTCTCCCCACGAGATCATACTGGCGAATCGTGACTGGAGCTTTAACAAAACTGGGGGATGAGTTGTTGGCAGAAAGAGCCAGTGAATACGCGTCGTACTGACCCTCACTAGACCGAGCAAACAGGTGCATCTTCAGAATCAATATTAGCTCGATACACAGGCCCGACCCCCCCCCCCCCCCCTCCCTCCCGCCCACCCCCTCACATCCATCTCTGCATACGGAATGACTTGGTACACTCTGCGGAGAGCAAAATATCAGAAGCTGAAGAAGACATTTTGCATTGTTTTCTTTGCAAAATTCAACATTTGAAATTGTCATTTTTTTTCTGAATGCATTTTTTGGAACTTCTGAAACTTTTGCAATTCGGAAAAATCGGACATTTTTTGAAATTTTGAAATTTTGAAATGTTGAAATTTTTGAAATTTTTGAAATTTTTGAAATTTTTGAAATTTTTGAAATTTTTGAAATTTTTGAAATTTTTGAAATTTTTGAAATTTTTGAAATTTTTGAAATTTTTGAAATTTTTGAAATTTTTGAAATTTTTGAAATTTTTGAAATTTTTGAAATTTTTGAAATTTTTGAAATTTTTGAAATTTTTGAAATTTTTGAAATTTTTGAAATTTTTGAAATTTTTGAAATTTTTGAAATTTTTGAAATTTTTGAAATTTTTGAAATTTTTGAAATTTTTGAAATTTTTAAAATTTTTGAAATTTTTGAAATTTTTGAAATTTTTGAAATTTTTGAAATTTTTGAAATTTTTGAAGTTTTTGAAATTTTTGAAATTTTGAAATTTTGAAATTTAAAAATTTAAAAATTTTGAAATTTTGAAATTTCAAATTTTCAAAATTTCGAAAATTCCCAATTTTCAAATTTTCAAATTTTCAAATTCGCAAATTTTCGAATTTTGAATATTTTCATTTTTTTCAAAATTCAAAAAAAAAATTGACTTCAGAGACCCCAAAGACCGAAACAGCGTGATTTCAGAACTAAGGTAGAAATTTTCTGAGTGCCTTTTTTTACCCACGTCTGTGCTCATGTGAGTCTCGCTGGGCCATCCTATCATCCGGAAAACAAGGAGCGAGGAAGAGAAAACGGCCGGATGTTCATCTTCGGTATTCCCGTTTTTCCCCGGCTGTTTTCCTGGAGACATTTACGAGCCCGGGTTCCTCCTCCACCTCAGACACTTCCTGTTACGATGATCACACTTTTATGAGGTACTTGGTGGGTGGGGGTGGGGGGGGGGCACCGATACCACTACATACTATATACAGTATACCTGTCTCGCGGAGATAACGCAACCCTCGGCTTCAAACATGCAAATGATTTTCTATTTTCTTCGCAGTGGTGTTTTATCTTTTTTCGCGGGGAGGGGGGGGGGGAGGGGGAGACATTGAGAAGCGGAATAAAAGATCAATTTGTCGGATTGACGAAAATTGTTTTTCTGAGAAAATTTGAAAGACAGAATTTTTTTTCTGAGTTTCACATAATTTCGGAATACCGCGAAAAACCGCGGAAAATGACGTTACAATCGCGAGGTAGCGGACCCAAGGCCGAAAAGGGATTTTGATCGCGGAGAATTTTTTTCCAAGCGACGCAGCATCCGTTTAACGGCTCTCAAATTGATGCACTGTCTGTAACGCGTTGAATAGGTTTCAAATTATTTCTGGGAGCTACGTTTTCATTAGCATTATGTGAGGTTTAGTAACACTTATAAGTTATCAGATCGAAAATCTTTGATGGACCATTTACGAGGGACTTGATGAAGATCCCATCACCATGAAATCTTAATATTCAAGCCGCGGGTAGAAATAATAGAACATCAGCTTCCGATTTCCTGTTTCCACTGTGAGACTCTTTATTTTTTGGAAGCTTACAAACTTTGGCGAATTTACAAAATTGTGAAAATTGAGAAAAATTTTTTGTGCAATTTTCAAAATTTTCAAAATTTTCAAAATTTTCAAAATTTTCAAAATTTTCAATATTTTCAATATTTGTAAAATTTTAAAAATTTTCAAAATTTTAAAAATTTTAAAAATTTTCAAAATTTTCAAAATTTTTAAAATTTTCAAAATTTTCAATATTTTCAAAATTTTCAATATTTTCAAAATTTGTAAAATTTTCAAAATTTTCAAAATTTTCAATATTTTCAATATTTGTAAAATTTTCAAAATTTTCAAAATTTTCAAAATTTTCAAAATTTTCAAAATTTTCAAAATTTTCAAAATTTTCAATATTTTCAAAATTTGTAAAATTTTCAAAATTTCCAAAATTTTCAAAATTTCCAAAATTTTCAAAATTTTCAAAATTTTCAATATTTTCAAAATTTTCAAAATTTCCAAAATTGGAATATTTTTTTAAATTTCCAAAATTAGTATTTTTTGAAATTTTCAAAATTCGAGGGAATCATAATGTTTGAGAATACTGAAAAAAGGCGAAAATTTGGTTACCATGAAACTCTAATACCGCAGCTGGAGCTAGGAATAACCTCACCGCAGCATCCAATTTCCCGTTTCACCCGTAATGATCTTCAATAAGATCGTAAACGCTGGTTTCCAGCAGTGTTACGTACCTAGGCCATTGAAACAATGGCTGCCTTCGTTATAAAGCCGAGAAGAAGATCTCGAGCCCATGAATGATCGGATCAAAAGGTAATATAATTCTGACTGGGCCGAGGGGCGGCACCTAGATGGAGTGGTAATACAGGAAAATAATTACCGGAATGCCTCAAGGATGAAGCACTTGCGCATCACGCATCGGATGGCTCGTGATGTCTGTGAAAAACTCGTTATGCTGGAGTGCTGCCGGCGGCGCTCGGAAGTCTGTTGGAATTGGCCTGAATTTTCCATTAAAGATGAGAACAAAATAATATAGAGCTTCAAAAATTGAAAAAAAAAAAAAAAAAAAAATGGAAATGTAAAAAAAAAAAAATTTTTTTAATCTTGAAATTTTTTGAAAAATCCGGCATTGTCGAAATTTTGCAATTTTGGAATAATTACAGAATTTCATTTTGAAAAAAAAAACTCCAAATTTAGTTTTGTCAAAAATTTCAAAAAATGAAAAAAAAAAAAATCAGACTTCAAATTTAGTTTTTTCAGAAATTTCGGAAATTAAAAAAAAAAAAAAATGCAGAAATTATTACATGGTGTAGTTATTGTATTGTACATCACGCGAAGTCAGACGAATAGGGTGGAGATAAAGTGGGACACGTCAACGTTTTTCGTGCCACGACAAATTCGTCAGAAGCCATGAGGCAATTATCCGTTGACGTTGAGCCCCTAACGACTGACCCCATTTTCTGACGTGAGCCCGCGATTTCCTGGTATCAAACGAACCAACGAATAGGTGACAAAGACTGTGCTTTGCTGCAGGTTGCTAAGGTGCCTTCTTGTAAAAACAAATGTCCCAGTCGGCATCTCCAAATTTTGAAAATCCCAAAAATTCGTCGATGCCAGAAGCTGAGCGAACTGAATAAATGGGTGGAACTTAGCACTTGGAGATGAAATGTACATTTACCTCGTAAGCAGACGACATTAGCGACGCAGCCATCGTCACCGGCTGTGTACTACCGTTGAATTATGCATGTTACGTCATACGAGCAACGTATTTCCAAGGGAATGTCTATTTTGAGGTTGAGAATTGCTAGACACATTCTATCGACACGTGGACGCGGATAAAGAAGTGCTTTCACGACAACATTTCTTGTTTTCAGATAGTGCTCAATCCATTTCGCTGTTGAGCTTTTCGGTAGGGCATACTGGACACCCATCCATGTGGCTGGGGCTGTTTTTTGCCATTCGGGTTATAGTATTTTTGAATACAGGGTAAACCTCCAGAAACTGATACAATTGCGGGTACCTGTGGTGGACCACCCCTCCTCCCACCCACCCCACGTGCCCAGTTGGGTTCGCGTCCGGCCTAGGGCTCTCACTCCATGAGCACCGCTGATAAACCACACGGGATGTTTCTGCGGGAGTTTCTGATGCCGTAGACAGAAAGTCTACCCAGTATACCACTGCCGCGATTGTGTGTTGCTGTGTGTGTGTTAGTGAGGGATAGAATTGGTCCAACATTTTTTGGCATCATGGATACATGGAGTGTTCATCACGTCGTATCTCAAAAACGGTGATAGATAGGAAAAATTGTGTGGGGAGAAAAATGTTTCTCACGCAAAAACACATATTTTTTGTTTTATGACTTTTTATGGTATCTCCCATAATGAAGGTGTGAGCGCGGGGAGAGCGTGCGGGTGGTCTGCAAATCAGGTGCGCGCGATGGTTCGCCGTTTCTCATAGGTACTGCAGATTTGCAAAATCTTGGTAAAAAATACCGGACAATTTTTTTTTACTGATGTAGTACCTTAATCTCTCCGGCATTATCAGCTGTCAGTATCACATATCCAATTTCACACCCCTCAATTTCAATGCAACAATTCTCACCAGATTAGATTTCATCGATCCCCATGACACTCAAGAGGATGATAGCCTCACCGTCCGCAGACTGGTAATCATATTTCCCCGTAACTAATTGAATCGCGGAAATAATCACTTCATTCATAATTACGGGAGCCCGTATTGGGACTGAGCAGTTCGCACTTGCTCCTCAAATTCTCTCGGAAGAAAAATACAATTTTCCAAAAATTTCAATGTTTCAAAATTAGGAAATTATCCCAGAAAAATTACTCCCCAAAAAATGCAATATTTGGAGAGTGGAAATACGAAATTTTTCACGCAAACTGCCATTTCAACATGGGACATTCTCCCAGTTCCTTTATCCTCGGGGTCTTTATTTCCTTCATATCCCTTCGACTTTTATCTACGGAACACCACAAATCATTCGAGTCAAAGGGAGTGTCGCAGGCCTGATAAACACGGTTTCTTATTCTCAAAGCCAATCCCATCCTCAGGAATGGGAGCATTGGAAGGAATTACGAGAAAAGTCCCTTCCAAGGTATATTCTTGAAAAAAAACTGCCCACAAATCTATAAAAAAGAGCAAAGAATATTTTTTTAATTTCGAAAGAACCTTTCAAAAATTGCGGGAACTTTTGAAATTTTTTCATAATTTAGATAAAATTTTCATGTGATTTTTACATTTTTTATTCCGACCGATATTTTATTCCGGCAGGCACATTCGGTGTGTGCTATCGGCGGTCCCCATAAACTGAGACGGCGCGGCCGGGCGGGAACCTAACCCATCATCGACGGAATCGTAGCACCGGTGTTTCTGGGGATTTACCCTGTATCTAGAAATACGATGGCCTGAATGGCGAAAGTCGGCCCCAGTCGCGTGGATGGGTGTCCAGTGGGCCCTACCATAGAAATCCTGAAGAGTATTTCGGAGAACTGATTTTTTTTTTAAATTTGTAAAATGAAAAATTGCCTTATTTATCAGAATTATTGGCATAGCCGCAATTTCATGGAACATCCTTTAACCCAAGTCATTCAGACGTTATGAGTTATCACAAGAAAATGTCATTATGGGGAAAACTCGGTGTCTTCTGTATGGGGTAGGTGTTTTAACACACCACTAACTTCGTCTGAATTACCTCGACTCTTATTAAGCCGCTTCTCAACCGCTCGTAAATTTGACCAACTGCTGTTGTTAAAGTCACTGAAGCTGTATCAAGGCTAAGATGAAGGGATGGGCTACTGAAGAGTTCTTAGTTTATCCTTCCTTTGGGCAATGAAGTGTGAAGACGCGAAGTGGAAGTCTGAAGTCCATAGTGATGGAAAGAATTTCAGAGAAATTGGGGAAAATATAATTTACGAGCCCTTGGGGGTCACAAAAATTTGGCGTATGTCTAATTTTTGTCTCACAATGTATTCTAAAATTTTTTTAAGACCCCAAAATAGATGCACACACACCCACCCACAATCGACCCACTCACACACCTAACCACCCATCCACTACAAACTCATCCATCCACCCACCGACCCACCTTAAACCGACTCAGCCACCCACCGACCCACCCCAAACCCACTGAGCCAGCCACCCGCCCGCCCACTTACCCACCCATTCGCCCAATCAGCCACCCACCCGCCCACTCACCCCCCCCCCCCCCCCCAGCTACCCCCCGCCCCAGCCAGCCACCCACCCGCCCGCCCACTCACCCACCCACCCGCCCACTCACTCACTCACCCACCCAGCCATCCGCTCCCTCACCCACCCACCCGCCCACTCACCCAGCCACCAACCCGCCCGTCCGACCCACCCCAAACCCACTGAGCCACCCACCCGCCCAATCAGCTACCCACCCGCCCCCTCACCCACCCACCTGCCCACTTACCCAGCCACCAACCCGCCCACTTACCTACCCGCCCGTCTGACCCACCCGCCCAATCAGCCACCCACCCGCCCACTCACTCACTCACCCACCCAGCCACCCGCCCCCTCACCCACCCACCCACCCACTCACCCAGCCACCAACCCGCCCGTCCACTCACCCAATCCCCCCCCCCCACACACACACACACCATCTTCGAAATATGGAGAAATTTTGAGGTTACCAAAGAAAATAAAAAAAAAAAAGAAAAGTAAAAATGTCCTTGATTTTGTGAAAATTATACCAATTATACCAATTTGATTTCTCATTTTATGAATGAAAAAATCGATTCCAGAAAAATGTTTAAAAAACGTGCCTGAGCATTGTAAACTTAATTTTTTAAAGTTATTTGCTAAACTTCCAACGGAACAAATTCAATTTCCGTAGTTTCTGTTTACTCCGCTTTTAATTATTTCTTTCTTCCCTCAACTTGCCTCCAACTTTCTCCCACCCGCCTTTCCACAAAACGGATTGACTTCTCTTCTATTTAAATCTCCGTCCACTCCAGACAATCATTCGAAAGATGCGCAAGACGAAGCTCAACTGTAGATCTGAGTTACTCATGAAAAAAAATAAATGGAAAAAAATCGGTTGAAGAGGTGCACGGGGGGGGGGACAGAATTATTTTCATCATGGTGGAGTTATTCAAGCCAGTATTATTAAGTTGTTGATTAAGGATGCACTCTCAGACAATTTCCATGTTTCAAAACGGTTTTTCCTATCATCAGTATTGGCATCATAGAAAATTTTTCGAGCTTTCAGAAATTTTGGCAATTGTGGAAATTTCGGAAATTTTGGAAAATTTGGAAATTTTGCGAATTTTGGAATTTTTGGAAATTCTGGAAATTTTGGAAATGTTGGGAATTTTTGAAATTTTTGAAATTTTTGAAATTTTTGGAATTTTTAAAATTTTCAAAATTTTTGAAATTTTTGAAATTTTTGAAATTTTTGAAATTTTTGGAATTTTTAAAATTTTCAAAATTTTTGAAATTTTTGAAATTTTTGAAATTTTTGAAATTTTTGAAATTCTTGAAATTTTTGAAATTTTGGAAATTTTTGAAATTTTTGAAATTTTTGAAATTTTTGAACTTTTTGAAATTTTGAAAAATGTTGGAAATTTTGGGAGTTTTGGGAATTTTGAAAATTTTGGAAATTTTGTAACCTCAGGAAATCTGTTAAAAATCTGATGCGAAAAATTTTTCATGCTCACCGGCCCCATCATTTTTTACGTATGACGTCAGTTCAGATGTTGAAGTAGATTTATCATTTTCATGGCTCAGCATTCTCCAGTTTTTCCGCTGAAAGTCCACTGTAGATTCCCGACCTTTCGCATTCGTTTTATCTGTCACATCACTTATCCCCCAGTGGCCAACACATGGACGCCTGGACGCTCTACTTCCGCATTTGTATCATTTTTTACTGCGTCGGATCTCCCCACTCCGTCTCTTTCCATGTCTTTACCGACTCATGGGGACATAATTACTCAATTTGTGAAATTTTAATCTTGGAAATGGAGAAGCATCGTTTGAAGTACATTTGTTCATTTGATATTTTTTTATCTTTTGTGAAAATTTTTTTGGGAAGGGTGGGCCATCATTGGAGGGATGGAGGGGGCAGAATGGGTCGGGGAGAATGGGATGGGGGCAGAATAAGTTTTGGCTCTATCAGTTTTTAGAAACTCAAAAATGCTTTTTATATATCAAATCAGAATTTTCCAAATTTTTTTCACTCCTGTAAATTTTAGAAAATTTATAAAATTTTATGGGATTTCAAGTGACAATTCGGTGACGTCTGGTGCAGCGAAATATTCTCGCATTTATTTTCTTCCCCCCCCCCCCCCCCCCCCGCCCGCCCAACCACCGTTTTCATCCAGGTATTTCCCTGGGATGTAGTCGTCTCCACCGCAGCCCTCTGTCAAGATATTACATGTTAACTTAATGTATTCACATTTCGGAATTATATTACGCTGCTGGTGATAACATTTGCACGTAAATTCGCAGTTGGAAATTCGGCAAACTGCGGTAGTCGCGAATTAGAAAATTCATTACCGCGTTTGTGAATAATTCAGAAATGAATTTGCCTGTTAACTTGACAAAGTTTTCCGCTTGTCGAAGTTTTTCCCCCAGGAATAACAGTTTCCGAAAATCACCTAAATGTTCTTTAGGAATTTCACAAAGTTGAAAGAAAACAATTAGACATTTTTTCGTAATTTTTTTTTGTATTTTCAAAGTTTTTTTGTGTAATTAAACCAAAAATCCGTTTTCAACACAAGATGTTTTCAACACCCATAACCAGCCATCCAGCCATACTCAGCTACCCTCCCAACCACAGCCACCCACCTACTCTCCCAACCACACCCACCCACCTACCCTCCCAACCACACCCACTCACCTACCCTCCCAATCTCACCCACCCGCCCACTCAACCACACCCACCGACCTACCCATCTTTCCTAACGACCCCCACCCACCCACTCACCCTCCCAACTGCACCCACCACTCACTCTCCCAACCACATTCACCCGCCCGCCCACCCAACCACACCCACCCACCTACCCTCCCAACCACACACACTCACCTACCCTCCCAATCTCACCCACCCGCCCACTCAACCACACCCACCGACCTACCCATCTTTCCTAACGACCCCCACCCACCCACTCACCCTCCCAACTGCACCCACCCACTCACTCTCCCAACCACACCCACCCGCCCGCCCACCCAACCACACCCACCCACCTACCCATCTTTGCTAACCATACCCACCCAGCCACACTCACTTGTTGAACCACCAGCCTATCTGCACCCAGGTGCTCACTCGCCCACCCACACCCGCCTGCTGAGCCGCCAGTCCACCCACACCCAATCGCTCTTTCAACAACACCCTCCGCCCACGCTCACCCACTCGGTCACACGCACACTCGCCCACCCACACACACTTACCCAGCTGCCCACAAAAAACGTATCCACCCACACAGGCCCACCCACGCACCCACCTACCTATACACATGGTGAAAGAAATACAAGCCCCGACCCAATATATATACGTGACCGAAAAAAATAGTACTTTCAAACGTGATCGTCATAGTTTGCCCTATTGGCAAGTTAAAGAGAATTAAAACAACTTTGCGACTTGTTGAAATGGCCTATGGCATTCAGAACTAGCCTAAAACTCGTGATCCAAGCCAGTTGAATATTTTGAGATTTGCCAAGTCCAATGTTACGAGGGAGAGCGCTCTCCCCTCGTACGACAGCTGTTGCTCCGATAATTGCGAACGCTCCCCCGGGATAGAGACTAAGTATTCTTCTTCTTTTCTTCACAACTTGTTCCCCTATTCTAGTTTTCCTTTGTGTCGTGTATTTCGGTCTAACTTATTATTTTTCTAAAAATCTGATTGGCGCAATGGTAAAAATGACAAATTGAAAAAGAAATAAAAAATTAGAAAATTTTGAAAATTTGAAAATTTTGAAAAATTTGGAAAATTTTTGAAAAATTTGAAATGTTTGAAAAATTTAAAAAAATTGAAAAATTTGAAAAATTTGAAAAATTTGAAAAATTTGAAAAATTTGAAAAATTTGAAAAATTTGAAAAAATTGAAAAATTTGAAAAATTTTGAAATTTTGAAGAATCGAAAAAAACGCCAATTAAGAAAAAATTGCAGTTAAATTTAACCCCTTCGCTCGTTAAATTGAACACTACTTTTTCATACTAAAGCCATAAAACAAGTTTTTTCAGTATGTACTACGAAACCAAGTTTTGTTCATTCTTTTGCCCATTGACCCAGTCTGTTTTATTCCGAGAGCCAGTCTAAAAATCGTTTTCTTTCTACCGGCTCAGCCAGCAGCACGAGAATTGAAGTAGAAAACAGGAAAAAAATAAGTCACTAGAGCAAATAAAAGTATAAGGATCCACTTGTTAATGGATCCAGAATTTTCCAGTCGAGTTTTTCCCCCATTTCTATTCAACTCAAGAGAAAAAAATATTCAGTTATTTTTTTTCCCAGGAGGATTAAATGCTTGTTGATTTTTGTTTCACAATTAAATATGCGTTGAGGTCCACTTGAAGATCTGGAACGCAACAAGAAGTACAATGATTCCCTAAAAACAAATAATTGTCAAAAAATTGAATCCAAAAATTTTCAACTCTGAAATCACGAATTTGAAATCGTGATTCACAAAATTGAATCACTAACTAAAAATCACACATCACGTTTTCGAAGTGATTTAAGATTTATCATTCCAAGAATTGTGGTTCAATATTTTAGAACTATGAATCACGATTTTTGGGGTACTAATCACTATTTTGAAATAGTGATTGGCGCCTTAATGTTTGCAGGTACTTGAACATTTGTTTTGAACTTCATTTTGAACTTCATGATTTCAACTAATCTTGAGGTGCGAGTGTGTGTGTGTGTGTGTAACGTCAATTTTCGACACACAATTACGTACGAACTAATAATCTCATTCAGGTTCGTCAGGTCCTTCAGGTCCGTCAGATCCTTTAGGTCCGTCAGGTCTTTTATGTTCGTCAGGTCCTTTAGGTCCATCAGGTCCTTTAGGTCCGTCAGGTACTTTAGATTCGTCAGATCATTTAGGTCCGTCAGGTCTTTTATGCCCGTCAGGTCCTTTAGGTCCATCAGGTCTTTTAGGTCCATCAGGTCCGTCAGGTCCTTTAGGTCCATCAGGTCCTTTAGGTCCGTCAGGTACTTTAGATTCGTCAGATCATTTAGGTCCGTCAGGTCTTTTATGCCCGTCAGGTCCTTTAGGTCCATCAGGTCCTTTAGGTCCATCAGGTCCTTTAGGTCCGTTAGGTACTTTAGATTCGTCAGGTTTTTTAGGCCGGTCAGGTCCTTTAGGTTTGTCAGGTCCGTCAGGCCCTTTAGGTCCTTTAGGTCCGTCAGATCCGTTAGGTCCGTCAGATCCGTTAGGTCCGTCAGATCCGTTAGGTCCGTCAGATCCGTTAGGTCCGGTAGGTCCATCAGGTACTTTAGGTCCGTCATGTCCTTTAGGCCATTCAGGTCTTAATTGAAGCTAATTTCATTAGCTTAGGCATAAAATCGCGCCAATTTGAACCGTTAACAACGCCGTATCTCAAGAACACTGCCAGATAGGGAAAACTGTATATAACGAAAAATATTCCTCACATAAAACTACCCAATTTAGGTTCTATAGCTTTTCTTCATACCTTACATAATTAAGGCGTAATCGCAAGTAGAATGTGTGAACAGCGCCTGAGCGTTTAAATTCGCCGCGCGCGTGGATGTGCGCGCACCCCTCGCACAGCGCTGCCCGCGGCTTTTAAACAATCTCGACGAAAAAAATTCATCAGATAAGCTTTACAAATCCGGAAGTCGCTTTGGGTAGCGCATGGGGGCACAAACACACTCGACCCACCGTCTTTTGACCAAGGCCACTTGAGGAGTGGAACCGGAAGTCCTCTTGGTCCTCTAAACTTGCTGAAACTTTTGTGTCCTTTTGTCCCGGGTAAAATCTTCGTAGTACAATTTCATAAACTTTTCTTTTTTTTTTTGTTGCAGAGACGGAGAGGAATGTTGGCGCCAGCGAGGAGTCGCGGGAGCAAGTAGTCACTCCCGCCCTCTCGCCAGCCGCGATCCAAGCTTCCAGCACAAACACACACACAAGCCCTGAATCAGGGCTCTCCTCAGCTGGCTCGCTCGTGGCCGGCCTTGACAAATCAGTGCTCCAGGTATTTACACATCAATTACAATGGCTAATTAAATCCATAGATACATTTTCCAACTTCCTCAAGTTTTTTTATTCCAAGATTACATCATCGCCGACGTAATTTTTCACTTCCCAATGCATTCTCCAATTTTTATTATTTATCGGTGCCATCCCCCAGCAATTCTATTGTAATTCGATTGTCCACTCGTTGATTGCTCCCGTTTCAATCGAATTTTATTATTATTCTATGTCACTCTCGCCGCCCTTGGCTGGGGGAATGTCGTACGGAAATGAAATGAAAGTTTAAAGGAGAGACTTCAGTTTTCAAATCAAAGCAAATATGAGAAATGATAAAAATAATTTAAGTTACAAAACTTACTCCACAACTTAACCTGACGAAATCAATCAATAGTTTCCAACTTAGACCTCAAATAAACCGAGGTTCACCTCCAAAGTTGTTCCGAAAACTGGTTCAATCCATAAAAAAATATAAAGTAGGGGGCATTTATCTCGACAAATTCCCAGGCGTGCAGTTCACCTGGCGAATTGTGATAGCACTCGGGTTTGTCTCAAACGGCTTCTGAAAAGAATCGTGCGAATCGATTCAACTCTCCGGTACCATAACTCCAGCAAGCGAATCCCCCGCTATCATTTCTCAAACGTAATTTCTTGGGCCCCCGGATGTTACCCTGATGTTTATGGCAGTCTTAGCCAGTCACGATCACTTTCGAATAATGCCACCTTAATCAAGCCGTTACAATGTGCAACAGGATCCTTCAAGAGATCCTCAATTTCCTATTGGTTGTTCACGGTGTGAATGAGACAGATTGAAGACTTAATTTCCGGAATGCTAGATATACCCACAATTTATCAAAATTTTGAGTAGATAAACGACGGAGCACCCACCCACCTTCCCATGTCTAGGGCGGAGCACCCCCCCCCCCCCCCCCCCAATACCTACGACAGAGTACCCGCCCACCCTCCCATGCCTACGACGGTGCACCCACCCACCCCGTCACGCCTACAACGAAGCACCCATCCACTCTCACACGCCCACGACGGAGCACTCCGCCCCCCCCCCCCACACCTTCTCACGCCTACGACAGGGCACCCGCCCACCCTCCCATGTCTACGACGGAGCACCCGCCCACCCTCCCACGCCTACGACGGAGTACCCGTCCACCCTCCCATGCCTACGACGGAGTACCCGCCCACTCTCCCATACCTACGACAGAATACCCGCCCACCCTCCCACGCCTACGACGAAGCACCCACCCACCCTCCTACGACTATGACGAAACGCCCACCCACCTTCCCACGCCTACGAACGAGTAACCATCCACTCACACCCATGACCAACAACCCATCCACCTAACCACACCCATGACCAAGTCCACACCCACGACTAAGTACCCACCCGTCCTTTTACGTCTACGACGAAGTACTCACCCACTCACGCCCACGCCGACGACTAAGCACCCACCCACCCTCCTACACCTACGACCAAGTGCCCACCTACTTACACCCACGACTGAGTACCCACCTGTCTTTTTACGCCTACGAACAAGAACCCACCCACTCACGCTCACACCTACGACCAAGCACCCACCTACACCGACAACCCAGCGCCCACCCTCAGCCACCCACACCGACAATCCAGCACCCACCCACGCCTACGACCAAGCATCCAACCACACCCATGGTCAAGCACCCCCCCCCCCCCCTCCCACATACACACAAACACAAAGCCATGACAGCAATTCAGAAATGTAAAAATTTCATGAAAATTTTGCGTCTTCTTTTCGGTGTTATCACAATAACTTTTCCGATCGGCAAGTTAATAAGATT
The DNA here is from genome assembly GCA_026005395.1 of Asobara japonica. Classification (NCBI taxonomy): domain Eukaryota; kingdom Metazoa; phylum Arthropoda; class Insecta; order Hymenoptera; family Braconidae; genus Asobara; species Asobara japonica. The sequence goes on along the minus strand of BQMI01000292.1, from coordinate 860,287 downwards.
TGTTACAACGCGCAACAGCAGTCCCAGTTCAAGAGATCCCCCATTTCCTATTGGTAGTCTACACTGTAAAAGGGACGGCTTGAAGACCTCATTTCCGGGAAGCCACACTTATCTTCCGAGATTTATCGTCTCGCTCCTTCAAACTGTAAATATTCACCGTCACTTCCCAACTCGTACTTCTTCCAGCGTGACAAGAACCTTAATTACCGCCTTTAATCACCTTCCAACCAACTCCGATATCAAATTATGCAAAATCTTCCTATTTCATGCAGATCCGCGACTGGCTGACCCTCGAGGAAGAGATGCTGCGCCAGCAGGCCGTCGCCGTCGGCGATGTTGATGAAATTCTCCAGCTTATTGACAAGCAAAAGGTAAGACAACCCCGTTTAAATGGAATGTCATGCGGAGTGCATGACTAACCTTCTGATTGCGATACAGTAGAGCTCCCTTAATTTTCCGCTTCCTTTATTTTCGCTGTACTCCCCTCACGACTTGTCTCCCCTCAAAAACCTTCTCCCACTCCCCGTACTTTGTCTATCCTTGTTTTCGACGTCATGCGCTCCAGACTGCGCAGCGTCTCAATAGTGGGACCGAGCATTCATGAAACATAACCTATTTACTTGATACATAGTCCGTTTACTTCTGCTCTTATTTCCCCTTCCGCTCCCGACAACCCCCACCACGCCAACCAACCAGTGGGCTGAGTGGGGGGCTTCCTTAATTTTTTTTCTCCACGAAATTGCTTCAAGGTCACCCCCCGAGCTCGGAAAATAAAGGAAGCTCTACTGTATCTTCTAAGTTATCAGAGTTAGGACAGAAAGCCACCCTACATGAAATGTGCGTTTTTAGTCAAGGAACAATTTTTGTTGGACACTTTTCTTCATAGCTCTAACCGTTCTCATGGTGGAGCGCCATTGGTCGTTGACGTTGTTGGTCACGATTGAGTAGATTGGATTCGGTTGATATGGTTGACGAAGTATTTTGGCGTGTGTGTGTGTGTGTATGTGTGTCTTCAGGAGAACCAAAAGTAAAAGTGCGTGTGTGTGTTGAGCAGAACAGAAATGTGTGTGTGTGTGTGTGTGTGTGTACAATTTTTCTACAAAATCCCGTAATCAAGTTTGTACGAACTTCTTACGAATTAAATTTTTCAATTCTTATCAGAATCTTATCGGTTCGACCCTGACATCACATTCACATCCGAATCTACAATTGTCAATCAGCATTTTAAGTTAGTTTTCTCTTGTTCTGGTGTACGGAAGGTAAGGAACGTCGACTTATACTGTTGATAACCTATCCACTCTTCCAGCACTAGGTCGGTGATGTAGATCTATGACGTAACCGACGTCAGCGACGAGCGGAACCTTGAAAGCGTCGATAACGTAACGGAAGGGTAAACGACCTATCGATTCGCGGCGGTTGTAAGCTTAACCTCGACGAGGTTAAGGAACTCGGATCGATGGTCAGGAGGACTCTGACATTGACATTGGCATTAAGTGGTCAATGACCGCTGCCACGCCTTCCTGGGCCACGAGTATTCGGGTGGAAAGAGCAGTTCTGGGGTATGTCCCTTGGTGACTCTTCTTTGGAATTTTTTCGTCCTAGGGATAGTGCTTGGGCTTTACGCGCACATTTTTTTCGGCGATGAGACGCGGCAGGGGAGATCCGCTCGCGCGGGATTGCGATGGTTCCAACGTAAACATAACGTTCTTCGGATTTTCTTCGTAATACAATTTGGTTTTAAAATTCAAAAAAAAACTTTGAGAATTGGGAGGTCAAATTTTTTTTTTTTGAAAATTGAAAAAAAAAAATTTTAATTTAAAATTTAAAATTTTTAATTTTAGAAATTTGGAAATTTGGCTAATGTAAAGTTCTTTAATTTTAGAAATTTTTGACATTTTCAAAATTTTTGTTTTTGATGTTTTTGAAGTCCTTAAATTTTTGTTTGCAATTTTTTTTTTTTTTTTAATATGTCACTTTTTGAGAAGCACGTGGAGATATGTCTGACATAACTCTTTATGTCAGTGGCATAGTATCTAGCTAGATTAGATTTGTTTTTTATGCGACATCACACGATGTCATTATCGATGGTATTGTGTCAACGAAGCGATTACAGACACGCGGAGATAGAAAGAAGTAAAAAGAAGATACAAAAATAATTCCGAGGTGGCGGGATGCTGCTGGGGCTATCGATTTCCAATTGAGGGAAGACAGAGAGCGAAAGGCGAGTGAGAAAAGCCCGCCGGAAACTCGCGACGCATTCGTGTGTTCGATGCTTGCATCTGCAGACTACTGAACTAGTGACAATTCTCGCAGTCTACAATTTTGCAAGATTTACGGAAATTTTTGAGAGTCTTGATTTTTTTGAAATTTTTGAAATTTTTCAAATTTTCAAAATTTTCGAAATTTTCGAAGTTTTTGAAATTTTTGAAAGTTTAAAATTTTTGAAAGTCTTGATTTGGTTGAAATTTTTGAAATTTTTGAAATTTTGAAAATTTTCGAAATTTTCGAACTTTTCGAAATTTTTGAAATTTTTGGAATTTTTAAAAATTTGGAAATTTTTAAAAATTTTGAAATTTTTGAAACTTTTGAAATTTTTGAAATTTTTGAAATTTTTGAAATTTTTGAAATTTTTGAAATTTTTGAAATTTTTGAAATTTCTGAAAGTTCTGAATTTTTTGAAATTTTCGAAGGTTTTGACATTTTTAAACTTTTTAAAATTTTTGAATTTTTTGAAATTCCAAAATTTTTTGAAATTTTAAATTTTTTTGAAATTTTAAAATTTTTGTAAATTTTAAAATTTTTGTAAGTTTTAAAAATTTTGTAAATTTTAAAAATTTTGAAAATTTTGAAAATTCTAAAAATTCTTAAAATTTTGGATTTTTTTCTACGTTTTCATTTTTTAATTTCTATTTCCTCGTATTTCCCTGGTTTCCCAGTTTCGAAATTGTAAAATTTGTTTCCCAAATTCCTAGAACTCTCCAAAGTTAAAAACTTCCAAAAAATTTTATATCTCCAAACTTGCTGAAGCTTGTGAATTTGTTTGAAAAGCACGTCGGTATTTCGTGAAATATTCGTGTGTTGGATGCCCGAATCCGTAGACTACTAAACCAGTGAGAATGCTCCCCTTCCATTTAGTTGCTGACGCGTTTTGGATGTTTTCTATGGTGGATCGCTGTGTGCGCAGTACATATAAATACACATACATACAGTAACTTAGACCACGGAAGCTGATACATGGGATCTTGAGGAGTTTTTGAATCGATGTCAGACATGTGTTTCTGGTAACAGTGAATCAAAACTCGTGCGTGTATATATTGGGATCCATACAATATTCCAAATTCATATTTTCAGAATTGTTCAATTCCGTTTTAGATCCCAAGATTTCTGATATTTTTTTGTTGGTAGAATCATGTTTACACATATATGCCCCTTCAACCCACAATCACCCGCCCACAACCACCCACCCACCCTCTCACGCAGCCACCCACCCACCCTCTCACGCAGCCACCCACCCACCCACTCATCCTCCCTCTCACCCATCTCCCCCCCTCCAACCCCCCCCCCCCCACCCTCCACCCCCCTCCCCCCACCTACCTTCTCACCCAGGTGCCCACCCACCCTCTCAACCACCCAATCACTCTCGTACCCACCCACCCACTCACCCTCCCTCTCACGCACCCACCCACCCGTCCACCCCTTCACCCACCCTCTCACCCCTTCACCCACGCACCTACTCACCCACCCACTCACCCACCCACTCACCCACCCACTCACCCACCCACTCACTCACCCACCCACTCACCCACCCACTCACCCACCCGACCACCCACTCACCCATATCCACTCAAACACACACACCCACCTACACCCACCCATACCCACTCACACATACACACACGCAGCCACTCAAACCAAATTTTCGGAACTATTCCTAAACTAGATTGTTAATCATTGGCAATGTGCGATTTATGAAACCTCAAAATCTGTGTGCTCGGCCATGTGGTAACATAAACACGTACGATTCACCCACCTATGGTGAATTTTATCACATTACACCCGAGCGTGAGCATAAAATTGCCCATTCGTCATGAAATGCGGCGGTAATATGCAAACTCACCCTCGAGCCAGGTGCAAACATAGAAAAAGGGAAATAATGACGAGGAACTCGTGTTTGCCAAGTTCGATGAAGCGTTGTTACTGGAATGTGTTTAGAAAATTTGTAACTGGAAATGGAGGCAATAGGCAAATTAACAATTCCTGTAATTTCAGTACCTGCCATTCCTACAACCGCCAATCTTTCACGCTTCTCCTTTTTATTTGCATTCTTTATAATTCAGAAATATTAAAAAAATTTGAAGGCTCAAAATTAAGACAAAAAGAAATTTTTTTCGTTCGATATTTTGAAATTTTTTCTTTTCGATTCTGTTCAATTTTTACGGTTCCCCATTTTTTGCGACATGTTGAATTTTTTTTTTCAATCTGTGAAGTATTCCAATATGCCAACAAATGGAGGGGAAATTTTTTTTTGTGTGTACGAAATTCGATGGTGCGTTGTTGCAGTCACGCGGTTAAAAAATTTATAGTCGACAAATGGAGTCACTATGCAAATGGAAAATTTCTTGTTCTGCCTCTAGGTAATACCCCCCCTCCCCTCGGCCCCCTTCTCGTGTTACCTAGTGCCAGGTCTGATATTCAAATTTTACAGGTACCAGTAATACGAGGCTTGCAGGAACTCTCCATCGGCACGCAAGCAAATCAGTGTTCTGTGTTTCGAGTTATGTAGTCAGATGTTAATTGTTGCCGACTCGGTGCCGTATCATCGATGTCGGCCCTGCGGTCACCCCCGGCAAACACCCCAGACACATGTCATGTTTGCCAGAGCAATATTCAAAATGTAGACATATATGCAGCAGGTCAGCAAATCGAGAATCCCTTCCGGGATTTTCCGTTTCTGGGAAACTAGTGAAACAAGTCAATGTTAAGTCAGACGTACTTGGATTTTCAGCATTTCATTTTTATTTCTCAAAATTTCTGAATTTTTTTTTCTTGATAGTTTATAAGTTTTTGAAAGTTTCTTCAGGTTTTTGAGATTCTTAAATTTTTGGAAGTTTTGAACATTTTGTTAATTTCTGGATACTTATGCAAATTTCAAATTTTTTTTACTTTAAAAAATTGGGATTTGTTTCAGTTTTAGGAATTTGGCGATTAATTTTGGGGGTTTTTAATGAATTTCTAATATGTCAATTCAATATGTAGAGTTATGGAATGGGCGGTCCTTTGAAGTAGTTGTGTTGCTAGGAAACTAGTGAAACGAGTCAATTTCGGTCAGGCGTCTCATGATTGTGTCTCCCCAGAGACATCCTCACTTTATGCTGTTCACAAATATCAGAACATTTCATGAAATTAATGTCCATCTCGCGCGTCCTCCTATAAAATTTATATTTCTATAATTTTACAAATTTTTGAAATTTTCGTAAATTTTGGAGAAAAAAATTAGTTTGATTTAATGTCTTTCTGTTTAGGAACTTTTCCAACATTTGTAATTGTCAACATTTTTTGTGATATTCTAACGATCTTTGAACATTCTGAAATTTTGAAGGTTTTTTGATCTTCAGAATGTATGGCAAAATAAAAAGGTGCATTAATTACCATGGCTAGAAGGAAAACAAGAACAATATCATAGCCAACTTCTCTTTCAATCTCCATTTTCCATTTCATATTTTGCCGCTATTCATATAAATTTCATCCCTAAAACAGAGGAATATTCATCGAAATTTTCATTGAATAATCGAGTTGGCGAAATGCGCAAATCCTGTCGCTCTTCGCAAAATTCAGTGTTATGTGGACTTGAATAATCAATCGCCTATCTGCATCAACTCTCATGAATTTCGCAATATTTGGCATGTGATTTTCACCAAAATCCTGCTGTATTATGCACATCTGAGTGAAATTCCACACAATTTCATGCAAACACGTACACATTCACTTTCACCCAACCATATCCACCCACCCACCCAACCATACCCACCCACCCAACCATACCCACCCACCCACCCATCCACCCACCCAACCATACCCACCCACCGACCCACCCACCCACCGACCCACCCACCCACCGACCCAACCATACTCACCCACCCACCCACCCAACCATAGTCACCCACCCACCCAACCATACCCACTCACCCACCCAACCATACCCACACACCCACTCAACCATAGAAAATCATAATTTCCGAGAGAAATCCTCCCCGAACTTGTAGAGAAATTTATACAAAAATTTTCATTACATGTTCTGCCTCAAGTCATCAATTTCTGTTCCTTTTTCACGGGCAATCCAACATTTGGATGTCCCTGATTTTGTCAATGAGGATGAGCTCCCACTGCGTTTGCGCATTCACGATTCGCGTAGAGTGGGAATTTCCCCCATCATCGAATTAGATGGGCCAGTAGTGAAGGATGTGAACCAACGCAGAGTTTATTTGACTAAAAACCAGCCAACTCATCCGAACATTATTTGTAGCTTTACTAATTTATTCTGAAACCCTTACAGAAAAAAAATCAAATTCAATTTAAGATGTGGAGAGCCCTGAAATTGATTCGTCGAGGAATTTATTTTATGCTCTCGGCCAAACCTATTTCAAAACTTCCATGATTACTCAATTACTTCACGTTTCGAGTTTGCGCGGCTTTAACATTTACAGAAATTCTGATAAAAATTTAAATTTTGAAAGATAATTTGAGAAAAAAATTAAAAAATGTCAAAAATTGAACTCGGGAAATTCCCACCTTTTTTCTTTAAAATCAGATGTGAAAAGGATAGAGAACTTTCTGAAAAGTTCTACAATTAGGAGGAAAAATTGCAAATTATTTGAATTTAATATATTCATAAATTTTTGGAATTTTAGTTATCTCTGCAATTTCGACGTGTCAGTTACGCTGAATTTTCCAGAGTTGCCTCCCATGACACGCGAAAATCCCAAGTTTGGACATGTGAGGCGGCTTGATAGACAGTCGCAACTTTCATTGAATATTATCCCTCCTAAATTTCCCGGCTGTGTCAAAGGGGGCAAAAAAAATCCGAGTGATATGTAAAAATTCAAAAATTACTACTCACCCACACCCACCCACTCACCTACACCGACCTACTCACCCACACCCACCCACTCACCCACACCCACCCACTCACCCACTCACCTACATCCACTCACCCACACCCACCCACACTCACCCGCCCACTTACCCACACCCACCCACCCGTCCACTCACCCACACCCTCTCACTTAGTCGTCCACTCAACCTCTTACCTACTCCCGCCCACCCATCCACACCCGCTCACGCCCACCCACCCACACACACACACACACACAAACAGGATAGCAGGAACATTCCATCTGTGTATCTCGCGGTATCCATAGAATGAGATTGCTAAGCCGGACCAGAACCCAACCCGAAGGTGTTCAAGAGCACCTACCCCGGGGACTACAAACGAAAGGGACGAAAGGAGAAAAGTGCACACAGAATAAAGGGAAATTAACACATTGGCGAAATCCGTAAACTTGATAAATTTCTCTCTTCCATGGCGTCCGAAAATCCCAAGTTTGCGCATGTGATTGAGCTCGACAGATGTTCGCAGCCTCCACTGAGCTTCCCTCCGAATTTTCCAGCCGCGTCGAGCCTGAATCCCCATAGAATACATATAGAATATAGCGGCGCGAGGCGAGATGTTTCGGGGTTGGCACCCTCTGCACTTCAAGCCCTTAAATTCGCCAACTGGTCAGTAGTCTGACGGATTTCAGACGTAATGGACGCATTTTCACGCGAAATTTTTGGGTTAAGTTGGGGCAAACTTTGGACTTGGGCAAACATTCAGAGCAACATGTATGAATTTCCAATGTTGTATCGCTGATGGTGTAATGAATGGTTAAGCAAGGCTCAGTCGAGGCTCACCAAACTCGATTTGTTAGTGTTGTGTACCAACCCTCTACGTGCTCATCAAATCTTCATGCTCGCTGCGATTTTCTATTCTGGAGCGTTAAGGAGTAAAGCGGGATCCGGCAGTGCGAAACTTAAAGTTATTTTGAGACAACCAATGTATGGCGTGGGGGTTTTTTTAAAACGAGTCACATTCAGTTTTAACATAATTCAGAAATTTAACAATTTTGATAGTATTGAAAAAAAAAAAAATTAAAAAGTTTTGAGAATTTTGAGCATTTTTAGAATTTTGAGAATTTTGAAATTTTGAAAATTTTGAAAATTTTGAAAATTATGAAAATTTTGAAAATTTTGAAAATTTTGAAAATTATGAAAATTTTGAAAATTTTGAAATTTAAAAAATTTTGAAAATTTGAAAATTTTGAAATTTTGCAAATTTTGAAATTCTAAAAATTTTGAAATTTTGCAAATTTTGAAATTTTTGAAATTTTGAAATTTTGAAATTTTGAAAATTTTGAAATCTTGAAATTGTGAAATTTCGAAATTTTTATATTTTGAAAATTTTGGAATATTGAAAATTTTGAAAATTGTGACAATTCTCAAAATTTTTTAGAGTTCAAAAAAATACTATTTTTGACACTTGCCATTTCAGTGAGTGGAAATGTTATAACAGGAAATAGGAAAACATTTTTTTGAAACACAAATTGAAATAGATGTGAAGGTGTCCAAAGGCAAGATTCATTATCGCCTTGAAGATTGATACTTTTTCTTGGAACACACGATCTAAGTGAAGTGTCAAGTGAGCATCGTCGACAATGGATCCAAACGGAGCTCAACCTAGCGCTTCGGCAACGCCCCTCTACACCGGCACCTTGCAACTTCGTTTCAGCGTAAGTCACGAAACAAAAAAAAGCAGCGAAAAATGGCAACACACCTTTGACCACGGGCGAGCTCGCGGGGATAAATAGTGACGAAGAATTGCAGCGGAATTCAAGTTCTATAGACACTGCACCGTAACTTTTAATTTTTTTTTAGTTTGGAAGATTTTTTATTTTCTGTTTTGAAATTCTCGCGATTTTGAAAATTTTGAAAATTTTGAAAATTTTGAAAATTTTGAAAATTTTGAAAATTTTGAAAATTTTGAAAATTTTGAAAATTTTGAAAATTCTGAAAATCCTGAAAATTTGGAAAATTTGAGAAATTTGGAAAATTTGGGGGGAAATTGTGAAAGGTCGAAAATTTCAGAATTTTTAAAAATTTTTACGCATCTAGAATTTTTTTCAATGTCTACTACCTTAAACCTTTCTCCCGATTCGTTTGACGAAATATCCTTTTCCTTGGAGTACTAAAGAAAATTTCCGATTGTCTTCGCTTTCCCACTTTCCTGGGAAGTGAAACCCTGCAATTTTCATGATCAATCGAAACGAAATTCTCTGTGCAGCCAAATGATATAAAAAATGGAGTATAACAAGGGAGACTGGAGTTGATACGTATGAGTCTTGTGAGCGCAATAGGCTCCAGAGACTTCTCTTGAATAATGTAGAAAGCGATCGAGTAACTCCGGTGACCCCTTCATTCGTACTTTTGCGCGTCTTCCCTTTTCCTTCACCATTATACTTATTCTTACTTTACGCGGACGTCGGGAGGGCGTGCGTCCTAGCATAATGAACGATATCAGAATGGAATGGGTGATACATGGAGGAGGTTTGAAGTATAACGGATTGGATGGGAGGGGGGGGGGGGGGAGATAAAATGGTCATGAAAGCACAAAGGGGTGAGGAGCCTATCATTATGCTGCGTGAGATCTCATGTCCCATGAGGTCCCATGGAGTCCCATGCGATCCCATGGGGGCCCATGAGATCGCATGGGGGCCCATTAGATCCCATAAAATCCCATACGATCCCCTGAGATGAAATCGCATGAGATCCCATGACATCCCGAGAGGTCCCATGAGATCCCACGAGGTTCCATGAGATCCCATGAGGTTCCATGAGTTCCCATCAGGTCCCATGAAATCGCATGAGGTCCCATGAAATGCCATGAGATCCCATGAGGTCCCATGAAATCGCATGAGGTCCCATGAAATCGCATGAGGTCCCGTGACATCCCGTGCGGTCCCATGGGGTCCCATGAAATCGCATGAGGTCCCATGAGATCCCGTGAGGTCCCATGAGGGCCCATGAGACCCCCATGAGGTCCCTTGAGGCCCCTTTGAGATCCCACGAGGTCCCATGAGGTCCTGTCCCATCATCCCCTTTACTTCATCTATGGCATGTTCCATGGACTCAGAGTATGCTTGAAAATTTATACAAGTGTTCCAATTTTTAACAATATTTATATTCTTCGTCAGTCTATTTATGTTTTTTTAACTGACTTCGTTTATCGATTACGAAAGATTTTTCAGCGTCCCTAATAACTAAAATTTCTCCAAAAATTTTCCATAAATAACTCAGTTAACTCCTTCGCTCTCGTGCTTTGACACGTTTCCGCATTTCCTTCACCCTGACACTTATTCTCACTTGACGCGTACACCCGGAGGAGGCGCGTCCGCGAATAATGAACGATATTGTCCCGCAAGACGCATCGCGCCGCTTATGAGCGCATATTTCATAGTTGAAAAAGTTGTTGCCGAACGAGCAACTTGCGCGGTCGTTTATCATGGATGTCTGAAGCCTCTTCTTTTTAGAATTCCGGGGACGGGGTCATAAAAATTTCCGCGATTTCATGGGGGTGGGGGGAGGGGGGGGGGGGGAGCAAGAGGTCGTATGTGCCCTGACTTCCTGAGGGAATGTCATTTCTTTACATTTGAGACCATTTTAAGTCGATTGGAGACAAGTTTCAGGTATCACTTTTTTCACCCCTCCCCTCCCCCCACCCTCACCCGCACTGCAAAGTTACCCGCACGTGATCCAAAATCATCTGGAACGTAAAGAAGTTATATCCTTTGAGAACACTTCGGGACAAATGGTCTTTGAATTTTAAACGAAAATAACTTGGCAAAGTTTTTCCTCAGCAGACATTAAGTCTTCAGGGTTGAAATTACATTCTGAAAAATTTCGGAGTTATCTCAAGAATGAGTGGGTATAGAGGTGTGGTGGGTTTCATGATTTGCAGACATTTAGATGGTAAAAAAAATTATTCATGTATACAGGTTTTTGAAATTTGAAAATTGAAAATTCAGAATTGAAAATTGAAAAAGGGAAATTTGAAATTTGAAATTTGAAATTTGAAATTTGAAATTTGAAATTTGAAATTTGAAATTTGAAATTTGAAATTTGAAATTTGAAAATTGAAATTTGAAAATTGAAAATTGAAATTTGAAATTTGAAATTTGAAATTTGAAATTTGAAATTTGAAATTTGAAGTTTGAAAATTGAAATTTGAAATTTGAAAATTGAAATTTGAAACTTGAAATTTGAAATTTGTTAAGTGATTTTTGCACTCATAATTTTTTTTCATGATACCTTAATTGATGCGATTAACCACTTCGACATTGAAACGATCCTTGGCATTCATCGAAAATCCTGGAAAAGGTAGTTAATTCCCGGCCAAAGTTTTTCATTCAAACCCAATGAGCATTTTCTTCAGTGCTAGTGCTTGCTTTATGACTAGGTCAATCGATCTTCTATTCCAGCGACATTACGGAAACGATCGGTTAATGGCGCAAATAGAGAATCAAGTTGAAAATAAAAGGATGATGTTGGAGCATGATGGTGGAAATTCTGACGATGGAGTTTGGACAGATTGTCCTCGTATTGAGTGCAACTTAGGTCGTTGTGTCACGTCTAGCCAATTTGTCCTCGTGGAGTTGTCCCTGAAACTAATTACGCGAATTGCCTTGGACGGCAGTACCATTCCAATAGTAAAGTTTTTTTTCTTTCAAACGACAAAACTTTTTTGGCAGTTTATTCAGAATAACAAGTGAAACAGCCGAATTGGTTAGTAGAATGGCAGTGGATACTCGAAGTGGTGTAATATGATCATCTTGGAGTCTACTTTGTCTGGTACCATCTCAAAGCAACTTCGTCTTTGAAATTAATTTTTTTTTTCAATTATTAAGACAATAGGTTATGTGTATGTGTGCATATGCGCATGTATGTATATATATATATATATATATTTGTGTGCGTGTGACTGGATGTGTATGTGTGGGTAGGTGAGTGTGGGTGGGTGGGTGGCTGGGTGGGTGTGTGGGTGGGTGTGTGTGAATGGGTGGATGTGTATGTGTGGCTGAGTGGGTGGGTGGATGTGTGTGTGTGTGTGGGTGGGTGGGCGGATGTGGGTGGGTGGGTGGGCGGATGTGTGTGGGTGGATGGGTGTGTGTCCAAATATAATTTCTCACAGCCTTAAACAATTTTTAACCGATGGTATTCAGCTACTTTAATGTTATCGCTATGGGCGGGATAATTTTATCGAGCCAACGCTCGTCGGCGTACGAACACAGCCAGGTGTTTCTGCCCTGTGGTTTGTGGCCTAAAGACTCGGGAAGAGATTTTTGCCTCGGGGCGTGAAAATTGCATCCCCATTTTCCACCCCCCCCCCCCCCAGCTAATTGCCAACGGTAGAGGTGAAAATGTACACCATCAACTTCTCGAATTCGTAAATAACTTTCAATGAGAATATACGTGGTATTTTCAATTTTTGTGATTGCAGTCACTGGGAAATTCCAAGTTACAAAAAAGAAGAAAAAAAAATACTTGACTTTTCTTTAACCACTCTTGGGTACGCCTTATATCCACAATATACAGCATATTATACCGGCTTACTGCTGGCACACTACGGATCTTCCCTGCCGCAACGAGAGAAGTTTCGGTTAAAAACATCCGAATACAACCCTTCGCGGAGATAACCAAAGTTCTGGCATAATTTTTGCATTAACTCCCGAGACGTATTTAAAAATAGATAAGAAAATCTTGGTGGAGTTCTGTCCATCCTCCAGATTAATTCCATCTAAAAGTTCAAGATCTCCCGAAAGGGATGTCAATTAAATCCCTCAATCACATGTCTCCACCAAATGGAAAGCAAGAGCTTCAGATCTCCACTCTCAAATGCCAAAAAAAAAAATCATGTAGGCCTGGCACATACGGCCTTTTTCCCCGAACGCAAAAGCTGCCAGTTGCTTGAATATTGCAAAACTAATACTCTTGAACATCGTTGAATATGCAACGAAGACAGAGCGCGGAGTACAATGGTAGCTTTTACGATGTATCTCTTTCTGTTGGAAATTCATAAACTATCTTATTCCGTATGTACCAGAGGTAAAATCCCTTCCCTTATCACATTCACCCTCCGCCCACCCCCGCCCCCGCCTCCCCCACCCACCCTTGAGTAACCCATCAGGATTAACCCATCACCATTATTGAAACTACCATTTGCCTCTTTTACAGAACGTTCTCCGCGAATTGGAACAGAAGAAGCCGCAGTTGGATGAGCTTGTACACACAGCAGAGAATCTACGGGCTGATACCAATCGCCAACAGTTGCACGGTAAAGGTAAGTCACTTAGTCTGTACAAGCTCCATTCATTTGTATCACTTACATTGTCTACGTGCCTTCATTCACCAATTGATTCGTCGAATTCTTCACTGGTAACGATGGAAGCTCGTGGTTAGAATAATGACTTCCTCTGATTTACCCCAAGATCAGATCAACGATCATGCGCACACAAATAACTATTGGAATTGCATCATCGACTAATTATTCCCAGCAGTCGTTAAATCCGCTTCTCCGATTAATGGGTTCAACGAATTTTCTCCCAATTTTGGGTAACAATTCAGTTGCAACTCGTGTGTCATTCGATAAATACGAGAGCCAGTTAATACTGGGTTGTATTTTTCCAATTTGCTGGTGCCCCTGATGAGATCACTCATGCCTGCAAAACGGGTGGAGCTTTCATTGCAAAAAAGGTACATCCCTCATGGCTTGGCAGACATTTTTGATGGTTTGTTCCTTTTTTTTGGGGGAGGTGTAGGTCAAAGAATTGATTCGTTAATGATGCAAAGGAATAAGGCTGGTTTGCCAGGTACCACACCAATTGATGAAGCGACAGAAGATTTCCAGCTGCCCATTTAATGACTTTCAGTGAATACCAAATCGGAAGAACTAAATCGATCCAACTCATCAATCAACTCCATTATTTAACATCAGGTAGGATGGTCTCCACAGTATGGTCCAGCTACAGGCGATCAATAAAGCAAGAGTCCTCCAATACCCGTGGGCAGTGTCAGTCCCGATGATCTAGATATTGTCTTGTCATCCTCTTGTCGTGCTTCAAATTCAGATGGCCTGCGAATACTCATCGTCCTCAGGATTGGTTGAAGTTTGATGATATTGAGTTGTGTAATTGTCACCGAGAGTTTATGACCATCTCCATTTCGTCGGAAGCTTCGAAGATTACCGGTTTCCCAGACGACATTAAGATACCAGTTATCTGGAATATGAACCTACCACGATGTGTCCACATTGCTAATCAAATGTATCATCCAACATCCCGAAGTGCCTCCCCTTAGATGTGTTCGAATTCATCGAATACCTTCTCAAATCTCCATCATGCTTGATGGTACAGGTATTCCTGCTCCATCTCGAGCTTGAAGTTCAGGTGGTATCCCAATGCTAGTTCTTCACAGTGTCAAATTTGACGATCATTAAGTTGAGTAATTGGAGACATCGGTAGGCCCATCATTCTCGTGGATAGTGTATTCCGATAGCGATGTCGAACATGGCATCAACAGTGGGATGAAGTGTTCGGTAGTATCTCACTGGGTTTATGGAGTGCCTTGCAAGTGGTTATGGTGCGATGCTACTGTTTGGCATCAACCGACCAGTGTCTAATCGCGTTGCGTGGAGCAGTTTGAGTTAACCATAGTTTCACAACGACCTTAAGATTAAATGCGGAAGGCGAAGAGGCCCTTGGGTGTATTGCAAGCTTGTGTTGGAGGGTGGTCTGGGTATTGTGTACTGGCAAATTCAATAACCCTTGGCAATCGGCTCTTTGGCTTGTTGGAGCAACGTGGAATCTAATAATCTTTGGTATTTCTTGATGTTCATATGGAAATATTGAAAACGTCTCGATCACCGTACGATGTGAGCCGAAGAATCTGTTTTCGTTTCCTATAGAGGCAGGCATTATAGTGATCAATACCCTCTTTTGGTTTCTTATTTAGCAATACAGGAATATGACTTAGCAATTTCGAAAAATCAGTTGGAGTTGTCTCTCCCTGATTCGTCATCTAAAGCTGGTGTCGATGAGTACCTAGATAAATAGGATATGATGTAAAACAATTACGATGATGCATCGGATGATGACGCCAGTGACAGGTAGAAATGCTCACCACTATACCACCAATCACTATACCAATCCGGAAAATAATTGTGCTGGAGGTGGTCGTGTCTCACATTCAGAATTTCTCCATACAAGAGCAGGTGAAAAGAGTGAGGTACGCGACCAACTCAGAGACGCAATTTGTCTAAAATGAGAACTGTATTTAGTACAATAAAAACAAATCTATACCACCGGAGTACAAGTCCCCGAGAGGGCAACATTTTTTGCGTATTGTCCGCTGAGCGGCAGGTTGCTCATAGAGTACTTGCCGGCAGCGACATAGGTTTTCTGTGATTTCCTGTGTGGCATCCTGCGAATGCGGTGCACGATTCTCGGGTTTCGTGCTGAAAAAAACATCCCAGTGACTAAGCATCAACAATCTACAAGAGCTTTTTAAGATGAAGGTTCATTAACGAGAACGCAGGCTCCAGCAGATTAAGTCTCATAACTGATGGTGGGAAATCATATTTCTGACAATGAGAATAATCTGCTGGATGCTCCGTGCCTCGTTTTTGGCTAATGAGCATCATTATGGATATTCATTACATAATGAATCACCAATACGTGATTTACCCGACGCATCTCCCGCTTTTTTCATAAATTATTCGTCGTTATTTTACATATTCATTAATTACAATACAACCATAATATGATTAATAATTCATGGTTCATAATGGAATAATGCAATTTAGATAGGTGACACCTGTTACGCTATTGATTTGACGGAACGTTCCTTCCTAATGTGAGATACATGCATCCAAGTATCGTCCAAACGAGAATGTTTCTTCGAGGGGTGGGTGGGCGGCCGGGGGGGGGGCATTGAATTGTTGCAAACAAAATTCAACGTTCTCTTTGAATTGTCATTCCCAGAGTTCTGCTCACCCACAATTGCCCCATTGTCCAATACTCTCATTATTTGAAAATAAAATCTATCAAAGACATTCTCCAATTTGATGCTACCAGACATGTTTTATTCATCCTGCTTGACTTCCACTGCAATGCCGTTGAAATACAGAAAATTTCATCTAAAATTTCTGAGATTCGACTGCAACTGCAGCTTTTGTCGGTCTGAATGATTCTCTCTTTTCCAACATTCATCATAAATATCGTATTTTACGTCATGGTTGCAACGGCAGTGGGGCTCTCCAGCTGCTCGTTACAGCTTTATGCTTGTTAGAAAACTACTGTATGATTTGAGTTCAGACACTGAGGTTGGGGATTCAACATGTTGAGGGCCTCGTTACCAACTCCCTTTAGGTTTTTCTCTAATCTGCTATTTCTACTTTTCGCCATCTGCTTGGGTTGAAGGCCAGTGGATGCTCAATTAACTACAGAGATTCTTTCAAGAGATTATTTGAAAACGCTATCTGATCGAGGTGAAGATAACATTTACCAGTGTCCGTCTGGTACCTTGAATTCAACCATCACTCTTTCAAATTTCTCACATCGACATCACGCGCCTCGTTGCCCTCGAGATGACAAATTCCACCTATTCTCTATGCCCATGCACGAACAGCTTCAGCGGATTGATAATGGGGGGGGGGGGGGGCGAAACGATCAAGCCGAAGTTCTGAGGACATAATCGAATCAACTGCTCCAACGGTCACTATGAATGCATAGTACCAGCCCGAATGACGCTTGGATTTGTAGAGGAGCCATTAGCACTTGCTCATTGCTGAAGGAGCCTTGAGTATCATTGGATGACAAGGTCCGATTATGTTGTTCCGGGATTATCAAAACTCCATTAGGAATCGGCTTTTATTGACGAGCCATCAATAATCCAATGGGCGATTAAATCATCCGGCAATTTCCTCCGGCATCAACGGTGCTTCAGCCTTTGAAGGGAGGCTTCCATGCGATTTTTATCCATTGGAGAATGGAGTTCAGGAATATGCTCGCAGAATGGAGGAAGATGTAAAAATTTATGTTGTTGCACCTGATTGTTGTACCTTCAGAAAAAATCAATGAACCTTCCCTCTGACCTTTATTCTCGAAGAGCCACTGACTTTTGCAATAACAGGTAGCCCCACGTAATACTCTGACACACTTGGTTAACACAGAGTCTACACTTGCCTCAGTGTATGTAGGTGGGAAAAATGGGGGTAGACAACTACTATCTACCTGCGGGCCCTTCACCGGTGGTGGTTGAGTACGAGTTGTAGACTACGGCAAGGTTTACTGGGGGGGTGGGGGGGGGGGGTGGCGTGGGGGTGGTAGGAGTGGGTAAGGGATGCCAAAGAGGCGGAGAATGGGGGGAGGAGAGGGTTGGCGGCAGTGATGGTGGATAGCGGCGGAGGGTGGAGAACCTGAGGGTGCGGCGTTGTGGGTGACGGCGTGGTTTTCAGTATACGCGCGACCGCTCCCTGTCGCACACGGTTCTTGTTGCGGTGGCATAACACATTGTGGGACTTTGTGAAGTAGACGAGGTGCAATTTTCTATTAAGGAAATGTGTGGATTCATTATAATCATCTGCAGGCACGTTTGATGTGATGCCTTTGAAATACTTCGTTTGGTCTTTCAGCTTTTTGGATGATTACGAGATCTCCAGTTTGGTGGAATGTTAATGTTGGGTGGAAAAGGAGAACGTTAAAGTAGATGCTGCTAAAGTAGTGTTAGACTGTAGTGTTAATCAGTTTCTAGTGGAGGTGTTGATGGTTTATCGGCGAGATTTGATGAGCTGTATGGTGGTGTTGATGGTGCCGTTGTAATTGCTTTCTAAAAGTGCAGCCACGTGTTCCTCTTCCTATCACTAACTAGTGACATAACACTGTGCAATATATCGTGAGTCCTGGAACAAGTGACAAGTGATTTGAGGATTTGACATGGTCTAACACCACCTGAAGCCGGAAAGATTGAACTTACGATTTTGAGGTGTCCCACTGCGAGATCCGAGTGTTTTGACATTGCATTGGGACTCGCTCAACGCTTCGGCAAATCATGTCTCAGCCTAGACGGAGTGGGCACGTAGCTGGTGCATCTATCCCTTCTCACGTAGTATCATCAGATACTATCGCATTGTCCCTCGAGGTCCAGACACGGGGCATACCGCTACCAGGAATGGTGCCACCTCGCTCACTTCACAGCAGTCCCCATCACAGTAATTTTGTCCATGGCTTCATTAATCCCCTTGGTCCAGCTGGTCTCGGTCATCCCACGCCACAATCATCTCCGCCGCACGTTGCTACCGGAATTTCAAGCCATAGGCCGGCCGCAGCATTGCATCAAGGTAGGGAGTGGGTGGGTGGTGGGTGGGGGGCACCTGAGATAATTCATGAGGTGGTTTTTCGGCGGAGAGAAAATCCTGAAAAATGTTCACCCACCAGTTGTGCATGGAATTGGTGATGTGGGGTTGCGATCAGAAGGGGGAGGGGGGTATCTGCTTCCCTCCCACATTTGAGGTTTTCTCACTTGCAGCTGATATAGCTATTGCCCACTCGTACGTACAAGATAGGATCGTTTACCTTTACGGGAAAAGTTAGAGTAAACTTGGGGTATCTCAGATAGAACCACAGGTTTGGGGTAATATTGCCCAGAGGCTACGGGGTTTTATTTATTTTCAGGGTTTTCAGTGATGTCCCAAGTTGGAAACTTGAGGTGTGCGACAAAGTGAAGAGGAGATTATTATTCTTGGAATAGTTGTATCGTTATTTTATCCATGACTTCAATTTCATGTTCAGGAACCGTGAGGAAGCTTTTTATTAGTAAGCAGGAACAAAAATATCTGAATGTTATGGTGGATGGTTGTCCAATTATGCAAAAGCAATAGTCAGTGTTACACAAACCCGTAACTTAGTGCACAATAGGAGGGTTGGTTATTGTCCCAAGAATCACAAGTTGTTCGACATTGGAGATATGTGTCTATGGACTCCGTTACATTCATTCACAAACCTCGGACACTGTCATTTCCGGCCAACAGGCGTAGTTGATGAAAGACCGCCTAGCTCCTGATTATAACACCACCCTGAATTGTCTATCCTATTCAAAATCAAGAGATGGGGTTTTTCCATACAAATTCTCATCATCACATTATTAATGAGATGCTTCAACCGTCAACTATGTGTTTCGTAACGAGTGTGAAACTCGTGCTTAACGTTGCGTGTCGAGCTCAATACCAAATTACTCCCTCGACCCCTTCAATGGTTCCGGGAGCACGGTGGGTCGATCGCTCTGTGGTACGGGTGAAAAAAAATTGACCGAGTCAATAACGAAATTGAGCTGGGTATTTACATTTTTTTTAACTGCCTCTCCGATAATCCAAGGATTGGTGGTGCTGGGTGTCAATGCAGCTGGAGAACAGCAAGTCCTCCGATAGTGGTGAGGTTGTCAACATCATTGGTCCCCAGGATTTTTGCTAATGCCTAGGGATCTGGTTTGGCCGGAACCTAAGTGTCCTTCCCCAACATGCTATGTCCATTATCTCCACTATCCATTCCCAATAACTCCATTCCCACCAGCAAAACCTCCGGAAATCAATGTGCAATTGTCCAAAAGGTAGGAATAAGGGAAATTAATTTGTCATAATGGGCGAGTGACACGTGATCAATTGTACTAATTTGCGGATAAAACAGGATTGCGTGCAACAGACCATGGTTGTAATGTCGATTATAATGGAGGAGGTGGACGATGCGCAATCCCAGCCCTTGCAATGACTAGCCGAGTGGCAATGATCACGAGAGCTGCTAGATCGATTAGTTCTTTCATACGCTAACTGTCTATCAGGCTGTCACGCGATTGTGAATGTAAACAGAAAATACCACATAGTTTCTTTGGTAAATGCTGATGGACATTGGGAATCTTTTGGTCGAGTGGGAACGGAGCAGACAACTTCATCAAGTTAGACTGGATTCTGACCAGGTGGTTTAACTGATCGCAAGTCTTTGAAGGCTTGTCAGGAGCAGGGATCGCAGATATGCTCAATGCTTCTGCTGCTGAGAGGTTGGAGATGGCCGCATCAAGCTTCATTCGGATTACGTCTAGATCAATCAGAGCTCCAATGCTGGTCGAGGTTCCTCCTTCATCCGTTTCCAGGTCCAACCCCTTCAATATTCCCTCAAATCAACAGGTACACATAATAGTCACCCCAGACCTTCCATCTTCCATCCAGACCTGAGCAACATCATCTTCCATCGATCAGATCTTACCTTCTCCAACCAAATTGGATTAAACCCAATTCCAAAAAGGTTCATCCAATTGTTCGGTACAGTAGTTGAAGTCTGTTTTCCAGGAGTTTAGTTGAGAGTTTGCACCTGAGTTTTAAGCTAGATAAAAGCAGAAGTTCACCTCTGTACCATTCTTCATCTCGTTATAAGCTCTCCCACCACTGCTCATGATACATCAGCCACTTTACTTCCGGCTGTGAGCCAAGTAGAGAAATAGGGAAGTTATGCTGCACACCTTTAAGCTAGGCTACAGCTCTTCCGGCATTAGGTAGACGCGTGCGCTATTTCGGGGTGGGGTGGGTGGTGGGTGGGGGACGGCAATAGACTTACTAATACTAGCCCTGATGATAATACTAAGTCTTAAGGTTAATCTACAGTACTTTGAGAAGTTCGTTCACGTATCGTGCTCATGATTTCCTGAATATTGGACTGGAAATGATTCAAAGTCTGATGCTCTTTCTGGAATGTCTCAATATTAAGATGTCTTGTGTCTATATCTTGCCTTCCTTACCATTATAGTATCGATTCTCTTCGATGGACGATGCACCCGAGGTTTATCCCACATTCGCATTTGTCTTAAAGGTAGAAAATAGTTATTTCTTGTGGCTTTGTGTTACAATTTGATGTAGGAAAACAAGATGACGATGTTTTTCTTTACCTTTACCTTACTAATCCGAGCACTCACTACTGGCCTGCTCTTTTGAAATTCTAATTATTTTTTTTAAACTTGAACATTTACCCGGCGTTTAATCTGAATATGCAGCAATTTTTTTTGCGCAGCTGCTTGGTAGACATGAAGAACTTTTACCCCGGCGAATTTTTTCTGATTGCCAGGACGTGAAAGCGAATGAAATGCTGAAAGAATATCAAACATGAAGAATTGTTGTGTTCCCTTTACCATCACATGCTAATGAATCTCTTATATTATTACAGTTACAAAGCTACGCGAGCATTGGGATGAAACGAATTCGAAAGTTATGCAACGAAAGACCCAATTGGATGCAATGCTGGGTGACAGTCAGCGATACGAAGCTAAGCGAAATGAGGTGGAAGTGTGGATCGATCGAATGGAGCTCAGACTGACGAGAATGCGATCTGTGGGACATACCGCTGATGTACTTGAGGCGCAACTACGAGAGCAGAAGGTATATTTTTCAGTCCATAAGCGTCTGATGCATAAATTGAGGATTTAAAATGAAAGCTGGGAACGGTTAAACGATTCCATCCTACGTTTCCATTTCCTTCTCCCGATATTGCTCCGATGTTTCTCTTCTTGCTATTCTGGTCTTCTAGAAACCATGCAGGGTGCTCCGAAAGAAGAGGATACGGAGTTTAGTCGGTGTAGTTTTCGTTTGTGATGATCATTTGTCTGAATGTTGATGAAATTGAAGAAAGGAAGCCCTAAAGGTTGAAAGGAGATCGGAAATTTTGTCCTGATCGAGATCGGACTGGTCGGATTCGCTAAGCTTGCTACCTTAGCGCTGCTTGGCTTGCTAAGTTCAATTCGCTGGCCGGGCGAGAATTTTTTGTTGAATTGTCCTGCGGGGGGTTGCTCACAGGGTAGCCTGGATCCACGAATCCTCTTTCTAATTTCCTGTATGTTATCATACGAATGTGGTCCAGTGGATGGTCGGAAGCGTTAAGGACGACCCAAAGATCTTTTTTTTTTTCTTTATTATTTTACATCGCTCCACTACCTTTTTCATCTCGTATTCGCGAATCTGATCACGACTTTAAATTGTTAGATCTCACAATTCTGGCCGACCGGGATTTGAACTCAGAACCTTTCGCACATCAGTCCAATGATCTTACCGACTGCGCCAGGCCATCGGCACCCAAAGATCTTGCACTGCAGCTTCGCGCTGGTTTTTCCTGTCCTTCCTAACCGACACTTTCCTGTTCCTTTTGCTACCTTCTACATGTAGATAGGTAGATTTCATCCGTTACCATCCTACCAATGTAATCGTTAAACATAACGAATACCCATGATTAACCTATGTAACGGAGAATATGAGATGACCATCTGTTTGTTTGTTTATCCAGTCATACCACGCCGAGCTCCATCAATACAAGCATCAAATCGAACTGTTCAACCAATTAACCCAGAAATTGATTGCCGTCTATCAGCAGGATGATACAACGCGGGTGAAAAAAATGACGGAGATGATTAACCAGAGATACAACAATTTGAATACTAGGTAAGGGAAGCGCGTGATAGTTTTAGCTTGCTATGTGAGCTGTTAGCACCTACACTGAGTAAAATAAAATTGGTAATCCGTGAGAAATGCAGTTGTATGCTTCTGATAGCAGGAGTTCTTCCTGCGAATGGATCAGTCGTTTGAATGGACCAACTGGGTCAGTGTACATGCTCAGGTCAACTAGGAGGTAGATGGATAGATAGATATGACGTTTATTGATTAGAAAATTAAACAAAAAAATATGGTAAAAAATACAAGTAAAAAGAGAAAAACATATAGAAGCAAAAAGAGAAAGTAGCAGTTAGTAGCACTTTAAGATGAGTAATGAAGAGAAGTGCAGAATCATGTCTCCACGGAGAGACGCCAGCTTCGCAGGTGATTCCTGAAGGAGCCCAGAGTAGGCAGATCTCTGATAGATTGAGGAATCGAGTTCCACAGTAAGGGACCAGCAACTGATTGTCATACCTCACAATGATGATGGTGATGCTGGGTCCAGATGACCCATAGCAGACATGTGGTGGTCATCTGGCTTGCTGGACTGTTGCTGGTTCAGGATGGAGAAATCGAGTTTCCTATTTTTATTGAATGTCTCAATTAAAATTCCCCAGTATTAAATTATCCCATTCCATTGATGAGGTGAATACAAAAATTAGTTAATGAAGGATTTGAAGTGTCTGAAAATTAATACGAGATTAAAAGTAGACAAGTCACAATGTCAGAGTCAACATTAAGTTTTGAAGTGAATCGTCCAAAATCAAATCAATAAATTCTCTGTCGAAAATGGAACCCATGAATATCGAACAATATCAATTCTGTAAAAACGACATTTTTATGTGAGGGTGGAGCAAAAAAAGGGCGCACTTAAAATGCAGTTTATAGACTATTTAAAAAAAAAAAAAAGAAAAAAAATGTGTAGACGACCCAATTGCATTTCAGCATCATAAACCGTGGAAAGCTGTTGCACTCAGCGATGAATTCACTGCACAATTTCGATCGCTCACTGGACAAGTTTTTGGCGTGGCTGAGTGAAGCTGAATCGTCGATGGAGGGGTTGGAAGCGGAAGCGGATCGGCTGGGTGGTAGGCGTGATCAAGTTGCCCTTAGAAGACCTCAGCATCAGTTAAAGGTAGGTTGCAATTAACACTTTTTCACCGTCAATACCAGAAAATTTTTCAAACTTGCCAAAGCGGAAGAAGCAACAGAATAGGTTATGATGTATACAGAGACATATGGAGTGCATCACCACTTGCATGTATATTATTTTGCATTTCCACACCTCGAATTTTCCACCGGCATTCATCGACATTTAACTGGAATTAATTCCCCGGCACGGTATTATTAATGCAAGCTGGGTAACACGAGCTCCGAGGCCCATGCTTCTCTTTTTTTTTCAAGGCTGCAGTATTCATGTGGATTGTGGAGTTCATGTACCTCATATTCCTGGGTAATGATTCAATTTGATAATGCAGGTGGTATCGTCAAAAATGTCTAAACCTGGGTGCTTTTAGTCGTTACGCAGGAAAATGACTGGCGGTGTCCATTGAGGGGTTAGTTAGGTGTAGATAGCTAGCTGTTGATACTGCCCACTAGATATTCCCTATTACCTTCCCGATATAGGGAAGTTATTGTAATGTCCCCGCAAATCAAAAGTGGCAATTTCATCATATCTCCACGTTTCAAAGCCTCTCTAATCATTCTAGAGTATTTTTAACAAAATATTTGTATGCATGTGTGTATGTGTGCTTACGCGTACATATGTGCCCATAATTTTTGGACAACGATTTCTTGCAAACGAATCACCCGATTCGATAATTTTTTTTAAATCGATGCGTCTTCACGCAGCTGAGACCTGATTAGATTTTGAAAGAAATTCATGCACTAGTTTCCGGTTTTTTTTTTAACATGAAGCATGAAAATCGCCAAAAGTTTTAATCAATCATTATTTACGAAGGAAAGTTGTGATCAAGCTAATCAATGTCGCAATTGGAGTCTCTCGGCGTATCTTAGATTCGATCAAAATTTGACTCACTTTCATGTAGTGATTTATTAGTTATTGGTTGATTTTGAGTGGCGCGAAATTTTAATGACTATTCAAACTTTTATATTCGGTCTAGATCCGACGTTGTCCGACTACCGCCGGCGCATGCGTGTTTGCCCGCATTTGCACAGGAGAGTCTGAATGCGCGATGCGCAGTGTGATTGGCCAGTGCGTCACGTGACATAGTCGCAGGTGGCGACACCTGTTGTATTCCAGTATTCAAAATATCATGATTCCTATTTTTTCTCTGAAACCAGTCTTTGAACATTTAATTGACGTGTCAGAAAATCTAGGAATGGGAAACAGAAATTACAAATTGGGAAGTTTTATTTGTGCTCCCAATTGACGAAATTTTTTGAGGCATGCCCATCAGACTTCGACGAAGTTTGATGTTGATGGAGCATCGGAGATATCTTCCAAGGTCACCACACCGTGTTCTTGACTGGAGATCGTTTATTTAAAAAAATTATCTTGATTTTAAACATGGTGTTGGGGGTGTCAGAAGATATTTATAGCACTCAGCATTTGTAAGTGGAAACATTAAAATTCAGTGGTATTGATGAATGCATAGGCAAGTTCGCTTCCTACTCGTTGGTAATTATTCAACGTAATAATACGGCTGGACATGTAAAAACGCCTCAATCCCTCATGCAGGGGGCTTTTAATCGTTACCTAGGAGAATGCTTTCCGGGGTTCATTGAGGGGTTGGAGATGAGTGTCCAAGCGTTGGAGCTGCTTGCTAGGCAGGATCCAGCTGATTTATTCCCGAAACATAGATCTTGTTATTTTTCCAACAGTCTCTTCTCCAATCGTCATCAGCAAAACTAGGAAGATGTGATGTAGAAAACATTGTTGTATTACTCAGCTGGTCTCAACAACCTGTTAGTGCCAACAAACTTGACAAAATTGAATATTGACGCATTTGCAAGTTGGCATGTGAAACTTTCATGGAATTGGAGAGTATGGGGTAGTTCACTCCATATCCTTCCCACCCATTCGTAATTATTCAATGTAATAATACGACTAGACTCGTAAAACCGCCTCAACCCCTAAGCCCCGGCCACTTTTAATCGTTACCTAGGAAAATGATTTCCGGAATTTATTAAGGGGCTCGGCGAAGAGAAGAATAGCTATCCAACAATTGGAATTGCCCACTAGGCAATCTAGACCAGGCTAGCCACTTTCTCTTTTCCGCTCTATACCACCAAACACTGCCAAAAACGATCGATAGAGCACTCGCCTCGAGCGTTTCACATAGCTCGCGAGCTTATTCCAATGGGATCACCTAGATAATAGCCATTCATTTCTCTACCTCATTTTCCTTTTTTTTTTTTTAGTTTTTGAATAATATCGCCGGCGAATCGAGATAGTGTTTTCGTGGTCAGTTATTCATTGGGTGGAGTGTTGAGAGTCGAAATTTATGGGTTTGGAAGTATGAGTTGGCTTCTTTAGATGAAATTGCTCCTCCTCCTCCTCCTTCTCCTCTTCTTCACTCCTTCTTCCTCCTCCTCCTCTTCTTCTCTTTTTCCTTCTCCTGCTCTTCTCTTCTTCCTCCTCCTCCTGCTCTTCTCTTCTTCTTCCTGCTCCTCCTCCTCTTCTCTTCTTCCTTTTCCTCCTCCTTTTTTCTTCTTCCTCTTCTCTTCTTCCTCCTCCTCCTCCTCTTCTTCCTCCTCCTGCTCTTCTCTTCTTCTTCCTGCTCCTCCTCCTCTTCTCTTCTTCCTTTTCCTCCTCCTCTTTTCTTCTTCCTCTTCCCTTTTTCCTCCTCCTCCTCTTCTTATCTTCTTCCTCCTCCTCCTCTTCTCTTCTTTTTCCTGCTCCTCCTCTTCTCTTCTTCCTCCTCCTCTTCTCTTCTTCCTCCTCCTGTTCTCTTCTTCTTCCTCCTCCTCCTTGTCTTCTCTTCTTCCTCCTGCTCCTCCTCCTCCTCTTTTCTTCTTCCTCCTCTTCCGCCTTCCCCTCCTCTTCCTCCCCCTACTCCTCCTGCTCCCCCTCCTACGTAATTTGTAAAATGCACATTCCCGCTCTAGGACATTATAGTTGTAGTTTAGATATTTTGAGTTATTTTTTAGATATAAGATTTTTTATTGTTAGATATTTTAGTTTAGATTGATTCACTGCAGTTAAAAATAAAAATTGATGATCTCTTTAGCCATCTTAATTATGTAACCAAAAAACACTCAATTTTCTAATAGATTGTTCCATTAGTGATTTAGGAATGGTACCACTTGCAGCAGCCATATATCTGTATATACTATCGCCAATCCACGTGAGATGGCGTATCAATGCTCAGTCAGTATGTTATCGTCACTTCCACTGAAATGATATCTGTAAAGAATGGCGGCAAATTAACTTTTACATTGGGATCCATTATTTGAAGCACATGAATTGCAAAAATCACAATCTAAAAAAAATGTGGGGGTCCATTGTCTCAGCTGGACTCAACCTGAACTCGACGCAGATTAACTCGCTTTTTTTTTCACTGTCATTCCAAATTGCCGTACGCTACATTGCGTGCTACTGTGTATGGTAAGCAACATGCTTCGGGTGAATGGCGGTAGTTGCCCACCATTTTGTCATATTTTTTTCGGAAATTTTATTGAATACTTAGATGTGTATTGATTAACTTCCCCGGATAATGTCTCCCTACTCTATTTCCTTCCACGCAAATGAAATTGCCGAAGAGCACTTTGTTGGGGGGTGAGGTTTGCGTTGTCAGGGAACAGCCCCACGGCGAGGTTCCACCACGAAAGATGTTAATGACCGGTGTTCGATGATAGAACGGCCAATTTTAATACGGCATAAGCTTGGTGGAGGCCACTTTGCCTTTGGACGCATGCAGATCTTCGAACATTCTTTTGCCACTTCCTAGTTTTTTTGGCCAAAAAATATGGGACAGTTCCGTCTTAATAAATGTTCTCCTACGTAAATATAGCTACGTTAAATAACAATGGGAAAAAAACTTTATATTGTGAAAGTTCATCCTCCGAAATTGGACAAATGTGTGAGACCCCGAGCCATAAATTTCCATAACAATTTTGTATGAGTGATTAAATGTTCGGTGGCGGAGGCGGAGGTGGAATGCAAAGAATTTTCATTATACAAAGTGATGCAATGAATGTCCTGGCCCATGATTGCCCCTTGAAGATGCGAAGGACTTGAGAAATATTAGGCGCTCACCCCAAGCCTTTTTCGATCGAAGCGCTTCGCGCATGCGCACTGCGCGTCACAGGTGGCGCTGGACGCTGGTACGGGGGAACGGGTAGTGCAGGGAGTTATGGAGTTAGCGAGCTTGGGGGTGTCTACCTTATCGGCCGATGGAGCTCGGGCGACTATCGGGCACGGGGAAGTCGGGTGATAACAGATTTTCGCGCGCGGAAATTTTTTTAGCGGGATGGGGAACGCGTTTACGGGGAGAACTGTGTTTCCTGATGATGAAACTCAGGTGGGTTTATCTTAGGGGAGGCCTGAGCTTGGTGCCTCAACCCGGCGATGGGTAGACATCATCTACAATTTTAGTTCAATTAACACTTTTTGTTTTAAGTGAACATATTTTTTTTTCGTGGTCGAATTTTAGATTTTTTTGGGTAGTTACTTTCTTGTGGAATTTTTGGAGAATTTTGAGACACAAATGTGAGAGTTTGGAAAAGTTGAGATTTTGAATTTTTTTTTTTTGAATTTACAGCTTTCGATATTGATGGAATTTGGTTTTGGAACAAATTTTTTTTGGTTGTAGTTGTAGTCACGAAGGCGGAGTCACGTCTCGAATGTGATAAAGCTGATATCGTCGGGAGCAGATGTCGGGTCCTAGGGATTATTTTCGGGAAATTTCACAGTAGGTCATCCTCCGACTCGTTATCAAATTTTGAAAATTTCGAAATTTGTAAATTTGAAATTTTCAAAATTTTCAAAACTTTCAAAATTTTCAAAATTTTCAAAATTTAAAAATTTCAAGATTTCAAAACTTAAAAATTTCAGAATTTCAAAATTTCGAAATTTCGAAAAATTTCTGAATTTTTAAGCGTTTAAAAATTTGGAAACCTCCAAAATTTCTGAAATTAAAAATTCATTTTTTAGAAACGTAATTTTTTTTTTGGGCAGGTCTTACGAATGAGAAGTTGAAAACGAGATAACACCGATAACGTTGCTAGCAGATGTCGCCTCCTAGTGACTACCAGGACGAAAGTTCACAATAACCCATCCCTAGACTTATTCTCAAACTCCCAAAACCGTACATGGGGGGAATTGTACGTGCATCAACGAATTCCTCATGCTATCCGGTATCAGGCTGTACGTCTGGGCCAGAAGTCCGCTTAATGCGCCAACGAAAATTCATAGTTGAGCGGGCGCAGAAAAGAGGCACTCGCAAAAACCTCGAGTACACTCCACCCCCGGGGGGGGAGGGGGGGGGGGGAAATTCCGTTTGCAAATAATCTTAAATTAATTCAATCCATTTCGTGCATAAATATTTCAAAAGGCCTCACCTGCACGCAAATATATTCTCCAGTCGGGACTGAGGAATGAGTTACTCGTAAAATAAAGAGCATTTTCTCTTTTCTTTTTTTTATTTTTTAACTTTTTTTTAACTGTAAAGTTTTATGAAATTTTCGAATTTTTCGAACATTGTTAAATCTTCAAAACATTCTGAAGTTGGTAAAACTTTTCAAAAATTCGCAAATTTTTTCAACGTTTTCAAATTTTCAAAATTTTCAGATTTTTCTAATTTTTTAAAATTTTCAGATTTTTCTAATTTTTTAAAATTTTCAGATTTTTCTACATTTTAAAAATTTTCGAATTTTTCAAAATTTTTGGATTTTTCAAAATTTTCTCATTTTTTAAAATTTTCAAATTTTTAAAATTTTCAGATTTTTCAAAATTTTAAAAATTTTCGAATTTTTCAAAATTTTTGGATTTTTCAAAATTTTCTCATTTTTTAAAATTTTCAAATTTTTAAAATTTTCAAATTTTTAAAATTTTCAAATTTTTAAAATTTTCAAATTTTTAAAATTTTCAAATTTTTAAAATTTTCAAATTTTTAAAATTTTCAAATTTTTAAAATTTTCAAATTTTTTAAATTTTCAAATTTTCAAATTTTCAAAATTTTCAAATTTTTCAAACTTTCAAATTTTTAAAATTTTCAAATTTTTCAAACTTTCAAAAATTTCTCAAAATTTTCAAAAATTTCTCAAAATTTTCAAAAGTTTTTCAATGTTGTCCAATTTTTCAAAATGTTCAATTTTTTCAACTTTTTAAAATTTCCAAAATTTTCCAAATTTTTCAAAATTTCCAATTTTTTTCAAAATGTTCAGCTTTTAGCAATTTTCCAAAATTTCCACAATTTTTAAAATTTTCTACCCCCTGAAATTCTGCAAAATACCAAATGTTGAAAGGTCTGACATTTTAACTGTTGCACTCCTGAAAATGTCGTATGCAAATAATCTTACCTTAATTTAATCCATTTGATCCATAAATATTTCATAAGCTCTCACCTGCGCGTAAATAACTGCTGAAGTGGTCCTGTGAGGTGCGCGAGTGGTAAACGAAATTTTAGGAGCTAAAACTATTTTCATGTTTTGAAAAATTTTTAACGCGAATTGTGGAATTGTTCATGAGGCTTTCCTACGGTGAAGACTGATCGTCCATGATTTTCCGGGTTAGTCGAGTTTCAATGTTTGTTGCACAGAAAATGCGTCGAGACATTTGGAATTCTGGTGGGAACACTCTGCAGTTGGCAGTTGACGTCGTAAAAAATAACTGAGTCCCTGAAAAATCTTCGTCTCTACTTTTCTCGCTATTATAACTTACTTTTTATGTGTTTATCCTGGAGAATTTATAGCCCACGGGCAACATGTATATCTTTTACGGGTTCCATGACGGTCTCTATGTGGCCAATAATCTTTAATGTTTTAATTTTTCTCATTTGACAGTTTAATATTTTCTTTTTTTTTACTCCGCCATTCCTGAATCTTTTGAAAATTTTGAAATTGTTTGGAATTCTGACATTTTGTAATTCTTTGAAATTTTTGCAGGTGCTTTAGAAATTTTTCCAAATTTGAGAAACTTTTTTCAAATTTTCAATTTTTTTTTTATTTTCAGATTTTTGGAAGATTATGAATTTTGTAAAATTTGACCAATTTTTTGGAATATGAGAAAAAAATTAGTATCACGAAATTTTGAAATATCAAAATAATTTTCGAAATTCCAAAAATGAAAAAACAAATTGACATTCCAAAAATTGAAAAAAAAAAAATTGAAATTCCACAAATGAAGAAAAAAAAATTGAAATTCCGAAAGTTGAAAAAAATGGAAATTCCAATTTTTTTTTTGAAATTCCAAAAATCAAAAAAAATTGGGGTTCCAAAAATTTTCAATTCCAAATATTTGGAACTTTTTTCTATGCAGTTGCTTTGGTAGTAGAGTCGAGTAATGAAATTTCATTGAATTGCAATTGAGTGGAGCGTGGCGCATTCAGCGGATTAATGATTCCACATTAGCTTGGGTAATTTAAGAAATTAGCTAATTGGGTCGGTGGTACGGAATGCGGTTAGAATAATGCAC
Source organism: Asobara japonica (assembly GCA_026005395.1). Lineage (NCBI taxonomy): Eukaryota > Metazoa > Arthropoda > Insecta > Hymenoptera > Braconidae > Asobara > Asobara japonica. The sequence continues at coordinate 829,082 of BQMI01000292.1, read as the reverse complement.
CTGCCTCGGGAAAGGCTCGATCAAATTGATTAGCATCGACATGGAGGAATTTGCCGAGTTTTTCTTTTCAACGATTCGTTTGAATGTGGTGCACCATGAGTGTGTTAATTACCATACAAATACATTCAGGAATTTATTCAATGTCGTATATGTTTCATTGAATTTCTCCATTGCTCCAATGTGCGATCTGTAGTTTTTTATATCCATAAAAAAATGGAAGACTTCCACAATTTCTGAAATGAGCTGTATAAAATAATTTGGAGGCGCAAAAAAAAAACATTAATTAAAAAAATTAATTAAAAAAATTAATTAAAAAAATTAATTTAAAAAAATTGCAAAAAATTCCACATTTGACGTTCGTTTAGAGCGAACATTTCCCCAGCACCCAAATGACATTCATCAATAGACTAGTACGACCACCATTCGCCGAGGCACACCCCTGGGCAATGCCAGTTAGATTATCTAAAACTTTATTTTCCCGGACTTTTGAAACGTGAATGAGGCATTCCCCAGCGAGCTCAACTTTCAATTTATGCTCCTACTCAATTTTTTGACGACAACTGGATCCGGAGTTACGAGTTTTACGTAACCACAGCAATATTTTTACATTCAGTATGACAAGACCGGAAATGTACTTCGATCCAGTCATCGAGGAAAAATTTGTGGGAATTTCTTCGTGAAAAAGCACTTCCTTTACCTGGGTTCAATTGATCCTTTGAGATACTCGAAATTCGATTGCGGGAGGGCTTTCGCGCGGGAAAATTTGACTGACAAAATTTTTGAAATTTTTGGAATTTTTGGAATTTTTGACATTTTTGAAATTTTTGAAATTCTTGAAATTTTTGAAATTCTTGAAATTTTTGAAATGTTTGGAATTTTTGGAATTTTTGAAATTTTTGAAATTTTTGAAATTTTGAAATTTTTGAATTTTTTGAAATTTTTGAAATTTTTGAAATTTTTGAAATTTTTGAAATTTTTGAAATTTTTAAAATTTTTGAAATTTTTGAAATTTTTGAAATTTTTGAAATTTTTGAATTTTTTGAAATTTTTGAAATTTTTGAAATTTTTGAAATTTTTGAAATTTTTGAAATTTTTGAAATTTTTGAAATTTTTGAAATTTTTGAAATTTTTGAAATTTTTGAAATTTTTGAAATTTTTGAAATTTTTGAAATTTTTGAAATTTTTGAAATTTTTGAAATTTTTGAAATTTTAGCTTTTGGAAATTGTTAAGAACGGTAAATAAATAAATAAAAAAAAAAAGAAATTTTTTTCAAAAATTGAATTTTGCCCACCAGGTTATATATATAGGCTACCGTCCTCAATTTTCCGTTCAGGAAATCTATCAGGATATTTGGCTACTCTTGGCTATTCTTGCCTTGAAAAAGTTTTTCCTAGCAGCTTAACATGAATTTTTCTAAAAACATATTTCAAAACTTTTCAGATCTTAAATTCAGTTTGTTTTTCGATTCAGCCCTCGAAGGAGGAAATTTGCTTGGGAAAAGTGCTCTCCTTATCCTTTTTTCAATTGTATTTTCTCGTAAGCTCGATTCCGGCTTCTGTCGGTGAATTTTACGGGATTTGGACGGTAAGTCCTTGGCTTGATAGCGAACAATTGAGTCGTGTCGCACTGATGTCGCAAGGGGGATTGTGGTATTGACAGGTTTTATCGCGTAATTGCTGTCTTCCGGCGATTGCAAGTCGGACTTGCAGGATCTAGTAATTATTATAGTTATCGAGCTAGTAAATGTTTCACACACACATACCCACCCACCCACTCTCTCAGTGCCCCCACCTACCCACCCACCCATCCTCCCACTCACCCACTCACCTACCGTCCCACTCACCCACTCACTTGCCCACCCTCCCACTCACCCTCCCACTCACCCACCCACCCACTCTCCCACTCTCCCACTCACCCACCCTCCCACCCTCCCACCCACCCACCCACCCACCCACCCATCCTCCCACTCACCCACTCACCTACCGTCCCACTCACCCACTCACTTGCCCACCCTCCCACTCACCCTCCCACTCACCCACCCACCCACTCTCCCACTCACCCACCCTCCCACCCTCCCACCCACCCACCCACCCACCCACTCACCCACTCACTCCCCCCCCCCCCCCTCTCAGTCCCCCCACCTACCCACCCACGCACCCATCCTCCCACTCACCCACTCACCTACCCTCCCACTCACCCACTCACTTGCCCACCCTCCCACTCACCCACCCACCCATCCTCCCACTCACCCACCCTCCCACCCTCCCACTCACCCCCCCCCCCCCCCCCCCACACACAGGCACACTCACTCACACACACACACACACACACACATCTTCTCTTTTGACATGTTTGACACTCGCTGCACATTGCAAACTCCTAAATTTTTTTAAAGAAAATTTGACTCGTCTATCTCACATGATTTAACCTCGTTCTCTTCGTTCAATTCACGGGAACATGAGTTGATATCAAGTTGTTTCTAAAACGCAGTCCGCCTAACTTTTTGGTTATATAGACACACACAGATTCACTCCTCGTTCAGATTTACTTCTCGCTACACTTGGGAAGCACTTGACGATGCGAAGAAAGCGCACATCCGTTGCCATTTGCGCCTAGGCAAGGCGGTAGAAGCCAGTCTTACAAAAGGCAGAATAAACTCGATTATTTCAGTACGAAAGCGGCCATTTCTAAGCTCGTTCTTTCCCATTGTAGTCGCAATTTTCAGCTTTCATTTTGGTCTCCACTCAATTCAATATTTCTCTCAATCCTCACCCCCCCCCCCTCCTTTTTTTTATATTTAATGAAGAAGTGTTCCTCATTTTTCCTTCCATTTGACTACTCCAGGATTTTATTCCCTTCTTCCTTCTCGCTATTCATAATGGGCGCGCTTTTTTATTTCACAATTACTTTTTGATGACTACTCTGACGAGGTTATTACCTCCTTTTTTTTTTCTTTTTTTTTTCCTTGCATGTGCGGCCAGTTGGCTTTGATATTACAACATCAAAGGAACAATCTTAGCTGGGGGGTTAGCTGTGGTCTAGGGTGCATGAGGATCGAACAAATTTCCGGAACAATTTATTCTTGAAGCGATGTGGTATCCGTACGGTGTGAACCCTATAGGCGCGCTTATCGGGTCAGTCAAAGTGATGGTTCATCTTCGTTTTTTAGGGGATCTGAGAGTTCACAGAGGGATCAGGAGATGTTGGGACTAATTTCCGAAACGGTCTATTTCTTCCGTCATAACAGATTTCGGTATGAGCCCGGACCCCCCCCCCCACCCCCTCCTTCCGCGATCCACCCACCCACCCCCTTCTTCCACTATCCAGGCACCCCCTCCTTCCCCGATCCACCTACCCACCCCCTCCTACCGCGACCCCCCCCCCCCCACTCACCCCCTCCCTCCGCGACCCCCCCCCCCTACCCCCTCCTTCCGCGGTCCACCCACCCACCACCTCCTTCCGCGACCCCCCCCCCATCCGTCCTCCCCTCCCCTACCCCTCCCCTCTTCCCGCGCCCCCCACCCATCTACTCAGAAAAATCAAGTGAGCACTTGTTTTGAGCACTTGTTGTTTCCCCCCTGACAAAATTCCCCGGAAATATTTCTGCGGAAATTTTGTTTTCCGTCGGGAATTTTTCCCCGGAAAAAATTTCCCCTGAACAAATTTTCCCCTGCATGAAAAATCCTCGCAAAAAAATTCCCCAAAAATGCTGACATCCGGAAGCGCTTAATACACATTTTAGGGATAATTTTGACTACAAATTCGACCATCCCAAAAAATCATTAAAAAAGATGGGAAAATTTTTCCGACGAAATTTTCGCGGGGAAAAAATTGCCGGCAAATTTGGTCCCCGGAAAAACACTTGTTTAGCCCGCCATTTTCCTATTCGAACAGTGAGAAAGTTAGCCCGGTACGGCGTTAGTCAGAATTGTACACAAGTAAACTAGGTGGAGTTATGTCCAGCCCATCCAGTTGAATTACCCCGCAAGATCAGTTGCCAGTCCAGTCGGATATTTTTGGGGGTTGAAAGAGGGGGTGGGGGGTGGGGGGTAAAAATAACTGAGCAGATTCACTGAACGTAAATTCTCTCCGCATGTGGGATATGCTCTTTTGATAAGCGCTGTAGCTCAAATCCACCCAGCGCAATGGAGGTACGTAAATCGCGGCTGGAATTTTTCATATATCTGCCGTATAGACTGAATAAAAATCGTGAAACTGGAAATTTTTTCCAATATCTCGTGTGTTGGAATGTTTGAGGAATGGTTGAGGAAATCCACAGGGGGTGGGTGGGGGGGGGGGTGTATTGCAGCGCCCAGATTGCAATGGTACAAGTATCTACATTTCATTTTTTTTTATTATGGATTTGAGATCTAGTATGCAGCTGACGATAACGCCGCTAACAGGGTCATCAAATGCTTGAGCGATTCCCCTGAAAGAAGGAATTGTCAAAGAGATCAAATAACCGACACTAGCATCCGAATAGCAACTCGGTTCGCCAGCGGAGGCTGGGAGGCTCGTCCAATTTACATTCGCGCACTTGGCAGTTCCTCATTATTTTTTTTCATTGCAAGTTCGTGGTTACATAATTTTTAAGAATTTGGGACGAGTGACTGAGGATTTTGTTATGAAAGAATGTGTACGTGTATGTGTATGGAAGGGTCCAGAACATGAGGAGTTGCAATTAACAGGATAGTGAAGTTGTAAAACGAGGCAAGTGCAGCTCGGTTTTTGGCCCATATCTCGGAGTCTATGGGAAATGAGGTGAACTTCACGGAACCTTTTTTGTAGAACTCATCTGCCTGCACCTAAAGTTCTTTATGAAATTTTCTCCATTTCTCGGTACTTTTGAGCTACGCATCAAAAAGCGAGGCGGTTGCCGATAAGATCAGACCTCACGGCCGGGCGGGAACCTAACCCGGAACGGGAGGGGGGGCATCATAGGGGCCCCTGGAGGTCCTCCGTATATTTGCCCTGTGTTTAGAAATACGATGACCTCAATAGTGAACGTCGGTTCCAGCCACATGGATGGGTGCCCGGTAGGGCCTCCCAACGCAATGCTCGAAATCGGTTATCCTGGGGAGTACAAACGAATGGGAAGGACACAGAAAATCTGCAAGGTGTTATGACACCTGGACATCACAACCCGACCCATTTTGCCCCACACCTATTCTTTATACCGCCTTTTTGTTACCCAAATTTCGTACAAGCACCTGGTCTTCAACGTAATCCAACTGAATGGAGTGAACGTAACTGGTCTTAGTTTAGCTGTGCACAATGCTGACAAACGTGCAACGATAACTCTCGACCGAGTTTCACACCGAATAAGTGTTTTCCGATTGTCGAACCAGCCGGGGGTTTTAGCTACATTGGAGTACCAGGCAACAGTGGTAGAAGTCGTTTCTACGTTTTGTTGGGATGGTCCAACAGAATGTTAGCGGATGTTGTTGGATGACGGGATGGAGGGGGGGGGGGGTGGGGGTGGGTGGGTGGGTGGGTAGTAAAACGGAGACGAGTCAAGTTGCGACGTTTATCGAAAGCCCCAGGGTACTCGGTTATGTAAATAAATCAATAGACGGGTTAATGCGACTCGTGTATTTTCATGGAAGTTCCAGTAGATCGGTTCTATAACGATGTCATTATTGAGGGTAGCAGTTTCTTATTCCAGGAAGCTCTAATTTAGTCGGATTTGGGGATTAGTCGGGCTTGGTCATTTGGCTTCGGAAGCATTTTCTTCTGGGGATAATGATGTCTAGGATTGATCCGGGCAGCACAATCAGAGACAAATCATCCAAGAGGTCCATCATCCAGCGTGTCGGCATCTCCACTCGGTCCACCCGCGGCGCGTTTGCATCCAAGCCTCGAAGATCGGGACAAATCGTGGTCAGATGAAAGTGCACCTATCAAGGACCACATGGACCGCCAATAGATCACCATAAATGCCGCAATTTAAGGCACTCCAGGAAGTGATGATCACATCTGGCTTCCAAGTACTCTCCACTCACTTTAACATCAGCACTTATTCCAAAAATTGTGGAATATTGAATCTTCAAAAGACGCATAATCAAGCTGCCGATGAAAGCAGCCGGAAAGCCCACTAGGAGGGATGAGGATCACTAGGGCAAACCACTGTGGATGTATCATTAAAGGGAAGCGCGCAACCCCCTTAACTCGCTAACCCATATTTCAACAGAAGCACTTATACCTACCGACTATTCTTTCTTCACAAAGCCACTTGTACAACTCGAAAAAATAGTCGTGCAAGGTGAGAGCCCAGCCACCCACCCACTCCCCCTCTCCCCGCCCGCCACCCACCCACCCCCTCCCCCTCCCCCCGCCCGCCACCCACCCACCCCCTCCCACCCCCTACACTAGTCTGTAGTGAATGTGGAAGAGCTGCACAGAGCGTCTCTTCATATAGAATATTATGAAACTCCCTTTACGTTTCTCTTTATTTATTCAAGTGTTCCTAGTGGTGACATCCGTTCTTTTCCGGCGAATGTCCGGGGCTTGGCTCTTGCAATTCGAGGGCCACTTGAGTTACTTAATGAGATTCATACTCAACTGCTATTGATTTTTGATTGGTACGCAAGGATCTTGGTGGGTTGGGAAATGAGAGCAGAGAATATGAGTTTTTTCCAGAGAACATTCTTGATGATTTGGTCTGATTGTCGTTGACACGGAAGGTCTGGTCTGTCAATTCGACATCTGCGACGGTGGGATGGTGTCCATTCGCTCTTAAAATTGTTCCACCACCGATAAGCCTTATCACGTGAGGAACTCCTCTGTACCTTCTTGGATTAGCAGGAGTCCATCACCCCAAGCATGCAGCTAATGTAATTGGTAGAATCTCAGAGGGGAGCACATGATTAGTCTACAGAATTTGGTGTGCAGTGACAGCTTGCTACAATAAATCAACACTCCACTCAGCTGAAATTGCTTTGGCTCCAGTCGGAGTAAATTTGAAGACATACCAAAAGATGATCCAGACGATGGTCCCCTCCATCCTTGATAATATCACATTTGCAAATGCTAAACGCTCTCTTCTAATACGCAATGAAAATATTGCACCGACTGAATGAGTAACCATTACCAAATCTTCTAGTTGACTCCATGTTAACCTGTTACCTGATGCCGCAGTCAATGGACCGTTCAGGTGTTATGCAACACTGCTATTAGGTAATAGTTACCGAGCCCGTGTAACATCAACGCAATTCGCGTACTTCCGCTAAACGTAATCTTCTAATCTCCAATTTCCCATGTTCAAACACTTTTCAGGGACCGCCAATTCCGTTGGAAATTTTCCACTTGGTTTCCCGCACTTTGAACTGAAAATTGCACCAGTCAGGTTGAATGTGTCTTGCGGGTGGTCCCCCCCCCCTCCCCCCCCCCCCGCTGCCCGCCACCCCCTCCTCCCTCTTCCGCCCACCACTCCCTCCCCCTTTCCCGCCCCCCCTACTTCCGCCCCCAACTCCCCCCCCCCCCCCCCACCCCCACCACCACCCGCCACCCGCCACCCCCCCAAGACGATTTGAATTCCTAAAATGAAAACTACGTGAAACCACTGTGAGCCCAAAGTGCAAAGGCACATGATGGGATGTTGTTCGTTCCTCGTTTAGCGCTTCCCTTCTGACGTGGTTAGCTAGTACCCGTTAACGAACCCATTGTGGCAGCTCGGCCAACATTTGCTCCACTAATCCCACGTGTTGTGCGCGGCTTCCACTGTCTCCTCACTCCGACTCGCGTTTTCCCATCTCTCTTTCTCGGGCTTTAGCCAGGGAGCATTGGTGTCCTTCCTCCCACTCACCTACCCCCCCCCCCCCCCCCCCCCCCCCCCCCTCGGCCCAGGGAGTACAATGGAATTGCACGGCTCAAAGTCTTCCAACCAAGAGTAGCTTCGGTGGTTTGGGGGTTGAGAGCAGCACGGCGAAGCACCCAACGGGAAATCCACCCCGAGTTCAAGTTTATTTATTCAATGCATTACCGATCTAGCCCAGCGCGTTTCTCATCATTTTTCAACGTCACTTCAACTAACTCTTCTTGAAAGCCCATTCTAACTTATCATCTCCAAACAATGTTGTCAATTTTGCGTTGTGCTTTGAGAAATCAGAGGTGTGGAGACGTGTCACGTGATGTGCAACATGATCTGATGGTTGGGACAATGTCCTCTGAATGTGACATGTTGGTATTTTTATCAATTTTTGGAGGATTTGACGGGAAGTGGGGGAGATTCCGGGAAAACCCATACGACTATCCGCATCCCGAATCGCCTGCATCTTCCGCGAGTCAACTCCTCAAGTACGGCGCCCATACCGCGCGATGTGTCCGCATCGACCGGCGGCCTCCCGTCGACTCGAATGCGCTCTTCAATACACGATAACTTCTATACATAACATGAGAAAATTATGAAGTAAAATTTAATGATGATCTTGACCCTTCACCACAAAGTTGTTTAAAGTACGGCATTTTTTTACTCATATTTTTCTAGAATTTTTAAGACCTATTTTAATTGCATACTCCAACTGGTTACCGAGATCGGCGATTGTCCGAATTTTTTAAATAATAAATCAGTGATTCATTAAATACAAATTTGATTCACGTCATCTGACTGAGGGACTTGCAAAGTATGTTTGGTAAAAATTTCAGAATTTTTTATGAAAATTTTCCCGACAAACGAGAGCTGTGAATCCGACCTGAAATTGATGTATTAGAAAAAATATAAAAAATGATTTGAAAAAAACAAATCAAGTTGCATTGTATTGACAAATTCGTGTACTTCATGGGATAATTTTCGGAATTCCGATATGTGTCATAGTAAGGGAGAAAATTAATTTTTATGAATGACGGCAGGGGTCTATATGACATATAGGCCCCGGCCGATAGGACAAGCTATACCACATATAGACCCCGTACTTGAGGGGTTAAACGCGAAGATACATCTCATTCAATTTGGGATGCAGCATCTGTTGACTGTAACCGCCTCTTTGATATTCGATACTGATCCTACTTCCTCCAATTTTACACGAAAAACTTTAGCGAATAAATAAGACAGTGTTTCGTGGCTCTAACCGTACTTATATATATAGATATATATAAGTTCTAGGCAGTTATAAACTCGACAGTGCATTCATCATTGGATTCATGAGGCCGCGGTATATATTGAAAGCCTTGGTGTAGACCTGGCTAAATCAAATTTTGCACTCACTTCACCCCCCCCCCCCTCCCACCCCCTCCTCCCCCCGAGGAGGGGCCAAAAAGGGGTCGACGAACTTTTGGGGGCACACCACGTAGAAGCATGTGTGACTAAGTCGATTAATTATTTGTCAGGCTGAGGTATGCTTGCACAGGAGCTTGTGATGAAATAATAAAAGACGAGCGGTTTTCGCGGATAAAGAAATTAAACGCGGGAAGTTCACTCTGGGTGACGCGCAAAATGGTAGAGTCGCGGTTTGCTAGTCATGGACGCATTCGGCGGAGTGAATTCCGGTGGTTGAAGAGGGGGGGGGGGGGAGGGTCGCAGAGGTCTAGTAGTGAAATAGGGTGAGAGCATAATCCGAGGAGACAAACCCCACTGGCCCCACCGAGTGGCCAGACTGTGCGCAAGTTATAGCTTTCAATGGGGAAATTATTACGTAATGAGTCATGTTTTTTTTTTCAAACAGAATGCTGCAGTGGGATTTGCATTGTTGGAATTCTTGAGACATTATGTAGGTGTACTTGGAATTCTTGATGTTAGGGAGTTCATGAAAAATTTTCGGGCTTTGCAGGAAGAAACTAGGAAATGGACAATTGTGGAAAGAACCACATTTGTTTGTTGAATTGGAATTGTTAGGTTCATTCCTTCATTAGTCAGCGTCCATACTTCCTCATCGGTCTAATGTTTGACGTGTACACATGTTGTGTGTGTGTGTGTGTGTGTGTGTGTGTGTGTGTGTGTGTTGGGTGGGTGGGTGGCTGTATGGGTGGACGGGTGGGTGAGTGGATGGCTGGATCGGTAAGTGGGAGGCTGGATGGGTGGGTAGGTGGCTATATGGCTGGATGGGTGGGCGGGTGGCTGAGTGGGCGGGTGGGAGTTGGGATGGGCGAGTGAGTGGGTGGGTGAGTGAGTGGGTGGGTGGGTGCGTGGGTGGGCGGGTGAGTGAGTGGGTGGGTGATTGAGGGAGTGGGTGGGTGGGTGGCCGGGTGAGTGGGTGGGTGGGTAGGTCAAAATGTTACGATATTTTTCAAGCAAAAACAATTTTTACAGTAGATGAATATCGCCCTGAAGAGTCCAAGTGTTCGTCACGTTGGAACCGTTGAAACGAAATCTCGATACGAAATACGGGATTAAAAAATATTTCTCCAAAATTGGGGCTATAAATATTCCCGATACTATTTGAATATCCCCAAATAAGGGTTTGGTTTGGATATCTTGATGATAATGCTGTTGATATTTTGACACGGACCCTTAGGCACCCTTCTCTCCCGCCCACCCCCCCCCCCCCCCCCCGCCCCTCCTCCAACGTCCCACGGATCTCCAAGTCACCCGCCCTTTTTCCCTAAAATATCGCAGGAGGTACTCGCGCCGGCGAAAAACAAAAAATAAAGAACGCAACCGCGAAAGAGGGTTGGACAAGGACGCAAGCTGCGGCCCTGGCTGTGGGTAAACTCTAACCTGCGGAATAGTCGTGCATCGGTGTTGCACGGTGAAACAAGATCTACACCGGCATGTGTGCCAGTTTGTGCGCGAGACGGCGGGTGGGAGGGGGGGGTAGGGGAGAGGGGGCTTATAAAATGGGAACAGTGTGTTTGGTAGGACGGTGCGATCAGGGGCGCACTGATATTGCGCTTGGATGTTGAGTTTTGCGCAGGCGTCTTACACCGCACAAAACAGCAAATCCCGCCTGACAAGAAGCGGAAGAGCGCGGCACTCCGCCCCCGGCACCGCAGCCACGCGCTAACATCGGCCCCCCAGACCTCCAATCGCCAACACTTCCGGTCCTGGTGTTTTACAAATTTACCAAAAAACAAAAACTAAAAAACGAAAAAACAATTACATAAAAAATTGCCCCCACAAAATAATTTGAACTGTGAAATAATCCATGAGCTCAGTGAATCGTTTTAACACATCTCAAGATTTTGTTGACTGTACTACGATTGCCAGTGTGTGAAATGTGTTGGTGACAGTTAGAGTTCATTATCACGGGCCCTAATCACCACTAACTTGCCGGCCAATTTACTAAACTAGGTGCTAATACCCAACACAGTTACAACAGAGAAATATAATCTTTGAATAATAATGTTAGAGTTGATAGTTTAATTATCAAAGTTGATTAGATGCATAGAAAAAATAAATAGAATATTTTAATCATTAATCGTGAAGTATCGAGTCAGTACAACGAAGAAAATTTCGTCGATTTCAATTTTTGGTGATTCGCGAAACGAATTTCAAGGATTCCGCCAATTTCCCCAGATATTGTTGTGTGTGAGATTGTGGGTAAAGAATATTGAAAGGGATCTCGAGGCACGAGTCAAGTGGCAAAAAAATCGGCATCTGGATTTTTAAGTGAGCGCCTGGTTTCAACTTACCGTCTTATTTTTATTCCGTTATCTCCTCCGCTGATGCGTCCGTTTGAGATTAAATTTCAAGGGCAGGGACCCGGGCGGTAGGCGAGCGAGCTCCCACGCGCCAGCATTGCCATACGAAGGAACAAAGCTGGCATTAATCACCAAGAATCATCAACAGGACCAACAGTTCAATTTGCCCCAAGATCGCTAAGATGCTTATCTGAGCTCCAATGCTCTCAATTTACAATCAAGCCAGCCTCTGCTCGTCTCCAATAATCTCCAAATGCCGTACCAACGCTCCAGCATCCCCCAGTTCCCCGCTTGACGCCTGACAATCGATTCCCCCAAAATCTCGATCGTCTTCTCCCGCAAATGGGTGAGCCGATATCGGCCCCACGGCCCCAGTCCAACGGCGTCAAGCAGAAGCCAACAACTCTGAATCTCGCTCCGGGCTACTATCGCCCAGTAAATGGCAGATCATCCCTGACTGATCATCTCCAATCTGTTCAATCCCGTATTACACCTACCGCAGTAAAATCGATATCACCAAAACCGGAAACTGATACCACAAAGCCCACTCAATTATCATCATTACCACCATCATTACCATCAACGGGACCAGGATGGAGTCTATCGGATCGAGACGATTCCCACCCACCGCCGCCCCCTGCACCCCCCCACCGCCTCACCACCCCCAGTGATCACTACTTTCCATCAATTCCTTCAAAGTCCCAATTCTCCCAATCAGATAAACCAATCTCCCAGCCACGCAAATCATCTCCAATCGGTCTGATTGCTGCACCAAGTCCCAGTCACAATGGTGGCTTCACCCTGTACACACCACCCGCTCCGATTCCCTCATCGGGACCGAGCAAGGTGCGCCCAACAAATGGATTGTCACAACCCGCACGTCGGCCGCATAGTATCGCTGGACCGGGTTACAGCATCCCTCACTACGGACAATTTAACGGACGACCACCGATCACCAACGTTCCGAGTACCAGTTCCACCTGGACCAATGGGACGGATGTTATCAATACATCTCCATACACGGCGCCGACACCCACCCACGCGCCAAGACGCTCGCAATCGGTGGCGAATACACCTGTATCAGGTGCTCCGATGACTCCGATAGCTCCAGGTCCAAAGCAGGGGATTCCTATGACACCGGTACAAAAGCAGCCGATTGCCGAGTCAGGTCTTTCCAATGGACCACCCAGGTCCATTTCATCCCACTGGAATGGGGGTCTCCAAGGTCTGCCGAGAAGACCGCATAGCATTGCATCGACGCCTGTTACACCGGTTACACCAGGCTCGCCTGCCACGGCTGCACAGATGCAGTGGACAGCATCCGGTATGGTGCTACATCCGATCCCGAGGAGAGCCTATGCCTCGACCTTGCCCCACCCCCAGCCACCCACACCAACAAGCCAAGGTGGCATGGCGATAAATAGCCCGGGCAATTGTAATACTTGGACGCCAGGTGGTGTTCGTCATAGACCTCACAGTATTGCTTCAACTCCGCATACACCGGCATCACCATCGGATTCTGGGTATAGATCGATTCCATCTTCGATAAGTGATTATCAGCTCAAGTCGCCTCAGCAGTTGGTGGGAAATCATGCTGGACAGAATGGAGATCTCAGTGCAGTTAGAAGATTGTCCCTACCAGCATCAGCCCAAACGATTCTGAGGGCATCTGGACCTAAACCCAGCCCTACCTTTCACGGACTGCCCTTTCGACCGTTCACTTGTGGTGTATCACCCAATGGCAATCCAATATTTTTGGGCTGCACTCACCTCCATAATTCGAATAGTGGAAGCAGCTTGAGCACAACTGGCAGCACCAGGGTGTCCACACCTGCTACAAGTCCAGCTCATGCATTGACAACTTCACAGGCCATTCAGCAGCTTTTAGCACAGCCGCGCAATGGATTCAAGATTGTTGATGATAAGGTATCGCTGTTCATTGAGATACTTGATACGCAGGAGAGATTTGCACAGGTCAGTGGGTTCGATGTAGAGGTAGTTAAGATTGGTAAAGGGCTGAGCGGGGAATAGTAATTATTGCTGTTTGAGAGATCTACGCCCTTTTTGCTAGGCCGATTGCATCAAATCGCGTATATATTAGCTTGTGTAAGTGGTTGATGAGCGGAAGTACTAAGTCAATTTTCATTTCCGCCGAGCGGAAATATTTTTCATTTTTTTTTCATTCTTGTGCATTCAAAAATAGGAAATGTGGTTTATGAGATCGTCACCTTTCGAGGTTTTGGAAACGTCTCGACTTTTCCAGTAAACTAGTGTGTGTGTGTGTGGGGGGGGGGGGGGGGGGGGTGTGTCTGTCTGTCTGTGTGTGTATGTGCATGTGGGTGTGTGGGTGGGTGAATTGGAGTGGGTGGGTGGGTTGGGGTGGGTGGGTTGGGGTGGGTGGGTGGGTTGGGGTGGGTGGGTGGGTTGGGGTGGGTGGGTGGGTTGGGGTGGGTGGGTGGGTGTGGGTGGGAGGGTGGGTGGGTGTGGCTGGTTGTGTGTGTGGGTATGGGTGTAGTCATTTTTTCCCTTTCGGGTTTATCTCGAGAGCCAGTCGTCGGAGAGAAATTTGGCAAATACCTTTTTTGTCGGAAATTCAATTCTCTACAAAAAATGTCATATAGCATTTTGTCTTAAAATGGCTCCGTATGGAGTTATTCGGATTTATAAAAGACAAGTTGAGAAAAATCGGTAAATCGCTAACTTTTTTATGTCATCTTTATCGGTTATTTCCGAATTTTTCATTGGATTTTTGTCGATAAATGGATGATTGAAATGGGAAGGTCGTAAAAAATTAATTTGCCATCATTGCAGTTGCTTGATTTGGATCGAAAAATTTTTTTATCGATTGTCATTCAATTTGTGTCATTAAATGATTTTTCAGGCTTATCGAATTAATTGGTTTGCCGGAATAATTACTTTGGAAAGTGGGCGGGGCGGGGGGGGGGGGGGGGGGGGAGGGGAGTAATTACAAATCGTAGGGGGAAATTGTATTGGATGAAATTTTATTCTTATTGGGAAAATCGGCTTTTATTCATTAATACGCCCCTTTTTCAGAACAAAAATGTAGCAATAAAAATGTGTAATTGAGTCGTAATACTACGAAAATGTAATGATTATTGCGGATCCCTGCAGCGGAGTAATGGAAAATTTATGACTTGGCAAGATGATACTGGCGCTCTCTCCGATGAAATGCAATACAAATATACCCCGGGGATAATGTTTGTTTCATCGTAGGAGTTGTGTTTATTCGGAATAAACAATGGGGAACATCCAGAATGTCTTTCGATGGAATGTTCAGTGGGTGGGCCGGGGGTGGAGGGGAGGGGGGGAAGGGCGGTAGAAAATCGGAGAGATGATGGAATTGCGATAAGATAGGGCTCATAAAAAATTTAGTACGCCTATATGCCCCGGGGAATGAGTGGGGAGAGGGGAATTGTTGTTTCATAGAGGTACGCACAAAATTGAGATTATGGGAGGCTGGGAAGTTTGGATACTGTGGGAAGAGCTGGGATTTTTCATCTTGGGGGTTTTTCATTTTTCAAGATTTTTGAAATTTTGGAAAATTTTTTGAGGTCCCGATTTTCGGAAAGTTCTGAAAATTTTGGAAATTTTTTGAAATTTTTTGAAATTTTAGAAATTTTTGAGATTTTTTCAGATTCTTTAACATTTTTTTGAGATTTGGTGAATTCTTTTGAAATTTTTGAAATTTTCGAGGTTTTTTGAGGTTTTTGATTTTTTTTGAATTTTTTTTGAGGTTTGTTGAGTTTTTTTGAAATTTTTTGAAATTTTTTTGAAATTTTTTGAAATTTTTTGAAATTTTTTGAAATTTTTTGAAATTTTTTGAAATTTTTCGAAATTTTTTGAAATTTTTTGAAATTTTGGAAATAGCTTTGAAAGCGTTAGGCGGCGCATCGCTTATCACGTGACCATGTAGTCCGGCGGAGAGTTGCGACGCTGAAGGGTTAGGATTTTTTTTCCTGTTTAATTTTTTTTTTTTTTTTTTTTTTTTTTACTTTGCACAATTTTTGAAAGATAAGATAAGGCTCGTGGTAAAAGTAAGTACGACTATGTGCCCGAGGGGATACATAAGGGAAGGTTGTATCAGACGTTTATACGAAATTGGATGATGGGGCGTTGAGACCTTCGGGTGTTTTAGAAGGAATTTCTGATAATGAATCACCCATTTGACACTTCTGACCCACTTTTGAGTAAACCTGGGGAATTTTTATTGCAAAATGTTCAAGAATTTTAACTTTTTTCAAAACCAAAAACTCAAATTAAAAAAAAAACAAATCAAAATTTTCGATAAATTCCGAAAATTTCGAACTTTTTCTAAGTTCAATTTTAAATTTTTGCTTCTCTTTGCTCACTCGTAGATCTGGACCCACTTTTTTCATCTAGGCTATAGTTAACGATCGTGTGAAACATCGAGATTTCGTGAGCTGGGCTAACAGTATCTCGCAGCACGCGACTCCTGAATTTGTAATGATATCTGAAATAGAAAATCAATTGTAGTTACTTTTCAAGGTGTACCCGGGCACGTGAGAGGGCGGTAATTGTTTGGAATTGGTCTGAAATTGGAGATAATTGGAATTGGTGATATTTTTGCATTGAAGAAAGAATTTTTAATTTAAAATTTTTCAAAATTTTCCGCACTTTCTCAAATTTTCCCAATTTTTTCAAAATTTTCCGCATTTTCTCAAATTTTCCCAAATTTTAAAAATTTTCAAAATTTCCAAAATTTAGCTGAATTTGAAAAATTTGAAAATTTGAAAAGTTGAGAAATTCCAAAATTTCAAAATTTCAAAGAAACCAGAATTTGAAAAATTTTAAACATTTCAAAAATTTCAAAATTTCAAAATTTCAAAATTTCAAAATTTCAAAAATTTCAAAAATTTCAAAAATTTTAAAAATTTCAAAAATTTCAAAAATTTCAAAAAATTCAAGAAAATAAAAAAAATCAAAAATTTCAAAAAAATCAAAAATTTCAAAAATTTCAGAAATTTCAAAAATTTCAGAAATTTCAAAAATTTCAAAAATTTCAAAAATTTCAAAAATTTCAAAAATTTCAAAAATTTCAAAAATTTCAAAAATTTCAAAAATTTCAAAAATTCAAAAAAAGTCAAAAAATTCAAAATTTTGCAATTTTCAAAATTGTTAATATTCTCAAAATTTTACAAAATGTGAAGATCTGCTAAGAAATTGTGCTGCAGAAATTGTAATGATACCTGAAATAAAAAATCAATTGCAGTTGTTTCTTTAGGAGTCCTGGGGCACGTGATAGGGTGGTAATAGTTTGCAATTTGTCTGAAGACACTGGGGAAGTACCTTTTGTCTTGGGAAAGGGAATAGCATGACGCCAGGTAATTGAGATTAGCCGGTTTGAGGAATTGAGACATTTGGGGAAAAACCCAACTAAGCGTGTTTCATTGACACGTGGATTATGGCACGTGCATAGTTATGATGCTCGTCATATCGCGACGTCGTGAGCTTCTCTAGAGTGTCACGTATGCGCTATCTTTTTCATAAAATTTCGCTCCATAAAAATGGAAGTTTGAAAATTTTTGGGCTTTTGGAAATTTTCCAAAAGTTTTCATATTTTTGAAAATTTTCAGTTTTTCCAATTCTCCTTTGGGGAAAGCCTCAGCTCATTCCGCTTCAGTGACACATGAATTATGACAGTCTATGGTTATGACAGCATAATATCGCGACATCGTGAGGTTCCGTAAAGTGTCACCTATGCGCTATCTTTTTCATAAAATTTCGATGCATATGGGGAGGGGAATTCCCCCGCATTTGCATATAAATAATACAGGAAAAGATGGAGAAACGGGCAAATCCCAAGATGGTGACAAGATGCTACGGAATATTTCCAGAAGTCTACCATCGATTTTGTTTAGCAATTTCTATGAGTCGTATAGTCAGGTCTTCTATTCGTGTAATTCGGAAATTTTGCAATTTCAAGTTGCAAATTTTCGAAATTTCTCGGAACTTTCTAAGCTTGTCACAATTTCCCAATTGACATTTTTCCGGCTTTTTTTCCAATTTTTAAATTTTTTTCAAATTTTACAGTTTTTCTCACATTTTTCAAACTTTCTCAAGTTTTCCAAATTTTTTCAAATTTTTCCAATTTTTCCAAATTTTTCCAAATTTTTCCATTTTTCCAAATTTTTCAATTTTTCAAAATTTTCAAAATTTTTAAATTTTTCAAAATTTTCCAAAAATTCCAAGTTCCACCGCTACATGTCAACACTCCGAAATATTTACGTAGCGACATCGCAAAAAGTGAACCCTTTTTTTCACGTCTCAGTCTAACTGCATCGCTACTCGGGAGATCCGCTCCACCGTTGACTTGATAAAACGCGGGAGCAGATGTGCAGGAGAGCCCCGGCCGGTTTATCACAGGCTCTCGTTCCGCGTTGGTTGATTACAGAACTGAATCTTTCACCCGACATTAATGAACCCACCCTCGTTTCGCCGTACGATAATTCCTTGAGACATCGATGTCAACGTTACCAAGAGGAGAAATAAAACCGGAAAAAGGGGGCGGGGGAGTGGGTGGGTGGGAAAGGGGGAGCATTGAAGGGGAAAAGAAGCGTCTGAGGAAAAAAGCCAGGGTGCGCGACTGTCCATTTTTCCACTTTTTCCCTCTTCGCTTTTACGAT
This sequence comes from Asobara japonica, assembly GCA_026005395.1. Taxonomy (NCBI): domain Eukaryota; kingdom Metazoa; phylum Arthropoda; class Insecta; order Hymenoptera; family Braconidae; genus Asobara; species Asobara japonica. The sequence continues at coordinate 810,842 of BQMI01000292.1, read as the reverse complement.
ATAATGTTGTACTCTCCTTGCCCACTCAACATTACCAGCTCTTTTTTTTCTTCCTTTTAAGTTATGGATTTTTATTACTAGTCTGAGAGCATCGGTTGAAAGCCTATTATTCCGATTCTCCTATCGAAGTGAAAAGTCTACACAGTTCAATGAAAAAAAAAAAAAAAAAAAAAATGCAGAAATTTATTGTAAGAATTTGAATGCACAATTTTTAACTTCCCGATAGGGGAAGTTATTGAAATTCCCTCGATTGAAAAATTGACCTTTCAATATATCTCCACGGTTCATGACATATATCTCCACGTTCATAGACCATTTTTAACAAGATGTGTGTGTGTGTTTTTTTTTGTCTCCGTCCCTCTCATTTGTACGCCCCTGGTAGCGGCCATTTGAGCATTCCTTCAGGGGGCGTACCGGACACCCATCCATGCGGCTGGGGCCGACTTTCCCCATTTTAGGCCATCGTGTTTCTAAACACAGGGTAAACCTCCAGAAACCCCTGTGCTACGATGGCCGGTGCCTATGATGGAACCCACCCTTCCCCCCCCCCCCTGCGTCGGGTTAGGTTCCCGCTCGGCCGGGTGGTCTCATTTTATGGGTGCCGCCGATAGCACACACGGAACGTTCCTGCATCGGTCGGAGTCCATGAGAAAATATTTTTGAAAACTATTCTCCGGCGGCCGGGCGCGAACCTAGGACCTTTGGAGTAGTAGGCAGATACTCTACCACTACGCCAAAGGCCCGAATGTGTGTATGTGTGTGTGTGTGTGTGTGTGTGTGTGGGCCGGTGGGTGTGTGGGCGGGTGGTTGTGTGGGCGAGTGGTTGTGTGGGCGAGTGGTTGTGTAGGCCGGAGGGTGGTTGGGGGTGGGAGGGTGGCTGGGCGGGAGGGTGGGTGGGCGGGAAGGTGGGTGGGCGGGAGGGTGTTTGGGCGGGAGGATGGGTGGGCGGGAGGATGGGTGGGCGGGAGGGTGGGTGAGCGGGAGGGTGGGTGGGGGGTGGGCGTGTAGTTGTGTGAGCGGGGGGGTGTGTGGGTGGGCAGGCAGGCTGGGCCTATTCAAAATTTTTTAGTACTGTAAATGACCCGCCTAGATATTTTCCATGCCCAACAGATACCCACTAAAATTGATAAGGCTGTCAGAATTTCCAAATGTATCACTTCTTTTATTCCCGGTGGGGGGATTTTTTTTCAATTTAAGGACGAGCCCGCACTCGTGAGTCCGCTGGACGTTGGTCCGATAAGAATGGAACTTTCGATGTTGGATGAAGAGTGGCTTCGCTCTAATTCCATTCCATTGTCCTCCCAATCCCCGGGAATAAAATTTAAGAGCTTATCGCATTGCTGTATACCTATATAACACACATATATGCACAACTCCGGCATTCTATTCTAATTGCAACGAGTCTGCAGTGTGCACTCATACGAGGATTATTATCTTGCGAGGTACGAAAAGCTCATTCATACTAATTGTCAGTGGTAATTGTTGCCGGCATTTGCCGCAAAAAAATTGCGGGGGAAAAAAAATTGTGAACTGTAAAAACCGTCACAAATCGCTTCAGCTGCCAATTATGGACCTAGCACCTGTGAGGAGATAAAATTGGGGTGTCTTCAATAAAGAAAAGATGACAAAATTCTCCGGATTTTTTTTTCTCATTTTTTTAAATTTTCGAAATTGTTTTTTTCAATTTTTGATTTTTTTTTTTAATTTTTCAAAATTTTTTTTTTAATTTTGTGCCTCTTAAAGAAGCATTGAATAATCAAATTTCTGTATAAGTCTATATAAGCAATGTCGTCAATAATCAAATATCTAGATAAATAACTGAACATCAAATGAACACGCACAAATAAATTACCAAAAATGTGGGCCTATCTTCACTGATATGGAATCGTCGGGCCACGTGGTATTCAATAATTGGTCCAGAAATTATGTCGAAACTCGGAAATAACTCGGCTGAAAGCGGGAAAAAATTGAGCGCAATCCACTGTATGAAATTTCCTTTGAAAGGTTCACATTCGATTAGGCGTTTTATCTGCAGTGGGTGCATGCATTGATTCCGCGATGTATGCCGGTTTGGGAATGCGAGTGGCGGCTACGAAGAGACCCCGAATATCATTGCGGATCGATGTGATAACCCAGACGCGGTGTCAACGGACGACAATGCCCTCGGTTATTGCTCATGCAGGTTTATGTTTCGGGATTGTTCAGTTGGATGATAAATAAGGGGGTGGTGTGGGCTCGAATCATTAAGATTTGTCTGAAAAAAATATGTGTGTGATTGAGTGTGTGTGTGAGTGGATGGGTGGGTGGGTTCGTTCTGGATAGGTGGGAAGGTGTGAGTGAGTGGGTGGGATGGTGTGGATGGGTGGGTGGGTGTATGGCGGTGGTCGGGTGGGTGGGTGGGTGTGAATGCTTGAATGGGTGGGGTGGTGTGGATGGGTGGGTGGGTGTGTATGGATCTGTGGGTGGGTGTATATGGATGGGTGGGTGGGTGGCTATGGACGGGTGGGTGGATGGCTGTAAATGCTTGAATGGGTGGGGTGGTGTGGATGGGTGGGTGGGTGTGGATGGGTGGGTGGGTGTGGATGGGTGGGTGGGTGTGGATGGGTGGGTGGGTGTGTATGTATGGGTGGGTGGCTATGGACGGGTGGGTGGCTATGGACGGGTGGGTGGGTGGGCATGGATGGGTGGGTGGATGGCTATGGATGGGTGGGTGGGTGGGTGGGCGTGGGTGGGTGGTTGGGTAGGTGTGGATGGATGGGTGGGTGAGTGGGGATGGGTGGGAGTAGATTTGCAAAAACTCGAATGATTCTGAAAATCTTAACAATCTGTGAATCTGGAAAAGAGAATTCTGCCAAATTTCCAGCATTTAGAGGATTCCAAAAAAGAACAATTATATTTCATGAATCCTGAAACTTATGATTTCCTGCGTAATGAAGTTACGCAGTCCACACTGCACCATAATATTTCTTTTCGCCCTCCCCCCCCCCCCCCTCCCACCACCACCACCCCTGCGCCCACCCACGCTCAATGCCCTCCACTGCACCTTATGCAAATGGCTCAGAGTTTCATCCAAAAGCGTCATTCAAAGTTAGCTTCAACCTTTCCCCTCGACTCATGTATTGCGGATTAACAAACTAATTAGACAGAAGGGGGAGTTGTTATCAACATTGATAACAATTAACAAAATAGTTGGAAAATTGGAAAAAATTGCCTCTTTTTTTTTGTGTTTTACAAATTTTCAAAATTTGTGCACTTTATCCAATTGCCAGTTTTCCAATTTTTCGTTTGTAATTTCTCAATTTCGCAATTGCGAATTTTGTGAGAATTGGCAAAATTTCCAGATTGCAAGATATTCAATTTTTCATACAAGGCAGCGTAATTGCATGTTAAATTCCACCCCGGCCCCCTCTCCTCAATATGAATTGCGTATTAATAACCAAGGCGCAGCGACCACCATAGGGTTAGTATTATTCATCACGGTGATTAATTTTGGCCGCCACCGCCTGCCACCATATGTATCCGAAGTTTCCAAAAATTTTGAAATTTGAATTATCCGGATTCGAAAGCAGCGGTATAGTTGCCTTTCACTTTTCCCAGAAAACTTAATTTAAAAATTTGGGTTTTTTTAAAAAAATTTTGGAAGGTTTTGAGAATTTTTAGATTTTTGGAAAGTTTTGAAAATTTTAGAATTTTTTTGAAAATTTTTGAAAATTTTTGAAAATTTTTGAAATTTTTGAAATTTTTGAAATTTTTGAAATTTTTGAAATTTTTGAAATTTTTGAAATTTTTGAAATTTTTGAAATTTTTGAAATTTTTGAAATTTTTGAAATTTTGAAAATTTCAAAATTTTTAACAAGGCTGAAATTTTCTTTCGAGCATTTTGAAAATTTTGGAAAGTTCGAAACTCCATAAGAGTTTGAGATTCAAAAGTTGTACCACCAAAAGTTTCGAAAATTTGATAAATTTCGAGGAGAAAATTTTTCAATTTTTCCCCCCAAAATTGTTACATAAAACTTGATTGTACGTGAACTTTCGCCCCCCCCCGCCCCCCTCAATATGAATTGCGTATTAATAACCAACTAACTAGGCGCGACGACGGCCATAGGGTTATTATTATTTATCAAGGTGATTAATTTGAGCGGCTGCGGCCCGCCACCTGTGCCTACCCCAGTGGCGGCTCTCCGCAGTAGTAAATTGGTTAGTTTGTCTCTCGAATCATCCAATCGTCCATTACACTCCAGCTGTGTATTTTTTTCCCCCTACTTTCTTAATTAAACTACAGTTTTACTGCAGTACTCGGAGTGCCAGAGATGCATCGGTTCCCTAAGAAATGCAATGTAAAAATCATTTCACAGGTAATTAAATTTACCGGAGAGCTCCTTTAAAAAAAAAAAAAAAAAAATATGCAATGAGAAAATTACGAAAATTTGTAGGTTTTGGAAATTCGAAAATTTTCAAAATTTTGAAAATGTGGAATCCAAAAATTTTTTGAAAATGTGGAAATTAAAAATTTTTTTTTAGAAACGTTCAAAAAAATTAGTGCGTAAATTTTGATTATAGGTTCACGATATATATATATATATATATATATATATATATATATATATATATATATATATACAATATATACAATATAACTTGGTCCAATATTTGAAATTAAATTCGGAAAAAAACTTCAATAAACGCGTAACAAATGAATTTATCGCGGAAATATCGTCAATTTGGCTAATTTAAATTTCCGAAATTCGATGTTGAAAATGATATTTCATCCGTTCCGTTTATGTAACACATTAATTAGTCATCTAGTTGTCGACCATCTGAAATAATTCAAACGGGAATAAATTTGTGGTGGAAGGGGGTGAATAGCACCCATGGGAAATCAGGTGTGTGGCCAGGGTTTTTCAGGGGGCGGGCGGGTTGAGGGGGGGGGGGGAGGTGACTAAAGGGATGGCCGCACAATGGACCAACGAATGTCGGACACATTTTGCATAAATCAACACGACCAACTCTCAGCGTCTTTCAGCGCAAAAAAAAAAAATGGAAAATTGAGAAAATACGGAGAATCGGAAAAGCCGTGGAAATGACGGTCCATGGTTTTTCCGGGCTGGAATCCCCGTGGAAATATCGAAATATCAAAAATATGGAAAACATGCCATATAGGTAGTTACGAGTGTTTTTTAAAAAATCCAAAAAAAGACTTGTGGAAATTTTTTGGGGTGGGGGTGGGGGGGGGGGGGAGGGGGGAAAACTTTCGAAACTACAGAAAGTCTAGAAATTTTTGTGTTTGGAAAATTTTGGAAAATTTTGGAAAAATTTGGAAAATTGTGAAAATTGTGAAAATTGGGAAATTATGAAAAGTCGGAATTCTTCAAATATTGGAAAATTATGAAATTTTGGAAAATCTTGGGAAATTGGGAAATTTTGCGAAATTAAGAAATTTTGGGCAATTTCCAAATTTTGGGCAATTTCCAAATTTTGGAAATATCGAGAATATGGAAAACATGTCATATAGCTTGTTACGAGTATTCTTAAAAAAATCCAGAAAAGGACATATTTGTCAAAATTTGAGGGGGGGGGGTGGAAAATTGCGAAAATTTTGAAAAAAAAGTGAGAAAATTTGGATTTTTATATAGAAAATTGAGAAAAATTTAGGAGAGATTTTACATGCAATAAGACAAGTACCAAAAAGTTACTAAACCCAGCAACAATAACTCTTATAAATCCGAGCTTGCGCGACTTGGGAATAGAGCGATGGACAATTTTGCCTGGAGACGCTGACGAATGATGGGCCACAGTCGCCTGCAGTTTTCACTAAAAAAGCGAACATTCGCGTGACAACGCGAAGAGGGTAAGCGGGTGGGGGTGGGTGGGTGGGCGGTGGGAGGGGGTGGAGAAAGAATGGCGGAGGGTATATAATGCGACAGTACAACGCGGACTCGAGTTGTTGCGAATGTCCAATCATTAATCTTACGAGGGCTTCTTTCGTGATATCTAGCACTGAAAAATAATTTGCTCGCAACGTCAAATAAGCTCGGACGTTCCATTAGGCGGACATTAAAGAGGTAATGGCTATGTGGCGAAATTGAATTTTTGGATTTTTTTTTTTTTTAATTCAAAATTTTGAAATACAAATTTGATCTTTTGTGGAATTAAAAAAAAAAATCACATTTTTTAAACTTTCAAAATTTGAAGCATTTGACATTTATGAACATTTTGGACACTTTTGAAATTAGAAGAAAAAAAAATTCACAAGTTTCAGAAATTAAAATAAATTTCGTAAATTTGAAATTTTGATTTGGAAAAAAAATCAGGAAATTGGGCAAGAATTGAAAAGGTTTGGAATTTTTGAAAAATTTTCACAAAGTTTAAACAGATGGGTTGGCCGAGGGGGAGGGCATAAATACAGGTGGAGATGATGGCAAGTGCTGGAGTACGAGCAGAGGTTTCCTACCATGGGAGAGTTATGTGCGGGCGGGCCGCCGGCTCAAGTGGGGGGATGAAATAGCGGGGAGAACACACTTGGGCGGCATGAGTGATTCAGAATGAGACGCATTATCTCGAAAAAATTCTATCTACAGGAGCGCGTATAACAATACAGTATATAGAGTACAACGATTATTGAAAGTTTTGAATTTTCCAAAATTTCGGAAATTTCCAAATTTTACAAAACTATCCAACTTTTCCCAAATTTTCCGATTTTCCAATTTTCCATTTTTCCAATTTTCCAAAATTTTCCAAAATTTTCCAATTTTCCAAAATTTTCCAATTTTCCAAAATTTTCCAATTTCCCAAAATTTTCCAATTTTCCAATTTTCCAAAATTTTCCAATTTTCCAAAATTTTCCAATTTTCCAAAATTTTTCAATTTTCCAAAATTTTTCAATTTTCCAAAATTTCCCAATTTTCCAAAATTTTCCAATTTTCCAAAATTTTCCAATTTTCCAAATTTTCTAATTTTCCAAAATTTTCCAATTTTCCAATTTTCCAAAATTTTCCAATTTTCCAAAATTTTCCAATTCTCCAAAATTTTCCAATTTTCCAAAATTTTCCAATTTTCCAAAATTTTCCAATTTTCCAATTTTCCAATTTTCCAAAATTTCTAGACTTTCTGGAGTTTCTAAAATTGTCCAAATTCTACAACTCTGTAAAGAAGATGTTCTGTGCAGTTTCCTCCCATAAACGTTCTGCGCTTTGCGGCACGTCGGAAAACTCGGGAGATTCGTAGATAAATCCCGATGTTTGAAGGCTGGAGTTGCACATCCCACTTGCGGTGGGGTACTTATCACAGCCAGTGAAGCGTCTCAGCCTCCTCCGGCTTAAAGTTGGTCCATGAAGAGGGTAGGACAGACGTGAGAGCCCAGGTGGAACGGGATGAATGTAGTTTCGGTAGCAGGTGATCAATTGATTCACGGGTCCTTAAGGGCACGCGCCCACTGTCATATAGCTATATAACCTACGTCCTCCCCAGAGATCCTGATTAGTGATTTATGGGCTTTTCGGGTTTTGAGACAGTCACGGGAGAGAAAGGGTGATAAGGAGACAGGATGAGCGGAATATGATCTCCCGCGAGATTGTCTTAACGGCGCTTTCCCATCCTCAAACCCTAGGATGTGAGGGCGGAGTCATCTCAGTTAAATCTCATCATGAGTACCTAAAATTATGTAACAGCCTCTTATGAATATAGACAATTGTGATTAAACGTTTTGGAAATTTTGAAAAATTTGGGAAATTTGGAAAATTTTAAAAATTGAAAAATTTGGAAAATTTGGAAAATTTGGAAAATTTGGAAAATTTGGAAAATTTGGAAAATTTGGAAAATTTGGAAAATTTGGAAAATTTGGAAAATTTGGAAAATTCGAAAAATTTGGAAAATCTGAAAAATTTGGAAAATTTGGAAAATTCGAAAAATTTGGAAAATTTGAAAGATTTGGAAAATCTGAAAAATTTGGAAAATTTGAAAAATTTGAAAAATTTGAAAAATTTGGAAAATTTGGAAAATTTGGAAAATTTGGAGAATTTGAAAAATTTGGAAAATTTTGCGAAATTCGAAAAATTTTGGAAGATATTGAGAAATTTTGAAAAATTTTGCAAATCGTAAAAATTTTGAAAATTTTCAAAATTTTCAAACTTTTAAAAATTTTCAAACTTTTAAAAATTTTGAAAGGATCAAGAATGCGAAGGAATTAAAAATCTCAACCTGAGGAATCCAAAAAAATATAAGATAGCAAAAAAAAAAATGTGGAATGTAGTGTGCAGGCACGCGGCTCGTAAAATTGTCCGAGTGTTCCGGTGACGGAGGTCGTCGTAATGTGCCTTGTGAGATTGTCAGTAAAGAAAATTTGATTCTCTGAGGATGATTCGTCGCTCGTATCATCTTACATCCGTTTATGACCTGATCTCAGCCCTGGGCGTCGCGCTAACCGGAAATTGGACGTCGCGGGGACCCGGTACGGTGTCCGAGATACCAATTCCATCAGCATCCCCCGCGCACGGTTCACATATCACTTTAGTTTCATGTTCAGCCGGGTGATACACGGGGGATAGCCGTGTCGCGTAGAAGATAGAACTGTCAAGTTGCTATGGTCTGTATCATCTTTTTCGAGGACCCAAAATGACTCCCGGGTAATGGATCACAGTGAGAGGATCTGCGGAAGAAAATGGCCATATATCATGTTTTTAACCATTCCGACGAATTCGGATAACTTGACTTTTAGCATTACATTTTTTCTAACATCTTTGGAACCTTTAAATACTCAGAAATTTTGAGTTTTTCTTTTCAGTCGAAATTTAACAAATTTAGAACTCTTTCAACTTCCCGAAGAGGAATGTTATTGCCGTAACCTTGAAAATGAAAACCAAATTTATTGTATCTTCACGTTTCATGATCCCATAAACCATTTTCAGACGTTTTTTTAGAGGACACGTGTGTGTGTTTTTTTTTCTACTCTTGCTCTATTCGTATTAGAAAAAATATTTGCAGTGAGCGGGAATCGAACGCGGGACCTTTAGAATAGTAGGCACACACTCTACCCACTACGCCAAAGCCCCGTCGGTGTGTGTGTGTGTGTGTGTGTGTGTGTGTGTGTCGGCGGGTGGGTGCGTGGGCGGGAGAGTGTGTGGGTGTGTGGGCGAGGGGTGTGTGGGCGGGAGAGTGCGTGGGCGGGGGGTGTGTGGGCGGGGGGTGTGTGGGCGGGCGATTGTGTGGGCCGGAGGGTGATTGGGGGGGCTTGAGTTGTGTGAACGGGGGGGTGTGGGTAGGTGGGTCGGCAGGCTGGGTGGGTGGGTGTGTGGGCGGAGGGTGTGTGGCCGGGGGTGTGTGGGCGGGTGGTTGTGCGGGCCGGAGGGTGGTTGGGGGGCGTGAGTTGTGTGAACGAGGGGTGTGTAGGTAGGTGGGTCGGCAGGCTGGGTGGGTGGGTGTATGGGCGGAGGGTGTGTGGGCGGGTGGTTGTGTGGGCCGGAGGGTGGTTGGGGGGCGTGAGTTGTGTGAACGGGGGGTGTGTAGGTAGGTGAGTCGGCAGGCTGGTTGGGTGGTTGTGTGCGCGGGAGAGTGTGTGGGTGGGTGGGTGTGTGGGGGAGGGGTGTGTGGGCGGGTGGTTGTGCGGGCCGGAGGGTGGTTGGGGGGCGTGAGTTGTGTGAACGGGGGGTGTGTAGGTAGGTGGGTCGGCAGGCTGGGTGGGTGGGTGTGTGGGCGGAGGGTGTGTGGGCGGGTGGTTGTGTGGGCCGGAGGGTGGTTGGAGGGCGTGAGTTGTGTGAACGGGGGGTGTGTAGGTAGGTGAGTCGGCAGGCTGGTTGGGTGGTTGTGTGCGCGGGAGAGTGTGTGGGTGGGTGGGTGTGTGGGGGAGGGGTGTGTGGGTGGGTGGTTGTGTGGGCCGGGGGGTGGTTGGGGGGCGTGAGTTGTGTGAACGGGGGTGGGTGGGTAGGTGGGTCGGCAGGCTGGGTGGGTGGGTGTGTGGGCGGGAGAGTGTTTGGGGGGGGGCGGGCGGTTGTGTGGGCCGAAGGGTGGTTGGGGGGCGTGAGTTGTGTGAACGGGGGGTGTGTGTGTAGGTGGGCGGGTTGGGGTGGATGGGTGCGTGGGTTGGGGTCAGTAGGTGGGTGTGCGTATGTGTCTACGTACGTCAAAAAAATTTGTTTTGAAATTCTAACAATTTTGGAATTCGGCAAAATGTGGAAAATGCCTAAAATTTAGCAACTTTCAACTTCCAGACACACTCAATATCTTCGATTTCCTTTTCCCCTCAAACTATCCGCAAATGTACATTTAACGGATATGACCAAGCGGTGCTGGACCAAAGGGAAATGCTGGGTAGCTAATCTTCCGTTAATTAAGGGGCGCCCACGAGGCGGGTTAATGTGGAATTGGAAACTCGTCGGGAACTGGCCAGCAATAACTCGTGGGCATTCGGGGAAAAAGGGTCCGACAGGCGGACGTAGTGGACAGAAACTTTGGTTAATGTATTTAGGGTTGTCTTTTTTTTGGCATAGCTGCAACTCGATCGCAGGGGATGAAGATATTCTTAACTAGGGCTCGGGAAATTTAACTGTTATTCACTTTGTTGTCCGCATATATTTTTTTTAATTTTTTTTTTGGCCCAACAACAACATTCATTGGAAGTTTTGGGGGATGAAATTTAAGCTGCTGAATGCGGCACATTGTTTGGGAATAACCCTGTAAACTCTTGCTGCAGGGAATACTGTTGTGAAATGGTTGGCCAGACAGGGGTGAACTAATTTTCGTAGCTTTTGGAAATTATGTATTTAACTAGACCGTTGTGTATTTTGGACCAAGTTGAGCGGGGAAAAGTTGTTTTTGAAAAAGGAGGGAGATAGAAAACTTGGTTGAATTCTATTGCAAACAAGCGCATTGTAAGTGTTATGCGACTCGGTTTCATTAAATAATGGAGATAGAGGAAAAGTTTCTTAACATGAAGTCTTCGTCGTTTCATGGGGAATCATTTTGGTTTTATGAAGTACTCCAGTATCTCCAATACTTTTTGAGAAAATGGAGATTGAATGCCCGACAAGGCGCAAAGGCGCTAACCCTTCCTCCGGATAATTTTTGAAAAAACCATTTGAACAAATATTTGAATAAATATTTCAAAAAATAGGTCAAAGAATATTTCAAAAAATATTTTAAAAAATATTTCAAAAAATATTTCAAAAACATTTCAAAAAATATTTCAAAAAATATTTCAAAAAATATTTCAAAGAATATTTCAAAAAAATATTTCAAAAAATATTCTAAAAAATATTCGAAAGAATTTTCAGAAACTATTTCAAAAAATATTTCAAAACATATTTCAAAACATATTTCAAAAAATATATCAAAAGATTTTTGAAAAAATGGAAAAATTCAAGTTTTTTTTTCAAATTTAAAAAAGTTGTTACTTGAAGCTATATCGATATTTACGAAAAAGCATTTCGTTTGGATTGTTTTTTTCTTTTTTTAGCCATTACATCTTTGAAGCTTCAGCTTTTCACTTGGCAGGATTTTACACCTGGATTGTAGGATAGCTCCAGAATTTCTTTGGGATTTTCCGATTGAACTTCAAATATTCTTCGCTATGTGTAGCGTAATAGCTTTTTTCTATGAAAGTCGAAACTCGATCAATTCCCCATCGCCGCTCGAGAAAATGGATTTCGATTGTTATTCAGATGCCTGTAATTCCGATTATTCGGATATGCCCAAGTTGTTCATCAACTTTCATGAACTGGGAAGTGTGATACTAGGAATTCTTAAGGTTGTTATTGAAATTTTTGAATATTTTCAATTTCCAGATTTTTAGCATTTATTTTTTCACGTTTATTTATTTATTCATTTATTTATTTTGTATGTTTTTTCCGGGAAATTTCGGAATTCTCGAAAATTTTTAGGAGTATTGAATAGTTTTTACATCTTGAGATTTTTAAAAATTTTCAAAATTCTCAAAATTAGGAAAAAAATTAAAATTTTTTTTTTTCAATTTCCAAAATTCCAAAAATTTTGAAAAATTGTACAATTTTCAAAATTTCTATAATTTTCGAAATTTTCCGAATTTTCCAAATTTACCAAATTTTTCATATTTTCCCAATTTTCCAAATATTCCAAATTTTTCAAAATTTTCAAAATTTTCAAAACTTCCAAAATTTTCAAAATTTTCAAAATTTTCAAAATTTTCAAAATTTTCAAAATTTTCAAAATTTTTAAATTTTATGAAATTTTCAAACTTTTCCAAATTTATGAAATTTTCAAAAATTTTCAAATTTTCCCAATTTTCCAAATTTTCCCAATTTTCAAAATTTTCCAAATTTTCCAAAGAACTGCCACAATTTTCTTTTCAAAAAACAAGCAATTCTCATTGAGGCTTCTGCAATTTCGATTTGTCGGATATTCTCAAGTTGTTCATCAACTTCTATGAGCTGGGGGAAGTCTTGATGCGGGCACTTCTGACGGTTATCATCCACGAAACACTCTTTCACGTTGATATACTCGGTATTAATTAAACTCATCTCAGGGCTCGTCTCGTCCGAAACAATAAACCGCCGTTGGCGTGCCCCCTGCAAAACAAGAAGCCGTCGATGACGCGGGACTCAAAGTTCAAACTTTTTTATGTGAAAACTCGTGTAACAGTGATTAATTTAATTTTAAAAAAGTCAAAGCAGTTTGCCAGAAAATTCATAAGGGAATCGCCCGGAATTTACCTCGAAATTTCATTAAAAAAAAAAAAAATCAAAAGTCAAATTTAGAATCCTCTAAGAATCCATAGAAAAAAAAACGAAAAAGTCCTCAGCCTGGAATTCGAAATTTCGATGTTATCTCAAATTATGTCTCTACCCCTTTTCCCTCACTACCACGTACTGTCCATTGGTCCAGAGCTCGACACTAAGATCCCTTACATCAGCGAGATGTAGGTCAGTTTTCTCAGGCAGTGCCTATAGATGAGTCACTCGAAATAATTTAGTGAGGGATCGATGTTGCCCCGCCGGAAATAGCGAGCCAAGGATCGAAAACCATATCCGAGAATAATCGCACATATTTGGGCAAATTCTTTGAAGATATTTGTCGATTTAGGTGGGAACAAAACGTCCGAAGCAAATTCTCAAGATACATTCACTTGTCTCGTCATTTTAAATCATTCTGACAACGTTTAAAAGACTGTGTTTGCTGGCCGGAGGCCGGGCGCGAACCCAGGACCATTGACACAGTAGGGAGAATCATCTTCCACTAATTCTACCCACTACACCAGAACTCCGGCTTTGTGTGGGTATGTGTGTGTGTGAGGTTGTGAGTGGGTGTGGGTGGGTGAGTGGGTGTGTGGGTGGGTGAGTGGGTGGGTGAGTGGGTGTGGGTGGGTGAGTGGGTGTGGGTGTGTGTGTGGGTGAGTGGGTGGGTGAGTGGGTGTGGGTGGGTGAGTGGGTGTGGGTGGGTGAGTGGGTGTGTGGGTGGGTGAGTGGGTGTGGGTGGGTGGGTGGATGAGTGGGTGGGTGTGAGCGATCCCATGCTTGCGCTGTCCAAGAAGATCTTTTCGTTGTCTTGCAGACATTATACTTTTGCAGTGTTCACTAGATTTTTCCATAAATGTTATTTCGTGTTTTCCACCGGATCCATTCATTTCTGAAGCTCGAGAGAGCATACAAGAAAGCTCACAAGAAAACCATACGAATTGTTGGCGTACTGCATTCTCTAGTAAATCGATTTCCTCCACTCACGAGGTATTTCCCGGTTGGATAATTATATTTGCCCATTGATTTCTTATTGACTCACCTTACATCTTGTGCATATGAATAAACCTATTATTTTCACATGCGCTCCAGGAGCCCAAAACCTTCGTTTACCTCTACATTTGAGGATATTTTATTGAGGATATTGTTGAGGATATTTACATTCTTGAACCACCCACCTACCTACCCACCTACCCACCTACCCACCCACCTACCCACCTACTCACCTACCCACCCACCTACCCACCCACCCACCTACCCACCCACCCACCTACCCACCCACCTACCCACCTACCTACCCACCTACCCACCTACCCACCTACCTACCCACCCACCTACCTACCCACCTTCCCACCCAGTCACCCACCTGCCCACTCACCCACCTACGTACTTACCCACCCACCCACCTACGTACCCAGCCACCTACCTACGCACCCACCCACCTACGTACCCAGCCACCCACCCACCTACGTGCCCACCCACCCACCCACCTACGTACCCACCCACACACACACACACATTAACGATCTAACCTTCGTCGACAACGTAATAACTTTCCACTGCCCTGAGTTTAAATTAATATACTTTTTCAATTTTTCCATATTCCCTACATGAATAGGAAGAAGGTTGAATTTGAAATGAAGCTTTTGGAAATTGTGATTGGCATTCATGAAGATTTAATCATTGAACAATTATATTTGTTATTCAAAATTTCAATGATTTGTTTATGTTATTTCTCTTGTGAGTTTTTTTCTCTATCGGTTTATATGGAGGGAGTCGGCGGGGCGCTCTCTGATTGTGGAATGATGCGCGTTAAAACACACATCACGGCTCAAAGTGCAATGTTATAAAATTGATCGATAATTGAGAGGGCGCGCAGATGCGGGTGGCAGATTTCACTTCTGCCGAATACTATGGGAATACGGACCAATGGGCTTGCATTCATTTATCATGGATCGTGTGTATCTCTTGAGTGTTATACGGTCCATAGTGTCCGCTCGATGGGTGGAACAAGGTGGCACCTTTTGTCGTCGGTAAATTTTTTTTTTCTTTGCTTTTTTTGTGACAAAAATGTGGAAATTAAAAAAAATGAATTATGGAAAATTTTAAAAATGAAAAAAAATAAACTCAAAAAAATTTTGGGAAATTGGAAAATGAAAGTTTTGAAATTTTGAGACATTTAATTTAATTTACATACTCAAAATTTTGGAAAAATTGGGGAAATTAAATAGTTGGAAAAACTTATAAAATATTTATTTCTTTAACGTCAGGACTGAGAGTTTCCATTCCCCCTCAATTTTGGGATGTGGATTGAGGATCCAAAATGGCTCATAAAGCTCCGATTTATATGCGTATAAAGGGCGAAGTATGGGTAATAAATGTGGCTCGATCCCGGAAGAATGAGCTGATAGATAGCTGCAAGTAAATATTTCGAGAATGAATAATAAATAATCGAAAAATACAACATTAAATGTTTCTAAAATCTGGAATTTTTTTTTGGGAATTTAATAAAATTAATGATGCTTTGATCATTTCACAAAATGGGTTCTTGAAAAAAAAAATTGCAAATTTTCCAAAAATTTTGAACCAAAAAAAATCTGAAACATTTCGCAAATTTTCGAAATTTTTGGAAATGCAGAATTTGGAAAATTGCATATTTTTCAGTTTCTTCGGAAATTGCAGAAAATTGATTACAAATTGTCAAATTTTTGAAATTTTGAAAAATCCAAAAAGTTTCAATTTTTCTAAAATTTTGATAAAAGAGGAAAATTGAATTCTGCGTACTCCAAAAATCTCATAAGTTTGAAAAATTTGAAAAAAAAAAATTTTGGAAAAATTTGAAAATCTGAGATTTTTGAAACTTGAAAAAAATTTTAAATTCAAAAACTGCAAAATATTTCATATACTTTTCACCCGGTAAATGCTTTTATCTCGATTGACTATCCAAAACGGCTCATAAAGTTCCGATTTATGTGGTTATAAAGGGGGCAGTATGGTTGATAAATGGCTCGTTACAGATGAACATTAGAGCCAATAATATCCTCAATAATTCGAATTCTGTTCAATGTTACAAATTGTTGAAAAAATTGAAAATTTTACAAAGCTAAAATTTTCCAAAATCTCCAAAAAATTCCTAAATTGGCTCAAAATTTTTTAGAAATTTTTCGTGGACCGAAAATGTTCCAGAATCTTTCAACTTTGTACTAAATAGGTATTTATCATTTCGAAAAATGGGAAAGTTGTTTAAATCTGGAAAATCCAGAAAAAAAAATTCGAAAAATTTCTAAATTGACTCAAAATTTTTTGGGAATTTTTCATGGGCCGAAAATGCTCCAGAATCTGCCAACTTTGTAATAAATATTTATCATTTGAAAAATGCGAAAGTTGTTCAAATTTGAAAGATTCAGAGAAAAAATCCAAAATTAAAAAAAAAAAAATTCGAAAATTTTCATGAATTGAAAATTTAAAAGGCTCATTTCGATAATCGCGTTCATCTCAATTGCCTCTCCAAAACGGCTCATAAAGCTCCGATTTATGTGGTTTGAAGGGGGGAAGTATGGTTGATAAATGGGGTCCCACCCAAAAAGAATAATTTGATAGATGGCTCGTTGCAGGTAAACATTAGAGGCAATATAGCATATAATACTGATATTAGCATCATCCGGCTGGCTGACGACGCATCCCAAGAGACCAGTGGGTGGCTGGGGGCGATAACGCCTCTGTATCACGAGTTTTGCCGCATATTTGACGGTGTATTTTCACCATGGACTAACAATAGGGACATGAAGTTGCAGCCGTTTACCTTAGCCCCTACTCTACCACGGGTATCAATACTCTATATTCGTCTAGAAATTTCGAATTTTGAATTTTTTTTTTTTTTCAATTTTGAGAATTTGAACCATTTGGAAAATTTCGGAAGTACCAATTTTTTTTTTGAATTTTGGGAATTTTGAAGATGTTAAAATTTTTGAAAATTTTTGACAATTTTTGACAATTTTTGACAATTTTAGAAATTCTAGAAATTCTGGAAATTTTGAAAATTTTGAAAATTTTGAAAATAAAGAATTTTTGGAAAATTGAAATTTCAGAAATTTTGTCTTCTAATATCTGGAACTTATTAAGTTGAAAAAAATTGCAATCACTTCTTGTAAAAATTGTAATCAGTTAAAAATTTAAAAATCTCAAAGATTCGAAAATTTCAAGTTGCAAAAATATTTTAGAAAATTATTTTCCACTTTTCCAATTTTGAAAAAAAACTTCAAAAAAGTAGAGCAATAGAAAAATCGAAAAAGTGCAAGAATGCAAAAAGAAAAAAAAAACAGAAACTTGATAAATTGGATGGTGGGTGGCTCGGAGTGATAACGCCCCTGTATCATGAGTTTTGCCGCATATTTGGCGTTGTATTTTCACCATGGACTAACAATAGGGACACGAAGAGACAGCCATTTACCTCGGCCCCTGTTATGTCCCCTGTATCGATACCCAACGCTTGTCTAATGGTTTTCCAGTCTGAGGACCTATCAACTCTCGTTTACAGCATCGATGAAGTCTTCCTCGAACAAGGGCCATTTAATTAAAGGTCACTTTAGGCTTAATGGAGTCCTTCAAAAGGAATTTTGGTACTAGGAGTTGATGAAAATTTCAAATAAGCTTAAGAGGGTCCTGACATTATTAACAAAGACAATTGCGGGCGCACGTGCGCGCCTGTGTGTGTGTGTGTGTGTGTGTGGATGGGTAGGTGGGAGTGTGTGTGGATGGGTGGGTGAGGGTGGGGTGGTGGCTGAGGGTTGGTTGTTGGCTGAGGGTGGGTGGGTGGGTGGGTGGGCGGGTGGGCGGATGGGTGGGGGGGGGGCGAGTGGGTGGGTGGGTGGAGGGGGGTGGAGGGGGGGGTGGGCGGGTGGGTAGGTAGGTTGGTGGGTGGGTGGGTGTGGGTGGGTAGGTGAATTCTTAATTCAAAGCGTGCTAGCCACATTTTCCTCAGATTTCCCCGTGATATTCTGCGCCTTACCCCTTCATATACAGCACTGAAAGGATCCTGAGAACTTTCTTGAGCTCGTAACTTGGGGTTAAATGCAGGGAGCCCGAAAAAGCCAAGATATTAACACTATTTCTCGGGGCAATTATTTGCTTTCGAGTAATAATCCGCTTCAACAGATATTTCAGACTGCAGGCTGTCATAATGTAAGTAGCCTTAAAAAAAATGTTGAAAAATTCCTAAATTTAATCATTTTTATTTTTTCTGAAACCAAAAAAATTCTGGAATTTCGGAATGATGTTTTTAAAATTTCCAAAAATTTCCAAAAATTTCCAAAAATTTCCAAAAATTTCAAAAATTTCAAAAATTCAAAATTGCGAAAATTTCCGAAAAAAGTGAAAAAATCAGAAAAGCTAGGAAATAAATTTCAGGATTTCAGACTTTCAAAGAATGGCGAAAAAACCTCAAACTACTCCAGTGACTTCCTTATGCATAAATTTCGAGTAAATGCGGGCGAAATCGTGATATAAAAATTGACAAGTGAAGTAAAAAAGTGATTCCTCAGTATTCAGTACTCGACCGACAATCGCAAAGCGCTTTTAGTTTGAAATAAAACTCGTATTTCAGTTGGATAGATGCTACGGTGTTTTGCTTTCATCATCTCCAGAAAACACTAACGACCCCCAACCGCTCATTTTCCTCATTTTCCTCATTTTTTTACCGAGACCAGGAGATAGCCGATGAAAAGTTTCTTAATATCGGTGCACGTAAACGAAAACTACGGGCTCACGAAACTTATATCGTGCAGTATTTTTGAGGGTAGATATTGAGTGCCAATGGGGGTTGTTGATGGGAGATTTTTTATTTAGTGAGTAGATGAGAAAATGGAGTATATACTTTTTCACGGTAATGTAACGACTTTTTTTTTTTAATTTCTGAAAGATTCTTACAGAATATGAGTCGAGTCTGAGATGAGATCGGACAGCCGGGCGGGACACTGATCCGACCACACACACCCACCTGTCCACGCGCCCCCCCGCCCACACCCACCTGCCCAAACACCCATTTATCCACCCGCCCACCCACTCACACCCACTTGTCCACCCCTCACCCACCTGTCCACCCGCTCACCCACCCACACCCACTTTTCCAACCGCCCACCCACCCATACCCACCTGCCCACCCCCCCCATACCCACCTGTCCACCCGCCCACACCCCCTTATCTATTCCTCCCCCCCCCCACCCCACCCACCCACACCCACCCAGCTACACCCACCTGTCAAGCCACCCACCCACCAACACCCGCCTGTCCACTCGCCCACCTACCCACACTCACCTGTCCATCCGCCCATCCACCCACACCCACCTGTCCAACCGCCCACCCACCCATACCCACCTGCCCACGCGCCCACCCACCCATACCCACCTGTCCACCCACCCACCCCCCTCTTATCTATCCCCCCCCCACCCGCCTACCCACACACCCGCACAGACACACGCACACACACACAAATACACATACATACCGATACTCACACATACAATTTCTCTTACAGTTTCTCCAACTTTTTGACACACTCCAAGCTCTCCCTATGCGTCAACTCATCTCAAGTTGACACTTAAAACAGCTATAACTTGATTTTATCGATGGGCTCAACTACGGCGCACTCTAAATTTAATCCTTCTCTGTATGCAACCGGGAATGACCTTCGTGGAAGTGAAAGAAGGTGAAGGGAATGAGAAAGTGAGATAATTGAAATTTTAAAAAAGCTGGGCAGGCGGGAAAAACACTATAAAAATTTCCGCGTTATAACCAAGTGTTTTAATGATTTTTTTGCAACTAGAAGAATTACATGCATTTTTTTGCCGAAGTTCTCGTTGACAGCCGGAGTGTGGCAAGAATGCATCAGTAAGGGTTGCGAAATTTTTGAAAAGTTTAAAAAAAATTTCTGAAAATTAAAAAAAAAATTTTCAAAATTAAAAAAAAATTTTGCAAATTACAAAAAAAATTGAAAAATTAACAAAAAATTGAGAAAATTTAAAGAACAATAGTGAAAATTTGAAAAAAAAATTTTGACAATTAAAAAAAAAAATTTGAAACTTTGGAACTCTTGAAAAGTCCCGAAATTTTCGGGAAATTTCCGAAAAAATGTCAGACTTATCCAGGAAGTTTCAACATCTTCGAGATTTTTTTTTCCTGATATACGCCCTTATTCCATGGAACATGATAGCTGCTAGTGATGATGGTGATTTTTTTGTGTTATCCCTCCTCATTTTTTTCTTTACGAGTGAACCTTTTACGAGGACGTGACGGATGGAGTAAGACGTCGCTGTGCCCAGCCCATGGAATGTCTTAACGTGTGTGGCTATAGGCTCTGTCTTAAGTGCCTTTTTATCGGTGCATCGTTGGACCCGTGCCTGGGTTCTCACGATGTGTGTGCACCGGCTTCACCAGCCATTCGCAGGTGACATTTTTTACAACTCTTGGAATAAGAGAAACATTGGGTGAGCCGTAAAAAGCGGAGAATTGAGAGGCACTTTTTTTCACGACATCACCTGGCAATCGGTCTTGCAAAAACAATAAAAAAAAAAATGCCCGAGAAATTTTTTAAGTGACGTTTAAAGAGTGTCCCAATTTTTTAAATTTTCAAAAAATAATAATATTGACATTAATAAAATTGTTAGAATTCTTTCTCTTCTGAAAATTTTTCCACTCGCTGCTTTGTTTTGTCGGTTATCACGCTCTATTATGAAACTGATTGAAGATAGGGAAAAAAGTGTTAAATAAATATTGTTCCTCTCTTAAAGATGCACATTTGATGTCTTATGACTCCCTGTCTTAAGTCGGATAATTTAGGACTTACGGCTACTTCAGCGTCAATGTCGCGGAGCGTACGCTATCACACCTCTGCTCCGTTTATTCAACTTTTCGATTTATCTCGAGATTGAGATGCTGGAGAAAAATTTGCCATAAATCTTTTTTGTTAGCATAAAATTCTCCACAAAAAATGTTTATAACATTTTTTCGTGCAACCGCTCTGTGCGGAGCTAATTCAATTTCTAGGGAAATTTCGGAGATTTTTTTCGGGAGAGATTACAGATCGGAAACGTTTTTTGTGAGGTCCAATGGAAGATATCCATTTGGGGGACTCATTTTTCATATTTTTTTAAGGAATAGTTAAAGAGTCGTTGTGAAATGAAGAAGACGAATGGTGCGGGATGCTGGTAGAACGAATTAAGTGATACAGCCAAGCTTTGGTCAGACATCCCCAAATTTTTTTTTGCGCTTCTTTTTTGTCGAAATTCTCTTTTATAAAATTACCGGTGGGATTGTAGAATATTTTCGCACAATCCCATCCTATTTCAGTGTATTTCTCAAAAAAATTTCCGGAAAAAAAATTTTTGAACGTTTTTAGGATGAAATTCTTCGAAGTTGGAAATTTCGACTCCCAATTTTCCTACAACAATAATAATGATGAAAATAAAATGCTCGCCATAAAACATTGTGTAATTTGTTATCGAAGACCATTAATGGAACCAACGAAATTTTCAATATTTTGGGAAAACTCTAAATACTTATAACAATATTCAACATGCATTGAGGTGTAAATATAGAATTTTTTTTTCGAAAAAAATACGTGAGCGGCGATCTGCTATACGCGCGAGCAGGGACGTTAAGTGAGTGGCAGGCACGGAATAATAGTTTGTTAGAAGAATGATTTAGAATAATGTGTTTGGAGGTTCTGAGCCAGTGCGTTTTAGACCTCCCCCCCCCCTCCCACCCACCCCCACTCTCGAATTTCAGTGCAAAACTTGCTCGGTTGCCAAGAGTTAAACCTTGATTTTCCCATAAAACTCTTCTTTTAGACCTGACCGCCTCCCCCTCCCCCCCCCCCCCCCACTCCCCCGCCCACCCACCCCCCACTCTCGAATTTCAGTGGAAAACTTGCTCAATTGCCAACCTTTAAACCTTGATTTTCCCATAAAACTCTTGTTTTAGACCTGACCCCCCCCCTCCCCCCACCCACCCACCCACCTCCATTCTGGAATTTCAGTGGAAAACTTGCTCATTTGCCAAGATTTAGACCTTGATTTTCCCATAAAACTCTTGTTTTTCCCTTTCGCCAGAGTTATAAACGCAGTATTCGAGTCCATTCACTCCATTTTCACTCGTAAGGCTTTTTGGGGGTGGTGAAAGAGCGCAATAACCCGCCCGCTACCACTATAATTAAAAGTAGAAAGGATCTGTGCATTGTGCAAGTTACGGCCAACGCATGAAATACCGTACGTGGGAGGAATATGGGTCAAGAGAAAAATCGTTACTCGGATAAATTTTCCTTTGGCAAATCCGCGGAAACAATTCGCGGTTCCGCGAAACGATTACAAGACAAATGTGAGCGTTTGAAGGATCACATACACACGGATACACAAGACATGGTTTCACCCTAAATATTGCTGAATAAAATTGACAGAATTACTGTTCACCATTGTTTTTTTACAAAGTTCTGACAATACATCTGTCATCCGGTTTAACCCTAAAAACTCTATATCAAAGTTCGCCCCCAACTTGCCCGCCCATTCCCCGCAAACATTGGAACAATCTGCAAAGTCACAGATAGTGTGGTTTGATCTCGGTACAACGATCCCCCCTCCGCAATATCAATTCTCCACTTTCTCCAATCACACCACAGAGTCACTTTGAGGATACGAAACTACCGAGTACTAGTTTCTCATAATTTAACTTGCAATGAGTTGGAAAAATGTGGGATGGAAATTTGACATGTCTTGGATTGTTCACGTTTTGTAAATTTTTGGAATTTTTGAAATTTTTGAAATTTTTGAAATTTTTGAAATTATATATATATATATATATGTGTGTGTGCGCGCGCGCGTAGGCGGGTTGGTCGGTGTGGGCGGGTGGGTGGGTGTGGAAAAGTGGGTGGGCGCGGACAGGTGGGTGGGGGGTGGATAAGCGGGTGGGGGTGGATAAGCGGATGGGGGTGGATGGGTGGGGGGGGAGGATAGGTGGGGAGGGGGTGGATGGGTGGGGGGGTGGATAGGCGGGTGGGGGGGGGGGGGGGGTGGATAGGTGGGGGGGGGGGTGGATAGGTGGGGGGGGGGTGGATAGGTGGGGGGGGGTGGATAGGTGGGAGGGGGTGGATAGGTGGGGGGGGGGGGTGGATAGGTGGGTGGGTAAATGGGCGCGTGTAAGTGAGTGAGCGGGTGTCTTGGAAAGCAAAGGCGAAAATATTTTGGAGTGCATAAACCTCCCCTTAAGAACCTTCATAAACATCCTCAAAAGCAGTACAAGACAATATGCGACAGAGTTCCACCCACCGACTTGGCTTTTCCATCTCATGCTGCGAATGGAGCTATAAACGAGCCCCACAAACCGAACCCAGATGCAGGAAGACAATATCTCGAGTTCTGTCTCTCACTCGGGTCTTATGTATGTTACGGATGCAGGCATTAATATGCAACAGCAACACTGCTGCAACTACGTTGTACTCTGTCCCGGTGTCTTCTTGAGTTGACGGGCAACAGACGCCTCCCATGAAAACTCAACAAGGGCCCCAACGCATTTTCAATCTCGAGAGAATTGTTACCAATTAACCATTTTCCGGGTGAGAAAATCCAGCTTACATTCTCCAGCTACAGAGCTTTATGAAATTTTAGAAAATATTTAAATGTCTGAATAACAAATTATTTATTTGAAGATTTTCGAGATTTTTCAATTTTTTAAATCTATAAAATAAATGGCAAAATTTCAATTTTCTTCCTGGACCAATATGGGATATATCGTATAGATCACCTCCGTCCTCACTCTCTGAATTTCGTCTTTTATGAAGTACCAGTGAGCGAAGGAAAAAATTTAAAATTCACCCATCAACACCAACCGGCTGAGAGGGGCGCGAAAAAAAAAATGATTTCCCATCAAGTAATAGCGCGAAATGCTCGAGTGTGCAGAAAGACGCGTTCTCCAATATTTTTCATTCTCTCTCAGCTGTCGTGCCTGGCACTTGGCGACCGGGTAAAGTGAGATGGCACGTGATGTGGCTGTTACTCAAAAAAAAAAAAAAAAAAAAGTGGGCTGTGAGTTTGACCCTCCGCTGGCCAAAATTATAACTTCCCCATGTCTGCGTGTGTGTGTGTACTTTCTTTCCAATCTCTCATTTCTCTCACCATAGAGCTCTCCAAATGATTTCAATTGTTTATAACGCTCTAACGCCTAAACGGTTAGAGCTACGAAAGAAGTCAGAGGACACAAAATATGTATTTTTTTATAAGGAACAACATTTATTAAACACATTTTTGCGTATCTATAATATTTAGTGAGATACAGCGTTATAAACAATTGAAATTGTTAATAGCAATAGAAACCAGCAGACATATATGGAGCAAAAACTAATCAGCTCTGAGTTACGGCAGGACGCCTCGATTGCGTCATACAGGACCTCGATCGGATAATTTCTTCACGAGAAATCGTTCCGGGAAATTTTTGGTTGCATACGTACATCGGCACACACACACACACACACACACACACATACAGACATTTTGTTTTAAATAGTCTAGAAAGGTCGGAAATGCCATGAAACGTGGAGGCCTGATGGAAAGTCGATTTTTCATTTTCGGGGGCAAAACAATATCTCTATCGGGAAGTTAAGAAAAATCGGCAAGGTCATAGCGAATCTTTAAATTTGCAAAATTTTCCAATTCTCCGAATTTCGAAAATCTTACGTGCTCTTCATCAATATGTGTGTATGAAGGGTTGCCTGTCACCGCTTCTCGGGGCTCATTCGCCAGTGGGCGGGTGGGGTGGGTGGGGGGGGGGGGGGGGGGGGGGGGCCCTAGGAAATACGCATGGATGTCGAGTGGAGGGCGCGCAAAGCCCGCAGGATGATGTACGCCGCATGAATACGCAATGCCAAACTAGGGACAACGGAAGCAAGCCCCTGCACTATGCTACCTATTCCCGAGAATTGACATTCAGCCGTGACTTATATTCCGGTGTAAAGGCCATTTAAATGGTATTATGTCATCTGAGGGTTTACTGCTAAGCGGAATTTCATTCGCGGAGCCATGGCAATTATTTTCATTCTTATATTTCATTCCATAAATCTCAATTAAAGTAGCACAACAAAATTCAAAGGTTTTTGGAGGTGTGGGATTTTTTTTTAAAACTTGGATTGGAACGAGAGTTAGTAACAGGGAAAGGTAAAACTGTAAAGTTTATTTTTCAAAATGGAAAAACTCAATTTTTCCGGTGGTCGACACGCGAAATCCCGGAAATGGAAAAATTGCTATTTGTCCAGTAAATTTTTCATGAGTTTGCGGGCGAAAGTTTTAGAGTAGAGCGGGAAAAATTGCTGACTGGATGGTAAATTTTCGACAAGGGTGGAAAAAATTCGAAGACGGACAGGGAAAAAATGAGTCACTGAATGGTAAAAAAATCTGGGCCCTGAATGGTAAAAATTGGGGCACTGAAGGGGAAAAATTCGTACGTGGAATGGGAAAAATTGGGTCACCGAATTGGAAAAATTTGAACACCGAATGGGAATAATTGCGATCCAAAATGGGAAAAATTTCGGCACCGAATTGGAAAAATTTTGGCACGGAATGGGAAAAATTGGGACACTGAATGGGAAAAATTTGGATGCTGAACGGGAAAAATTCGAAGATGGAATGGGAAAAATTCAAACACTGAATGGGAAAAATTTGGATGCTGAACGGGAAAAATTCGAAGATGGAATGGGAAAAATTCAAACACTGAATGGGAAAAATTCGAACACTGAATGATAAAAATGCGGATTCAAACCATAGGAACATTTAACACCAAAATTTCGAAATTACGAATCGTAATTTATTAATTAATTAGTATCTCAAATTTGTACAATAAATGGAGATAACCATTTGCAAACAAATAATCTGCGAAAATTACACTCAAATGCCTCTGAATCATACAAATTATGACACGCCCTTTATTTTAATTATGCAATGAATCGCGCGCATCAAATAGAGAAACTCATGGCTTACTGCAAACATTTATCGTAAAAAAAACTTTTGTCGAGAGCAAACATGGCAGTGATACACTTGAATTTACGGAACTGAGCCTCAACTTTTACCCCGTATTTTCTACTAACGCTGCAATGAGGAAATAATTCAGGGAATTTAATCCCTGCGATCCCTCGGGTAAACACTCTGTGTGTAAAATTCACGAGACTAGAGTCATGGTACAACATCGGACCACTCCGATGACATCAATCAGGTTGTGCGTGAGCAAGTGTTTGCAAAAAAAAATTCAATTTCAAAATATTGAACACTTTGGAGAGTGTCAAAATTTTGAGAATTTGACAAATTTGAATATTCGATGGATTTCAAATTTGGGAAAAAACTTACATTTGAAAAATTTAAAAATTTTGAAGTTTCAAAGTTTCGAAATTTTAAAACTTTTAATTCTCAAAATTTGAAAATTTTAAAAATTTGAAAAATTTGAAAAATTTGAAAAATTTGAAAAATTTGAAAAATTTGAAAAATTTGAAAAATTTGAAAAATTCGAAAAATTTGAAAAATTTGAAAAATTTGAAAAATTTCGAAAAATTTGGAAACTTTTGAAAAATTTCGAAAAAATTCGAACGAAAATTTCGGAACATTTTCAAGAATTTCTAAATAATTGTAAAAATTATTTTTGAAATTCCGCCAATCTCAAAATATCTATAGGCAACACCGGCTAATTTCAATGCCATCAATCACGTCATTCATGATGGCGTCTTTCAACGCTTTATTTTCAGTCCTGCGGCCACCCACCCCTCCCCCCGATAATACACATGAAATATGTAGCGCATGTATTACAATATGGTGTTCGTGTTTTGTGCAAACAGCGAGACTACCGAGTTGGCGAAATATGAGCGCGTTTTATGGAGACTCTCGGATGAAATCCTTCCAAAATATACCGCAATTTCCACGGATTTTACTTCGTAGAATTAATAAAACCTTTTATTCATGGACTAAAATGCCGAATGAATGCACGAATGAATTAATGAATTTTTTTTTTTTTTTTATTTTTTGCATCCGAGTAAATGCAGATTTGTAGAATTTTCAGGAACTCCAAAGTTTTAAAGATTCCCAAATTTTTTACAACTTGAAAAATTCCAAAATTTGTACATTTTTGAAAATTTCAAAATTTGGAGAATTCTAAAATTCCCAAACTTGAGAGCTTTTTGAAAATCTGAGAACTCCAAAATTTGTAGATTTTTGAAGACTTCAAAATTTGTAGAATTTTCAGAAACTCAAAAATTTGTAGATTTTCAAAAATTCCAAAATTTGGAGATTTTCGAAAATTCCAAAATTTGTAGATTTTTTAAAATTCCAAAAATTGTAGAATTTCAAAAATCGCAAAAAAATTTCTAGATTTTTGATAATTGCAATATTCGTAAAATTCCAAAAAATCGCCAAAAAATTTTTTTTTTTTTTGTAAAATTTTGAAAACTGAAATTTGCAGAGTTTTCAAAATTCAGAGATTTGTAGAATTTCCAAAATTTTAAAATTTGCTGAACTTCAAAAATCGTAAAATACGGAAAATTTGCAAAACTCCAAAATCTTCAAAATTTTGGAAATTGCAAAATTTGAAGAATTTTGAAAACTTGATTTGCGACCGAGAAATGATCATATGTACAGTTCGTTATTCGCGAGCGAATAAATGTTGAGAATGACCTGACGGAGTGCACCGTTAAATCCCGAGAAAAGAGCCTCCAAATACACCGTTTTATTACAAAATGGAGAAGTTGAGCGATCGATGCTGCAGATGATGAAGCCGCCTTTTATATATCGCGTTTTATTTCTTCATTATGTTACATCAGTTCTCATTCGCGTGGGGAATAAAAGTAGAAAGGGAAATGTCAGGGGCTAATTGAATGCAAAGGTCATAGGGTTCTCCAATTTCCACGATTTATTCAATTATCCATGTTTCACCAGTGAGAAATCTCCCGCCACTTTTCTTCCTTCGCGCCCATATTTTTACAATATTTCATAAAAAGACCAATTTTTTTGACCGACAAACATCTCAAAATTCGCCAAATTTCAAATACTAAAATCTGCCAAAAAATTTCAAAACCTCATTTAAAAAAAAATACAATTATGGAACTTTTGGAAAAAAAAACATTTCTAAGAAATCTGAAAAAAATTTCAAATTTTCGAAAATTTTTTGGCAATTTTGAAAAACAACAAAATTTTGAAAATCGAAAAAAAAAACAATTTTAATCGTGATTTTCAGAATTTCAAAATTTTTTCCAACCAAAATTTGAAAAATTTTCAAAATAAAAAAAAATAAGAATATTTCTAAAATTCCAAAATTTTAAATAAAAAAAATCAGAATATTTCAAAAAAAAATTAAATTTGAAAATTTTTCGGGAACATAAAAAATTGGCAAATAGTTCTGTCTACGGAGTTAAAAAATATCAAACTACCAATTTCAACCACCTCGAACATTAAATCCACCTCGCTCCACTTGCGTAGCTCTCAAAAATTGTAATTTTTTTTATTGGCCTAGGTAAGCCACAGGGGCTAATATTCCCATTCGCTTTCTGTTGCAGGTACGTAGCCCAAAGGCGTCCCACGAGCTAGTGTTCAGTGAGTACGCTTATCAGTGGAGTCGGCCAAATCCGCCCTGATGAAGCACTATTCCTCATAAATAGGTAATAGGGGAATTAGGACGCACTGATGACTCCGCCAAAGTGGCCTACGCATTACGACATGAAGTTGCCACACAGTATATCATGTCGTCCAATTCCAAAATACTCAAATTTGCAAAAATATCCTTCTGCGTCTACTGTAGATCTTCTACAACTAGCAAAAATTGAACACCACTTAATTAACGCTTAATTCATTCTGATTACTTTTGGAACGTGAGCACGGTATAGAACGCCTAATCCAAAAGCGATATCAATCCATCGAAAAATCGATATATGTAAGTATCGATTAATCGAGCTAAGTGAGAAAGATCGAGTTTCAAAAACTTAAAAAAAAATGTAGAATTTGAAAATTTGAAAAATTGAAAAATTCTCAAAATTTCAAATGTTCAAAAAAAAAATTTTTTTTTTTTAATTGTTTTGACGAACTTATCTGGAAGAAATGAGAAACATTCAAATTTGACAGATGTTTATGGTGATGCAATTGCACTTGTTGCATTACACAATTTTCGTTTGGTTCCAATCGCTTGTGGTTCACCGCCAAGCCCCGGGAAGGGAGTGGGGAGACTGGGTGCGCGCGCAGCAGCGTTGCGCGTGAGACGGCGTTAGGGTGTCTGGTCACATCACGCGGCAAGTTCCGCATTTTCGTGCTCATTCTCTCAGAGACGGGCTCTCCTTCGATCCATTTGATTGAAAAAAAATTTTTTTATAATGTCTGAGATACTCAGAGCATCGGAATAGTTTGAGATTTTTAAAACTCGTACGTTTAGACGGACATAATAAATTCATGCGTTGCCGCAATTCCCTCATGAGATTTCACCAAACTTTGACCAACGCTTCAGAAATTCCCAATTTTTAATTTTGAGAAATTTTCGAGTTCGAGAAATTTTAAAAGTTTAACAGGCTCAGGAACTTTAGAAATTGCAAAAAAAAAATCCAAATTTTCATAAGCGCCATGTGATATCGGCGGCCTTGCAGGGCCTGGGTCGATGACACTCGATGGCTGGGGCGGCGATGAGGAGCTACCCTTGAAACCCTATACCTTGGCACGCTAACACGGTTTCATGTACCTGGGTATCTCCTCGCCACTTCATGACAGAACATAGTTTGGGGAACTGGGTTAAAAATATTGCACATTATAGAAAACTTTCGGCACTTTGTGAAATTTTGAGGAGTCTGAGAAATTATGAAAATTTGGAAAGTTGGGCCTTGAAAAAAAATTCAAAAATTGCCGGAAATTCACCTTTTTTTCTTTAATGTCAAAAAACGGTTTTGTAAAACTTCAGATTTCTTTTCGCTATTTTACAATTTTTTCCTGTAATCTTTCTGTCCAAGTGAGATACGCCCTCGTGTCCAATCATGCTTTTTTGCAGGTACTACTTTTCCCCTGAGCTCAAGGGCTCAACTACTATTTGTTTGCATTACGCGGAACATTGAAAAGTGAGTTATTATCTTACGGGATTATCTCGTCTTGCGCGGGGCATTTTTCAAGTGGAAATCGTAGGTTTAGTCCATCGTAAACAGCTGAATCCGATGTTTCCGAGTATTGGGGTATATCTTGGTAATGACTAGCTCTACGGGAAGAAGGTAAAATATGTGTTTTGTTCTGGGAAATTCTCCGCCAAAAATATCTCACAATTTTGTTCCCCCTAATTTGTTTCCTCCCTCCCACCCACCCATCCATCCTTCTCCCACCCATCCACCCACCCACCCTTCCTACCGCCCACTCACCCACCCTCCCACCCACTCACCCTCCCACCCACTCACCACCCCTCCCACCCACTCACCCACCGTCCCACCCACTCAGCCACCCTCCCACCCACTCATCCACCCTCCCACCCACCCTCACACCCATCCTCCCCCCCAACCATCCACTCACCCTGCCTCCCAACCATCCAACCACCCTCCCTCCCAACCATCCACCCACCCTCCCAACCATCCACCCACCCTCCCTCCCGCCCACTCTACCACCCACCCATCCCTCCCGCCCGCCCGCCCACCCACCCACCCAGCCTCCCACTCACGCACCCACACAGACACACAGGCGGACACAAACACATACACACACAGACGGGCAGACACACACACACACACACACACACCCACTTAAAAATTTGCGGGGGACTATTTGGCATTTTTTCAATTCATCTGAAATATATCTCCTTCCTCCTTGATTATCTTTTGTCGCCTCTAGCCATTCCTTCGCATTTCCCACACTCACCCTTTGGCCATTGGCTGGATCAATTCCTTCGAATGATCCGTCGAGCCGTATAGACACATTCCGCTTCGATTCCAGCCAATAATGGGGTGGCATTCCTGCCCAGAAAACGTCTATATAACACAGATCAGACGACACTTGGGTGCTATTTCTTGGGAAATTGAATGTCCCAGGATTTTCCATTCTCGGTCCTATTTCGCTCGTTCATCTCGCTAATTCGTCGAACAAGCTCTGGGGATCAGGTGAAGTATTTTGTCCGGTATTTTTGGGGAAATCAATTGGCCAATAACGTTAGGGATAAGTGGAATGACCGGGAGGAGGAATTAAATTGAGTACATTTTCC
Organism: Asobara japonica; assembly: GCA_026005395.1. Classification (NCBI taxonomy): domain Eukaryota; kingdom Metazoa; phylum Arthropoda; class Insecta; order Hymenoptera; family Braconidae; genus Asobara; species Asobara japonica. The sequence continues at coordinate 779,919 of BQMI01000292.1, read as the reverse complement.
AGTTTCATTTTCCACTTTCAATTTTCAAATTTCCAAAATTTTCAAAAATTTCAAAATTTTCAAAATTTTCAAAAATTTCAAAATTTCAAAATTTCAAAATTTTCAAAATTTTCAAAATTTCAAAATTTCAAAATTTTCAAAAATTTCAAAAATTTCAAAATTAAAAAAAAAAAAATTAATTTCATAAATTGCAAAAATCCGACTTTTATAACTTTCTTAAAATCGATAGTTTATGGAAACTCCGATCAAGAGCTGAAACCTATTTATTTCAATATAAAAAGGATTTAAAAAATTATCGAAAGTTGGGGTATGAGAAAACGATGTGAATATATGAGAAAAGGGCGACCGGCTTGCCCCCCGCCCCTCCCCTGCGAGCATAAATTCTCATTTCAATATCCTCGGACGAGATAATTAATATCAGGACGAATGTTCTCCATGAGCTCTCGACATCCTCAGACTATATATAGCCTTGTCACCATGTTTTTAAGTTAATTGAGGATGTGAAGTGCGAGGAAAATAATTTATGGCCGTGCGACTCGGAATGGGTTTCGGGAATTAAAATGTTCGGTCAGAAGAACTCGATTTCGCGGAAAGGGGGCGGAAAAAATTGATGTAGCTGCGGGACCACTTGAATTTATCGCGAGGAAACCTATCGAGAGAATTTAAAATTCACTTCCAGAAGAAAAAAAAAATTCAAATTTTTACATAAATGATGTCATAATTTTCTCAAATCGCAAAAATAAAAAATCTCAGATATTCCATTTTTTTAAAAAAGATTCCAAAAATTCAAAATTTTGAAAATGTCAAAAATTTCAAAAATTTCAAAAAGCTCAAAAGTTTCAAAAATTTCCAAAATTTCCAAAATTTCCAAAATTTCCAAAATTTCGAAAATTTCCAAAATTTCGAAAATTTCGAAAATTTCGAAAATTTCGAAAATTTCAAAAATTTCAAAAATTTCCAAAATTTCGAAGTTCAAATTTTTTGAAAATTTTGCAGCGGTTGTAAAAAAGTGTGAAAAATGTACATCTGAAAATTCAAAAAAAAAAAAATTGAGAATTTTCGAAAATCTCAAAAAACTACTGAAATCGTCAATATTGACCGATTTCGACACCCTCACGTGGTTAATCCATACGTGGACGTTTCGCTTGCCGCAAAAGCCAATAGCGGAGTAACGTACCGTCGGAATGACGACGTGCCAAGCGCGTTTCCACCCCCCCCCCCCCCCCAGCCACCCACCGCCAAAAATATTCGTGTGCATTGGGCGGAGGACATTGTGTGGCATCGCGCAACGCGAAATAATCAAACTCGTTATGAAATGAACGGCTGAAAAACAATTAGCCCCTGAATTATTCAACACTCGTGTCTCCCACTGAATTTCCCATTCAACTTTTACTCGCGCCATTTTTTTTCCAAACAATCAAATTTGGACGGAATTGGCAACAAAAGAGGGCTCCGATATGCTCAATTATTTCAATTGTGACGGTTTTTAATGGAGAATATAAAATGAATTTGTTTTTTTTTTTTGGGCACCGACGGACTCTGCGTTATGCACCGGTGGAAACTGGTATATATAGTACGTGTCGTAAATCATGGGTATCGCTGTCGCCGATTGTTAACATAAAAACTCAGCCGAATTAATTTAAATCGGCTTTTGTTGAGTTATGTGGAATCTAGAGAGCAATGAGCTGATTGAAGTTATTTTCCGAAAGTTTGGCATCTTGAAGCTTTTGAGAATTTTGGAAAGTTGGAACATTTTGGGGAGTTTGGAGAATTTAGAAATGGGTCAATTGACGATGTTTAAAATTTAGAGAATTTTGAGAATTTCAGGTTCGGGATTTTGGGGAATTTTGGAACCTTTTGAATTTTTTGGATAATTTTAAAAATCTTGAAAATTTGAAAAAAATGGAAAATTTGGAGAATTTTGGAAAATTTTCCAAATTTGGAAAATTTTCAGAATTTTGGAGAATTTGAAGAATTTTGAAAATTTTGAAAAATTTGGAAAATTTGGAAAATTTGGAAAATTTGGAAAATTTGGAAAATTTGGAAAATTTTGAAAGTTTTGGTATTTTAAACATTTCTTAGGTCCCAAAGAAAAACAATTTTATCGATTAAAAGTTCAAAAACGATAAAAAACCAAAACCAAAAAAGTATTACAAAGTTGGGAAATTTCGTAAATTTGGAGAATATAAAGGGAGCAAAATATTGAGAGGGCTATGTACCTGTCAAACGTGAAATATACCTGTCATAAATCATGGGTATTGGTGTCGGCCGATTGTTAATATAAAAGCCCACCTGGATTAATTCCAATGCCCTTTTGTCGATGTGCGAGGAATTCCGTGTATCAAATTGCGGCAAAGAGTTTTTATACGTTTTGCATTCGAGTATTTTTTGGCAACGTTGCGGATACTTAACATTCATTGTTCATTCCGTTCTTTCATTTACATAGGAATTGTTGGAAAAAATTTCGAAAAAAATTTGTGAATTTTCAAAAATGTCCAATTGAAATTTTCAATTTGAAAAATAAATGACAAATGCGACATATAGAAATAACGCTCTGTTATGGGGACAACGTGTTCTCATTCTTTTTTCACGTGCAAAATTGTTAAAAGAGTATGCAAAAAAAAATTTTTTTTTTTCATTAGCCTGTCGTGAGAAAAGTTGTGGAACAATTTTGTGAAAGGACTTCAAAGCTTTTTCCCATATAAACAACGATTCTAAATATTGTCGAAAGGGTTAGCGGTGATAAATTCAAGTGAAGCTATCAGTTTATCAATTCTCCGTTTTTCACTGAAAATCGCTACGTGAGGAAAAAAAAGTGCGAAATTTTCGATGTTGTGGGGAAGTTGTAAAAAAAAAAATTCGCGCCCCGTCTTTTTTATGTAAACGATATAAACAACCATTTCAAATATTGTCGAAACGGTTCAAAGTGATAAATTTCAGCGAATGGCCATCATTTTTATCGATTTTCACTGAAAATTCAAACTAAAAAATTTGAACGACTTTCAAATTTTTTCGAAAAGCACAACCCACAATCTTCAATTTTTTCAAATACTATTTGTTGTTTACTCAAGAGCGTTCCTGGTGGACTTAATTCTTCTTGTTTGTGTGTATGTCTGCACACGCACCCCACCCACCCACCTTGCAGCCGCTTACGCCTTTCCACCCACACGTCCCATCCACCCCTTCCAGCCATCCCGCCCACCCCACCCACCCGTCCATCCATTCCACCTATCCCGTCCACCTCACCCACCCGTGTCATCCATCCCACCCACCCCATCCATTCTGCCCACCCGTCCCATCCATCCCGCCCAACCGCCCTGTCCATCCCATACCCACCCGTCCCATCCAATACACCTACGCGTCCCATCCATCCCACCCATTTATCAACCAACACCCACCCACACATCCATCAGCCTCCACCCACCCATCCCATCCATTCTGCCCACCCGTCCCGTCCATCCCGCCCACCCGTCCTGTCCGTCCCATCCAATACACCTACGCGTCCCATCCATTACACCCACCCACCCATCTATCAACCAACACCCACCCATACATCCATCAGCCTCCACCCACCCATCCATCAACCCCCATCCGCCCGACCCATCCACCCATGCATCAACCTCCACGCACCCATCCATCAACCCATCCCATCCGTCCCGTCCACCCATCCATCAACCACCATCCACCCATCCCATCCACCCACCCATCCATCAACCACCATCCACCCATCCCATCCACCCATCCCATCCACCCATCCCATCCACCCATCCCATCCACCCATCCCATCCACCCATCCCATCCACCCATCCCATCCACCCATCCCATCCACCCATCCCATCCACCCATCCCATCCACCCATCCCATCCACCCATCCCATCCACCCATCCATCCACCCATCCCATCCACCCATCCCATCCACCCATCCCATCCACCCATCCCATCCACCCATCCCATCCACCCATCCCATCCACCCATCCCATCCACCCATCCCATCCACCCATCCCATCCACCCATCCCATCCACCCATCCCATCCACCCATCCCATCCACCCATCCCATCCACCCATCCCATCCACCCATCCCATCCACCCAACCCATCCCATCCACCCATCCCATCCACCCATCCCATCCACCCATCCCATCCACCCATCCCATCCACCCATCCCATCCACCCATCCCATCCACCCATCCCATCCACCCATCCCATCTATCCGACCCACTCATCCCCCTTATCTGCATGCCGAATAAAATAAATCAGTATCAATGCATCCATATGTATGTCATATTCCAGTGGTAAATTCGCCCCGGCAAAACCCCAGATACAGTTTCACTCGCGTAAAAGGTCCAAGTGCTTGATTACAATACATGAATATTCACTCGTCTCCAAGTTTTTCCCCTTTATTTTGTGAAAATTTTCGCTCCTTGGTGGTTGCGAGAATAATTTCACTGGTGCCTCCGAGCTATGGAAAACTTTGGTCGGGAAAATTCCTGGGTAATTAAATCGTGACAAAAGTAAAATCTTCCTCAACGTTTTCTCATAATTGCGACAGATTACCACGCCCTACTATTTTCCTAATTTTTTTTTATTCACGAGTAATTTTCGTAATGCGATTTTCGGAATTTTTCGACTTTTGAATTTCTGAAATTTCATTTTGTGCTGGAATTTTCAAATTAATTTCAGGTTTTGAAAAATGGTGAAGTCAAAATTTCAAATCCACGTATTTTTTTTCCTTGGCTCACGAAATTCTTGTGCAAATAATGAACAAACTGGTTACAACAAAAAACAAATTCACCAAGAAGGGCTTCCATTTGGGAGCGGACCGCCAATTTTGCCACCCCCTCTCCCCCCCCCCCCCCCCACCCCACCCCACCCGAAGCTTTCAGATTTTTCCGTAAGCACGTGGAATTTCAACTGTAGGTATTCCCCGAGTTTGTCAAAGTGTAAATCGCGTCAAACGTGAGCGCGCGTAGTTGGAAAACGGAGTCACAAGTTTTCAATGGAAATTCTGATCATTGCGCAATAGCAATGGCAATTGCTCCCCAACTGCATTTCCCTTTGAGCCCATTTCACAAGGCGCAAACACGTAAACACTAGTCTCAATGTTAATTCACACAATGGTATCGCGTTCCGAGGAGTCTCCGAGATTCTAGATGAGAGAGAATATCGGAGCATTTCGTAGACAAATACCATTGGAAATCCACTGTTTATGGCGGTCTTATATCCAACTATTCTTTTAAGTGGCCGTTATAAAAATGTGTGTATATGTGTGTGTGTGTGCGTGTCTCTGTGTCTGGGTCCGTGTATGTGTGTGTGTGTATGGGTTTTTTTTCCTCCGTCCCTCTCATTTGGGCGCCCCCGGTAGCGGCCGTGTAAGCATTCCTTCAGGGGGCGTACCGGACACCCATCCATGCGGCTGGAGCCGACTTTCCCCATTTTTAGGCCATCGTATTTCTAAACACAGGGTAAACCTCCAGGAACTCCTGTGCTACGATGGCCGGCGCCTATGATGGAACCCACCCCCCCCCTGCGTCGGATTAGGTTCCCGCTCGGCCGGGCGGTCTCATTTTATGGGTACCGCCGATAGCACACACGGAACGTTCCTGCATCGGTCGGAATCCATGAGAAAATATTTTGAAAAAATATTCTCCGGCGGCCGGGCGCGAACCTAGGACCTTCGGAGTAGTAGGCAGATACTCTACCACTACGCTAAAGCCCCGACTGTTGTGTGTGTATGGGTGGGTGTGGGTGGGTGGGGGAGTGTAGGTTGGTGGGGGTGTGGGTGGGTGGGTGGCGGGGGGGGGGGGGGGGTGTCGGTGGGTGGTGGGGGGGGGGGGGGTGTCGGTGGGTGGGTGGGGGGGTGTGGGTGGGTGGGTGGCCGAATGGGTAGGTGAGTGGATGAGTGGGCGAAACAATGGGTCTCAAATTCCCCCAACTTATCAATTAATGTAGAAAATATTTTTAGAATTTTCCACAAATTTTCTGAACCTTTCCCGAATTCAATCCCATTGCATAATTTTCGTAGACGTTCTTACGAGTTCCTAAGATTTCTAAAGATAATTGTCAAATTATTCAGGAAATTCTCTACAATCGCCTTTTCTATTTTTCTTTGCACAATACAAATAGGTGAAATAAATTAACACTATGGTATTTCGAGGAATGCCCGAGATGCCAGATGAGAGACTATCCGAGCTGCATGCCATCGGAGTTCCTCAGTTTACGTTTTTTTTTTTCGTTCGAATTTTCAGGTCAATTACGAAAAGTGACAACCGATGGACAATAGTTTTCGAATTACGAAAAAATTCCGTCCATTCGTTATTTCAGGGGCTAATTAAAAGCCATTTTGGGATTAATTGAAAACAGCGAGATGCTTTCATCCCCTTTGCCAAGGCCAGTTCCGAGTGAATGTGCACTTGATCTGGCGGAAAAAGCCGAAGAGCAACAATTTAACGGCGCTTGCGAAGCTCTATAAACTTCATAATAGAATCCAAATGCCGATATCGGAATGAGCGGACCAATTAGTCTGTGTCGATTGCTGAATTTTTTTTATTTATTCCCCCATGTTTCTATCCTCGACTTTGATTGAGGGGAACACATGAAACTGGGCGGGATTTTGTTTCCGTTATTGCATTCTACGATATAAACAAAATTCTGCTAAGCTCAGAAATGTGCAACTACCCACTCACCCACCCAGACTCACACACACACACACCCCACTCACCCATCCATCCCACCCACGCATTCCATCTATCCCACCCTCCCATCCCATCTAGGCCACCCACCCACCCATTTGATCCATCCCACCCACCCACCCCATCCACCCATCTCATTCATTCTACCGATCCGTCCCGACCACCCACCCATCCCATCCGACCACCCGCCTATCCCATCCCATCACCCACCCACCCACTCTTCCATCCCGCCACCCACCCATCCCATCCCACCACCCACCCACCTATCGCATCCATCCCACCACCCACCCACCTATCGCATCCATCCCACCCACCTAATCACCCATCCCATTCGACCACCTACCGACCCAGCCCATCCGACCACCCACCCACTCATCCCATCCCTTCACCCACCCACCTATTCACGTCCACACATATGCACCACACATACAAACACACATCGGACCTTTGGAAAGTCGGTAGACCGGGGGTTTCTGCAGGTTTACCGTGTGTTTAGAAATACGAGGGTCTAAATGGCGAAAGTCGGACCCACCCGCATGGATGGGTGTCCTCTACTCCCTACCACTACAAGAGAGAGCGACGAAGCAAAAAACACACAGACACACACAACACATGTCCCTTGACAAAGCCGGTAACCAATGGTACAACCTTATCAAAGATATATAGAACTGTCTAAAATTGTCCACAATGTCGAGCTAATTGTTTCGAATACGATAACCATCGTCATTAGATGAATGTTATCTCCCTTAGTAAACTCTCAAATTTTTTTCTTCGTTCCCAATCGTTAACGCGCCTTGGCTTAGAATACACTGATGAGGATTCATTAAAACCATGTTTATATGAAAAAACTTGTGTGCATTATCGTGAACATCAACTTTTATGATTAATAAAAACTTGGACGCAGTAGTCGAGTGGAAAGTTTATCAAAGGCTTCGCTCCGTTATATTTTTTTTTGTTTGTGAATTTTGCAATTAGACCGCCTCGGAAAAATCGGGAAAAAATTAATTTTAGTTCTCTGTAGAATATTCGGGATTATTAATAAAAAAAATGAGGGAGTGAATTATTATTATTATTATTTCACGATGAAATAATGAGCCGCCAAAATTTTAAAATAGTGTAAATTAAAATTTCGAGATCTCTCGAGTTTTCTGAATTGTTTTGCATTTTTCCAGAATTGCACAAGAATTCTTCAGAATTTCCTGGTCCCTCTTAGTTGTCCTCCGAGTCCGTAAAAATGTCCTCCATTTGTTCAATAACAGAGAAAAAAAATCCGGCCCAGTTTCATTTTTCCCCTCAATCAAACTCGTCGATAGAAACACGAGGGAATAAATAAAAAAATTCAGCAATTGACACAGACTGGTTGGTCCACTCATCCCAATATCGGCATTTGGAATCTATTATGAAATTTATAGAGCTTTGCAAGCGCCGTTAAATTGTTGCTCTTCGGCTTTTTCGGCCAGATCAAGTGGACATTCACTCGGAACAGGCCTTGGCAAAGGGGATGAAAGCATCTCGCTGTTTTCAATTAATCCCAAAAATGGTTTTTAATTAGCCCGTGAAATATCGGATGAACGGAATTTTTTCGTAAATCATAAACTGTTGTCCATCGCTCCTCGTTTTTCGTAGCAGACCCGAAAATATGAGCAAAACATAAATGGGTAAACTGAGGAATTTCGATGGGATGCGCTCGTATATTCTCATTTAAATCACGAACATTCCTGGGAATACCATTATATTAATTCATTTTGGGGGAAATATTTATGTGTGAAAGATTGTAGGAAAGTTTCCCTACACCCACCCACAGATTCATCCAACCACCCACCCACCTACCCAGCCACCCACCCACCCACCCACCCACCTACCCAGCCACCCGCCCACCCACTCACCCACCCACCTACCCACCCACCGACCTACCCACCCACGTACCCATTCATCCACCCACCCACCCACTCATCCACCGGCCCACTCACGATTTCACCCACCCACCCACTCACTCACCCACCCACCCACTCACTCACCCACCCGCTCACTCATAAACCCACCCAATCATCCACTCACCCATTCGTCCACCCACCCCCTCTTGCACCCACCCACCCAGTCATCCACCGGCCCACTCACGATTCCACCCACCCACCCACCCACCCACCCACTCATCTTTCTACCCAATCACTCATCCATCAACCCACCATCTCATCCACGCACCCAAACACCCACTCACCTATTCATCCACTCAGCCACTCTCCCAACCACCCACCCACCCACCCACCCAACCACCCACACATGCGCACGTGTACAAAATTGCAATGGCTTATCAAATATGGCAACACAGATATATATATATACACACACACAGCAGATACAGTGACACGAATATACACAGGCAGGCCCACACATACATATATGTGGGTGTGTATGTGACCCATTGCAAAGTTAATTAATCAATTAAAATTTGTGCTCCTCTCTCTTTCCAGATTTAAAAATTAAAACGAAATTCTTCCGTCCTTAATAAGTACAGAGGACCGAATTTTTTTTTAGGCAAATAGGATTTACCCCCCCCCCCCCCCCCCCCCCCCCCCACTCCCTGCCACCTTTAAAAAAATGTTTTTCCTCGCTGTAGAAGTGCTTCGTTACTGCACTTGGCCTTCTCTAACAGTCGGAAAAATAATTTGAGACTAGCATGGCTGGGGGCAGTTCCGCAAATCCCTTTCTTTATTTATGAATCACCGGTGCACGAGACAAAAACGAATTCGCCGATTTTAACGCTCGAGCCAACAATTTGAATTTCCCGGGGTGGCTGCCCCACTCAAATTATGATATCGACTTTGTACTGTTCTCTCGTGTTTTATGCAGTGTCTCATCGTCAAGTGCAGAAATGCTAGGATAGGGAAAACAGAAATTTGTCCTTTAACGACGAAAAACAATTGTATACTTCAGGAAATTAAGGGAAATTTTGGGGAAAGAGATTTTCGTGAGCTTTTGCAAAAAAAATTCTAAAAATTTCAAAAACAAATTTTCGAATTTTGGACAATTTCAGGAATTTGAGATGTCAAAATTCAATGGCTTTGAAAGATTGTAAAAAATTTTGAAAATATAAAAAATTTGGCAAACTCCAAAGATACAATTTTTAAACAGTAAAAATTTTGGAAATTTCAAAAAAGTCAAAAATGTTAAAAATTTCAAGAATTTCAAAAAGTTCAAAAATTTCAAAAATTTCAAAAATTTCAAAAATTTCAAAAATTTCAAAAATTTCAAAAATATCAAAAATTTCAAAAATTTCAAAAATATCAAATATATCAAAAATATCAAAAATTTCAAAGATTTCAAAAATTTCAAAAATTTCAAAAATTTTAGAAGTTGCAAAAATTTGAAACAAAAAATTCAAAAATTTCAAGAATTTCAAAAATCGCACAAATTTCAAAAAGTTCTGCAAGCCCCTTAACTCACTTTTTCCTCCCAGTTGTAAACTGAGTTTTAAAAAGTGGTAGCATTCTTAAAAAGCATTTGAATGCGCATGAATATAAACCGCGAAATGCAGTCCCGTGTGAATTATTTCGAATGTTCTTTTTAGGGTGCATATGTAAAGTTGGAAGGATACTTTGGTTTTTGTACCAAGAAGTAGAAGAATAGAGTTGCTGAGATGCTGGACCCGTACGCATAGTGTGCTATACAGTGAAGAATGGGCTTAAAAAATGGGAGAAAAAAGCAAAAAGTGAGAAGCTGCAGAGAAGAGGGAGCCGCTCCCAAGTACCATTTCACCATCTCCCTCGCCTGGAATGATCCCGCATTTTTAATACATTTTTATTTCAGATCTTCAGTACCAAAACCAAGCCTAAACCAAGTCATGCCTCATATCTCCCACTTCACACAATTTTTCCTCAATATTTTCTTAAAATCTGAATTAGCCCCTTACCACGTGGTTTTACCGGAAAATGTTATAAGATACTTTTTGTAGAGAATTTTATTTCCGACAAAAAAGATAACTGTCAAATTTCTCTCCATCGACTCACTCTCGAGATACATCCGGAATTTCAATTTGAGTTTGAGATGTATTTTTCGGGTGTTGATAATATGCAACGGATTTATCCCCCCCCCCCACACACACACACATTGAGAAGTTATTGGTTCAACCCGTTGGCAGTCACACCCACACCCCCATCGCTCTCTTGGTATTTTTACATATCCATTACATTTCTAAAATTCGGTGGACGTAATAAAACCGACAAAAAAAAGGCCGGCCCATGAAATTTAAATGCGCACTTCTATACTCCAAGCGGTAAAGCCCACCTGGGAGAAATTAAAAAAGAGAGAGAGAAAAAATAAAAGCAATGAAAATATCTCGCTAAACTCTCGCGTTCCGGGAATCCCTAAAAAGCCCGAATGTTGGTTCTTATCGGCAATCGTCTCGGATTTGCGAGAAATGCAGATTCTTAAGAGAGAAAAGTGTTGCTAAATCCACTGAAGAACTAGACGAGCAAAGAATGAGGGAGTTAAGGGGATAAGTGATCTTGCTGGGGTATCACTACTACGATTAGGTGATTTTCGGTTGAGGTCTGTAGAGCTCGAGGTCTTCTTGATTCAAATCGCCCACCCACCCACTCTCATCCACCCACCCACCCGCTCGCAACCACCTACCCACCCACCCACTCGCAACCACCTACTCACCCACCCATTCTCAGCCACCCACCTACCTCGTAACCACCCACCCACCTACCTCCTCGTAATCACTCACCCACCGACTTCCTCGTAACCACCCACCCATCCACCCACTCACCCACCCACTCACCCACCCACTCACTCACTCACCCACCCACTCACCCACCCACCCACTCACCCACTCACCCACTCACCCACCCACCCACTCACCCACCCACTCGCAGCAACCCTCCCCCCACTTACCCATCCACTCGCACTTACCCATACATCCATCCAGTCGCCCCCACGCACCGACTCACGCACACCCGGACACGCACACACACACACACACACACACACACACGCACACACAGAACAAGTCGGGACAGTGGATAAAATATCTGCCTACTATGTCAAAGGTCCTAGGTTCGCGATTTGGAAAATTTTGAAACCTTTCAGCAATCTGAAAATTTTCCAACTGCGCCTCCTTAATACCACAAGTATGAAAGAAAATGCAGAGACTTGAATACAAAATCTTCCACAGATTCTCGTTTACATCCAAGTATAACTCAGGAATTAGAGATAGATACAAAACTTTTTCCATCTCCTGAATATTCGATTTACACTCGCCCACGGCGCAAACTTCAGCGGACTTTATTATCGCGGGGCATGCACAGTGTGAGTGAAAAATGTTGCAGATGGTAGGGGAAAGGGTAATGGATATTTTGTACATTTCAGATATTCCGCGTATTCTGCAGTGGATATATAGATAGTGTTATTGCTCCCTAAGTTTTGTTTTTAATTCCAAAATTATGAATACGTTCGCTTTTCATTTTTTTTTTTTGGAATTCAAAAATTTTGGCATTTTGAATTTTTTTTTTTTTATTTTGGAAAACTGAATTTCTCTTTCCTTTTTATGTTTTCAAAAATATCCAAAAACGTTTGAATTAAAAAAAAAAAACAAATTTCTGCTTTTGATAAAAAAAATTTTTCCTGACTTGATTTTTTTTTTTAATGAAATTTTCTCAAATTGATAAAATTAAATTTTTTCGATTGGATAAAAATCTTAATGATAGACTAAAATGGGAAGTCCCGCTAGGATATTCAAATAAAAGAAAATAGGCTCTAAAAGAGATAAGTGATCGTGCAAGAGCTTTTCTTCTATTCCACAATTAGCCGATTCTCGTTTGAGTCCTGTAAAGCTCGCGGTATCGATCTCATTCGCCCCCTCCACCCCCCCCCCCCCCCTCCCCCTCCTGCTTTATTTAATTCGCGCAGTGCTCCACAACCGCCGCACTTAAGCCTCCCGGCCAGCCGAAAAAAAAGAGGAACACAATCGCCAACGAAAAAGAACAGAGCCCGCATACCACAAGCGGTCCAAAAGCTAGAAAAGAGGAAAAATGAAAATGAGGAAAATAGCATGAAAAAATTTTGGGTAAAGTTCACAGAAGCAGAGATATGAGATTGATAAAAATTTTATCCCAAATTTTGAATTTCATTCAAAATTTTGAATTTTGTCCAAACTTTTGAAATTCATCCAAAATTTTGAGTTTTCTCTAAAATTTTGAATTTTCTCTAAAATTTTGAATTTTCTCTAAAATTTTGAATTTTCTCTAAAACTTTAAATTTTATCCAAAATTTCGGTTTTATCCACTTTTTAAAATTTTGTATGAAATTTTGAATTTTTTGCAAAATTTTAAATTTTATCCCAAATTTTGAATTTCATTCAAAATTTTGAAATTCATCCAAAATTTTGAATTTTCTCTAAAATTTTCAATTTCATCCAAGATTTTGAGTTTTATCCACGTCTTTTAATTTAGTACGAAATTCTGAGTTTTATACAAAATTCTGAGATTTTGTACTAAATTTTGAGATTTTTGCAAAATTTTAAATTTTATCCAAAATTTCGAATTTCATTCAATGCTTTGAATTTTGTCCAAAATTGTGAATTTACATCCAAAATTTTGAATTTTATTGAAATTCCTTTCCCTTGGGAGAGTTGAAAAAAGTCTCCTTTTTGTGAGTAGCTTTTAATGATTCAATTTTTTCACTCATCTGCCTGAGACCCGCAAATTAATATTCTTATGCGCTTTGTGTTGCAGGTACGTACCCCGAAGGCACGCCCTCATCTCATATTCTGTGAGTACTCGCAAATGTTTTGACACTTCAGGAGGCTACAAAATCTTGAGAAAAAAAAAATGGGAGAAAATTGGCAATTCCGAAGAATTTTCGAAAATTTGCAATTTTTTCAAAACCTCAAGCCCCTTCAGATATTTTCGAAATTGCAGAAAAAAAAATTAACTGACATAATTGGTTAATTCAACATCCTTCCTCAGAATTTCGAAAAAAACGCGAAATGAAAGTAAAATTGTGGAAATTTTGAAAAATTCAAAAATTTCAAAATTTTGAAGTCTTAAAATTTTTGAAAATTTCAGCATTTTAAGAATTGGTCAACTTTTAGGGGTTTCAAAGATATTCGAAAATTTTCAAAAATTTTCAAAATTTTCAAAATTTTCAAAAATTTTCAAAATCTTGCAAAAATTTTCAAAAATTTAAAAAATTTCAAATATTTCGGAAATATTCCAAAATCTTCCAAGATTTCTAACTTTTTATTCGAGACTCTTGAAACCTCCAACAACTCTCCAATGAGCTGCTTTAATCTAAAACAGCTTGAGTCAGTTTTCGTCTGGCACCATTCGTCGTCAAATATCTCCAAACTGAAACAGGATAGCGTCATTCTCATAAGGACCTATTTTGTAGAGCAAACTGAGACCTACAAATTTGGTTTGAAGCAAATTTTGACATCTCTGTTAGGTTCTGAGATATTTAGTGGCGAAAAGTGAGGTCAGGCTAAAACAGACTTGACTTCATTGATGATTTCTGAGTTGATACCGAAGGTGTGATCCTCCTGATTATGATTAGCATCCTGGAGACTCGTGTGCTATATATCATTGCAATAATGCGACATAAGCCGAAGCAAACATAGCCGTGCTCAAAGCCGTGTCATCATAATGGTGGAGGCCTTGCGTAACTGAGGAACAGTCTGCATCTGATGTGGTCACTATCAGAGCAAATTAATCCAGCATGCGACCCGCTGACTCCAATCACCATGATTGACAACTATTCACGTCACAATCCTCAGTTCAACGTCTTCCTCGTTGAGAATGATCGACTCTTTAAAAAAACGGCTCAAAAACCAAAATATTGGGCGTTCAGAAATTTTTGAACACCGTTGATCGGATTAGGTTTTCCAAAATTTCCAAAATTTTCCAAAACTATGCAAAACTGTCAATTTTTCAAAATTTTTACAACTCTCGATTTTTTTCAAAATTTTCCAAAATTTAAAATTCCTCAAACTTTTAACATTTTTCACAATTTTCAATTTTTCAAAACTGTGCCAAAATTTTTAAATTTTCAAATGTTCCAAATTTTCGAAATTTTCGAAATTTTCCAAATTTTCGAAATTTTCCAAATTTTCCAAATTTTCGAAATTTTCCAAATTTTCGCAATTTTCGAAATTTTCGAAATTTTCAAAATTTTCGAAATTTTCGAAATTTTCGAAATTTTTGAAATTTTCGAAATTTTCGAAATTTTCGAAATTTTCGAAATTTTCGAAATTTTCGAAATTTTCGAAATTTTCGAAATTTTTGAAATTCTCAAAATTTTCGAAATTTTCGAAATTTTTAAAATTTTTAAATTTTTGGAAATTTTCAAATTTTCGAAATCTTCGAAATTTTCGAAATTTTCAAATTTTCGAAATTTTCGAAATTTTCGAAATTTTCGAAATTTTCGAAATTTTCGAAATTTTTGAAATTTTCGAAATTTTCAATTTTTCCAAATTTCCAAATTTTCCAAATTTCCAAAATTTCCAAAATTTCCAAAATTTCCAAAATTTTCAAAATTTCCAAAATTTCCAAAATTTCCAAAATTTCCAAAATTTCCAAATTTCCAAATTTTTAAACATTCAAATTTTGCAAATTTTCAAAATTTTGCATTGGTGGCCATGCGGAAGGGAAAGTCTCCCTTTTCTCTTTCGCTCACACTTGAACGCATCATCTCTCGAGTCTGTCCCCCCAGTCTGAGATCTCCCTTGTCCCCATGGCCTCCACTCATCCTTTTTTTCTTCACAACTTGCCCCTTCTTTCTGCTCATCCACGTGCCCCAAGCCCCTCTTTTCAGTGTCTGCAAAACGCTCAGTATACGTACATTAAAGTCCAACGCGTTTTCGTGTGCATGTAAAGTACCAAACACAGACTGCATGTGAAGGACGAGACAGTACCGCGTAAACACTAGAACGACTCTGTACAGTCGGACTAGTCCTCGGCAATACGGTTTTCATTCAATAAATCAGTAATTGAAATTTTTCAAAAATTCTGCAAAATTCATTTCAATTTTTTTGAATTCCCAATTTTTTCCAATGTCTGATATTTTTCAAATTTTCCTTTCTGAAATTTTCAAAATTTTCAAAATTTGCAAAATAATAATTTTTTTTTTATTTTTCGAAATCGCCAAAATTTCAATTCTATTTTTTTCAATTTTTAGAAAACTTCTCATAACACTTTAAAAAAATGGTTTAGTGTAAATTGAAAGGCTTGATTTGCACATCGACACAAGTTCAATTCGCAATTTAATCAAATCAGTGAAAACATTTACGAGAATTTGAAATGTCCTCGACCGCACGTATGTTGATCGGTAGACATGAGCTCGTTGGACACACAACTGGCAACTGCGGTTACCTCCACGGCCATATCAGCAGTACGCCTACGTATCCAAAACCGCGAAGTATAGTTGAATTGAGTCGGTACTGTACGTAAAACTCGACAACTGTGGTTTTCCATTTCGCGACCTAAAACGTACGTCTGTTGTGCTTAGAAAAAAAAAAAAAAAATTGTGACAAGTGCAGATAATTTGAGGTCCCTTCCTTCGTGAGTTGGACCGATGGACCGGAAGTTTGCACACACACAGACACACAAATGCACCCGTAGATCGTCCGTTCCGAAAACTGATTGTATTGATTTGTTCCGCAACATTATGCAATATCTCACTAACTATGCGAGCTACCGGAAAAACTCATACGACCTAAAATATGCATTTTGACAGGTGGACCAACTTTTGTTATACACATTTTTTTGTGGCTCCAACGGTTCTCCCGGTAGAGCGTTATAAACGTTAGAATAGTTTATGGGAATAAACGCTATGGAGGGATTTTCACCAAAATCTAATCAGAGAGAGCTCGCGGGGCGCTTGGATTGCGACCTCAGTTTCAATCGAATGCTCCGTTGGTGAGGAACACAAGCATACACACACATACATACACACACACATACACCATACACCATCGCAAAAAGATGCAAAATCATTGGGGCGGTTATAGAATATGAAGATATGATGATTGCGACTTTTGACTCGTCTCCATTCAATTAACTAATGGAGATAGAGAAAAAAGCTATATATAGAAAACATCCCTCGTTTCATGACGAATCATTTAGGTCCTATGGATCATAACGCTATGTGTGATACTTTTTGCAAAAATGGGCGTTGAATGTCGGATTGAATGCAAACTCGCCTCCCCCCCCCCCCCCCGTTACATACGAACTGTAATACCTTGTAAAATATTGGAAATACGAGGGAAAGCCATAAAACTTGACTGATGGAATTTTTCATGGTAAATATTTTTCGTTATCACAATCAGCCTCTATGGCCAACCCTTTACTAGAAAAATTGCGCGGGTCGCGGGTCGCGTGCCCGCGCTCACTGTCCGCCGTATGCTCCACCTCCATTTGCTCGTAAACTACGAAAGTTGGAAGAAAAAGTTATTAAGATAAAATGTGCATTTTGATACAAGGAACAACTTTTGTTTCAACTTTTTTCCTCCATCGCTACCGGTTTTCGAGATATTTTGTTATAAACAAAAAACACACCACTTGTGTTTCAACCAAAATCCTTTTAGATCCATCAACTATTTTTGATTTTTTCCCAACCGGTATAGTAAAAATTACTAGATCCCAAGAAAATTGTATAAATACGGAAAAAAATTGTTTGGAAAATATGGAGAGAATAATTCGCTCCAGAAAAAAATCACGACAGTTTAAAAAAAAATGAAAAAAAAAAAGTTAAAAAAAAAACAGAAATGAGAAATATGGGAAAAAAGTTTAATTAAGTGAAAAAATTTGTGGTTTTGTGAATGTGTTAGTGCAAAGTGTCAAATAGTGCTAAAGGAAAATTGCAAATGGAGAAATTAGTGATCAAGCCCTGACGGGTCGCGCGCACTTGGTCCGCTTGTTCATCATCAGGGACCAACTTTGTTGGAAGAGAAAAGTGAAAATTGTAGAAATCCTTAAAGTGAAATTGCTCCGTAATTCACTTTTTTTCCATACGAGTTCATTCAATTTTTCCCTAGAAAGCGCTTCGTCAATATTCAGAATGACGGAAACAGCTGAGCCCTCTCGAAAATTCAAGAAATAACTCGAGCATTCACCACCGCGATAAACCCGGCCATTCTACCTGAAATTAAACGACACATGTGCTACCTCCATTGCGGGGGCTCCTATTCGCTATGGTAGGATCGACAAGCGCTCGACATTTCGCTGATATACGGGCGTCAGTCGGGTCATTGGCACCTGCATGTGATTCGGAATTTCATCCACTCCCACCCCCTTAGTTCATCCCCAATTCTCGATTATTGAACGGGTATATATGAAAGAAATGGGAAAGTGATTCGTGATTTTGAAATTGTGATTCACGAATTTACAATTGCGTATCACCATTTTGAAATTGTGAATCACTACTTTGAAACTGGAAATCACTATTTTGAAATTGGGAATTACTGGTTTGAAATTGGAAATCACTATTTTGAAATTGTGAATCACTATTTTGAAAGTGTGAATCACTATTTTGAAATTGTGAATCACTATTTTGAAATTGTGAATCACTATTTTGAAGGTGTGTATTACTTGTTTGAAATTGGAAATCACTATTTTGAAATTGGAAATCACTATTTTGAAATTGGGAATCACTATTTTGAAATTGGAAATCACTATTTTGAAATTGTGAATCACCATCTTGAATCGGGTTTACGATTTTGAAATTGAAAATCACCATTTTGAAACTGTGAATCACTATTTTAAAATTGTGAATCACTAATTTGAAATGGGAAATCACTATTTTGGAACTGTGAACCACTATGTTGACACTGTGAATCACCATTTTGAAATTGTGGATCACCTTTGAAATTGTGAATCACTATTTTGAAAATGTGATTTTGTGATTCACAATTATGATTTTCGACATTTTTCACATTTATCAAACTTAAAAAAAAAATTTGTGAATTTTCACGAATTTAGATATTTTATCACTTTTTTGTCTACTATACACCAATATCCTCAAACTCTCCATAATTCACGGAATTGAATGATGTAATCTTGCGAAATCCTCAAATACCGCTAAGTTAAATCGCATGGAACTCCAGAATTTGGCTCGAGATTTCTCACTCCTAATGGATGGAATTTATCGACTGATTTCCCAATCCCAACGAATTCTCGGAACTTTAATTTTCGTAATTAGCGGTTCCTCCAGTATCATCCGAAATTGTTGGAATACGTTGGTCCAGTAATTCAGCCCTGGAAAAGTTTTCATTTTCAGGGAAAAATGAAGACCAAACATTCCTATAGTTTAATCTCGAATATTCGGGCTTGGTCAAACTCTTCGACCCAGCGATCTCTGCTTTTTCAAAAATTTCGAATTTCTGAAAATTTCCAACTCCTAAAAGTACTTTTTCTTTCATCCCCAAATTTTTTAACCCTTGCAAAATTTCGAAATTTTCAAAAAAATTTTCTGGTCAGTCTTGCACATCTCAACCCTTCCAGAGGAGTCAAAAAATTGCGAGACCGAAAATTCCTGTCATTTAATCGCGAATATTCGAATGGAGCCGAGTAGTTGGACCAAATGTTAACACATGGTTGGCGACAATGTAGCTCGTAATCAAGCGTTACTCATTCGGTAGAAATCACTGTAGGGTAAACGAAACTCGGGCATTTTGGTCCACGCGCGGTTGTCAGTACAGTGGATTTGTTTGGGAATCAACTGGGAAATGGCGGGCTTTCAGGCTCTCTTCGATTAATACTACCCACACATTATTTAGTTATCTATCGATTTTTCCCGCTTTTATTCTCCTCCCCCCTCCCCCTCCCCTGACAAAAATTTCTAATTTTTTTTTTTATTTACAGTGCTGAAACCTATATACTATATATACTATATATACTATATATACTATATATACTATATATACTATATATACTATATATACTATATATACTATATATACTATATATACTATATATACTATATATACTATATATACTATATATACTATATATACTATATATACTATATATACTATATGTACTATATATACTACATATACTATATATACTATATATATACTATATATATGACATATATAGTCAACTGGAATTTATGGAACTTTCGAAATTCCACTAAAAAAAAAATGTATTGCAACTTCCGTCCCAAAAATCTCTTTCAAATAATTTCTAAAATCGCGGGCAATTGACGTCAACTAATTCGCAGTGGCACATATAAAACTTTCTTCTTCACGCACGAATAAAAACCGAATCTCGACTCGATCACGTCCGCTACTCGTTCCACACGAAGTCGAGCGTAGAATCAGTGGAACTCCAAAACCCCGGAATAAAATAAAAAAGGTGGGGGAAAAAAATGATGAACCACGATCTGTCACGACTTCCAACTTATACCGAACTTTTATCGAGCTCCCCGAGGCAAAAAGAGAAATTTATTGATAACTGTATCCGGTCCGGGCGCGCTACAACCCGCGAATCAACGGGAACATTTTTCCACCGCAACAGAAGGCAAGTCCGTGGTAAAAGTTGGGTGTTTTTGCATTCTACGGAAGGGGAGGAACTTGGATAATTTTTCTTGCGATTTTCTTTCTTGAAGTTCAGGAGCCATGTTTTATTGCATTTGGTAGGTGCAGGGAGATGGTCAATAGATTTCGACGGTCTCCAATTTTTGACATATGGGACATTTTTGACGTTTAGGAAAGTTTTTGAAATTTTTTCATTCTTTGAAATTTCTGGATTTTTTTGAATTTTTGAAATTTTTGAAACTTTTGAAATTTTTGAAATTTTTGAAATTTTTGAAATTTTTGAAATTTTTGAAATTTTTGAAATTTTTGAAATTTTTGAAATTTTTGAAATTTTTGAAATTTTTGAAATTTTTGAAATTTTTGAAATTTTTGAAGTTTTTAAAAATTTTGAAATTTTTGAAATTTTTGAAATTTTTGAAATTTTTGAAATTTTTGAAATTTTTGAAATTTTTGAAATTTTTGAAATTTTTGAAATTTTTGAAATTTTTGAAATTTTTGAAATTTTTGAAATTTTTGAAATTTTTGAAATTTTTGAAATTTTTGAAATTTTTGAAATTTTTGAAATTTTTGAAATTTTTGAAATTTTTGAAATTTTTGAAATTTTTGAAATTTTTGAAATTTTTGAAATTTTTGAAATTTTTGAAATTTTTGAAACTTTTGAAATTTTTGAAATTTTTGAAATTTTTGAAATTTTTGAAATTTTTGAAATTTTTGAAATTTTTGAAATTTTTGAAATTTTTGAAATTTTTGAAATTTTTGAAATTTTTGAAATTTTTGAAATTTTTAAAATTTTTGAAATTGTTGAAATTTTTGCAAAATATCAAATGTAGAGAATTTTCAATAGCTGATGTAATTTCATTGAAAAGTGATGAGATTTTTAACTTTCAACAAAAGTTAAGGGGAGTTCACTCATCTCGTGCCACTACTCCGTTACAGAACTCAGATGAGCGTTAGATACTAATAATTGAACGGTGGGACCTGTTCGATCACTGATCAGCCGGGCATGAGGTTCGATGACGAACCATTAATGTCATTATCGGCTCATGATCGGATATCACATGACCCCGGTGCACTCCAGCATCACTGAGCGCTCGTTATTATACGCCCAGTAGATTTTGATGGATTCATCACTACGTACACTGCATTAGTGCAACATAAATCTACTACAAGATTCGCATGATTCCCATAAAAATACAATTTTTTTTTGCAAATCCCCAAAATTCCAAAATTTTCTTTTTATTTCCAAAATTTCCAAAAAACTTTTTTTATTCCGAAAATTTCCGAAAAAAAAATGTTATTTCAAAAATTTCCAAAAAACATTTTTAATTTTGAAAATTTCCAAAAAATTTTTTTGATTTCCATAATTTTTTTTTATTTCAAAAGTTTCCAAAAATTTTTTGATTTCGAAAATTTTGAATTTTTTTTTTATTTCGAAAATTTTGAAAAATTTTTTTGATTACCAAATAACTTCAGGTCCCAAATCCAAAAAATCCAGAACTTGAGGTCCTCCTAAAATTTCAAATATCGAGAATCTTGAGTTGGTCGTTCCATTCTGTTGCACAACTTGTATTTTCAAATCTCCGAGTTTGCGGTAGTTTCCCATTCACCGAATGAGCACTCCACAAAACACCAAAATTCTTCACGAGCAGTCGTATCCAGGCCTCTTCAACCCAGACTTTCCCTCAAAATAGCTCATAAAAATTCGCCCGTCGCGACAAACCGCCCTTTCAAGGTCTCCAGTAACAAGGGTCTCACAGACCGATTGTTACAGCCACAATTATACATCATTAACAAATACCCCTTTCTTTGATGTGTGAGCACGTGGCTGCCTGGGCAAATGAGGGAACCGTAGGCCGCGCTCTCGAGCTAATCGATATCTCGAATCTTGGACTCGAACATCTCCACAAATTTTCACATTTAATTTTTCTAAATGTTTGAAATTTTCGAAATTTGGAGCTTTTACGAAAAATTGTGATTTGTGGTTTTTACAACCCCTCCCCTCCCCTCCCCCCCCCCCCCCCACTTCGCCCTTTCATGCGATTGAGTCCGACTTTCGCCATTTAGACCATCGTATGTGTAAACACAGGCGCTACAATGGCGGGAGCCTATGATGGAACCCACCCACCCCTTCCCCCCCCCCTGCATTGGGTCAGGTTGTCGCCCGGCCTTGCAATCTCATGAGTACCTTTAGCGTAGTAGGCGGATACTCGACCCACTACACTAAAAGCCCAAGTGTGTGTGTGTGAGTGGGTGGGTGAGTGGGTGGGTGGGTGGCTGGCTGGCTGGGTGAGTGGGTGGTTGAGTGGCTGGGTGGGTGGGTGGGAAAATCCGGAAGCTGTCCTTCCCACATGAACATCCACATATATATTACATACGCATCCTATAAATTTTCAAATGGACCAATTGCCTCCTCCAAATTGCAACGCAGTATCACATGCATTAAATTATTTACAAATTTTTAACTCCCCCCCCCCCCCCCCGCCCCCAATTAAAATTATTGTCCGCAAAATGGCTTGTCCGGATATACAAGCATTAATATGAATGAAATCCGTGAAAATGGATTTTTAATTAAAAATTTATTCTCTCTGCCTAAACGGTTAAACAATTTAAGTGGGCAATTATTTGAAGAACCCGAGCAATGCGATTAAATCTACTGGTGGTAAATGGGCTTTAAGTGGTGGCGCTGGGAGTTGATTTTAACGCACACTAGTTTTATGGTATGTCATTTGTAATGTAAATAATTTAAACGTTGTATTCATAATCCTGGATACAGGGTGTCTAGACTTAGGGTATGGCAATGCTGACAATAGTGGTATATAAGTACTTGGTAACCGGATGCCAACGTGGGCGTTAGACGCGGTTTATCGGCCTTGCGCTGGACAGTGCGCTTCATTTTATTCAGTGTATCCGGTTTTATCGGTGCCTCTATTGATTCATGAGACCAAAACGAGCCTGAACGCTTATTTATTCATGGGGGATTTAGCAACGGGGTGTAATTAAAGACGAGTTTCCTTTTTTTTTTGCGAGACGAATAGTTTTGCTTTTTTTGAACGAAAATTGAAGTAGTGGTCTGAGCGGGTGTGACTCTGCGAGTGCAGGCAATAGTTTACCACATGTAATTTACGATTGAGATTATTTGTCCATAAGGTGTTGTAAGAATGTTATACACACACAAACACCCACCCACCCGCCTTCATCCACACCCATCCACACTCACCCACCCACCCATCCACACTCACCCACCCACACATCCACACTCATCCATCCACCCGCATTCATCCACTCATCCATCCACCCACATTCATCCACCCACCCACACTCATCCACCCACCCACACTCAACCACCCACCCACACTCAACCACCCACCGACCCACCTACCCCCCCCCACCCATCCACACTAACCAAGCCACCCACCCACCCATCCACACTCACCAACCTACCCACCCACCCACACTCACCCACCCACCGACCCACCTATCCCCCCCCCCCCACCCATCCACACTAACCAACCCACCCACCCACACTCACCCACCCCCACCCACCCACCCCCACTCACCCACCCACCCATCCACAGTAACTAACCCACCCACCCACCTATCCACACGAACCAACCTACCCACCCACACTCACCCGCCCACTCACCTACACCATAAAATGAAGCAGCAAGGCCGGACGGGAACCTAACCCCTCGTACGCCTCCCATGGTGTCATAGCACATGGGTTTCTGGAGGTTTACCCTGTTCTTAGAAATCCCGCCCGATTTCTAAAAGTCAAACGGCGAAAGTCGGCCAGATGGATGGGTGTCCAATACTCCCTACTGAAGGAACTAAAGAGCAACTTTGGAGTACGATTGAGAGGCGTGAAAATTTTGTTTGATGTTAGAGATGCTGTGGTCCAAAGTGAAGCCAAGTAATACACTCGAAAAAAAAAAATTGTCACGCACAGTGGGGGGGGGGGGGGGGAGGGGGAGAGAGCGGTTGCTGCCTCACGCCCGAGTAATGGAAATAGCTATTTTCAACGTCATTCCCGAATTTAGGAAGATCTGTCGCAAATTTTCGACAAGCTCAAATTGTCTTCTCGGCTCCATTAGCCATTGCATTTTCTCGATACTCGCGGGGGTGAGATCCACTAGAATATTCAGGTCCCACGCGCCCTCATTCCCGTACCTCTCCCAGTTGACATGTCATTATCGACAGGAGGGGATGTGTCATTGTGATCCATTTACCCATAAAACATGTAAAACTCCAGAACAGGCAGAACTAGGCCGTGAAACAATTGCACAACTGCCTTGTGCTACCTTGTAGCTGGGCTCGCTCCATTCGCTCGTGCCAGTAAGGGCGCGATCATCACCGGACACTCGCGCGAAGATTTCATCAGCTGTGTTTATTATTCCTAATTTTTTCCATAGAGTAAGTTGCAATTCCGCGGTATGAGGTTAATGGGGCGTTATTGTTAGACAACCTTGGAGCATTTCAGTGACTTCACACGATTGGAAAAAATATTGAAAATTGGGGAATTGGCGGAATTGAGAAATATTTTAAAAATTGAAGATTGAAAATTCAATTTTAAAATTAGCCAAAATTTGAAAACTGAAAAAAAATTGTGAATCAACAAAAACTTTTGGCGAAACGGTGAATAATCCAAGAATGTCGACTCGTGAGTGTGTGTGTGTGTGTGTTTCACAGTAACGTTGAAGCAATTTTCAAAATTCATTCAAAAAATTCCAAAATTTTGGAAATGGATTTTTTTTGCAAAATTTGGAAAATTGAAGTTTTTTTTGCAAATTCCAAAAGTTTTACCAAAAAATTAGACGTTTTGAAGATTTGATTTTTTTTGGGAAATTTCAAAAATTCCGAATTTTGAAAATTCCAAAAATTCGATTTTTTTGTTATTCAAGTCGCTGAAGTAAACTGTCGCCAGATTTTCCAATTCACTTTTTTTTTCAATTCAATTGACGCTATTTGTGATGGTGTCGATGCGCTTGTGTCAGAGCCAACGTGAAAATCCAGTGAAGCGTATAGCACAGCCACTCGATTTACCCAACAAATGCTACTATTATTCGGTGAAGCTTTGGATACGTACGATTGGTCACGTTTTTCCATGGAGGTCAAGCCCTTCCCCGTCTATTCGCGTTACAATCGCAGTAACAATTTTACCCTTTCGTGTAGGGGGTTGATCAACCCCCCACCCACTACCCCCCAGGTACTTCACACGGTAATACTGCGGTCATGAAGCCGTACAATTCAATCGAAGGGGAAAAATCGGTTCAGTACATTTTTATTCGGGTCCATCCTATTATGACGTGGATTGAGGAAATTGATATTTAATGGAAATTAATAGAATACTTTGAGATTTTAGAATTTTTGAAATTTTCTGACATTTTTGACAGTTTTGGCAGTTTTGACAGTTTTGACATCTTTGAAATTTCTGACATTTTTGACATTTTTGACATTTTTGACATTTTTGACATTTTTGACATTTCTGACATTTTTGACATTTTTGACATTTTTGACATTTTTGACATTTTTGACAGTTTTGACACTTTTGACAGTTTTTACATTTTTGATATTTCTGAAATTTTTGAGATTTTTGGCATTTGTGACAGTTTTGACATTTTTGACATTTTTGACATTTTTGACATTTTTGACATTTTTGACAGTTTTGACACTTTCGACAGTTTTTACATTTTTGATATTTCTGAAATTTTTGAGATTTTTGGCATTTGTGACATTTTTGACATTTTTGACATTTTTGACATTTTTGACATTTTTGACATTTTTGACATTTTTGACATTTTTGACATTTTTGACATTTTTAAAAAAATTGCCATTGGTGATTTTTCTGTGAACTTTTTTGACAATTTTGATATCGAAAATTTTTCAACTCCTCAATGTTTTGGTGGTTTCGTGTTTTTAAAATTTTTTAATATCGTCTGGAATTGTGGAAAGTGCTAAAATTGTTGAAATGGAAATTTGAAATTTTTGACATTTCTGATATTTTTCAATATTTGTCATTTTTATAATTTTCAAAATGCTTTAAATTTGCCAAATTTTCCAATTTTTTCAATTTGTCAAAAATTTTCGTATTTTTCAACTTTATCAGATTTTCCAAAATTTTCCACCTTCAACCTCTTGAAATTCCCTCTCACCTTCAATATTTAGCACTTATTTTGATCGCTGCGGGAATCCGTTTATATCGTACTTCTCTTCCGTGAAAAATCCCCAAAATCCTTTTCCGACGTTCCACTTTTTCCTCAAATCACGTCAAGCATTTACCCGGTATTTTATTAGCTCCAGGGTACAGGCTCGTATAAACTCCCTCAGCAAAGGGGTAAAACCTTGAAAAAACACGGAAATCACTTCCCGTAAATTCCCATGACATTCTTATGTACAGAAAAAAAATTATTAAATAAACATGCCTCGTTTGGTCGGAAAATTCGACTAAAAAAATAAAAACTTTGTCCAATTTTGCTGTTATTTTTTCAGAACGTTTCTTTGAAATTTTGACCTTCAAAATTTTCAAAAGTCTCTTTAAAATTTTTATTAATATTTTGAATTTTCAATGTTGCTATTTTTGAGTTATACAATTTTTTAAAAAATTATTCCCCGAAAATCAAAAAGGTCCCAATATAGAGACGTACCTAAATGAATTCATAGCAAACTCCTTGACAGTATGCAATTTCACGTCAAATTCGGAGACACTCGCGGAATGCTTCATTCATTACTTGTCTTATTTTTTCCGGCTCTACGTGCAATATTGTGCTCAACTGTGGCAGGAATCATTCTGATATTTTGGATGTTTTCTCGCCATTGTGCTTCTTCGAAAATTCTTTCATGGGTGCAAATTCGTGAACTATTTCAAATTCTTCAAATTTCTATTACTGTTTGCGAATTTGAGAAACTCACAAAATTTTGGATATTTCTCAAATGTTCAATTTTTTTAACTTTTTGTTGTGGGAATTATTGGAGAAAATTTTTTTTCACGTTTACATAGCCACCCACCCACATTCACCTACACTTGATCACCCACGGCCATATACACCCAGTTACCCACCCACTGAGCCACCCTCCCCCACTTACACACAATTACCCACCCACTTCCACATACCCACAGTTACCCTCCCCCCACACCCACCCACTCACCTCCCCCCACACCCACCCACCTCCCACCACACCCACCCACTCACCTCCCCACCACACCCACCCACTCGCCTCCCCATCCGCCCACTCACCTCCCCACCCACCCACTCACCCCGACCCACACACAGATTCATCCACCAACATACATACACACACATACACACACACACATACACGCACACACACCAACACACACATACACCAACACACACATACACCAACGCACACATACACCAACACACACACACACACACACAGTGTCTTGCAAAGAACGTGTAGACAGCTAGACATCGAGAAAAGTCAAAAGTCAAGAATATTTTAGGTAGCCTTGCTTTGATCAATTTGACCAAAATTCTTGACAGAATGCAATCTCGCAGCCAATTTGATATTCATATATATTGTTTTTTTTTTTGCCTCCGGTTGTGACTGCGTACAACATATAATTCACCTATACCGAGAATCCTGTCAATGGACCGCTTGAAGAATCACTCGGATATGCGGAACAATTGGAGATTCATTTGCCGATGCTGGAGAGTAAATCTCGTACAGTCAAATTCAAACTTGCACAAAGTTGATTGCGTTTGTTCTGGCTTCGTCTGTTTCTTCCACATCTCCGCGAATGCGTGCAGCAATACCGATGAACCTATGCAATATTTGCACTACTTTCTGCAGATTCAATCACGAGTGCATCACCTTTGGCTCTTGACTCAACGTGAAACGTGAAGCATATGTACACACAGTGATTTTTTTTTGAAAAGCTTTCAGCATGGTCTCTAAAACCACCCCTCACCCTACCCGCCCCCCTACCTCCCAATTACTCGAAATACACCCCACCCCTCGCCCCCCCCCACCACCCACCGGGCTTTCCCGATTCCTCAAAGTACACCCCACCACCCATCACCCCACCTGCCCACCTACCTCTCCAGTACTCAGAATGCACCCACCACCCTCTACCCCCCGCGGTCTCCCCCCACCCACCTCCCTTCCCAACTGCTCAAAGTACCCCCACCCGCCCACTTAGCTCTTAATTACTCCAAATAAACCCCACCACCACCCCCCCCCCCTCCCTCCCACCGGCTTTCCCGATTCCTCACAGTACACCCCACCACCCATCACCCCACCTGACCACCTACCTCCCAAGTACTCAGAACCCACCACCCTCGACCCCCCACGCTCCCCCCCCCCAACCCACCTCCCTTCCCAACTTCTCAAAGTGCACCCCACCAGCCCACTTACCTCTCGATTACTCAAAATAAACCCCAATACCCGCCCCCCCCCCCCACCGCCCACCCACCGCCGTTCCCGATTCCTCAAAGTACACCCTACCACAGGTCACACCACCTGACCACCCACCTTCCAAGTACTCAAAATGCACCCCACCACCCTTCAACCCCGCCCCCCCCCCCTCCCCAACCCACCTCCTCAGAGGACACCCCAAAACCCATCACCCTCCCACCGACTTACCTCTCAGTTCCTCAAAATGCACCCCCCCCCCCTCACCCCCCCCCCCCCCAACGTGATACTTCCTGGTTATACACTCCCCTCAATTTTTCGTGCATTCTCAATCTGAGCCACTGACACTCATGTTCATGCCATTCGTCAAACTGCCAATACAGCATAGCAATGAAGAATATCAAGTGGACCAGCGTTATCAAGCCGTTCTAGTGGTCTCGTATTAACTCCAAAGGATTTAAAGATTTACCTTCCGTGATAAATGGCCCTCACCCCGAGAAAGCGTTATGGTCTGTAAATTCCTGGGGAAAATTCCACCGTAGAGATTACCAGTGGTCCGGAATTTCAATTTCTGGTACTGGATATTTGCCACTCTCAGAATTTATCAAATCCACAAATATTCTCAAGGAATCCCTTTGACCGGGCGCTCAGCAGTCGGTAGGAAAATATGAGTCAAGTTTATTTCAAGTTTGGTACCAACTCTCAGAAAACTTTTATTTATCCATCTGTTTATAATTTCTTGAAAATATAATCAGGATAAGTTTCAAGAATCTGTGATTTTTTCACATTTTTTAATGTTGAGATTTTTTGGTGGGGAGGTGAGTGGGTGGGTGGGGAGGTGAGTGGGCGGATGGGGAGGCGAGTGGGCGGGTGAGTGGGTGTGGTGGGGAGGTGAGTGGGTGGGTGTGGGGGGAGGTGAGTGGGTGGGTGTGGGGGGAGGTGAGTGGGTGGGTGTGGTGAGGAGGTGAGTGGGCGGGTGGGTGGTTGTCGGGGGGAGGTGAGTGGGTGGGTGTGGGGTAGGTGAGTGGGTGGGTATAATGAGAGGTGAGTGGGTGGGTGTGGTGAGGAGGTGAGTGGGCGGGTGGGTGGTTGTCGGGGGGAGGTGAGTGGGTGGGTGTGGGGTAGGTGAGTGGGTGGGTATAATGAGAGGTGAGTGGGTGGGTGTGGTGAGGAGGTGAGTGGGCGGGTGGGTGGCTGTGGTGGGGAGGTGGGTGGGTGGCTGAGGCAGTCGGGTGTCATTTCAGGAGTTAGTGGGATACAATGACAAAAACGTACCATTTCTTTACTACAAACTTCACAGACAATTTTTTCTACAATATTCCAGACATTTTTCCTCATTAAAAAAAATAATTAGCAACCCGATACTCCTCCGGAATTTTTAATCATCCAATATCTACACGCAAAGCCCATATCCCACGGAAATTCCAAATTCAATCCTTACGTGTATGCCTAGTCTTTGTAAACGTTCGCTGATGAAATTCCCTTTGTACATGTGCCAGGGCTCGTCCTCTCTCAGTTTGATTGATAGAGATAACGTTACTTGGCCGTCGGCGTTGCTCCAATTGGAGGAGAAAGCCCAGTGCTCACTCGATGTAACAATAGCCGCTTTACCGTGAGACTATCGTTTCGTATATCAAAAATTGCTGAACCATTGGGGGATATTAATAACAGGGGTTCCCTGAATTCTGATTTTTCCAATTTTTTTTTTCAGTCTTGACAATTTTTTTGTCCAAATTTGGGGAATTTTGGAAAAAAATTTGGTGGGCTTCTAAAATGTTGGAAAGATTTTTTGGTGAATTTTCAAAATTTGGCAATTTTTTTTGGAATATTCCGGGAGAATATTTTAGCAGAAAGAAATCCATCGAGAAAAAAAAATAGATTAAAAAAAAAAAATTGGAAACAAATCCATTTTTCGAAATAAAAAAAAAGAAAATTTGGAATTTTTAAATGTTACAAATTTTCGAAAACTTGTGTTGAAAACTGGAAAATCTCATGAAACATCATTGAAGCCTGATATGCATTCTCTCACGTGAATATTGTGCACACGTGACCGAGACTCGGAATTTGCCCACGAGGCACATGGGCTCCAGGAGATAACGGGAGGACTCGAGTGTGTACTTGGGGCGTATGCGCTGATGTCAGCTGAAGTGCATAAATGAAATTCTGATAATGCCGGCGTAATTTTCTCCATTAACTGTATCAGTGTGTTAACGGCGAACTGGACGACGGTATTATCGAAATATGGGAAAACTCTTTTCACGTCTGTGTGCCCGACATTGTAACACATAAGCCGATTTTCATCCTGAGGATTCACCATTTTTCAGGGCCAGTCCCATTTAATATGTACTTTTTTCCACAAATCGGACATTTCCAAGAGCATATTCTAAATTATGAAATCAATTTTTCCCAACTTTTCGCTAAAACAATTTTCTTCTTATGCCAAGTTTCAAAATTTTTGAAAATGTTAATTTTTGAAGTCTCAAAAATTACGCGAAAATTGCAAGCTTCTAAAATTAAAAAAATACATATTTAGGAATTTCAACTTTTTTTCAAAATCAAAAAACAAATTAAAAATTGACAAAATAAAAATTTTGAATTTTTGACAATTTAAAAAAAAATGAAAATTAAAAAAAAAATGAAAATTAAAAAAAAAATGAAAATTAAAAAAAAAATGAAAATTAAAAAAAAAATGAAAATTAAAAAAAAATGAAAATTAAAAAAAAAATGAAAATTAAAAAAAAAATGAAAATAAAAAAAAATGAAAATTAAAAAAAAAATGAAAATTAAAAAAAAAAACATTTCATGTACTCTTCATATGGCATTAATTTGATAATTAAACAGGGGACTTTCCACCCCCATTGATTATCAATTTCAAATAATGCAATACCAATTCCAAAAATTCCGTAACTCCCGAATATTCCAATTAACTTTTATGTTCTTACCGGCGATTCCAATTTTCCGTCCTATTGAAATTGGCTCAATTATTAAAATCCCGAAGCTGCGTCTGCTGTGGGATTAAATTAAGCCGTAATTATTGTTAATCGAAGTACATGATTTCAATCACCATTAGTGCGAACGATCCTTAACTGGTGATTGGCCCGAACAACTTGAACCTGAATCATATTGTTTTGAAAAATAAAATATATATATCTAGCAAAACAAAAAAAAACATGTGCAATCATAGCGAAAAATTTCACAAAAATTTTGAAACGAAAATACCTGTTCCGAAATTATCCGCAAATTTTCAGATTGATGGGAAAATTTTTCTGAAAATGGACAAATGGTTTTAAAAAATGGATTTCGAAATTTTGTAAAAATGAAATATTTTTGAATTTTCCCGTATTTATATATATATACATACATATCTATACATATATAGATACATATATATATACATATACATATACGTATACATATACATATGCATATACATATATATATACATATACATATACATATACATATACATATACATATACATATACATATACATAGACATATACATATACATATACATATACATATACATATACATATACATATACATATACATATACATATACATATACATATACATATACATATACATATACATATATATATACATATATATATATATATATGTTTTCAAAAATTATATGTAAATGTATAGTCGAAGGAAAACTATAAATAAATAAATAAATAAATATATGTATATATAGCATATATATAGCAAGTGGGATGGGGAATATTGCGGAAATCAATTAGTCGTCCAATCAATATCCACCGGATCAAATTCAAGATGCTCAATGTATCCCATGCACATCCAAAATCGTCACTCGGGTCCGACGGCATCGATCGCCACCCGGATGCTTAGTACCGTCCAATTTCCGTCTTCCATTGTGATCGGCGCTCTAATGATTTCTGTTATTTCCAACAGGATGTCCTTCTAGCTCATCAAATCAATTGAGCATTAATTTTATGCATTCTCGGATCAGCGGATACGATAAAATAGTCATTCGAGGTCATTAATGATGAATTCAATGAAATATGTCGGGCGACAGCTTTTCACGGGATGCGAAATTTAGCACAATAATTCCAACGAATTTTAAAAACGGAAATAGCTATATTTATATAAGCGCCCGGAATCCAAAACAAATTACGTTAAGTATGTGGACTTTTCGAAATTCAAACTTCAAAAAAAAATTGAAAAATTTGAAAAATTAAAGAAAAATTGAAAAATTTTAAAAATTTTTTAAAAAATTAAAAATTCGAAAAATTTGGAAAACTTGAAAATTTCGAGAATTTCAAGAATTTCAAGAATTTTAAGAATTTCAAAAAATTTCAAAATTTCAAAATTTCAAGAATTTTTAAAATTTCAAAATTCCAAAAATTTTAAAAAGTTCAAAAATTCCAAAATTTTTGAAAATTCCAAAAATTCCAAAAATTTCAAAAATTGCAAAAATTTCTAAAATTTTTAAAATTTCTAAAATTTCTAAAATTTCTAAAATTTCTAAAATTTCTAAAATTTCTAAAATTTCTAAAATTTCTAAAATTTCTAAAATTTCTAAAATTTCTAAAATTTCTAAAATTTCTAAAATTTCTAAAATTTCTAAAATTTCTAAAATTTCTAAAATTTCTAAAATTTCTAAAATTTCTAAAATTTCTAAAATTTCTAAAATTTCTAAAATTTCTAAAATTTCTAAAATTTCTAAAATTTCTAAAATTTCTAAAATTTTTAAAATTTTTAAAATTTCTAAAATTTCTAAAATTTCTAAAATTTCTAAAATTTCTAAAATTTCTAAAATTTCTAAAATTTCTAAAATTTCTAAAATTTCTAAAATTTCTAAAATTTCTAAAATTTCTAAAATTTCTAAAATTTCTAAAATTTCTAAAATTTCTAAAATTTCTAAAATTTCTAAAATTTCTAAAATTTCTAAAATTTCCAAAATTTCCAAAATTTTAAAAATTTCAAAAATTGTAAGAATTTGAGAAATTGGAAATATTGGAATTCATTAATTGTATAAATTCTAAAAACTATTTCAAGAAATCATCAAGAAATTTCTAAGAAGTCATATCACCTCAAAAATCAAAGAAAATTTCTACTCTGAGATCCAGTCCACCCCATCCAATATCCAAATATTAATGAATCCGAAAGTGAAACTCGAAATCAATCGAATATCCGGACTCTACAATGTTCCATATTGCAGGATCCATCAGACAACTTCAATGTAAATTTTCCCGATTAAAATTCCCCCCCTTCCACCGGAGAATTTTCTATAAACTATCATACCAATGCTCTGAATGTGTAATTTTTCTCCGCCGTTGGGCAAAATCAATATTCGTAAATCAGTTTTGTCTACCATAAATTCATTCCATAAACATAGAATATTCAACAATTCAAATCGGGAAAAAATTAGCCCATTAAAATTCGAAAACCATCAAACAATCTGAAGGGATCGATAATTAAAAAAAAAACAAATTCTTGATTTTGCTTCATTCAAAAAAAAATCGAAATCCTTCAAAACGTGAAATTGTACAAATTTCGTAAATTACAAAAATAAAAAAAAATTGAAAAATTAAAGAAAATATTTTGGATAATTGTCAAAATTTGGAAAATTGCAAAAATTTAAAACATTTGATAATTTCTCTTCTCCACTAGATCCCGCTGTAGACCACCATACCAATCTCCCACATGTGTTTTTTTCCACTGTCGACTAAAATCGATATTCGCAAATTAGTTTCCCCCTGCCATTGGTTGATTCCATAAACATCAAGTCAATTATGTAAATAAAAATAGCACACGGTGATTACGGGTGAAATTAATTTCTCGCGTTTAATCCTAAAATCATAGTCACTCACCTATATTGAAAATTTCAATACAAGCAGAAATTTTTAGTACATCGGCTTTCCAGAAATATTTTCAATAAAATATTTACAAAAAGTATTTTCAAAAAATATTTTCAAAGAATATTTTCAAAAAATATTTTCAAAAAATATTTTCAAAAAAATTTTTCAAAAAAATTTTTCAAAAAATATTTTCAAAAAAAATTTTCAAAAAATATTCCCAAAAAATATTTGCAAAAAAATATTCTCAAAAGATATTCTCAAAAAATATTTTCAAAAAATATTTTCAAAAAATATTTTCAAAAAAATTTTTCAAAAAATATTTCCAAAAAATATTTGCAAAAAAATATTCTCAAAAGATATTCTCAAAAGATATTCTCAAAAAATATTTTCAAAAAATATTTTCAAAAAATATTTTCAAAAAATATTTTCAAAAAATATTTCAAAAAAATATCTTTAAAAAATTGTTTCACCTCATACCTGATCCCATTTTCTCAAAAGAACATAAAAAAATTCAAAATAGTAACTTCCTATTTTTCGACCTCTAGAGGTAAATTTTCCACCATACTCCTTCTTACAAAAATCGCGAATAATTCCCGTTCATATTGTGAAACAGTTGACGTTTTCTCACATAGCAAAGCTCCCGTGGCGTCGCGTGTCCTGGACAGCAGCCAATATCGCCCATGTACCACGTCCCGAGCCACGTGGGACGCCTCAAATCTCCTTCGAGAATTCCCCAATGGCAGAACACCGCAGCCCGGGGAGATGAGGCAATACAAAGTGTGTCGGGCCCATGTCAATTAAGGATGTACCGCAAATCTTGAAAAATCAATTCGCGATACTCACCGAAAATTCGCGGGCATTTCATTATCTATAGAAAGCGAGGTAGTAGCCACTACTAGAAATCCATACTCATAACCGGGATTCGAACCCGGGTCTCGAATCCGGGATTTCGATTTTTCCCCCCCTCCCCCCCCCCCCTTTTCAGCAATTTCCATCAATGTCGAGAATCATCAAGGAGTCCCCGAAACACTTACCTAATGGGTAACGATGCGCACATCAACGCCCCCCGCTATCACCCGTCGATGAGCGCGCATCAGCGGCTCGTTTGGTCCAGTGTAATCATTTGCGGTCCAGCCATTGGGGATGCTGGAGCACCCAACACCCGTCCGGAGGGATTCACCCTCTGGCCACCGGTTTGTTAACAGGGGCATCCAGTTTCTCGATTCTCGTGTCCATTTCACTCAGTCACCCACCCTGACCACCCCCCCCCCCCCCCCCCCCCCACCACCACCCCCTGGACTACTGACAGTTTCGTTAATGAGTCTAATGAGCCACGTGAGATGCTTCTTGTGTACACAAATCAACGGATCAATAGGGGCATGAATAATAGGGATGGAACAGTTATGGGGAACTAATGCGTTTTCCATATCATCGTAATATGATTCTGATGTACAAAAATTTTTAATTTTTTGAGTTTAAAAATTTTACTATCACATTTTTGACAGTCTCATTTTCTGCTGAATTTCATGCGAATTTTTTTTTTTGTTCACACTTTTTTTTTATAAAATTGCTGATACTTTTTTTTTTTCATTAGACATTTCTCCAGGATGTGACACCTCTAATTTTTGACGGGCTTAGTTGACCTTTCACCTTTGCCCGAACAATATTCAAGAGACACATTTTTAATCGTGGGTGTACAGATCTTCATGTCGAGACCAGGAAACCTCCACCGTGCTAATTAATGTGTTTATTAAATATAATTGGAGAACGCTGGGTCCTGGGTGAATGCATTTGGCATCATGCCAAACGCCGAGAAGCGCTCTCATTTTTTTTCAACTCTTAAATATGCGACGTTTGTGACGAAAGTCGTTAAAAAAAATCGAGATTAACATATTGCATTAACAAATGGGAATTTTTTTTTTTTTTTTTTTCTCAATTTTCTCAATTTTTTGACTTTATTCCAATTTGTGGAACCTTTTTTTTTTTAATTTTGACATTTCCCAAAATTTTGAGATTTTTTTTCCTTTCCTATACACGGTATTCAGTACTTTCCCAACCCCCTCACCATTCAAATCCCCATAGTTGTTTCTGTCTCCCCCGCCCCCCCCCCCCCCCCCCCCCCACCACCCACCGCCCATTCAAAGAAAAGTGATCGCCCATTTCCCCTCTAAAAACCGGGTTTTAATTCCTCCGAACGAATCACACAGACCATGAATAATTCACCCGTCATTCCCTAACCGCATAAAACTTGGCCACAAGAAATGCCCTCCTCTCCGCCCCCCCTGCCCCTCCCTCACAATGCATAACAATCAAGTATCGTAAAAGCCTCATTACCATTCACTTTTTCACCCTCCATACAACACCTCCACGTGAGAGGAAAAGGCAGCACAATGTGCCCTTTACCCTCCCACCCACCCACCTCCCCCCCCCCCAACCCCCCCTTATCGTCATATTGCGGGTGCATGCCATCATGCGAACAGCGCTTAGTTACCGCGGTAATGAGGAGTATGAATGCATACACCGGAGCTAGGGCGTAACGGGGTTTCTGGAAACACCATCAAACATGGGAGCACATGTAGCAACATGTTATAGTGTGCCTCAGTGGCACTTTGCTAAAGGGGTGGTGTAGGGCAAGAAGGGTGCGGGGGGGGGGGGGGGGTGTAGTGTTAAACTTCGCTCGTCAAAATTTCTCCGCAAAAGTTGTATCTCCTTGAGCTTTTGTTTGCTTTTAACCACGAATTTTCTTGATAATAGTTGATAATTAATGAATCTCGTTAATTCGTTAATTAAGTAATTAAATCCGCAGTTTAATTAATTTATCGTTTAGCCTGGGGAGTGAGGTGAAATGGGTGGGGGGAACGATTCAAGTCGTTCTCGATGTCTTTTCGCCGAGAGGTGGAGAAGAGAGCTAGTCGGTATGTGCAGTATCATAGGGGTTTCTGGTGGTTTACCCTGCGTTTGGGAATACGATGAGCTAAATGGCGAAAGTCGGTCCCAGCATGGATGGGTGTCCAGTACTCCCCTTCGAAGATTCGCATCTTATGATCTCTTATGATGACACATTTGTTATGTGTTTTGACCGATGCAATGAACATTCCGTGTGTGCTATCGGCGGTACCCATACGATGAGTCCACATGTCGCACGCGAACCCAACCCGCCGGGGGGGGGGGGGGGAGGTGGGCTTCATAGTAGGGGCTCAAAGGTTTTCTGGGTGGTTTACTTGATGGCTGGGAAATAGAGAAGTATGGAGGAAGAGGAAGGCGCACACACACATACACACACACACACACACACCAACCCACACACACACACACACACACACACACCAACCCACTTACCCACACAGACACACACACATACATACATATACCCCCAACTAGCCCCCCCCACACACTCACATACACACACACACACACACACACGTTTTCCCAGTTCGCTCATTACAAAAATTTCGCGCAATCGGCAGCTTGAGAACTCCAATACCCAAACTTGATGGTTTTCTCCCACAATGAATGAGTGTTTCGCTAGGAAAAAGCCAGGATTGGCAAAATGGGTGCTTCTCATGCAGTGCTCACATACATACATTTCTGCAGATGGATGAGTGGGAGGGGGGTAGGGCGAAGGGGGTATATTATGCTGTTACAGAGATAGTGGTGTAGAACAGGGGCTTCGGTTACACTGTGTGTATAACGAGAAGTGCCACCGAATCATAAATATTCATGTCTTCGACTTGACGACGCTCCACTGCCACCCAAGGCTTTTACCTCAGATCCGATGAATACCCCAACCACCCACCCGCCCACCCACTCCTCCCATTCCCGAACTTGAGGGACTCAACACATTCGATAACGCGATCGTTCGGGTGGACGAGATCTCGAGAAAGTTGGACCGCTTGTGATGGCCCGGCTTTATTGCTCCACTGCATTCTGCAAATTCTCTTGAAGTAGCCTCTCTCCTGGAAACTCCCGTAATTTTCACAAGGGCCTTTTTTTGGGGGGGCGACTATGGGGAGAGTTTGGCAAGTTCTCGAGGACTTTTCAACATTTTCGCGAATTTTCCCGCGCGGACAAAAGGATTTAAATAATGGGGCACTGTAGTCGCGGATTCATTAGGGTTTTGACAGTCGCGAAGAAAATTTGGGGGGGGGGGCGAACGGGGGGTGGCGTTATGGACAGGGATAAAAAATCAATTTTAGGGGATGTTGAGAAAGTTCGCGGCTCAGGTGCGAACAATGTAACTCATTGTAGAAAATTTTGACATTCTTCAATTCCCAATTTTTTTCCATTTTTCGTTTTTGAAAATTTGACGGTTTTCGAAATTTTTCAAATTTTTGGGAATTGGGATGGATTATGAAGAAGTCGATTTTTTGGGGTTTTCAGGAGTTTTGGGAGGAGAAAGTGCAGCGAAGTTGCGGGCAACAAAAATTCGAACCCGGGTCTCTCGATTTAGTTATCGAAGCCTAGTCGACAATTTTGACATTTGAAAATTGGAATGCAATGGGAGATAGGGGAAGGAATGGGGGGAACAATTGGGGAAATTTTGAAGTCGATAAATTTCAGAGTTTTTTTCGAAAATTGACTTTTTGTAGAAGTTCCCTTGCATCCGCGCACGGTCCATTCATCTCAACTAGAGGTGATAATCAGTGATAATGATGAAGCCGAATCATTTGGGTCTGCAATGAATCATTTAGGTGATCATCATTTCTCGTTAAAGCCACCCATTAATTTCAATAGTGGCACCAGTGTTCAAAATAAAAAAGAAAAAAAAAATTGGGGAATTTTGGGGAATTTTCGGAAACCTAATAATTTGATCCCGCTGATTTATTTTTCTTCTATTTCTCAATTGAATAAAGGATCATATATCGCTCGAACAAATTTTAAACACCTGAGGCATACAAAGTTTGTTGACCATGGTCATTAATTCCTACTCAAGTCTTTCCCCTTCGATTGAAAATTCCGTGACCCAGTAGTCGTGCAAAGTAGCACTGGCAAATTCTCCCTGAATCAGCTAGTCATATAGCTGTTTAATCTCACATAGCCTAGATTGGTTGAATCCAACTGAATGGTCATTTCCAGATGAAAGCGTGCATTTGCTAATTGCTTCAATCTGTGATAAGGCCAGAATTTTGAATAGTAAATCTCGTGTGTTGTGGAGAACGGCCCTATTTGTCTATTCATGGTTCAGGAGCTTTTCAATTATTTACAAACTTTGCGCAACAATTTTTTTCAATTTATCACAATTCGTTCAAAAATTTAGGAAATTTTTTTTTTAGCTGTGCATAATTTTACAGAAAGACAGACACACACACACACACACACCCACTCACTCACACACACACACCCAGCCACATCCATTCACACACACCCACCCGCCCACCTACACATACACACCCACCCACACCTAGCCACCCACCCACCCACACCTACCCACCCACCCACACCTACCCACCCACCCACACCTATCCAGCCCCCCGCTCGCCCACCTACACCTACCCAACCGCCCGCCCACCCATCTACACCTACCCATCCGCCCGCCCACCCACCTACACCTACCCACCCATCCACCCACCCACCCACGTACACCTACCCACCCACCTACACCTACACCTACCCACCCACCTACACCTACCCACCCACCTACACCTACCCACCTACACCTACCCACCCACCTACACCTACCCACCCACCTACACCTACCCACCCACCTACACCTACCCACCCACCTACACCTACCCACCCACCTACACCTACCCACCCACCTACACCTACCCACCCACCTACACCTACCCACCCACCTACACCTACTTACCTGCCCGAACATCCACCCACCTACCCACCCACCCACCTACCGACACCTGCTTACCTGCCCGAACACCCACCCACCTACACCTACCCACCCACCCACCAACACCTACCCACCCACCCACGCACCCACCTGCCCACCCACGCACCCACTCACCTACCCATCTACCCACACACCCACACACCCAAACACACACACACACCGACCCAACCATACACACATACACACAAGTGTTCGGAATTTATCTTGACCGTCAAAAAATTCATTAATTTCTACTCCTACCTGAATTCCTGAAATCAGTGCAATTCAACGAGTGAAAAAATGCGAAAAAGAAAGAGACAGTAGTCACTTGTGTTGGCACCCCTGTCCAATAGTAACAGAGGACTAATGAGTAAGCACTGGGTGATATAATTAAAGTGGATTATCGTGGTGGTCAGACCAGGGGGGGCACTTGGCCCCGAGGTCGTGCCACCCTCTATCGACCACCGGCTTTCGAGGATGCACGCTATATCTACATATCGTACACACTGCTCGCTGATCTCTTTCACTTGGAACAGGTAAAATTCCCACTCTTTTCTTTTTTCTATAATTTTTCCCAAATTATTAAAATTTTCAGGATTTTTGAAAAAATTTGATATGTCAATTTTTTTCCGAATTTTTTTTAATTTTTACAAAATTGTAATTTCAATTTTTTTTCTAATATTTAATATGAACTGTGAACAGATGTAATGAAATAATTGCATTACGTTTTTCAAATGGAAAATTCCGATTTTCCCGAAAAGTGAAATCCACGGCGGAGACATCCTGAATCACGTTATCGGATTTCTATTTTTCCATATAAACACACTGAATAGAGATCCTTGTTTTTTTTACGTGCAAGTGAGCAAGTGAATATTTTTCAGTCAACAAATTTTTTTTCTCGAATTCTTTTTTTTTCATGCGCGGCTTTTCCCGCCAAAAAATCCAATAACTCCGCCATACGCGGTAGATATGTGGGTTTGGATTTGGGTGAATAATTCATTCGGTTACCACCCCCCCCCCTCCCCGCCTCCTCCCCCTCTTACCCATTCCTTGCTGTTTTATCGCCAGAGGTGCATGAGAAAGCCGGAACCAAAAAAAGCGAATTGACGCTGTCGCATCAGCGAAGTATCGATTCTGTCTGACAATCGTGTCGTATCGGAAAACTCTCCAAGTGCTCTGATTTATCCCGGAAGTACAGGTTGCATAATATTGGACTGATTCATCTGTCACAGTCTGCCCAAATGGTTCATCATCCCTTCCGTAAATATACATAGGAAAAAAATCGGATTGATCGGAGTTTCTAACCGAATTGACAATAGCAATACAGCACAGGAAACAGATTCGAGTGTATTAAAAACCCGATCGGTATGGGGATATTTCCATCGGGGATATGAACATCCCCATTGAGGATGTGGAAATCCCCATTGTGGATGTGGGAATCCCCATTGGGGATGTGGAAATCCCCATTGAGGATGTGGAAATCCCCATTGGGGATATGTACATCCCTAACCAGGATTTTGATATCCCCAAAAAGGATATGTATATCCCCTATGGGGATACGGACATCCCCTATGGGGATATGGACATCCCGAACGGGGATATGGACATCCCCAATGGGGATATGGACATCCCCAATGGGGATATGAACATCCCCAATGGGGATATGAACATCCCCAATGGGAATATGGACATCCCC
The DNA here is from genome assembly GCA_026005395.1 of Asobara japonica. Taxonomy (NCBI): domain Eukaryota; kingdom Metazoa; phylum Arthropoda; class Insecta; order Hymenoptera; family Braconidae; genus Asobara; species Asobara japonica. The sequence continues at coordinate 737,974 of BQMI01000292.1, read as the reverse complement.
ACTAGGAATGTCCATATCCCTAAACTGAGCACATAAAAAATCGAAGGCCTTCTGATCCTCCATGCGCGACTATCTTTATTCGTGAGTCAGCGATATTAGATCCCCAAGTCAGGGATATTATATCCCCAACTCTCATACGTTTCCCCATCACGGCAACCTCGATAAGTGCCCTCAGTGTTCATATAATCTCTCATAGAACCCATCGTATTCTATAACACAACATTTCACCACAAGAGTAATCCTTTTCTAAAAACGAAAACTCCAATTTTACCCTCGAATAACCACCTACAAAACTTTGCATTATATATTTTCTACATATAAATAAACATTGCAATTTTTCGAAACACTGTCCATTTACTCCGCGAGTTGTTGATGAAAATTAACTATTCACAAATGTGAAATATGATTACGCAAAATGGTAATGTCATGTCGTAATTCTTGTTGCAGGACCTGCAGTCGGAAATCGAGACACATAGAGATGTTTACGCATCACTGAATGGCACAGGGCGTAAACTGTTGGGTTCATTAGCCAGTCAGGATGATGCTGTTATGCTACAGCGTCGGCTTGATGAAATGAATCAGAGGTGGCATCATTTGAAGGCGAAAAGTATGGCAATCAGGTATGCATGGGCTCAACATTTAGCCATTTTCATATAGACAGCCTTTTTAAGGGGTTAACTGCAGTAACGCCCCCCCTCCCCCCCCCTCCCCTTCCTCCCTCCACTCTTCCCACCCTTTCCTCCCCCCCCCCCACTCTTCCCACCCTTCCCCCCCCCACTCTTCCCACCCCTTCCCCCCCCCCCCCCCCCACTCTTCCCACCCCTTCCCCCCCCCCCCCCACTCTTCCCACCCCCCACTCTTCCCACTCCTCCTTCCATCTCCCCCACCCCCCCAAAATCACAACTTTTTTGTAATTCGATCATACAGAAGGGAAGGACATCCCAGAAACAAATTTTTACCAGCCTTCCAATCCCAGTTAGAATAAACTATTTCAACTTCCAACCGCGCGGTATTTGGCTATGCCAAAGTACACGCTGTCGATTAACTATGAAGCTTTGGAATTCCATGCATGGCATTCCACGTTGCCTTTGAACGATACTTCATTTGCATTCTGAAACGAGGCAAACGTGAATCCGCGCAAATGCCAGAGTGAATTTTTCAATTTAACCAAGCATTTATGAAACACGGGGTGTGTAAGCCCAGGCTACACCAACTGGGTTACATCAATTTTATATGGTCCAATGGGCAAGGCCAAATTGACATTATCGCTTTTCAATTTTGCCCAACCAGGAAGAATGCATATTGTTGAACAGTCCACGTGATTCAAATTTCCCGCCAAAAAAAAAAAATTGGTGGCCCGTTTCCCAGAAATCTGCTCCATTGAGATGCTGCATTGTCCATTGCATTGAAGTGTTCAAAAATCAGTGGGTCAATTGTCCGGAATACTGCTCCCATTCGGTGATTTTATTGATACAATCTTGTTACCCAAAACACCTATCCGCTGTGTATAATGCACCTGTACGTTGAGTAATACCAGCTCTAAGTATGATAAGGCGTAGCTTAGACCCTAATCCGGAAGATCCGCCAGTAGTTTGCACTAAAGGGTGGGCGGGTGGGGGGGAGATGTGGGGGGGGGGGTGGGGAATCTTGGCGCAAGCGTATATACCACAATCCTCTGGATACTCAGCCGCTGGCAATTTCTAGGGCTCATGCGTATATTCTAATCTATGTGTCCAAGAATTACGGCTGTCTTTGCACCAGATGCTCCACCAATCCTGGGTATTTATAATCCAAGGAGTTAGGGTCAATAGCTTCTGATAACAGATCCATCTATTATCCCCAACGATGTCCATCGATATTATTGATCAGCAATTCAATTGAGCTACTGCAAATTCATGCTCTCGAATTGGGCAGGATGTCCTCTTGTATTGGAGCTTGTGATGCTGTATGACATGCAGGTGGATGCTGAGTATCTCAGGACCAATCGAGGTTGAAATGTCTGGTCATGACAAACTCATGCTCTTGAATTAGGGAGGTGTTCTCTCCCCCAGCATCCCAACCTTGGGATACCTCTCACCTGCTTGGTCCACCATCCGACCCACTTGCATAACCAAGCAGGTAGCCCAGGGAACCTTGGAATACTTCTGCTGTGCTGATCGAATCGAATATCTCAAACTGATAATGAATGGAGCAGGCTGTCCAACATTGGCAGAATGGTTTCTCTGGATGACAATGATGGCAGCATCAAGTGGTCCATGGAATAATGAAAGTCCAATTCGAATGAGATGATGCTGAGTCATCAGCTTTCATTTGGAGTTGGCTGTTCCTGGAAGACAACAAGTGTTTCTCAAAATCTGTGGTCATTGATCTGATTGATGATGACCATCAATGACAATCAGCGAGACTGATTGTTCTCCATCTAGCACAATTGTCTGGAATTTTCTGCATAATCCAAATTTAGTGACTAGCACAATCTTCCCAGCATCCCGCTGGACCAGCCAAGTTGCAATCAGCTTGATCACACCACCTCCCATCTCCAACAATAGCTATTGGTGTTATTGATGATACCAGGAAATCAATTGAAATACAGCAAATTCATATTGTCGAATCATCAAGCATTGTTTTCCCCTTCAACCTCCATTGTGATACTTTTCCTCATTTTCGAGGTACAACTGAACTTTGTGTTATATATCATCGGTGGTGCAGGCAGACAGAGAATACAAGTTGCTAGACTCCTCGAAGACTTTCATCGATGTTACAATAACTGCAATATATCCTCGGGGCTGGTTGTAACCGATAGGATAGATCCCAGCTACTCTCGTCCAACCATCTATATCACTCGGTTGCAACAGCCACCCACCGACAATGGCGCAATATTAATCTAAATCCCAAACGTATCCTTTGCTTCCTCTCAGATCCCCCCATTCATGTATTTTCCCGTCAGTTTGGGGATCCTGACATCTATCAATGGACATGGAATACCCCCAGGCACAATGACATAAAGTAGAAATGAGACATTCCAGGGAATGATGAATCACTTCTGTGCGCAGCTGGGCGGGATTTTCAGGTTTACTCAGCGTCATCAATGGAGAACATATAGCTCTAGGCATTTCACCAATGATCCGTTTTTAACTTCCCGATACATTTTCAGAGCGCGTTATGTGTGTGTGTGTGTGGTTGGGTGGATTGGTGGGTGGGTGTATGGGTGGGTGGGTGGTTGGGTGGGTGGATGAGTGGGTGGGTGTATGGGTGGATGAGTGGGTGGGTGTATGGGTAGGTGGGTGGTTGGGTGGGTGAATGAGTCGGTGGGTGGTTGGGGGGGGGTGGATGAGTGAGTGGGTGGATGGGTGTGTCGGTGGGTGGGTGGTTGGATGGGTGGATGAGTGAGTGGGTGGGTGGGTGGATGGATGGGTGTGTCGGTGGGTGGGTGGGTGATTGAGTGGGTGGGTGGGTGCCTCGGTGGATGGGTGGGTGCGTCGGTCGATGAGTGGGTCGGTCGGTGGATGGATGTGTGGGTGAGTGGGTTGGTGGGTGTGTGGGTGACTCAATGGATGAGTGGGTTAGTACGTATGTAGGTGGATGGGTATGTGGGTGCATGGGTAAGGGGGTGGATGGGTAAGTGGGTGGGAACGTGGATGTGTGCGTGGGTGCGTGGACAGATGAATATGTGTGTGGGTAGGTGGGTGTATGTGTATGTCTGTGGATGGGTGCTTGTGTGTGAGAAAAAAACCTGATCGACAGTTTGTTCCATCCACCAATTCACGAACATAAAAAAAAATTCAGACCTAAATTCCCAGTCACTCAATTTCCATCCATTGAATTCCATGGAATGTTTCAGTGTCAGATTTGAAAGTTGTTACTCAAGTGTCAATATTTGAACTGGCTCATTAATTATTGGAGCCACATGTTGACGTCATTACCGCGGGTAAATTAGACATAAACAGTAAATAACCCGATTGGTATGGGTTGGGGGGCGGCGGGCGGGTGGGGGGGGGGGGGGAGGGGGTTGGGTATTGGGTATTGAGCGTATAATAAACACTGTTATGCCGTGATATCTGCGGTAATAAAGTTGGGGTAGAGGAAGATTATATAGCTAACAAGTATCGATTAGTGTCAATGCCAATTACTGACTCAACTGTTTTTGGTGGTGTCCCTCAGGAACCGACTGGAGAGTAATGCGGAACATTGGAATGCCCTACTACTGTCTCTGCGCGAGCTCATAGAGTGGGTCATCAGGAAAGACACCGAGCTCAATGGACTAGGACCTGTCTGCGGAGATATTGCTACGTTGCAAAAACAACAGGTAAGTCCTTTCGCCCCTTCCTTCATTTCCAAATTTTAGAATCCAATTTTGGGATAGCTCATACCTTGCATATCGCATACCCTGCAAATATGTCCTGGGTCGATATCCTCCCTTCTTTGGGGAGAATACTTTATATTTTTTAGTACCTAAATTTGGGTTGGGGGATTTCTTTGCTGGGGTGACCTTAGCTTGGCCATTTTATCTGGGGAGATCTTTACGTTTGGAAATTTTTTTTTCTTGGCGAAATTTTCTGCCTGGGGAATTATGGTTCTGGAGAAATTTTTTTTCGGCATGATTTTGATGGAGAATTCTTTTTTAGGGGAGATTTGGGAGTGGCGAATATTTCTCTCGGGGAAGAAAATTTTGTCTGGGGGATTTTTTTCTGGGGAATTTCTTGGGAATTCTTTTCTGGGGAATTTTTTGGGGAGTTTTTGGTGGGGAATTTTCTGGGGATTATTTTCTGGGGAATTTTTTGGGGATCTTTTTCGAGGATTTTTTGGGGGATTTCTTTCTAGGGAATTTTTCGAGGATTTTCTTCTGAGGAATTGTTTGGGGATCTTTTTCTAGGAATTTTTTTGGGGCTTTCTTTCTGGGGACTCTTTTCTGGGGATTTTTTTGGGGATTTTTTCTGGGGATTTTTTTCTGGAAAATTTTTCGAGGCTTCCTTTTTGGGAGATTTTTTTCTGAGGAATTTTTTGGGGGAATTTTTTCTGCGGAATTTTTTGGGGATTTCTCGCTGGGGACTTTTGCTGGGAAATTTTTTCGAAATTTTTTCTGGGAAAATTTTCATTCAACCATTATCCTAAAAAAATTTTTATTTTTCAATTTTTTTGTGCAAGAATTGTTTTTTTAATTTTCAACAGGCTCAAGTCTGGTAATCAGATGTCCCTCTAGTAATGATTCTCGACAGTGTCAAAATTTTTCCCACCCACAACCTCACCTTTGTAATTCTCTTAAAAATAGCACTTTAATTCTTGTACGTGAGAAAAATTGAGGGATTTGCAAGGCTATGTTGAAGGGCATCGCCGCCCCATTGTTTGTGAAAATGTGTTCGATCAGTCGAGAGCATTGTTGACCTTTGACAGTACCAATCTCTCTAGATACTCAGGGCTGGTGGGGTGGTGGGGAAAAGGGGGTGGTTGGGGGGGGGGGCAAAAAATAACTCCAAGCACGACCTCTGGGTCTTCAGTTGTGTCTCATCATTGACGTTGTGGCCTCGGAGGCAGGTGGAATGAGTGAAGATCCCCCTTGAAAAAGTAGCGCGCCGTTTAAAGAGTGCCGGGAGGTATATGTGCCATGTAGACAGATATAAAAGACGCTTATGTACCACGACAATCAGAAATAAAAGGATACGAGGTACTGCTAGCGCAAGCTTGGGTTATTGTTTCACGTAATACGGAAACAAATAAAATGGGCTTTGAAAAATGTGAACGCAGAATACCGACGATATTACCCATATTTATTTTTCATATCGCGTATTGATGATGGCTTACCAGCGCAAGCTTTGGAATTCGTATGTGGATTTTTTTGTTGCCAAAAGCCCCCACCCACCTCCTCCCCCCTCTTTCACATTTTTAATACATCCAAAAATGGGGATTTTTCCAAAATTGAGAACAGGACAACATTGTTTCCTGAAATGTCACTCTATTCCCCCTTAATCCCATCCGAATGACTGATCTTTCTCGTATATAAATTTGCCATTTGCTGATGGTATACGTATTTTGCAGGATGATTACCGAGGCTTCCGGAGACAGTTGGAAGATAAACGACCTGTCATTGAGAACAACTTACTCAGCGGGCGACAATACATTGCCAATGAACCGCCACTCTCAGACACATCTGATTCCGAGGGTAACGTAGACATTTCACTCCAATGACTTTCCATTTTTCAGGCTAGTTGGGTAGGGTTATAAACAGGAAAAAACAGAGGAGCAGGTATCAGTCTGGGGGTATCCATCAGTGACAGCAATGACAGATTGAACCGGGTGCTTTTGAACCTAGTATCTTTGTATTTGGTCTTTTTGAACCTGGTCCTTTTGAACCTGGTCCTTTTGGAACCTGGTCCTTTTGGAACCTGGTCCTTTTGGAACCCGGTCCTTTTGGAATCCGGTCCTGTTGGAACCCGGTCCTTTTAAACCTGCTTCTTTTGAACCTGGCCCTTTTGAACCTGGTCCTTTTGGAACCTGGTCCTTTTGGAACCTGGTCCTTTTGGAACCCGGTCCTTTTGGAATCCGGTCCTTTTGGAACCCGGTCCTTTTAAACCTGCTTCTTTTGAACCTGGCCCTTTTGAACCTGGTCCTTTTGAACCTAATCCTTTTGAACCTGCTCCTCTTGACTCTGCTCATTTTGCACCTGGTCCTTTGGAACCTGATCCTCTTGAACCTGGTCCTTTTTGGAACCTGGTCCTATTTAACCTGGTCCTTTTGGAACCCGGTCCTTTTGGAACCCGGTCCTTTTGGAACCCGGTCCGTTTGGAACCCGGTCCTTTTGGAACCTGGTCCTTTTGGAGCCTGGTCCGTTTGGAACCTGGTCCTTTTGGAACCTGGTCCTTTTGGAACCTGGTCCTTTTGGAACCTGGTCCTTTTGGAACACGGTCCTTTTGGAACCTGGTCCTTTTGGAACCCGGTCCTTTTGGAACCTGGTCCTTTTGGAACCCGGTCCTTTTGGAACCCGGTACTTTTGGAAACTGGTCCTTTTGGAACCATGTCCTTTTGGAACTGATCCTTTTGAACGTAGTCCTTCGGAACCTGGTCTTTTGGAAACTGGTCTTTCTAAACCTGGTCATTTTCAACCTGGTCCTTTTAAACCGAAATGCTTCTTGGAGTCAAACGCCTGCACATTCACCCGGATCAAGATCTCTCCAAGGTCACCCCACCATGTTCTTGCGAGAAGAACCTCAACTGGGCTATCATATTCCGCCACACAGGTTATTCCAACCTCATCAAAGCCAGGCTCAGGAGGTTTGTCCTAAAACCACTAAGCAATCATTGCAGGTGACCTGAAATCAAAGCCCCCAATACTTACTTGTTCTCCAGCATGGCCATTCTATGCTGGAGCAGGACCACCACTGGTGGCACCTGACTAAATCACTTTGGAGCAACTGTGGCGAAATACGATTTCTTTAAATCGAGGTGCTTCTACAAGCAATGCTGTTGTGATCTTAGAAAATATTCCTATCAGTGCACCTGATCAACTCCAGCCAGAACCTAAGCAGCTGCATAATACATGAGGACTGCATCAACCAGAAGCTCGATCGTATAATATATTCAGTGCTAATGGAAAGAGAGCGGAGGATAACAAGGAGAGAAGTTTCAAAAAGAGCCAAGCTCAAAGATAGAACGATGGTACCAATTGATACCAAAGACAGATTTCATCGACCTCTCCATTAGCAACTGGTCAATTACCTTTTCTCAAGAGTAAAATAGTGAAGTAGAATCAATCGAATTAACGGCACAAACTCCTCAGCAGTTTCCGATGATGCCGGATGGGACATCCCAAAAGGACCCGGAACTCTGACAGTGCTAGACCTCCCATGGGGATAACCACCCTCACTCCCTGCCATCCTCTCCAAACAACTCTATTCTCACATAGTCGACTAGTCAGTTGAGTTTGTTGGAAACTATCGCTTGGAAATTAATAATGAGAAGTGCAGCTGTATCAACTCATTCCAAACCACTGGAATCCCTAATTTTACCAGATTATGGCTTTTGGCAGAATATCAATTTTCCAATTTGTAATTTTCCAAAGTGGAAAAGTTGTCTACTAAAATTCCATGGGTAGACTATTCCCATGATTTTGAATCAGAGATTGAGGATGCCGAGCCCGACTGACGGAAGTCTGCAACTTCACAGATGGGTCAAGATGACGATGGTCAGATTTGTGCTTCTTCAGGAATACCAATTTCCCAGAATCTGGATCTGGTCCATCGTTAGATGACTTCCGGGAGTGGAATTTTTCTGTCACAAATTCTGACGAAGTTCTCCACAGTGATCCTCAAGCGAAAGCACCGGGCCGGAAGTGCAAAACCGGAAGTGCAAAACCGGAAGTGCAAGTCCTGGATCTTGGATGATTAGTGGTATCCACCATTTAGGACATTGATATATTAAGCGTTAATACTTGGATATATTCCGACAAAGCTACAGCCGCAAGCAAAAAGGAAATACCCGGAAAATGACGACAAACCGTCAAAGAGTCCGGCGAGTAGCAAAGAAGCACGTTTCCACTGTGCTTCGTACTCCAGGCAGGCGCCAGCAGAATAGATTACCAATGGGCTCCCAAATGGAGAGCACGCCTGCCTAATTTGATTCAACCATCCCCTGGAATCCACGGAAAAAACCACCCCACCCCCTCCCCCCCCCCCCACCCATCTTTCCTCACGAGTCTCTCTATCCCGAGACCAAATGTTGAACCAACTCATTGATTTCCCGCTTGTTGATCAGCATTCCAAGCCGACTCAATTCACCGGATGATTTCCCAGTGAAAATGAAATTACCTATCCTCAAGAGTTTGCCACGATTCATTTCTGTGGCGCTGAATCAAGTGTGAGACAATAACTCCTCGGTATTTATGCTAATTCCTTCGTTATCATAATTGCTACAAGATTGCCGGTTAGGCGCAATGCTCATAAGCTGGGGAGTAGAATTAATATTCAACGTGCATTACAAAAGTTGAGATTGAAAAAACAAGGTGAATGAGATGTAGGTGTGACTTTAGATGAGTCGAATCATGCAGTTCCCCATGTCTAAGTATGTAATTGTCCATTGGATCTTATGGATGCCACCAAGACTTGGGTCACATCGACCCAACCCTATCCACCCACCCAAACCCGCACCCACCCATCTCCAACCACCCAAACCCACACCCACCTCCACCCACCTCCACCCACGCCCCACACCCATCCCCACCCAAACCCACACCCATCTCCACCCACCCACCCGAACCCACACCCACCTGCAGCCACCCACCCACCCACCTCCACCCACCCACCTACCCAAACCCACACTCGCCCGCTTACCCATCCATGCACCCAAACCTACACCCACCCAAACCCACACCAACCCAAACCCACACCAACCCAAACCCACACCAACCCAAACCCACACCCACACCCACCTCCACCCACCCACCCAAAGCCAGCCGCTTACCCACAGCCACACCCACCCAAAGCCACACTTGCCCACCCACCTACCCACACCCACATCCACCCACCCACGCAAACCCAAACCCACTTACATATCACTCTTCTCAAAAACTTCTTATCAGGTATTGTTAAATGTTGTTCCAAAATTCATTCATATGTTTTCATGAAAAATATTGTACTGCAAACCAATGAGTTCAAAACACTTTTCGTGTACTAAAATTGATAAAACATAATGAGAAAGAAATTTACAACTCCATAAAGTAGGGTGACAATAATTGAAAACTGGTCCAAAAAAGTGTCAATCCATGGTAGTAGATGATATTCATCGAGAGAGGAGGAATATCAATGCCCTTAAGGATCCTATATATTATTTAAGCCGGAGTTCATTGCAAGAGTCGCATAATTATGCATTGAGCACATTTAGTATTTATAGCTTCAGTTATTCAGACTTCCTTAATATTGGAGCCATTGATTATTTTTTAACTTCATTTCGATGCTATTGATCGGGTGCAAATGAAAAAAAAATCCTAGAAGTTTTATCGGGAGACGGAATAGATATTTAGTTGCTTTTTAACTTGTTCATTGCAAATTTATTCTGACATTCTCTTCCAAAATTGTCGCAACCTCTAAAAGACAGTTGAAACCAGCGGCTTCTTGATGACACCACCAACTGTCAGCCGACCATTAATGAAACTGTCGCAACCAAATTAGGGAGAGAAGTTGATGGAAAATTTTGGAGAACAATCGTCCAAAGAAGTATCTCCAAACAAAAATCATATCGCCAACAAGATATTTCTTCCATATCCCAAAAACAGTGCTAGAAATACGCTTCCAGTAAAAACAGACCTGCTGATGTATGACTAATGGAGGTCTGTTTCCAACCGTAGAATATTTAATTGTCCTATGAATCACGCATCATATCATCCGTTAAGTTTTTACGCGCATGTTTAGCCCCGATAGTGAATTGCGATTTCACCCTTCCACCATCGATATCTGCTTCGCGTTATGTTGATTTATGATCATAGCGAGAGTGGAGGCTATTTGAAGCCCTCGGTTCTGCACACTTTATCCTTTATTGGCTGGAGCACTATCATTTTTATCAAAATCATCCCTTGCTCCAGCAAAAAAGCCTTCAATGCTGGGGGGATAGGTGGTTATGGATGGATGAGTGGGTGGGTGGAGGTTGATCGATGAGTGGGTGGGTGGGGTTGATAGGTGGGTGGGTGGGAGGGAGTTGATGGATGGGTGGGTGGGAGTTGATAGATGGGTGGGTGGGAGTTGATGGGTGGGTGGGTGGGAGTTGATAAACGGGTGGGTGGGAGTTGATGGCTGGGTGGGTGGGAGTTGATGGATGGGTGGGTGGGTGGGAGTTGATGGGTGGGTGGGAGGGAGTTGATGGATGGGTGGGTGGGAGTTGATGGGTGGGTGGGTGGGTGGGAGTTGATGGCTGGGTGGGTGGGAGTTGATGGATGGGTGGGTGGGTGGGAGTTGATGGATGGGTGGGTGGGAGTTGATGGGTGGGTGGGTGGGAGTTGGTGGGTGGGTGGGAGTTGATGGATGGGTGGGTGGGTGGGAGTTGATGGATGGGTGGGTGGGAGGTGATGGGTGGGTGGGAGTTGATGGGTGGGTGGGAGTTGATGGGTGGGTGGGTGGGAGTTGATGGCTGGGTGGGGGTTGAAGGATGGGTAGGTGAGTGGAGGCTGATGGATGGGTGGGTGGGTAAGTGAGGGTTGATGGATGGGTTAGTGGGGGGTGGTAACAGAGTGCGAAGGTGGGGATTGATGGAAGGGGGCATGAGTGGGTGGGAGTGGATGGGCGGGTGAGTGGGTGAGCCGGTGGGAGGGCGGGCCTCTACTCAACATGCGACAAAAATACTGGGTAAAACTTTCTGAATAACCGATTTTCTCGTGGCTTGTGACCCATTTATTCAAATCTATCGGACTGGCTGATTGCGACGAAATCTTCGATTTTCCTCGTTTTAATTCCGTGCCACTTGGTTTGTTGGAATAGGTCGAGAATTTGATGGTGATTCAAGGGGCTACAGAAGTGCCGAGGAACAGGCACACGAATTAACTCGTAGTATTCGACGCGAGGTGAATAAACTCTCGGAACAGTGGAACGCCCTGATTGAACGTAGCGATGCATGGAAACGAAAACTCGATGATACGACAGCGGTAAGTACACTATTTTCCACTTTTACATTTCCCCAATTTCCTCAGCATCCGGTGGTATCGTCTACAGATATTTATGAAGATTCTGATCTTCGTAGAAAGTCAAACATGGTGAATGTCAATCAGCTTTTCAAGCAGATATTTGCAATTTTTAACCAAGACATTTAGCGTCAACCGGTTCTACTATTGTAACCTGCATTAGCTTGTTACCATCATAGTTTCCATAGCATTCTGTCCAGTAGCATTTGGAGGTGGTACCGCATTATACCGCACGTTAAATCTGTTGGAATATAATAATTTTCCTTCTGCCCCTCCCCCCCCCCTCCCCTGCCACCTCGGACCTTAATATGTTGCGGGCTAAGGTTATCACGATGCAGTCGGGGTTAATGTCGCGACGTGCAGCGAATGACTTGGTCGAGCATTTTGATGCGGAGGTATTACTCATGCACCCCTTACCACCTCCTACACGCCTTTCCATGCCCGTACGGATTTATGATTACATCTTCTATTCGCTTGAGCGTTGGTAGTGCAGCCAAGCAAATGAGCACTGTAAGCCCTACACCCCCCCCCCCACCTCCCACCACCCACCAACCCACAAGATATCACACAGTGAATACCGATTGATGGTAACACGCTTTAACATTCATTTCTGTCACGTATCTCTTCTGGAAATCAATGCATTTTGTCTGAATGGAATACAGTGGTGAACAAAACAAAATATAAACATGTGATACGCTTACTCATGCGCGATATTGTGAAAATAAAATTGTTGCCCAGAGCTGATAACGAGCTGTTAGTGGATTACCCAGGTGTATCGATGTTGTATGGCATATGGAAAATTGTTATCGATGCTGTACTACTGATAAGTCCAGTTGACTGTTGCGGGAGTTCATGGTTTTTTTCCGCGGCTCATTTAATTTTGGTCAACTTCCGGTTTAACATTAATTACACTGATTTTTTGAACAGTTGTATTTATCTCGGTAACCAGCTGTGTTGGACGGAAGTGTCATAAAACTTTTTTGTAGGAAATTGAATTCTCTACAAATAATGTTCTATAACATTTAGCCCTACAATGAGTAGTTACTGAAATATTTGAGCTTTCAGGATTTTTTTTGGCTGAAAAATGTTCACCCAAGATGGAGAGAATGTCAAATTTTTTTCCATTCCGCATACCCGTCGTGAGGCAGGGGAATTTTTTTAATATGTATTCAAATCACTCACCATTAAACAAAGTTACAATGGTTGCACTATACATCAGCTGTTTCGAATTACCATAGGATTCGCTCGACGATTGCACTGAGATGTGCTTTAAAAAATTCATATCTTGAGTATTCTCATGGGATGGGGGGTATAATATAGAGAGTCAACCTGCGGTTCCTTAGCCGATTAACGCGAATCTTCATTACGTTGTCCCAAGTACTATACTTCAAGTTCTTGCCTGTGCCAGGGGGGGATTTCATCTTAATTAAAATGAAAATCGCGTTACCGCAAAAGACGAACAATCTGCATTTTCTGGACTCATTATCCGCTTCTTTATTCCCGATTTTAATTTTCACATTTTTTTTTTTTCATCGCGTAAAATCCTGCTGATCATTGTGACTTTTGGGCCAATGGGTCACAATTGGATCACCCTTCCACACCCATCTGCCCACCCACCTACCTACAACCAACCCACCCCCCTCCCACCCACCTACCCACACCAACTTACCTACCCCCCTCCCACCTACCCACACCCACCTACCCCAACTTACCTACCCACAACCACCTACCCAAACCCACCTATGTACCCCCTCCCACCCAGCCACCCACCCACTCACACACACAAACACCCCCACCCAACCACACCCACCCAGACACACCCACCCAAACACACCCACCCAGACACACGCACCCAGACACACCCACCCAGACACACCCACCCAGACACACCCACCCAGACACACCCACCCAGGCACACCCACCCAGACACACCCACCCAGGCACACACACACACACACAGGATCGAGGCATTGGTGTAGTGGGTAGAGCATTCGCCTGGGGTTTCTGGAGGTTTACCCTGTGTTCAGCCATACGATGGCCCCACTGGTGAAAGTCGGTCCCAGCCACATGGATGGGTGTCCAGTGTTCCCTCTGAAAGGAATGCTGAAGAGCATCTACCATGGGAAGTACAAGAGAAGGGGACGAGGGAAAAAAACAGATATATAAATACACAGAGCTTCAAAATTCGTGATTCTCATGATAATGAAATGTGTTATCGATCGATAACTGAGAATTCACAAATTTAATTTGATTTGCATTCTCGGAAAATAGCTGGGGGATGCGAGAAACTCGGTGTGCATAATGCGCATGTAAATGAACGCAATTAAACTTGAAAATGCTCCGTACACTCGTCACGCCTTTAATTATCCAAGACTCTATAATTACTGTCAACACCCTTGCAACTTTCTCGGGTGTACCGCTAAGTAAACCATTGGCATCATTACGTTATTTATGCAATAGAGTCAAGAGACATAATTGAAGAAAATGTTAAACTCTAGTCGTTCAATCAATTGCAGTTTTTCGCTTTTTATACAATTATTATCTAATTCAGTTGATCACATTTTTATTATACAATTAATACAATTTTTTTTTTTAATTTTTTTTAACTTGCCGATTTTTTGGAAAGTTATTGTAATGACTCCTAAATCGATTTTGTTTATTTCGATTCGTAACTAGGGTTTTAAGTATACCAAAATGCTTCTCGTCGAATTCCGAACAAATGTCTGTGTGTGTGTGTGTGTTTGTATGTGTGGAATCGGAATTTTCCGTTAACGATTTCTCACGAACGGGTCACGATCTGGGTCATCGAGGTATTATTCGGAGCGCCTTCATGGAACTTACATCGGATTAGTTTTTGGTTTAAATTGACCGAGCAGTTTTTTTATTATTAACAATTGAATTGTTTACAACGCTCTATTTCAAAAACGGTAAGAGATACGGCAAAAAGTATTAAGCAGAATTTGCTCTGTAAGTGGAAATGCATATTTAATTTCTTATCACTTTTTTCCATATTTGTCGTAATTAAGGAGGTATGACGGGTTTAACCCTCGAGCGTTCGCACCCCTATTGGTGTCTCACTCTCACTCCAGTAACGCGCATAATTCTCGTCCTCACGCTGACTATGCGGCTAGTCAAATATTCATAGTTATCTGTTTGATAAATGGGATTGAAACATTTAATTGACGTATCGGAAAGTCGGCTCCAGCCACATGGATGGGTGTCCAGTACTCCCTACTGAAGGAATACCTGAGAGCAGCTATCGTGAGAAAAAACACGCAGAGAAAAAAATTTGCGGAAGTTGGAAATTGAAAATTCCTGAAATTGTGATATAGACTGATATCTCGTCCCTACATTTTTAAGAATCAGAACGGCATTCATGTAGGGCCGCCGCGTTATTCTCGTATCTTCCGTGTCCAACACTGGAGTTTACCCACTTTATCCCGTCCTAACCCAACAACTTCTTTATCGCTCAGACTCAATGATTTCCCGCTGAATAAACAAGGGGCGCGGATTGAGTGACTAGATCCCCCCAAGCGCTCGTAATCCCCGTAATCCGATTGCCCCAGTCAACAACCAAATTGATTTCCCACAGTTAATCTGCCTCATACAATCAAGCCATTATGAAAAATTAAGTTAAGTTTGAGCATTTCTATTATGTCGCTAGAGGCCATTGGGACCTCTATGGGGGCGAGGGGGTGGAGGGGGTGGTGAGAAATATTTCAGGGATGAACATCATCTTTTCGTCCAAAATTTCGTTTGCCGTAGCAAAAGATTTGAGAAATTTTCCAAATTTTCATAATGTTCAAAATCTCAGAAATTTCCAAAATTTCCAAAATTTCCAAAATTTCCAAAATTTCCAAAAAAAATTCAAAAATTTCAGAGAAAATAAAAATCATCAAAAATTTCAAAAATTTTCAAAATTTTCAAAATCTTCAAATTTCCGAAATTTTCCAAATTTTCAAAAATTTCCAAAAATAAAAAAAAAACATCAAAAATTGAAAAAAAAAATCAAAAATTCCAGGAAAAATAAAAACTTTCAAAAATTTTGGAAATTTCAAAAATCTTACAGATTCTAAAAATTCTGAAAATTGTGGAAATTTCAACAATTTAAAATTTTTACAAGCACGGTGATCTCTTTAATCCACCCGCGCCAGTGGCTACAAAATTGATTTTGCGAAGTTAATCTCCCTCATGCAATCAACCCTTCATGAAAAATTGATAACACCTCGCGAATTAGCGGCTACGGGCAGAGAAGGACTCGGCTCGTCGGGGATGGTCTAGCACTCTAGATTACCGATCCCATATTCACCGATTCGGCGACTCATGAGGCAAAGCCGAGCTCGGACGGGATTAACCGAGCTTATGGGCATGTATTATATCGGTTTTGGAGTCCCACAAAGCCTCCCCCTCACCCCCACCCCTTAAGCATCAAGTATGGCATTCACGTCCACTTTTTTCCCAAGGATAAAGTACAAATTGTAGAAAAACGCGCTGACTTGACAGCTTCATTGGCTGAGGTGACGAATTAATTCGTTTAATGCCAAAATTTGAAACGTTTGCATATATTTAAATTCAGAGGAATTTGAAGAATTCGCAAAAAATCCGAGAGTGGCGATTTTCTTAGGATCTGAATAATCACAGATTTGAAAATTTGAAAAATTTTGGGAATTGGAAAAATTTCGAAAATTTGAAAAAAAATTGACAATTTGGAAATTTGGGAATTGGGGAAAATTTGGAAATTTTGAAAATTTTGCAAATGTGAAACTTTGGAAAATCTGGAAAATTCGGAATTTTTTCAAAATTTAAAAAAATGGAAAAATTTGAAAAAAATTTGAAAATTTGAGAAATTTGAAAAATTTTGAAACTTTGAAAAATTTGGAAAATTTGAAAATTTTTGAAAATTTGAAAAATTTTGAAAATTTGAAAAATTTTAAAAATTTGAAAAATTTTGAAAATTTGAAAAATTTTGAAAATTTGAAAAATTTTGAAAATTTGAAAAATTTTGAGAATTTGAAAAATTTTGAAATTTTGAAAATTTGAAAAATTTTGAAAATTTGAAAATTTTGGAAATTTGAAAAATTTTGAAAATTTGAAAAATTTTGAAAATTTGAAAAATTTTGAAAATTTGAAAAATTTTGAAAATTTTGAAATCTTTGAAAATTTGAAAAATTTTGAAAATTTGAAAATTTGAATATTTTGAAAATTTGACAAATTTTGAAAATTTGCAACATTTTTTAGATGAATCTGTTTTCCCTCGGCATTCGCCATTAGAAATCTCGAAAACGAATAAAGATATCGGATTTTCCATATAAATCTTTTTTGTAGGGCACATTAAGACCTACAAATTTCATTACATGTACTTTGTTGTATCTGTCTTAGCTTTCAAGATAAAACCCAAAATTGCAGCCAAACAAATTAAGGATAACTCGATGGATCACTTCGCTGCAGAAGTCATCCCATAATTTATGAAACGTCCTCGCTGACAATTCACGGATTTGACAAATGGGTTGTTTTCCGTGAGACTATGATTTATGCGCGCATTTATGGACAATCTGACGGCACTTTGACTTTGCAATTTCGCGGTGACGAAAAGTCGCCGCGGCTTGAACCGCTTGACCTCACACAGCGGTTCTCGTCGGCGAATAAATTCCCGTTTCATTCCCGCCTCCTGGTTTTTTTTTCTCTCTTTCAAGGGACACTTCTTCAGGCACGGTAGGACGAGCCAACTATTAGAGGGCAGGCCTTCACGAAAATGCGTGACGAAGCGTGAGAATAAATTTCAAGATTTTGTGCTGAAGGTTCCCGAATTTGCTTTTTTTCCGGAAATTTTACAAATTTCCTGACGCTTTCAAAAATTTCAAAAATTTCAAAAATTTCAAAAATTTCAAAAATTTCAAAAATTTCAAAAATTTCAAAAATTCCAAAAATTCCAAAAAATTCAAAAATTTCAAAAATTTCCAAAATTTTGAAAATTTCCAAAATTTTGAAAATTTCCAAAAATTCAAAAGTTTCAAAAATTTCAAAAAATTCAAAAGTTTCAAAAATTTACAAAAATTTCAAAAATTCAAAAGTTTCAATAATTTCAAAAAATTCAAAAGTTTCAAAAATTTCAAAAATTTCAAAAATTTCAAAAATTTAAAAACTTTCAAAAATTTCAAAAATTTCAAAAATTTCAAAAATTTCAAAAATTTCAAAAATTTCAAAAATTTCAAAAATTTCAAAAATTTCAAAAATTTCAAAAATTTCAAAAATTTCAAAAATTTCAAAAAATTTTAAAATTTCAAAAATTTCAAAAATTTCAAAAGTTTCAAAAATTTCAAAAGTTTCAAAAATTTCAAAAGTTTCAAAAAGCTCAAAAAAATGTCAATAATATCAAAAAATTTGAAACTGAAAAATTTTCGAAAATTTTAAAAAATATTAAAAAATGTGGAACATGAAAATTTTCAAAAATTTCACACGCTTTAATGAACTAAGATCGCCAATTTCCCAAACTCCCGATCTGCCTTTCCTTCCGAAGACTGGCAGGTCATTGACCGTTAATTACCGAAGTTTAATTGGGATAATGTGGAGCAATGATCCGCCCGATGACTTTTAATAATGATCATTTTTTTTTATGACGGATTCTCGCTTTTTTAGCTTTGACACACACGGTTCAATGACTGAGTCCTATTAAAGTCTGTATTTCGCAACGCATGACGGAACACATTCGTGAGGTACATCCCGTACATTGCTCAATCCCTCTTTCTCAAGCCCACAATGCTAAACAATGACCAATACTCAATGATAAAACACCACGGTACACCAAAAAAATATTTACATTGAAAATTCCGCGACGTGTGGGTTTTGGTGAGACTGCGCAAGGAAATAAAAGTCGGAACTGTTGATGTGTGGTTTGTTCAAAGAGTCATTAAAATGTCATAACTTATTGCACTTTGTATCACTTCAAAAAAAAAATTGAATTATCAAAATTTCTTTCTAATTTTTTTTTCTTTTCATTTTTTATAAAAATGAAAAAAGTTTATAAAATTTTGGCGTGTTAACAATTTTTTAAAACTTTTGATAATTTTTTAATTTGACTTTTTAGAATTTCTGAAAATTGAAAAAACAAAAAAAAAATTTGTTAAGTTAAATTTTTTGCAAGTTTTAGAAATTTTGGATTGCCAAAAAATTTAATTCCTCATTTTATTTTAATTTTTTCAGTTTTTTTGGACTTGGGCATTTGGAATTGAGGGAATTATCGGAATTTCCGGGGCCATTAAAAGTCCCTAAGTAGAGTATTTCTTCATTATTTAAATTTGTTTTAATTTTTTTACAAGTTTTTTTTTCGAATTTCCAAGTTTAAAAAAGGACGTCTGCGTTTCGCGGAGAATTCGCGAGGGAATAAAAGCGCCGGTGAGTATTGATGGCGAGTGTTTTATTGGGAAAGGCCATTATGCCATAAATTGTAAAGACCATTTCTCTTTTATGGTAAAATTATAATGTGGCCAGTGACCGAATTGTTCTACGTTGAAAACGTTTTTTCAAAAGAAATTTTACAAATTTCGAAAATTTCCAGAAGTTTTAAAAGTTAACCTTTCCAAAGGTTCAGAACAAAAAAAATTTTAAGGTTTTTTCCTAAACATTATCAAAAAATCAAAAATTTCGAAAATTTAAAAAATTTCCACAATTTGAAAAATTCAAAAAATTCAAAAAATTCAAAAAATTCAAAAAATTCAAAAAATTCAAAAAATTCAAAAAATTCAAAAAATTCAAAAAATTCAAAAAATTCAAAAAATTCAAAAAATTCAAAAAATTCAAAAAATTCAAAAAATTCAAAAAATTCAAAAAATTTAAAAAATTCAAAAAATTCAAAAAATTCAAAAAATTCAAAAAATTCAAAAAATTCAAAAAATTCAAAAAATTCAAAAAATTCAAAAAATTCAAAAAATTCAAAAAATTCAAAAAATTCAAAAAATTCAAAAAATTCAAAAAATTCAAAAAATTCAAAAAATTCAAAAAATTCAAAAAATTCAAAAAATTCAAAAAATTCAAAAAATTCAAAAAATTCAAAAAATTCAAAAAATTCAAAAAATTCAAAAAATTCAAAAAATTCAAAAAATTCAAAAAATTCAAAAAATTCAAAAAATTCAAAAAATTCAAAAAATTCAAAAAATTCAAAAAATTCAAAAAATTCAAAAAATTCAAAAAATTCAAAAAATTCAAAAAATTCAAAAAATTCAAAAAATTCAAAAAATTCAAAAAATTCAAAAAATTCAAAAAATTCAAAAAATTCAAAAAATTCAAAAAATTCAAAAAATTCAAAAAATTCAAAAAATTCAAAAAATTCAAAAAATTCAAAAAATTCAAAAAATTCAAAAAATTCAAAAAATTCAAAAAATTCAAAAAATTCAAAAATTTCAAAAATTTCAAAAATTTCAAAAAAATCAAAAAATTCAAAAAATTCCGGAAAATTTCAAAAAATTTCAAAAAATTTCAAAAAATTTCAAAAAATTTCAAAAAATTTCAAAAAATTTCAAAAAATTTCAAAAAAAATTCAAAGAAATTCCAATGTTTCAAAAATATAATATAATTTTTGTTTCTCTGATTTTCACAAAAATTTCAACTTTTCCAATAACTTGAAAAAACCCAAAAAATGTGCATTCGTCTTTTTTTTATGTCAGCCCTATGTGTCATTGGTAACTGGACGAGTGTAAACGAGGGAAGCAAAACTCATCAATCATCCCATTCATCTCAACGAATGTGTCTCTGAACTTTTGCGGGAAATGGGTTCATAAAACGGGACTAAAAAAAATTGTCCGAAAGTCCGCGAAGCGCCAGCGGCGAATGGGGAAAATATGAACGAGACACGTCGACTAGATTCTCCTTTTTTTATTCCACTTTCACTGGAGTTATTTCGGGACCGGCACTCGCGCGAGATGAAGATCCCTCGGTCACCGTACCCGCGTGTCCGCAGACAAAGCGAGGCCTGTCCGAGGCCTCGAAAATCGAAGCCCCAGTTATTTGCTCTCTCAATTCTTCGACATTGACTTCTTTCCACAATTTCCAACTGCCAAAATCAATATTTCACACTTTGTGTATTTTTGCATTCAACATTTTTTTTTCTTAAATATTCAACATCTTTTGATTTTTTTTAAATTCTAGTTTTTGCAAGAAATTTGAGGCTTTGGATTTTTCTAGATTTTTCAACGTCTAGGTGAGGAAAGCGATTCCGAAAACCTGAAATTAAAATGTATACGTAAAAAATGTTTAAGGTACATGAAATTTTCACTTTTTTCGTTGTGTGTGTGTGTGTGTGTGTGTAATTGGGTGTGTGGGTGGGTGGGTGGCTGTGAGAGGGTGGGTCGGGGTCTGGGTGGGTGGGAGGATAGGGGGGATGGGTGGGTGGGGGTATGGGGGTATGGGAGGGTCGGAGGAGGGGTGTAGGTATGGAAGGGTGGGGGGGGGGGCGGTGTCGGTATGGGAGGGTGGCTGTGGGTATGGGAGGGTGGGTGGAGGGGGGGGGGGGGGTCTTCAAATTTTGTCCAATCTTTGAAATTCTCTCTCTTTCAGTTCTGAAGTTGAGATTTTGTAAATATTTGTTTGCATATTTGATCCTTGTTTGCATTTGAAAAAGTAACACACGGTCAGCCCTACGGCCTCGAAAATCAAACCCCAGTTATTTGCTCGGTCAGATCTTCGACATTGACTTTCCAGAATTCACAACGCGACGCCTGACCCGCAACTCATCTCAACGGCTTACAGCCGTGCCCACCGACAAATCTGGGATAAATTCAGTTGGGATGTCAGGCGATCCGTCATTATTCAAAAATAAAATCGGTATAAAAAATAAATTACCAAATCCCATCGCTCTAAATTTCAGATAAGAAGAGTTACATCGATTTTTTTCGCGAGAGATGACTGAGGCGCTTCCAAAAATAGATGTTATGAAGCTGCACAGAAGCAGTCAAAATTTTGTTAAATAGATTGAAATGTCAATTTTTCAACACGACAGGTTTAAAAAATCACACCTCAATCCAGTGTCTTATATAAATAACCAATATGTTTAGTCTGCGGAGTGATTGAAGCGTAATGTTTTGAGTAAAATCAGTCGAAAATAGTAAACAATATTGATCATATGGCGGATGTACTCTCAAAAATCAGTTTTAATTTATGATCACATTGTAAATTACGATTCCGAACATCGTATCTTACAATTCTGAAGAACGTAATTCACGATGTTAGAACCGTAATGTATGATTCCCTAGTCTGAATTTACGATTCTGAAAACTGTAATTTACGATTTCCCAGTCTGAATTTACGATTCTGGAAACCGTAATTTACGAAGTTGTAACCGTAATTCGCGGTTTCCCAGTCTAAATTTACAATTGTGGAAACCGTAATTTATGATGTTAGAACCGTAATTTACGATTTCCCCATCTGAATCTACGATTCTGGAAACCGTAATTTACGAAATTATAACCGTAATTTGCGATTCCCTATTCTGAATTTGCAAGTCTAAAAACCGTAATTTACGATGCTATAACCGTAATTTACGATTCTGGAAACCGTAATTTACGAAGTTATAACCGTAATTTTCGGTTCCGTCGTCTGAATTTACGATTCTAAAACCCGTAATTTACGATATCATAACCGTAATTTACGGTTCCCTATTCTGAATTTACGATTCTAAACACCGTAATTTACGATTTCCCAGTCTTAATTTACGATTCTGGAAACCGTAATTTACGAAGTTGTAACCGTAATTTGCAGTTTCCTAGTTTAAATTTACGATTGTGGAAACCTTAATTTACGATGTTAGAACCGTAATTTACGAGGTTGGAACCGTAACTTGCGGTTTCTCAGTCTGAATTTACGACTCTGAAAACCGTAATATACGATGTTGTAACCGTAATTTACGATTCTCTAATCGTAATTTACGGTTTCGCATTTGTGACATATTCTGTAATCGTATTTTATGTGATGTGAAAAATGTAATGTACGTTTTGCGTAAATCACCATTTTAAAAACTTAAATTATGCTGCAACAATCGTAAATTACGAACCATAATTACGAATTTCGATTCTGAACACTGGCACTTACGATTTTAAAATCAATATCAACGAGTTCAAGTAGGTAATTTACGATTTTACCCATTGTATTTCATGACCTTTAAATCGTAATTTACGATGTTTGGGTCATGATTTACGATTTATGAATCACAGTTCCGATTCTAAAAATGGTCCAAGTTCTAACGCTTTCAAAATATCCAAAGATTCCCAAATTATTTTTCCAATTTCCGTAATTTTGAAAAAAATCGTTCTACTTATGTAGCGTAAATTTCCATTTTCAACAATTATTCACACCTGCAAGACCGCTAAAAAAGTCTGCAGCTCATCTATGATCTCGTAAAACATTCCCAGCTCTTTATCCAAGCACTCGGGCAACTCTAAATTCCGACGTAACTCGATTTCGTCTGCTTATCGTAACGCAGTTACAGGAAGTGCCGGGATGGTCCTCGCCAAAAACACGAGAACTTCTCAACTTGAAAATCAATTAAGGAAGTTGGGCCCATGTAAGCGATCCCATTGACTTTAGTGACAGGAGCTCTCCGTGGGCTCTCAGCAGAAGTGCAGTCACATATCTGGTGGATTAAGCCATTCTAAGGCTCACCTAATTCCCGGGGCTTCTGCATTAGCATCAATTGGAGATGCGTCCGTCTCAGAACTTGAAAAAAAAAATTCCCACAGATTTTTTTTTATTTTTTGTATTTTTCGAATTTTGTCGAATTTTTTTTTCCAATTTTCAAATTTAACAAAATTTTCAAAAATCCAAATTTTTGGAACATTTGACGGTTTGTAAATCATGCATAAAATCTTCAGCTTGCGAAAATTATCTCAAGCCTCGAATACATATATCTCGCACCACCTTAAAAACATGATGTTCCCACTTTTTGAGAAATGAACTCGAGTGTCTGACACATTCATCATGCCGGCAGTCTCCAACCGACTATTTTCCCCAGCACTCTCTATTTCCATCATCGTTGAGCCTCCGGATTTTTTCCTCCCCCCCCCCTCCTCGCCCGGCCACCCGCCCCCTCCCCACAATCACCAGCATCTCAACTGGTGCGTGGTCGTTGTCAGATGCCTTAAAACGCTTAAGACGTGTGAGAAGGGCTTATCTAGCGTAGGTTGATACACCAACGCTTCAGTGGGTATCAACACACACACACACTCACACACACACGCACACACAAACACACACACAAACACATATACAGACACACACAAACACATATGCAGACACACACAGACACAGACATACATACACACACACGCACACACACAAACCCAAACAGAGAGACAGACCCACACACACATACACACACTGTCAAAAACAAATATGTTAATCTCATCAGACGAAAAAATTGAGTTTAAAAAATTTTGATTTTTTTTTTTTTTTTTTCAATGATACTGAAAATTTGAAGAAGGAATTTTAAGAATTTCTTTTTTCCGCCACTCCACGCTCCACCCAGCACCTTCCGTCCCCCTTCCTCATTGATATACATACATATATACATACATACATGGGTTTAGCATGTGTGGGTTGGGCTCTCTTTGGTATAAGTCGCAGCAGGCCTTTCAGTGCAGTGCCGGTTGTCAACGTGACCAGCCGCATTTTCGACGGTCCTCGTGGCTTGTGTTTTTTTCATATTTTTTTTTATTCTCGAAAATAACACCAAATGGGGCGGGCCGGGGGGTCGCGTGGTCGCATAATCGAAGGATATGTGATACCATGATATTGTGACACCATCCGCAACATGCAACGGATTCACGGGAGAGATTTCCACTGTAATCTACACGTGACAGCTAATATTCTCATACGGAAAATATGCGCTTCACATGTGTATATATATATATATATATAACATTGGCCCAGTTTGCTCCGAAAATTTTTTTGAAAATTTTTTCGACACTTTTTCTCTCAAAAGTTCTCCGAAAAATTTTGCCGAACATTTAATTTTTGTACATCAATTTTTTCCATATATTTAAAACAGTATTAATATAGAGAAATGTCTCCCAATTTTTCAAATTTCAAATAATCTGATAAATTACGAATAATAAAGAGTTTAGTAAAAATTACCATTCCGTTTTAGAAATTTTACTATCCAGAAATACAAAAATTATCGAGCCAAAAGCGAATTGTATTATTTTTGCCGTACATGCAGTAAATTTTGTTCTGCAGAATAGTAAATTTTAGCCTACTGGTACAGTAAATATTACCGATTCATTTTTTAAGTCTGTTAATCGGCAATTTTTATATTTGGTATGATAAAATTTCAATGACAATTATCCAAAGGCGATTGATATTTTTTTATTCAGCTGGCATGGTAAAATTTACTTAACTATTGCCACACCTTTACTCAACTATTACTTAACTATTACTCACATTTCAGTAGAAGTTACTGTTCTTTCTAAAACTGTGTGTAATTTTTACGTTCAGTATGGTAATTTTTACATATTTGGATCAGTAATTTTTGCCTGTCTGAATGGAAAAAATACAGAGTGGCATCTGCAATTGGGAGGGTAATTTTTACCACTCCCTTATATATATATATATATATATATATATATATTTTTTTTTTTTTCATTTTTTTTTTTTTTTTTTTTAATGCAACTGGGTCACCAAATTTTGTCAATTTATTTTAGGAAAAAAATAAAACAAAAATGTGAAATTTGTGATTGAGAGGAAACTAAACCAATAGTGCAACCAAAAATGAGAAAAATAATTTTATCTGTGATTTAATGAAAGTTTAATTAATGTTATTTATGGGAAATAAGTGGAGTGATATTTATTAAATTGGAGTAATTTAATTTGAGAAAATGGAGATGATGAATTCGAGTGTGGATGTTATGTCGAGCCCAAGTCTCACCATGAAGGATTTCGATGAGGATGTCAATGGGGATGCTGGCGACAGAATGTCCTTAAAAATTGACCTGTCAATGGCCGAACAATTCTACTACGAAGTCATTTCTTCCTTCGAGCAGGAGGAGGTATTCCATCATTTAACCCTGATTAAAGTTGGCTTGACGGTTCTGGGAAATGTGGCGTGATGGATTTATCAAATCCGAGGGATATTCATTGATTCTCAGGAGACAATTTCTTCCTATTGCTTGGTTCTCTTATTTTTCTTGGGCTGTTTTTGAAATTCTTGGAATGTCTGGTGATTTTTGTTTTTGAAAATTTTGGAGTTTTGAAAATTTTGGAAAATTGTCAAAATTTTGAAAAATTTTGAAAATTATGAAAATTTTGAAAATTTTTGAAAATTGTGGAAATTTTCGAAAATTCTCATTTTCAAAATTTTGGGGAATGTGGTAAAATTTCGCAAATTTCAAAAATTTTGAAAATTTTGAAAGTTTTGAAAATTTTGAAAATTTTGAAAATTTTGAAAATTTTGAAAATTTTGAAAATTTTGAAAATTTTGAAAATTTTGAAAATTTCGAAAATTTTGAAAATTTTGAAAATTTTGAAAATTTCAAAAATTTTGAAAATTTCAAAAATTTTGAAAAATTTAAAAATATCGAAAATTTTGGAAATTTTGAAAATTTTGAAAATTTATGAAGCTTTTGAAAGTTTTGTAAATCTACGAAGATGTTATAAATTTCTCGGAAGTGAACCAATTCACGGCCTGCCAAAATTCTGCAAAATTTGCGAATCGTAAAATCTCAAAGCTCCTCTCAAAAAAAAAAAAAATCTCGCGATTTCCGCGTTTGAGAGTCATCCGCGTTTGCTAAAAAAAACCTATTTTCTTAAAATCTTCGAGCGTTATGGGACTATTTTAACTCGTCGTCAAAGGAAGAGGAGGTATTCCATCATTTAGTGTTGATTAAAGTTGAGACGACGCTTTGGCGAACATTGTGGTGTGACGGATTTATCCTTGCAGAATAATCGCGATGATGAGGTCCGCGAGATTAAATGAAAACGTTGTGCAGAAACCTTATCGTCAGTCTCATTTAATTTGAAAATTTTTCTGGTTAAATTGCTAATGATCCTTTGCTCAAAAAAAATTGAGGCCTGTCACTAATAAAAAAAGAAAAAAAATCAAAACCGCGGAAAAAAGCGATTTGTCATTCCCGCCCAACACAACTTATCCCGTCCCCCTAAAATGCGATTATCTCCTCACCAATTAGTTTTACAGAAAAATGTTATAAGACATTTTTTGTAGAGAATTCAATTCCTGACAAAAAATGTATATGTCAAATTTCTCTCCGCCGACTCTCTCTCGAGATACATCGGAAATTCCGGTCAACAAAAGATGCATATGAGAGCGTTCAAGCGGGACCAATGAATGAAGCGGGACCGCGATCACCGTAGGTCCTAAACTATGAGCTTACGAAAAAAAGTCATAAAACATAAAATGTGTATTTTTAAGAGAGGAACAATGTTCATTAAGCACTTTTTTCTCTAACACTATTCGTTTTCGAAATAGAGCCTTAAAACTGATTATTGGAAAAATTCGTGGATGCATGAGCAATTTTCGAAAATCGAATTTTGACTGAAAAAAAATTTATAATTGCAAATGAGAGGTCGTTTTTGAATCAATTTACTCAAAAATGTGAAAAATATTAATTTGGGAATTTTTTGGTGACAAAAGGGTAAAGTGAGGAGAGAATAATTTGAACCGTAATTGGTTAACTAATGATTGAATTTCTCTATTGTACCCGAAAAAAAAAACTCTACGCGAGAAAAATTCCGAGAAGCCTGCAGTACCGGTAAATTTAGCATTTGAGTGAATCCATGATTCCCTTAGTCATCCCTGAAAAATTCTGTTTTAAAACATGAAGAGAGAACTAGACAGACAAACCGGGGAAAAATCGAAGAGTGGCCCAAGATACTACAAATGGAATCTGAATTTTTTTCAGTTACTAACCTCCATTTCCAAATGCCAAATCTAAAAATACATTTCAAATTTCACATTAAAAATTCACAAATATTGAAAAAAAAATTTTTTTAAAACAATAATTTTCACAAATTTTTCCAACTTTTCAAAAATTTCTCAAATTTTCAAAAATAGTTCAACAATTACAAAAAGGCAAACCTTTTTTTGAATTGAAAAAAAAAAATTTTGAATCCTCAAAATCGGGAAATATTTATCTTACAAAATTTCGGAATTTCAGAAGTACCAAAAAGTATCAAATTATTGCACGCGGGCAATGAAAGCCCGATAGTAGGACTTGTCCCACGCAGAGGCGGAATACGCAATTGGCCGATGGAGCTCGAGATTTCGAGGTGAAAGGGTTCCCCAGAAATCTTGTATACCCGTTTTGCGAGTTCAGAGAATGACATTCTGCTCCAACAGGTCACTCCCCCGCCTCACCCAGTAATCATAGGGCGTGTAATTTTGTACTATATTGTGCTGGGGATGAAAAGCGATACTTTTTCGGCCGGAGATCCCTATCGACTTGAAAAAAAAACATTTCACACACCAGTACAGAAAGTTCAATGACAAGTGGCAAAGTAAAGTCTTTCCACTTTCCGCCCCCTTTGCGCCCACCGGAACGAGGCATAGTACTTTCCAGTCAGGCTTCGAAAATCACCCGTCACCTGAAAAAATTCCGATTACCAAAGCCCTTGACCGGAAGAATACGTCACGTTGATCTCGTCGCCCTCCTCCGCGTGCTTGCCATCCAAGGTAACACCGTGGATGGCAAGTGATTGCCCTCCAAGCTAACACCGTAGATGGCAAGTGCTTGCCATCCAAGCTAACACCGTGGATGGCAAGTGATTGTCATCCAAGTTAACACCATAGATGGCAAGTGCTTGCCATCCAAGCTAACACTGTGGATGGCAAGTGATTGCCATCCAAGTTAACATCGTGGATGGCAAAGTGATTGCCATCCGAGCTACCACCGTGGATGGCAAGCACTTGCCATCCGAACTACCACCGTGGATGGCAAGCGCTTGCCATCCGAACTACCACCGTGGATGGCAAGCGCTCGCCATCCGAGCTACCACCGTGGATGGCAAGTACGCGAGGACGGTGCCTAGTTTTCCACGGCCAGTTGAAATGTACTATTCAGCGCTTGGCATGAAAAGATTATGACAATGTGTACTCATTTCAACCGTACTCCCTGACATCATATCCCCAGAAACATGTTCCCATGTGCACCGGTGTCCGCTACCTAATTTTCCTTTTCTGGAAAAACAACTCTATGAAAAAAGGTTCAATAACATTGCTTTCTAACAACTACTCGACGTTCCCGACACTCTTTGAGGAGGGCTAACTAAGCCCACTCCTTATCAAATGTTCTCCACAGAGTAGAGGTCCCCCAGGCTTAGTCACGTGTGAAAATTTGATCTGACCGACTGAGTTCGAGATTTTGAAGTGAAAGAGTGCCCGGAAATGCTGTACACCCGTTTTACGGGTCCAGAGAATGACAGTCAGTTTCAACTTGTTACCCCCCTCCCCCCCCCTGGGTCCACCCACTCCCCCTCCCACCCTCACTATCCACCCGCTCCCCCCCGTTAATCGTGGGGCGTGCAGTGTTAACTGTAGCGTGTGGTCCAGGCGCGTTTGGGAGGAGAGGAGCGGAGGGGGCCTGAGTGGGTGGGGCGGGGGATTGCCATGTGTTTTGTATGCATGAGACGGTAGCCACGTAGAGACGAAGGTGGCTTGGAACAGTGGTATGCCCAGTTACAACAAGGCACCAAGCACCAAGAACAGATTCCCCACTGGCATTGCCCCCTCCCCCTCCCACCTCCCCTCGTCCACCGCCCCATCGTCCTCCGTCCAACGGGGCGCCATCCAGGAATGTAATTTAACGTCTGTAGTTGTCCACGGAACTATTGTAATATGTAATATGCCAGGATTGCAGGCTGGGGGGTCGGGGGGAGGTGGGCGGGCGGGGGGGGGGGGGGGGGGGGTCGAGCGGTACTGATTAAGATTTCGCAGAACCTGTGATACTGAAGTTTTGCCTTTTTATGGATTAAAAAAAAAATATATGTTTTTGAGATTGTTCAATTTTTATTTTTCAAATTTTTGAACTTTTTCTTCATTTTTTATTTTTCAATTTATCAGACTAGACTGTACAGTTTTTTCCTCGTTTTGATATTTTATCGAACACACTGGACATTTCATCATTAATAATTCACTCACAGACTGCATCAACGCTTTTGGAAGCGGAGGAACAGGGAAAATTCCGCTAGACACATTCCGCGACTCATGTTCATTCCGGAGGCAAGGTGGAAAGAGAGCGGGGGTTTGTAATTCATCATCATTATGAGATTTCTGGGGGGCGAGTACTTGCGCCCGGTATGGCTGAGTAAGACGAATTGGTGCGCGTCAACGGGTGTCCGTTTGCCCCCGAATTGAGGAATTAATCTTCGGGAATGATGAAGAATTTCATCAGCCTCATTGAGTCATCAGTTTTTCGGATATTTGATATGAAAAAATCGGAGCAACGAGCAGGACGCCGCCTGGGTAGCTCAAATATTCCCGAGTTTCCCCAACACAAAACACGCTTTAATTTGATCAAATAATCATAATAATCTGATTAATTAGTTTAAATTGCCCTGTAATGACGCCTTGTTGAAATATTCTGGACTCAACAATTCTGAAAAACAAAATTCCAGACGGCGGCACATTGCTCACCATGCGAGCAATCCGTACTTTCTACGAAAAATTGATCTCCACAAGTCGTTTTTTTTCTTTTCAATTCTTAACAAAATCGTGCATAATTTGCAAAAAAAAAATGCGAAAAAATTCCAACACAATTTTTGAATCTAAATTTTCAAAAGAAAATTTCGAGGTTTAACTTTTGAATTTCCATGAAATTTTGAAGTAGGTAAACTGTTTAGGTGTGAGAAAAATGAATCGTGATATCGACCCGAAAAGCGCGGAAAACTTTAAAAAAGTTAATTAGTATTTTACCGAAAGGGTTTAATGATTTTAAGGGACTCGGGTCTAATTGCGGGAGTTAATTACGGAGTGAAGCGGAAGCAAAGTGCTGCACTGTTTTCAAAAGCTCCGGTACAAGCCGCGCAACACTGTCGCGAGGAGGCGACTGTTCAAAAAAAAAAAAAAAAAGACGGAAATGAAGTCCTGGGCCAATGGTGACTCCAGGAGTTTAGGAGCGCTAATTACCGCGCCCATCGGCGTGAGCCAGGCGCGAAGATTATTCATCTCGCGAGAGCTTTGCCCAGATTTTTTTCTCTCACTTTTCGACCTCCTTCAAGGGACATTATCAGCGCGCGCGCTAATTGGCCGAATAACAACTTCCAAATTCAATTAAACCAGTTTTTCGCGGGGATCTTGAAATTCACAAAAAAAAATGCGGGAAAAAAATTCCATTTCAAATTTATCTGAATTTTTCAAAATTTTTAAAATTTTCAAAATTTTCAAAATGTCCAAAATTTTCAAAATGCCCATAATTTTCAAAATTTTCAAAAATTTCAAAATTTGCAAAATTTTCAAAATTTGCAAAATTTTCAAAATTTTCAAAATTTGAAAAATTTTCAAAATTTTCAAAATTTTCAAAATTTTCAAAATTTTCAAAAAATTTCCAAATTTTCAAAAATTGGACACACACATAAATACATATTGTTAAAAATGGTCAGAAATGTTATGATACGCGGAGACATATTGAATCAATTTTTTGAACTCGGGGGAATCCCCTATCGGGAAGTTAACCAGTGGAGGGGCAAGAGGGCGCGAGATTTGAATTTAAACGTAACTTGGCCCGACACACTACCGCGTATCTTGATAAATATTGACTGAAAAAAAAATTATGGTCTTCTTGGAAGTGAATGCACTTTGGTAATTCAGCTCCCTCATTCACCCTTGGAACCCCGTCTCAAATTTCTGACAACCTTTCAACTTGTCTTACACAAGGCTTCTCAACGAGAAGCGCGTCTCATCTCGTAATCAATAATGAGTCGGCGAGACATTACACTGTCGAACAATTAAATTACCTAAGAAATCTAGCGTAAAATCTAATTTTGTACGAAGCTCCTCGCAAAGGAAAATTCCGGTTTTTCCGGAAAATTGTCTGAAATTTTTTGGAAAAAACAAAATCTTTGAAAGTCTCCATTCGAAAAAAAAAAAAAAAAAAAATTGTTCGTGGAGCCATTGACACTTACAGGGACTTCCGGTAGCGGAGATAAAGTCGCTAACTGTAGAAATTGTCACGACATGGGTCAAAGGGTTAAATGTGTAGCATTTAAGGCAGTAATCTCTGTCATTGCATGACCGACACGTTGACAGCTGGATAGAGTATAATAGCGTGCAACTCGATTTTTTTTCACATGCCCGTAACACAATCTGGTCATGCTGTTTAGCCACATGTGTCTCGGAGTGACCCAAATTTTCCCAGCACTCAAGATTCATATCTCGGGGGAAAAAAATAAAAAATTACTGCACTTAAGTTACTGTAATGTGAGCAGAAACTTCTATTGAAATCGCGAGTGTAAAGGCATGGAGGAACAATTAGAAAAATTCAAAATTCCAGTTAAAATTTAACCCGTTGCTCGCGCCATGAGGGATGCGCCGCCACAGTTGGAACATCTCCAACAGGCATGGAGGATCAATTAAACAAATTAGAAATCTCTTTTTAAAAAAAAAATTCAACCCTTTGGTCGCATGGTGAGGGATGTGCCGCCGTACTTGGAACAACCCCCACGACAGGCATGGAGGACAATGATAAAATATTGTAAACTTTCAAATAAAAAAAATGCAAAAAGTCCATTCGTTGGTCGCGCCATGAGGGATGTGCCGCTACTCCCCTGCATTTTATAATAAGTGTAATTTTATAATAATTCATCATTTTGAAAATATTGAAAGTGTGAAAATTTGAACAGTCTCGAAAATTCAAAGAATTTGGAAATTTCAAAAATTCCAAAATTTTCAAAAATTTTAAAAATTTCACAAATTTCAAAAATTTCAAAAATTTCAAAAATTTCAAAAATTTCAAAAATTTCAAAAATTCCAAAAATTTCAAAAATTTCAAAAATTTCAAAAATTTCAAAAATTTCAAAAATTTCAAAAATTTCAAAAATTTCAAAAATTTCAAAAATTTCAAAAATTTCAAAAATTTCAAAAATTTCAAAAATTTCAAAAATTTCAAAAATTTCAAAAATTTCAAAAATTTCAAAAATTTCAAAAATTTCAAAAATTCTGGAAAAACGAAACATTCTGGAAAAATTTGGTGGAATTGTCGGAAAATCGATAAATGGCAATTACTCACTATAATGGCTCCTCAGGTGTCGATATTTGTCGAGACCAACGTTTGCTCGTTGTACAATCGATAATTATTGTTATGGCAGCCAGCCGCCAGTGGTACCCGCATCTCGTCAAACAATTGGTCCACTGTGTACATCAACACTCAGGCTCATTGCTCAGTAACGCGATATCCGTCTGGACCGAAGGGCTCCGACCTCTCATCTCATGTTTTGTACGTTTTATGCGTCCTATGAGTACTCTCAACCCCCACCCGTTCACCCCCTTTTTTTCGTTCCATATTTTTTTTTTAAACTGTCTTTTTTTTTTTTTAATTTCCAAAAAAAAAATTCTTATTTCGTGTTTTTTTTCATTTTTGATTTTTTTACATTTTTTGGCAATTGCTCAGTAATGCGATATCCGTCTGGGCCGGAAGGCTCTTCTGACCTTTCATCCCATGTTTTGTACGCTCTAGAGGTACTCACAACCCCCCACCCCTTCAGCCACCCTTTTTTTTGGCCTTTCTATTCCCTCTGCGAGGCGAATAAACCCGGCATCTTCGCCGATAGCTATCGCGAAAATTGCACTCGCCATTTCTACGTCCTCTAATCTAATTCCCGACGACAAGCCGAGAATTCGCTCCCTAGGTGCGTCAAATACATTTCCTGTTGTATTTTACTTTTTTTTTTTTTTTTTTTTGAAGATTTTGGAATTCCTAAATTTTCGAAAATTTCGAAGTTTCTGCCTGTAACATACTTTTGAATTTCTGAATTTTGTCCTTCTTTGTCGGTGGACCTAGGTGAGTCTGCGATAGCTATCGCGAGCATCGCACTCGTGTTTTCTCGGTTTGCTAATTCAATTTCCGAGGACGAGCCGCGAGGAGAGACATGTCAGATACATTTCCCAGCGTGGTTTACAGTTGGCGGCTTTTTTTGACGAGTTCTTAAAGGAGAGCATTAATTGGGCTAGTATTGAGACAAAATTTCAGAATTGCAAAATTTCAGAATTGCAAAATTTTCAAAATTTCAAAATTTTCAAAATTTTCAAAATTTCCAAAATTTCCAGAATTTCCAGAATTTCCAAAATTTCCAAAATTTCCAAAATTTCCAAAATCTTCAAAATTTTCAAAATTTTCAAAATTTCCAAAATTTCCAAAATTCCCAAAATTTCCAAAATTCCCAATATTTCCAAAATTTCCAAAATTTCCAAAATTTCCAAAATTTCCAAAATTTCCAAAATTCCCAAAATTTCCAAAAATTCCAAAATCTTCAAAATTTTCAAAATTTTCAAAATTTCCAAAATTTCCAAAATTTCCAAAATTCCCAAAATTTTCAAAATTTCCAAAATTTCCAAAAATTCCAAAATTTCCAAAATCTTCAAAATTTTCAAAATTTCCGAAATTCCCAAAATTCCCAAAATTTCCAAAATTTCATAATTTCCAAATTTCCAGATTTCCAGATTTCCAAATTTCCAGTTTTTTGAAATTTACAAATTTTGTGCAGTGTCCCCCATCTCTTAGAATTTGAAAGTTGTCAAGACTTGGCATTAATCGACGTATTTTTTTCGTGCGCAAAACCCATAAACCACAAGACTGCACTGAAAATCCCTACCGCGCAAAATGTTTTCTCCCGAGTGAATTTTGCGAATAAAAAACTGGGGAATCGACGTTTTCTGTTATTGTGATTGCGTGTTACGCAATTCGGGAAAATTTTGGACAACAGCCGCGAGCAATAACGTCCGCTCGCCTTTTTTTACACGAGTTCTATTCATGGTATGTCGCCGCAGTACGGATGAGTGATTTTTTTTTAGGTTGAAAAATTGTTTGGAAAAAATGGGGATATTCAACGATCGTCAAAATACTATGGGCTTTGGACGCGTGACGAGTGGACGACCTCGTAAAGATCGCGAGATTAGAATTTTTGCGGAAATGAGGGAAGTGGAAAAAACGCGGCAACAGGGGTCCGTAAAAAGTGACAACAAAATGGGATGTTCCCAAGTTGTAACAGTTTTCCAAATTTTCAACATTTTTCTCTTTCTCAAATTTTTTCAATTTCCCAGATTTTCCCAATTTCCCAAATTTTTCCAATTTCCCAAACTTTTTCAATTTCCCCAAGTTCTCCCGATTTTCCCAATTTCCCAAATTGTCCCAATTTCTCCAACTTTTCCAATTGCCCATATTTTCCCACTTTCACAGATTTCCCGAATTTTTCCCAATTTCCCAACTTCTCCCACTTTCCCAGATTTTTCCAATTTCCCGAATTTCCCAAATTTTCCATTTTCCCAGTTTTCCAAACTTTCCCAATTCCCCATACTTTCCCAATTTTCCGAATGCTTAGAATTTTTGTAATTTTCCGGATTTCCCCAATTTTCCAAAATTCCCAAATTTTCCAGCTTTTCCCGATTTTCCATATTTTCCAAAATCTCCAAATTTTCCAAATTTTCCAAATTTTCCCAATTTTCCATATTTTCCAAAATCTCCAAAATCTCCAAATTTTCCAAATTTTCGAAATTTTCCAAATTTTCCAACGTTTCCCCGATTTTCCATATTTTCCAAAATCTTCAAATTTTCCAAATTTTCCAAATTTTCCAAATTTTCCAACGTTTCCCGATTTTCCATATTTTCCAAAATCTTCAAATTTTCCAAATTTTCCAAATTTTCCAGATATTACCCATTGTTAAAACTTGTCAAAATTGGCAATTCTCAAAATGTTGACACTTTCAAAATATTCAACGAGTAAATTTTTTGTGTGGATTGCGTACATGAATTTTCATGGGAACCCTCCCAGATTTTTTAATACCCCCGAGAATTCAATCCACGTGCAGGCATTGTCATCAGAACCAGCTGGCGAAGAAAGCGCGACATAAGCCCATTTGGTCCCTTTAATATTCCATTATTCTATTACAATAACGAGAGCAGCATAATTCGAGGTTTATCACGGGCCATCGTAAAGGCAGGCCCCTGAGACTTTTACAATGCATTCGGACGTGAATCTTCAGCCATTTTTTATGGCCGAATCACTAAAACGAGTAACTTTGTGTAATCCCATTTTACCACAAGCTTCAATTTCGCGAGAAATCGCGCGACGTCAGCACTTGAGTCTCGTTAAAAATAAAATAAAGTTGGAGGGGAAAATTCCAGTGGGAAGGGCCAATGAATTTTTTTTTTTTATTGAATGTTAAATTACGTTCATAATGAGAGATTTAAAAATTAAGAGCATATTGTTGAATTTTGTTTTCACAATTTTTTTCCACCGTTTTTTTTTCACAATTTTTTTTTTCATAATTTTTCTTTCACTTTTTTTCACACTTTTCGTTCTCATTATTTTTTTTTATTTTTTTTTCACAATTTGTCTTCACAAATTTTTTTGCGCAATTTTTTTTTGTCCAATTTTTTTGCACAATTTTTTTTGCACAGTTTTTTTTTACACAATTTTTTTTGCACAATTTTTTTTGCACAATTTTTTTTGCACATTTTTTTTGCACAATTTTTTTTGCACAATTTTTTTTGCACAATTTTTTTTGCACAATTTTTTTTGCACAATTTTTTTTGCACAATTTTTATTGCACAATTTTTTTTGCCCAATTTTTTTTTGCACAATTTGTTTTTTTCTTTTCTAATTTACAAAATAGCAATCACAAAAATTATCTTGCACTTTGAAAATTGGATCCAGAAATTAGGAGAAAGAAAAATGTCAAAAATTCCAACAGCCTCCAGAAATTGCGCACAAAAATTTGAATCAGGATAAAAAAAAAAGAAAAAAAAAGAAAAATTTCTAGTGAAGAAATTTCCAAGTATCAAAAAACCATGGAAAAATTGCATGGAGCCCTCCACCCGAGAACTTCGAATAAACCTAATCAGCGTGGGCTTCGTGCCGAATGTATCCCATTTCCTGCTGCGTTTGCATTCGACTCATATCAGCAAAAGAGCTGAAAGCGAAACAAGAAAAAGAGGAGAAAATCCCACCACGTGTTATCGCTGAGAACTGGTTTCCTTTTCTCGCGAGACTCCGCGAAAAAAAAAACCCTCGAGAGAAAAAGAAGTTCGTTAAGTGAGAAATCAGTTGCCATTGAATTAATTATTAATTATATATGCAGTGGTTAAGGGGTTAATGGGAGGCTGGAAAAAAATTATTGCGTGAGTGTTTCTCAACTTTAGCATTTCCCCAGACATCAAAAAAATTATTAAAATTCCGAAGAATTACAATATTTTGTCTCTCTTCAAAAACGGAATTTACCAAATTTTTTTCAAATGCGCGGGATTTTTCTCCAAAACATAATAACGAAAATATGATTGAAATAAATGAATTAGGACCGACACCTCAGAGTTGCACTATCTAAGGAATCGACAAATAATGAAGTTTATGGTTGTCAACTAGTTTAACCTTAACTAACAAAGTTTGGTCGACTCAACACAGTGAGTGGAAAGTTGGCGACTCTCGGCAGATAACAGAAAGAGAGAAAAGTAAATGAGGCAAAAATATAATAATTGTATCAAATATTCACGTTTGTTTGGATGATAAATTTAAAAACACAGAATACGTGAGAGAATTGTCTCATCGCTACACACACACACACACACACAAACACACACACATACACACACACACACACATATGCACTCCTACCCGCCCACTTACATCCACGACTACACACGCACGCACACACACACACACATACACACCCCCACCCACCCACATCTGGTGTCCAGATGATGACCTAAATGGTGAAATTCGGACACAGCTACATGGATGGGTGTCCAGTAGGCCCTTCCGACTCAATGCTCAAGGTGGGGTTACGCCCCGGAAGTTTAAAATGGAAAATGAAAAAAATAATGCACGTTCCCAATTCCCCCCCCCCCCCCCCCCCCCCCCCGCCACTCATCGCCCGAAAGGGTTTTTTTAACCAACGTACCAAATGACCTGAACAATCGACATCTCCAACCTCGTAAACAATAACGTTTAATTGACCTGAGGTATCTGATCGTCGGGCCCTAATCTGATAACAACAAAAAAAAAAGCCAGGGGCGAGACCAGTCTTAATCGTCAAGCCCAGTAATTTGTTCCGATAAATTGCACTGCGAAGTATCTAATTGTCCAGCAGACGGCGTTTAATGCAGGACCTACGATATCGAATGGCGCCAGACAATTAACTCAACGAATTTCCGGGAAAAAATCGCAAGGAGTTGCGTCCAACTTCAGATCCAGGCAGTCAACTTTAATTGTACAATTAAGGAGCATTATGTGTTAGGGGGATAATTGGGCTTGATGAGTCGGACAATTCGCTACCATTTTTGCATGAATTTTAGTGGCAATTTTTCGGGAATTAGTGGTCGGGTCCATTAGCTCCTGCATTATGGTGCGGAACTGAGCCGAACCCAATTGTGGCTTCAATCTCAGATATCTTCTAAACTATGGGAGATAGGATAAAAAGTTGTAGCACATAAAATGTGGCATTTTTCAAGACGAACAACTTTTGTTCGAGACATTTTTTTCCAAGTTCATTCAAATTTTCGTGAATTCACTTTTTTCCAAAATCTGCAAAATTTCCGGATTTTCCCAAGCATGCTAAATTTCCCTGAATCCACCTTGTAACATGCAAATTGCGGAATTACCAAAGCTTACCACAATTTCCCAAGCCCCCGCCCCCCCCCTCCACCCCCATCGCCGCATTTGCCCGCAACCCGGGTGAAACAATTCAGTCTTAACTAAACGCAATATAATTTCACGGTCAAACAGAGGAAGTATCAATTGTGCATGGAAGAAATTGTGGATTTATGATGGACAAGAGGCACTTTGTACTGCGGTTTGAAGAGGATAAAGGGAGCAATGGCCTCGGGCTCGGGAATATTCACCGGTATTTCACTCGGATAATTTCGCTTCCCTTCCCCATCGAGGGATTAGCATTGCTCTCCCCACAATCCCTCAGCTGGAACGAAATTTTTCACCTCAATGATGACCGGCCTTTCAGCCCTAAACATTCATTAAAATATCAATATCCAAGTCCCCAACCTGATAGCAATTTAAAAAAAAAAAAAAAAAAAAAATTTCTAAAATTTTTGGGGACGTTCAATTTTTTTTTTTTACTTTTAAAGAAATTTATGTTTGACATTTTTTTTTGTCTTGGCAAAAAGTTGATATACAATTTTTTCCTCTTATTTTCCAGAAAATGTGTGTCTTCCAAAAGGCACTGGAGGACCTATCGTCGCGAATGGCGGGAGCTGAGGCCATTCAAAGCGGCTGGCAAAGCCCCACGGATGCGCCGGAGGCGGGGGAGCTGCTGGACCAGTTGCAAAAGTTCGGAGACAGATTGGGACCCATTCAGAGAAACATCGAGGAAGCCAATGACCAAGCGAGTTTGTTTGCCTCGAGTAGTGTCATAGTATCCCATGCGCTATTAGCTAAACTCGAGGATCTCAATACAAGGTAATTTGGGTGCTGTCCCACTTTTGCTTCGGGACGGTGGAGTTGATGAAGTTGAAATAAAACGAGGGAAGGAGCGCGAGAGAATGAGTGGATGAACTGCATCTGACAAGAGCAATTCAGAAATTTCGAAAATGGAATTCATCTTGACAATTCATCTTGACAATTCATCTTGACAATTCATCTTGACAATTCATCTTGACAATTCATCTTGACAATTCATCTTGACAATTCATCTTGACAATTCATCTTGACAATTCATCTTGACAATTCATTTGACAATTCATCTTGACAATTCATCTTGACAATTCATCTTGACAATTCATCTTGACAATTCATCTTGACAATTCATCTTGAAAATCCATCTTGACAATTCATCTTGACAATTCATCTTGACAATTCATCTTGACAATTCATCTTGACAATTCATTTTGACAATTCATCTTGACAATTCATCTTGACAATTCATCTTGACAATTCATCTTGACAATTCATCTTGACAATTCATCTTGACAATTCATCTTGACAATTCATCTTGACAATTCATCTTGGCAATTCATCTTGACCATTCATCTTGCTAATTGATCTTGACAATTTATTCTAATTAATTCTAATTAATCAGTTTGGCAACTAGTTGTAATGCCTAATTTCTTTCGCCATCACTCATGCTGAGCAATCTCTGCGAAGAGTTGTCTTCATCATGAGTTACCTAGATAAGATGAATTGATCCGAAAGAAATAAAAAATGAACAAAAATTCGCTTCCTACCATACAAGAAAAATTCCAAAATTTCTTTTAGATGGAAAGTTCTCCAGCTGTCCGTGGACGACCGCTACAAGTTGCTGAGTAGCTTCGGCAAAGACGGTAGCACACCAAGTAGTCAGGCCTTCCTGGCTGGTAGCGTCGAGCCGCCCTGGGAGCGAGCGCTCACGCCTGCCAAAGTGCCTTACTACATAAATCACCAGCTGGAGACAACGCACTGGGACCACCCCAAGATGATCGACCTAATGGCGTCTTTAGGTGACTTAAACGAAGTCCGTTTCTCCGCTTATCGTACAGCGATGAAGCTCAGGACGGTTCAAAAGCGTCTGTGCCTGGACATGTTGGGCCTGTCGACAGCTCTCGAGCACTTTGACTCGCACGGACTGAGAGCCCAGAATGATAAGCTGATAGACATCCCAGACATGATCACTGTGTTGACATCTCTATACGAAGTCATTGCTGCTGACAATCCGACGCAGGTACGAATACATATCCCCAGAAGCTTTCAACATGACAATTCATCTTGACAATTCATCTTGACAATTCATCTTGACAGTTCATCTTGACAATTCATCTTGACAATTCATCTTGACAATTCATCTTGACAATTTATCTTGACAATTCATCTTGACAATTCATCTTGACAATTCATCTTGGCCATTCATCTTCACAACTCATCTTGACAATTCATCTTGACAATTCATCTTAACAATTCATCTTGATAATTCATCTTGACAATTCATCTTGACAATTCATCTTGACAATTCATCTTGACAATTCATCTTGACAATTCATCTTGACAATTCATCTTGACAATTCATCTTAACAATTCATGTTGACAATTCCTCTTAGCAATTCTTCTTAACAATTAATCTGGACAATTCATCTTAACACTTCATCTTAACACTTCATCTTAACAATTCATCTTAACAATTCATCTTAACAATTCATCTTAACAATTCATCTTAACAATTCATCTTAACAATTCATCTTAACAATTCATCTTAACAATTCATCTTAACAATTCATCTTAACAATTCATCTTAACAATTCATCTTAACAATTCATCTTAACAATTCATCTTAACAATTCATCTTAACAATTCATCTTAACAATTCATCTTAACACTTCATCTTAACAATTCCTCTTACCAATTTATTCTAACTAATCAGTTTGGCAACTAGTTATAATTCAAAATATCCCCAGAAGCAAGAACAAGCTGTTGCAAGCTTAAAATACAGATCTTGCAAGATCTTGACCAGTTGAGCTTGAGGCTTCGACCTCTCCAATCAAATCCTGATCACATGGGATCGTAATTACGCTAAGTAAACTCTTCTAAACCTCGACAACACTTCCCTTCCAGGTATTAGTGCCGCTCTGCATCGACCTAGCGATAAACTGGCTGCTGAATGTCTACGACAGTCAACGAACAGGTCAAATCCGTGTTCTCTCCTTCAAAGTTGGTCTTGTCCTTCTGTGTAAGGGCCATCTCGAGGAGAAGTATCGCTACCTCTTCCGCCTGATTGCCGATCCCAATAGACTCGTTGATCAGCGCAAGCTTGGTCTTCTGCTCCACGATTGCATTCAAGTGCCTCGACAACTCGGCGAAGTTGCGGCGTTCGGCGGTTCCAATATTGAGCCATCAGTTCGCTCGTGCTTCGAGAAAGCTGGCAAGGACAAGAATGAAATTGAAGCAGTGCATTTTCTTAGCTGGCTACAACAAGAGCCACAATCCATGGTTTGGCTGCCTGTACTTCACAGGCTAGCAGCAGCGGAGAGTGCTAAACACCAAGCCAAGTGCAATATCTGCAAAGAATATCCAATTGTCGGATTCAGGTACAGGTGCCTAAAGTGCTTCAACTTCGACATGTGCCAAGGTTTGTCCATTCTTTTCATCTGATTGCTGCTTGGTGGCTGCTTGGCTCAGACATTGCATTCGAAATTCATTTGCAGGTTGCTTCTTCTCGGGGAGGAAGGCTAAGAATCATAAGCTTACCCATCCTATGCAAGAGTACTGCACTGCAACAACTTCCGGGGAAGACGTGCGCGACTTTACGAGAGCTTTAAGGAACAAGTTCAAGTCGAAGAGGTACTTCAAGAAGCATCCGAGGGTTGGGTGAGTTCCGCAAATTTTTGGGGTGGGGTCAGCAGAAATGAGGTTGAGCAGGGAATCATTCTGAGTTATTGGATTCATTGTAGCTATCTGCCGGTCCAGACGGTTCTCGAAGGTGATGCTCTGGAGAGTCCAGCGCCATCACCGCAGCACAGTACGTTGAGCCAGGACATGCACTCTCGTCTAGAGATGTACGCGTCCAGGCTGGCTGAGGTCGAATTATCCAGGACCAGGAGCAACTCTACGCCTGACAGCGATGATGAACATCAGCTCATTGCCCATTACTGTCATAGCCTGAATGGAAGTGATAATATGAACGCTCCTAGGAGCCCCGTTCAGGTATTTGAGCATTTTGCTAAAAACTGGAGACAAATAATTTGAAGTCTGAAAATTTGCAAATTTTTTTTTTTTTGAGATTTCAAAAATTTTGAAATTTGACTATTTTGAAAATTGTGAACATGAAAAAAAGAATATTTTGATAATTTCCAAAAGTTTCAACCTGTTGAGATGTCTAATAATTACAAAATTTCGAAAATTTGGGAAAAATTGAAATATAAAAATTCAAAAAATTTGAAAAATTTTGAACATTTTGAAAATTAAAATTCTCTGCATTTTAATTTTAATAAATTTTTAGAACATTAATTAATTAAAAAATGATGAATAATATAATTAATATTTAATTATGAATTATTCA
This sequence comes from Asobara japonica, assembly GCA_026005395.1. Lineage (NCBI taxonomy): Eukaryota > Metazoa > Arthropoda > Insecta > Hymenoptera > Braconidae > Asobara > Asobara japonica. The sequence goes on along the minus strand of BQMI01000292.1, from coordinate 695,144 downwards.
TTAATTTTAATTTCGAATATTTCGAAGACGTTGAAAATTTTTGAAATTTGAATTTTTTCCAAAATTTCAAAGTCACGGGAGGTTAAGAAAACTACGAACATTTCGAAAATTTAATTTAAATAAATTGGATTGTTCAGGTGATGGCTGCCATTGATGCTGAACAGAGGGAGGAGCTCGAGGCTATGATCAGGGAGCTGGAGGAGGAAAATGCTACGCTGCAAGCGGAGTATGAGAGGCTCAGGTCTAAGCAGACACCTGGGTCGACGCCTGAGGACGGACATGGGAGACAGCCCGACTGTGATATGATCGCCGAGGCGAAATTACTCAGGCAACACAAGGGCAGACTCGAGGCCCGAATGCAGATACTTGAGGACCATAATAGACAGCTTGAGGCACAACTACAACGACTCAGGCAACTACTTGAAGAGGTGACTTTTCAGAGGAGGCTTTTAATTTTGAAAAATTTTAATATTACAAAATTCTTCCTCAGAATTGCTCTAAATTTTTTTTTCACAAATTAGAAATCTATGAACTTTCAAATTTCCAAAACCCTCAAAACTTCAAAATTTTGCAAATAAATAAAAAAAAAATTCTTCAATTTCCAATTTCAAAATTGAAAAAAAACAAGTTGAAAAAATTGAAATTTCGAAATTGCAATTTTTTTCAAAAAATTTAAAATCAAGGAAATTTAAGAAAATTACAAGTTTTCCAAAATTCGAAAGAAATTTTAATTTTTTAAATCTCCAAAGGTTTGATTTTTTTTTTTATAAATAATTTTTTTTTTCACAGCCAAATGCTTCATCTCCATCGAAAACGGGTACCCTGCAAACGAGAAGTGTAACAGCTTCCCAATTAGCTACGGACTCGCCAGCTAAAGTCAATGGGCACTATCACGACAACTCAGGTACGTTCCCTAATGTTGAAACTTCCTAATCTGGGTTCAGCGCATGTCCCTCATACGTTAAGATCAAAGTTTTCCAGGTTTCTAAAATCCTGGGAAAAATATCTACTCAATTAGCAAAACTTAATACACATTATTTGGTCTTTAAATTAAATACCATTGTTATTAAACGGAATACAAAATTCTATGGAACTATGGTAATTTTCGTTTGTATTAAACACGTGGGGTTGGAACTCTCTCACTGGATTGTTCACTAATTTTTCTTGGCATGCATAAATAACAACTTCCAAACATTTCCAAAAAATTTGGGCATTATTAACAAAATATAATTTCAAAAATTTTCGAAATTTCAAAAATGCTCAATCTGAAAAAAATTAATTTATGGACTTCTGGAGCATTTTAAGTATTAAAAAAAAAATCAACAATTTGAACAACTGTAAAAAATTTTGAAAATTTAAAAAGTCCAAAAATAATGAACTTAAAAAAAAATTGAAAATTTCTGAAATTTTGAAAATTTTTAAAAACTTTGCAATGGCAAAAAATTAACATCTCAAAACAAATTTCATAGTTAACAACCTTATTTGTTTTTTTCAACTGAAAAGAAATGGGTTTGGGGTAATTTCCTGAATTGTTAATAAATTTTGATTCAATTGCATGCATAAACGTCGTTTTCGCAACACTTTCAGGGGTAGTTCGTTAATTTATTAATTTTATGTTCCATCGTTCAGTGCTTCGAGGATTAATTCGACAATTAGCATTGGACAATATCTGGATTTAATGCCAATTTCACGCCCTCTTTTCGTTATGAATTAATCGCCATGGTTTAGTGTTCTGGTTAAATCAAACTGTCCCATTTTCTTGATTCATAATTTCGCGATGCAAATTTAATGATCGAAATTTATGACTTAAAAAAAATCCGCACAATAAAATTTCCAATTCTTAACATTCTGTCAATGTCACACACACCCATCCCATAACCCACTCATATCCACCCACCCATTTACCCGACCCCCCCCCTCACCCGCCCACCCACAAACCCCTTGCAGCCACCCACTCACCCGTTCATTCACCCATTCACCCACCCACTCACCCACCCACCCAACATTTCACCCACCCACCCAACATTTCACCCACCCACCCAACATTTCACCCACCCACCCAACATTTCACCCACCCACCCAACATTTCACCCACCCACCCACTCACCCATCCAACCATTCACCTACCCACCCAGCCATCGCCCCATTCACCCACCCACCCACCTACCCACCTACCCACCTACCCACCTACCCACCTATTCACCCACCCACCTACCTACCGACCCACCCACCCACCTACCCACCTATTTACCCACCCATTTACCTACCGACCTACCCACCTGCCCACCGACCCACCTACCTACCGACCCACCCACCTGCCCACCTACCTATCCAGCCACCCACCTACCTACCTACCTATAAACCCACCCACCCACCCGCCTACCTACCCACCCGCCTACCTACCCACCTACCCACCTATTCACCCACCCACCTACCTACCGACCCACCCACCCACCTACCCACCTATTTACCCACCCACCTACCTACCGACCTACCCACCTGCCCACCTAGCTACCGACCCACCCACCTGCCCACCTACCTATCCAGCCACCCACCCACCTACCTACCTATAAAGCCACCCACCCACCCGCCTACCTACCTACCCACCCACCCACCCGTTCACTCACCCGCCCATTCACCCACCCACCCACGCACGCAAACACACATGCGCACGCACACATCAAAAAGTTCGTAAACTTCAGTCTTAATTTCTTTTGCTAAATCATTCATTACACTGGTCCAGTGCTTTGATTCATAATTCACCTGGTGATGGTTCAATATTCATTATAACAATTGCTGGGTTCAGGTGGAGGAGGGGCGGTTGAGGGGCGCGTCAGCAGTTTAGAAAGACCACCACCACCACCGCATTCCCACAACGTTGCCCACAACGTCGGTAATCTTTTGCATATGGCAGGTTCGTTCACTCGTCATTAATAACTCGCCCCTCATGTCTTGTGGAAAATGGCGCATTTACTGCGGGCACAATGAGTGAGCATTTCTTCAAACAATTTTCTTTTTTATGAATCTCAGAAACATTTTCACAGAATGGAAAATATAATGAGGAGGAAGGCATGCAGAAAGTTAAATGAGCTGTAAAAAATCCAAAGAATTTGCATTTAAAAATTTTTTCCAAGAATTTCAAAAATTGAGAAAATTTAAAAACTCAAAAAATTGCAAAATTTTTGCAAAGATTATGAATTTAAAAAATAGTCACGGAGAAAAAAAAATAAAAATTTCGAGCATTTGAAGATGAATATGGTAAAAATTGCAAAAATTTCAACACGATTAGATAAAATAGAAATAAAATAGAGATAAAATAGAGATAAAATAGAAATAAAATAGAAAAAATTGAAATAGTTCTCAAAATTGAAAGAACGTTGAAATTTTTTTGAGAAATCCAAATGTGCCCTCAGAAGGTGTTTAGCCCATTTCCACAGAACGTGAAGTCGCATGAATCATTCATCCCATTTTCCCAACTAACTGAGTTATCTGTATGTTATATCTTGCGTATCATAGGATGGATGTAAAAGGTAATGTATCTGTGGCGACTTTTTTTCCTCGGCTATAATAGAGTATGGAATAAATCAACTCGAGAAAAAAATTTCCATCCAAAATGTTTGTAAAACTGAAAAAAATCACTGAATTTTTTTTTTTTAATTTTTAAAAATTCCAAAAATTTCAGAAAACTCGAAAAATTAAAAAGTAGAGGAATTTCTGATAATTTTTTTAATTTTGGAAGTATACCAAATTTTGTAAAAAAAATCTAAAATTCTATGCAAATTCTAACAAAGTGGAAAATTGCACAATTTTGTAAAAAAAAAATTACAATTATCGAAAATCCCTAAAATTTTGAGAAAGCAATCCAGAATTTTGAGCCACACAAAAATTTTGTGCAGACTGTCAAACTGTAAAGATTCCATAAATCCATTGAAACTAAATGGAAATTCTGTGGTTTTTTGGTGCAAAAATTTGAAATAATACTAAAAAATATTAATAATTTTTTCTATCCATTTTGTGGAACAGAATAATTTTTTTTTATTGCTCACGTGACTTTGTCGTATACAAATACGGAATGTAGGCAATTATTTAAGCCTGTATAACATTGTTTTTTTCGCTATTTTCAGGAGACTTGGGGAAAGTAGTGGGTGAACTTGTGACAGCTATGACGGAGGAGTCCCCCAAGACTAATGGTCAACGATCTCCCCCGGCCTTCAAATGACGGAACCCAAACAAATCATAAAAGCAAAGAAACAAATCAGAAAAACGCATATCCTTAACTCCATATACAAGTTTAAAAACAAGAAACTAAAATGTGTGAAGTGAAATTTCTCGCAATTTTTTTTTTTGTTAAAATTTTTTTTTTTCCACATTTGGAAATCTCAATAATGCTGGAATGTTCAGTTTTTAGAAATTTCGATTTATCAAAATATGTAAAAAGTTGCGAAGAAATAATTTTTCGATTTTTTTTCATCTCAATTTTTGAAAATTTTGAAATTTTGAAACTTTTGAAAATTTTGAAACTTTTGAAAATTTTGAAATTTTGAAATTTTGAAAATTTTAATAATTTTGAAATTTAAAAAAGTTTTGAAAATTTTGAAAATTTTGAAATTTTGAAACTTTGAAGTTCTCAGCGTTTCAAAATTTTCGGAATTTTTCGATTGAACAATAATTTACGGAAAAAATTGAGAAATGTGAATATATATGCAAAAAATGAATTTTTTGTAAGGTCAAAATTTTTTTTGAAATTATCAAAATTGCAGAAGTTCCACTTGAACCCCGTTGTTTACCGTTTAAGTTGACGCGACCTGGTAACCAAATACTTCACCCATGTAACTCAGTCGATAGTCAGATATATCCCATTATGGACACCTTAATTAGATAACTTTAGTATAACTGACAAAAAAAACGACCAAGAATGATAATCCGACTGAAACGCATATCAAGACCCCAAAAAGTGACGAAAATGTGAGCCTCATTAACGCAGGGTCCCCCAACTTTTACAATGGTAATTTTTTGAATATTTTATAAGTTTTTGATATTTGGCCATTGTATAGCTGACGAGTAATTGGCAATTGTTCCCAGCTAAACTACTGAATCAATCAAGGAACATTTTACTTAAATATTGACTCGATCATATCACAAATTAAGGGAAAATCTTGATCAATTTGAAAATTACCCGGATTTCCAAATAAACATGAAAACAATTTTGTCATTCTCAAATTTTCAAATTTCGGAAATTTTTATCATTCTCAAATTTTAAAATTTTGAAAATTTTTGAGGTTTAAAAATTTTCAAAATTTCTCCAGATTAAACAATTTAATTTATTTTTAGTATTCTTCAAAATTTCTAAAATTACCGTTTTCATTTTTGAAAATTCCAAAATTGATGTTTTGAAATTTTTCAACATTTTTAATTCGGATTAAAATTCAATTTTTAAATTTCAAAATTAGGAATTTTTGAACGTCCAAAATTTAGAAATTATTGAAAATATCCAAAAATTTTGTTCAAGCAGGGAGAAAAAAAATTTTGTCTTATTTCCAAACCCAAATTTTCAAATTGAGTAATAAGTTCTCTTAAGTTATAAGAAAAAAAATCTTAATTGTTATGCTTGCTAGATAGTACTAAAATGTAATGGTTATAAATATATTATGGTGAAATCAAGTGAATTACTAACAGTGCATGCAAAAGCAATGTATCAAATAACGTATTCGATATAGATCTTAAGGATGCGTTGTGTTTTAATGAGCATTCTGTTCACTGCCACTGGCGCTTCCTCGACGTACATCATTGTTGCTGAATTGCATGGACATCTAATGGGATATGAAATGGGGTAAAAAATTTCATGAGACCTAGTAAATGTCTATGGTGAATTCCCGTAAATCGAGGCCTCCGGGCTTCATCCTCGTAAAAGTCGTTACTTAAAGTTTCGGTCGAGTACTATGAAAGACATATTTTCGTTGAACGCATTTTATGTTTTTTGCGTCGCGTGGAAAAGGTGTACTACCTTCGCGAATTTACGGTGAAACTCCAGAACACGGAATCGGGAATTGACATTTTTCAATCTTGAAAATTTTGCCTCTAACTTCCAATTACACAAATTTAGAAAACGTAATTTCCCAAATTTCAGAAAAATTGTGACAATTTTGGTAGGGATTTTTTTTTTAGTTTCTGGAATTTTGGAAATTTTGAAAACAGATATTACTTTTTTTTAATTTCCGGAATTACAAAATTCAATTTTGAGAATATTGGAAGTTTCAAAGATTTTCCAAATTCCGAATTTTTCGTTTTGAAAATTTCGAATTTTTTGCAATTGACGAAATTTATGAAATTTCGAATTTTTAAATTATGAAAAATTTAAGATTGACATTTTTTTAATAAATTTGAAGAATACTGAACACTTCAGTATTTTGCAGAATTATTGAAAAAAAAGGTTTTCCAGACAAAAAAATTTTCCAAATTGTCCAAAAAAAATGGGAATTTCTAAAGTTTTGTGAATCTAATTTTTTTCATGACAAAGTGATGCAAGTTCTTCGTGTGAAAATCTTTGATTAAGAAGTTTCGCGTAAACAATATATGTCACATAAAATCGGTATAATTCGTCCACAAAATGTTGATCCAATAAATTCCCCTATAAAATATGCAATACGTCGAGGATACTTAAGGCTTTTTTTCTAATTGAACATAAACAAAAAAAAATGAATAAAGAAATTACACAAAGCCAGTCGTTCTACATATCACGACTTAAAAGAGGGACAAATATCAATTCACGTAATGACGTAATTTATTAATTCGTAAGTTTTAGAGATGAAGTTAGTTACGATTTTTTTTTTAATTTCAGCATTTCCTTTTTTTCAACGAGAGAAGGAATAACTAGATTATTCATATCACCAACTTTTTTTAATCATTTTTAATTCTACCAAATGTTATGTATATTTAAAGATATATTGATACCTAATTAATTTACGTAATGTAGACTGTATCCTCATATCGTGTAATAAAGTTGTCTAGGAATTCTGTCACGATTAAAATTGACATGACCAAAAAAAAATTGCTTGTTATTTTTGTTACCCCTTCTGACTTTCGAAACGTTATCAGCATTTCCAAATTGTATGATTTTGAATTTTAATAAATTTAAATCACAATTTTTTTCAAAGTTATACAACGTGGAATTTTTCCGAAAAATTTTTGGGAACGAATTTTTGAAGAAAACTTTTTGAGAAAAAATTTTTGAGAGCAAATTTTTGAGCAAAAATTTTTGAGAAAAAAGTTTTGAGAAAAAGTTTTGAGAAAAACTTTTTGAGAAAAACATTTTGAGAACAAATTTTTGAGGATAACTTTTTGAGAAAAAATTTTTGAGAAAAGTTTTTGAGATAAACTGTTTGAGAGAAAAAAATTGGGGAAAACTTTTGAGAAAAAATTTTTGAAGGAAAAAATTTGCCCAATTTGGGAATTTAGAAAATTAATGACTTTTCAGAAAATGAAAAAAAAAATTAAATTGGATATGTGGGTTTGTAAAAAAATTGTGAACTTCTGGGAAACCCAAAATGAAAATAAGAAAAAAAAGATACTCCACATTAAACATTACTAGCCTATTTATTGATACAATTGAAATATTAATATTAATTCTACGTTACAATAACACCTTACATTTGTCTTCCAATCCACGATCCAGTGCTCCTGAATTTGTTTTCTTTTTTTTTCAAATCTAAACGATCAATTAATCACACAGAGAAAGTTCCACTACTTCACGATAATACACGAGACAAAAATCCCAACTTGTCTCCAGAACCTATCATTATTTTTATTATGTTTTGTTATAAAAAATATTCATCGAGGGCTCCACCCACTATTCACCATTACCTATTTATTCATAATCTTATGGCTAATATCACAATGGCTTGATACAGTCAAGACTCGAAACAAGTGGACAGACGTGGCTCTTAAATCGATTATCCATTAATTTATTCCATTAAGGTAGTTCCCCAGTGAAAATTCGTGAAAAATTTCATAGTCTTTCATATATATATATATATTGAATTGTTTTTGTGGAGTGCATTGGAGAACACTTGTGGAAATTTGATGTCGATTTATAAATTTTGCACATTTTTTCTGGTGGAAAAGTAGCTTAAGGTGGTTGATCAGGAAAATATAAATGATGACATTGCCTCGAAATAATTTTCTCAAATGATGATTTGAAGTAATTAATCATATTTTTAAAAAACTAATTGATCGAAATTTTAATATGTGGGCTTTTATGGTGATTTTTTTTAATTTTTTTTTTTTTAATAATTTGAAGAAAAAAACGTGAGAAGAGATTTTGTATTAAACAAGATTGTTGATCAGGTGAAAGTGAGATTTACGAAAATTCTGGGAAAATGGTAATTTCCAAGGCCACATCACTAATGCTTCCCTGATTGGATCTTAAAGATGTGCTCGACATTTAGGGGTGTCTAAAAATTGGGGGGGGGGGGGGGGGGGGGGGGTGATTTTAAACTTAAAAAAAGAGCAGAAGATTGGAAGTTGAATCCAATTTTTTTTGAAAATTGGTCAACTTAAATTTGTTTTTGTTAAACAAGAATTTTTGAATTTTTCGGGAAATTTACAGAATTTGGAAAAAAAAAATTTTGACTACTTTAAAAATTGCCAAAAATGATTGTGAGTATTTATTCTCTTTCAAGAAAAATTGATGGATGTCTAATTTTGACAACCCCCAAAGATTCTGAGCATCCTTAATTAACATGTATTGACGTTTCAGTTTCGGCCAGTAATTGTACTCCACAAATTCGAGACAGCTGAGAAAAAGGGCCAAGAACAATTCTTCAAAGAACATCGATTTCGAAACGAAAAAAAAAAAATTATGATCGCACATAAATGAACAGTGACTGAATGAACACGTCAATCGAATATTCTCAATTACGAAAAATGAGGTATTGGTCATAAACATTTTAAATAAATGTAGGAAATCTCGTCAATGATTTCCCTTAATTAATCGATTGTACGAACCGCCAATTTTTTTTTAATTTGCGCGGTTTTTACGGTACTTGTGTGCCTTTAATGGCTTGCGCCGAATTTTCTAATTATTCGAGAAACAGTGATGAGATGAGAGGAGGGTTTTTAATAAATTAAGGAAATTTATGATTTTCTAATCATTGAATTTTTGTTCCACATTTTTTTTTTTTTTTTTTTTTGGCAGTGAATTGTAGTGAAACAAAAAATTGAGGAAAAATCAATGATTGATAATCACTATGTGAATGAGAGGAACCGTACAAATTGACAGATTCGAAAAATTGAGATTCGCCTTTGAGTAAAAAAAACCTTAACATATTTTAAATAAAAAATGGGGTGCGAAAAATTGTGGGACGTATGAAAAATTCGAATAATTTCGTCGAGCTTTGGCCAAATGAAATTTAGAGGCCATTGAGTGAGAATCAAAAGCTCAAGGCAATTTTTTTTCTGAGGGAGGGTTACACCCTAAAAAAATTGTTTTCGGTTTTTGGAGAAAAAAATTGAAAAGTCTATTGCATGTTTTCTTCTCAGCTATCTAAGATCATGATGAAAAAAATTTGTTGGTGTAACCTATCCTTAAGATTGTTTGAAAATCAAATTTTTGAAAAATTTCTTGGAATACTTATACTTGAACAAAATGAAAGAAAAATTGGGTGAAGGAAAATTTTGCTTCCAAAATTTTGGCTGAAAATTGTAACTACACCGAATTTCAGACAGACGAAATTGCTTGACTAGTTTCCTAATTATCACTAAAAATACTTAAACGACAATTTTCACAATCAAAATCGTGACTCGAAATTTTAATTGCACGAAATTTTGAATGAGCCGAATTTATTTTAACAATTTTCCTAAACCAAAAAAAAACCACAAAATTTTTGGCTAACAATGTCCACTGCACCAGAACTTTAGCTCAGAATATCAGTTAAGTTGGCATTGGGTGCAAAATTTTCCCTTCCGAAAAAAAAAACCCAAATTTTCATAAATTTTCAAGAATTTCTAAAAAATTCTTATTTCGATATTTCGAGTGTAAAGTAAAAAAAAATTTAAGACAAAAAAATTTGAGAAGCTTGTGGAAAGAATCTCTTCAAGAAGTCAGAAACTTTTTCCAAAAATTTGATTTTCAAAGAACCTCAGAAAAAAATTGTTTGAGATTTGATTTTTTGATCACAAGTCACATGGCTCCTTAAGGTAACTCGTTAGCTAATTACTTGAAAAAAGGCCGTTAAGGTGATTCGAGAAGGAAAGCGCGGGCTCGGGGAGTGAGTTTTCGGACTCTTCCCCTGCTGCTTATGCTGACACCGGGCTCAGGAGTACTCTCGTCGCTTTCTTCGTTATAATATCTTCGCTTCAGCGTCCTACGGGTCCTCACTGGGGCAGCTCCACTGTCGTCACTTTCCTCGTTGTACCTATAAAAAATCAATTGATTGCCTTTCTAATTCTTTCTTTTTTTTTTTTTATTTTTACCACTTCCGAACTCTTCAACAATAGTTCCAAACATGCGATTTTTTTCAATTTCTGGAATTTTTAAAATTTTGCAAGTTTCTCAAATTTTTAAAATTACCAATGGATTTTTTTTATGTTCTAAATTTTTGCGGTTTTAAAACGAATTTTGCAATTTTTTGGATTTTCCAAGATTTTGCCATTTTTGATGATTTGTAGGTTTTTTTTTCAAATTTTTCGAGTTTTTTAATTGTCGGAAACTTCGAAGAGCTCCAGAATTTTCGGCAATTTTTTTCATTTTTTTGGATTTGTCAAAATTTTGCCATTTTTGATAATTTGTAGTTTTTTTTTCTTTCAAATTTTTCGAGTTTTTTCATTGTCGAAAATTTGGACGAACTTCAAAGCTTTTGGGTTTTAGATTAAAAAAAAAAATTTAGTTCAAAAAATGTTAATATTAAAAATGGCCAAACTTCTAAAGGCCCAATTCAATGTTCCTCAGTATGTGGTACCTGGGACGTTTGGCAGTTCTTCTAGGGGGTGCGATGATCTCGTCCGAGTCCTCGGAGAGGCCAGGAAGCAGTTGCTGTCGTTGTGGCCTGAGCCGGGGATTCAGGAGGTCCGAGTCATTACTATTTGACTCCTGATGACTCTCCAGCGCCCGTTCAAGGGCTGTTGGCCCAGGGAGGACTAAGGTGTTTGTCGATGACTCCTCGTCACTCTCATCCTCGTCGGAAACTGATCTAGGCACTCGCTGGACCACTACAACGTTTAAATATAATAAAATAATTTCAACTCAAACCAAATAAATTTCATTACAAAATCAAAATCCCATTCATAGTCAAATGAAATACATAAAAATAAAATTGTAAAATAAAATGAAAGTGTCATGTATTTATTTCAATTCTCCATTTTTTTGTATTTTCAAAATATTTGAAAGATTTTACATTTTTTAAAATTTCAGCATTTTGCAATTGTTGAAATTTTCAAGATTTTCATGTACTTAAAAATTCACAAAATTATGAAAAGTTCAAAGATTTCTTAAAATTTGAAAAGTTTGCAAAATTTGAAAAATTTGAAAAGTTTGAAAAATTTGAAAAATTTGATAAATTTGAAAAATTTGAAAAATTTGAAAAATTTGAAAAATTTGAAAAATCAGAAAAATTTGAAAAATTTGAAAGATTTGAAGAATTTGAAAAATCTGAACGATTTGCAAAATTTCCCAATTTTTTAAAGTGTTCAAAACTTTACAAATCATTCAAAATTTTCAAATCATTTTCATTTCTCAAAAAGTTTATACCTCTTTCCGTGAAAAGACTCGTATTTTTTTTGCAAGATCTCTTGGGGTTTCGGTTTATGACCTCCTCGTCGGACTCTTCGTTGGAGTTTTCTGCCTCGAGAAGATGCTCCTCATCGTCCTCATCCTCCTCCTCTTCTTGAGGTGCATAATTTGGCTTGGGTAGACTGACTCTTAGGCTTTTAGTGTTTTTCGCTCGATTTTTTCTCGTTTGCTTGCCGCGTAAACTGGGTTTGTAACTGTCGGCAGAGTCACTTCCAGGATCGTCATCGCTCGACATCTGACGGCGGGTGCGTTTACGTCGTGCTGGTGCACTATCACTGGATTCACTCTCGAGCGATGCCTCCGAGTCTGAAGCATCGCTATCACTTGGCTGAGACTTTGAGGGAGTGTGGCGTGTGTTACGACGCGACTTTGCGTGACCGTTGGTCAACCGTGAAGGACCTAAAATTTTTTTTTAAATTTGAATATTCAAAAATTCTCTTTTTAAAAATATTTTTTCCATTTTTTTGTAATTTTTTATTTTTGCCTTTTTTTGTTTCGAATATTCGAAACTTTCACGTGTTTGAAATTTCGTAATTTTGGACATTGCAATTTTTTTGCTGTTCTGAAACTTTGGAATTTTTCTTAAATGTCAAAAATAATATAAATAATATAATAAGAGATGACATAATATGAAGTAATAATTTAGTTTAACGAAATTTTTACCTGGGTCATTGAAATTCTGTGCTCGTTTTTTTGGGGTCGGTGGAAGCTGACGTTCCTCGTCATCAGAGTCCTCATCAACGGCATCAACATTGACATCATCGTCATCATCATCATCTTCATCATCATCATCGTCGTCATCATCATCGTCATCACTGGTGTCATGAGTCTTGGAAGGTCCTGCTCCATTACTAAGCCTAGTATTAATCGTCATGGAACTGGCACTTCTGCTCCTCGTCCTCGAATTCTCATTTCGTCTCTTCCCTGACTTCCAATTGAACACAATTTTCTTCATTTGAGCGTCGAACAAATTCGATAATCTCACAGTCATTGCGTAAATCTGGAATAATGCATAAAATTGCAAATGGATTAGCCAAGCAATTATGGAAACGATTATCAAAATTAGTTTTTATTCACTAATTCCAAATTTTCCAATCTTTTTTTTTTTTGCGACTTGTTGGCATTTTTGGGATTTTGAAAATTAGTATAATTGTGACATGTTGGCAAACATTGAAGGAACTCACCCTCGACCGTTTGTTCGTATTGTAATTTTTACTATTCGTAAAAATGAGCTTCATGTCCTTGGAAAAGTCCTGTGGTGTTTCGTAATTTCCACTTAGCAAATCCTCCTTAATTGTCCTGAGGTCCATGGGGGTATCAATAATTTGGTGATAGTCGTTATGCAATATTGTGTCCACGGGCTCCCTGAAGGGTATCGAGTCCTCACACTCCCAGAGTGCCTCAAGGAGTTGTCTGCAGGACACTGTCCAGTCCACTGTAGCCTGAAAACCGATTTTTTTATTAGAAAATTGTGAGGGTATAAAAAAATTGTAAAAAAATTAAGAAGTCCCAATATATCAAATTTCAGAAGAAAACAAAAATTGAATCTTTCCACAATTTGAAAAATTCAAAAATTTCCCAAATTAAAAAAAAAAACAAAAAAAAATCCTAAATATTTTGAAATTTTCAAAAATTTTGGAACTAAAAATTCCAAAAATTATCTAAACCCAAAAGTTTAATTTTTTGGAATACCAAAAATATTGAGTGAGTCAAATGAATTTTGAATCGCATCAAAAAATTTATAACTTTTAATTTTTCGAAATTTTTTGAAAATTTTTGAAAGTCCAAATTTCAAAATTTCGGAATTACCGCTTGCTGAGATCTCAGATTCCTCCTGGTCCTGAGCCTGCTTGTGGACGGTAAGTTATGATCCTCAACATCGAGATCAGAATCAGACGACTGATAAGTGTCCGCTAATTGATGATAAACAGCAGGTACATCGATCTCCGTGGTCTCTTTAATAATTCTCAGACACAGATCCGTCACGATCCTGGCAGCCTTAACAATCTGACTATGGGGCTCATTAAACTGTTCCGCATTGGTCGCCAAATATCTCACGTCAAACTGCGCTGACGTAATTCTCCTGTAAAAATGGTTCTCCAATCTGGCCTTGATGGTGGATAAATCAATCGGATATTCCACGACAAAAGCATACGTCGGATAAATATTCAGGTCCACTGGAGTAATAAAATGCTCAGCAATTGCCAAAGTCATGACCTTGTCAATTCCCCTGGAGATCCTCCTACAAGTGGCTTCCCTATCCCCCATAGGCCACTCTTCAGCCTGAGGTTGATAAAGCGTGCCCTGTATCTCCTCCGGCAGTACCGGAACTGCCCCTCCCACTTCTGTCGGTAATCTCTCCTCATCAACTGGCTCCAAATCCCAAGGACTCATCCTCTCATACTCCCCATTATCCCACCTCACCCTAAAGCACATAAAGTAGGACTCTGGAAAATCCTCATCTGAAGGTTCCATCGACTCAATCTGTCCCATCCACCATCCATCATCAATCATACACCGAAATCTATCTCCCTCTGACCAACTTCTCTGTAAGGCATTTTCAAAAGTTTGCCTCAGTACCAAAAAGTCCAAAACATCCGCCATATCATGATACTTGATGGTAAAGTTCTCCCCCGTAAGTCTGCCATCCTCATCCATAAGTGCGAGCTTAAGACAGCAAAGCCTGGGAGGTCTAATCTCATACTTGATTCCCACAACTTTCACAAACTCCTGAGGCCTCAAATTCGTCTTAGCCCAAGGTTCACACCTAGGCCCCAGCTCATAAACCTTCTTGTTCCTCACAGCATCCAAGTAGAGACTGTGTCCTTGTCTAAAGTAAACAATTTCATCTCCCATTTGCGGATAGTACGGTGCCTTCCTGGGAATCACTTCCGTCAGCCATTCCGAGGGTCTGTAAGCTTCAGGTAGTTCGGATACTCCATTTGGAAGATGTACGACTTTTTTCCTAGGGCGCTGGGAGCGTCGCACCTCAGAGTCCGTTGGAGGTGTTGGAGAACGCTTCTTTTGCACTGGTCTTCGCTTGCTGCGTTTCGGTGGCTCCAGGTTTACACCGTGATCCGCTATCCAGTCGGAGTAAACGCTGCTCGAGTCCGAGGACGTGTCTGAGCACAAATCTGCCTCGTCAGCTGTTGTATCACTGTTGGTTGTCACCGAGGAATTACTGTTCACGTGGTCATTCTCATCGTCCTCCTCCTCACGATCACCACGTGTTGCACGTGTTCTGTACCCATGGCGGATTCCACGATTACGCCTGCGTGTATTTGTCCTTGGGCTCTCCTCGACGGAGACGGGATTAGCTGGCCTCCGTTTCATCTCTCGCCGCCAATTCTCCAGCTCCAGCTCTGCCATACCCTGGAGTTGCTTCAGCTGGGTGGTCTTAATAGAAGGATTCATTGGTTGCGCGAGGATGGGCTTGTTCCAGGGTGTGGTATTGTCTCTTTGCCAATTACCACTGGATTGTCGCACCCCCTCGACATCGCCATCTCGCCTCAAACCTGGCCGACTGCCCCTAGGACTTGCCAAGCCCCGCATGTGCTCCACATGACGCTGATCTTCACGATTCTCCTCCTCATTATCATTCTCCGCACCAATATTACGGCGCTGAGCTAGTGCCTCAATCATGAGGTCAATATTGGATCTGGGAAAATGATTGGGCAGACCCTCGATTACCTCCTGCATTCCACCAGCACCCACAGCAATATTCGGCACAAGTTGTTCACCACGGCAATTTTCCCGGCCAGGTACAAGCCTCTGCAGAGCTGGTGGATAAGGATTACCATCGACATCCACTAAAAATGGTGGTGGCATCAAATGCGGTGCAGTCTGTGTCTGTTCATCCAAAACATAATTATTGTTATCCCTGATGAGTGGTCGATAGTCAGTATGGAAGAACAGTTCTTTTGGAATTTTTTTCACTCTCTCACTAACACTACCAAAGCCATACATGAGAAGATGTCCATGGGAGTCTGTTGCTGATAGCATAGTGCCATCAGGCGACCACTTGGCATCAAAAACTGCACCATTACCCTGGCCCTCAATAAAATTCTGGAAGACAGCAAGTGGCTCGGGATTTAGAACATCCCAAATAATCAATTGTCCATCGTGTCCTGCACTCAGGATGATCCTGGGATCAATGGGATGTGACTCAAGGACAAAAACTTCATCCTTGTGTGCCCGAAGAACTCGTACGAGCTGTGCTGTTTTTGCATTCCAAACTTTGAGGGAAAAATCACTGACAGCTGTGATGACCCACTCGTCAGATGAATCCCAAGATACCATGGTGACCTTGGCCTTTTTATTGGTCTCCTCATCTGGCTCTGGATCAGATGATAATTTCGACGTCATGAGCAGTCGTTTGTGCTGCCACTGCTGCTGCTCAAAATGCCAAACATTGGCAGTGCCATCCTTCGATCCGGAAATAAATTTCAGGCCCATGTGAGCCCATTGGATGCTGTCCACAGTGTCAGAGTGGGATTCAATTTCAAGAACTCGTCGCGGCCCTTCATCACCCAGCATTGCATAAACTCGTACATGATGATCAGCTGATCCAGCTGCCATGAATGCTCCACCAGGACTGAATGAAGCGCATATCATTTGAGCTTGTCCAGGTCGCATTTTCTCGTGATATTGAATTGGTTTTGGGAGAAAGACTGCGCGCTCATGGCGCTCCTTGGTGTGCGACCAAAAGGCGACGGAGCCGTCTGTGCTCGTTGACACGAGATAGTAAACACCGTTGCACTTTATTGGACAAAAATTGACGGATGTTATCATTCCAGAGTGGCCGGATAGAACTGCCACTGGGGACATTGTTTGGAAGCACCATACTCGGAGAACTTTGTCAAGACTACCTGCTGCCAATAGGGTGTTGTCATAGTTTACAGCAATGTCCATTATTTCAGCTGACGCACCACGGAATGTTGCCAGGAGACGTCCGTCACTGGAACTCCAGACTTTTACGAGGAGATCGTCAGCTCCTGTTATCACGTACTTTCCAGTTCTGTCGTAGAGGACGCAGTATACCGCGGATAGGTGGCCCAGGGTGTGTCTGTATAGCTGCATCTTGGAGTAGAATTTTGTGGGGATGGCCTCGCGACGGATCAACGGGCCCGAGTTCTCCCGTCCGTGGAGCGCTCGGATGATATTGTGGGTGATGAGATTGTCGGGAGGGCCCAGGAAGGGCTGGCCTCCCAGGCGGCCCGAATAAGTCGTTATGCCGCGGTGACGCTTCAACAGGTCTAGAAACACGATATAATGAATTAGGCTTCTAGTTATGACTGCCACAAGACTGAAATTTGAAGCAACAATATGTTTTCCAAAGTTGAAGATACTGCTAATCATTGATTTCGAAAAAATGAGAGCTTTTAATTTTCCAATTTGGAGCAAGCATCTTTTGTTTTTTTTTCTCCAGTTATCGTGCATGAAATTTTCAACACTGAACAGAATATGTAGAACACTTGAAACTTAAGGATATTCCACCTATATTGGCGAAGATGTACGAATTGCTTGAAATTTTGACATAATGTTTTTGGAGCAACAGGTGCCTGTATGAAATTTGAGATTGATTCACAACACCGTTTTGCAGTTATTAATTATCGAACTTCTCAATTAACACGGCCTCTTATGGGAAAAATAAAAATGTCTGTAAATACAGTTGAAAATGTACAAATTTGTTGAAATTTTGAAAATTTACTAGTGAAGCAGATATAAAACGATGGTAAAAATTTCATGACGATTGACTAAAATTTTTTTTCATTAATTTGTTTAAACAATATAATATTGATTCGCAAAATCAAATACAATATAATAATTTTCTATGGCTATCACTCCAACTAATTAACGCATTGAAATATTAATTGAAAATTATTGGCGATAAATATAACGAATTATAGAAAGGGTCATAAACTTTTGTTTTGACTATACCGATTGAATATCCTTAATGAATTAACAGAGCCTCAACAAAATATTCTGTGCATATCATTTTCAGTAACTACGTAAGTTATGACAACGTGAACAATTATCATACTTTTGTCATACTTAGTCCTTGTCAAACGAATCGTCAGATGAATATTATGAAATCATGTCACGATTTTCGAGACATTTCGGCTCTAACGATGTTCATTTATGGGTATGTGCTTTTTTGAATAGGATATCGATTTGTGAATTTGAACAATGTGTTTGATCTTGAAATTCTTATCATCATTGATCTTTGCATCTTGGTCTTGGAGACATTTTTGTATGAAATTTTGTATCAACATGGGAGTTCAGGTTGTAATCAACTTGAATACTGAACTATAATCTGAGATATTCCACGGAGGGCAGTAACTAGTCCGCAAATCTTAACACACCATGTGTTCACTGCGGACAAGCTTGAGTTGGTAACCTAATGCTTTCTCTCTTCGTGTATGCAGAAATTCGAAACGTTTACCTTCTTTTGTACGGAGGATCGATTGCCTCCCTGCACCTAGCAGAGATACAGCTCCCGGCACACATGGCGGCACCTCCTTCTCCAATATGGGACCAATTCTTGTGCATACTTGCAGCAAGTGGTCTCTGCTTATGTGGGGATATTTCCTCTCCTGTGAAAATTAATAATGCAATAAGTTCTTTTCCATATTTCTTGGAGATGATCTTTAGAACCCGAAATTTATTGATCCATATCACAAATTCCAGGTGTGGAACAAAATTGTTCTGTTGCAAAATAATAGGAGAATTATTACACTAGTGGAGTCATGTGACTGTCATGTACCCAAAATTTTTAAAAACACGAACTAGTCACATAAATGAAAAATACTCGGTAGAAAATTGATAAAAAAAATCCCGAAAATTTCCCGCCAAATTTCAAACCAAAAAAGTAGTCCCCAAGTTATCCAATCACTTGCACATACCAAAGGCTCCCTCATTCGGCGCAACACATGTCCCTCCCCTCCAACTGCGCCTCACTTCGCCGCCCCCACCACCCGCCCAGATGTCGCCACAAGCGGCGCTAAGCGTGAGAGGAGAATCGCGGAAAATAGTACAGCCTGTACCCCCCCCCCCTTCCGTGGAAGAAGCCCTGTCCCAGAATCCGAGCCCATCGCTCGATACGAACAATCGAGCCCTTCAAATACCCATTTCCCGGGCTCGAACCCGAAATCCCATATCCCCAAAAAAATCCCCCCCCCCCGCCCCCCACAAAAAAAAATTGCCCAACTTACCAATTCTCCAAATTCCTGATTATGCGAATTTCCCTCCCAATCAAGTCTCTGTGGCAGGATCTGTCAAAGCACAAAAAAATAATTAAAAAAAAAAACACAAATTTGAAAAAAAAAAAAAAAAATTAATTGTATGTTAATTTTTGATAGGTCAGTAACCCCCTTGTCTAATGTTTTGACAAGTAGAAACCACGTGGAAACCATGTGGAGCCACTAGTTATGTATATCCCGGTAAAACGTCAACGAGCGAATGTTCTTACCTTGGCTCGCTCCAATTCCCGCTTGAGTACCTGTAAAATTGTCCAATAATAGTAATATTGTATTGGTAAAAATAACCTGGAAAATTAATGTCATAGTTTGAGTAATTGATTTACCTCAGCTGTGTCGCGGAGTGGTCCACTTTCAAGAAATTTAGCAATTAAGTAGTAGAGCTCTGAAAATAAAATAATGCACGGGTTAGGGCATGCTTACTGGGGCACCCATGTTTTTCCCTCACTTGGCATTTTCTTGTCTTAAAATATTGGACTAACCTGGCTCAATTGATGATTCTGCAGTGGCCACAGGATGCGCCATTATCAGCAAATTGCAATTGTTATTTTTTTAGGTGGCAAATTCACTCGTGGGCATTTAATAAATCGCCTTTTTTTTGCGGGTCATAGCGTGATGGGGAAACATTTACGGTATTCTTTTGGGCTTTACGAACGTAGAACGACCGCGTTGCTATAATGTAAGCGTAGGAATGCGCGCGCAGAAAATAGCGCCCATTGGTGCTATCCCCACCACGGTAGCTTGTCGGGCTGCTGCGGCGGGCGGGAGGGGAAGTGCCAGCGGTAGGAGGGGAAGTTGCGTGGTGGGATTGGATAGGGTAATAGGAAATAGAATTGAAAAGAATGGGAGTCGCATGACACCTGCGATTTAAGCTCCTTGGTAAATTTGCAATTATTAGACGTTAATTAAGACGATTTTTCCGGAATATTTTCTAGGATTTTTTTTCTCAATTTTTAGCGTTTTTGGAGCGCTCATTTTTGATATTCCGAGGCACAATTGGATACGCGTGACAGGAGTATAACCAAAATTTCTGGATGTGGTAAGTTTTTTTAGTGCAATTAAGTTTTTTTCAATTGAAATTGTGGGGATATTTTTTCCCGAATTTTTGAAGGGGTTTAGACGTTTTTGGCGGGATTTTAGTTGCGGTTGAAGTTGTCGGCTTTTTTGGAAATTACGGGAAAAAATGTGATTTTTGACAGGACTTAACGGTCATTATAGAGTAACGGTAAATAATTCTCAGATTGTGATTTATTAGTTAATTCATCGTGAGTGAATTTGCGATTTTTTTTTAACATTTTTGTTTTTTTGCTAATTTTTAATTTAGATCAACTTTTTTTGGGTTTGAAATTTTTGGTTGGAAAATTGAAGTTTTGGTCAATTTTGGTTTCTTAACTGAAATGTATGGCCTGTTGACATCATCTGATCCTCGTGACACGAGAACTATAGCTATAGCTTATCGACAGTAGAAAATTTATTTCACTGGATAACATTTAATTACTTTTGTAGATAAGAATATGATGAGGAGGGTTTTGCTTTTAGTGTGAAAATGAGAAAATTAAGTGGAACAATTTTTGCAGGTGAGCCGGCGCTGTTGGTCCTGAAAAAGTGATTCAATTGAACGGTGACAATGTCTTGGATTCGCAAGAACACGTTGAGTTTTCTGCAAATGTTTGCGGTGAAAATTATTAAATGCGGGAGGATACCCAAACATGTGGCTTTCATCATGGATGGTAACCGGAGATATGCGAGGAAAAATCAGGTCGAGGGAATTCAAGGACATTCAGAAGGGTAACTTAAAACTTCACATCTTCAACTTTTATCGTGTCCAGTGGATTTTTCTTATGCAATTTTTTTGTCATATTTTAAAACTTTTTGGTTTTGATTTAAATTATTTTCAATTTTCAATTTGTTTTTTTTTTAATTTGAAAATTTGAAATTTTTAGAATTTTCTATTTTTTCAAGTTTTCAAATTTTCAAATTTTCAAATTTTCAAATTTTTTGAAATTTTCAAATTTTCAATTTTTCAAATTTTTCAAATTTTTCAAATTTTTCAAATTTTTCAAATTTTTCAAATGGTCAAATTTTTCAAATTTTCCATTTCTTCAATTTGTACTAATTTTGTTGAATTTAAACAGTACGTGCTAAACCATTTTTGGATATATTTGCAGATTCGATAAACTTGCGGAGACTCTTCAGTGGTGCTTGGACTTAGGGATCAAAGAGGTCACAGTCTACGCATTTAGCATTGAAAATTTCAAGAGGAGTCAACAGGAAGTGGACGACCTTATTGATCTTGCGAGAGAGAAATTTCAAAGACTATTGGATGAGTGGTACGAAAACAAATTCGAAAGAAAATTCAATATCTATTGGCGCGAACGAAATCTCGAATCTTGAGATTTTTAAAATTGTTCGCAATTTTGGTGTGTCCAAAATTTTCGCAATGTTCAAAATCTCTCGACATTTTTTCTACGCAATTTTTACTTGCTCATTTTCATTTTTTTGTTTTTCATATTTTTTTAAAATGTTGAGAATTTTTTATAATCAAATTCTGATATTTCCCCAATTTTTATAGTTCTTTAATTTTAATTAAAAAAAAAATGGTTTGGCAGTAGATTGAGAACAAAAATTTGCGAAGTATTCGTCATGAATTATTCAAAATTTTTGTAATTATTGCAAGTTCAACAAAACCGAAATTCAATGAAATATCAATAAAAAAAAAATGCTTTCAGTGACAAATTAATGGAGCACGGGGTTCGTATTTCAGTAATCGGAAATATGTCGTTGATACCTGAGGACCTCCGTCAGCTGATGGCGAAGGCTACTCTTATCACCAAAGACAATGATAAGGCCTTCTTGAACATTGCTTTTGCTTATACCTGTAAGTAATTCCTTCAATACAATTGCTAAAGATGACAGGTAGTTCCAAGAGAAAGGGAGGGAAAAATGCCAACCACATTTGAAATTTATGCAAATGAAAAAAGAATTAGAAACTTTTCAAACACTCTAAAACTTGGCAATTTTTTAAATCTACCGAAATTTTACGAATTTTTGTATTCTCTGAATTATGTAATTTTCCAAATTTGACAATTTAAATTTCCCAAATGTGGATTCTTTCAATGTTATCAAGTGTTCAATTTTTCACGCTCTGTATTTTTTTTCAATTTTCAAATTGAAAATTCAAATTGTTTTCAAAGCCCAATTTTTTTCGTATGAATAAATTCCTAAATTCAATCCCCCAAACTAATGTCGGAATTTTTTATTAATTTTTTTTCCTTAAATCAAGACCTTTGAAATTTCAAAATTATTTCTGAATTTTAAAATGTCACTTTTTTTGCAGCCCGGGACGAAATTACGGAAACAGCAAAAACGATTGCAGAAGGTGTAAAGAATAATGATATCAATGCAGTTGATATAACCGAGGAATTATTTTCTCGATGTCTTTATACCAGTGGAACACCAGATCCAGATTTAATTATCAGGACTTCTGGGGAGATTAGATTCAGCGATTATCTTCTGTGGCAGGTAATGCTCTCCCCAAAATTTGGGTTGCTATTAATTTCTGTCTGTCCAACGAAAAATATGTCTCCAATTTTTGTTGTAAATTCTGGGAGCCATGTTATTTCAATTATATAAACATGCCAGCAATTTTAAAATTCAAGAATTTATTAAGTTTTTTTTATAAAATTAACAATAATACTTTCTCCCACAGATTTCTCACACATACGTCCACTTTGCCAACGTTTTATGGCCCGAATTGAGCCTCTGGGACCTTTTGATCGCCATATTCAACTATCAAAGAAGTTACACAGATCTCGAAAATTCTAAAACCCAGGAAAAAGCCATTGACCAGACTTGTTCACTGCGAGCAATTGCTTTTACAAACAAAGTGGAAAACAACAGGCGAAAATACTTGGAGCAATGTGCAGTCAGCTCCTGAACAATTTACCCTCTTTTTTTGTACATACACCCAAAAATATGTCAAATAGTTTATGCTCTTGGAGCAATAAATCAGTTAAAATTAAATCTTCCAGTATGAAATTTCTGGTTTCATCAAAAAATTTCTTGGAACTCGCAATTACCCAAAAATCAATCGTGAATCGATCATCGATTGCTAATGGGTAATTCGTCTTAAAAGTAACAAACACACAAATTGGTAACTCTAACGTTCTTCTAAACACGACAAAAACTTTCTTAAAAATATATTACGTTTTCACCATCTTTGATTCGAAAATACGGTATCTCTTTTATTTACATCAAATTTCAATTGGGATCGATACTTTTGGTCCAATATTTTTTGTGGAACTTATCGGTAATTTGAAGAACTTTTGGAACTTTTGGTTCGATGAGTTTTTGTCAACTTTTTTTTTTTAATAATTTTTTTTTTTCGCAAGTATCATGAAGGGAATGTTTAGAAATTGTGATAATCCCCAAAACCATCATGTTCCAAAATTTTACGAATTTGAAAAACTTAGTTTTCAATAGAAATTTTTTTTTTCAATTTTCGAAAACTTTTTTTTTTTAATTTTTTAAACTTTTTTTGAAATTTTCACAAATTTCAAACTTTTTTAAAATAAAAAAATTGTGAAGAAATTTTGAAATTTAAAATTTCAGAATTTTCAAAATCCCAAAAAAAAAAAAAATTTCAAAAATCCAAATTTCAAAAGTTTTAGAGTAACAAAAAAATTCTCTAAATCTTTCTTTTTGAATGTGTCAACTGAATCCCTCACTGGTGTCCGTTTTTTTGTTCCCTATACAAATTGTATGTTGTACCAAAAGTTCGTTCCCCTCATTCCCTCACTTAGAGTTATAAGTTGGATGAATAGTTCGCCTAGCTGAGGGTTGTCTCTGTCTCGCGAGAAAAGAATTTCCCTGGCTGCCAAGAGCTGCCAGTCTCTGGTCGACACTCTCTCTCTGGCACGCCACTCCAAGATTGTAAAACGCTGAGATCATGAGCTTTTCCTCCATCTCCCTCAACATTTTGGCTTCCCTCATGGACCTCTCTAGCTCATCTATATTTTTTCTCTTCTCCGCAATTTGCTCCCTCAAGAGCATCACCTCAGCTGGAGAATTTACCTTGGGGTCCAGACCCCTAATCACACTCTTCGCCTTCTCAATATACTTCTTGTACCTTGAAAAATTAATTAAACCGATTAAAACAATACCAAACAATTCAACTTTTTTTTTTCAAATGTAGAAAATTTCTAAAATCGTTATAGCAAAATCAATGAATGAAAAAAAATTTACAAAGCATAAAAACATTTAAAAAAAAAAAAAAAAAAAAAAAAAAAAAACAACGAATCCAAAAAATTTGGAAGCGTTGAAAAAACCAGCAACCAAATATATTTGTTTTTCCCTTCAATCCATACCTCTCCTCCAACGCTGAGTTCTCTTCCTCCTTCCTCCCCACATTCTCCTGGAGAATCTGCACCTTCTGCTTGAGCATGCCAATAGCAGCATCCTTCTCCTCAATCTGCATAACAGACCTCTCCTTCTCCCCCTGCAATCCTGTCACCTCCCCTTGCAGTTGCACCACCTGTCCCTGCAAATGATCCACCTTCCCCTCCCGCCCCTGCTGCTCCGTAAGCTCCTCAATCCTGTTCTCCAGCTCCATGATCCTCTGATTGGACTTCCTATTCTGCCCTCTCAGCACATTCAACTTCTCCTCAGAATCGTCCAACAAAGCCTGCACCGTGGGTAGCTTCTCCTCATGTCCAGATTGCTCCAGCTTCAGCATCTTATTCTCATGCTCCAACAGCAGCAATTTCTCCTTAATCTCCGGTGGAATAAGTTCAGCATTGGACACTGCATGGACCATCGTTGGAGTCGAACTATTTTCAGCAATCTGCAATTGAGTGCACTTGAGCTCTTCATTGGTTTCCCTCAAAGTATCTCTCTCAATGACAAGTCGATCCTTCTCACGCAAAACTGACGACAACTTTGCTTCCAGCTTTTTCCCCTCAAATTCAAGCTTGTCACACTTGTTTGTTTGCTCATCAAGTTTGTATTGGCACTCAGCTAGCTGTTGCTTGCAACCCTCCAGGTGGCTCTTCACCATTGAAGCGCGCTTCATCTCCTCCTCGTACTCGATCTTCGATTGCATGTACTCGAGGTTCTTCTCCTCGAGGAGCTTCACTTGACGGCGAAGATCGCTCAGGTCTTCCATCTTCTTTTTATAGGATTCTATGGTCTGCTCGTATTTTGTGGCCTTGTCCGCGGTTTCTTTCAGCGCGTCAATCTCGTCTTTTAGGTGGTTGGACTCTTCTGCGACCTTTTGCAGTTCCTCTTGTTTTGAGTGGAGCTCGAACACTTCCTTCTCGAGAAGTTCTACCTTCAATGAGATCATGGGGTTAAGGGAAAAAGTTGGGGCAATGGGAAAAGGAGTTTGTCAATTAATGCTTGGTCGTGCAGAATCACCTACCTTTAGTCTGTAGTCATCCCTCGATCCCTCAATCTTGAAGATCTCATCTTTCAGGGTCTCAATCTGCTTTCTGAGGCCGGAAAACTTGAGACTCGACGCGGAATTATCGGGATTGTCAATCTCCTCCAATTTCTCGGTAAGTTTTTTGTTTTCAATCATGAGGGTCGCACGTTCTTCTTGCAGTAGGGACAATTGCTGGTCCAATTCGTGACAACGCTGGCCCAGTTGGTCTTTCAGATCAACCGCCATTTGCAACTCAGCTAGAAGCCGCTGTTGGCCTCCATCAGCTACGTCCAGTGTCTCGAAATTGAGACTTGCACCTAGGGACAACTTTGGACCGTGCATGTTTGCTTCCAGTTCCTGGATATAGAAATAGGGGGATTAAAGAAAAACTAGTGGGATAAAAGTGGGTGTCCACGTTGGGAACACGGACTAAATTTCCCGATTTGTAACTTCTGTTTGCCATTCCTAGATTTTTCGATCAAAATCGACGGAAGAGTCTTATAGGGGCTCCAATTGGATAGTACAAACGCACACGGGGCCAAAAATTCAATTTAAAAAAAATGAAGTTTGCCTCCCCATAAGGTCCCAATGTTAAATTGGGTCAAAATCGAAAAAAATTAATTTGACTTTTTCGACCCAAATTCGACGGAAATATCTTCTAGGGGTTCCTATTGGATAGTATCAACGCACACGGGGCCAAAAATTCAATTTTAAAAAATTTAAGTTTGCCTCCCCATAAGGTCCCAATGTTAAATTTGGCCAAAATCGAAAAAAATTAATTTGACTTTTTCGACCCAAATTCGACGGAAATATCTTCTAGGGGTTCCTATTGGATAGTATCAACGCACACGGGGCCAAAAATTCAATTTTAAAAAATTTAAGTTTGCCTCCCCATAAGGTCCCAATGTTAAATTTGGCCAAAATCGAAAAAAATTAATTTGACTTTTTCGACCCAAATTCGACGGAAATATCTTCTAGGGGTTCCTATTGGATAGTATCAACGCACACGGGGCCAAAAATTCAATTTTAAAAATTTTAAGTTTGCCTCCCCATAAGGTCCCAATGTTAAATTGGGTCAAAATCGAAAAAAATTAATTTGACTTTTTCGACCCAAATTCGACGGAAAGATCTTCTAGGGGTTCCTATTGGATAGTATCAACGCACACGGGGCCAAAAATTCAATTTTAAAAAATTTAAGTTTGCCTCCCCATAAGGTCCCAATGTTGAATTTGGCCAAAATCGAAAACAATTAATTTGACTTTTTCGACCCAAATTCGACGGAAATATCTTCTAGGGGTTCCTATTGGATAGTATCAACGCACACGGGGCCAAAAATTCAATTTTAAAAAATTTAAGTTTGCCTCCCCATAAGGTCCCAATGTTAAATTTGGCCAAAATCGAAAAAAATTAATTTGACTTTTTCGACCCAAATTCGACGGAAATATCTTCTAGGGGTTCCTATTGGATAGTATCAACGCACACGGGGCCAAAAATTCAATTTTAAAAATTTTAAGTTTGCCTCCCCATAAGGTCCCAATGTTAAATTTGGCCAAAATCGAAAAAAATTAATTTGACTTTTTCGACCCAAATTCGACGGAAATATCTTCTAGGGGTTCCTATTGGATAGTATCAACGCACACGGGGCCAAAAATTCAATTTTAAAAATTTTAAGTTTGCCTCCCCATAAGGTCCCAATGTTAAATTGGGTCAAAATCGAAAAAAATTAATTTGACTTTTTCGACCCAAATTCGACGGAAAGATCTTCTAGGGGTTCCTATTGGATAGTATCAACGCACACGGGGCCAAAAATTCAATTTTAAAAAATTTAAGTTTGCCTCCCCATAAGGTCCCAATGTTGAATTTGGCCAAAATCGAAAACAATTAATTTGACTTTTTCGACCCAAATTCGACGGAAATATCTTCTAGGGGTTCCTATTGGATAGTATCAACGCACACGGGGCCAAAAATTCAATTTTAAAAAATTTAAGTTTGCCTCCCCATAAGGTCCCAATGTTAAATTTGGCCAAAATCGAAAAAAATTAATTTGACTTTTTCGACCCAAATTCGACGGAAATATCTTCTAGGGGTTCCTATTGGATAGTATCAACGCACACGGGGCCAAAAATTCAATTTTAAAAAATTTAAGTTTGCCTCCCCATAAGGTCCCAATGTTAAATTTGGCCAAAATCGAAAAAAATTAATTTGACTTTTTCGACCCAAATTCGACGGAAATATCTTCTAGGGGTTCCTATTGGATAGTATCAACGCACACGGGGCCAAAAATTCAATTTTAAAAAATTTAAGTTTGCCTCCCCATAAGGTCCCAATGTTGAATTTGGCCAAAATCGAAAAAAATTAATTTGACTTTTTCGACCCAAATTCGACGGAAATATCTTCTAGGGGTTCCTATTGGATAGTATCAACGCACACGGGGCCAAAAATTCAATTTTAAAAATTTTAAGTTTGCCTCCCCATAAGGTCCCAATGTTAAATTGGGTCAAAATCGAAAAAAATTAATTTGACTTTTTCGACCCAAATTCGACGGAAAGATCTTCTAGGGGTTCCTATTGGATAGTATCAACGCACACGGGGCCAAAAATTCAATTTTAAAAAATTTAAGTTTGCCTCCCCATAAGGTCCCAATGTTGAATTTGGCCAAAATCGAAAACAATTAATTTGACTTTTTCGACCCAAATTCGACGGAAATATCTTCTAGGGGTTCCTATTGGATAGTATCAACGCACACGGGGCCAAAAATTCAATTTTAAAAAATTTAAGTTTGCCTCCCCATAAGGTCCCAATGTTAAATTTGGCCAAAATCGAAAAAAATTAATTTGACTTTTTCGACCCAAATTCGACGGAAATATCTTCTAGGGGTTCCTATTGGATAGTATCAACGCACACGGGGCCAAAAATTCAATTTTAAAAAATTTAAGTTTGCCTCCCCATAAGGTCCCAATGTTAAATTTGGCCAAAATCGAAAAAAATTAATTTGACTTTTTCGACCCAAATTCGACGGAAATATCTTCTAGGGGTTCCTATTGGATAGTATCAACGCACACGGGGCCAAAAATTCAATTTTAAAAAATTTAAGGTTGCCTCCCCATAAGGTCCCAATGTTGAATTTGGCCAAAATCGAAAAAAATTAATTTGACTTTTTCGACCCAAATTCGACGGAAATATCTTCTAGGGGTTCCTATTGGATAGTATCAACGCACACGGGGCCAAAAATTCAATTTTAAAAAATTTAAGTTTGCCTCCCCATAAGGTCCCAATGTTAAATTTGGCCAAAATCGAAAAAAATTAATTTGACTTTTTCGACCCAAATTCGACGGAAATATCTTCTAGGGGTTCCTATTGGATAGTATCAACGCACACGGGGCCAAAAATTCAATTTTAAAAAATTTAAGTTTGCCTCCCCATAAGGTCCCAATGTTGAATTTGGCCAAAATCGAAAAAAATTAATTTGACTTTTTCGACCCAAATTCGACGGAAATATCTTCTAGGGGTTCCTATTGGATAGTATCAACGCACACGGGGCCAAAAATTCAATTTTAAAAATTTTAAGTTTGCCTCCCCATAAGGTCCCAATGTTAAATTGGGTCAAAATCGAAAAAAATTAATTTGACTTTTTCGACCCAAATTCGACGGAAAGATCTTCTAGGGGTTCCTATTGGATAGTATCAACGCACACGGGGCCAAAAATTCAATTTTAAAAAATTTAAGTTTGCCTCCCCATAAGGTCCCAATGTTAAATTTGGCCAAAATCGAAAAAAATTAATTTGACTTTTTCGACCCAAATTCGACGGAAATATCTTCTAGGGGTTCCTATTGGATAGTATCAACGCACACGGGGCCAAAAATTCAATTTTAAAAAATTTAAGTTTGCCTCCCCATAAGGTCCCAATGTTAAATTTGGCCAAAATCGAAAAAAATTAATTTGACTTTTTCGACCCAAATTCGACGGAAATATCTTCTAGGGGTTCCTATTGGATAGTATCAACGCACACGGGGCCAAAAATTCAATTTTAAAAAATTTAAGTTTGCCTCCCCATAAGGTCCCAATGTTAAATTTGGCCAAAATCGAAAAAAATTAATTTGACTTTTTCGACCCAAATTCGACGGAAATATCTTCTAGGGGTTCCTATTGGATAGTATCAACGCACACGGGGCCAAAAATTCAATTTTAAAAAATTTAAGTTTGCCTCCCCATAAGGTCCCAATGTTGAATTTGGCCAAAATCGAAAAAAATTAATTTGACTTTTTCGACCCAAATTCGACGGAAATATCTTCTAGGGGTTCCTATTGGATAGTATCAACGCACACGGGGCCAAAAATTCAATTTTAAAAAATTTAAGTTTGCCTCCCCATAAGGTCCCAATGTTAAATTTGGCCAAAATCGAAAAAAATTAATTTGACTTTTTCGACCCAAATTCGACGGAAATATCTTCTAGGGGTTCCTATTGGATAGTATCAACGCACACGGGGCCAAAAATTCAATTTTAAAAAATTTAAGTTTGCCTCCCCATAAGGTCCCAATGTTGAATTTGGCCAAAATCGAAAAAAATTAATTTGACTTTTTCGACCCAAATTCGACGGAAATATCTTCTAGGGGTTCCTATTGGATAGTATCAACGCACACGGGGCCAAAAATTCAATTTAAAAAAATTAAGTTTGCCTCCCCATAAGGTCCCAATGTTAAATTTGGCCAAAATCGAAAAAAATTAATTTGACTTTTTCGACCCAAATTCGACGGAAATATCTTCTAGGGGTTCTTATTGGATAGTATCAACGCACACGGGGCCAAAAATTCAATTTTAAAAAATTTAAGTTTGCCTCCCCATAAGGTCCCAATGTTAAATTGGGTCAAAATCGAAAAAAATTAATTTGACTTTTTCGACCCAAATTCGACGGAAAGATCTTCTAGGGGTTCCTATTGGATAGTATCAACGCACACGGGGCCAAAAATTCAATTTTAAAAAATTTAAGTTTGCCTCCCCATAAGGTCCCAATGTTGAATTTGGCCAAAATCGAA
This sequence comes from Asobara japonica, assembly GCA_026005395.1. Taxonomy (NCBI): domain Eukaryota; kingdom Metazoa; phylum Arthropoda; class Insecta; order Hymenoptera; family Braconidae; genus Asobara; species Asobara japonica. Next base: position 664,644 of record BQMI01000292.1, on the reverse strand, counting down.
AACAATTAATTTGACTTTTTCGACCCAAATTCGACGGAAATATCTTCTAGGGGTTCCTATTGGATAGTATCAACGCACACGGGGCCAAAAATTCAATTTTAAAAAATTTAAGTTTGCCTCCCCATAAGGTCCCAATGTTAAATTTGGCCAAAATCGAAAAAAATTAATTTGACTTTTTCGACCCAAATTCGACGGAAATATCTTCTAGGGGTTCCTATTGGATAGTATCAACGCACACGGGGCCAAAAATTCAATTTTAAAAAATTTAAGTTTGCCTCCCCATAAGGTCCCAATGTTAAATTTGGCCAAAATCGAAAAAAATTAATTTGACTTTTTCGACCCAAATTCGACGGAAATATCTTCTAGGGGTTCCTATTGGATAGTATCAACGCACACGGGGCCAAAAATTCAATTTTAAAAAATTTAAGTTTGCCTCCCCATAAGGTCCCAATGTTGAATTTGGCCAAAATCGAAAAAAATTAATTTGACTTTTTCGACCCAAATTCGACGGAAATATCTTCTAGGGGTTCTTATTGGATAGTATCAACGCACACGGGGCCAAAAATTCAATTTTAAAAAATTTAAGTTTGCCTCCCCATAAGGTCCCAATGTTAAATTGGGTCAAAATCGAAAAAAATTAATTTGACTTTTTCGACCCAAATTCGACGGAAATATCTTCTAGGGGTTCCTATTGGATAGTATCAACGCACACGGGGCCAAAAATTCAATTTTAAAAAATTTAAGTTTGCCTCCCCATAAGGTCCCAATGTTGAATTTGGCCAAAATCGAAAAAAATTAATTTGACTTTTTCGACCCAAATTCGACGGAAATATCTTCTAGGGGTTCCTATTGGATAGTATCAACGCACACGGGGCCAAAAATTCAATTTAAAAAAAATTAAGTTTGCCTCCCCATAAGGTCCCAATGTTAAATTTGGCCAAAATCGAAAAAAATTAATTTGACTTTTTCGACCCAAATTCGACGGAAATATCTTCTAGGGGTTCTTATTGGATAGTATCAACGCACACGGGGCCAAAAATTCAATTTTAAAAAATTTAAGTTTGCCTCCCCATAAGGTCCCAATGTTAAATTGGGTCAAAATCGAAAAAAATTAATTTGACTTTTTCGACCCAAATTCGACGGAAAGATCTTCTAGGGGTTCCTATTGGATAGTATCAACGCACACGGGGCCAAAAATTCAATTTTAAAAAATTTAAGTTTGCCTCCCCATAAGGTCCCAATGTTGAATTTGGCCAAAATCGAAAACAATTAATTTGACTTTTTCGACCCAAATTCGACGGAAATATCTTCTAGGGGTTCCTATTGGATAGTATCAACGCACACGGGGCCAAAAATTCAATTTTAAAAAATTTAAGTTTGCCTCCCCATAAGGTCCCAATGTTAAATTTGGCCAAAATCGAAAAAAATTAATTTGACTTTTTCGACCCAAATTCGACGGAAATATCTTCTAGGGGTTCCTATTGGATAGTATCAACGCACACGGGGCCAAAAATTCAATTTTAAAAAATTTAAGTTTGCCTCCCCATAAGGTCCCAATGTTAAATTTGGCCAAAATCGAAAAAAATTAATTTGACTTTTTCGACCCAAATTCGACGGAAATATCTTCTAGGGGTTCCTATTGGATAGTATCAACGCACACGGGGCCAAAAATTCAATTTTAAAAAATTTAAGTTTGCCTCCCCATAAGGTCCCAATGTTGAATTTGGCCAAAATCGAAAAAAATTAATTTGACTTTTTCGACCCAAATTCGACGGAAATATCTTCTAGGGGTTCTTATTGGATAGTATCAACGCACACGGGGCCAAAAATTCAATTTTAAAAAATTTAAGTTTGCCTCCCCATAAGGTCCCAATGTTAAATTGGGTCAAAATCGAAAAAAATTAATTTGACTTTTTCGACCCAAATTCGACGGAAATATCTTCTAGGGGTTCCTATTGGATAGTATCAACGCACACGGGGCCAAAAATTCAATTTTAAAAAATTTAAGTTTGCCTCCCCATAAGGTCCCAATGTTAAATTTGGCCAAAATCGAAAAAAATTAATTTGACTTTTTCGACCCAAATTCGACGGAAATATCTTCTAGGGGTTCCTATTGGATAGTATCAACGCACACGGGGCCAAAAATTCAATTTTAAAAAATTTAAGTTTGCCTCCCCATAAGGTCCCAATGTTAAATTGGGTCAAAATCGAAAAAAATTAATTTGACTTTTTCGACCCAAATTCGACGGAAAGATCTTCTAGGGGTTCCTATTGGATAGTATCAACGCACACGGGGCCAAAAATTCAATTTTAAAAAATTTAAGTTTGCCTCCCCATAAGGTCCCAATGTTAAATTTGGCCAAAATCGAAAAAAATTAATTCGACTTTTTCGACCCAAATTCGACGGAAATATCTTCTAGGGGTTCCTATTGGATAGTATCAACGCACACGGGGCCAAAAATTCAATTTTAAAAAATTTAAGTTTGCCTCCCCATAAGGTCCCAATGTTAAATTTGGCCAAAATCGAAAAAAATTAATTTGACTTTTTCGACCCAAATTCGACGGAAATATCTTCTAGGGGTTCCTATTGGATAGTATCAACGCACACGGGGCCAAAAATTCAATTTTAAAAAATTTAAGTTTGCCTCCCCATAAGGTCCCAATGTTGAATTTGGCCAAAATCGAAAAAAATTAATTTGACTTTTTCGACCCAAATTCGACGGAAATATCTTCTAGGGGTTCTTATTGGATAGTATCAACGCACACGGGGCCAAAAATTCAATTTTAAAAAATTTAAGTTTGCCTCCCCATAAGGTCCCAATGTTAAATTGGGTCAAAATCGAAAAAAATTAATTTGACTTTTTCGACCCAAATTCGACGGAAATATCTTCTAGGGGTTCCTATTGGATAGTATCAACGCACACGGGGCCAAAAATTCAATTTTAAAAAATTTAAGTTTGCCTCCCCATAAGGTCCCAATGTTAAATTTGGCCAAAATCGAAAAAAATTAATTTGACTTTTTCGACCCAAATTCGACGGAAATATCTTCTAGGGGTTCCTATTGGATAGTATCAACGCACACGGGGCCAAAAATTCAATTTTAAAAAATTTAAGTTTGCCTCCCCATAAGGTCCCAATGTTAAATTGGGTCAAAATCGAAAAAAATTAATTTGACTTTTTCGACCCAAATTCGACGGAAAGATCTTCTAGGGGTTCCTATTGGATAGTATCAACGCACACGGGGCCAAAAATTCAATTTTAAAAAATTTAAGTTTGCCTCCCCATAAGGTCCCAATGTTAAATTTGGCCAAAATCGAAAAAAATTAATTCGACTTTTTCGACCCAAATTCGACGGAAATATCTTCTAGGGGTTCCTATTGGATAGTATCAACGCACACGGGGCCAAAAATTCAATTTTAAAAAATTTAAGTTTGCCTCCCCATAAGGTCCCAATGTTAAATTTGGCCAAAATCGAAAAAAATTAATTTGACTTTTTCGACCCAAATTCGACGGAAATATCTTCTAGGGGTTCCTATTGGATAGTATCAACGCACACGGGGCCAAAAATTCAATTTTAAAAAATTTAAGTTTGCCTCCCCATAAGGTCCCAATGTTAAATTTGGCCAAAATCGAAAAAAATTAATTTGACTTTTTCGACCCAAATTCGACGGAAATATCTTCTAGGGGTTCCTATTGGATAGTATCAACGCACACGGGGCCAAAAATTCAATTTTAAAAAATTTAAGTTTGCCTCCCCATAAGGTCCCAATGTTAAATTTGGCCAAAATCGAAAAAAATTAATTTGACTTTTTCGACCCAAATTCGACGGAAATATCTTCTAGGGGTTCCTATTGGATAGTATCAACGCACACGGGGCCAAAAATTCAATTTTAAAAATTTTAAGTTTGCCTCCCCATAAGGTCCCAATGTTAAATTGGGTCAAAATCGAAAAAAATTAATTTGACTTTTTCGACCCAAATTCGACGGAAAGATCTTCTAGGGGTTCCTATTGGATAGTATCAACGCACACGGGGCCAAAAATTCAATTTTAAAAAATTTAAGTTTGCCTCCCCATAAGGTCCCAATGTTAAATTTGGCCAAAATCGAAAAAAATTAATTTGACTTTTTCGACCCAAATTCGACGGAAATATCTTCTAGGGGTTCCTATTGGATAGTATCAACGCACACGGGGCCAAAAATTCAATTTTAAAAAATTTAAGTTTGCCTCCCCATAAGGTCCCAATGTTAAATTTGGCCAAAATCGAAAAAAATTAATTTGACTTTTTCGACCCAAATTCGACGGAAATATCTTCTAGGGGTTCTTATTGGATAGTATCAACGCACACGGGGCCAAAAATTCAATTTTAAAAAATTTAAGTTTGCCTCCCCATAAGGTCCCAATGTTAAATTGGGTCAAAATCGAAAAAAATTAATTTGACTTTTTCGACCCAAATTCGACGGAAATATCTTCTAGGGGTTCCTATTGGATAGTATCAACGCACACGGGGCCAAAAATTCAATTTTAAAAAATTTAAGTTTGCCTCCCCATAAGGTCCCAATGTTGAATTTGGCCAAAATCGAAAAAAATTAATTTGACTTTTTCGACCCAAATTCGACGGAAATATCTTCTAGGGGTTCCTATTGGATAGTATCAACGCACACGGGGCCAAAAATTCAATTTTAAAAAATTTAAGTTTGCCTCCCCATAAGGTCCCAATGTTAAATTTGGCCAAAATCGAAAAAAATTAATTTGACTTTTTCGACCCAAATTCGACGGAAATATCTTCTAGGGGTTCTTATTGGATAGTATCAACGCACACGGGGCCAAAAATTCAATTTTAAAAAATTTAAGTTTGCCTCCCCATAAGGTCCCAATGTTGAATTTGGCCAAAATCGAAAAAAATTAATTTGACTTTTTCGACCCAAATTCGACGGAAATATCTTCTAGGGGTTCCTATTGGATAGTATCAACGCACACGGGGCCAAAAATTCAATTTTAAAAAATTTAAGTTTGCCTCCCCATAAGGTCCCAATGTTAAATTTGGCCAAAATCGAAAAAAATTAATTTGACTTTTTCGACCCAAATTCGACGGAAATATCTTCTAGGGGTTCTTATTGGATAGTATCAACGCACACGGGGCCAAAAATTCAATTTTAAAAAATTTAAGTTTGCCTCCCCATAAGGTCCCAATGTTAAATTGGGTCAAAATCGAAAAAAATTAATTTGACTTTTTCGACCCAAATTCGACGGAAATATCTTCTAGGGGTTCCTATTGGATAGTATCAACGCACACGGGGCCAAAAATTCAATTTTAAAAAATTTAAGTTTGCCTCCCCATAAGGTCCCAATGTTAAATTTGGCCAAAATCGAAAAAAATTAATTTGACTTTTTCGACCCAAATTCGACGGAAATATCTTCTAGGGGTTCCTATTGGATAGTATCAACGCACACGGGGCCAAAAATTCAATTTTAAAAAATTTAAGTTTGCCTCCCCATAAGGTCCCAATGTTAAATTGGGTCAAAATCGAAAAAAATTAATTTGACTTTTTCGACCCAAATTCGACGGAAAGATCTTCTAGGGGTTCCTATTGGATAGTATCAACGCACACGGGGCCAAAAATTCAATTTTAAAAAATTTAAGTTTGCCTCCCCATAAGGTCCCAATGTTAAATTTGGCCAAAATCGAAAAAAATTAATTTGACTTTTTCGACCCAAATTCGACGGAAATATCTTCTAGGGGTTCTTATTGGATAGTATCAACGCACACGGGGCCAAAAATTCAATTTTAAAAAATTTAAGTTTGCCTCCCCATAAGGTCCCAATGTTGAATTTGGCCAAAATCGAAAAAAATTAATTTGACTTTTTCGACCCAAATTCGACGGAAATATCTTCTAGGGGTTCCTATTGGATAGTATCAACGCACACGGGGCCAAAAATTCAATTTTAAAAAATTTAAGTTTGCCTCCCCATAAGGTCCCAATGTTAAATTTGGCCAAAATCGAAAAAAATTAATTTGACTTTTTCGACCCAAATTCGACGGAAATATCTTCTAGGGGTTCCTATTGGATAGTATCAACGCACACGGGGCCAAAAATTCAATTTTAAAAAATTTAAGTTTGCCTCCCCATAAGGTCCCAATGTTAAATTTGGCCAAAATCGAAAAAAATTAATTTGACTTTTTCGACCCAAATTCGACGGAAATATCTTCTAGGGGTTCCTATTGGATAGTATCAACGCACACGGGGCCAAAAATTCAATTTTAAAAATTTTAAGTTTGCCTCCCCATAAGGTCCCAATGTTAAATTGGGTCAAAATCGAAAAAAATTAATTTGACTTTTTCGACCCAAATTCGACGGAAAGATCTTCTAGGGGTTCCTATTGGATAGTATCAACGCACACGGGGCCAAAAATTCAATTTTAAAAAATTTAAGTTTGCCTCCCCATAAGGTCCCAATGTTAAATTTGGCCAAAATCGAAAAAAATTAATTTGACTTTTTCGACCCAAATTCGACGGAAATATCTTCTAGGGGTTCCTATTGGATAGTATCAACGCACACGGGGCCAAAAATTCAATTTTAAAAAATTTAAGTTTGCCTCCCCATAAGGTCCCAATGTTAAATTTGGCCAAAATCGAAAAAAATTAATTTGACTTTTTCGACCCAAATTCGACGGAAATATCTTCTAGGGGTTCTTATTGGATAGTATCAACGCACACGGGGCCAAAAATTCAATTTTAAAAAATTTAAGTTTGCCTCCCCATAAGGTCCCAATGTTAAATTGGGTCAAAATCGAAAAAAATTAATTTGACTTTTTCGACCCAAATTCGACGGAAATATCTTCTAGGGGTTCCTATTGGATAGTATCAACGCACACGGGGCCAAAAATTCAATTTTAAAAAATTTAAGTTTGCCTCCCCATAAGGTCCCAATGTTGAATTTGGCCAAAATCGAAAAAAATTAATTTGACTTTTTCGACCCAAATTCGACGGAAATATCTTCTAGGGGTTCCTATTGGATAGTATCAACGCACACGGGGCCAAAAATTCAATTTTAAAAAATTTAAGTTTGCCTCCCCATAAGGTCCCAATGTTAAATTTGGCCAAAATCGAAAAAAATTAATTTGACTTTTTCGACCCAAATTCGACGGAAATATCTTCTAGGGGTTCTTATTGGATAGTATCAACGCACACGGGGCCAAAAATTCAATTTTAAAAAATTTAAGTTTGCCTCCCCATAAGGTCCCAATGTTAAATTGGGTCAAAATCGAAAAAAATTAATTTGACTTTTTCGACCCAAATTCGACGGAAATATCTTCTAGGGGTTCCTATTGGATAGTATCAACGCACACGGGGCCAAAAATTCAATTTTAAAAAATTTAAGTTTGCCTCCCCATAAGGTCCCAATGTTAAATTTGGCCAAAATCGAAAAAAATTAATTTGACTTTTTCGACCCAAATTCGACGGAAATATCTTCTAGGGGTTCCTATTGGATAGTATCAACGCACACGGGGCCAAAAATTCAATTTTAAAAAATTTAAGTTTGCCTCCCCATAAGGTCCCAATGTTAAATTGGGTCAAAATCGAAAAAAATTAATTTGACTTTTTCGACCCAAATTCGACGGAAAGATCTTCTAGGGGTTCCTATTGGATAGTATCAACGCACACGGGGCCAAAAATTCAATTTTAAAAAATTTAAGTTTGCCTCCCCATAAGGTCCCAATGTTAAATTTGGCCAAAATCGAAAAAAATTAATTTGACTTTTTCGACCCAAATTCGACGGAAATATCTTCTAGGGGTTCTTATTGGATAGTATCAACGCACACGGGGCCAAAAATTCAATTTTAAAAAATTTAAGTTTGCCTCCCCATAAGGTCCCAATGTTGAATTTGGCCAAAATCGAAAAAAATTAATTTGACTTTTTCGACCCAAATTCGACGGAAATATCTTCTAGGGGTTCCTATTGGATAGTATCAACGCACACGGGGCCAAAAATTCAATTTTAAAAAATTTAAGTTTGCCTCCCCATAAGGTCCCAATGTTAAATTTGGCCAAAATCGAAAAAAATTAATTTGACTTTTTCGACCCAAATTCGACGGAAATATCTTCTAGGGGTTCTTATTGGATAGTATCAACGCACATGGGGCCAAAAATTCAATTTTAAAAAATTTAAGTTTGCCTCCCCATAAGGTCCCAATGTTAAATTGGGTCAAAATCGAAAAAAATTAATTTGACTTTTTCGACCCAAATTCGACGGAAATATCTTCTAGGGGTTCCTATTGGATAGTATCAACGCACACGGGGCCAAAAATTCAATTTTAAAAAATTTAAGTTTGCCTCCCCATAAGGTCCCAATGTTGAATTTGGCCAAAATCGAAAAAAATTAATTTGACTTTTTCGACCCAAATTCGACGGAAATATCTTCTAGGGGTTCCTATTGGATAGTATCAACGCACACGGGGCCAAAAATTCAATTTTAAAAAATTTAAGTTTGCCTCCCCATAAGGTCCCAATGTTAAATTTGGCCAAAATCGAAAAAAATTAATTTGACTTTTTCGACCCAAATTCGACGGAAATATCTTCTAGGGGTTCTTATTGGATAGTATCAACGCACACGGGGCCAAAAATTCAATTTTAAAAAATTTAAGTTTGCCTCCCCATAAGGTCCCAATGTTGAATTTGGCCAAAATCGAAAAAAATTAATTTGACTTTTTCGACCCAAATTCGACGGAAATATCTTCTAGGGGTTCCTATTGGATAGTATCAACGCACACGGGGCCAAAAATTCAATTTTAAAAAATTTAAGTTTGCCTCCCCATAAGGTCCCAATGTTAAATTTGGCCAAAATCGAAAAAAATTAATTTGACTTTTTCGACCCAAATTCGACGGAAATATCTTCTAGGGGTTCTTATTGGATAGTATCAACGCACACGGGGCCAAAAATTCAATTTTAAAAAATTTAAGTTTGCCTCCCCATAAGGTCCCAATGTTAAATTTGGCCAAAATCGAAAAAAATTAATTTGACTTTTTCGACCCAAATTCGACGGAAATATCTTCTAGGGGTTCCTATTGGATAGTATCAACGCACACGGGGCCAAAAATTCAATTTTAAAAAATTTAAGTTTGCCTCCCCATAAGGTCCCAATGTTAAATTGGGTCAAAATCGAAAAAAATTAATTTGACTTTTTCGACCCAAATTCGACGGAAAGATCTTCTAGGGGTTCCTATTGGATAGTATCAACGCACACGGGGCCAAAAATTCAATTTTAAAAAATTTAAGTTTGCCTCCCCATAAGGTCCCAATGTTGAATTTGGCCAAAATCGAAAAAAATTAATTTGACTTTTTCGACCCAAATTCGACGGAAATATCTTCTAGGGGTTCCTATTGGATAGTATCAATGCACACGGGGCCAATAATTCAATTTTAAAAAATTTAAGTTTGCCTCCCCATAAGGTCCCAATGTTAAATTGGGTCAAAATCGAAAAAAATTAATTTGACTTTTTCGACCCAAATTCGACGGAAATATCTTCTAGGGGTTCCTATTGGATAGTATCAACGCACACGGGGCCAAAAATTCAATTTTAAAAAATTTAAGTTTGCCTCCCCATAAGGTCCCAATGTTAAATTGGGTCAAAATCGAAAAAAATTAATTTGACTTTTTCGACCCAAATTCGACGGAAAGATCTTCTAGGGGTTCCTATTGGATAGTATCAACGCACACGGGGCCAAAAATTCAATTTTAAAAAATTTAAGTTTGCCTCCCCATAAGGTCCCAATGTTGAATTTGGCCAAAATCGAAAAAAATTAATTTGACTTTTTCGACCCAAATTCGACGGAAATATCTTCTAGGGGTTCCTATTGGATAGTATCAATGCACACGGGGCCAATAATTCAATTTTAAAAAATTTAAGTTTGCCTCCCCATAAGGTCCCAATGTTAAATTGGGTCAAAATCGAAAAAAATTAATTTGACTTTTTCGACCCAAATTCGACGGAAATATCTTCTAGGGGTTCCTATTGGATAGTATCAACGCACACGGGGCCAAAAATTCAATTTTAAAAAATTTAAGTGTGCCTCCCCATAAGGTCCCAATGTTAAATTGGGTCAAAATCGAAAAAAATTAATTTGACTTTTTCGACCCAAATTCGACGGACATACGTTCTAGGGGTTCCTATTGGATAGTATCGACGCACACGGGGGCAAAAAGTCGATTAAAAAAAATTAAGTTTAAAACATACACACACACAGGCATTTGTCCAGAATTCGACGGGAAGCATTTCGGTATACTTAAAACACCGGTTACGAAGCGAAAGAAAATTCATTTGGCGGTCATTATAATAACTTCCGTGGTACGTGTAACCGTTCGGATGAAACCAGCCCTTGTTGTCGCATTCATAACTAGCCCTCTCCCGCGTCGAATGACGCATATATATTAGACCATGTAGAATATGTAGAATAACGCATATGTAGTCAGCATACGTATAACTCCAGTTCCACACCGAGGGCTGGTTGCATGCGGACGCCCACATACATGGGTAGTCCCTACCTGAATACTTTGCATAATAGCTTGCTGAACAGATTCCTCCATTCCCATTATCCTCGTAATGTACTTCTGTTTATCCGTGCAATTCACAGCACATCCTAGTACCAACTGTAATAATCTTCTAAGTTCGTCATTATCACACATTTCCCCTATTTTCGATGCATCAGGTTTTACGTAACCCGATAAGGGCTGATTTAGGCATTCAGAGTAATACTCCATAACAGCCTCAACGATCTTCTTGACATTGGATACACGTAGGCGCCAATTGCTGCCTACGTCGGATTTTATCTTAGATCGCCAGACGGATGTGAACCATTCGGGTGCAATTTGGGCGAGGGCCTCAGCCAGGGCCACCCCATCGCTTATGTCGTGGGGAGAGCCTGGTGGTAGGTCCAGATCGAAAGTGTCCAGCCACTTTCGAAGGCTCTCCAGTTGCTGGTCCATCGTTGAGCAAGCTTGGGTCAGGCAACTTTTGAAATTGGAAAAACTCATAAGGAGATCATGTTGAGCTTTGCTTCCATTGGTACTTCCAACCTCGTCAGCAGAATCTAATCTAAAAAAATAAATCTCACGTGAGTACTTGCTCATTGAACAATTATTAGTCTTTTTGCAAAACAGTTTTTATTTGATTGATATACAATTACTGAGTTAAAAGTACATTAAAAAACTTTGAAAAAAATTTAGAAAAAAATTTAGAAAAATTTCAGAAAAAAAATTAGAAAAAAAGATTTAGAAAAAAAAATTAGTAAAAAATTTAGAAAACAAAATTTAGAAAAAAATTAGGAAAAAAATTTAGAAAAATTTCAGAAAAAAAAAATTAGAAAAAAAAGATTTAGGAAAAAAATTAGTAAAAAATTTAGAAAAAAATTAGGAAAAAAAATTAGAAAAATTTCAGAAAAAAAAAATTAGAAAAAAAAGATTTAGGAAAAAAATTAGTAAAAAATTTAGAAAAAAATTAGGAAAAAAATTTAGAAAAATTTCAGAAAAAAAAAATTAGAAAAAAAAGATTTAGGAAAAAAATTAGTAAAAAATTTAGAAAACAAAATTTAGAAAAAAATTAGGAAAAAAATTTAGAAAAATTTCAGAAAAAAAAATTAGAAAAAAAAGATTTAGAAAAAAAAATTAGTAAAAAATTTAGAAAAAAATTTAGAAAAAAGTTCAGAAAAAAATTTAGAGAAAAATCTAGAAAAAAATTTAGAAAAAATTTTGAAGAACAGTCTAAAAACTTATAGAAAATTAGTAACAGACGAGTTTAGTGAAAATGCAAAAGCGAGTTATCATGTAAAAATTCCATGTACTAAACGATTTACAGATAATAATGATAGGTGGTCCACGATGACCATAGTTATGACCAGAGTTTAGCTGACCTATTTTGACAATCGATGAAATTAAAAAGGCCTTAAAATAAATGTAAGAGTTTATTGTAATGGTTACCTAGACTTTGCAGATTGTGTTGACTTTCCAAATGAGTGAACTGAGGGAATTGCTGTGTTTATTCAATTCCGATAACCGTGATTACAGCTCCAAGGTTTATTTTTATCATTTACCGTGGATGAAGAATGAAGAGAAAGGCGATGGTGAATTGGGTAAAGTGGCGGTAGTTGTTTAGTTGTGCCCGAATACTTGTGCGCAGCTAGTTGTGCGCAACTCTGGAGAGCCCGCCATTTTTCCCCGGATTTGGCGGGAATTCTATTCAAGAAAGCGCATACACATTAATGAACATCGTTAGAGCCGAAATATCTCGAAAATCGTGACATGATTTATTTTTCAAGCGTCACTAATTTATTGCTTGATCAGATTAGTCAGATAACATCGTGAAGTTGGTTGGTAAGTGCCTTTCCATCGATAAACATCGATATTTGGGATATCGATTTGGCGTTAGTTTTCTTAAGTATGACAATTGTGCAAGTTGTCCTAGCTTATGTAGTTATTGAAAATCATATACACAGAATATTTTTTGACGTTCTGTTAATTTATTAAGTTTCTTGCAAAAGATGCGTGCACCAACTTCGGAAAATGGATTGTTACTTCAAACATCAGATTATAATTCAGCGCGCGAAGCGCGCATGCGAACTTGTGACTGGTGAGAGGAAAGAGGATAGTCGCAGAATTACCTACAATCTGACTTGCGGGCCATCTCTCCCGCGCGATGGGAACTACAGTTGGAGTCAGTCCAAGATCTGGGCCCTTTTGAGGATCTCCTCTGGCTGAGAGTATGTATACAACATATGCAATGATGCCCACGTGAAGTTTGGTCGATTGTTCAGTGCACTATTTCGCTCTGCCATGGATGCAACTAAACTGTTCCGTCCTAATCGTGCCATCGAGTGGCGACATTATATTTGCAGAAATGCTATTTACCCCAAAAGCAATGTCCGAAGATTTCAGGTACCAGATATGTACGCCAATTGGAATGCAAAGCCTGAACTGGGCTCCACCTTCAAAGGGACAGACGAATCAAGTGTGGAACATTGGCACGAGTACGCACCAGTTGAATATACCTCACCAACTATTCACGGGAAACCATGGGCTGATCCATATATATCGGATCCATCGTTCAATCCCAAATGGAATGCTCAGGATGGTAAATTTTTATAAGCTGGGGCAAAATGGGCGAAGGGAAATTTTAGCCGAAGTTTCCCATGCTTTACTTTTACTTCTAAAGGTCTTCATTGCAAGAGAGACTTTATAGCTTCATAAATTTTCTTTTGGAAAATTTCAAATTTTACCTTGAAAATGTTCAAATTTTTTGGGCTCTCCAAATTTTAGAAATGTTTGGAATTTTCTAAATGTTTTTCCCCATTTTTTCATTATCAAATTTTGTAGGGAACATAGATCGTCGCTCATACGGACGCGCCTGTCCTAAGTTCAGTTACACCATCACCGATGGCCGCCCACAAAATCCCCTGGGTCGAACGGGAATCACAGGTCGTGGTCTATTAGGTCGCTGGGGCCCGAATCACGCAGCAGATGCGATAATCACTCGGTGGAAAACAGACACGGGCACAGAAAAGTCTGTGGATTCATTATCTGGAAAAGGAATTCTCCAGTTCGTGGCCATTCAGAGAAGGGACACGAAACAGTGGGCCATCCCAGGTAGCAGAGGAAGACTAACAAATGTTATTTTCAACTCCCACCTTCAATTTCGTTTAAAAAAAAATTGCAATTACGTCAAATTTTGGGTCTATGCACTATAATTGTCATTGGAAACTTTTTGAATTTTTGCACGTGTGTGCAATTTTTTATTCAGTGTTGACATAATGTCAACTTGACAGTGTAAAAATAACTTTGAAAAACGACGTGTAGAATGCTAAAAAATCCATTGGTATTGATTTAAATGGGAAAAAGTGGTCTCTTTATCCTGAGAATTAAATGCGAGTAATTTTTTACTCAATTGGAATAAAATCTGAAAAAAAAATCAAAATCTTGAATGTTTAAAAATTTTCCAAATTAGAAATATCCGCAAAGTCGAAAATTTCCAGATGTTGTAGGAAGAAAAAATTAAAATGTGTGATTTCCAGGGGGAATGGTGGATCCAGGTGAGCCCACTGCAGTAACATTACAACGTGAGTTTATGGAAGAAGCTCTAAACTCCCTCGGGGACGTATCATCTTGCAAGACACAAGAGTACCAGAAAAAAATTTCGGAATTATTCAAGGGTATGGAGAATATCTATGCTGGCTATATGGACGATCCTAGAAATACCGATAACGCTTGGATGGAAACAACAGCTGTGAATGTCCACGACAACGATGATGTGATTCTGAAGGATATTCCTCTTAGCGCTGGAGATGATGCCTGCAATGTCAAGTGGATGGATATAGATGAACATTTGGACTTGTATGCTGAACACAAAATGCTCCTGGAATATGTGGCACTATTGAGAAATGCTCGTTGGTTTGACAAGAAAGAAGAAGAATCTAAAGAGGAATGATACCAGAATGCTCTCAAACTTGGATGGGATCTTCTTTCGTCTCGCGTTGCATCTCAGTGAATATCTCAAACCTGAAGTGAGATTGCGATATTTCCATATAAACCTCTTTTGTACAGCAGAATCAGATCTACAAATTTGTATTAGAGCTAATTTCAATATCTTTATTAGTTTTGAAGATACGCTCAGTAACAGCAGACTAAAAACACCGCATTAACGAAATTACTAGGTCACAATTCACACGAATCAAAAGTCTAGGAAAGACCTAATGATACGTTATAATTAACGTGAAACATACCGGTAGGATAAGTTTGTGTTCATCCCAACGATTTTGAAAATTGGTAGAATGTAAATGATAAAATGTGAACGATTTGTTTGCAATTTTCAAAGGCGTAGTGATCATAAAAGCATTGAGTTTTTTTCAGTATTTTGTCAAAACCATCGATTTTTTTTTTTTTTTTTTTGGAAAGTTCAGAAAATTTTGAAAAATTAAAATGTCAGAAGAGAAAAATTTAGTTCGTCAAATATCTCCAAACAAATTTTTTTCTTCCCAATTTCATTTATATATATATATATATATATATAAAAAGAATTAATAAATAAACGAAATATATATATATATATATATATAGTTTTCTTTAAGACAAACACAAGACTCAATTTAAAGGTTAAAAAAGTGCGGCTGTACAATTAGTCTTTAAAACTTGTCATGTCTATTACAAATAAAATATCGCTATGTACAGATGGATTTTATATACATTATATACAGTGTCATTATTTCAATAGCTGCGCTGCAACCCAATTTTAATCTAACGAATAGTACGATATATGGCAACAGCTGAGCATTTAATTGCTTTCCATAAGAGCTTGAGTTGGCCCAAATCCAAAAAATTCGAAGAGGGTGTCAGTCGGGTGTTTGATCTTGCTATACGAGGACTCGAAGTTGGTTCCCAGATTGTTGGATAGGTCTGGAATGCCCGCGAAAGGATCAGGTGGCTGGTAATGTCTGACGTTATCTATCTTTGATTTTTGGGTCGATTCGTTGTGATTCGAGTCGAGTCTTAAGGCGTCTTGGGCCTCAGTTTGGCCGAGACTTGCCGCTTTGGTGAACAATTCTCGAGCTTCATCGAGATTTGTGGGAAGACCGCCTCTTCCTTGAGCATGAAAAACTCCAAGATTGTACATAGCACCTGGGTGACCCTTTTCCGCTGCACTTTGGTAATACTGCACAGCCTAAAAAATATGAAAATTTGTCTCAGCAGTTCATTTTCATGCTCTCTTTTTATGATTTTTTCCTCTCTCCTTTTTACCATAGGAATAATTCGGAATTCTGAGTTTGGGGAGATACTTTTACAAATGATATTTTCATCAAATATTGCATGTTACCTTCACTGAGTCCATTCTCGTCCCAATCCCCAGCTCGTAGCACAGTCCCAGATTGAACATGCTCTCTGGTGACTTGAGTTGAGCCCCAACTAGAAAATGCTCGATGGCATCCTTGTAACGCTGCTCCTGCATTGCTTTCATTCCATAACGGAGCTCAAACTCACCCATCACAACTCGATGTGTTCGGGTATAATCGTCGCGTGCAGCTCTGAGCGCCTGTTCGTCCGGAAACAGAATGATTACTATTATGATGAATTCTTTTATTGCTTTTTACAGGCTATTTTTACTCCCATTTCTCTTACAACTTTCCAAGTACAAAATATTTACATACTAACATGGCAAGCTTACTGCTACCTTAAAAACTACGTATTAACAATTTGACCTAGTGCTGTATAATTGGAATGAGTGAGGAGGGGACCTCCGTTCCCTGATTGCTACTATGATAAGGAACTGTGAGGAGCCTGCTCAAGTTGCTGATTATGCATAGCTCAATAACGACAAAGTGGGCCCTTTTCACGCGGACCTGTCAGTTGGGTCAGTTCAATACAAAGTTGTTGAATATTATCTCTTTAAATGTTGGAATATTTCACTTGATACGATCAAAATTTCTGAGGTTGAAAAGGATTGCCTGACCAACTCTTAATATTTGGAAATTATTCAACCTTTAGGAGGGAAGAACCAAATATTTTCAACGCTCAGTCTCTTCTATGATATAAGAAAAAAAGGGGGATATTAATGTTTGAGGATGGAGGTAACTCCTCTTGTAGGGATACATGGGGTAACGATTTTAACTTTCATGGGAATCTACTTAAGGATATTCAACTCGTATAGTCAAAACAAAAGTTTATGACCCTTTCTATAATTCGTTATATTTATCGCCAATAATTTTCAATTAATATTTCAATGCGTTAATTAGTTGAAGTGATAGCCATAGAAAATTATCATATTGTATTTGATTTTGCGAATCAATATTATATTGTTTAAACAAATTAATGAAAAAAATTTTAGTCAAACGTCATGAAATTTTTGCCATCATTTTATATCTGCTTCAATAGTCAATTTTCACAATTTCAACAAATTTTTATATTTCGAACTGTATTTACAGAAATTTTTATTTTTCCCATAAGAGGCCGTGTTAATTGAGAACTTTGATAATTAATAACTACAAAACGCTGTTGTGAATCAATCTCAAATTTCATATAGGCATCTGCTACCGCTTCAAAACCATTATGTCAAAATTTCAAGCAATTCTTATATCTTCGCCAATATAGGTGGAATATCCTTAAGCATGAAAAATGCTACATTGAAGAGTTTCGAATTTCAGGATATATCTCCAATAACGTGAAAATTTGTTTC
This sequence comes from Asobara japonica, assembly GCA_026005395.1. Lineage (NCBI taxonomy): Eukaryota > Metazoa > Arthropoda > Insecta > Hymenoptera > Braconidae > Asobara > Asobara japonica. Next base: position 647,431 of record BQMI01000292.1, on the reverse strand, counting down.
AATCTTTTTTAACATCTCTATCGAGCTTGCCAATGCTATTTTCTTGGGCTCGCCTTGAAAAATTAGGCGGCCTCTCCCACGATTCAGATTGCCATCCGCGGCTTTGGTTTAGATGGCAATGTGGTACAAGACGCCGCGTGATTAGTAATCCATGGTTTGGCCAGAACCAGTGCATTTCCAACTTGCAAAACCAATCACCCTCTCGCGCATGTCTGCCATCCACGGTTTCGCCGCGGATGGCAATTTCCATGCGGGATAGGGAAACTCGTTTCCTACGACGGAAATTTAGTATTCTCAGGAATTTCATGGCATTCTGATAATTCGGTGGCCTTGAGCAAGTGGACTGTACAATTAAAATTCGAGCAATGTGTTCCGGTTAAGGGACTTGAAGGCTGCAATTTTCCAGGCACCAAGGAAAATGGTGGTCTTCTAGGTCCCAACCAGAAGCTAAGGAGCAGTCTGGTCCCCACTGTCCAAACGCATCGGGCACTGATGGGGCAGTACCGAAGATTCCCGAAGGGAATTTCGGTTCTGCCGAAGTCGGGCTGTGCAGGCAAACCACCCCCCCCCCCCCTTCGCTTACAGACTAGGCAAGTCGAGACCCGCCGTGCACCATGACTCATTAGTGCCCCGTCGGAATCCAGTTCCCCTCAAGTCGTCAAAGACTTACAGTGCCGGGTACCAAATGTCTACTATTACCCAATGCAGAACCGTCAAAACCATCTTGAAAACCATGGTTATGAGTCATGGCGTCCAGGGAGCAAAATGAGATACTAACACTATCGTCTTCCAGTTTGCTCTTGAATTTCGGGTCAGTCGTTTCCCCAAGTGTGATCCACATTTTGAGGACTCTCAATTCCGATTGAGCCCCCCGCAGACGGGGGGCTCCTTACATACTCCCTCAAGGAGGAGGGGGGGGGGCGGGGTAGATCAGCCAATCCGTGCATATGAATTGACCAGCTAACTTGATAAGGTAACAGCCAATCGAAGGGTTTCAATCAATCAGCGGGTCGATTAAAAGCACGTAATTGGTTACCCGAGCTTGAGTGGGTCCTTACCCCATTCGCAATGCATGGAATCTTTGCAACTTTAAGTGCTTTTTTTTTTTCTAAAAAGTGCTTTTTTTCTAAACATACAGGCCGAACGCCCCTTTTTTAGCACAAATTACGAATAATAGAATTCAATTGCCAGAATATAAAAAAAACAATAAATATAGACCCTTAGATTATAATCATTTAAAGAATAAACCAGAGCGTCATGATTACATGACGTATAATATGTATATATAGTTTGCAGATTAAATAAAAACATGGTCAAGAAAAAAAAAATCTTTGCAACTTTATTTTATCTAAGGTTGTGAGACTCTTTTGCTCTTTGCGTCTGCTTTTCGTTAACTTCCCCATTTAGGGAAGTTATTGTAATCACCCCGATAATGAAGTGTCTCAGAAATCGAAAATTTCAATTTTTCTCGACGTTTCACATCATTCTGACAAATTTTAGATGAGGGGTGTGTGTGTGTGTGTGTGTGTGTGATTTTTTGGGAAACGCTTCCCGGTAAACGGCTCGATCGATTTGTTTCTCCTTCGACAAAATTTCCTCTGACTGATGTCCAGGGCGGAAAGGAGTGTCAATTTTGAAAAACGATTCCTTCAATTGTTATTAACAATTTCAATTATTTAAAAGGCTCTATCGCGAGAACAGTTAGAGATAAGAGAAAAAGTGTGTAATGAATGTTATTCCTGATACAAAAATACACACATAATGTTTTATGACTATTTTTCATAACTTTGATAGGTCAGGACATACCACTGGTTAAGTAATTTTAATTGTTTATCTCGCTCTATTACACGAAGAGTTAGACGGAAAAGTTCTAAATAAAAGTTGTTCCCCATGTAGAAAAATACATTTTTTGTTTCATGAATTGTTTTGCAACACTCATAATTAAGGCGATAGCGTTTAATTTATCCCAATTTTTTAACACACGCACACACACACACACACACAGGCTAACACGGGAGGTTCATGATGCGACCCGTCGAGGGTTACACATCCCATTTATTTGGTAGAGTTGGCTGTGTTTTTTCTTGCTGATCTTGATGATACTGGGCTTCGTAGAAGTTAATGTGCAAAGAGCATTTGAAGAGATCAATGGAGAAAATTCAATCGATTCTACATGGGATTTTACATGATTGGACAGTATCAATTACCTCTTCAACTGTGATGGGTCCATAGGCTGGTTGCTCAGCCTCACTGGACCCCAGTCCACCACTACCAACGCAATTTGTAACCGGAAGCACATGTTTTGGCTGCAAACTGAGTGCATGCTTTACAAGGTAGGACAGCTGATTTTTGGGACACTTCAGGATCCTGTAAGTGCACTTTTCACTTCGATTCCTCTCGAAGATGTGCTTCCTGATGCAGGGAGTCTGGCAAATTGCCCAGCCGATGGCCAGAATACTGGACTGAAAGTGGATTGGTGAGAGTTAGCAAATATATAGATTTTTCCGATAGTTATCAAGGACACAACTAGTGAAATAAATTTTGTATTTGAATGAATCATTCACATTTGTTTGCTATACTGTAGCACTATTAGGGATTCATTTTTTGAAACTGAATTTTGTCGAGGAAAAATGATGACTTTGCATATTTTTTACCCATCTAGAGTTAGATATATAACGAAAATTGCTCTCAAAATTTTTTGAGGGCTGCAAGATAAAAAAGAAAAATACACTCAACTTTTGGGAAGAAAAGGAGGTTAGGATTATTTGCGTACCCACTTTGGTTCTTTTACCCAATAAATCCAAAACCTCAAATACTTTTGAATGTTTTATCAAGTCTAAAAAATTAACATTTTTCGTCCATTTCATTTTTGAAAAAAATTCGACAAAAAAAAATGCCAGATCTGAGGAAAAGGGAGAACTCCATAATTGATAATTGTTCTGTTATGTGCAAAAAATTTTTTTCGTTTTTTTTTTAGGACAATTTTCTAAATTTGTCTATATCACTTTTACCGATAAAAAAAAGAAAATGCTCTCTCATTACAATAGAACTAACCACAAAAAAAGGGAAAATTGTTCTACATTTTGCAAAAAAATTCCAAACATTTGTTTGCACAACAACATTGTTCCTTGTGTGGACACCCATCCAAATAATTTCAAGGTCCCTCTTTCTCTCAGACTGATAAGAGTAAAAATAAAAGTAGGATATAATACCCATCCTAGGACATCGGAGAGAGTTCTATCTGCGTTCCAATTGAATCCGGATTTTTTGTCACGAGTGCCCCGATACTGGAAAAATCCACAAAATCCATGTGTGCCTCCACAATTCGTCAAACTTGTTTTTTTCACATTGGTGCTGGGCTTAGCCTCACTGCTGTTGCACTCGTCAGTTGTAGTTTGCGAATAAACATTAGTGCGACACGCTCGGCGCTCGATGGTCTCGCGAATTCCCCGACTAATAAATTTCCACATTTTAGGGTTTTATATTGTGTTAGTCGAAATTTATTATTGTCTATAGGTGGTGATAGGGCAACCGAGGAGCCCAGTGGTTATGTTGGAAACCCTTGACTGTGAAGCCTGAAAAATGCATTCGTAGATGCGCACAATGCTTGCGCATGCGCAGAAGACTCCCGAAGATGGCCGAACAGATTTACGAAATGAGGCGCATGTCACGTTTATAACAAAACAATCGCGATTTATTGGTAATTGTTTGCAACATCTCTAATGGGATTTTCTGCAAGTTAAACTATAAAATTATATCGATTGTTATAATGCCAAGCTAAAAGACAAATGGAAAATATGTTGGACTGGAAGTTGAAAAGATAGGTGGATATAACGAGACAAAATTACAATAACTTCCTTATATCGGGAAGTTAATATGAGAGAATAAACATCTAGTATTGAAAACTTACGAGACTTTTTCAAATTTGGTATTTAAAAGGCGTTCTTTTACAATCTTTTTGCAAAATGTACAATTTCAAACATTTCTATTCCCGAGCTCTCGGATTTGTCAACGAACAATAGTTTGCGCATGCGCAAACACTTGCCACAAACTTCCACCCATCAAGGCATCAAGAGACGTTGAATGAAAGCCCGCTGCTGTTGCAGCAGTTCACATATTTTGTTTTTCCTAAAAAAAAATTATTAATTTGTAGAAAAATTAAGTATGTCAGATCCCGAGGATGACTTTATGTGTGAAGAGGAGGAGGATTATGGACTGGTAAGAATCACGTGTTTGTGCGGGTAATTTAAGCCGGTGTCGGTTCACAACAATTTCGAGGTTAGAGTGTTTTGACAAATAATTTCAATTGCAGAAAACAGTTTTTGTCTTCATTATCGGTGAAAATGTGGATCAGAGGCCATTAGCTTTACTGAAATGTCCAAAATTTTCGGATAATTTTTTCGACAAAATTTCTGTTTTTTATTTTCAGTGTTTTCTGAATTTTGATGAATCAATGTTTGGAGCCAAAATTGGGCATACCTTAAAGTTTAGTTTTCTGGGTGCATTTATCAGTCACTGAGAATTTATTTTTGACTCTCGGAAAATTTTGGAACTATGAACAACTATGAACTATGCACACAACTATACCTGAAACAATTGTCAAGTGGTCATTGGTTTTTTAGTCATGCCACAAAATTATCAGTTATCAGAATTATATTTTTCTAGGAGTACTCGGAGGATTCAAATTCTGAACCGGATGTTGACTTGGAGAATCAATATTACAACAGTAAAGCTCTGAAAGAGGATGATCCCAAGGCAGCATTGGCAAGCTTTCAAAAAGTTCTCGATCTGGAGAATGGCGACAAGGGGGAGTGGGGTTTTAAGGCACTCAAACAGATGATTAAGATTAATTTTAAATTGGTAAGGCTAATATTTCATTTTTTTAAGCTTCTGACTGTTTTCGTTTTGTTAATATTTATAGACAATTAGAAAAGGGCCTGTGTGTATTTTTATGATAGTTTTTTAGTGTTAGAATTATTCAAATCATGGAAAATTAATTGAGGAGAATGTCACATTTATCTTATACAATATATATATATATATACATATATATATATAAATTATGTATGAAATTTTGTATGTGGAATTAATTTTTCTACGAATACTTTTCTATAACATTCATCTTCGAAACCACTTGTTTATGAAATGTGTTTACGCTTTCATTAAACTTTGGCAAACTGAATTAATTCTTATAGAACAATCTGCATTTAGTTCTATTAACCCTAAGAGGAAAATCTGTCCTTTTCCTTGTGAACATTCGAAGAAGAAAACTTCTAATATGGATTGATAGTTGGAAAAAAAAATTGTAGAATTTATTTATTACAAATTGACTAAACTATTGATAGTATAGTGTTTCTAATAACGAATTTTTATTTTACAGAATAACTATAAAGAGATGATGGTCAGGTATAAACAATTGTTAACTTACATCAAAAGTGCTGTCACGAGAAATCATTCAGAGAAGTCGATAAACTCGATCCTGGATTATATTAGTACATCTAAAAATGTAAGATATGATGAGATACTATTTTTATAAATTCCTAAAAAAATATTAGATATTAAATGATTCATAGAGAATTTCACATTTTATGTTTTCTGTGGAAAATATGCTGATAACAAAAACGAGTGGTATCATTAACGAAATTTGCAATTTTCAGATGGAATTACTGCAAGACTTTTATGAAACTACACTGGATGCTTTGAAGGATGCTAAGAACGATCGATTATGGTTCAAAACTAACACAAAACTTGGAAAGTTGTATTTTGATCGATCGGATTTTAATAAATTAGCGAAAATATTAAAACAATTGCACCAGAGCTGTCAGGTAATTTTTTTGGTCAATTAAGCCCAAATGTTCAGGCTTCGCTGAAAAAGAATACAAAAAAATTGTACAAATTTCTCGGAATTTTTTGTGAAATTTCTTGAATTTTTTGAATTTACAAAACTTCCATAAATACGCAATTTTACTTCATAAAAATCTCTAAAGTTCTAAAATCTTAAATGTTCAAAAAAATCTCTACGTTCTTCATAATTTTCTACTGTAGAACTTTCTTAAAAGCTATGAAATTTTTGGAATAATTGTAATTTTTTTTAATGTCATTTGTAGTGTTGTTTTGTTTTTGTTTTTGAAATTTATAGAATTTTTGAAGGTTGAAATGTCCATCAAGCCAGTTTTATCCCCTTGACATTTTCCACGAATTTTTTTATAACAAGATATTCTATGAACATTGCAGACTGATGATGGGGAGGACGACTTGAAGAAAGGCACACAGCTGCTAGAAATTTACGCTCTCGAGATTCAGATGTACACAGCCCAGAAGAATAATAAGAAATTGAAGACACTTTATGAGCAGAGTTTGCATATTAAAAGTGCCATTCCACATCCACTCATTATGGGAGTTATAAGAGGTACTTCATTATTAAAATTGTGCAAGAGAACCATAAAATGTTTACTCGAAATTTCATTAAAAGTAACAATGTCTTGAGAAAATATTGATCTCCAGATAGAGCAAACCATCGACCCAAGACTTTTTTTTTCATGTTTTAGGTCTCGGAAAATTTTCCCAAATTTCGTGAATTTCTCATTTTTAAGAGTTCAAAATCATAAATAATTTCCAGAATAACAAAAATTTACCAGAAACTCCTGGCTATAGGCATTCATTTATTGACATTCATAACTCCACTGAAAATTATAAAAAAATATTAATTCATGGAAATATATTCTAAAAGAATTTTTGCATTTTTTTTCAGAATGTGGAGGCAAAATGCATCTGAGAGAGGGTGAATTTGAACGGGCGCACACCGACTTCTTTGAAGCCTTTAAAAATTACGATGAGTCGGGTTCCCCAAGGCGTACGACGTGCTTGAAATACCTCGTTCTTGCAAACATGTAAGTCGTCATTAATTTAGTAGTGAAGTAGTAAAAGCCACATTTCAGTTTAATTTCAAGATCACGAATTTTGGGATGAATATTAACCTAGAATGTCTCACTTTTCATTTTATACTACCCATCAATTTGCTGCAGAATTGCCCTATACTGCAGTTTTCTTTTCAAATTCGAAGTTCTTAAATTTTTTTCTAATTCATAAATTAACAAAAAAATTCAATCCGAGAAAATTTGTAAAAAATGTTTCAAGGCATTTTCAATTATTTTTTCATGGATTGCAAAATAGGATGAATAGAATCCATTGCAATTTTATTTATTTATTCATTTTTTTCAGGTTGATGAAGTCGGGAATCAATCCCTTTGACTCACAAGAGGCCAAGCCTTATAAAAACGATCCAGAGATTTTAGCTATGACGAATCTTGTCGTCAGTTATCAAAATAATGACATCAACCAGTTTGAGTTGATCCTCAAGCAGAATAGGAATAATATTATGGACGATCCGTTCATTAGGGAGCATATTGAAGATTTACTACGTAATATACGAACTCAGGTAATTTCATTTCATTCATCATTTTCTACAGAATGCTTGCAAGTAGCCCTCAATATATATCCCTAATATTATTGAATTTGTTCGATCTGTGTAAGATCAGAAATGTCACAGAAACGGTTTACAGCATCTTAGAAATATCGTAAAATTTTGTGAAAATTTTTATAAAATTTAGCGAGTGTTCTCCATAGCTCTGTAAACCTTTCTGAAAAAATTTACCGAATTTTGAGCTGGAAGAATCGTTGATGAAGGGAAAAATTACTCAAGGACTATATTTGGGCTAGATCGTTGTATTAATTTTCTCAACGTTTCTCAATTTTTTCTCAGCCTTTCATAAATCTTCTGCTATTTCCCTCGAATTTTTCCAAGTCTTTGGCACTTTTCCCAAATTTTCCAATTTTTTTTTCCAATTTTTTTCTCATTTGAGAGGCTAAATTTCATGTTTTAAGTGCCAATTTCTATAATTTTAGGATGCAAAATTATTTCGTTCCAAACATTTGATTCTGAACTCTCTTCCAGGTTCTGATTAAGCTCATCAAGCCTTACACACGTATCCACATACCTTTCATCAGCAAAGAATTGAATATTGATGTTTCGGAAGTGGAGAGTCTCCTGGTTTGCTGTATTTTGGATAGCACCATTCGTGGACGCATCGATCAGGTAAAACATTTCTCTGGAATAATTACGGCTCTTCCATTTTTTATTTTGGAGCAATGTATTTCAGATTCGTTTATTATTGAAGTCCGGAAAAGTTACGATATGCGCAAATTCAATAAATCATTCTTTTGCATTGAATTTTGTGCACTTCTGAAACAATAATTAGCTTTTGTAAATTTAAGTTGTGACGTACAGAGAAATTCATGTTTCAGTGAAAATTGACTGAGAAAACGAATTAAAAAAACATACGAAATTTGGTTAAGTGAATTTTTGTTCGGAAATATGTTAGTTGGTTTTAGTGGGCTCTCTTTATAAATGAACGCTGAAAATCGTTAAAAAAAACAGAAGACCATTGCTTGCAACGTGCTGAGAATCAATTTTACAGAAAATTTATCGTTAAAAATAATGGACCTTTCACGACAGATATTGAAAGATGCATTTTTTTTTTAATTACAAAAATCAGCATTTCAACAATTTAATTTTTTTTCAGAATTTGAAAACTACTCACTACTAGCTAATTGAAAAAAATTAAATTAAATTCAGAATTTCTTAAACTTTCAAGAAATTCAAATGAGAAAAAAAAAATACAATTTTGAAAATTTAAAAAAGTTCACAATTTTAATATTTTTTTTCTCGAAATTAGACGTAAAATTGAAATTGCGAAAAATACAAAAAAAAAAATAAATGAATAAAATTTCAACATTTCAGAAATTTCAATAATTGTGAGAATAAAAAAAATTACACTGGGAAAAAAGAATAATTATTGATGGAACTTTTGCGTTCAGAAAATTCTGGGAATCCCAAAAATTTGAAAAATCCGCGAAATTCCTAATTTCAAAATATGAAAAAAATTGCAGACATCGAAAGTTTGGAATTTTCGAAATTTCAAAAAATTGCAATAAGCTTAGGAGTTTTGTAAACTGAAAAAATTAATGTTTCATTAATTTCAGGTGAACCAAGTGTTGGAGCTTGATAAAAAATCGCTGGGCGCTGCCCGCTATAATGCGCTAGACAAATGGACCAGTCAACTTCACTCCCTCCACCTAGCGGTGGTAAACAAGATGTCTTAAGTCTGAATGTGACTCAAAAGAACATTAGCTATTACCACTGTGAATACTAAATAAGCCCCAGTTAATCTCGGGCTTCCCCGAATAAATTCGATAGTTGAACAATAAGAAAATTGTGAGATGGCCAGAGAATAATAATTAATAAAATTCAGCGTGATATTTTCTACTTAAATGGAGAGAAAAAAATACGAATAGGGGAAGTTATAAGAGCGTATGGCATCCAATGAACACTGTGAGATCAATAAACCTGTTCTTGAGATTTTCATTGCTCCGATTCATTTTTTCCCATGCCTGGATTTTTGAATATCCTAAACTGCTACAAAAAATGAGAGGGCAGGAAGTTGCATGATTTAGACATCGGAAAAAAAATTCCAATTTTTTAGAAGGTCGATTGAAAAAAACTCTGGAAGAAGGTTAGAATTTAAAATAAAATTGGAAAATGGGAAAAAGGAAAAAGACAAATTTTAGGAATTGATGTTTCTTAGAAATATCAGACATTTAAAGATCCCAAAAAAAAAAAAAAAAAAAAATTGGATTTTTACAGAAATAAACAAATTGAAAAATTGCTCCGAAGATGAAATTTTCAACATCACATTATGTGTGAACTCATCTCACGAACATTAAGGAATAATTTTGCTGTCTGGAAAATCGAAATGACTGAGCAAAGTCAGTTTCCCCGTTCGCTCCATAGATTTGCTTCCCTCTGACTGCATCCCCTTCGTTTTGAAGCCTTCCCCCGAAGAAAATGTAAATAGGCAAGACCTGGAAATTGGATAGAGACACCGTGAGGTGTGTATTTCAAGCATTGTTATTCAGAACGCGTGTGCGCCTGTGTAAACGTTGGTTAACCCATACCCGGCAACACAGTATAATCCCGGCTTGTCTGCAAAACAAGAATGGTACGGAATTAATTGCTCAGTGAATACACGACTTTTGAGTTCTTACTTGTTTTACATGCTTCAATATTTATGGAAAATAGTCTCGTTCGATTCTTTTGATAGAACATTTTTTCCAAAAATTTTGTTGAAAAATCCATTTAACCCACCCACCCACACATTCCCCTTCCACCCACTTAGGCATATACCCACCCACCCAGCCAGTCGCCCACCTCCCCCCCCCCCCACCCACCCTCTCCCCCACCCTCGGACTCACCCACCCATCCTCCCGACCTCTCACTCACCCACCCACCCACCCTCTCGCTCACCCACCCACCCACCCTCTCACTCACCCACCCACCCACCCTCTCACTCACCCACCCACCCACCCTCTCACTCACCCACCCACCCTCTCACCCTCCCCCTCCCACCCTACCCATCACACACACGTACACACACACGGGCGTAGAGACAACCTCTCAAAGTTTGTTGGGCAACGTTTTCTAAAACCCTTAAATGTGGGCTAATTGTGATAACTTTCGGAAATCGGGAAGTCAAAAAAATTGTTGTCGAGGCTGTTACAGAGTTGTTATTAGTCAATCTGAACTCCATTTGAAAAGCTCAAAAGATCCCACCCTGACCTTATCCACTCTTATCTTCAAAACTCTGGGGATAATGTCCTTCAGACTGAATGATGCACCAGTAGGGAGTAAGAAAGGGCGACGTGAGAGTAGTACACAGTCCAGAGTGTTCTCACTTCCATTTGCAAATGGAGGACAATTGTTCTAACCGTTTGTCTCGAGTTCACTCCACTTTGTTCGCGGCACTGGCAAATGGGCTATCAGCTTAATTGCAATATACGTAGGGCAATAGACGTGCCTAACTATTGTCGGGTCACTACCCTGGAAGACTTAAGAATAGACAAGTATTAAAGTTTCTAACAATATTGTGCCTAGCATTTACTTTTTGTAGTTTCAAGAGAAATGTACATTTAAATAACGGTGTGAAAAAATGTCGGATATTGACAAGTTTTGCGTCAGCGACGCCCCTCCCCCCTCTTCCGCTCATTCACTTAACCCACCCACCCGCCCTCCCCCATCACTCACCCACCCCCTTCCATCACTCACCCCCCCCCCCCCCCTCCCCCATTCATTCAACCCACCCGCCCACCCATTCATTCAACCCACCCCCCTTCCATCACTCCCCCCCCCCCCATTCATTCACCCCACCCGCCCACCCATTCATTCAACCCACCCACCCGCCCACTCATTCACTCACCCACCCACCCTTCCATTCACTCACCCACTTGCCCTCCCATTCACTCCCCCAGTCACCCACCCACCCATTCACCTGGGTGGCCGCCCTCCCATTCACTTAACCACCCACCTGGGTGGCCGCCCGCCATTGACTCACCCACCTACCCCACGTGGTGGGGTTCCGAACCTTGAAGGACGAAACAACGTGGGAGGGGCAGGGGTCGCGTCCAGGACCTCAACCCCCCCCCCCCCCCCCCCCCCTCCACCCACCCACCCGTCGTTCAAAAATTTCTTTTCGTAGCTTGTGTATAGCCATTTTTTTCCGCTTTCAAATGCAAGCTGAAAAATTTTCATTGACTCCACTTGTTACCTGGTTTCTCATATACGGGTGATGATAAGGGTAATCTTGCACTTGCTCGTCATCGCAACGGTAGCCGAGTGTTCTTCCAATTATTCCATAATCGGCGGATTTCACCAAGATGCCCAATATATTATTTGCTCGGGGAAATCGATCAGAATTTCCAATTACCCATTGACCGCCATGGATTCAATTGAGCTCCACTATCTACAAAGCAAACTGCCCTCGACGCAACCAATGACGTTAATCACTCCCGGATTATAACAGGCCGTTTCCCCACTCACATTTACCCACACCGAGTGAATCCTCACACCATCACAGCACGGTGTAAATACCTATTGATATCTATTGACACCCCCCGGTGGGTGGCGGGGGGGGGGGGGGGGTGGGGGTAACTCTATTCCGGGTTAACTCGACGGTAAATAAACGTCTGCAGTTTGAAGCGCTTTGATATATTCGCGACGTGATCCATGACCCATTGATCAAACGTCCCCAGATTTAATTTATTTCATTGAAGATAGATAGGGAAACAACGAAAACAGTGAGCAAGCTTGTTTATTTATTTAGGAACAGTGGGGGTAAATGGGTGGCTTAAAATGCAATGACAGCCCTTTATGAAGTGTTTCATTTACGGACTTATGGGAGAAATTTACGAGAATTTTATGAGTCAAGCTTTATTTCTCATTTTCCACATTGATAAAATGTGGAGAAATTAATGTTCTCCAGGTTTATCAACTTGCCGATTTTTCGGGAAGTTACTGTCATGACCCCTCCGTCGATTTTGTTCCTTTCGATTCGTTACTAGGGTTTTAAGTATACCAAAATGCGTCCCGTCGAATTCCGAACAAATGTCTGTGTGTGTGTGTGTGTATGTGTGAAATCGGAATTTTCCGATAACGATTTCTCACGAACGAGTCGAACGATCTGGGTCATCGAGGTCTTATTCGGAGCGTCTTCATGGAACTTAGATCGGATTAGTTTTTGGTTTAAATTGACCGAGCAGTGTTTTTGTTATTAACAATTGAATTGTTTACAACGCTCTATTTCAAAAACGGTGAGAGATACGGCAAAAAGTATTAAGCAGAATTTGCTCTGTAAGTGGAAATGCATATTTAATTTCTTATCACTTTTTTCCATATTTGCCATAGTTAAGGAGGTATGACGGGTTTAACCCTCGAGCGTTCGCAGTCCTATTGGCGTCTCACTCCCACTCCAGTAACGCGCATAATTCTCGTCCTCACGCTGACTATGCGGCTAGTCAAATATTCATAATTATCTGCTTGATAAATGGGATTGATCATTTAATCGGGGTATCGGAAAATCTAGGGATGGCAAACAGAAATTACAAAACGGGAATTTTCGAAAGAGTTATTAAGACTGTGCAGGTCTTGAATTGGGTCTCAAACTTTTTGGCACATTTATATAAAAATTGTCCCAATTTTTAATAATGGACTAACGACGAGAAGAATGAGCCACTGTTATTTATCAATGGCTAAGATGAGTAGGTGAGTTTTAAACCGACCTTTATAAATCATAGGGTAATACGAGGGCTGTCATGGGAATGGCGGAGAAGAATATCTGCATGGGAACCGAGAAAGTGTCCTGGATTAGAATTCTTTTATCCAATGGGAAGCTCGCAAACGCATTTTTCTTGCTTATGTTTGTCCATTTTTTTTCATGTTCCTTAAGCGATGGACCATTATGCGCGACACTAACACAGCGATGACAATTGGAAGGCTCATGGGGTGCAAATGGAAATGTGATAGGTAATTAATATAGGTGGAAGATGTGCACCATTAACAAGTGGTTTTACGTAAAAATTTTATAAGATATTTTGTGCAAATGATTTTATTTTTTGGCAGAGGAATTTGTTAATTATTTTTTCCTGAATTTATTTCTTTACCCAATAAGTGGAAAATGCCTCGAAATTTTTTTTTTGTCCTATAACTCAAAAATATTTATATTTGGAGGAAATATAATTTTATTTATTTGATGTTTAAAAGTCGCATTTTGCACAATTAATTTCGACGTTTTATCGGAGAAAGGATGTAATATTTTTCATATAATGGAGAACATTGACACCTGGCAAATTATGCTCCTTCAAATAACATTTTATGTTATTTGTGGAAAGATTTTTCAATTAAATCGCTTTACGAAACATAGAAAAAACAGACATGAGGTAGAAGTCGCGGAGACTGTATTAACCCACTTTCCCTGGAATTTGTGGGAAAATAAAATGGACTAGACAGATGGAGTGCTTCTTTCTCATTCTTCACCGAGCTACGTGATTTTTGACGTGTTGTCTTTAAGTTGAATTCTATAGAGAACATTTGTAGATAGTGTGCATGGGGTATTGAGTCTACGAAACCGTGAGTTTGAATTATTTTTCCTACTCATTTTACACATATACACACACCCACCCACTCACCGAGTCTCACCCCCCCCCCAACTTCCACCCACCCACTCACCCACCCACCCATCCACCCATCCACGCAACCAACCAACCACCCACCCACCCATTTGGAATTTGAAATTTGGAATTTGGAACTTGGAATTTGGAACTTGGAATTTGGAACTTGGAATTTGGAACTTGGAATTTGGAACTTGGAATTTGGAACTTGGAATTTGGAACTTGGAATTTGGAACTTGGAATTTGGAACTTGGAATTTGGAACTTGGAATTTGGAACTTGGAATTTGGAACTTGGGATTTGGAACTTGGAATTTGGAATTTGGAACTTGGAATTTGGAACTTGGAATTTGGAACTTGGAATTTGGAATTCGTAACTTGGAAGTTGGAATTTGGAACTTGGAATTTGGAACCTGGAATTTGGAACCTGGAATTTGGAACCTGAAATTTGGAACTTGGAATTTGGAACTTGGAATTTGGAACTTGGAATTTGGAATTTGGAACTTGGAATTTGGAACTTGGAATTTGGAACTTGGAACTTGGAATTTGGAATTCGTAACTTGGAAGTTGGAACTTGGAATTTGGAACCTGGAATTTGGAACCTGAAATTTGGAACTTGGAATTTGGAACTTGGAATTTGGAACTTGGAATTTGGAACTTGGAATTTGGAACTTGGAATTTGGAACTTGGAATTTGGAACTTGGAATTTGGAACTTGGAATTTGGAACTTGGAACTTGGAATTTGGAACTTGGAATTTGGAACTTGGAACTTGGAATTTGGAACTTGGAATTTGGAACTTGGAATTTGGAACTTGGAATTTGGAATTTGGAACTTGGAATTTGGAACTTGGAAGTTGGAATTTGGAACTTGGAAGTGAGAAAAAAAAATGTGAAATTTGAAATTGCCTAAATGCGAAAAATGAAAGAAACCGGTGTATAGAATTCGTAAAAGGTTCTAAAAGGATGAAAGAAAATGAGATTATCAATTTTCGTGAGAAACTAAAATCCACTCGAAATATGGAGTATGCTCTCTCGGTCTCCTCGACAGTAGGTGATATTTCACGTATTGTTCTGGTCTTTTCGTCGGTTAATACGCAAGTCTCCCTCTACCTCGCGCTATCTTGCCGCACAGTACGGGAAAAGCTGTCTGTCACTTTTTAACCGAGACAACATATATCATAAATTCGGGGCAAATGTTGCTACATACAAGTGGTACGCCCAACATTTATCTTGTGCGGCTTAAGGCTGGACATTTGATGTAGATAGCGCTCCTCCATTTCCTGATTCGCAGGAGCAAAAAAATATTGCTCTAATGATGCAATGTTCAAGTTTTTTCCCCCATTTTACACATAAAATCCGCAAAATTGACCTGGGATTGATAACCCGTAAGGGATCTGCCTGGACTCCTCCACATCCTAATAACTACGCACTCAACCTTCATAACGCTGTATCTCGAAAACCGTTGCAAATAGAAAAAAAATATATATAACAAAAAATGTTCCTCGTGTAATTCTACACATTTTATGTGTTATGACTTTTTTCGGTAACTTGCATAATTAAGGCGTAACAGCAGGTGGAAACCTCGGATGGTTGAGCGTTTGAAATTGGCGCGCTTTTCCTTTCGCCAATGTTCAAAAAAATTACCAATTAAAATATTGCGCTTGACCTCATTTCAACTGAGTTACTTAAAAAATGTCAAGTAAACTAAAATCTCCAGAAATTGGAGACCTGGTGAACTCGAGTGGAAAGGAGCCATCTAAAATCTCTCAAACTATTGCATTGGCTGGAGTTTGGTGATGTGGTGGGGCCCGATTGAAATCCGGGGGAGATTTCCAACGTATGTCCGGCCAAAACAGATTGTACGATATTTACTCGATTGACGGAGACCCAGGGCTGTAATCGAGTCGCGTCGTATCTGTCAAGCTATTCAATGACATTGCAAGCTTTATCCGATTTCAATTACATGGGATAATTGGAAAAAAAATTTCAAGACTTTGGGAGAGTTTCAGTTGCTAAACATTATAGTGGACGAACATTGTAGATCAATATAATTACAATTGGAATAGAAAATAAAAATCACTATAAGGGGCCATTCAAATATTATGTCACATGGTTAGGGGGCGGGGGGGGGGGGAGGGAGGGGTTCTGAATTTTGTGACGATGGGGGGAGGTCTTGAAATTTGTGACGATGGAGAGGGGGAGGGGTTCTAAATTTTGTGACAATGCGGGGGGGGGGTCCTGAATTTTGTGACGATGGAGGGGGGGGCGGGGAAGGGGTTCTGAATTATGTGACGATGGAGGGGGGAGGGGTTCTGAATTTTGTGACGATGGGAGGGGGGGAGGGGTCCTGAATTTTGTGACGATGGAGCGAGGGAGAGGTTCTGAATTTTTTGACGTGGGGGGGGGGGGTCCTGAATTTTGTGACGATAGAGGGGGGGGGGGGGTCTGAATTTTTTGACGATGGGGGGGGGGGCTGAATTTTGTGACGATAGAGGGGGGGGGGGGTTCTGAATTCTGTGACGATGGAGGGGGGGGGGGGGGGAGGGGTCCTGAATTTGGTGACGATGGAAGGGGGGGGGTTCGGAATTTTTGACGATGGAGGGGGGGGGGGGGTCACCCATTCTGTAACGTAATAAACTTTTGTGGCGGTTTGTGCTGGAGGGGGGGGGGAGGGGGTCTGAAATGTCCAAAAAACACGTGACGTAATATTTGAATGCCCCCATAGGATGATGAGGTGTGAGTTATTTTCAATGTGTCACAATATCATATCACTCCATAATATCTCACAGATCTCAAACTGCCCCTGATAATTCTATGTGCTCAGTGAGTACGTGACAGCATCCGTGATTCTCGTGTTAACCATATACGCAGAGAGATTATTAGCGAATTACAAGTGAGGTTATCCCGGTGATTGCGGATGAAATTGTATGTGCTTTCGATTTCGCTGTCTGGGAAAAATGATTGTTTAGCCAAGAGCGGGTTTAGAATCTGTCTTTTTTGCATTTATAACTCGCGGGTTTTTTTTAACTTCCTGATAGGGGAAGTTATTGTAATCACCCCGAAAATCCAATGTCTCAGAATCGTTAAATTTTTATATTTGTGTGTGTGTCTGTGTGTATGTGCGCCGTATCCTTCTTTGAACGAACAGTTCCTCTTAAACTGCTGGACCGATTTAACTTTTTTTTTTAATCGTAACGTCTTCTGAGTTTCCAGGTCGGAAAGGAGTGTTTTTTGCAATTGTACCATCCGTTCAATTGTTATTAACATTTTTAATTGTTTATAACGCTGTATCTTGAGAATGGTGACAGATACGAGAAAAAGGGTTAACAAAAGTTGTTTCTCTCGTGAAACTACACATTTGATATTATATTACTTTTTTTTTGCTAGGCCTCATATTTTTACGAGATATCGATAAAAAATCATGATAATCGTTCAATAGTCGAATTTCCGTAACTGATATACAACTTGATTTCATACATGTATCGTCACACACACACATACACGGACTATCGGGAAGTTATTGATGCGACCCGTCGAGGGCCACACTCACGTCTCGTTTTTCATCTGATTGATCTGTATTGTGCACACACACAAAACACAGTCGCCCGTGCTAATCGGCGCGTACGGGCAATCGATCAACGCTGTTTTTAGGAACAACATGTAATATCTCCTTAACTGTGCGAGCTAGCGTGAAAAGTCATAAGACCTAAAATGTGCAATTTTAGACGTGGACCAACTTTTGTTATATACATTTTTTTGTCTCTCCAACGGTTTCTCCCGAGAGAGCGTTTATAACCGACAGATTTTACCCAAAATCTCATCAGCGCGAGAGCTCGCCGGGACGCTTCGATTGCGATCTTAATCATTTCAAGAGGACTGCGACATTTCGGTCGCAAGTATGCAAACGTACACACACACACTTGTCATCAACTATTGTCACATGCCGCATTTGCTGTAACGAATTTTCATCTACCCACTCATAAACTTTTCCGTGGCGCATGGTTGAAAAATTGCACGCCACGACATGAACGTTTCAAATTTATAACAAAATTATCGACTTTCCAAACTTGCGAAACTTCTCCATTTTTTAACAATGTATCCCGCAATATCACCTGCAAAAAAAGACAAGGAAAAAAATTTAATTTTGCCAAATAACAATAACTCATTTATCGTAACTTTATTATCTCTACGAGTGGACAACAAAACAGGTGAAAATACGTGTCAAGGACCTCTACAACGTTGTTAACCCTTTTCAGTATCATTTTAAAGCTCTTCGAGCGTGGTTAACGCGGCGCAAGTACTGAATTTCGCATTTACGTTCATCATTTGGCGCTTTAAAGAGGGATTTATTTTTAATTAAGAGTGTTATATTGATATTCAGGGAGATTGCCCAGGAATGCAATTTTGAGTTTAACTTTTGACATGTTGGAGAGGATTATACAGGTGAAAGACTGCAAGACAATTTATTCAGTAGACTCTCCATCAAATTATGCGATTGAGATGCTGTATCTAGCCACCGTTTCACATAAAAAAGGGGAAGAACCATCCCGCTTCAAATAGTTTCTATTGGGAACGCTTGTGGCAACGTATTATTCGATTTTGAAAACGCTTTTATTCCAATTTTGTCAAGTTTTCGGAAACATTGGCAAAACGAGTCATCAAGACAATTTTTTTTTAATTTCGCGCTGCGCAGTGTGATTGGTCAGTGCGTCACGTGACATATTCGTATACAACGACACCCGTCGCATTCCAGTATTCCAAATTTCATGATTCCTATTTTTTTCTCTGAAACCAGTCTTTAAACATGTGGGATGTGAACACAAATTGATATATTTACAGTACATATAATACACGTTATCAAATACAGTGACATCAACTTAAATTGCAGCTGATTTTGAATTTCACACGCTAGATCTAGTACTCTACACATCACCCTGACAGCTCCCTGCCAGTTACTCAAGCGATTGTCTATTCTATCGAAAACTCTACTCAATGATAACGCGAACTCTAACGCGTAAATTATCTTCAATTCGGATATCATAAAAACTCTCCCTCTCGCTTGGGCCCACAGCCCCTAATATACGGGCTTTGAGGATCCCCTTCTGCGGTCCGCCCAGCCACGTGGGCCTTTGGGGAAACTTCAGTAACATCAATGACTACGTCAGCATTAGCCTCCGAAGATCTACCTCGCTATTTCTACTTTGAGTCTCAACATCCACTATACAGCGCACTCCGTCTAGCTCTCCACTTTCGGGGCTCTGATTTCCCCGCCGGGAGAGCTACCGGTGCCACCTCTGTGCGCGCAAGGGGCGTATCTTACGACAGAGACCGCGTGATTATCCAAGCGAGAACGCTGTATGTATGTATCGTGCGCCTTGGCCCATTGTGATGAGCTCATTGTGACGTTGTGGCCTTGCGCGTTTGTAAAGAAAATACTGGGTAGTCTAATGCCGCTTCCACTCTAGAGCGCCCGCCCATGTCTGATGCCCCGTGCGTAGTGGGGGAAAAATTCCCCTCGCTCGGGAGTGTGCGGAGAGCTATGCGGGTGGCGAGCTAAACGGAGTCTACTGTATTACAATACCTACAGTAAAGTAAGGAACTCATAGGCTTCAATAATGAGTCACCTCGATAATGTGCGCCGACGTCTAGACAGTCCCAATGTCAAACGCATTCCCCATGTCTAAAGCCTAATTTTCTAGGACACTGCAAACATTTAATTGACGTGTCGGAAAATCTCGGAATGGCAAACAGAAATTACAAATCGTGAAGTTTTTTTTACTATGTTTTTCACCGGATGGTATTTAGTTTCTCCACCGAAATGTGATCTGTCAACGAATTCATTTTGCCTGCAAGGTTTTTCAAAAAGGCCATGGGCATACTGAAAAAGGTACATATTCGTTAATTAAATTCATCAACCTATTTGTAGCCATGAGAATGTTCACGGTGTTTGTGAGGATGCTGCTAGTACACATAGTCGGTGCCTGGAGTAGCTACTTCGCAACGGATATACATAAGTCTCACGGTACATGTCTGGCATGCGTTGGGGCTCTTCCACTGCATCATGTATTCCATCCTCCGTCTTACTCCGACCGCTCCGTTGCTCCTTTTTTACCCTCCACCCACCCACCCACCCACCCGCCGTTGCTTCGCGTACTTTGGCCCACCCCAGGCGCTACTTAATATTGCATCGTATTACTAGGAGAGGCGACGGGCCCTGGCGAAGCTCGTGTGGTAACACATTGCACAAGAGTGAGTTTCATACACACCTGCAATCATCCACTGACTGATGGACAATTTAAAAGTGCTTTTATTTTCTTAAAGGGAAAATGTTAAGGAAAATTGGGAAAATTTCCCAGTTTACAAAATTGAAAATACTAAAAAAATTTGGAAAATTTTGGAAAATGCGAAACATAAATTTGGAAAAAATTTGAGGAAAATTTGGGAAAAAATTTAGGAAAAATTAAAAATATGTGATATCATAAATAAAAAAAAAAAAATATGTGAGATTTCAAAAAATTGAGATTTTTGAGAAAATGGAGTTTCAAAAATAATTCTGAAGTTTGATAGCGATTTAGAGATTTTTAAAGGGATTTTTGTTTAAGTTGAAAACAATGGGGGTAGTTTTGGTCCGCTTTGTTGAAGAAGCGTTTATCCGTTTTTCCTGGGTATCAATACGAGACCAGGATATTGAGTATTTGAAATTAATGACAATTGCAATTGTTAATCCACCGCCAATTCACGAATCATTACACATAATCCAATACCTCTGAATGTAGAAAGGGCACCTTTGAAATTCAAATGTTCAATTGAACGCGATACATCACAACCCTCGATTTACCTTTAAAGTCAGCATGAATTTCTCTATTTGCCGTTGGTATTCTGATAGATAGAATATATCCGAGTCTTTTTATTTGCAATTTGAATTCAGCAACTGGGGAAGGCAATTTACCCAATTTCATTCCTGAAAAGCAGTTGTAATAAATGGGCTGTGGGTTTGACCCTCCGCGGGCCAAACCTATAACTTCCCAATGTCTGCGTGTGTGTACTTTCTTTCCAATCTCTAATTTTTCTCCACAGAGCTCTCCAAATGATTTCAATTGTTTATAGCGCTCTAACGCCGAAACGGTTAAAGATACGAAAAAATTCAGAGGACACAAAATATGTATTGTTTTATAAGGAACAACATTTATTCGACACATTTTTGCCTATCTATAACATTTCGTGAGATACAGCGTTATAAACAATTGAAATTGTTAATAGCAATAGAAACCAGCAGACGTATATGGAGCAAAAACTAATCGGCTCTAAGTTACGGCAAAACGCTTCGATTGCGTCATACAGGACCTCGATCGGATAATTTGTTCACGGGAAATCGTTCCGGGAAATTTTTGGTCACATACGTACTTCGGCACACACACACACACACACACACACACACACACACACACACACACACACACACACACAGACATTTTGCCTATCGATTTTGATCCTCGATATATGCCTAGTTGAGTGGTTTGAGAGGATGAAGGTGGCGAGAGAATGGGATAAGATGGCTAGGCAAGGCCCCGCCTTGGGAACCATACTTATTGAATATTAAACGGGCGAGTAACACCCACGGGTACAAATGAAGTAGAGGGGTGTCGTGCAGCGGCGGCTAGAGTGCCTCTTTGCTCTTTCTGACGAGAAATACGGGCGGAGGGTACCTCATACCGAGAGAGATGGGGTGAGCTAGAGGGAGAGCTTGTGACACTCAGTGCGGAACAGTGGCGGGGCAGTAAAAGTACGCAATTCTTGGATGACGAAAAATGCTGGGAAGGGTGATAATGTCGTTGAAGAGATTTTCTTTGCCAAATTACACCATTGGGATGGCTTCAGTCAATTCGGAAACAGATGTCCCGAACATTTTTCAGAAAATCGAGAAAATCGATTTTCCATCAGATCTCCACGTTTCATGGTATTTCTGACATTTCTAGACTATTTAAAACAAAATGTCTGTATGTGTGTGTGTGTGCGTGTGCCGATGTACGTATGTAGCCAAAAATTTCCCGGAACGATTTCTCGTGAACAAATTATCCGACCAAGGTCCTGTATGACGCAATCGAAGCGTCTTGCCGTAACTTAGAGCTCATTAGTTTTTGCTCCATATATGTCTGCTGGTTTCTATTGCTATTAACAATTTCAATTGTTTATAACGCTGTATCTCACGAAATATTATATATACGCAAAAATGTGTCGAATAAATGTTGTTCCTTATAAAAAAATACATATTTTGTGTCCTTTGACTTTTTTCGTATCTTTAACCGTTTCGGCGTTAGAGCGTTATGAACGATTGAAATCATTTAGAGAGCTCTATGAGCACACTGAGACATACTCGGTGATAATAATTTTGCTCCGGGTCTATCACCCTGTATTTTGATTTTTCCCATCACCCCTGGTGTTTAAATCACTGGAAACTCGTGTACCCCAGTTAATGGGACGATGAGAGCCCCCGATAAGCCTATAGATCCCTCGGTATACTGAGTGTGAAGACGGTAGGTGGAGGTATGCTGGAAGCCCCATGCAGGGAGTGCAGAAGCTCTCGTTTCCCCAACCAATGTACATAGGTGGCTTTCCATTCACAATGTACCCACTATATCCTGCTGGGGGGCGGGGGAGGGGCGGGAGTATAGTAGAAACGCACCCGTAGTTTGGCTGGTGCCCCATTGCTTGCACTCTATTCCTCATGTTATGTATCGCAGTCGAGGAGCCAAAACTCCCTCGGGCGATAAATCATGCACGATGATATTGTCGTTTCGCATAATGCTCCATACCGCATCTAGCATCATCAGCACGCGCAAACAGTAAATTTACATGCTATCCCATTATTTTTAAGGGGTTTATTTTTAAACAGATAGATGCTGAGTAACAGACGTGCTCACTCAGGTCAGGTGATCAGATTTTTTTTTTTTTTTTTTTTTGGGCATTTTTGTGGTTGTTGAATTTATGAGGGTGGTTGATGGTGGAATTATTGGGAAGGTGCGGAATTTTTGGTGGGACTTGTTCTGAGTTTTGGGGGGTATTTTTTGAGGTGCCAGTGATCAAGAGCAGCATCCGGAGGCTGACTGGACCAATTTTTGAAAGTTCGGTTATGCATCGGAAATGTAAGTTTGAAAGGCGATTACGGCGATCCGATAATTTTGGCGCCAAAAAAAAATTGGCGCCAAAAAATTTTGGCGCCAAAAAATTTTTGGCGCCAATTTTTCGAGATGCCAGTGATCAAGATGAGCATGCGGAGGCTGACTGGACGAATTTTTGAGACTTCTGTTATTCAGCGGAAATGCAAGTTTGATAGGCGATTTTGGTGATCAATTTTGGCGCCAAAAATGGAGGAGTGGCTCAATTTAAAATTTGAGGAATGAAAACATCCGAGATGATGCGATATATTTATCAGTTAAGTAAGAATGATTTATTTTTTATTTATTTATCCGAAAAAATAGGCAGTCATTGTGTGCGAAACGCAACAAAATTATTACAGTAATAAATGGATTTGGATGAGACACTGGCTTGATTATAACGTAATCGCTTTCGGGTAATGTGTCATTTGTCAATATAAGTGTCTAAGATGAATATAAAAAAAGAAAATTTCTACAGCATCACGAAACCGTTTTTTACAATTTTGAAAATTGCAAAAAAATTGGACAATATCAAAAATTCCAAAAAATCACAAAATTTGAAGAAAAAAAAAATCCAAAATTTTGAACATTTCAAAAATTCCCAAAATTGCAAAAAATCTGCAAAACTCAAAAATCATGGAAAAATTGAAGAATTTTGGTGATTCAAAAATTTTCCCTCCATCAAAATTTTCCTAAAGAATTTTGAAAAATTAAAAAAATCTACATTTTCCAAAATCTTCGAAAACCAACCATAATCTCAGTAAAAATTAAAAGATTACGGAAAAAAATAAGCCTGAGATGTGTGTAAAAATTGAATGGTTTTCCTAAACTTGCAATGATTTGTCCCATTTTCTGGTCGTGCCAAAAGAAGTAAACCTGAGAACTGATAGGTAAATAAGAGAGATGATTTCCGAGTAACTCACTTGCCCTATTATGTAACAGTGTCACGTGCGTCTGGGTACTGGATTACATTTATATGTCTACCTTTTGCCGTTTCCCATACGTAGTACCATATATCGGGGGGGGGGGGGGGGAGAAAACTCGGGGACCAATGCGCCAATACGTGCCTATATAGCTCTGTCTGCTTGTTCTCACTTTCTTCGGTTTCCTCCCGCTGGGTGCCGTTTTATCGGGCTACAGTTATTTAACGACATAATCACATTTCATGGAAGGTTATTGTATTTTTTTTTTGTGTTTAGGGGATAGGGGTTTATGAAGTTATTGAGGAGATTGCAGGGGTTCCTATTATCGAGCTTGGAGAAATAATTTTTTTTTTTTTTTTTTTTAAGAATATTTTTGCAAAACGTCAAATCTTTATTTTTGAAAAAAAAAACGGTAGAATAAGTGTACGAATTTGCAACAGTTGACCTCTCATTAGTCGCGCCATTCTCCCAACGCTCGTTAGGCGCGCAATGAGATTCCCTCCAGGAGTTTTTGCAAAAACTAAAATATCTCGCGAACGAGTGACTCCACAGAAAAATTTTATTGAATATTTTTTGTAGAGAATTTCATTTTGCAGAAAAAAGTCTTTTACCATTTTGCCTCAAATTTGATTGTTTGCGAGATAAAACCGAAATTCGGATTTGAAAAGTGAAAAATTTTCATAACGCTTCTGACCCAAAACTGAGCAATTTGAGAGCTTGTGAAAGCACGCCGATCGCACTAAGCGCAATTTCGACAGAATAATTCGTCATCTTATGTGCAACTCGAATTTGTTCTCAGAAAATTTTTCATTAAAATAAAATTTAGTATGGAAATTTTTTTATTTTGAAGTCGCGCGGATTCAGAGTATGACTTCCGTTTTGTTTTGGGATCATATCTCGAAATGCGAAGGAGATAGCGCAATTTGCATAATAACCTTTTTTGTAGTGCACACTAAGAGCTACAATAAAGTCTTATAGGAAAATTCGGTAATATTCGTAGTTTTGGAGATATCTGCCAAAACGCGTTCGGCGATGACGCGCGTCCGAACCTCGCGGTTCGCGTAACCCGCGAGAATCAAAGATTATAATTTCCCATCCACTCAACTTTTGGTACCAATGATTTTATGAACTTCTGAATAAACTGAAAGGGTTACTCGAGGCATCAAAAAATTTTCGCTCAAGTATTTTAATTATCGGACCTATTTTTGATAGTGAGAAAATTTTCGAGGGATAGTCCCATAGCGCGACTACTGACGGGTTAATACAAAAAAATTCCGGCAATCGAACCAATTGTTTCTTGCATTAGTAGAATTACTTTCCGGTCCAAAAAACCTTTTTTTGCACCAAGATTTTTCCCCGCGGATTAAACGCATGTGTGAGTCACTAGTAAATATTATTCAAGCCGACACGGCTGTGTCATTTTATCAACTCCATAAAAGAATTTATCAAGCTTGTCATTTTGTTGAACAGTTGCAAGTCAGGTGATGCACTAATTTGGATAATTGCACATCAATTTTATTATTATCAAGAGAAAAAATGACAACATAATTGCACGTGAAATTGGAATCGATTACAATGTGAATTTTTTTTAATGATACAAAATGGCTTATAGGTAGAGTTGAGTTTTCATTTTTTTTTTCAGTTCTGGACATTTCGAAATTTCGAAAATTTTGTGACCTCTCCCAGTTTACTCCAGGGGGGGGGGGGCAAAAATTATTTATACCTCAAAGTTCAGGCGATAAGGAATTACAGTCTTCGCCTCGCGGGTTCCGACCGCGGAGAGCGTTTTTCGCAGATATCTCCAAAACTAAGAACACCATCGCATTTTCATATAAGACTTTTTTGTAGCTCTTAGTGTGCACTACAAAAAAGGTTATTATGAGAATTGGGCTAGCTCCTCCAGATTCCGAGATATACCCCCCAAAACAAATCGGGAGTCATACCCTGAATCCGCGGGACTTCAAAATAAAAAATTTGCAATACTAAATTTTTTTTTAATGAAAATTTTCTGAGAACAAATTCGAGTTGCACATAAGATGACGAATTATTCTGTCGAAATTGTGCTTAGTGCGATCGGCGTGCTTTCACAAGCTCTCAAATTGCTCAGTTTTGGGTCAGAAGCGTTATGAAAATTTTTCACTTTTCAAATCCGAATTCCGGTTTTATCTCGCAAGCAACCAAATTTGAGGCGAAATGGTAAAGGACTTTTCTCTGCGGAATGAAATTCCCTACAAAAAATGTTCAATAAAATTTTTCTGTGGAGTCACTCGTTCGGGAGATATTTGAGTTTTTGCAAAAACTGGAAAAACAATGCTGGAGGGAATTATAGGAATCGGGCAGTTTGGCCCACTCCGCTCGCTCGTTCAATTATTCTGGCATGTCCTTATCATGGAATAATAAATATAGGAGCGAGGAAGTGGGGTGCGTGTTTCGCACACAATACACCTCACATTTACCGGCATAAAAGCGAGGCCGGGACACCTTTAGATTAACCGAAGACCAGTCAGTTACGTTCCGGCACTCGCATAACTGTTGACAGCGCCTGGTAAATTACAACTTTTGTTATTTATAAATTTTTTTTACACCTGTAAAGTGTATGGTCACTTGGCGATTTGCGTTTTACCCCCGTTTCCACCGAGCATTTCAATTTTTCGTTCTCGGTAAGCGCCTCGAAAGCAATTGGCGGCCTATTTTTCAATGATAATTGCCATTGTTAGCTCAAGGAAAAATCCACAAGGTCCTTTAGATTTATCTTGCTGTTTTTTTTTCCTCAAATCCTTCGTTTCCATTTGAATTTAAGCGAAAAAATTACAAGCGCATTTTTTTGACCATTTATTCAACACTTTTTTGAATATCGTTACACAAAATTTTAATTTTTTTGCTTGCAATTGAAAATTAAAATTGTGTATAATTTTTTTCAACTAAAATAATTTTTTTTTAAGAAAAAATCGTGTTTCAAAAATGAGTTTTCAACAAAATATTTTGAAAATGGAAAAATATCAAAAATTGAAAAAAGTCAAAAAATAAAAATATGTTGACATCAAAATTTGAAAATACAAAAATTTTGGGAACCTCAGAAATTTTCTAAACATGAAATTTTGGGAAAATAAAAAAAAAAATTTTTGAATGAGAAATTTGTAATTTGATTTTTTTTTCAAAGCGCGTGCGCGCAATTATGTCATAACCATAACATCAATGATATCATAACCTTTTGCGGGCCTACCTTGGATATCTCTGCGATAGCGACTCTGAATCTATTTCCTTTATTTATTCGTCATATCTGTGCATAAATTTTTTGAACGAGTTTATTTTATTCGTTTATTCGTTGTTCATTAGCTCGCTCGAATCGCCTGCGGCGCGTAGTTATGCTTTTTGCGTCACAGCAACTTTTACTTTATAGCGCATCCAAGGTCGGAGGAAGATAGTGAATTGAGAGTTGCTTATATGACTGAAGGCTCTGTTGGAATGAGTGTAATGACTTGTGTTTTTTAAATATCAGCAATTGATCTTCAAATAGCGCAAAACAACAGACGGGTTCATCTCCCAAAATTATATTTTTCTCTCAATTTCATTTTCAGATATAAAAAAATTTCCCGCGTTTTTTTCGAGATCGAAAAAACAATTTTCCGAAAATTTTTGATGTACCAATTTTTGCGAAAATTCGGAGTATGAATTTGATATAAACCCCTCAAGTACGGGGTCTACCACATATAGACCCCAGAGCTTGTCCTATCGGCCGGAGCCTATATGTCATATAGACCCTTCTCGTGATTCATAAAAATTAATTTTCTCCCTTACTATGATACATATCGGAATTCTGAAAATCATCCCATGAAGTACATGAGTTTGTCAATACAATGCATTTTAATTTTTTTTTTCAAATCATTTTTTATATTTTTTTCTCATACATCAACATTGCGGGACTAAATTCCATGTCGGATGCATTCAAACCTCTCGTTTATCGGGAAAATTTTCATAAAAAATTCTGAAATTTTTACCAAACATACTTTGTAAGTCCCTCTGTCAGATGATGTGAATCAGATTTGGATTTAGCGAATCACTGATTTATTATTTAAAAAATTCTGACAATCGCTGATCTCGGGAACCAGTTGGAGTATTTAATTAAAATAGGTCTTACAGATTCTAGAAAAATATGAGTAAAGACCGTACTTTAAACAACTTTTTGGTGAAGAGTCAAGATCATCATTAAATTTTGCTCCATAATTTTCTGATGTTATGTATAGAAGTTATCGTGTATTGAAGAGCGCATTCGAGTCGGCGGGAGGCCGTCGGCCGGTGCGGGCACATCGCGCGTTATGGGCGCCGTACTTGAGGGGTTAAAGTTTCGATGAATGTGCTGAACAAGATCACAAAATTTTAGGTGGTCAGCGTGAAAATTATGGGAGATGTGTCGATTTTCTGGTTGTGATGCGTTAGGGGCTGGAGGGCAGGACATCCGTAAGATACGCGTTCCCCCACCACGCGCCACGCGTTCCCCCACCAGCGCCACGCGCTCTCCCACCACGCGTCACGCGCAGACACCAGGGACTTTGCGTAGCATTAGAAACTTGCTATAAACTTTAATTTTTTACATATTGGAATTAAAAAAATTTTTTTTTGAAATTTGTGAAATTGGATTTTGCGTTTACATTTTTGTTGTTCAAAATTTTTGATTGAAGAATTTCGTGGGAATCGGAAATACAGCATCGACGGTATACGCAATTTTAACTTCAAAAACAGGTTCTTCATTATTTCGTTTTTTTCATCAGAAGTCAAAGAAGTTTTCGATTGCGTTATGGAAAGTTCGAGAGCTGCTTCGAAGAGTGTTTACTGCATCTCCATGAATGATTGTTGGTCACGTGTTTTCTCCATAATCACATCTGATGATTCAATTCGTTGAGGGCAGATAATGCTACCACAATCAGGCGATCAGATTTATGTCGTAGTTGAGAATGTAATATATATATGTAATTTATGTGTAATATATGAGTAATATATATATTACATACTTCTATTAGATATATGTATTTCATATATGTAAAACATATATGTATTACATATATATCACACATATGTATTACAATGTATATAGGTAATACGATGTACGAATATTTAAAAAAATTATATACTTCAGCATTTTGGAAATCGTAATTTCGAATCTTGGAAAAAAATTTGAAGTCTCAAAAGATGTAGCAAATATGGAAAAAATTGGCCATTGTAAAAGGTCCAAAAAATTTTTCTAGTGTCGTTTTTCGGCAGAAAATTCCAAGGATTTTGTTACATACTTAATTGGATAAAAATGTTGGGAGGGGGGAGCGTAGGAGGTGACAGACGCGGCAATCGAATATAAGCTGATCTTCTGCGCTCCAACTCCCATAATAGGTCCAGTAGTCAGTGCCTTTCAAACCGGTATGTTTTGTATCACTTTCACGACCTTTTTTTCATTCGCTGCTCCTCTCCATTGACATATTGTAAACATTGTATGCAGTGTGGTTGAGTTCTCGGTTTTGAGTTTATTGATTTAAAAAATTTTGGAAATTTCAAAAATTTCAAAAATTTCGAAAATTTTAAAAATTTCAAAAATTTCAAAAATTCCAAAAATTTCAAAAATTTCAAAAATTTCAAAAATTTTAAAATTTTAAAAATTTCAAAAATTTCAAAATTTCAAAAATTTCAAAAATTGCAAAATTTCAAAAATTTCAAAAATTTCAAAACTTTCAAAAATTTCAAAAATTTCAAAAATTTCAAAAATTTCAAAAATTTCAAAAATTTCAAAAATTTCAAAAATTTCAAGAATTTCAAAAAATTCAAACAATTAAAAAATTCAAAAATCCCAAAAAATTTCAAACATTTCCAAAATGTTCAAAATTTCCAAAATTTCAGATATTTAAGGAAACTCAAAGATTCTAATAAAAAATCACGATTTTGGAAAATCGCGAAATAGAAAAAAAAATTGAAAAAGAAATTGTTAAACTTGAAAAGAGTGAGAATAAATGGGAAATGAAGTCACATCAAAAATTGACACCATCTTAAAAATGTGAAAAAGCGGGGTCTGAGAAAATTGAAGCGTGTCAAAAATTCTA
Organism: Asobara japonica; assembly: GCA_026005395.1. Lineage (NCBI taxonomy): Eukaryota > Metazoa > Arthropoda > Insecta > Hymenoptera > Braconidae > Asobara > Asobara japonica. The sequence continues at coordinate 617,214 of BQMI01000292.1, read as the reverse complement.
CCTAGATTTACCGAATTGCACATATATCGCGAAAGGAAATTGTTACTATCGTCACAAAGTTCAATGACCCAAAAGAAGTTTACGTAACTGGGGCATTTAGGTCCCATTAGTGTGAAGTCACGCTAAGTTGGGACACTCATTTCTGCATTATTTGTTGATGTCATTTCCACGAGTTGTATTCTGTACACCTATTCAGCAAAAAATATTGAATTGATTGAATAACCTGAAGGGGTTACTTGGGGCGTTAAAAAGTTTCGCTCCATAGAAGTGGGTTAAAAAACTTTATTCTCGCAATTTTTTCTAAAAAAAAAAATCATAAAAAAAAGAAACATTGATTGCAAATTCGTTTTAACAAATTTGTTAAAACAAATTTTTTTTATTACAAATTACAGATAAATCATAGCAATCATGAAAGTCATCGGGCTTCTCTTAACAATTGTCTCCATGGCAGCGGCGGGGGTAAGTTCCATTAACACATATATACATAAAAAAAAAAAAAATCTTATGATCAGAATTTGCCAAATTTCAACCCTTCCAATTTCCAGAAGGAACTCGTGGCGGTGGTGAAGATCACGCCCCATAACGAAACATCAACGGCGATGGGAATGATCAAGTTCACACAGAGCAAGCCTGATGGACCAGTTATGGTAACGGGCAAAATAACTGGATTGAAGCCTGGGAAGCACGGATTCCACATTCATGAAAAGGGAGATCTCAGCAATAACTGCACATCAATGGCTGGCCACTTCAACCCTTATAATGTAAGAAGTTCCGAATCCTAAAAAGTGTAGTTTCCGTGCCAGCGGGCGCAAAGTGAGGTTTTCGTCCCCCTGTACAGGCGAGAATCGTTCTTTACAAGTACACCGGAGCGAAAATGATATTCTGTCCCATGACACTTTTTGGCGCCGGATTTTTGACACCAAATTTTTGGCGCTGGTCCTTTGGCGTCGGGTTTTTGGCGCCAAAATTTTTGGCGCCGAATTCTTGGCGCCGAATTCTTGGCGCCGAATTCTTGGCGCCAAATTTTGGCGCCAGATGAAACTAACGACATATGATGAAAGAGATCGTTCAATATTAGGCGCCAAAATTTTTCGCGCCAAAAGGTACAAGTGTTTACGAAAATCAATTTTGTCAGTTGTAAGCTGCAGTCAGCGTGTAAGGTTTCTAAAAAGATCCACCAAAAAAAAATTCCTGCAGCATGCGACACTGGACATCACCTAATAGATCCATAATTTTACAGATGACTCATGGAGCACCAACAGATTCTATTAGACACGTCGGCGATCTCGGCAACATTGAAGCTAATGATCAAGGCGAAGCAACTATCAACATCTCCGACAACATAATCTCCCTAAGTGGAATGAACAGCATTATTGGACGTGGCGTTTGTCGTACATTCTGGTGTTGATGATCTTGGCAAAAATGATGATCTAGGATCAAAGACCACTGGCAATGCTGGTGATCGTGTGGGGTGCGGTGTTGTCGGCACCCTGTAGGTTTATGATAAACTCGATAATGCGCCAAAAATCTTGGCGAGCATGTCTCGATAAATTTCGCGAAAAAACAAGTCAGAAAACCAGGTCCAGGGAACCTCTGAAAAAAACCTATGTCAAAAGCACCTTTTGCGTTTCCAGCTTCCAGATCAAAAATCTCGGTCCAGATTTTTCATCTCCATATGATTCTCGTTTCGTCTTCCTCCCAGACTTGGTCCCCAATTGTCCGAGTTTTTGGAGGTTTAGTTTTGTGAATGCCAGGCCATTTTGACCAGGGTTTTTTTCAGGGCAATTTTTCGCTGGATGTCCACCATCTTGGAGATCCTAGACCAACTTTTTCCCTGAATTTGGGATTTTGCACATCTTAAGATTAAAAAAAAATAAACTAAAAAATCAAGACAAGTTTGGGATGAAACTTCAAAAGTTCTTCCTCCGCCGAACGTAATAATTAAGTGAATAAATAATTGCATAATTACAGGAATGAATGAAAATAAGGCCAAAAAGGTTTAGCAAAAACATTATAATGTTGATTTTTTTGTATGAAGCGCGAGAAAAAAGCTGCTTTAAGTTCAAAGGGAAAAAATACTGAATACTCAAAAAAAAAAATATATATATATATATATATATATATAGTATACTCATAACTATATCTATAAGCAAACGCTCTCTGTTCCATCATTTTTCCCGAATTGCGATATTATGAATGATGGAATTAATGTGATATACTCGTTTGAATTTTAAATTTATCTTTTTTTTCTGTAGAATCTCCTGAAAGGGAATTATTCGTGAATACTTTTTTAGTTTTTTTGCAATTTTTTTTGGTGGGTGTAGTGATGGTGTGGGTCACTTTAAGCTTATAGGATTAAGGAGTTTTTGAGCTGAAAATAAATTGTATGGAAGCTTAGGAGAGTTGTGGATTCATTGATTGGAATTGAAATCATTATGAACTGTGATGTAGTTAAGGGGAATTATGGGTTTTGGTGGAGGCTGTAGACTGGTCCATATTGGTTTGGGTCATTAAATATTATCCTACAGAATATCCAATTTGGGATTTGGAGGGAATGTTTAGAAATATTTCAAGGATTTTTTTATTGGAATTTCTACTTGAAATTTTGGACAATTTAAATAATTTGGGACATTTTTTTTGAAAAAAAAAATTTCAAATTCCTAAAATTAGAAAAGAAATTGTTTTTTTTTATAAGTAATTTTTTTGTGAAATTTTCCAAATTTTTAGATTGTCGAAATTTTTGCAATTGAAAATTTCTGAAATTTTCGAATTGAAATCTGATTTTTTTTTTCAAATATAAAATTTTAAAAAATTTTGGATTTTGAGAATTTGGATTTTCTTTGGAAATTCTCAAATTTATTTCATACTTCAAAATTTTGAAATTCCTAATTTTTTTCGAAATTTCCTAATTAATTGGTAGTGTTCTAATTAAGAGAGCTTTTTAGCAAAGTCTGTCCATATTACGTATCACTCTTTTGATGTTTTTTTTTGCGAAACCTTGCATAGATTTTTATGAGATGATAATGCGCATTTTGTGGTGCAATGTTGAGAAATTATTTGTTTCTCTTTTTTGCTTTCACATTGTTTGTTTGGCTTGGTTGTTATCAGTATTTGTGACAGCGTTTTTCGATTCTGCTCACAGGTCAAGCCCCAGCTTACAACGTTCATCAGCTGCGTCCATCGCCATTTCGGCACATCTGCTCATACTTCCGACACTTATGCACATTGTCAACATCTTGGACTGAATCAATTATATTATGCTAAGGAACATATCATTGTCATGAACAACATAGGCCACATCCAAGAAACTGAGTCTTGCTACTTAAGTCGAGTACTTGTCCGTTTATACGACACTTTTTGGCGCCGGATTTTGGCGCCGAATTTTAGGCGTCGGTTTTTTGGTACTCAATTTTTGGTGTCGGATGTTTGGCGTCCGATTTTTGGCGCCAAATTTTTGGCGCCGAATTTTTGGCGCCGAATTTTTGGCGCCGGGTTTTTCGGCGCCGAACTCTTCCCGCCAGACGAAATCAACTTCATGCGAGGAAAAGATCGTTGACAATTGGGCGCCGAAAATTTCCCGCGCCAAAAGGTACCGCTATTCACAAAAAACAATTTTGTCGTATTATTTTAAGACGTCTTCACGGAAATTACAGTAATTTTGTGATCTAAGACTTTTACCGGAAAAAGACTGGAGCCGGACTTTTTGGCGCCAAATGTTTGAACGTAAAACGGAACTTACTGCATGACAATCGGTGAATAAATCATGAAACACTGGGCGCCAAAAGTAGGGTACCACTTTTGCATGTAATCTCATAGTATTGATAGTACTTAGTAATTGTGGTTATTTTTATTCCCATCGCTAATCCATTGCTAATATTAGCCGTTCTCCGTTAAGACTTTTGATCAATGTGTAATGTAAAAAATAAATAAACAAGACCTAAAAATTTGTTCATCCCTCCCTAAAAATCCTACAAGTTAGGCAAATTATCCAACATTTCTTCTCAAATTTTCCACATTAAGCAATTTTTTACTCTCAAAAACCCAGAGACGTAATGAACAAACCAACACCTCAAAGTTTGCCAGGATGCTGTAATTCTTCCTTACATCAGTGATCTCAAAATTTCCTAACTTTCTTATCCCCGAGAATAATGCCTTGTCAAGAAAAGTCCTTGAAATTCCGTTACGTCTTGCTGTTAAGTGCCATTTACCAAGCAAACTAACCATCAAGTAGGTCATCATCAGAAAAGAAATTAAACGCTCCCAATGCCCCTCCCTTCGCCGCCAAATTCGATCATAATTTAATTAAAATAGTTTCTTTACTTCCCAACTTTCCCTCCCTCACATGCCGAAGTTCGGCCCGAGTTGGTTAAATTGAGCTGGGATCGATGGATCTCCGATCAAAGGTCTAATGGTTTAGATAGCAGACCCATCAGCGTGGCGGGGGGGTGGGGGGGGGGGTGGTAGGGGGTAGGGGGGTGCGTGTTATCGATGTAAATGCTCGAGTGACTTAGGCTCCCCCGAAGAGGGGGGGGTGAGGGAATGGGAGGAGGGGTGGGGGGGTGGGGGGGTGGGGGGGGGGGGAGGGGGGGGGGTGCGTGTGGGGGGGGGGGGGGGGGGGGGGGGGGGGGGGTGAATGGGAGTGGTTACGGGTAAGATATCTGGGATTGCTCCCGGCATAGTTTGAGTTCCTTGCATTATGGAGGCTCGCCCATCGCAAGCCCGTGATTTCCCGCGCATAGCAATTACGATTACCACGAATGTACTCATACGTGTGTTATTTTATTAACGAAGATGGTTATTACGTCTGAGCTATACTCAAGTCAGTTGGAGGTTGTATTATGCTTCATAAAAATAATCATAATTCATGGAGTGATTATTGCTTGGAATATTATCATTAATTATTATAATGAATCGTACAACGAAAGGTGAAGGAGTCAAATTAAAAAATTGCAGCATTACATCAACGTATTACATCATTGTAATGCACGCTTTAGGTCCATGGTGTAACGAGATGCGTCAGTAAATTTGAAGAATTAAAGAAAATTAATTCTGGATCCTACGAAATTCATACTTGGACTCGAGTATCGACGAACTGTAAAAATATTTACATGGATATCGATCGAACTTAAGTGCAGTCTACTCACCTGAATAGGTGGGCTGGGCGGGGGGGGGGGGAGAGGCGGTGGAGCGTGGGGGTCCATTACCAGCGGCTGTCATCGTAGCACGGGGATTGCGGAGGTTCACCCAGTGCGGGCTCCTGTTTTCGCGTATGGAGAAGTTATAGGTTACCCCCTCCACGCTCGTAATGGGCGTGGCCACACAAAGAGCGGGGTAATATGACGACTTGATTGGGAACCATGTACGTTCTTTAAGCCTTGACCTCACCAAAACTTTTATATTACATCGTCCATGCGCGCATACGCGACGACATGCAACGAAACGGTCATACCCCTGAAGCGCAATGTTCAAGGTCACGCGTAGTGGGGACGCATTCCCCTCTCCTCGCTGGCGCTGTGACAGTTATGGGATGTCTACGGTGCCGTGATTTGGCGCTCTTTCCATTCTATGGAAGTGAAACTTCTTATGGGACTATCTGAAGGTGTTACACTGTCCGCACACTTACGTGTTGGTGTCATAGTAACGGGCCATAGCAACGGGTCATAGCAACGGGCCATAACAACGCGTCATAGCAACGCGTCATAGCAACGCGTCATAGCAACGGGCCATAGCAACGCGTCATAGCAACGCGTCATAGCAACGCGTCATAGCAACGCGTCATAGCAACGCGTCATAGCAACGGGCCATAGCAACGCGCCATAGCAACGGGTCAGGAACGCGTCAGGAACTACACGTTTATTTATTTTTTTTCATTCTTACATTCATGCCACTTCGATCATTTAGAAAGCACACAAATAATTTCTGGGAGGTTCACAGCTCACAGTAAATTATCGAAAGCAGTCCAAAAATTCGTCTTTCAAAGATACAGGACAAGTTGATGTCTTGCGGATTTTTTTTGTGGCTTCAGTAGGTTACTCGAAGTTAACCCACTTTTTGCGTGGAATGCAGTGGAATAAATAGAGCTTAAAGAGGTAACACAAAGACTGATCCAACAGCATAGACAGGAAGGTGGATGCCAGTAGACTCGTGCATAGCTCGCATTCAATTTAAAAGCCACATCTAGCTATGCTGAACTTGAGGGGGAAGAAGCCAATGTAGATAGCACTTTAGCAAGTGTTGGGTGAAGGCTGACTGTGTCGTTGAAAAAACTTGGAGTGCAATAGAAAGGATAAGTTTGTATATGGTGCGTGGTAGGCCAATGAGATAGGTGGAATAATATTTTGGCGATTCGCCTGATAACATCATGTTCACCTAAATTTGCGATGGTTTAGTTATCGTTATTAATAATTTTCATCAGATAATCTGTCACCTGTCTGCATCTCCAACAACATGCAATTCCCTTTTATTTTTAACATGGGAGCTTAGTCTGAAGTGCCAACTGTGCTGGATCCCACGGTGCCTGAGACCCGCAGTATACCATCTAGACCGACAATAAGCTGATAATTGAGCTTTTGAATAATTCCGCCTGCTCGAACCCTTTGCTCCGTTTAATAAAGCTTTCCACTGTATCAAAGGCGTGACATTTTTGACACCCCTGCTATGTTGCACAGCGTAAAAAGCTATTGTCACTTGGGCTTTTTTAAAGCACGAGGTATTGTATTTTGTATTTTGTTAAATACAGAAAAGCTAACTTGTTGACGTAATTTCTTTGAGATACGAACAATCTCACCCACAAATCGCATATACAAAATCAAATTCGAAAAAAGTATACAAAAACAAAAAAATGAGTGCATAGAAAGCATTATTCCCGGATCCCGGATCCTTCTCGTTAAGACATTGCACAATTAAATTGTACATTAAATGAAATAATCCCACAAAAATCGAAAACAATTTTTTTGAAAAAAATGACCAAATCCACGTTTTAATGCATTGTGTTTTGCACAATTTCGTCAACTCCACTGGTTTCAAAAAATGCTAAAAATGAAAAAGAACGCCAAGCTTGTATAAATAAAAAGAACAAAAAGTTTAAAAAAAGCGTCGAGACAGAAATAAAACATTCTGTCATGTGGAAAAAGAAATTTAAATCTAAAAAAACGTAAAGTTGCATAGCAGTCAACAAATTTTTGGCAGTTAAATGTTCACTCTAAAGAACTAGGATTTTTAGAAAATTGTCCTTATTATTCAACCATTTGTATTGCTCATAAAAAGCTGCTTTTTTCGGTCAGATTACCGTTGAGTTGGACAATTTACCTGCAGGCAGTTTGAGGATGAGGGGGGGGGGGAGGTAGAAGTCACGAGCATGAAGCTTAATGCTGAGGAACGCCTCCTTCTCTAGTCTCCCATTCTCCCTGATTTCGCCCCCCACTACGACCGCCTGTCCCTCACGCCCTGTGGAAATCTATTACATCGGCCTTATTAAATCCGCGTGAATATTAAAATCTATTCCAAATCATCACAAGCGGTAATAGATAAGGTACCTATCTAACATTGAAGATGCGAAGTGGGAATATTGATAACTTCTCTATATATCATATATTCCTCTTAAAAATTGACCATCTACATTTCCAGTGCTCCCATTACAGCATCAAAAATGAAGAAACGTACTGCAAGAGATCCACGTAAATAATGTGACGTTGCACTCGCGTCTCAACTACTACACCAGTTAAGTATCCGTTGCAAACAAGTGGTGCACCACTGTCACCCTAAAGAAACCAATGATCAGCTTACCTCATCTACCTAATAGGCCAATTTGCCAAGTGTCTTACTCACCTTAGCTGCTGCAGCTACAAAAAGAGGATCATATGCAGCCAACTGGAATCGGGAAGGAGAGGGAATCAATTCATGACTGGCGGATCCGAGTAAGTTGACCGAGACCCATCTCAAGAAACTTGCTTGCACTATTGATCCCTGGATTGGACGACCCCATCCTGCTATTTGGCAGGTGCAACAAGTACACTGGAATCGTTCAGTTATCAGGAAAATCATTCGGATGCGGTCACTCCAGGTGAGTTTCCTTCGGAGCTGCATGAGATCCAATTGATTGAGTGTGCTGCTGGTAACACATTAGGTGATGCAAGTGGATGATAGAGGATTGGCTACTTGCCTTTCAAGATGGCGATGTCATGCTCCAGTGGAAACTTTCCCGTCACCTTGTCATTGCCCACAATTATTTTCTCCACTTCCATATAGTCAGTCACATCGGTCCATCTGTCGACTGATTCGACCTGCTACCACTGAATACTTGGAACTATCTTCTACTTGAAAACAATGTCCCGCAGTTAGAATGTGGTATGGGCTTATAATACTCCCGGTGCAGATGAAGCCATGGTCTTGGAATATTTCTACAAACGTAGGGAAACTGGCCCTCACTAGCAAACGATCCGTTCCATATAGCTGTGACACCTGGAAGTGATTGTATGGTGCTATGTAATTGGAATATTTTCAAACGAAATATTATAGATACGTAAAAATGTGTCCAATAAATGTTGTTCCTTATAAAAAATACATATTTTGTGTTCTCTGACTTTTTTCGTAATCTTTAACCGTTTAGGCGTTAGAGCGTTATAAACAATTGAAATCGTTGAGGGAGGTCTGTGGTGAGAAAAATGAGAGATTGGAAAGAAAGTGCACACACACACACACACGTAGACATCGGATTAATTGCAAAACCAGAATTTTCCAATTAATGGAAATCAGTGATTACTCACCGGAGATGGTCCATAATACCGTGAATAGGTAAATCGCAATACCCATTCTGGAACCAGAGATTCGACCTTGCCTATTCCCTGACAATCCACCTTGGAATGACCATTTATTATGTTTTAATAGGTCGACAGAATAGTGGCACCAAAGTGTAGCTTTTTCGATCAATTTTGCTCATATCGAACTGTGTTATTGCTCATATCGAACCAGGAAGAAATTACGGACGAACGTCAGTATACGACTTTCCGATGTCGCACTTGAAGGTAGTTCTCGTATCATATACGTATTTATATCCAAGTATGAGGATGGCGTAGTTGACTAGCCATGTGGAGCCCTCGGAGATGGCGTACATCGTCGAACGTAAATTCTCTCCGCACCGGAAGTGAACGGGCGCCTGATTTTACGTCTGCAAATGAGGTGGTCACCACGTGATTCCTAGCGCATTCGGGGTACCTAGGGGCAGCCTGGCCTGAGTCATCATTGGCTGATGGGTCCCACTGACCCAAAGTGGCGACAGAGTGTCCGCCAGGTGAGAACCGCTCAGAGTTCCCACATCACCGGACAAGCTTCTCGCAACGTGTTGTGATCTTGGAAAATATTTCCACGGAAAATATAAACCTTCGATGAAGTCCTGTAGAGGCATTAGACCGAAAGTATTGTGCAAAAATGTTAATGACAAATTTGGGAGAAGTAAAATGATCAATAACTATTGACATCCATTTTTTCTATGTGGCGGGAGGGGTGGAGGGAGGGGGGGCAGCCGGTTGTGAGGTGGAAAATGAGAGTGTAGCACTTGAGTGGGTTGTAGAGTATGCAAACAACCGAGTAGTTGAACAGTTCAACTATGTAAGTAGTTTAGTCGACCGGTTTATGGCATGCTCATGGAGTGTGCATCCAGGGGCATTTAGTTCGGGGGGGAAGGGGGGTGGCATGGACTCGGTGGTTTTGTGAGTGCTACATGGGTAATACACAACAGTGTTATCTCACACCCGAACTATTGCCCTCTTGACCCTGTACCTCAGTGCCGGACATCGGCATCAAAGGGAATTCCACGTGACATGAACGACAGCCTCATTGACCCAACGCTATTTGTTGGGTTTGTGGGGGGTGGCGGTGGGCGGGGAGGGTTGGGGGAGGCAATTAAAGTATCATTGCGCATTGTATGCGCGGTAAACGTAACTTGAACAACAAACGTTTGACTTTGGGTAATACCACATTAACGGGGTGATGACAGAATATCTGGAGACATTTGTCCTATTTATAATTGATTTTATGTATGTATTGGTGCGTAGTGGTTTTTCTCATATACTAGACCTCGAATTAGAATTTTCCAACTTTTTTTCATTCAATGCCTTCCCTCCCCCTCCCACCCTTCCCTCCCCCTCCCACCCACCCCTCTCCCTCCCATCTTCCCCCCCCCCCTTCCCGCCAGATCGTTATCATTTTCTAGGATTGATAAGCTTGGTGGTCCCCAATTGGCCAGAACCCTATATGCCCCCCCCCTCCTCCCTCCGCCCTCGCATCCGCAGGCGTCGTCGAGTCTTAACTTGGCTATCGATTTTTCTTTTAAAGTGGCGGGAGAATGAATTCCCAAAGTGAAAGTACTATATTCAACGCCATTGAGGTATTAATTAACAGAAGTAGTGATTTACCACATCAATTCAACGATATGAAAGCCGGAGAGGGAGGTATTTCCGAGGTATCTGGTCACAGGGCTTCGCGCTGCGCAGGCGCGTGGAGTGGGGGAGCGCTAGTGCGGAGAATTTTCATCTCCTACAGCCCCTATGGTGTCTGAACGGTGGTGCGCTTAGAGACACCATCGGCTAATGATAGCTGGAAGGTCTAGATCTATATGAATAATTGAGAGGTTCTACCAGGAAAACAAATCGATTATCGAATTCGAAAAATCGAAAGTCGAAGAAAAAAAATTTCGGTTATCGATGGCACAATCGAATTCGAACTCGAGCAAATTTGAGAAATTCAGGCTAGAAGTGAATTTATCAAGGGAGGGGGAAGAGGGGAGGGGTCCAATGTAATTGAGCACCACATTGCATAATTTATTTGAAAATTTAAAAATGTAGACAATTTGATATGTAGGAAAAATAGCCAAAAAATTCACTTGGTTGAAAAACTATTGTCGCTCGACAAATTGAGATAATGTCTCTAAAAATATCTTCCACATCATTCACTGGTCCATAATTCAGGTGGCCCTGGCTTTTCGGAGGAGATCTAAAAGTTTTATGGATCCGCGGCTAGTCCGAAGGCTCAGATACATTTATCTCTATCGGTTTTTCTTCTTTTACCATTGGGTTAACGCTGGCCCTCTCTATCAATCGCTCCACTCCGAATTATTTATGCTGAAAGACTTTTCGTGGTATCTTTCTCACTCTTTTTATTTCAGGAACACGGAATAAATAATGTATAGCAGATAAAGTGAGATTTAAAGATCTACATTTGTCTGTTTTGACGTGATCAATTACAAATTTCGGAATCGCTGGTAGTTATAGATCCTCATATTTTATAAAAACTTCTTACAAATTCTGAAATTGTATATTTTGAAAAATTTGCAGGTTAAAAAAAAATGTAGAAAAATCAGAAATATTGAAAATTTGAAAAATTAAAAATTTCAAAAATCTCAAAATTAAAATTACATTTCTGAAGTAAACATTACAGGAATAAAAAGAAAGAAAAATCTGGAGAATTTAGTTTGGCTTTCGCCGATTTTTGATTTGTTTAAAAAAAATTGAAAACTTGAAAAAACAAAATTCAAATGTTTTTAAAAATTGAACAATTTGGAGCTGTATATGAATTTTTTTAATTTCATGTATCATGATAATTTGTAATTGAATTTGAGTGGTCAATGGGACATTGCTGAACGTTTAGAACACATCCGCATATTTCGTTACAAAACAAGATCAATTCCCTGCGGATTTACAGACGAATTATTCTCGAATGAACATTCATCATTTGCCATGAAATGCCCATTGAGCTAAACTTTTACCCTCTTTATCAAACCGCACATCTAGTTATGAATACGGTACAATGCTCAGTACATGCTTTCATATGTAATGATGCATGTACATAAGCATGGCTGTATAATAACCAGTAACGATGAATATTCATAGGTTTGTGTTGCACCTACAATTATATTCGAACGATATCAATGTGACATCAGAGAGATGTGCGAGCGAGTTTTACGAATTAATTGCAAATTTGGGGGATGTTGGGAGTAGAACTAATTACAGGCCATTTTCTCAGTTTTTAACTTCGCGATAGGAACACTATCTGATACAGGAATATCATCAGTTTTAAATTTTTTAAAGTTTTTTTCTCAAATATATTTTTACAAACTTTATTCCCATTATTTTATGGATTTTTAAAAAATCTATTTAAAGTGCTGAAATCTATACATAAGATTTATGTACACTATCTGTTACAGGAATACTACACATCATTCCTCGCTAATTCACAGTTTGTGAATAACATTCCAACAGAAGTCTGGCTTACACTTTAATTTTACATTCTCTTAAAAATTGACATATTTCTTCGACGTACTTGAGGTCAGTTGCATCTGCAAATTTTTTTGTTGTGTAGGGGGGAGAGCATGTCGACTTTCTTAGTCTAATTAGTAATTTACTCCGTTGCTCTTCGAGTTTCGGGCAATGCCATAAAATATGATCAACGTCTTGGACTTCCGCCCCACAACAACAACTTGGATCATCTATAATACCAATTCTGTGCAAGAGGCTCCCAGGTGATAGTGGTTAGCTCTAACACGATTCACACTCACAATTCATTCTCTAGACAGTTTACAATTTTTGTACCAAGGGTACCGTGAATTTATATAATACAACTCAAAGAATTTAGCTCCTTTCTTCTTAATATTATTCGTGGCATCGAGTAATATTTTGTCCGAAGTAGAATTGTATTCATCCGTTTTGAACCTATTTCTGAAGTCAGTGTACGGAATTAGAAACCAGTCTTTAAACATTTAATTGACGTGTCGGCAAATCTAGGAATGGCAAACAGAAATTACAAATCGGGAAGTTTTGTTTGTGCTCCCAAGAGAGGTTTTGGGGTTCTAAGGAAATCTTGAAATTTCAATTCCAAATTGTTTTCAATCTGGGAGAATTTTGGTCGTTGGGAAACGAAACGATGCCAAATAAATCAGTTGCACAGCCAACCTCCCGAATTTTGATTTCCAATTTACGAAGACATAGCTACATGCAAGTAGTCCATCTACTCTTGCATTCACCGCAGCCCGTCTGAAATTTACTGACACAGCGTCACCGAAATACGTACATCGCCACGAGTCCCAGAATATGGCGCAGTTTGTGACCTTAATAGTCCCCCGTTCCCCAAACGCCCGCGTACGACTAGATTAACGAGATATCGCCCTTTCTGTGTTGGTAACTTCCTTTCAACCATTTACAGCTAGCAAACATCAGAAAGCGTTTTAGATCGAGCTGATAAATTTTTAACATCCCTTGGAATGTCTACACCAATGGCACATTTCACAATTGACACGAGATATCGTTCAATGACTTTTTTGACATATTTTCAGTTCGCACTGCAATTTTCAATAATTTTCATTTTTTTATATTTTTTTTAATTTATGAAAAAATTTTTTGCAAATTTTCCGGAAAATTTTCGGAAATATCACGGAAATTTTTCGGAACTTTTTGGAAAATTTTTCGGAAAAAAAATTTGGAACTATCAAAAATTTTACAAATCCCGAAAATTTCAAAGTTTTGGAAATTTTGAAAAAAAACAAAATCTAAAATGGAAATGTCAAAAAATATCAAAGTCAGAGGATGTGAAATTACCCATGAAAGTGTATGAAATACAGACCTATTTTCGCTCACCGGTCAATTGATATTAGATATCGCAGTAAATGAGTAGATGTCGTTTCAGCATAGCTACAAATGACAAAGTACCCCCGGGACAATTATCATTGTTGTAACATTTTGCATCAATCGATTATCCCTAATCACTTGGATATGTAGGTCACGCCTCGTGTTCGACGGTGAAGCTTGGGATTATCCAGACTTGCCGACAGTACATGGGCTCGAGAATGTGATTAATCGTTTTACGGTTATGTACGGTAATTTGAAGGAGAGGCACTTGATGAAGAGTATGAGTAACATTGAAGGACATGTGTTTGTCCCCGTATGTAGAAATTAATTAGTAGCTCGACCAATTGAGATATTGGGGAGAAATTTGTTCTCTACGGATGAGAAATATGTTGACTTGGTTGGAAAATTTTTTCTGATTAAAAAGTTGCAAATGTGCATATGGAAGTTTTACCAAAATTACATTTACACCCACATCCACCAATCCGCCGACCCATAAGCCACTAACTCCCCTTCCATACCCAACCGGCCACCCACCCGCCCACTTAGTCACCCGCCCCCTCAGTCACCCGCCCACTCAGTCACCCGCCCACTCAGCCACCCGCCCATACATCCACGCGGCCACTCAGAGCCCCCCCCCCCCCGCCCTATCCGCCCGTCCACTCAGTGACCCGCCCACTCAGTCACCCGCCCACTCAGTCACCCGCCCACTCAATCACCCGCCCACTCAGCCACCCGCCCACTCAGTTACCCGCCCACTCAGCCAACCGCCCACTCCCTCACACACACACCCACGCACCCATACACATAGAATCATTTAGTCGGGGCTTTGGCGTAGCATGGGCGGGTGTCCGGTACGCCCCCTGAAGGAATGCTTACACGGCCGCTACCGGGGGCGTACAAATGAGAGGGACGGAGGAAAAAAAAACATACAATCATTTGATTTAAGCGTGGCTCATTTTTGCTCTCTACTAACTTTGTTTGTGACGATGAGTTGTGTAACCCAAATCTCCTGGTATAACATGACTAGCTCATGATTTTTTTTGGAGCTTTTGCTGCTACATAATTTCCACTCGGATTGGAGAATTTATTCGGAAAGGGAATTCGAGAAGAGTTCGTTGTTTTTAAGAAGAGCCAAATGGACGGGATGATGCATCTGATGCTTGTGGAAGCACTGAAAATGCAGGAAACGTCCAATGTAAATATTTCCATGGGTTTTTAGGCTTTCCGGCGGAGGTGGAGAGGACTGAAGAGGCTTTCTATAATCAATTTATGGAATTTAATGGATGTAGCGTCCAATTTCAGGAGGTATTACCGTTCGACGGAAAATATGAGCGCGCAGGACGATTTATAAATTTTAATTCTACTCGGCAGTTGCAGAGTGGACCAATGGATTTTAGAGGAAATCTTTTGAATCAAATTACAGGGAGTGGCGGCACAGATGCAGAACATTTGAGGTGAAAATATCTCCAAGGTGGAGATTTCTCCAAAATTTTGGGAGGTTAAAAAAAAAATAAATTCGAAAATTACAAAATAGAAGAAAATCAGAATCTATTGGAAATGACAAGAGAGAAAAAAATGTCTTAGGGATAAAATGTCAAATTCCTATAGAGAATTTTCTCTATCCCTATACTATCCACTTGCAACGTCAATTTTCCCCTGGTCTTGTGGGTTACTTTTAATGTTCGATCTAACGTATGTTTCCTATTACATAGTGAAGCAGAGATAAATAAACGTGACGCTACTGGGTTACCCAAGGGACGAATAGCTATCCCTGGCTTGCCTAGACTAACTCCAAGCACCACGCTCGAGTTCTTCCGAATATGCAGATCCATGAATATTTTATCGACTGAGCGGATGCCATACATAAGTAGAAAGATGAGGAAAAAATAGGATGAAGACCTGTTGGGGGTGAATTTTTGCGAATGCCAATGTTGGAATGATGTCCCTAGTCAATATTTTCAATTACCGAAGGGGATATGGTACAAATGACCCACTCGTTCGGCCACCCCGTCCCCCACGCACCTTGCCCACACTAAACCACTCACCAACCCACCCACATCAAACCATCGACCCCCTCCTCCCCCCCCCCCCACCCCACAATAAACCACGCACCAACCTGCCCTCACCAACTCATCCACCCCCGCACCGCCCACACCAAACCATCGACCCACCCATCCACCTACACCACACGATCCACCCACCCACCGACCTACACCACACCACCCACTCACCCACACCAAAAAATCCACCCACCAACCCGCCCACATCAGCTCACCCACCCACCCATCCGCCCAGACCAAATCACCCATCCACCCGCCCACACTAAATCAGCCACCCACCCGCCCACACCAAATCACCCATCCACCCGCCCACACTAAATCAGCCACCCACCCGCCCACACCAAATCACCCACCCACACTAAATCACCCACCCACCCGCCCACACCAAATCACCCACCCACTCACCCGCCCACACCAAACCATCCACCCACTCACCCGCCCACACCAATCCACACACCGGTCGGCCCACACACCAGGCCATCTACCCGACCACCCACCCACCCACATCGGCTCACCCCCCCCCCCCCCCCCCCCCCCCCCCCCCACCCACATCAAATCACCCCCTCACCCGCCCACATCAAATCACCCACCCACATAAAACCACCCATCCACCCACACACACACGTGCCCGCCGTCACACACACTCACGCAAGGGAGTGTTTGCTCTTGTGCTAAATATAAGCCAAATAGTATTCTTCCTTGTTTTTTTGTTTTTGTGATATGTATCATCATTTTGTTTGTAATAAGGGCTTATACAAATGGACGAAAAGAGAAAGACGCAGGCGCGAGGAAGACTATTGGATGCCTTCTGTCTATTTCCATCCTTTTTACAAAACAAAGCACACACACTCACACATACACAGAAATTTTGGGGCAAAATTGATCTGTCTATTCCGGGGGTAAAAGAGTAACCCCTATCGGGCCGCTTGGAATAGGTGGATGCGAATGATTTCTCATCTTCGAATTTCCAATTGTGAGATGAAATTTTAGTCCATCTTTATTCAGGCTTCATACAGCTAAAGCTTTTGCTGACTCGTGTGGTTTTTTTCTTTTTTTCTCTCTCTTCTTTTTTGTTAATTACACAGGCAATTTGAAGCTGTTGGGATTGGGCATTCCTTTGAACTATTTTCAGGAGCGAGGCGACTGCCAAAGGGACCAGGTCACTATATTATCATTTATATGAAATCCTTTGGATCAACCTTATGCATAGTCATTGCGTTGTCTTGTGTATTTTTCATACTTCTCAATTGACCTGCTTTAGAAAGCTCCTTTCAGTGTACGTGGAGGGAAAAACTCCGGTGAAATTGGCGGGCGGGAATCGAGAAGAAATGTTGGCGGGGGGCGGTGGGGGGGGGGGGGGGGGGGGGGGGGGGGTGGGAGGCTGTAAATTTTGTTTTGCGAAAAATTCTAAAGCTTCGTTTTTTTTTTGGAATTGACAAATTCGGAAAAAATAAAAAAAAAATTTGGAAATTGAAAAAAACTTGACAACAAAATTTTGAAAATTGAGATTTTTTCATAATTTTTTTTCATGAACTCTAGTATTATTTCCTACTGTATCAGCATTCCTCACATTTATTCCAGCGCTGCTGATCACCTTTGACTTGTCTTTTACCTCCAATTCCCATTTTGCCCTCCTTTCACGTCCACCTCACTCTTTGACTCTTTGACTGCAGCCGTCATGCCCGTTTCCCCAAACGTATCATAGGATCCAGGAATAAAGTAACTCAGTATCTCCAGGGAACTTGTTTCCGTGGATTTGAATAATTCTCCTCAGCGCTTATCTCATGCCAACTTTGGTAGATTTTATTTTTTTTTCCTCACATCTTATATTTCATTTTATCCTGCGGCTCTCTATACTTGCTTCAACGTCACGTATCCTCGTGTAAAAAATGTATGCATGAAAAAGTGTCAGGGGGATATGCCCGTCGACTGGGTTACACAAATTTAAAGCTTATATTACATCGGGGATGTACTTTTTTGGAATTTGGAGAAATATTTATTTCTTTTAGGTTTTTTGAAATTTTCTAAATTTTGGAAATTTTTCCAATTTTTGCAGATTTTGCAATTTTTGAAATTTTTGCAATTTTTGAAATTTTTGCAATTTTTGCACTTTTTGCAGATTTTGCAATTTTCACAATTTTTGAATTTTTTGAAATTTTTGAAATTTAATTTTTTTTTGAAATTCCTGAAATTTTTGAAATTTCTGAGTTTTTTAAAAAAAAATTGCGATTTTTGAAATTTGGAAATTTTGGAATTTTTGGAATTTTTTTGGAATTTTTGGAATTTTTGAACTTTTTGGAATTTTTGGAGAGTAAAAGTAAAATGATGCTTAATTGGCTCAAAAACTCGAACTAGAAAAGTAAGAGTACAGGAGTTCGCTTACAGCGCGACCTCCACAATGTTTAAAATTTCTACAATTTTATATTTAATTTTATTCTGTAGCTCTCTATCTTCGCTTCAACGTGACGTATCCTCGCATAAAAAATGTATGCACGAGCAAGTGTCCGGGGAATATACGCATCGACTGGGTAACACAAATTCAAAGCTTGTGCTATATTTTGTACAAAATTAGGGTGAACCAGGTTACATGAATAATCCACAATTTTCAAATCGTGTCAATTTTTTTTCATCGTAATGGTCCCTAAACAATTTCCTTTTAATTTCCATGTTTCAAAATGGTCGTAACATTCAAATTTCCCTAATTTTTAATTTGTAAAAAAAAAGAAGAAGCAGCAGCTTTTCTATATGTTAAAATTTGGAAATTTTGAAAACTAGAACATCCTAAAATATTCCAAAACTCGAAAAACTGTGCATTTTCACAATTTTGCAGCAATTTTTTTCCATTTTCTGTTTTTTCAATTTGTCTCCTCATGGGAGCTGCCCTTGAGCATTTCTTTGGAAGGGCCTACTGGACACCCATCCATGTGACTGGGGCCGAAGTTCGTCAATGGAGCCATCATATTTATAAATGCAGGGTAAACCTCCAGAAACCTCTGTGCTACGATGGCGGGTGCATATGGTGGTACCCTCCCCCTCCTCGGCATCATCGATCATGGTAAGGTTCCTGTCCGGTCTAGCGTTCTCATTGTCCGGGTACCACTGATAACACGCACGGAGCGCCGCGGAGGCCGGGCTCTAACTCAGGACCCTGTGTCGAAGCTCCGACCCTGTGTGTGTGTGTAAGTGGGTGGGTGGGTGGATGTGTGTGTGTTTGTGGGTGCGTGGGTGGGTGGATGTCTATGTGTGTGTGTGGGTGAGGGGTGGGCGGGTAGATGTGTGGGTGGGTGGACGTGTGGGTGGGTGGACGTGTGGGTAGGTGGGTGGCTGCATGTGTAGGTGGGTGGCTGGGTGCATCTGTGGGTGGGTGGACGTATGGGTAGGTGGGTGGGTGCATGTGTGGGTGGGTGGGTGGTTGGGTGCATGTATGGGTGGGTGTTTGGGTGGGTGGGTGGGTAGGTGGGTGGGTGGACGTGTGGGTAGGTGGGTGGCTGGGTGCATCTGTGGGTGGGTGGACGTATGGGTAGGTGGGTGGGTGCATGTGTGGGTGGGTGGGTGGTTGGGTGCATGTATGGGTGGGTGTTTGGGTGGGTGGGTGGGTAGGTGGGTGGGTGGACGTGTGGGTAGGTGGGTGGGCGGATGTGTGGGTGGGTGGATATCTTTTTTTTCTATTATCTTTAACGCCTTCGATCCATTATGGATGTGTGGGTGGGTGGGGGGGTGACCGGGTGTGTGGGTGGGTGGGGGGGTGGGTAACCGGGTGTGTGGGTGGGGGGGTGACTGGGTGTGTGTGTGTAGAGATTAGAAATTAGTGAGCTTCCCCTGTAACCCCCCTGGATCACACTAACTCACCCCACAAGTTATGTTCTGTACTCCATATTCCTAGCAGAGCACTAATTTGACGAGTGTAATTGAATTGAAAAGTGATTCGGAGACACAAGGCATTGACATCATCACACTGAACATGTCAAGCATATTTCCCTTATTTTCCTTCAAGATTTCTCGACATTACTACTTGTCTACAGTGTCTGCCTCGTGTTACCTCCAACTGTACCTACTTCCTACCGTACATCCGCATTATTCAAAATGACTTTACGTGTACGTATTTCACGTGTACGATAACACATGAATGATGCAGTGCACACGGCGGATTATTCCAACGTCCTGATTCTCTTGTCTAGGCGGGAGGGTGGGGGGGGGGGGTGAAGTATCTACATATGTATCTGTTATTCATTTATCGCTGAAAACTATGTAGCATTAGGATTAATATTGGAGATGTGCATCAAAGAAGCTTTTAGATTTTGTAGTGATCTGACCTCGTCATTTTTCGCGGTTTTCCACGGTGTGCGATTTTTCGGTTTCCCGTGATCTGCCGCGCTCTTTTGCGCTTTCCGCGGTTTTTCGTGCTACCGTAAGGAAGGATTGGGAAATTGGCCAGCGGCCGTATGGTTAGAGCACTCGTCTTTGGAACATAAGGTCCACAAATCAATGGGCTGTGGGTTTGAAAAAAAAATTTCCAATCTCTCATTTTTCTCACCATAGAGCTCTCTAAATGATTGCAATTGTTCATAACGCTCTAACGCCGAAACGGTTAAAGATACAAAAAAAGTCAAAAAACACAAAATATGTATTTTTTTATAAGGAACAACATTGATTTAACACATTTTTGCGTATCTATAATATTTCGTGAGATACAGCGTTATAAACAATTGAAATTGTTAATAGCAATAGAAACCAGCAGACGTATATGAATCAAAAAACTAATCAGAACTAAGTTACGGCAAGACGCTTCGATTGCGTCATACAGGACCTTGATCGGATAATTTGTTCACGAGAAATCGTTCCGGGAAATTTTTGGCTACATACGTACATTGGCACACACACACACACACACATACAGACATTTCGTTTTAGTCTAGAAAGGTCAGAAATGCCATGAAACGTGGAGATCTGATGGAAAATGGATTTTCCATTTTCGGGGGCAAAACAATAACTGCTCCTATCAGGAAGTTAAAAATGACGTCGAATAATTACGTCATATGCAAAGATAATATATGGAATTAGTGATGTGCACAGAATTCGGCGTAATTGGCTGCAGACGTTAGCCACCTGAGTTGTATAATTCATAATTGATAATTTTACAGCTGTAGTATTAGAAGATCACTTGATCCAAATTCTAAGGTAGAATTATCGTACTACTTACCTTCATGCTCTCATGAATACATGAATAATTTCATTATAAGCCGCTTTCAGAGTATTTAGAGAATGGAATTTAGTTGTCGGCATCCGCAAATTCTCCTCTAATGGGCATCAATCTAAATCTCGGAGGCTTTTCTATATGCTCCTAAGCTCAGATTAAAAATTTATTGCAATAGGTAGAAATTGTTAGAAATTTTGATTGAAATTTCGTAATTAGTTGATGGACTACAATTTATAGCGAAATGCAGCCTTGAGGGTGTTAGTGGGTTTCAATTTGGTGGCATTTCCAATTGCACATGGCTCATAAGTTATTCAAGACTGTTTTGATTATTTAATTACTTCTAGTTGTCATTTTCAAAATCAGAGGAAATGCTTCAAAAATTTTTGATGGTTTTGGTATCCATAGTTCTCAATATCTATGAACTTCCCGTTATTTTCATAAATTTGTAAACAAATTTACTGTTTAAAATTGTGGCGAAAATGTTTGAAATTTGTTTTTTAATTCTCCTCATTTTTAAAGTTATAAAAAGTCGAAAAATGTTGGAAATTTTGAAAAGGTTTTCAAATTGCAATTTATTTTCAATCTCTCCAAAATTTTCTGTGTTTAATTTAATTAAAACTTCCACTCCTTCAATTTCCGCCATTTGTTGTTTGCTCAAATTTCTCAACGACATTTTTTCAAATTAGGAATCTTTGGGAATTTACCTACACATTTCGCGGAAACCGTAGAAAAACTGTTTGTACATTGCACTTCCTATAACTCAGTTAGCGGGCCGCTGCTTCCGTGCACGCAGAAGTTACAGGTTCCCCCTCCACGCTCGCAGTGGGCCTATCCACAGCGGGAGAGGGATAGTATGATGACTCGCCCATGAGCGCACGCGAGACGGTATGCCGCCTAACGGCCGTGCCCCTCCCGCGCAATTCCCAAGGTCACGCGTAGTGGGGACGCATTCCCCTCCGCTCGCTGGCGCTGGCACACCTACAGATTCCAGTTACGCTAAGTTCACTACAATGAGACAGTTAATGAAATAAATCAGGTGATTTTTACGCACATCTACATATATTATTCATCTGTCCCTTACGGTATACATTTATGTACAGAAATTTATAATCCATAATCGTACTCCTTACCCTAAAAAAAATATATAAAATCAGCTGTTTTGGTCGATGCGAGAGGGGTAAAAGGTGCCTACATATTTCATTAAAAATTCATCAATTCAAATACTACGGAAAAATTCATTGGGTTAAACATCGATATGATACAATAGTTGATAATACGAATTAATTATTGATTACAAAAAGAGACTTCAATGCAAGGTAATTGATGAGTTAATGGATGGCACAAGTACAATCGACGTAACATGCAAAATTTGGTGATATTTTGGCACTTCTCACATCGCTTTTATTTACATAAATAATTCATCATACCTCTAATATTTAAATAGCATTTTGTCTTCATTCATGAACATTTTTTTTTCTCTTTTTTTCTGAAAATTCGTAACAGCCGGCTCATCAATTTTCTCGACGTAATCAAGCTGTCAAACGACAAATAACGTATAAATAATTCTTTATACATAAACTCAACTGAGATTTATACATTCAGCTATTTACAATTTTATTTTGTTATCATTCATTTATTATGTTATTCACCCGAAGGGGAAAAATTAAGGTGAGGGTGAGAGAGCATCTTGCGCGGTTTGAGCTTAGGATTTTTTAGACGAAATTTTTTTTAGGGGGAAATTGAATTTTTTTTTTTTCAATGGAGATCCAACAAAATTTTTTGATAAAAAAAAAGGGAAAAAATTTTTGCGCTCAAAATTTTTTTGACCAAGTCCAAATTTTGAATTATGAAAAATTTAAATTTTGGGGTTGGTCAAAAAAATTTGAACCCAAAATCATGCGAGAAATAAAAAAATTTCAAAAATTTCAAAAAAAATTTTTTTTTTGGGTGGCAATGAAAAATTAGGTTTGAGTTTTTTTTTGAGTGTGTAAATTAAGGTTATTCATTTTTTTGCTTTATTTGGAGATCTGGGTATGAGCGAAATGTAGCGAATTTTCATTCATGAAACCGCTCGTGTCTCAGTCCTGTAATGGATTTAATTTAGTTAAACTCGTACACTGCTTTGAGTAGCGAAACATTTGTCCTCTCATTAATTTTTAAAATTATCATTTTTACTCAATCACACATGCAAATTTTTCCTTATGTTTACAGTTTGATATAATAATATGTTAAAGGTAAGCAATTAATAATACTTTCAACTTTGTTATTTCAATTCACAGTCCGGCGTCTGGTTTCCACCAGAAAATTAGGAGTAAATTAATTACTAGAAATATGAAAACAGCATGTAAAATCTAGATTTTTTTCGGATTTTCAACAATCTGGAAAATTTTCATGATTGCAAAAAGGTTTTAAATCTCACGCATTTTGTCAATTCTGTGAAACTTAGATTTTTTTTAGATTTGACTAATTGGAAAAAATATTTCTTACTAAAATTACTAAATATTTCTTTCAACATTTTCCAAAATTGTCAAAATTGGCCGAAAAAAAATTTGCAAAGAAATCAAACTTTCCAAAATATTTAAAAATTTCAAATTTAAAAAAAATTCAAATTTTCAAACATTTCAAATTTTCAAAAATTCCAAATTTTCAAAAATTCCAAATTCCCAATTTTTAAAAGTTTTATTAAAACTGAAAAATTGAGAAAACATCTCAGCTGAACATTTCTCAATTGCTAATTTTCAAAATTCCAAACCTCGAAATTTGGACAAATTCTAAAATTTTCCAAAAATAAAAATGTAAATATTACAAAATTCGCAATTTTAGAAAGTTGAAAATCTCCAAAATTCCAAAAATTGATTTCTAAAATTTTCGAGATGAAATAAATATTCTTCCACATTGAAAAGAGAAATTTAAAAAATTACAAAAATTTCAACAACTACAACAATGTGAATATTTCAAAATTTGGTTGCGACATAGGAAGTTCCACTTCTATCGCTCAGCACTCTACGCACTCATATTTCTTTTTTTATTTTCACCAGCAATTTATGATCCACATTTTTAATCATCGCTGTAGCTCACGTTCGTCTCGTAAATTACGGATATGCTAGATAATAATTGTTAGGGTATCTGTTATCTCGAGTGTTTTTTCGTACAGTTCAGTTTTGTGAAAAGCTTCAGGATTTATTTAATTTTTTTTGCAATTTTAGTGAATTCCAGGTTGCACGTGTACGCATTTTCTATTCTATTTACAAATTTTTCAACAAAATTTTTCAAGCTATAACCAATCGAAAAACCTTTGTGTGTGTGTGTGTGTGCCTGTTGAAACTTTAATATTTCCTATTTCCAAAAGCGAGGGATACAAACTTTTCAAAAAATGTTACCAATTGCAAAATTTTGTCACTCTGCCCCGCGCACTCTGCCGCGCGCGTCGTGCCTCGCGGACTCCGCGACGCGCTTTACCCCGCGCACTGTTCCGCACACATTCCGCATCCTGACTCGCGCACTCTGTCGCACATGGCCTACCCTGCGGACTTTGCGCGCGTACTCTGGGGCTCGTACTTCATCCCGTGCGCTCTGTCGCGCGCATTGAGCCTCGCGAACTCTGCCGCGCACTCTGCCGCGCTGCGCACTTTGCCCCGCGCACTCTGCCGCACACATTCCACGTGCGCATCCTGACTCGCGCACCCTGCCGCGCGCACTCTGCCGCGCGCAACTCGCCGCGTTGGACGGATGCCGCGCGCAGCCCGCCCTCCAACTCCAACGAAATGTAGAGTTTTTTTTGTCCTCCAGGGGGCACATTCGACCCATCTGACAAATTTTCTGGTGACGCTGTCAGATTTATACAAACCGTAATAACGCGTCCTGCTGCCATTGACCGCCATTTTTCCGGCATTTTTCCCCCACATATCAAGCATCAATATTTCAGGTGGAACATTGGTAAATATTCGTACGCATGATGGATTTCAATTTCATGGGTGATGGAATTATGCTTGGTGCTTTGGCTTGAGGATCGATTCTTCCACATTGCCTGATATCCCGGGTAATTAGTTCCGACATTATTAAAACAGTGATTTATAGCTGTTATGATGGCAGCGCTAATCAATACTTGATGGTACACCTGGTCTCAATATTTGATTGCCTCATTAACATATCAATTTCAGCTATTAAAATTTTCATTAGCTGCAAGAAATATTTACATATTTCCGAATATGACGAATGACGGATGCGGAAATTTGTGGAAAAAAAATTTTAATTGGAAATTTTTTTAAGACGAAAAGTGCAATGGACTAAATACAAACTTTTTTTGGTTTTTTTATTATTTATTTCGCTTATTGTAAGAATTTGGTGCTGTTATTTTGGCGGATTAACATATGTGAAAAATTTTGAAAAATTCAAAAGCTCCAAAAATTACGAAACAAAAAAATTTTTTTCTTGGAATTTCCAAAAACAACCAAAAAATGCAAACGTGATTTGGTGATGGACGTCCCTAAATCAGTGAAATTCACGTATCGGTGGAATAATGTTATATGCGGCAATGGCCGACACCCGTTGCACTATTTTATGCTTATTAATCGTAATGCGTGTCACGGTATGGCTCGATACGCTTTATACCATTAAAATGGTCGGATCATCGTCGTTACCACCGTCGCCGCGGTCGCCTACTCGCCACAATCCACTCCTCTTTTACCACCCCCCCCCCTCCGCCCCAGCCCCGCTGTACCGTATATGCATATAACAACGTCATCGTTGCAGTATCTCTGTTACGCTTGGCTTAACGTGGACTGTGCTCTGCTTACGCATCGCTTAACATAATCCCCCATTTTCGTGGCGTCAGTGCCTAGATTACGCGGGGATACCTTCTCAAAAATGGAGGGTTATTTGACCCTGAAACGCGAAAATTTATTAGCATCGGTGGAATTTTTCAGCTTTTTTACGGCTTCTTTTTCAGTTCTGATTGCACGCGAGTGTATGTGCGTGTGTGTGTGAGACAGAGTGGATGAATTGGGGTATGGGCATGGGTGCATGTGTGTGTGTGTTTGACCGCGCGCGTCTGTGTATGTGTGGGTGGGTAGGTGGGTGGGTGGGTGGCTGGATAGGTGGGATTGGGTGAGTGGGTAGGTGGGGGTGAGTGGGTAGGTGGGGGTGGGTGGGTAGGAGTGGGTGGGTGGGTAGGACTGGGTGGGTGGGTAGGAGTGGGTGGGTGGGTAGGTGGGTGGGTGGGTGGCTGGGTAGGTGGGTGGGTGGCTGGGTAGGTGGGTGGGTGGCTGGGTAGGTGGGATTGGGTGAGTGGGTAGGTGGGGGCGGGTGGGTAGGTGGGGGTGGGTGGGTAGGTGGGGCTGGGTGGGTAGGTGGGGCGGGTGGGTAGGTGGGGGTGGGTGGGTAGGTGAGGGCGGGTGGGTGGGTAGCTGGGGGTGGGTGGGTAGGTCGGTGTGAGTGGGAGGGTGAGTGTGAGTGGGAGGGTTTTTTTTTTTTTTTTTTTTTTTTTTTTTTTTTTTTTTTTTTTTTTTTTTTTTCCTTCCTCTTTTTCTTACTTTTTCCTTTATTGAACAAACTTACAAAATTAACAAATAAAACATGACGTGCAAGGGACAATACCCCTTGTCACATACAATACCGTTCGGTTGGTCCCCAGACCACGACGGAACATCTGCTGAGCAATACTTCGTTGTGTAGGGGACGATAGCCTTGGCTTCCTCAGTTGCGAATCCTTTCCGCTCGTTGACGGTAAGAAGATCCTCCGTTTACTCTGGATTTTTCCGCAACTGCTCCTCGCGGCGCAGCTCCTGCAAAACCTCCATTGCGAAGTCGCTTGTCGCGTTCCATGCCGCCTCTGATGACAGCATAACTTCCACAAGATTTCCACCGTTGATGGGTTTGCCTGCGCTATTTTCCCATACAGCTCGTTGGACGTCGAAACGCGGACACGTAAAGAGAACATGTTCCGCGTTTTCCTTCATTCTCGGACACTTTGGGCAATCCGGAGAATCCTCATGCTTAAATTTGTGAAGATATTCCCGAAAGCACCCGTGTCCTGAGAGCATCTGGGTTAGGTAGTAATTGACTTGTCCATGTGATCGGTCAAGCCAAACATCTAGCTTCGGAATAAGTCTGTGAGTCCACCGGCCTTTGCTCGAGGCGTCCCACTGCAGCTGCCATCGCTGGATGCTGTGGTTTCGTTCTTCTGTCCTCAGTTCCACTGAGCTCAGCTCAGTTGATGTTTTGCGTGTGTAGAGTCGCCTACGCTCTTCCGCTAGCACTTCAAAAGGTAGCATCCCAGCAATGACACACACAGCATCGTTCGATACTGTGCGGTATGCGCTGACCACTCTAAGGGCACTCAGCCTGTAGACTGGAACAATTTGCCGCCGAGATGCTTGGCTTCGTAATGCATCACTCCATATAGGAATACCATATGTTAATACCGACGTGACAACTGATGATAGCAGGAGCCTTCTCCTCTGTTTTGGCCCTCCAATATTTGGCATAAGTCTTGCAAGAGCAGTCTTCACTGCTCCTGCCTTACTGCTTGCATGTTGAGCTTGCTGTCTGAAACTAAGTCGGGCATCAATCATAATTCCCAGGTACCGTATGTAGGGCTGGGAAATTATGTCGTGCTCACCGACTTGCAGTGTAATTTTTCTCTATTTTCTTCCGGCTCGTAATGAGGAGTGCCTCAGTCTTATGCTCCGCAAGTTGTAACCCAATCGAGTCCATCCATTGTCGTATCTTGTTAAAAACATTCTCGAAAATGAGCTGGAGCGTGGAAAGGTGTTTGCCCACGATGACTATGGCTACGTCATCCGCAAAAGCTACGAGTTTGGCCCCCGCCGGTAATGCTATTTTGAGCAAGTCGTCATATACGATATTCCACAGAAGAGGACCCAACACTGAGCCTTGAGGTACCCCCCCAGTCACCCTATATGTTTTAGGACCAACCTCTGTGTCATATCTGAGTACTCTGTCGGTAAAGTAGTTACCTACCATCTTTTGCAAATATGCCGGTACTTGCAGCTTCGACAATGCCGCGAGGATGGGATCCCACCGTACCGAGTTGAAGGCATTTTTGATGTCCAGGGTAACAACCAAGCAATACTGCTTCGTACCTCCTTTCCATCGCCTGCCATCGATTGCTTTTTTTGCTGTTTTGACCACCAGGTCTATAGCATCCAACGTGGATCGTCGTCGTCTGAAACCGTATTGAGCTTCGGCCAATAGGGGTTCCACCACTGCCTCAATTCTCTGATGTATAATGCGTTCCAGGATCTTGCCCGCCGTATCCAGCATACAGAGTGGACGATATGATGATGGTTCGTCCGGTGGCTTTTTCCCCTTGGCGATAAGCACGAGTCTCTGTTGCTTCCATCTGCTGGGGAAAATACCTTCCTGGATGCATGTATTATACATTTCGAGGAACATGCCGGGTGCTGCATTGATGGCGGCTTTCAACGCTATATTTGGCACACCATCGAGACCGGGGGCCTTGTTGTTGCCCACTCTACTACAGGCCTGCAATAGTTCCTCAGCTGTAATCGGCGGTATTCCGTCGATAATAGCACCCTCCACCTGCTTTTCAGTCACACTCATTTGCTGGGGGAATAAGACTGAGACAATTCTCTCCAGAAGCCTAGGACAGGTTGGTGATGGCATCGGCTGGCTCTTGAGCCGCGTCATAACCACCTTGTACGGTCTGCCCCAAGGATCCTTCTCCACTTCCTCCAACAGTTCGTTCCAGCAGTCTCGTTTGCGAAGCTTTATGGCCTTAGTAAGCTTACGCTTAGCGGCTTTAAACTCCACTTCGAGACTTTCGGGGTTGGACTTCTTCCTTGCGCGTTGCCAAGCTCTCCTCGCTGCGAAACATTCCCTGCGGAGGGTCGCGGTGAGTGGGAGGGTGAGTGTGAGTGTGGGTGGGTGGATGGGTGGTGGTGTGTCCTGCCGAAATCATTTTACATATTTATTATTTACAAATCGCGAAAATTCCGATGCTAAAAACATTATGGACTTTTGAAAAATTTATAAAATGTAGAAATTTTCAAAATTTATAAAAGTTGATAAATTCGGAAAAATTCTACGAATTCCCTGTTCTTGATGGGGGAGAAGAGATATAAATAAATAAACCAAGCGAATAATAACTCTTCATTTGGAAAGTCAGACGTGCGAGCTCAAACGTGAATAATCCCCTGAGACCAGAAAATACTTTTCACCTGAAAATATTCACAGACCAAGAACGATTCTCACCCAAGAATTTCCCAACCGCAAGAAGAATCGCCATCTTTCACGTGGCAAACATTAATCAAGGCGCGCTTTCTCTTTCCATCCTATGTGTTATTTGTTATTTTGTTTTAAGTATATATAAATTGTGACAATTATATATAGTATTAGTAATAGTTGAATGGGCTACAAGGATATTTCGTGTATGTGTGTATATGTGCCGAGTGGGTGTGTGCGTGACTGGGTGGGGGTGTGCCTGGAGGGGTGGGTTGGCGTGTACCTGGATAGGTGCATGGGTGGGCGGATGGGCGTGTACTTGGCTGGGTCGGTGCGTGGGTGGGTGGGTGTATGCCTGGATGGTGGGTGGGTGGGTGTGTCCCTGGG
The DNA here is from genome assembly GCA_026005395.1 of Asobara japonica. Taxonomy (NCBI): domain Eukaryota; kingdom Metazoa; phylum Arthropoda; class Insecta; order Hymenoptera; family Braconidae; genus Asobara; species Asobara japonica. Next base: position 587,749 of record BQMI01000292.1, on the reverse strand, counting down.
TGGATGGGTGAGTCGGTGTGTGCCTAGGTGGGTGGGTGGGTGTGTACCTGGATGGGTAGGTGGGCGTGTGCTTAGGTGGGTGGGTGGGCGGGCGTGTGCGTGGGAGGGTGGGCGGATATGTGCGTGGGAGGGAGCGCAGGTGGGTGTGTGTGTATGTGTGTGTGTGTGTGTGTGTGTGTCTGAGTGAGTGCTTCAAGAAAAGTTTTAACATTTTATTTCAAACAAATCTTTCTGTAAATTCCATAACTTAGCAGATAAACGGTATAAACTTATCGACCATATCCAGAGAACATGTACCTCCTACTCAACCGAAGTGCGACACATTAATATAAGACCGTTGATTTTAAATATAATCTTATTAAAATAACCAATTTTTAGGTGCAACCCAAAATTCACCGTTCAACGCATTTTGCTGAGGCAGTAAAATTATTAGGCAGTAGTAACATTTTCCACGAGTATTTTCACTCGAAAGATGGCAGAATTTCCTGAGAAATGAATAATAGAAACGGTGAATTCGTATTCCTTAGGTGTTTGTGGTCTTCCTTATTCTGCTATTTTCAAGTCGTCCATCACATGGCGGAGACAGGTGGATAGATTTGTTTGCGAAGACACGAGGTGCCACTCTGAGCGCTTTAATTCGGATGCTGGAGAATGTAGGGGGGAATGTATGGACCAGTCAATATGTACTGCACTGCTACAACCATCAGCTGTGGTGCACTCCATCTTATAATGTAGGCACTTCCTGCAACACAAATAATGCATTTTTCTTGTTACTGAAAACATCTCGTACGGCAAATTGTGCAATTTCTTTGAACAGATGGATTTCTCCCTTCGAAAGGCCCTGATTGTGTGTGTGTGTGTGTTCGGGTGTGTGGGTGGATGTGTGCGTGGGTGGGTGAGTGAGTGAGTGGGAGTGTAGCTGAGTGGGAGAGTGGGAGAACGGGTGAGTGGGAGAGTGGGTGGGTGGGCGGGTGAGTAGGAGGGTGAGTGGGAGGTGGGAGGGTGAGGTGGGAGGGTGAGTGGGAGTTGGGAGGGTGAGTGGGAGGTGGGAGGGTGAGTGGGAGGTGGGAGGGTGAGTGGGAGGGTGGGAGGGTGGATGAGTGGTTGGGTGGGAGAGTGGGAGGGTGGGTGGGTGAGTGGGAGGGTGGGGGTGAGTGGGTATGTGGGTGAGGCTCATACATGCTTCCCGCGGTACCACTATAGTAGTCTCAATTTTCGGACCCGATATTTACATAATTACAGAAATGTCGAGTCTCGTGGTATACATATTCCAATAGAACCGTAATTCGAAACTTGCGGAAGTGAAGTTCTCATTGAATAATTGGATAGGCTCTAATGGGCATCCGTAAACTTTGCCACGAAGTACGGACCCTTTGAAAATGTGCGGACGGTCTCGAATGGCGACCACGTGGGGAAGCGCCTTGAACTTTCAACTTTAATTATTAAAATCAAACTTGGGAAGATTAAATATCTGATACCTGGTGGGAACAGGTGATATCATTTCGGTATTTGCAGATAATTGGATGAACTTGATTAACCTTTCCGAAGTCGCGCTAGGAGCAAAGTGCCCTACTCCGTTTATTTTCCTACTTTTTAGCGGCAAATATTGTCGATAAAAATTGGAAAAAATTATAATGCTCTTCTTGATATATTCAAAGATTTTCTTCTCTATCATTTTTGTCAATATTTTCATAATAGCAAAATTTGATTTTTTCTTTCAAATTTTTGCAATAGCGAAACTTTCAAAATTTTTGGAATTTTCAAAAGAAAAAAAAAATAAATAAAATTTGAGGGTAAAAAAAATGGAATTTTTGAGTCTCATCTAAAATTTACTCTCTTTTTATGTCATCGTTAGTAGCGCGCATTCTTGCGATATTTCACGCTTCGACCCTACCTTATAATTTCATTCGATATTAAATACCCCATCCTCACCCACTTGGTCGTTGTCAAGTGCCCTTGTCGTACCACAAAACTGCCTTAACCACTTGGTGCCGTCCTTAGACTCCCTCGCGCTAAATATTCTAACGTTTCACCCCTTATGCCACAGTACCGTACCTCCTTCCCCCAACCACCCCAAGCCGTCCACCCACTCACCGCCCACATGGCCTTTATACTTGCGAGAAATCTACAGTGCGGTGGATATGATTAAGGTGGAGTTTATCTCGAGTGTCAAGCTGAAACATTTTTCATGGCTCAGACAAAAATGCATGACATTATTTCCCTCTCTATTTCCTGGAGATATTACACCAAGTCAGAAATGACTTGGGAAGATGGCGCAAGATGAAGTCTGAGACGAAGTAAAAGACAATTTTGTGGGGGGAAAATAGCGCCCTGGGAACAAATGTCATTGAAGTGCGTTAAGTCGTCTCCTGGGAGATATTCAGAATTTTTTGAAATTTTTGAAATTTTTGAAATTTTTGAAATTTTTGAAATTTTTGAAATTTTTGAAATTTTTGAAATTTTTGAAATTTTTGAAATTTTTGAAATTTTTGAAATTTTTGAAATTTTTGAAATTTTTGAAATTTTTGAAATTTTTGAAATTTTTGAAATTTTTGAAATTTTTGAAATTTTTGAAATTTTTGAAATTTTTGAAATTTTTGAAATTTTTGAAATTTTTGAAATTTTTGAAATTTTTGAAATTTTTGGAATTTTTGAAATTTTTGAAATTTTTGAAATTTTTGAAATTTTTGAAATTTTTGAAATTTTTGAAATTTTTGAAATTTAAAAAAAAATTGAATTTGAAAAGCTCAATAAAACTAAAAAATTATGATAAGTTGCAAAAAAAAAAAACAATTGCAACAGACAAAAATTGCAAAAATTCTGGAGACCTCACAAATTGGCAGGCTCGTCCAATGTTTCAGCTTTCCGTAGTAGCTCTCTACGTACTCATTTTTATTTTCTTTTTTGAAAGTGTCCCATTTTCTGGTGGAATAATTCCTTGAGTGTGACTCGTTTCTCCTGCTATTCACTCCAGTCGTCATGGATAGAGTGATTCCGCCTCGGGACGCGCAACGGTCTCGAGGCAATCTGCATTCAAGATAAATCTTTGCCTTTTTTTTCGGTCTCACGTGTGAAGGAATTCTAGGGATTTTTATAACCGGCACGGAGGACGGGGGGAGGGGGGGGGGGGGTGAATGGGAATGAAGCATTGAAATAATTTTCTTTGAAGGAGAATTGAGTTGGGAGGACAAATAAGGGAAGTCAGTCGGAAAAAGGGTATGCGAAAGTTGAATGTTTGATGATGTTCAGAAACGAATTTGCGTGTTTTCAATTTTTAACTTTTTGCCAGAGGGAGGGTTTCGTTCAATTTGATAGTGAGACTGTGTATGTGTGTCTGCACCCACTCACACCCATCTGCCCATCCTCTCACCTGCCCGCCCATCTTACCACCCACCACCCCATCCTCCCACCTACCCGCTCATTTACCGCCCCCCTCCATCCTCCCACCTACCCGCCCATTTACCCCCCCCCCCCCCCCCCCCGATCCTCTCACCTACCCGCCCCCCAATCATCCCACCCACCTGCCCATCCTCCCACCTACCCGCCCCCATCATCCCATCCTCCCACCCACCCGCCCACCCGCCCATCCTCCCACCCACCTACCCGTCCGCCCTCCCACCCACCTACCCGTCCGCCCTCCCACCCACCCACCCGTCCATACTCCCACCCGCCCATCCTCCCACCCACCTATCCTCCCACCCACATCCAGTTTCACGAATTTGACCCAGGTAATGTTTAAGGTAATCAAAACAACCGCCACAAAGTGAAAAAAACCATTGACTTAACTACTAACCCCCCTCCATTCGTTTCCAATATTATTCCTGAGAATCGATTTATTCCTCCATAGACTACAATTCAATTTGCAAAAATCGACTAGGAAAGTAGTCGCTGTTGCGTTAGCTCTGCTAAAAAATGTGAATGTAAATTTGTACATGGATTCCACACTGTTTTGAATAATTCTCAGGTTTGTTCTTGTCGGGGGGGGGGGAGGCGGGGGGGTTTAATAACGGTTAACAAGCGGTTGTCCGGGTATTCCCTATAAACAACATGTGGGTACCTCCTGAAACCACATATTCTAGAATAAACCGCTAATATACAACTGTGTAATTAAGAAAAAAGCTCCTTTCGCGCTATTGCAAATACCGGGTGACGTAAGAATGAGACGGGCAATTTAATGGTTTGCATGGAGAGAGACACTTTAAACGATTTTCACATGCATTTGCATTCTCCCAGAATCTAAAAATACAAAAAAAAAAAATGTTTTTTCGATCGAACCCTTCAGTAGTCGCACTTCTCCGCTCGACGTCGCAGCGGTCGCATGGTGAGCGCCACGCCGCAGAAGAAAACACAAAATGTACGGTCAATTGTCAATGAACAAAATCGGGTTGGAAACATTTTTTTCGATAATTACAAAAATGTTAAAATACTCAAAATAATTTTCACACAGAAATTGCGCAGGACTGGAGCGGAAAATGCGGGATCTCGCGAATAATTCAACCATATTTTTTTCTATATATTAAGGATATGATTCGTTTTATCGTCCACCGTTTGTATATACCTGTAGTTATTTGGGTGGGGTTTGTTGGGTTGCAATTTTCATTTCTAACTCCCCGGTAATTGCATACGCAACGAGGCAGGTTTGCCTCAGTAGTGTACCTATTCCGCTGGGCCGGCGAGTCATTTTCTCTGAAATACCGGTTATACACTTTGCTCAAAACTATTGTTGCATTTTCACAATGAAATGGATAGCAATGAGTTTAACGAGTATCGCAGAGAATTCTTCCCTACTTTCAACTTTTCAATTTAAAAGGACTATAGGGTTTTTTTTTATCGTTGCACTTTATGAATTGCTAATGAATGTTGCGGTTAAATTGCTTTGATGCAGAAGGTTTTTCTGCAACACGTATTTTACGGGAAATTGAGAACATTATTGGTCCAGACGTTTTTCGATGGAAAGATCAGGATTAGGAAAAAAGGTGGAGGACTCGCATTTATGCGAATTTGGGTGGGAGAGGGATCCACTGTCTAATTTGGACATGGCCCCAATTCCCCATTGAGCCATGATGTTGGGACATGACAGTTGGGACATGACAGTTGGGACATGACCTTAATTGGCAATTATTGTCATTTCAGGCATAATCTCGATTTTCAAATTAAAACTTTGTCCCAATTTCAAATTGGGACACAATCTCAGAGTCCAAGTGGGACAGAATCTCCCAACTGGGACACGATCCAGATTTCCAATTGGGACATGACACAAATTTCAAATTGGGACATGACCCAAATTTCAAATTGGGACATTACCCAAATTTCCAATTAGGACAGGACCCAAGTTTCCAATTGGGTCATGTCCCAAATTTCCAATTAGGACAGGACCCAAATTTCCAATTGGGTCATGTCCCAAATTTCCAATTAGGACAGGATCCAAATTTCCAATTGGGACATAAATGCAAATCTGGGACACTTTTCCTAATTTCCCTTAATAAACACCGTCCCAATTTTCATGGTGTCCCATGGTTTAATCAGTCATTTCCAGGTAAAATATTGAGACAGAGTGTATCGATCACTGACGAAAAACAAGAATGAATGAGGAAAATGTGGGAGACCTATACTCACGGCTTCGTAAAAACGTAAATGTGAGTTAGGTAAAGCCCCGAAGAAATCCAAATGATATAACCGTTGTGTATGTGCGCGCATTCTTGACCCCTCCACTGTAGGCGATTCTCAGCAAAGCTATGGGGGGTTTATCTCATCCACCCTCGACTCACGACTCTGGTCGAGGAATCTCGGGCTTATCTTCACCGTAGAAGACGCTTCGTAAGAAGCAGAGGAGACGACAGTTGGACACAAACGCAAAGGAGTTCTTCTTGCATTATGCGAAAATGCGATAAAAAGAAGGAAGCAAGTGGGGGAAAAATTTGCTGAGTCTTCTTTTCTGGATTTAAGAAGTGAAATGTAAGGAATTAATCTAGATACAGAGCTGAGATAAGAAAGCCCCTTCAGGACTGCTTTAATGAAGAATATTTTAATGTAGGTTGGTGGTGTCTAGGGGCAGATTTGGAGAAGTTGATTTAATGAGAAATCTGGGATGGCATGTCGCGTATCCCTAGAAGAGAACTGAACAACATTTGAACCAAAACGAATTCGCTGCTAATTGCACAGTGTTGAAATACCAATGCTGCACCCTTTGGGACATGTTGGTACACTTTGGGACATGTTGGTACACTTTGGGACATGTTGGTACAATTTGGGACATGTTGGTACCATTCGGGACATGTAGATACCACTTGGGACATATTGGTACAGTTTGGGACACGTTGTTACCATTTGGGACATGTTGGTACGTTTTGGGACATGTTGGTACAGTTTGGGACACGTTGGTGCCACTTGGGACGTGTTGGTACTTTTTGGGACATGATGATACCATTTAGGACATGTTGGTACAGTTTGGGACACGTTGGTACCATTTGGGACGTGTTGATACCCTTTGGGACATGTTGGTACTTTTCGGACATGTGGGTATTTTTGGGACATGTTAGTAGCCTTTGGGACATGTTGGTACCCTTTGGCAGATGTTGGTGCTCTTGGAGATATACTGGTAGCTTTGGGACATGTTGCACCTTTTGGGACACGTTGGTCCCCTTGGAGACATCAATTCCAATTGGATCAGCGTGTCTCGTATCCAATACATTTCCTTTCTATTCTCTCTTATCTCGTTGCCAGATGTATTTTAAAATTCCAGATCTTCGGCAAAAAGGATTTGACAACGGTGAAGGGTGCCTATATATATCGAGGTTGAATGAGCCGGATAGGGAGCGTGGAAAGTAGCTTAGGAGGGGATGAGCCCTTTGAGTGTGCATCTAGAAATGGATAGAGACAGGTGTTAGTGATCTTTTTATTTATTTACCGTGGGATGCTGAGTTGAGTGTGCTGGTGGGGAGAGTGTGGGGGGGGGGGGGGGGGGGAGGGGAGGGCTGATGTACGTCTAGGGGGGTGGGCCCCTCGAGGAGTAGGTAAGAAGCTACGATTGTAAGTTACGCGGTTTGCATTGCCCCAAGGAGGCCAGCGGCAAAACCACTGAGATATTGCACCAGGATGAGCTGATGGGGTTTCTCATTTGCTGGGTTTATAGTGAAGAATGTGGTAGTCTAGATTTTAGGAGAATGAGGATATTTACCCATTTTTAAATTATCAATGGCGAAAGTTGTGGTAAGCAATGAGTTTCTCATTAGAGAAAAGTTTCATTGCTCCCCCCGCCCCCCGACATCCACGCAGGCACTCAGCCGTCCATCCGCCAGGCGCATCCACCCACCCACGCCCCACACACAGCCACCCACCGCCCCTACCCAAACACACACCCACCCATCCGCTCACCCCCCACACGCATCCACCCGCCCGCCCACCCCTCACACAAACCCACCCGCCCGCCCACCCCTCCCCCCACACACCTGCCTACTTCCCATACACGCCCACCCACCTAACCGCCTATCCCCCACACACACATCCACCCACCCACCTACCCACCCACTCACCCACCCACCCCCCACACACTCCCGGTGAACTTCTTGGGATCCGAAGATTGAAGTACAGAACTACATATTGAACTACATTCCCGTATGCAACTGAAATATTTACAAGTACTGCATTACCGAGCGTCTGTGCTGGACCCCTCCCCCTTCCCCCCCGCAGTGGGTTGGGTTCCCGTCCGGCGTAAGGTTCTCATTCTATGGAAACCGCGGATAACACACGCGGAGTGTTTCTGCTAGCAATCGGAGTCCAGGAGGACATCTTGGTCCATCCGGCTGGGGCCATCGTAGGTGTGACGGATGTCCCCCCCCCCCCCTCAGGGCGGGTCGGTTCCCGTCCGGTCTAGGGTTTTTATGGGCACTGCTGATAACCAACACGAAATAAAAATTCGCCTCATTATCCATCCTCCTGAAATATTCGACAAAACAGTTTCCTTCAATTTTCATCACTGTCTTCCTCATCATTCCGTTGGCAAATCCGACAGAGGATTGACATATACGAATTTCGTTTCTCACTCGGAATATATTTTTATTGTTCAAAATTGATTTGTCTTGTCATCTGTGGCGGTACGCTTTTTCCTTTCATCCATTCAATTTTCATAGGTAACTGTGAACCTAATCGATAAATTGCATGTGCTTTTCGGTTTGGAAAATGGAATGTGAAATTGGACAAACATGGTACATGGTAAATTCAGACAACTGGACTGCATTGCTGGGTATGAATTGTGCTGAACAAAAGTGGTATTTTACAATAGGTCAAATGGGGAAAGGGTTAATGTTGCATTAGTAAATTGTGTTTTTCATACGACGGATGAATTTGCGGAGGTAAAAAGGTAAATTGAGGGGTGATTAGTGGCTTCCGGTTTCGGGTTTGTAGCGTCTCCATGAGGTCATCGTTTTGCCCCCAAAACCTCAAATTTTTTAAAATAATGGTTTTTTCATTCCTAATTTTTTCCTCATTTTTGTTCAAACATTTAATGTTTTGGCGGGAATTTTTGAATTTTTTGAAAACCGGAAGTTATTGTGTTGCCCCCGATAATGAAAAATCGATTTTCCATCAGATCTCCACGTTGCATGGTATCTCTGACCTTTCTAGACCATTTAAAACAAAATGTCTGTATGTGTGTGTGTGTGTGTGTGTGTGTGTGTGTGTCGATGTACGTATGTAACCAAAAATTTCCCGGAACGATTTCGCGTGAACAAATTATCCGATCAAGGTCCTATATGACGCAATCGAAGCGTCTTGCCGTAACTTAGAGCCGATTAGTGTTTGGCCCATATATGTCTGTTGGTTTCTATTGCTGTTAACAATTTGAATTGTTTATAACGCTGTATCTCACGAAATATTATAGATACGCAAAAATGTGTCAGATAAATGTTGTTCCTTATAAAAAAATGCATATTTTGTGTTCTTTGACTTTTTTCGTAGCTTTAACCGTTTCGGCGTTAAAGCGTTATAAACAATTGAAATCATTTAGAGAGATCTATGGTGAGAAAAATGAGAGATTGGAAAGAAAGTACACGCACACACGCAGATATCGGGAAGTTATAATTTTGGCCCGCGGAGGGCCACAGCCCATTTTTTTCTTAATAATTCTGCCATTATTTACTACATCTTCTCCATGATTAAATCTTTTTTCTGGATTAATCACTCAAGATGTCAACAATTTTATGGCCATGATAAAACAAGTTTACTCTTTTTACAAAACAGCGTACTTGATCTTAATAAAAACGGTATATAAAATTTTACGATTTGTAATGGGTAATTTGATGATGTACACTATACCGGAATATCATCTCCAGAAGACAGTATTCATGTCATACGTTTCATGCTCAACATACGCTAATCAAAATTTCTCTGCAATTAAATTTGTATTCCTAAATTTCTGGTAGAATCCAAAGACCTGAAGCTGATTGACGACCCGGGATGAGTCAGATGTCCTTATCAAAATAAGAGTTACCATGATGAAGTCATGGTGAAGTGGTGAACCACGGTAAGTCAAGCCTCGGATTTTTTTCGCGAATATCTCAGGACCTCGCGGAGATGAGGACAATTCCAGAGAGCTCGTTGTAGAGCAAGATGAGCTCTACAAAAAAGCTCCTCTGAGAATTGCTGGGGCGCCCCTTGGTCTCGAGATATTCCCGAAAAATTCCGTTCAGAAATTAATGCACCTGATTCTCTGATTGCCTAGAAGGACATCAAGAAATGTTTGACAATTTCGAATTGTCTTCGCAATTATCTGGGGCTTCAGATAATTAACGACCAGTCTATCAATTTTTGGTGGTGCTGAGAGAGATTTGGTCCAGCGTGGAGAGACGATTTCGGAGTGCAGGATACCATGGAGATGAAAATGACTTTGGTGGTGTTGATGACCTTGCTAATGAGCACGTTGATGACCGATGCTATGACGGCGAACGATATATCACATGTATTGGAATCGACGATGCCAGCGTACGCTATAGCTAAATATGCGGATGTCTTGTCAGCGTCAAGCATATGTCGGCATCAATTACAGAAGTTCAGGGAAGGTGTGGAGGAGCGGAAAATATGGAGTTTGAGAAGTGAGTCACCTGTGTCTAAGCCTGACCAAGAATTTTTCCCTTCGTGACGAAATTTAATTTTCCTGAATTCCGTGTTTACTCGCATGGTGAGCGACGCGCCGCCGCCACTTTCCGGGACGCAACGTTGTCCAAATGTATAACTCAAATGTACAACTTGGCTATGGCGACTTTCAACTCTCTCCGTTGGTCGCACCGAGCGGCACCGCGCCGCTTCACTATTCTGTTGTAACTCTGATACTTCGTAGAGATGACACATTTTCTGAGGGGTTTACAGTCATCTGGGGTGGATAAAATCATTGAAAGTGTGAAGGCGGCGCCGTGCTCATTATGCGAGCTCAGGAGGGCTAAGGGGGTGGAAAAATTAGACAGACTTTGGGTTCAATTGCGGTGCTTGCAGCAGAAAACCCAGGCAATATATATATATGTGTGTGTGTGAATATGTGCGCATGGTGTATGTATGTGTGTGTGTGTGTGTGTGTGTGTTCAAAACATTGCGCTCAAATTCTGCGCTAGTTCTAGAATCAAATTCTTAGTAATTTACAGAATTTCGAGGAACTCACAAAGTTTTATCAATTTTGAAAATTCAATGTTCAGAATAGTTTAAAAATTTTGACAACCTCAAAATTATTCCAAAAAAAAAACTTAAAAATATTCAACAATTGGAGAAATTTGAGTTTCAAGAATTCGAAAGAAAAATAAAAACAAAGTTACAAATTTTGAGCAAAAAGGAAGATAAAAAAGATTGCATAACGAGATGACAAAAATAGAGACTTTGATATGTAGAAATAATTCAATTCAATTGGCCTATAATATTACCCAGCTTACCCAACAGTATTTTAAATGTAAGAATCAATTCTTTGCCCAAGACTTTTCTTCCAACCTTGACACATCAGTCACTGAAAAACATCATTTCCATTCTAGCATTGAAGTATATTGATACAAAACCGGCATTCCTTTTCTAGCATTTTTTTCGTCAGCGGCTAAGTGCAATTAAATTTCTTCCTTGAAAGCAATGAGTTGCGTGAAATATTTATGTTGTCACTTTCCAGCTTCCGTTATTTATCATAATATCATGAATTCTTCGCTTTTTTCCTAATTTTGATATTTTTTGACAGGTGTTGAAATTTTCGAAAATTCTTCGTAATTTTTTTACCTTTGTTGATTACGAAATTACTCATTTGTTCCCACGAGCGTTTCGCCCATCACCCCCCCCCCTCCACCCACCTACCCACCCACTCCCCCACTCGCTCACCCACCCACCCAACCATCCACTCACCCACCCAACCAACCATCCACCCACCCACCCACCCACTCACCCACCCACCCACTCACCCACCCACCCACTCACCCACCCACCAACCCACTCACCCACCTACTCATCCACCTACTCATCCACTCACCCCCCCCCCCCCCCCCCCCGCCCCCCACCCATTCACCCACTCATCCACTCACCCACTCAGACACCCACCCACCCATCCATCCACTCAGCCACCCATCCACCCATCCACCGACCCGACTCAGCCACCCACTCATTAACTCACTCAACCACCCACACACTCTTTCTCTCTAAACCAATGAAATACAATGTATTATCATTTCAGTGTTGGACGCCAGTGGTACACTAAAACCCGGCTTCCTGTATGGGAATAATTTCTGGGTAGGATCGAAGACCCAGTGTCACGATACTAATGAACGGCAACCGATAGTGTATAGTCCAAAATTAATGGCGAATGACTCGTTATACAGAGACAAAGATGAAGAAACACCACCTTATCCAGTGAATTACTTCGCCGCCCATTTTAGGCACAACAGTACAAACCAGTATCATGTGGGGCTGAATGAAGAGGTGCTTGGATTGATTATATATACGCAGGGTGTCCTAAAACTAGGGCTCTACCCTGATCATTCCTCGCTCCATGATTCTTGAATTATGGTAACATACTTCATTTCAGGATACTATATCGTTGGGATTATGCCTACCTGATGTATGCCGTCCAGACCAATTCGCCATGATATTGGAAAATATGTTCAGGGACCGAACATTATCAGCTAGCTGGACTTACAAAATGGACTTTACACTTTTGAAGGTCAAAAATCTGAAGCACACTGGTAACTACCTCATGAATTGGCGAACCATGACCGTTGGGTGTGTATGTCTATATGTTGATATGGGGTGGTGCAACCTCGGATTAGTCAATATTGTGACTAGGAATTAATATTTTGTTTGGTTTGTCCATCGTAGAGTGATCTGCCTGGTGACTCTGGTGATGGTCATTATTGGAACCTGCTATGATCTTTGTGTGCACCAGAAGAGGGTCAAGAAGATACAGAGTGGTAAAATCTTCCTCATATCATATTTTCGTTTCATTTTACCTTCACACGGACAATCAATCTCAATGTTCCGTCGAGTCTGAAAACGATTCCACCAGGTTGGAAACTAAAGGTAGGTCTTGTCATTGGTGGGCCAATCAGAAGCCTTAACCTGAAGGGCAGAACGGTGCTAGCGAACGAGCAATTGGCTTTCAAAAGGAAGCGGACTGGTTCAGTTCCTTGTTCCACCTTGGACCTGATCGTTCTGGATCAATCGCAGAACGGAGGTGGTTCTCCGGCAAAGATCGGCATTTTGCACAAGAGTTTGGTTCAGCACAGACTCGGATTGATCCAAGTCCCTCTTCCGAGCTGCTTTCGAGCTGGAACCAGCTCAGAAGGACATTGACACCTGCTGTCAACCTGATCCAAGTGATCTTCCTGAAATGATTCAGCTCGGGAACGCCTTAGCGCTTCTCTTACTGGATCTTTCCGTTTTTCGGACTGGTCAGATGCATTGATCCTGTCCGTGGGATCGGAACTGGATTCATTCACCACTTTCTTCTTCAGATACAGACACTGAAGGTTCTACAAGTGCTCCCAGCAGTAGAAGTCGCTTAACTTCGAAAGAGAAAATTGCCCTGTCCTTCTCCGCGTATGAAAACGCAAAGTCCATCTTCCACATACCTGCAAAGCGAAGCACTGACTGTCTTGATGGTCTCAAATTTATTAGCATGGGTTGGGTCATCCTGGTGCACTCGGTTTTATCAATACAGGATCACACTGGTATGGATGTCATAATGGAATTAGGTGGCGAGTAAAAGCACGAGCTCAAAGCAAACTAATCACATTTGATTCGCATTTTTCCAGATAATAACAGGTGGTCATTCAGAGTCGGCATGGGTTTCCTCACTCAGATTGTCACGAATGGATCGTTTGCAGTTGATACCTATTTCGTTGTAGGGGGCTTCCTGACGACGTGGAGCTTCCTCAAAGCTAACAGGAAGAAGAACGACCAACCACAGAAAGGATTTCAATTAGGAGAGTTCTTAAATGCAGCAATGAAAAGATTCATGAGGTAATAGGAGGAGTGGATATATTCAGAATGGCTATTTCAATAGTTTCCTTGAGTGTCTTGCAATAGTTTATAACCCATCAGCGATGGCCTATTTTTTATGAAAGTGTTTCTTGGGTGCACCTTCATTAGTCCATCCTCATTGGTCCATCTTGTAGTGCACCACGATTGGTCCATCTGGTCGTGCACCTTGATTGATCCATATTGTGGCGCAGCTTGATTGGTCCATGCAGTAGTGCGCCTTGATTGGTCCATGCGGTAGTGCGCCTTGATTGGTCCATCTTGTGGTTCAGCATGATTGGTCCACCTTGTGGTGCAGCTTGATTGGTCCATCTTGCGGTGCACCTCAATTGGTCCACCTTGTGGTGCACCGTGATTGATCCACCTTATGGTCCGCCTTCATTGCCGTACCCTGATTGATCCATCTTGTAGTGTACCATGATTGGTCCATCTTGCAGTGTACCATGATTGGTCCAGCTTATAGTGTATCATGATTGGTCCATCTTGTAGTGCACCATGATTGGTCCATCTTGTAGTGCACCATGATTGGTCCAGCTTGTAGTGTACCATGATTGGTCCATCTTGTAGTGCACCATGATTGGTCCATCTTGCAGTGTACCATGATTGGTCCATCCGGTAGTGTACCTTGATTGATCCATCCCGGGGTGCGCCTCAAATGGTCATCCTTGCGGTGCACCTTGATTGGTCCATCTTGTGATGCACCTTGATTGGTCCATCCTGTGGTGGACCTTGATTGGGCCATCTTTCGGTGGGCTTCATTGGTCCACCTTGTGGTGCGTTTTCATTGGTGCATCTTCATTGGTCCATCTTGTGTTGCACCCTCATTGGTCCACCTCGTGCAAATACATATCACTGTCTTCTACATATTTTTTATCGTCTAGACTTACTCCAGCATATCTCATGGTAATTGGCTTAGCAGAAATAGTCGGAGGTTATTTCCAAGAAACATCCCAGCTGTACATAGGCCACGATTGGAGTTATTTCTGTTCCAACTATTGGTGGAGAAATCTATTGTACATTCATAACATTTACACTAGCAAAGATATGGTAAGACACCATGCTGTGTTCACTAGTTTATGGTTTTCTCCTTTGATATACGAATGCTGATGGAATTTTTTTCATACTATTTTTCAGTGTGTCCTCTGGTCTTGGTACATGTCGAATGACATGCAATATTTTTTGATAGCCACAGTTGTGTTACTCATCTCCAGAAAGTAAGAGACAATTTTGATCCATTGGGTCTGTATGACAACTGGTTTGCCCGTCATTGCTTGGTCCATATGTTATATGTCAGAGCCTTTGGATCCAAAGTATCCAAGTTAGGATGATTACGAGTGTCCAACTGGAGACTAGACCTGCCGGTCTAGTCGGCTAGGTCATCAGCTTGGTACAGTTCGGACCTGCCGGGACCAGTCAACCACTAGTCATATAGATCAGTATTCCAAATGGCAAATCGCACAGTTCAACTTTCTACCTGCTTTTATCATTTACAGATACTTCATGACTTCCGTGGGAATCGGTACGATACTTATAGTGTCATCTATAATACTCACTGGATATATAACTTGGATTGTCGAGTATATTCCCACGTGAGTTGAATATAGTTGAGTAGTGACGGTGTTGCCGTGATGAGAGCAAAAATTCACGATAGTCCCGACCAGGATTCGAACCCGGGAATCATACACAGCTGGCTCAGTGATCTCACTTTTCCAGTCAATAATAATGATGAAAAATGGCAGATGGAATTATTAAGAAAAAAATGCGCGTGTGTGTGTACTTTCTTTCCAATCTCTCGTTTTTCTCACCATAGAGCTCTCTAGATGATTTCGGTTGTTTCTAACGCTCTAACGCCGAAACGGTTGAAGAACCCAAAAAAGTCAAAGGACACAAAATATGTATTTTTTTATAAGGAACAACATTTATTCGAGGCATTTTTGCGTATTTATAATATTTCGTGAGATACAGCGTTATAAACAATTAAAATTGTTAATAGCAGTGGAAACCAGCAGACATATATGGAGCAAAAACTAATCAGCTCTAAGTTACGGCAAGACGCTTCGATTGCGTCATACAGGACCTTGATCGGATAATTTGTTCACGAGAAATCGTTACGGGAAATTTTTGGTTACATAATTTATGTAGTAGTCCAATATTTCAGATTGATAATCAGCGCTGTTATTAATCCAAAAGTATAGATTCCTTGTGGGATTCATTTGACACCATCTACATCAGACCATGGACTCGTATTGGTCCTTATATAATGGGAATGGGCGTGGCATATCTGGTCGCTAGAAAGAACGATAAGTTGATTTTTACGAAGGTGAGATATTCACCGAAGTGTTAAACCAGATTATATATTATATATTATATATTATATATTGTATATTATATATTATATATTATATATGGTATATTATATATTATATATTATATATTATATATTATATATTGTATATTATATATTATATATTATATATTATATATTATATATTATATATTATATATTATATATTATATATTATATATTATATATTATATATTATAAAATACACACCATCCTCGTTTACCACTTCGGCCCAAAACTGAAATTATTGAAAACTATTAGAACAATATTTGAACAATTTAATATTTCTTCTTTAGAGAACTGTTCGCATACTTTGGACACTCAGTACTATTAGTGCTTTGGTTGTTATCTTCGCATTATATCCCAGGGAATTTTATTTCTCGAAAGCTGCCTCATCCATTTATGCTGGCATCCATCGAATAGTATTCTCATTATCAATTTCTTGGATTATAATAGCATGTATCCAAAACTACGGAGGTAAGTTATATAATAATTACGATAATGTGTGGTTGGTTGTGTGAAATGGGCCCACTTGGTCGATCTCAATTTTAATGTCTAATAAACGAAACATTGTCTAATAATTTTTATTTTTTTTTGCACGTGTGGGCGAATATATAAATCCGTATCGACAAAGTGGGCCCTTTTCGTGTGGACGCCAAAAAATTTATTTCAGCATCATTGGCTCCATTTTTGCGTGGAAAACAAGTATACTTGAGTTCAGTAAATTTGCGAGGTGGAAAAAAATCGTAAAAGCTCAAAAATTTGGAGAAATTCTGAAGATTTTGAGGATAAAATCTCATTCGAATTTTGATTTCAGGGCTTGTCAACTCAATATTATCTTTTCAACTGTGGATCCCAGGAAGTAGACTCAATTTTTGTGCTTATCTACTCAATCCCCTTTTCATGATGTCACTCGCTATGCATGATGAGGTCGCTTTTCACATGGACTTATTGCCGAATGTAAGTATCAAGTGGCTTCTACAAAATTTCACAGGATTCTATAGAAAAATTCATGAAATACTGTAAAAAAAAAAAAATTAAAAAAAAGCTCCAAAAGTTTCAAGAATTTCACAAATTAGAATAATTGTAAACAATATGAAGAAAATTTGAAAATTAAATGACTAGGAGAAGAAATTACAAAATTTTGAAACTTTTCAAAAAGCACATTCTCAATTTTCTTTAATTCCACGAAGTTGAAAATTTGAAAAAAAAATGGAAATTAAAAATACAAAAGTTTAGAATATATTGCTAATTAATCATTTTAAAGAAATATAATAATTTCTTTTGGAGGTGACATGATAAATTTTCTGCTTTCAGGAAGTCTGGTTCTTCGGAATATTCGTAGTTACCTTCATCCTTGCATTTTTTTGGTCAATAATATTCGAACTGCCTTACGCTAATCTTTCAAAATTATATTATGATTCACGAAAGTAAATTTATAATGCAAGCTTCAATATGTATAATTCCAATTATCAAAGTTTTTTTAATTCACAATGATACATCAAATTTGTCTGTATAGGGAAATTTAATTACAAGAGAAGTTAATAATAAATAGAATTCTACATAGAGAGAGAATGAGGAGAAGTTACTCCCACAATTTTATGGCGTTTAAAAATGTTTAATAATTCCATGAAAACCAATTTACTGAAATACAAAACCCAAAATATCAGGGAGAGTGGAACCCCCCTTCATTTTTTCCAATTGAAAGTACAATTCCGCGGGCGGCTCCAAGTTGAAGTACACTTTTGGGAACTGTTCCGAGTAAGGGGGTAGGTCCGAGAACTGGTCCAGGTGGTGGCTCTGTTGCAGCAGGAGGTCCAGGTTTCGGAACAAATACAAGTCCATTAACGGAACAGTTCCAGGGGAAGGCCTGGTTCCGTGAACCCTCCGAGGTAATGGTACCATTTCGAGAATCGTCTCAGATGAAAGTCCAATTTCTTCAAGCTGGAACAGTTCTCGGAACTGTACGTTGATATACAACAGTTCCTGGCCACCTTCACATGGAACAGTTCCTGGCCACGACCACATGAAATAGTTCCTGGCCACTTTCACATGGAACAGTTCCTGGCCACCTTTAAAATAGAACAGTTCCTGGCCACTTTCACATGGAACAGTTCCTGGCCACCTTCAAAATAGAAGAGTTCTTGGCCACTTTCACGTGGAACAGTTCCTGGCCACCTTTACATGGAACAGCTCCTGGCCACCTTTACATGGAACAGCTCCTGGCCACCGTCACATGGAACAGTTCCTGGCCACCTTCAAAATAGAATAGTTCTTGGCCACCTTCAAAATAGAATAGTTCTTGGCCACCTTCACATGAAACAGTTCCTGGCTACTTTTACATGCAACAGTTCCTAGCCACCCTCACATGGAACAGTTCCTGGCCACCGTCACGTGGAACAGTCCCTGGCCACCTTCAAAATAGAACAGTTCCTGGCCACCTGCACATGGAACAGTTCCCGAACTGCTAACTTCGCTTGGAACAGTTCCCGAAGTGCTACCTTCGCTTGAAATAGTTCTCAAACTTGCACCTCCACTTGGAACAGTTCCCGGAACTGTTCCGTTAACTGGAACCGCCGACTTAAATTTCAATAACAAAGTTCAATAACTAGAGGGGTTTGTAGAAAAAGTTGAAGATGAACTTTTTACTTAAATTTTGGCCCTCCCTCCACTCTGGAACATCAACTCCGCAGTTTAAGAACACTGGGTATGTATACAGTTGTCTTCCATGTGAAGTTATGCAAGATTGGATGGCTTAACGTCAATATTCTACTATGAATTAGTTTGCACACACTCAAGAAAGTGGAGGCTATCAATTGTGATTAGACCCCCAGAAAATTCTTTTAATTTCTCATTAGCATTTTTATTAAAAAAAAAAAATACTCTACTCCCTTAGCCCTTTGCCCCTGTGAATCGTACAGCCACGAAGTTTCAATTTGTGTAGATAAATGCTTGAGGCAAAATATTAGAGAGCATGCTAGTAACTGAGTGAGCTCAGCGTAGCGAGTTAATATTAACAAGACTACATGGCAGTGCACGTGCTGTTCCTATGTAATTTCCTTTCTAAACGTACTAAAACCCAGTTAGGTATCTATATGTCTACTTCTCAAAACTATGGAGCCCCATGGAATCATTACTCACCCTCGATGTGATTCGATAATGCATGTGCGATGGAGGAGAAATATAATTTTCTGACTTGATATGGAATTAGAGTGCTTTGAAAATTTTAACTTCGCGGTTTTTCGGGAAGTTATTGTAACGACCCCTAAATCGACTTTCTTTATTTCGATTCGTAACTAGAGCTTTAAGTATACCAAAATTCTTCCCGTCGAATTTCGAACAAATGTCTGTGTGTGTGTGTATGTTTGTATGTGTGGAATCGGAATTTTCCGTTAACGATTTCTCACGAACGGGTCGAACGATCTGGGTCATCGAGGTATTATTCGGAGCGTCTTCATGGAACTTAGATCGGATTAGTTTTTGGTTTAAATTGACCGAGCAGTTTTTTTGTTATTAACAATTGAATTGTTTACAACGCTCTATTTCAAAAACGGTAAGAGATACGGCAAAAAGTATTAAGCAGAATTTGCTCTGTAAGTGGAGATGCATATTTAATTTTTTATCACTTTTTTCCATATTTGTCATAATTAAGGAGGTATGACGGGTTTAACCCTCGAGCGTTCGCACCCCTCTTGGCTTCTCACTCCCGCTCCAGTAACGCACATAATTATGGTCCTCACGCTGACTATGCGGCTAGTCAAATATTCATAATTATCTGTCGAATATAAAAGTTAATCAACTATCTTAGGGATAAGGATAGGGTGGCAGAATGGACAGGTCGGTGGAATTTATCCATATTTTTCTCCACGTGTACTCATGAATATTTCTACTGGGTAATTTTTTTCCCCTTTTACGGCACAGATATCCCGGGAAATATGGAAGCAGGGAAGGGTATTATTGATGCAGGATATTTAAAGCCCCTCGGGTATTATGGATAATGCGGATCTTAGAAAAAACTTTTATAATACAAGTTTCTCCTTCGGGTCATGAATCCCAGGACTGCTGGCATTCTGAAGGAATTCCCGAGGATCCGGGAGGTTCTTATAATCGATTTCATGTTTGTGTTCCTTATAAAGGGGGGGCGGGGGGGGGAGGGGGGGGGGGGTGTTATCGAATGGTAGTTAACTTGTGCGTTTTGTGGATGAGGTTGAAATTGAAAAAAGAGAGCGTAAAAGTTAATTGAGTTTGAATTTTTTTTCCCTATCTTTGGAATTTGCAATTTTTTTTTGTTTTGAATTATCGAAATTTTGAAATCTCTTGAATTTTTTCAAATCCCAAACATTATATATATATATATATATATATATATACTGCACTTTGACTGCAATACGAAAGGGCAATATTCTGAAAATGTCTATTTTTTCCACATTGCAAAAATGTTTGGGATATATATATATATATATATATATACTGCCCGATGTTACTGAAAATTTTCAAATTTTTGAATTTTCAAATTTTCAAATTTTCAAATTTGGATTTAACCATTGTCACCATGCACTTTTTAAAAATTCTAAAAATATAAGGCAAAGGGAGCGGTTGAGAAACTTGATGTCTGACTAACGTATGTTTTACTACTTGATTCATACATTTTTTTTTTTTTTTTTACAGAAATCGAAGTAGGTTGTGTAAAGCAGTGTTCGTTACATAAGATTTTCGTCTGCATCTTGAAATGCATATTGACTATGAATATGTACTTTTTGGTGTGGGTCGAGAGAAATTTTTGAAAAATCATTATTTTTTGAAAATTGAAAATTTTCTTCTCTGATTGTACTTGTGCGTGAAAAAGGTCACTCCTTCAAATTCACCATTTATCACTTCTGAGCCACGACTACAAAGACGGTGGAAAGTACGTGGGCGTGTGTAGCAGACATTTCCCATTTTGAATGCAGGAAAGAAGCCACAGGGTATGGGGGCGGCCAGTCGGGACTTAGCTATCACTATTTTATTAGATCAGATACTCCCGCCCAGGGAAAGAACTGGGCGAGCCGCTTGAAAAATCCTCGATAGTTTAAATAAAAAGCGAAGCTTCACACTGCAAGGAAATAAATTCACTTTCTAACTTTTTTTCCCAGGTCTTGTTAAGTATGTACTGGATCAATGTTGCAATAACGAAATTGCGTTCCTTTTCCTTCGCATTACGAGAATAAATTGTGTTATACATATGCAAATTTTCTCATTTCAAAAAATTTCTCAATTCGTAATTTCCGGAAATGAGGTTGGGAGATATGTGCGCAAAAAGTGGAAAAAAGTTGATTCGGTATCGGCGGTACTTATAAAATGAGGCTGCACGGCCGGGTGGGAACCTAACCGAGGGGGGGGGCGGGGGTGGCTTCCTGAGGGTTCCTAGAGGGTTACCCTGTGTCTAGAAATACGATGGCCTTGAATGGCGAAAGTCGGTCCCAGCCACATGGATGGGTGTCCAGTAGGCCCTACCGAAGAAATGCTGAAGGGCAGCTAAAAAAAAATTTATTTTGTTTAAATTTTTGAGATTAGAAGTTCCCTACATATAGATGGTATATTGCACTTAATCATCAAGAGGTGTTGCTGGTGGTAATTATCAATGAAAGCACGGGGATTCCTCGAGTT
Source organism: Asobara japonica (assembly GCA_026005395.1). NCBI lineage: Eukaryota > Metazoa > Arthropoda > Insecta > Hymenoptera > Braconidae > Asobara > Asobara japonica. The sequence continues at coordinate 566,268 of BQMI01000292.1, read as the reverse complement.
GCCAGTCACCTAACGCATTTGACGAAGTTGGCGTGACCATTTCGTGATTTCAATGCTCGATGCGGACAACACAATCATTCATCTGGGTGTTACAAGGAGACAGCTCACATTATTCAGGGGATTGGAGCCCAGTTCGTGGTGTGTGTAAATGTTTGAGGAGCTTTGAGAATTATTCAATGGGGACTGTCTGCCAATTATCTCTCACAATTCTGGCTTTATCATGCATGAGAAAATTTTGAATTGACTGACCAGTCGTCTACTTATGTAACATGCAATATGCAATTGGAGATTTAACCGGAAATTACCGAACACAAATGGCACCTGATGAAGGACAAATTTTCATCCAAAAGTTTTTGAAGTGAAACTTCTATAGGAGGATTCGGGTGTGAATCGAATACGCTTGAGTCCCATGTTACAAGAACCGACACCATTGGGGAGGGGGAAGCGCCTTATATGGAGTGCTTACGTACTTTACTCGCTAGGATGTAGAGACGTTATGCGTGGTACGGGGAGGGGAGCACGAGAGAGAGAGAAGAATAGAGCATTCACGCATATCTAGACCCATTTACAATGTGAGGCATGGGAACGTCGATAATGACGCGTTCGTCATAGTTTAACGCAGGGCGTAAGATGGCGTTATGCGCATTTTCTATCCACGGTAAAACGCCAGCTATTTTCCAGTCTGGTGTGTTAATGTATACGTTATATATGTGCCGAGCGTTATTTTCTATATCATAATTTATGTCCGGAATAATTTGGTGTGTGTGTTAATCAAAAGTTTTCGTTTCTTACTTCAGTTATCACAAACCGATAATTTCATTGGTAGAAAATGGTGAGATGGAAACAGAATAAAAAATCTTCTGTATATTGATATAATTGGATTGTTTTAAATCATAACCTCCGATGTACACTGATACTAGAGCCACTGATTCTATCCTCAGCAATGGGAAAAAATATTTCCAGAATATCATAACATCTCTATAAATTCGGCTCTTACGAAGTTTCACTTCTGTTCGCGACTTGACTCACCCAAGTCGTAATCTGGACTGTTGTCCAGGTCTCAAATTAAATAAGCTTAAATAGCGGTTAAATAAGACTCATTGACCAACCTTCATTTTGATGCACCCTGCAGCTTGCATTGAGACTTGATCTTTGGCGGTATATATTCAAATACTGAGCCGTCTGAATTTCCACGGGAATATTCTCGAGAAAATTGTGTTAATATACACCATTAAAGTTGATACCGTGGAAAAGGGCGCCATCTCAGATGGTTTTCCACCTTTTCAACTCAAGCACTTTTTCCTGTAGTGACGCAATATTACACGGCTTATAGCCCCGTGGAATCATACACTCGTGAGTGTACCACTTTTCCAGGATAAAAGAAAGGGGGTGGGGGCGGGGGGGGGGGGAGTTAAAGAAAAATACACACAGAAAATAGTAAATGCCTATTTCAGTGAAATAGCCGGTTTGTGGGGGGGGGGGGGGGGGGGTGCTGGGGGTGACGACGCTTATGCGAAATAACAGGACGGAAAAAACTGCGACAGTGCATGGTGCAGAATAGTGTTAGCGCTATTACTTTTCGGTGGAATTTGAGAATGAAAAAGCTCGGGTGGACTTTGATTGAGGTGTAAATGGATTTTGGAGGTTTATGGGATACTTTAGATGGATTGTGGAATCAAATAGTTCGGGACATTGGGTCCAGTGCGGGATGCTGGGGACCAAAAGGGGGGGAGAAGAGTCGGGGAAAAATTGGGGCGGGGCGGGGGGGAGTGCAGGTCGGGGATGAAGCAAGTAGTTAAGGTCAATAAATGCATCTGGCGGGGATTACATAGAAAATTGTAATGGAAAATGCGACTTTTTTACGTGAAGTAAAAAAATTGTAGTTCAGATTTGCAATTTTGATTAAAAATTTTTTTATTCTCACAAATGTTGGAATCTTTGGACTTTCTGTATTTGGAAAAATTTCCGTAATTTTTGAAAACCAAAAAAATTAATTTTGCCAAATTTCCTATAATCCCCAAATTCTAATAGTTTCCTTTTAACCGCTTAAAGTTGTTTCCATTTTTTTCATTTCTAAAATTCGTGCAATTTTGGAAATTTCAAAAAATTGTCATCATTTCAAATTTTGAAATTTCGTATTATTTCAAATTTCGCGAAAACTTTCATTGCGCCAAAAAAACGTGATGAAGCCACTAAATTTCTTAACTTATCGCTCATACCCAAAAAAAAAGGTGGGGAAAAAAAGCAAGTTAACCAATAACCAAGGAATGAGGAGATGGGAAAGAGGGCGGGGGGGGGGGGGAGGGGGTCCAATAAGATGAAAGATACGATATAATCTCGGGTGGGAAGTTGCCTCACCTGCACTGTGGCCCTGGCGATTCCTGTCTGGTCTCTCGACTTCCTCATGGTTCAAAACTGGCTTCTCCGTCCTTTTTGGAGAAGGGCTGTGGGCCACCGACCATACAGTAGTGTATTGCCGTCTGGGTGGTATGGGTGTGCTGTGCTGCTTACCTGCAAATTAAGATTAGGACACCTCATCTACCAGCTTCTCCACCAACTGCATTCACATCATTTTTTGGGGGGCGGGGGGTGGGTGGAGCGGGGGGGGGCGGGGTTTCAGGGTCAAGAAATATGGCCAATACCATGCACCATTGCTATTCCACAGCATACACTGTCGTTGTTCTCCATGAAATTGAAAAAAATTCTAAACTTTTTGAAAATTAAAAAATCGACCTATTTCACAAATTTCAAAATTAAAAAAATTGAAAAATTTTGAAATTCGGAAAATTTGGAAATTTTTTTTTTCGTCGATTTAAATTATTGAATGTTGAAGAAATTGAGTTGAAAATCCTCAACAATTTTGCGATATATAGAAATTTTTGGAAATTGACTTAAAATTGAGGAATTCCAAAAAAAATTTAACGTTATAGAAAATAAAAAAAATTATTGAGGGCACAAAAAATTTCTGCAAATATATCAAAAACCTCGGCAAAAAAATGTCCTGCCTAATTGACCACCAAGACCAAATTACAATAACCAACGAAATTGGAAGGTTGAAATAAAAAATATTTTTCTAAAATTCTAATAAAAATTCAAAGCTGTTAAAATATTTTTTTTATGACTTCCCTAATCGACAAATGTCTCCAACAATTAAGGCAGCACTTGTAAGCCCAAAAATCCAGCAACAGTATAACCCAACATCCTCCAAAATAAACCGCAATAGCCCATAACAACCTCAAAAAGATAAACAACAAGTACGCCAACGTGTTTCGTGTAAATAAAGCCATAATGTGAAACGAATAACACTTGTTTATAGACTGTGTCATGCATCAGCTTAACAAAAAAAAAAAAAAATAACACGTAAACAATGAGAGGGTGAATGTGATCTGTGAAGAAAGCCCCTGGCTCACAAACAAGTTAAGATCATGCCATTTTTCTTTCGCCTCTCACAATTTTTTATTGCTTATTTTTTTACCTACAGGGTAAAGATACTTCACATAAAACACGATATAAAATTTTGAATGCATATGACTCGCATTAAAGAGTCAGTGCCCAGACCATTTTTTCCCCATTTTTTAAAATTTAAAAATCTCAATTCCACCTTCGTTTGTTCAAAAATTCAAAATTTAGTTTATAAAGCTAGAAAGCATATTTTGTATAACTACAAAACGTTGGAGAAAAATTTCTGAAGAGATTAAGCCCTGCTACCGCCACTGAGAGTGCAACGCTCTCATTGAACCACTGCGCACGCCTTCTGCGCGCGGGCGTGGGGGAAGCGTAATGAGGGGCTACAGGACGCGAGGGGAAATGCGGCAAATTAGAGGGACACCACTGTATTCCTCGTCTCCCTGTGACTATATATAGGTGTACCACATATATAGGTAATATAGAGGCAGGTTTTGATGTCACGTATCGCCTACTTTAAATTAAATTTCTCTTTTTTCGTTCTTTCCGTATTCTGCCCATATCAGAGACGTAAAATATAACGTAAAATTTTGAATGCATGCGATACGCATTACGGTGTTAAGGGTTGCTGCGGGGGAAGGGGAGGGGGTGGGGGTGGGGGAAGTTAAAAATGGAAAATAAACGGAGTATCGGGCTGACACGATAGCGGCTTGGGTTGATAAGGGAGCGGGTGGGTGGGTGGGGGGGGGGGAGTCTCAGGAGGACGCGCGGCCTGTTTACACGGTAGATTGAAAGTTTCAAAGGCGATAATTTTGTATTCACAGCCAGCGGGATAGTTCGGCTTCATGTTCGACGTGGGGCCTATCTCACGATGTACTCATTTTTCACCTCCCCCCCGGGCCCCACGCAATAGTATGACGCTATGTAAATATGCAGTCTCGCCATTGATTGTCGGATGGACATGGATTATGCAATAATGAAAATAGCGTTCAAATAATTGATATTTTTTTTGTTATTGTCCCTCGGAAGCTCCATCAGGTTAATTAAAACCAGTATTGATATAATTAATGAATTCTTGTTGGAAGATCGGATCTTCCCTGCAACTCTGTCATCACAAACAAGCGTCTTTCGAACTTCAAGAGCCACATAACCACGCGCCCGTTACCTTACCCCCCCCCCCCCCCTCCTCCTTTCCTCCCCGCCCCCCCCGCCGCCCACCAACTAAAAGTGGTGGGGACGTATAAAAAGTTTTCGAATAAAAGTTTAAATACGGCCGCAAACTTTGTACCGCCATCGGGCCACATAGCACGCGCATAACCCTGGAAGAAGCGTCTCACAGTTGTGTGGGTGTCTGCATGGGGATATAAACAGCAGCACAGAGTAGAAACAGTTTCAGCGTTGGGTTCCCTGTGCGCCACTCTAAACAATATGGCCGACGGGAGACCTGTCTCTATGCTAAGAATATGTGAATATATTACGCCCCCTACCTACCCCTTTTTCACCTACCAACATGACTCCATGTACTAGCCTGGCACAATCACACTTGCCTCGTATTTCACCCCCCCCCCTCCCCTCCCGCCCTTTGTACCTACTTTACTCTTTATTTCCGGCTCTTTTGCGAGCTGCAACTTTCGTTATTTATTCTGCTGTTAATGGCGTGTTTTGAAAAATTAAGGATACATGTGCACGGTAGAGGTGGGGGGGGGGGGGGGGGGGGGGGGGGGGGGGGGGGGGGGGGGGGGGGGGGGGGGGGGGGGGGGGGGGGGAGGGGGTGGAAAAATGAGAAAGAGTAGGTCGAATGTGACGCAAAAAAAATTTTTCACATAAGTAATTATTATCTGTAATATTGTTCCCCAAGATTTGTAAAGCTTAAGTAGGTGCGGACAATGCGGTAGAGTGCGCGCGCCGCTGCACTCATACCACCCACCCACCCCACTCATACCACTTACCCACCCACCCCACCCCTCCCACCCACCCCACCCCTCCCACCCATCCCACTCCACCCACTCATCCTACCCACCCACTTACCCCACCCACTCATCCTACCCACCCACTTACCCCACCCACTCATCACACCCACCCACTGCATTCACCCACCCTCCCCGCACCCATCCACTCACACCAATCCACCCACCCCCACCCCACTTACTGCACCCAACCACCCACCACACCCACCCATTCTGCTCATCCCATCCGCCCACCCATCCTGCCCATACGACCCACCCACCTATGCCACTCATCCTACCCATCCCACTCATCCTACCCACCACCCACTCACACCCACCCACCGATCCGCACCCACACGAGGGAATTTCAACATGTAGAAGCTAATGCCTAATGTTCATTCCCAATTGTCAAGTTATTATTAGTGGTGGTGACAATTAAGGATCAAGTGACGGTAGTTGCTACGAGTACGCACGGGAAATCCTTTCTGATTAGTCTTCTAACTCGGTGAAAGAGACTATATTATCCAGGACACCGCTTGCATGTATTGCACATTATGCTTTTTGTCGTCTGTGTTCGTGGGACGAGTATACACGAGTGAATTCCAACTTGGGGTGGGCGGTGGAGGCGGGACGGGGGGAAGGAGGAGGAGGTGGAGGAGGAGGGTGTGGAGTGAGGGGCTGTTACTAGATGATGTCGACTATCATTTTGCCGATAATTAATTAAGGCAGGGGAAGGATCGATGTGCTATCCACTGAGAGGTGTACCCTACTCATTATGAAACGCTGTAGTCCCGTTGGTATAATTCTGCCATCCGGGGCCTTCAAACTGGCATATGCCAATGGTACACCTATGCGTCGATTCGATGCATTTCATTGAGGACAATGTCGACATCTATAATTCTATTAAATCTGATGGCCAATTGGGAACTCATGACTTGGAATAATTGTCATTGCGAGCATGAAATTGTGTTATTTTCAGGAAAATGTCTCCTATTTCTGTATTTATTTTGACAAATCTAAAACTAAAATAAATGGGCTGTGGGTTTGACCCTCCGCGGGCCAAAATTTCCCGATGTTTGCGTGTGTGTGTGTACTTTCTTTCCAATCTCTCATTTTTCTCAGCATAGAGCTCTCCAAATGATTCCAATTGTTTACAACGCTCTAACGCCGAAACGGTTAAAGATACGAAAAAAGTCAGAAAACACAAAATATGTATTTTTTTGTAAGGAACAACGTTTATTCGACACATTTTTGCGTATCTATAATATTTCGTGAGATACAGAATCATAAACAATTGGAATTGTCAATAGCACTAGAAACCAGCAGACATATATGGACCAAAAACTAATCAGCTCTAAGTTACGGCAAGACGCTTCGATTGCGTCATACATACGTACATCGGCGCACACACCACGCACACACCCACCCACCCACCTACACCCACCCACCCACCCACCCACCCCCACCCATACCCACCCACCCACACCCACACCCACACCCACACCCACACCCACACCCACACCCACACACACACACCCACACACATACTCACACACATACATACTCACACACACCCACACCCATCCACACACACACACACACACATTTTGTTTTAACTAGTCTAGAACGGTAAGAAATCTCATGAAACGTGGAAATCTGACGGAAATTGGATTTCAGAAAAAAATTTTTGACTCTGAAAATTCGTCAAAGGAATTCTCTTTTCTTTGGGGCGTTAGGTTCACTCAAAATCCCCTAAACTTTTTTCTCCATGGACCTTCGGACTACATTACGGCTACAAATGACATATCACTCACCCAGTTTTATCATTTAACTCCCCCCGATATTCATCGGTCCAGGCATAAATCTCCTATTTGCCCATTCCACAATGGCCCCCAAAACCCGAGGGATGCTTTTTCCCCCTATCGCAATCCCCCCGTTTTTTACTGCCTATCTGCGTATTCAGTTCGCGTCTTAACCGTCCACTTTTTTTTTTTACCCTGGACGTTTACGGAAGTTGAATGAGAAGAGGTGCAGCATCCGAGACTGGCCAGATCTTAAATTGGACTTTCTCCCGCGATTCGTTCGCAAGATAACAATAATGGAGCACCGCAAAAGCTCCAGTCCCCTAGTCCTCCCCTACATTCACCGTTTTCCGTTTTTCTCGGGGGAACAAAAAAAATTAAGTCGCACGATCTTAATTAAATTTTTTTTGGAGTAATTACATTAAGGGGGTGTAATAGGTCAATTTGAGAGCTTTGAGGAAGTCAATTTAGGGCATAAATTAATTGAGTCAAGGAACACTCCGAGGTCCAAAAAAAACTTTTTAGGGAGATTTTTTTAAGACATTTAAGCCGGAGCTTATGACAATTTTGAAATTTTTGAAAATTTTGATTTTTTGGTAAAATTTCTGAATATTTTGATTTTTGAAAAAAAATTTGGAACATTTTTGATGTTTTTAATTTTTTGAGGTATTTGAAAATTTGAATTTTTTTGGGGGTTTTGGGATATTTTTCATTTTTTTAATTTTTGTATTTTTTGTCGGGAATCTTTGAAATATTCTGAGGTAGCTCAAATACGTAAAGTTCAGTTGAGATACTTTTTCTGTAACAAAAAAATTTTGCCATTTTTGGCACACAATTTTTGATTTAATTTTGTTTGTATAATGCAGTTTTTTGCGTTTGCAACTTTCATCTAAATTACTTAATAATTGAAGTTCGAATGTTGTTAATTGACGGGTGAAATTGACCGTAAAAAGTAGGGGCGTTAAATTCTGTTATTAAAAATAATAAAACTCAGAACTTGACGACGTGATTCACGGGAGTGATGGTGATGAGCTTAAGATACCTCCTCCCAACTCTCCCCCTTCTCCCTAAACTCGTAACCCTTCCCCCCTCCTTCATAATAATCTTATCAAGAAATGAGATTGTAAATTCCGAAAATTGGATGCCAGAAATCTGAATTTTTTGTAAACCTCAAAATACTCAAAGGTTTCAAAAATTGCGGAACCCCCCAAAAAATTAAAAAATTAAAAATAAAGAATTGCAAAGATTTCAGTAATTTGGCAGAAATAAAAATTTTCATCAATTCAGAATTTAAAAAAAAATTGAAAAATTGAAAAAAAAATGTCCCAAAAAATTATGAATATCAAAAATTTCCAAAATTTCAAAAGGTTGATACACATATATACACACACACACACACACACACACACCTATCCACCTACCCACCCAACCACCCACCTAGCCACCCACCCACCCAACCAACTACCCACCCACCCACCCAACCACCCACCCAACCAACTACCCACCCAACCACCCACCCACTCACCCACCCACTCACCCACCCACCCACCTAACCACCCACCCAAGCACTCACCCACCCAAACACCCACCCAACCACCCACCCACCCACCCACCCAACCACCCACCCAACCACCCACCCAACCACCCACCCAACCACCCACCCAACCACCCAACCAACCACACACACACACACATATATATCTATCATCACATAAAATCAGAGGGCAAGGTGGGGCGGGAACGTAACCCGACGCAGAAAGTTGGCGTGGTTCCATCGTAGAACACGCGTTTCTGGAGGTTTACCCTGCGCTTAGAAATACGTTGGCGATAAATACTGAATGGCGAAAGTCGGCCCCGGCCTCATGGATGGGTGTCCAGCCGGCCCTACCCAAAAAACACTGAAGAGCAGCTACCACGGGTACAAGAGACAGGGACGGAGAAAACACCAATGGAGAAAACTGGCAATGTTACCACCCAACTAATCACCTCAAAATGCCCCAGAAACACACTACAATACCTACAACAAAAATTGACACGTCATCCTCAACGTAATATTCCTCTAAAGCACCTCAACTCAATTTTTGATATCTTTGCGTGGCCCCCGTGGAATTCCATATTCCTCACTCATCCCACGTACTTCTATCGTCTCTCGAAAAAGAATTGTGGGGAAAAATAGAAAGCTACTTGGGGCTTTTTCGCACGTCAATAGGAGACAGCGACTGCGGGGCACGGGGCGGGGGGGGGGGGGGGGGGGGGAGGGGGAAATCCGTCCGGAATATATGCCAGAATTGAGTTATCCGGAAAAGCTAGAACGGACCACTTTATATCCCTCGTACTTATTCTCCGCTTGCTCGAAAAACGTGAAATTCATTTCTCACTGTCGAGTGAATAGAAAAGGGATTTATGCAACTGTTTGATGTTTCAGGATAGTTTTTTTGAGAATATTCACAATTTTTTTTTTTGGGTTCCGATATAAGTGCGACTTCTCAGAAATCATTTTAATCCGATTAATGAGATTGGAATTTAATAATTTGATTCCCAATATTTCCCTCAATTATCTTGTTAAGAGGATTCTGAATTATTTTTGATACAGAATTTGAACCACAAATCTGATGTAATGGAGAATTAACATTCAGCCAAGAAGCGCGGAATAAACCCATTAAGAGATTCATTACAGGCTATCAAGTACTGTCACATGAAATTCATGTAGTGGTTTCTCAATACTGAGCAGGCCAAAATTTTAACAGAAGTCGCACTTGAGTACTTCAACATAATTAAAATTCTATTCATGTAATCCGCCAATGAGCTTTGATTTCCGCATCTGAATAATGCGCATTTCAATTTCAATTGACCCTATTGTCCGCAAATACATCCATCAAAGTAAATTCATTGAGGGATGAATGACGAAAATCTGCCCCCCCCCCCCGATTCGATCAATTTAGGTTTCTGAAGTGAAGTTTGGAAGTCAATCATTTCCCCTGATTTCATGCAAGTATTCCAAATCTGAAGTGATGAGGGAGAAAATTTGAATTATTTCTTGGTTGTCCTATCGGGAATCAAAAATGAACACATACACACACTCACCTCCCACCCACCCCTCCTCTCAACTCCACCCACTCACCCACCCACACACCCATCCTCCCCCTTTCCCACCCATCCTCCCCCTTTCCCACTCAACTTCCCCCTTTCCCACCCATCCTCCCCCTTTCCCACCCACCCGCCTCTCTCCCACCCATCCGCCCTTCTCTCACCCACCCATCCGCTCTCCCCGACTCCCACCCACGCCCCCCCTCTCTCCCACACACCCACGCTCCCTCTCTCCCACCCACCCACCCTCTCTCTCTTCCAGACACCCACCCACCCTCCCTTTCTCTCAGACACCCACCCACCCTCCCTTTCTCTCAGACACCCACCCACCCTTTCTCCCTCTCTCCCACCCACCCACCTTCCCTCCCTCCCACCCACCCACCTTCCCTCCCTCCCACCCACCCGCCTTCCCTACCTCCCACCCACCCACCTTCCCTCTCTCCCACCCACCCACATTTCCTCTCTCCTACCCATCCACCTTCCCTCTCCCACCCACCCACCTTCCCGCTCTCCCACCTACCCACATTTCCTCTCTCCTACCCACCCACCTTCCCTCTCATACCAACCCACCTTCCCTCTCTCCCACCCACCCACCTTCCCTCTCAACCAGCCACCCATTCTCCTTCTCCCCCCCCCCCCCCCCCCCACCCGCTTTTCCGCCCTCCCTCCCTCCCTTCCACAAACACACACACACACATATCGACTCAAAGTTTATCGTCGCTCATTTTAGTAGCTTTAAAAGCTCATTTCTGAGTTGATTACGATGACTTCCCTGAATCAGATATGTAAAAATCAATATCTCTTTACTTAACACAACCAAATACTCCGTATTCCTAATTGAGCCTACGTATAATAAAACCCACATTAAAGCTCTGGTATTGCACCTCGAGTACTTATTACGAATGAATAAAATTCCATTGAGGCGTATGCTTCACAGTCCAAGACTGGTTGGCCATAACTGGAGACCCCTAAAGCCACAAGGCTTGAGGACAACGCGCTAGTGGTGAGGTTAGAAATTGTGAGGTGTGACGCTGTGTAATACCCGTCGTGGCTAGTCTTGTATAGGCGTTAATAATGCAACGTATTAAGATTGGTTTCACTACACCTATATGCAGTAGTTGCGGGTATGGTTAGATGGGTTGCAGATGGGCTGCATGGACCACGAGGATAAAAGGAGGATGACGGGGTAGAGTGGAGTTGATAGGGTAAAAGTGGTGAGGCAAAACCGCGGGGACTTGACCTGGGATACCGGAGTTATTTTCCTGGTCTTGATAATGGAATTGTTTACAACGCAAAGGCAACTACTACTACCTATGCGGCGCGAGAGAAATTTGATAAAAATCATACAGCTGGTTGGTGAAGATAATTTCACCCTGCATATCTCATATTTCATGTCAGAACGATTTAATTATTAAAAAAAAAAAATCAAAATACCCAAAATTGGAGTATTTAAAAAAGAGGAAATTTTTAAAATGTTAACGGAATAGAAGAAAATTGTAAAAAATGTTGAAAAAAAAATTCGAAAAAAAGTCAAAATTTTTTTTTTTACTCAATTTTTGATAAATTTTTTAATAAAAATGGGAGACATCCAATGAACTTGATTGAAGACACATGGAGGGCTTAACATAAGACACTCAAAAATCTATATACACTGGATTTTACAATCGAATTGTTTGGAATAAAGATGGAGATGCTTGAGGTGGAGGACTAGACACTGGATTTCCGAATGGTCCATTCATATTTTTCGTGTTAAAACTCGGGAGACTGCGGACCTGATTAGGACTTACCCTCTTTGTTAGCTCCACTCCTGATCTCGGTGGCTGTTGGCGGCGCCGAAGGCTGAGCCATTTCTGGAAATTAAAGAAAATTGGTTAGGTAAGCAACTTCAAGGATATCATACCCATTGCACACACAGACACAGGCACACACACACATACAGGTTAGACGGGGCTTTGGCGTAGTCGGTAGAGTGTCTGCCTACTATTCTAAAGGTCCCGCGTTCGATTCCCGCTCACTGCAAAATATTTTTTCTGAAAAATATTTTCTCACGGACTCCGACCGATGGCAGGAACATTCCGTGTGTGCTATCAGCGGTATCCATGAAGTGAGACCGTGAGCCGGGACCGAACGCGACCCGTCGCGCGGGGGGGGAGGGAGGGTTCCATCGTAGACGCCCGCCATCGTATCACAGGGGTTTCTGGAGGTTTACCCTGTGATTAGAAATACGATGAGCTGAAATGGCGAAGTCGGCCCCAGCCGCAATGGGTGGGTACTCTGATCCGTAGTATTGCCCATGTAGTAATGCTTACCAGCGGGGACGTGGGTGAATACGAATAGAGAAAGAGTGGAAAAAAAAAAAAAAAAAAAAAAAAAAAAAAAAAAAAAACACACATACAGGTGGGCGCACCCGATTTTTCCTTCAACATCGTGGCACCCACCCACCCACCCACCCACACAGTCCACCCACCCACCCACCCACCCATTGACCTAGCCACCCACTCACGTAACCTCCCACCAACTCACCCACTCACTCACCCATCGACCCACCCACCTACTCATCCACCCATACACCCACATACCCACCCACCCACACACATACACACATATGAACATTCTTTCCAATTTACATCTTGAAGTCGGGCTCAAAATCTGTCCGGACCCCCCTCCCCCCCCCCCCCCCCCCCCCACCCGACCGCCATATGAACACGTGCTTTTTTTCGCGGAAAACTTCAGGAGTTTTTAAACGCCATGCAGATGAATGGAAATTTGGCCTTAGGTGATTACAATATCCTCTCAACATTCAGATATTAATTACTGATAGATGAATTTGCATTAATTTATTCAGGATAATCATACAGAGTTACGAGTTTGATCAGGAAATGTTGTCAGTACACAAGACACGTTGAACCATGAATACGCGACACGTCGTAAGATGCAATCTGGCATCATCCGTACACCCCCCCCCCCCCACCCTCTCATGCGCCCCACCCACCACCCGACCCATCCATGGTACCCGTTATCCCGCATCGCACTATGCAAATAGTATAGTTGTCGTCTGTCGTATGAAACTGACGTAATATTGTCGCCTCCAGCGGAATCACGGAATGAAGCAATCTAGAATGGACCGCGACCTGGATGTTCGAGGGAAATATGACTATTGTGACCCATCCATCGACAGGTCATGAGAAAGTTGCATTAATCTCATTTTTCTAACATTTCGGACATCATGGAAATTTATTGAATTTTTTTTTTGAAAATTTTTGAACTACTTTAACATTTTTGAAAAAAAATTTGGTTAAATATTCAAAATTTTTTCGCATTTTCAAATTTTCAAAGTTTGCCGTCAAAAATATATGATTTCACATCTTGGAAATATGCAGGAAAGAGTGGTAATAAATGATAACTTCCTTATTGTTCCGGTACGATTGTTATTTCCAGATTGGATCCCTCGAATATTTGTTCAATCTCCATTTTCCCTTATAGATACCGGCCCCATTAACCCCATAAATTCCAAGTATTGCACTTACCATAGAGTCGAATGGAGCCCTCCGTCTCTCCCAATGAATTTTTACTAACACATTTGTAAGTTCCAAAGTCACTATGCTGTAGATTTCTTATGGTGAGTACCATTTCAGTTCTGTAGCTATTCTCCGTCATCGTATTCCCGTACTTCTCGTTTGTAGCTAGCACTATTGAATTGTTAAAGCTCCAGTAGCTTATCGCTCGTGGATGTGCTTCGATTTTGCACTCTAGACTAACATTTTTGCCAGCTGGTGCACCCATCAGCTGATTCCGCAGGAATATCGTAGGCGAAACTGAAAAGAATCCGAGTTATTAGTTGAAAAAGTTGTGCGCGGCTGTGGATATAGAGGTACGTATATATAGCTCAATGTCGGTGTATGCATGTGCGGGTGTGGGTGGGTGGGTGTTAGCGGGTGGGTGAGTGTCAGTGGAGGGGTGGGTGCCAGTGGAGAAGTGGGTGGGTGGGTGGGTGCCAGTGGGGAAGTGGGTGGGTGGGTGGGTGTCGGTGGGTGGGTGGGTGGGTGGGTTGTCAGTGGGTGGGTGGGTGTCAGTGGAGGGGTGGGTGGGTGGGTGTCAGTGGAGGGGTGGGTGGGTGGGTGTCAGTGGAGGGGTGGGTGGGTGGGTGCCAGTGGGGGGTGGGTGGGCTGGTGGGTGCCAGTGGGGGGTGGGTGGGTGGGTGGGTGCCAGTGGGGGATGGGTGGGTGGGTGTCAGTGGACGGGTGGGTGGGTGGGTGTTAGTGAAGGGGTGGGTGGGTATCAGTAAGGGGCCGGTGTTAGATACTGTGTTATATATTTAATTCGTTTGGTGATAATAACTGCTGAATTTTTGCATACCTAGAATTGAAGAAAAAAAAACAAAAATTGTTTCCGTAGTGAAAGCTTCGAATAGTTCAGGATTTCCCCGGGAAATTAGACACGACTCGAATTACTTGACAAAGTTTTGGAGCCTGACGAATGCAACTCATGAATCCCAAGTAATTTCTTGGGTGGATTAGTGGATCCGCGGATATACTCGATATCAGAGTGTGCGGTAATAAGGCGGCTCTTAACAACTGAGGAAGCAACTTTCCCCTATCGCAGTCCGTAATGGCATCCTTGTGAACTTGGTAATTTGCCGAAATTTTTAATTAGCAGTGTCACATTTCATAAAAATTGATTGTCATAAAAGGTCATTCCAATTTATCCACACACACACACACACACACACACACAGACGGGGCTTTGGTGTAGTGGGTAGAGTGTCTGCCTACTATTCTAAAGGTCCCGCGTTCGATTCCCGCTCACTGCAAAATATTTTTTCTGAAAAATATTTTCTCACGGACTCCGACCGATGGCAGGAACATTCCGTGTGTGCTATCGGCGGTATCCATGAAGTGAGACCGTGAGCCGGAACCGAACGCGACCCGTCGCGCGGGGGGGGAGGGAGGGTTCCATCGTAGACGCCCGCCATCGTATCACAGGGGTTTCTGGAGGTTTACCCTGTGATTAGAAATACGATGAGCTGAAATGGCGAAGTCGGCCCCAGCCGCAATGGGTGGGTACTCTGATCCGTAGTATTGCCCATGAAGTAATGCCTACCAGCGGTTACGTGGGTGAATACGAATAGAGACAGAGTGGAAAAAAAAAAAAACACACACACACACACATACTAGCATTCTCTAACTATACCATATGATCCATACCAAATTCCGAGACCTGATATGTCCGTGTGTGTGTGTGTGTCCTACGATCAAGGTGAAAGTCCTTAGTCGGATCAAACCGACAATTAAATTTTCAACTTCTCCATCCAGGGAAGTTATGCGCTTCTAATGATGTTTAATCAGTACCGAAAAATCCAAAATGAATATCCTCTCTATTGACACAATTATTCCAGACATAACTGTTTGCGGAGTCAATAATTGAACTGATAATCAAATAAACTCAAAAATCGATGGAATTATCAAAGGCATCTTTGCAATAGCTACCATTGGCGGCATACGCCTCATTTTCTACTCAGTATGGATCGAGTGGAGCCTCGAATATGCGTTAATTAGGGATGTGGGTACATCGGAATTCAGTGAATTCCAGGGTACTCCCCGTCCACTACATCAAACGTGGCTTTCAATCGCTATGAAAAATTTGGAAATATTCCGAAGTAGTTCAGGTCAGTGGTGCGTCAGACGGAATTTTGGAGCGGCATTGGAGAAGCCGTAATGAGCATTTGAAGAATGGCGCGCCCTCGCGCGCGCTTCTGTGGGTGGAGGATGCAAGCTTTTCTTGGCCAAAAATTGAGGGATCATGATTTTTTGGAGGTTAGGGCTAGAACCACCAAGCGCGGAGCCGAGCTCAGAAGAGCGACACCTGAGCATTCAGCGGTGGCCGCTCCGGCGGGAATGTGCCATACAAAAATATTAAATCTTTCGTCTCAGGTTCGGTGTGTGATAATCATAATCATCCAGGAAATTCAGTGGACGGACATATTGGAATATAATTCTCTCTGGTCCAATGAAATTCAATAATTAGAAAGGCTCGGGAATTCTGCATAAGGACTTGTGCAATCGAATGATTTTATAGAGAAAAATCGTCACACATGAGTCTGTATGTCATTATCCCTGTGATAAAAAAAATTGAGTAACATTCTCTCCACCGAAAAATGAGATGAATAAAATATCCAAGGGGGAATTATAAAACACGAGATTACATTTCAATTAATGAAATTGTATTTTATTTCACTTTAAATATGAAACGCTTCTAATGAGCGCCTTTTGATATGGTTTTGTGGTTTAAGGCATGACTGCATGCGAAAAGAATTTTCTCATTTCTTTTTTTAAGAGAAGACAGAAAAAATCTGGAATTTTTTTTCTCTGAGCATTCCGATTATTTCGGTTGGAATTTTTTTGAGATTTCTTTGGACTGAGCTTCGGCTTTTTATACCAAAAAATTTTAGAGAGGAAGAATTTTTTATTTCACCAAGAAATGGGAATTTTATCAAAATCTGTGGAAATGATTTTTTCTGCTCCCACCCCCACCCCCTCCCCCCACCTCAGAAAATATGAAATTTTTTGATCAATGTTTTTTGACTGTGTGGAGGGTGATCGTCATATCTTGAGCAATTATATCCCATTGGTCTTCTTTCCCATATTATTCTCGTACAACCCCTGCTTGAAAAAAGCTCAACTTATCACTGGATTACGAGCTTTTCGCCAGTGCTTTACGGCACTTGTCGCATTTCCCTATGATACGCAAACAAATAGACCATCCGCGTTTTTGGCCTGAAGTGGTAGATGCTAGAGGAAAATAAGCCTCGTGACGGTGTCACGAGGGCCAACCTGTTTTTCTTATTTGAATAAAATATGTTCAGCGGAGTCCCTCTAAATATTCAGAGGACACTCGAGCTGTCCACATAAACTCATGGGCGCTCTTGCGGAATAAAGGCGGGAATATGGGAATAAGAGAGCAGCAGGTTCGCTTCCAAATGGAATCATAGCAATTTCTGAGACTCAAGTAGTTCAAATTTTTCCATGATATCGATGGAACCTGATTTATTGAGTGGGACCCATGATTGTTAGAAAAAAGATTGAAAATTTTTGGGTGCAACGTTATAGTTTACGATTTGCAAATTCGTAAATTACGATTTGCAACTTCGTAAATTACGATTTGCAAATTCGTAAATTACGATTTGCAAATTCGTAAATTACGATCTGAGGATCGTAAATTACGACTTGAAGATTGTAGATTACGATTTGAAAATCGTGAATTACGATTTGAAGATCGTAAATTACGTCTTGAAGATTGTAAATTACGATTCAAAGATCGTAAATTACGATTTGGAGATTGTAAGTTACGGTTTGAAAATCGTAAATTGTTAGTGAACATCGTAAATTACAATTTGGTAATGGTAAATGACGATTTGAAAATCGTAAATTATGATTTGACAATCGTAAATTATGATTTGATAATGAACAATTACGATTTGAAAATCGTAAATTACGATTTGAAAATCGTAGCTTACGATTTGATAATCGTAAATTACGATTTGGAAATCGTAAATTACGATTTTCAGAGTCTACCGTAAATTTAAATGTAAAATATAATTTGCAAATTCTCGAATAGAATTTTGAAAATTGTAAATTAAAATATGGTAGTAATTTACGAGATAATTTTACTATTTTCGAAATTGATTGATGGTCATACTAATTTTATTAAACCTTTCTATTCGGAGTATATGCGGAAAATGTCTCTATTGAAAATTTATGGGTGAAAGAATGAGGAAATAAGAAAGTGGCTTTTTTTGGGAGTGGGGGGGACATACATATGGGGCTGCAAGGGGCTATAGTGCCGTGACACGAACGAATGAAACGCATAAAAGGGAAAAATGACCGGGCTGAGGCGGCCGGGGACAGGGGCCCCTTCCCATTCTCTCGACTTTTGTATTTCCCAGGGGGGCAGAAAACTCGCGACCACAGCAGTCGAAAACAACGAATGAAAATTAAACAATGTTGTGCATTACAGAATGCCCTAGAGTCGATATTGCAACAATTTATAATCGTGAAATGTCTATAATTCAGTCTACAAACACCATAAAAATTACGGCAGCAACTTTAAAAGGGTAAAAAAAATTGTCATGACATATTTTGCGGATTGTCAATATTTACGTTTTTTTCCATAAAAGTAGATCATTTTAATGACTCCGGAAATGACGCGTGTGTGTGTGTGGGTGTGGGTGGGTGTGGGTGTGTGTGTGTGGGTGTGGGTGGGCGTGGGTGGGTGTGGGTGGGTGTGGGTGGGTGTGGGTGGGTGTGGGTGGGTGTGGGTGGGTGTGGGTGGGTGTGGGTGGGTGTGGGTGGGTGTGGGTGAGTGTGGGTGAGTGTAGGTGGGTGTGGGTGAGTGTGGGTGGGTGGATGGGGGTGGCTGTGGCTGTGCGTGGGTGTAGGTGGGTGGGTGCGGGTGTTTTGGTGTTTGTGTGTGTGTGTGTAAGAAACTAGATAAAAAACTTTTTTCATGCAACTTATGAAAATTGATAGCCAATTTTCCGATGATCAATACCTGAAATACCATATTAAGGTTACGCAGTTTGAAAAACAAATAAGTAAAAAAATTCAATGGCATTATTACTAGACTTACACTCAACATCGACGATTATTCGTTTGCTGACAGTTGGAGGAACTCCATTGAATGCAATGCAAAGATAGGCACCCATCTCCAACCGCGTTATTTTCGTCATATTCAGCTGCTCACCTGGGTGTTTCTCCACTGCAAATTTTAAAAGGATTTATTAGCCGGTGAGTGCATAGTGATGGGTGGAATGCCAAAAAAGATCGTAAAACCAGTTGAATTTTCGTGTTTTTCTAGAGAGATTTTTTCTATAGAGTTTAATGTGCTATTTCATTCTATGTGACAATTTTGGGATGAGTGATTCTCGGAGCTTTGGGGATATGAATTTTTTTTTCAATTTTTAGATGCATACCCACACCCACCCACCCACCTACCCACCTACCCACCCACCCACACCCACCCACCCACCCACCCACCCACACCCATCCACCCACCCACCCACCCACAACCACCTACCTACATCTGCCCATCGACACCCACTCATCGACGCACACACACACACACACACACATACACCCGATGGGTTGAATTCAAATAAAAATCTTTAAAAAATGTTCGAAAGCTTGCAAGAGTAGCCTCAATTGAATTATCAGTGATTGGTCTGACATAAATGGTGGCGTTGACGTTCATAAGACAAACTCGATGTTGGAAAGTGCGCTTATGAGCACCCGAAGCCTCCAAAAGTTTTCAATTACAATGGCTCAGTGGGGTAGGGCTGTAGGGCTACTCCAAACGGGACTTGACTGCTCTCGACTCTATATTTTCCCTCCTTCATTCGACGGCGTGAATCGCTTTATACAGTCGCCGGTCCCCGTTGGCCAGGGAAGTTGCGCCGTAAATTGCCGCTTTAAGTTGATGAAACGAGGCACGAGTGCGATTTATTCGCTGAAAACTTTGGCTCTTAATGGTCGCCTGGCTAGAAAGGGACCATCGCCGGAACAGCCACAAGCATGCCCGGTAACTTGGACAAAATCCCGCCAAAGAGATATTTCTATGAAAACTGTGTTTTGTTCAGCACCGGCTAGAGTCGTAAATACAACCGCCAGGATTAGTGAATTATTTTAATTGGGGTCCTAGAGTTATTGGATGTTTCTTGCTGTAGGGTTTTTGTCATACTTATCTACGACTAAGCAATCATTTTTTTGTTCTTTTATAGTTGGCATCATTTTTAGAAACAAGCCATTATCAACGCTAGTGACGTAATTCAGTGTGACCCATTTGTCACGGGAACTTTTTCATTCCTGAATCATTATTCTACACACACACACACACTGAAACACTCATGCTTGCAGGCATAACTCACCCACATACCCATCCGTCGACCACACGGCATCCACTTACACACCACCCTCCCACCCACTCACCACCCACAACCTCACCTACCCACCCGTTCACATATCTACCCACCACGGAATTCCGGCCCGCCCACCGCTCACAACCGCTTACACCCACCCGCCTGCCACCCACCCGCCTACACCCACCCGCCTGCCACCCACCCACCTACTACTCACCCGCCCGCCTACACTTGCTCACCACCTACCCGCCCATCACTCACCCGCCTGCCACCCACCCGCCTACTACTCACTCGCCCACCACTCACCCGCCCGCCGCCCATACCCGCCTACACTTGCTCACCACCTACGCACACACCACCCACCCGCCTGCAACCCCCCCCCCCCCCCGCCTACCACTGACCTGCCCACCTGCCTACCACTCACCCGCCCACCACCCACGCGCCCACCACCCACCCGCCCACCACCCACCCGCCCACCACCCACCCGCCCACCACCCACCCGCCCACCACTCACCCGCCCACCACTGACCTGCTTATAACTCACCCGCCCACCACTCATTCGCCTAACGCCCACCGCCCACCACTCACCCGCCCACCACCCATCCACCCACACAGGAACAGCTCGGAAGGAAACGGAACAGAAGAGAACGAATCATAGTTCATTCGTAGAGTCTCCCAGCCATATTCCGTGAATTTTCCCGGCGAAGAGCTCTCAAAAGGCTCGGAACCCTCATCGATATTTACGATATACTTCGGTATAGCCGAAAAGTGGATCCACACATATAGGACCCTGTAAATCCTCCACTCAGGTATCGCTACCCACGTTAAACTTTTAACGAGCGAACCAAGTTCGATGCTCATGCCTCACGTAGCTGATGCGTCAGTACCATACCCTCGTCCTATAGATCGAGAGTTACCCCAAGCTTGTTAGGGGTTGTGATACATGAGCTGGGAATTTACACTGGGACAAGGTATCAAAGCCCCCTAACTATGTCATAAGTGGGGGGGGGGGGGGTAACTTGAAAATCGACAGTTGAAGATGGGAGGTGAGATCAGGTGGAGTTGTTGGAGATAAGGGTCTGATTGTCAAGTCTTAACCAGAATTTTCCGTTTCTTCATCAGCGACAGTCTTGGTCGAATCCAACCATGATGTCTCCAATTTTTCAAATTTTTGCTGTCGAAAAAAATCGGTGAAATTTTGCATGAAGCGCCGGAAATATCCGGAGCGCGAAAATTTGAATACATTCAAAAATGGGAAAATTTTGATTTCAAACGGTATTTTTTTTCATGGACCGTAATTGCCGAATGACCCGGAACTTTGAACTTTCGCGCATTATTTCAGAAACTTCAGTAGCTCTTGACGAAATGTCGGGACTTGCACAAATGCAGTGCTCACTAATTAGCGGGTAGACGTAAATATCGATACTACATAGAGCTTTCCCCCACCCCGCCCCCCCCCCCCCACCACCAGATGGAAATGTTCTGGGGGTTTTAATTCTTCTCAATCGAGGAAAAAATATGAGGTAATTGCACGGTGAAAGTAATCGATAACAGAGCTCAGACTTTTTGTCGTGCTCCTTCTTTCCTCTTTGATTTTAATAATAAATATTTTTAATTGGCAAGTGACTATGCCCGCCGCGCATTTCGCGCTCAAGTCATACTGGTAGGTTTTTTTTTAAATTTTGCATTCTTTTGGAGTTGTGCAAGTTGAAAATAATCGGCTAATTAGCGTAAAAGGAACGATTGGAGTGATTCCCGAATTAGTTGCGAGACGAGTGGAAAAGGACTGTTACACTCATCGAGCTTAACCAAAAGAGAACACCAATTAGTGGTGGAGTGTGAAATACCGCTAATGGGGATAATTCAATCATGCTTATCGAATAGATTTTCCAATCACAATTAGTTACCTGGTGGATTGTTTGGCGTGTCGCGAGTGATTCATCGGGGAGTCATTTTATGTATTAGTCTAGTGGGTTAGGGGTGGGGAAAGTGGCGCACTTTCAAATGTTGAATTGCAAAATTTCAAAATTTTTAAATTTCAAAATTTCAAAATTTCAGAATTTCAGAATTTCAAAATTTCAAAATTTCAAAATTTCAAAATTTCAAAATTTCAAAATTTCAAAATTTCAAGATTTCAAAATTTTAAGATTTCAAAATTTCAAAATTTCAAAATTTCAGAATTTCAAAGTTTCAAAATTTTAAAACTTCAAAAGTTGAAAATTTCAAAATTTTCGAAATTTCAAAAATTGCAAAAAAAAAAGGACGAATTGTGAAAATCTCAATATTAGCTATAGTATGTCTCGCCTTCTCCCTTTTATCTCACGTAGATAATCCTCCCTTATTTTTGTATGTAGTTTTCTCTCGCCCAGTGGACCCCTGCCATTCACTCTTTATCTCCTGGTCTCTCCCCACCACCGAGCTAGTCCCGGCTGCAGGTGAATGCCAGCTTTGACGCGTCGTTGGACTCAAAGACACCCCTATCTTATCTCTCACCACTCGCCCGCACCTCGTTTACCCCCCATTCCAGTGACTTTGGCTGCCTTTTCACCGTCCCTCCGCCCTGGATTAGACGTGCAGGGGGAGGGAAAGAGGGTGTGGGGGGGGGGGGGGTTCAGCTAAGAGTGCTTCTCTCGCGAAAATTAGAAACGTCCAATTAAAAGCGACTTGCAAGAGCCCACCCTGAATCCTTTGAAAATACTCCGTGGTGTTTTCAACCCAACACAGTGCATTCTTCACGAATAAGAAATTAACAGTGTTTCATTTCAAACATGTTTAAACGTTTGACTACAAGGAATGTCAATATTTATCAAAATTATTTGGAAAAACATCACTTAAAAAGGACTTTATTTTTGAGGGTGAAAAAGAGTCCAAGTTCCAAGTTGAAAGTTCCTCTTCAACCTTTCTGCTCTTCTGAAATTATTGAAGTTGAATAGTTCCAGCACTGCTTAGCCCAACGGGCTAGTGCTCTCAGTTCCGCGAACGATTCCAAGTCAACGCACAGTTCCAAGAACTGTTCCAAGTGAGGGGTCCGTTCTCGGAACTGTTCCGAGTGAGGGGTCCATTGTTGGAACTGTTCCAAGTGAGGGGTTCATTCTCGGAACTGTTCCAAGTGCGGGGTCCGTTCTCGGAAATGTTCCAAGTGAGGAGTTCATTCTAGGAATGAGGGGTCCTTTCTCGGAACTGTTGCAAGTGAGGGGTACATTCTCGGAACTGTTCCAAGTGAGGACTCCATTCTCGGAACTGTTCCAAGCGAGGGGTCCATTGTCGGAACTGTTTCAAGTTAGGGGTTCATTCTCGGAACTGTTTCACGTGAGAGGTATATTCTCGGAACTGTTCCAAGTGCGGGGTCCGTTCTCGGAACTGTTCCAAGTGGGAGGTCCATTCTCGGAACTGTTCCAGATGGAACAGGTGGCAGAACTGTTGCAAGATCTGTTCCAGATGAACATTAGGTTTTAGGAACTGGTTCAGGTACCTCCAGGTATTCCTTAGGGTGAACAGCGATCAAAGATCGGGTGAATACAGGAACTTTCGGGTGGGACAATCTGCAAAGTTCATGTTCTGATTTTAGTATAGGAAATTACATTTCCCGATTGAAAATACATGGAGGAAAAATATGATTGCAAAAATTCGAAATGCTCGGCTGGTAGCACAAAATCCCTCAGATATTTCTAATTGTCCGATAAGGGCTGGAATTCTGACAGATCATCCCCATGTGAGATCCGATGGTGCAGGTACCTTCTTCAGGACTTACGGTCGTCCTCCATTTCTCCATATATTTCTGGAATTTTCTCGTGGCGGAATATTTATCCGGCTTTTCCTGCTCTTATAATCAATCCCTCCCACCTCCTCCTTCCCCCCCGTCCTCTAATATACACCCCCTACCGACGACAGGACGTCACGTGCACCTGGAATCCCAGAAATGACGTGTAACTGGCTTGACACTGGGCCATCCGGCCTGGCACGCCTTCCCATGACATCGCGTGGCTTCAGTTACAGTTCCCATGTGCTGCCCCCCATAATTCATGACCCCAAGCGTTCCTACCAGCTTGGTTAAGTTTTAATCCGTCGCTTCCACCAACAGCCAGCCAGACCCCGGTAAAATTCAAAATTTTCCAACACCATGCCTTCATTATTTTTTCACCCTCCGTGCATCGTCTCCCACCCCCTCCCACCCACCTCGCCTCGGTCCCTCAAGAATTTACACCTCTTGCCGCAGGGAGAATGATGTATTCTAGGGAAATATATTATTTAGGGATGAACTTGGTCCAGTTCTGTACATAAATTGTGTGCAATGTATTTATGTGGTTATGGACTTTTGACACAATTTTTCCGGAAGTTCGAAAAATTTTCAAGGTCTCGAAAAAGATTTCAAAAAGTTGGGACCATTTCAGGAAAAAAATTCAGAAGATTTACAATAGGCTCATTGTTTTTTTTTTATGTGAAAGAGTTAATGCAGCGCATGGGATCGGAAAAAATTGCTCTCTGGATAGGCTATTTCCTTGACAGATATACATAGATATACTCCACTCTCACCCATCGCCACCTCTCTGCCATTGACGCTAAGACCATGCGCACATGTTATATGCACGTATTGAGTTGTGCTGTAGCGTTTCAAAAATTTTGGAAAAGGATAGGAAATTTTTTTAACAAATTAGAAAATTCTTGAAACAATTTCTCAAATATTTAAAAAAATTGGAAAAATCTTGAAAAACTGTGAAAAAACTTTGGAAAATTTTTTGGAAGAATTCAGACGAATTTTGAAAAAATTCGGATTTTTTTTTGAATTGAAAAAATTTTGCTAAAATTTCAAAGAAATTTGGAACAATTTTGAAAAAAATTGGAAATGTTTGGAAAATTTTCTTAAAAATTTGGGAAAGTTTAGTAAAATTTTGAAAAAACTTTACAAATATTGAAAAGAAGTATTTGAAAACTTCCAATAATTCTCGAGGAAAGGTCCAAAATTTTGCATCAATTTAGATCAAAATTAGTGTTTCGATGTTTCACATCTGCTAGGTGTCCCATGCACCTCACTTTTCTTTTGAATTAATTTTGAAAATTTTAACGTACCAGACTTTGAAAAAAAAAAATGGAGAATTATTATTCGTTACATATATCTCCACAATTGTCGTTCGCAATCCTCAGCTAGACTAAAAAATGGGTATAATTTTTCTCTTGATTTTCCGACATCTCCTGAGACATATTTTAATGGCAACTGAGGCAGATAGAGTGAGAGATATGTGCAGAGTAAGCCGTGACATTAAAGCCAAGCATCCAATTACGTAAGCATCAGCAAGGAGAAGAACCCTCTCCCTCAGGTACGTTTTAATCCATTCCAGTGCTCGTAACTATTTGTCTCGAGTATTTTCATCGTCACCAATTAAGTTAAAAGTCTTTTATGATGTTGAGAAAAAAAGAAGTTGAGATAAAATAAGAATTCGGCCCAACAATGCATAGCGCAAAATAGTCGCCAGGTAAATTGAGCATGACAGTAGTCAGTTCTTTCAGCTAAAAAAAAAAAAACAAAGGGGAGAACTGTAAGAATTGAATGAAAAATGTGGTCCAGCGACATCTCATAGAGAACCTGTTGTATGCTCCATGGATAACGTTGATGGATACGTGCATAATTTTCTGATCCAGCAAATTGCAAGTTGTCCCCATTTTCCAACGGGACACCCTCCCGATCCGTTACCGCTAAATTTGATCACCCAGGGCTTAGTGTTGCCGCGATAGACGAGAGAATCGAGACGAGACGAGACAATTATGAGTCGATACAATACGAGAGAGCAATTTTATTTCCCAAGTCGAGATGTCTCGACACACAGTCAAAAAACGAAGTCGAGATAATACGAGACTGGATTGCATTATCGAGTTTCGAGACAAGACTGGATTGCATTTTCGACTCTCGAGACGAGACGAGACTGCATTGCATTCTCGACTCTCGAGACGAGACGAGACTGGATTGCATTTTCGAATCTCGAGACGAGACGAGACGGGTACGCATGCTCGACTCTCGAGATGAGACTGGATTGCCTTTCCGACTCTCGAGACGAGACGAGACTGGATTGCATTCTCGACTCTCGAGGCGAGACGAGATTGGATTGCAGTCTCGACTGGCCAGACGAGACGAAACTGGATTTCATTCTCGACTATCGAGACGAGACTGGATTGCCATTTCGACTCTCGAGACGAGACGAGACTGGATTGCATTTTCGAATCTCGAGACGAGACGAGACTGGAACGCATTCTCGACTCTGGAGACGAGACTGGATTGCCTTTTCGACTCTCGAGACGAGACGAGACTGGATTGCATTCTCGACTCTCGAGACGAGACGACAGAATAATTGGTTTTATAATTTCGATACAAGACGAGAGAGTTGAAATTCTCGCCTCGTCTCGTATCGCGGCAACACTGGTAGGATCAAATGTAAATATTTTTCGGATACTGGATTTTTTTTACAAGCCTAGGCTTCTCAATTGGAATTTTTTTCACACTTTCAACTATACGTTGTAAGAGTATCACAATTTTTTTTTCTTAATTTATCGAGTAATAACACAGTGTCAAACCTTTTGATCGGCGATCAATTGATATAGATTGTCCGTCCTCTCTTCGCCAGGTTAAAGATGGGGTTGGATATCCCTCAGCTTTACAAGTAAGTGTGATATTTTGGTGTTCCTTCACAGCTACTGTACTGTCTGTCGATTGCGAGTCATTGATATTTGGTGGCACTGCAAGTAGAATCATAATGCGATTAGATAACTATCGAAAGCTCCTGAAAATAATTGGGAATTTCATGGTACAGTTCACCGTGATATATCTGCCGTGGGTAGATAAATAGAACAGGAAGAAATTTTTGGGACTTTATTTTTGAAGGTAAAGAGAAGAGCAAATTCCAAGTTGAAAGTCCCCGTTCAACCTCTCTGACTCCTCCCTCGAAGGTATTGAAGTTGAATAGGTCCAGCACTGCTCAGCCTAATGGGCTAGTACTGTCAGTTCCGAGAACGGTTCCAAGGGAATGCACAGTTCCGAAATCGGTTCCAAGTGGGAGGTCCATTCTCGGAACTGTTCCAAGTGAGGGGTCCATTCTCGGAACTGTTCCAAGTGAGGGGGCTATTCTTGGAACTGCTCCAAGTGCGGGGTCCATTCTCGGAACTGTTCCAACTGAGGGGCCGATTCTCGGAACTGTTCCAAGTGTGGGGGGGGGGGGGGGTCGATTCTCGGAACTGTTCCAAGTGAGGGGTCCATTCTGGGAACTGTTCCATGTGAGGGGGTGATTCTCGGAGCTGCCCCAAGTGAGGGGTCCATCCTCGGAACTGTTCCAAGTGAGGAGTCTATTCTTTTAACTGTTCCAAGTGAGGGGTCCATTCTCGGAACTGTTTCAAGTGAGGGGTATATTCTTCGAACTGTTCCAAGTGAGGGGGTTATTCTCGGAGCTGCCCCAAGTGAGGGGTCCATCCTCGGAACTTTTCCAAGTGAGAGGACCATTCTTGGAACTGTTCCAAGTGGGGGGGGGGGGGGAGTTATTCTCGAAGCTGTCCCAAGTGAGGGGTTCATCCTCGGAACTGTTCCAAGTGAGGGGTCCAGTTTTGGAACTGTTCCAGGTGGGACAGGTGGCAGAACTGTTATAAGATCTGTTCCAGGTGAACATTAGGTTCTAGAAACTGGTTACCTCCTGGGGAACATTCCTTAAGGGGAAACGAGAACTTTCCTGTTCACAAGTTCAAACATCCTTAATAGCTCGAAAGCGTTGAACTAACATTAGAAAATTCAAGAGCGGCATTTTCAATATTTTTTTATCTCTTTCCAAATGTAGGAACAATGTGGAATTTTTTTTTCGTCGTAACAAAAATTCATAATTGCAATCAATTGCAAGGAAATGATTGATATTCTGTCGGCATTGTACGCACCTACTACTTGCAGATATCCAACTTGGCTCATCATGGGTGTGGTATTAACTTGGCACATGTAGTAGCCCCGATCTTCCTGCTGGACATTTTGAATGCGAAGCAGCCAGGTCTTGTGTTTGTCGTGGGATAAACTGAACCTCGGTATCTTCGTCACTATGTGCATGTGGATCGTGAGGAGCATTTGTCGGCCTACGTGCAGCCACGCCACCTGTAACAACAATTTCCCAATCGTGAGCTGAGGTAATCAAATTCATGTCTATATATTTTACCGGGGATTGTCGCTATTTTCAACCCATTAGGGGATGAATTGTAAGACATTTTCTTGGTAGTTGTTTTCGGGAATATGAAAAAACTACAAAGCCGATTGCAACCAAAACCTGATCAACTTTGAAGGCCACAAAGATGCTTCGATTGCGCCATACAGCATCTCAGTTGCATAATTTGAAGGGCGGTCTTGTACTCGGGCCATTCAGGGAAGGACGATTGGGCGATATAGCCTATTCCTTTTTATTCGATTAATTGTAATATGATGGGAAGAGTGGCACATCCTAATTGCATTTCGATACTCCATTAACGAACATCAACACCCATTAGCACTTTAATGAATAATTAACGATTGCATTAGGTATATAGCTGCATCATCTATCCTGACTATATCAGAGATTCGAGCAACTTATGGGATCAATCTTTGCATATCAATCTATGGGGTTTCAATGAAGGAGACTGATTGAGAAATGTAGAAATTTTGGAAATTCCGGGATTGCAAAATTCCAAAATTCCAAAATTTTCCAAAATTACAGGATTTTTACAATTTTTAATTTCTTTTTTATTTTTAAGATTTTTAATATTTAGAAAATTTATCAAATTTAAAATTTTTTCAAAGTGTTCCAAATTTTTCAAACCTTTGAAATGTTCAAATCGTTCAAATTTCGAAAATTTTCCAAATTTCTTAAATTTTTCAATTTTTCCAATTTTTCCAATTTTTCCAATTTTTCCAATTTTTCCAATTTTTCCAATTTTTCCAATTTTTCCAATTTTCCCAATTTTTCCAATATTTCTTGTCGTCTTTCCTATAATTGCAAACCTAAAATGACAGATTCTTCCAGGGCGCGTTTAAAGAGTTTTGTGAGAATGACGCAATACATACGTGTTAAAACTGAGCGAATTGACACACGGAATGATCCTGTTTCGTTCTTTGTCTCCGTTCCAAAAATGAAAAAAAAAGTCTTTTCTTAGATATCCTGAATCCGAACAAGGTTCCTGGTCATATTTCGACGTTGAACTAAGTAATTATCGAGTTTCAAGCGTCAATTCGTCATGCCCTATAGACCGAATAAATCAGAATGTGACAAATCACTTCTGTTGAATCACGTACCAGAATAAGTGAGAGAGAGGATAATTGGATTTAACTTCTCAATTTTTTTTGAAGGTATCCTTAGTGCAAGGCAACTAATTTTATCCATCCTCCTTTCTCTTTACTGTGGATTAAAAACCCTTTTCGGGTCATTCTGATATTAGCGATTACCAAATTAGGGTCGATCTATTCATACGTTCCACTTTTGCGAATGCTTTTTTTCAATCTTGACAATGAATCTTGAAAATGACTTTTATTGGAAATGTCAAATATTTGGAATATCTATGTGCACTTCGGCATCTCTACTGATGAAGCGCACAATGATGCATCTACCCAGTTCAACGCATCCATCCGGTCCACACAACTGTAACACAGTCACACGAAAAGAAGTGTGCAGTCATCCACCCCCCCCCCCCCCCCACCCAGCCATACTCAGGTACCTCCCCACCTCTAGTCAGGTACCCACCCACTCACCTACCCTCATCTAGGTACCAATTTACCCACTCATCCACCCATCCACACCCCGGCACCCACTCACCCATTCACCCATCCACACCCCGGTAGCCACCCATCCACACCCCGGTAGCCACCCATCCACACCCCGGTAGCCACCCATCCACACCCCGGTAGCCACCCATCCACACCCCGGTAGCCACCCATCCACACCCCGGTAGCCACCCATTCACACTCCGGTGGCCACCCACCCACAGCCGGTACCCACCCACCCACATTCGGTACCCATCCACCCACCCACCCACAGCCGGTTCCCATCCTCCCACCCATCCACAGCCGGTACCCACCCACCCACCCATTCATCCAGACCCACCCATGCGCTCATCCAATCATCCCTCCACACCTACCCACCCAGCCATCCATATCCACCCATCCACACACACCCACTCCCCCAGCCATTCATCCATCCATCCATCCATCTACACACACTTTCCCACCCACGCATCCCCACACAGCCATATACGTACACACAGATGTATGTAAGAAACTCCATCAAGACTTAGCCTTTTTTTTTTTATTTTATTCAACGTCGCTATATTTATGCTCTCCACCGAAGTGCTAATCAGCGGCGCAGGTCTACGATGTGTTTGTAAACAAAGCACTTATAAATAAATTACATTGGTGCTCGTATCAATCAGCACGGCCAGGATTCGAAAGACTTAGCCTAAGCTTTGGAATACCCTTTTTCTTTGGGTATAGTACAACTCTTCGACTGCATTGCTAAGTGTATTTGTGAATGAAATGAAATTAAATGAATGTGAGCGAGTGAGCTAACTGCGTGATTTCCCAGTTGGTGCTTTTGAATGTACCTTACTGACGGAACAATTCATACGAATATGATTATTCAACTGGTGTAATAAAAGTTTTGAATGTTTATTTGGTCGGAATTTTCTTTTTTTTTCAACTTGCCAATTCCACGCTACGTAGAATTTCTGTTACGCTGTACCTGTCGTTTGTCGAGCTGGGACAATGGTTAAATTAATCCAGTGCATTTGTATGGTTAGCAGACTGACGGATCAATTATTCAATTTCATTTGCTAATTAAGTAATTATACCACAGCGAGCGGCAAGCCTGTGGGATTTGTTGCGGTATAGAGGTCTTCAATCATGGTGATAATCGCTCGGTTTCAGGTGTTGAAGTATGTTTTTGATGGGGTGACAATACGGAAAATAGAGGGGATGGTGACGCAATGTAACCTTTCAGGATCTTTGGAGTGTCTCGAATAAGACCAAAATGAGTTTCTGGAATTTTGGGAAAATTTTTAAATTTGTGAAAAATAAAAAAGAAATTTTTTTCAACTTTGGAAAATTAAAAAAAAAATTTTAATTTTTGAAAATTTCAAAAAAAAAATTTTGGAATTTTTGAAAATTTCAAAAAAAAAAATTGAAATTTTTGAAAATTGACAAAACAAATTTTTTGAAATTTTTGAGAATTTAAAAAAACATTTTTTGAAATTTCTGACAATTCAACAAAATTTTTTTTGAAATTTTTGAAAATGCAAAAAAAGTTTTTTTTTTAATTTTTGAAAATAAAAAAAAACAAAATTTTTTCAGTTTTTTGGGGAATGCGACCTAGAAATTGATTGAAAATTTAATTGGACACGCTGATCAAAATCTTAGAACGTGGATTTAAAAAAGTTATGTAATTCTACTTGACCACCTTATTGCTAATTTATTAATGAAATGTTGAGCGAAAATGAAATACGAGCTATGGACCACTTGTTTTTCTATGAAAGGGTTGCATCATGCGCTATAATAATTTCTTATGCGAGAGATTCGAAGTAGAACGATCTCACAACTTGTTCCACATCACAAGGGCTCGTTACCTAAGTGAATTCCACCCGTGAAATTAACTGAATTTTACGGTTTCCTTTCGTGATTCCTCTGAAAAGTTGTTTGAAATTAACTGGAGAATGATTTGCCTCTGCGGAATGAAATCTCTCACTTTTGCCATCTTTAAGGCGTTTGTAGTCGCGCTAGGAGATTCTCTCTTATCACGATTTTCATGGTGATAATATTTTCGGAAAATGAAATATTTGAGCGGAACTTTTTTAATTCCTTACAAACTTTCGGATTTTTGAAATTTCAAAAATTTTTCAAAATTTCCAATTTCAAAAAATTCAAATTTTGAAAATTTCGAATTTGAACAACTCCAAATTTTGACAATTACAAGAATTACAAACTTCAAGAATCTCAAATTTCAAAAATGTGAAATTTCAAAATTTCTGAATTTGAAATTTCAAAATTTCGAAATTAGAAATTTCAACATTTCAAATTTCAAATTTCAAATTTCAAATTTCGCAATTTCAAATTTCAAATTTCAAATTTCAAATTTCAAATTTCAAATTTCAAATTTCAAATTTCAAATTTCAAATTTCAAATTTCAAATTTCAAATTTCAAATTTCAAATTTCAAACTTTAAATTTCAAAATTCCAAAATTTCACTTTTCAAAATTTTCAAAATTCAAAAATCACGAAATTCAAGAATAATCCAATGTATGAGAAACTCCAAAATATTCTTCTTGAATAAATTTCAAAAAACGTTGAAAACGCATTCTCCTACATTTCAAGTAATCAACTAAATGTTCTGCAATGAAGAACGATTTTCCTCGAAGTAACAACTTTCTTTCTCCATGTGAAGGGGAATAAAAAATTATGATGTACCGCGATAACCTATACGTGGTAACCACGCGGCCCATTGACACATAAATCACCATTGAGCAAACTTTTCCCATGAATAATGGATGCTCGTGGCTGTCCCCCAGGTTTTTGAATCGTCCGACTGCAAAGGAGATCAACACATCAAGAATGAAAAATCGAAAAAAAAGTAATAAGAGTCTAGAATAGTTGGGCTGGGAAAACTGAAGAACTACCGAATTGCGCCTCGCTGCGAATCCAGAGTCTGCCTTCCCAGTACCCATAGAAGATAATTTAATTTGGAGCCACTTGACCCTAATATGAAATGTCAATCGGTGGATAATTTACAGAAGATGTTAAAACTTAGAGCTGATTAGTTTTTGGTCCATATATGTCTGCTGGTTTCTATTGCTATTAACAATTTCATTTGTTTATACCGCTGTATCTCACGAAATATTATAGATACGCAAAAATGTGTCGAATAAATGTTGTTCCTTATAAAAAAATACATATTTTGCGTCCTTTGACTTTTTCTGTATCTTTAACCGTTTCGGCGTTAGAGCGTTATAAACAATTGAAATCGTTTACAGCGCTCTATGGTGAGAAGAATGAGAGATTGGAAAGAAAGTACACACACACACGCAGACATCGGGAAGTTAGAATTTTTTTGGAATGTTACGTCATCGCTGGACACGTAAGTAGTGCGAACTAGTTATTCAAGTGATAAAATAGCGGCCATTAATATTCCATTGCCGTCAACGGGGAACAGGTGGTTCAGTCCCTTCTGCTGAGGCTCAAGAATAATGCACTTCTGTCACCGGATTCCTATCTCGTTGCGCCCACCATTTTGTTTACCATGGACGACGATAAGTCCCCCTTGATCCCACTCTGAAAACAAACTTACTCAACTATACTCAACTCCCTTCCGCCTACTTCGTTCAATATTCCGGAAGACTCTTTCCCTTCTGCTGCACGTCGATATCATAAACATTTGGTTCGTAAGTACCTTCGATTTGCACCACGAAATCCAAATGCCAGACTCACCAACCGCGATAACAAGTGGTTTCCGCGGAATCTCAATGGAGTGGCCTCATTCAAGCCATATATATGCATTTACGAATTTAATTTTTTTTTCTCCAATTTTTTTGACCATTTTTTGATTTTTTTTCCATTTGTATTCTAAGTTTTATGGTTCTTGCAATTTTGGGAAAATCGGAAATTATTTGTGTTTTTGGGGTTTTGGAAAGTTTTGAAATTTTTGAAATCTTCGAAATTTTTGACAATTTGAAAATTTTGAAATTTTTTGAAACTTTTCCAAATTTCTCCAAATTTCTCCAAATTTTTCCAAATTTTTCCAAATTTTTCCAAATTTTTCCAAATTTTTCCAAATTTTTCCAAATTTTTCCAAATTTTTTGAAGTTTTTCAAGTTTTTCCAATTTTTCTAATCTTTCAAATTTCTCAAATTTTTCAAATTTCTTGAATTTCTCAAGTCCCTCAAAGTTCTGAAATTTCTCAAATTTCTCAAATTTCTCAAATTTCTCAAATTTCCCAAATTTCTCAAATTTCTCAATTTTTTCAAATTTCTCAAATTTTTCAAAATTTTAAAATTTTTGACCCTTTTGAAGTTCTTCGAAATTTTTAGGTTGCAAAAAAAATGGAAAATTTTGAGATAAAGTTTTCCAAATCCCAATAATTTCCAACGATATCAGACGAACAGGTGCAACTACTGGAGGGTCTAGGGTGTGTAAAGGGATTAGGGGGTACATATACCTATAGGGATGTCAAGGGGTAACAGGACGGGTAAAAGGATGGGGGTTGAAGGCTGATGCGTTTTCGATAGCACCACTCGACTTTTCTGCCTGTCTCACTTGTTCGTGAACTGGGCATTCAGGATCATCGCACGTCTGTGTTACGATCGCTGCAATCGACACTGCTCCGGTGATATGAAGCTGGGGGATTTTTTATTATTCCTCGCCTCCGGGTTCGGTGCGATCAAGCGACGATAAAATCGGAGCTATTCGAGACTTGTTATAGAGTCTTACACACAATGCAGGGGCAGTGATATTAGATTAATAAAGGATACGAGGTCGTTTACGCGAGCTGGGTGTGAGCTTTTCATAGCCCCTCAAGATTTTGTATTTTGTAGGGAAATAAGTGTCATTGGCCGATTAGAAAATTAAAGAAAAAAAAAACATGTGCGCAGAGAGTTACGCGATAGAAGTGAAACTTCGTAAGAGCCGAATTTATAGAGATGTTATGATATTCTGTAAATATTTTTTTCTACTGCTGAGGATAGGATAGAATCAGTGGCTCTAATATCAGTGTAAATCGGAGGTTATGATTTAAAACAATCCAATTATATCAATATACAGAAGATTTTTTATTCTGTTTCCATCTCACCATTTTCTACCAATGAAATTATCGGTTTGTGATAACTGAAGTAAGAAACGAAAACTTTTGATTAACACACACACCAAATCATTCCGGGCACAAATTATGATATAGAAAATAACGCTCGGCACATATATAACGTATACATTAACACACCAGACTGGACAACAGCTGGCTTTTTACCGTGGATAGAGACTGCGCACAACGCCATCTTACGCCCTGCGTTAAACTATAACGAACGCGTCATTATCGACGTTCCCATGCAACACGTTAGAAATGGGTCTAGATGTGCGTGAATGCTCTATTCTTCTCTCTCTCTCGTGCTCCCCTCCCCGTACCACGCATACCGTCTCTACATCCTAGCGAGTAAAGTACGTACGCACTCCATATATGGCGCTTCCCCCTCCCCAATGGTGTCGGTTTTTGTAACATAGGGACTCGCGTGTATTCGATTCACACCCAAAGGCCCGTATAGAAGTTTCTCTTCAAAAATTCAAATATCGCATGAAAACTGGGGTGGATGGCGAAAATTTCAAAAAAATATGGCGTCACAATCGGAACCATTTAGAAGTTGTAATGAAGTCTCATACAGTCCGGGAACAGTGGTATTGGCTTAATAAAGCATACGAGGTCGTTCACCGGCGGAGCGTTTGACTTTTTGATGACCCGTGAAAATTTCGTTATCCTGCATGAAAACGTATGTATGCCAATGTAGTCAACGGCTTACAATAAAATGAAAATACTTTGGAATATGGTTTCGAACAAAACCCAAAATTGCCCATATTAAGTAAAGTGGTGTTGTCCAATGAAAATCATTCATTTTTAACTTTCGTAATCGGTTGCTATAGAGAATGTAAAAAGCTTTTTTTATCATATTGACGCAGTCCATGAAATCCTTTCAAACTTTATCACAAATATATTCTGATGGGAGTAAAAATTCTGAATTATTTGGAGGTTGTTCGAAGCGAGCCCTAATCCGGTAGACCACAATCAATTTTTAGAGCTTCCCTCTATTTTATACTCGGTCACTTCGGTCTAGATTCCTGCAAAGTAGAGCAAAATGATCTCCAACGCATTTGCAAGTATGTGTGTGTGTGTGTTTTTTTTTCTCCGTTTGTTTCTCGTGTACTGCCGGCGGTAGCTGTACGGAAAGTTCCTGCTGTCAGTCGCAATCCATAAAAAATATTCCATCATGTGAAACCTTCTCCGGAGACCGATACGAACCTAGGATCTTTCATGTAGTAGACAGAAACTCTACCCACTACGTCAAAGTCCCATAACTTGGAACCCTTTATGGAACTGAAGTTCCATCCGGAACCGTTCCTGAAATGGTTCCTGGAAGCGTTCCTGGAACCCTTCCTGAAACCGGTGCTGAAATTGTTCATGGAACCGTTTCTGGAACTGTTCCTGGAATCGTTCTTGGAACCGTTGCTGAAATCGTTCCTGGAACCGTTGCTGAAATCGTGCCTGGAACCGTTCCTGGAACTGTTCCTGGAATCGTTCTTGGAACCGTTCCTGGAATCATTTCTAGAACCGCTCCTGGAATCGTTCATGGAACCGCTCCTGGAACTGCAGTTCCACCTCTAACGGCTTCCGGAACTGTAATTACTTACAGCACGTGCTTTCAGTTCCGAGAACCGGTCCAAGTGAACGGGCAGTTCCAAAGATTATTTCCCGTGAACCGTCTATTCTGGGAACTGTTACAGGTGGAACCCCAGTTCCGGAAGGCGTTACAGGTGGAACTGCAGTTCCAGGAACCGTTCCTGACGCCGTTCTCGGAAACTTTCCTGGCATCGTTCCTGGAACCGTTTCTGGAGAGCACGTGCTCTAAGTGAACTAAGCAGTGTAGTGTATATAGAGCATTCCATTAAGTTCATAGCGATCGAAGGTCTGCACATTGAATATAAAAAGATTGTCAAATCTGGAAATTTTTTTGACGAAATATATGATAATTTGAACAAGATTGCAGAAAAGTAGGAAATTTGTCCTGCACTTCATAGTTCCCTACGTACTCCTTTCATTTTTATCCAGCGCCCTGTGATATACGAATAGAGAAAAAAAACTGTACCTTGTGGGTACCGAGATTGTTGATGACACAAGGGAGACTGGCGTCCCGTCCCACAGCCACTGTGACATTTGGAATTGGCTCAGCAAACATGGGGCCCTCCGTCAAAGCTGTAACACACAGAATAATGATATTAATAGTATATTGTGTGACAAAAGGGAGAGGATTTTTTATTTGAATTTTAGATGGAGTCTCTTACACACGCTCCATGTAACAGGCAACGTGTATAAAGTCAATGTTATGAGGTATTCTTTGTTTGGAGAGGATTCGATTTCCGCCCGAACGACTTTTTGTCATTTTTGCTGCCCTATATTGCGCACGAGATAATTTAAAAATATGTCATTCTCTATGGAACAACTATAAAAGTACTCAATGGTAATTTTTACAAATTGTCAAAATAATTTTTTGATGTTATCATAATTGATGAATTCCGGAAAATTTTCAGATTTTGTGAGCGTTCTTCCACCTGGAGTGACTCTGGGAACCGTTCCTGGAATGAAACTTTCGGCTGGAACCGTTACTGGAATGGAACTTCCGGCTGGAATCGTTTCTGGAATGGAACTTCCGGCTGGAACCGTTCCTGGAATGGAACTTCCGGCTGGAACCATTTCTGAAACGTCTCCCAGAACTACAGTTCCACTTGGAACCGTTCCCAGAACGGACAATTCAACCCAAATGATTCTTGGAACTGTTCGTTCACTTGGAACCGTTCTCGGAACTGAAAGCCGGTGCCCAATCAGCTTAGCTATAACTGTTCGAACTTTCGATTATTCTTGTCCTCGAGTTGATCAGGAATTGAAAAATTCTGATACAAAACATGAGAGAGTAATGGTATTAATCGTGTATCGTGTGACAAAAGGGAGACGAGGTTTTATTTGAATTTTAGATGAAGTCTCTTACTATACCCCCCCCCCCCTCCCCTTCCCCACCCCACCAGCATCAGCATGATGTAGGCAACGCGTATAAAGGTAAACTCGAGTATCAAGGTACATCCATTTCCCTGTCAATTTCACCAGAGGAGAAAGAGAGATAGAGATAGGTAGAAGCCGAGCCCTCGTCGATCGAGGAAAGCCATCTTAACCGAAATTGGTTACCCATACATTTATAGGTCACAAAAGCTTCCTCAGGCGGCGATCTGCTTTGGATAGTGCTTAGAGTAGCTGATTGTTCTTTGTCGTGTGGTTATATTAGTATCGCAATGTGCAAAAAAAATCTTGTAAAAGGCGATACACATACATACATCCACCCACTCACCACTAGGTAGAGTATCTGCCTACTACTCCGAAGGTCCTAGGTTCGCGCACGGCCGCCGGAGAATATTTTTTTCAAAATATTTTCTTATGGATTCCGACCGATGCAGGAGCTTCCGTGTGTGCTATCAGCGGTACCCATAAAATGAGACCGCCCGGCCGAGCGGGAACCTAACCCGACGCAGGGGGGGGGGGTGGGTTCCATCATAGGCGCCGGCCATCGTAGCACAGGGGTTTCTGGAGGTTTACCCTGTGTTTAGAAATACGATGGCCTAAAAATGGCGAAAGTCGGCCCCAGCCGCATGGGTGGGTGTCCGGTACGCCCCCTGAAGGAATGCTTACACGGCCGCTACCGGGGGCGTACAAATGAGAGGGACGGAGGAAAAAACATACCCACTCACCCACTCATACCCACCCACTCACACTCACCCACTCACACCCACCCACTCACACCCACCCACTCACACCCACCCACTCACACCCACCCACTCACACCCACCCACTCACACCCACCCACTCACACCCACCCACTCACACCCACCCACTCACACCCACCGACCCACTCACACACAGTAGACGGGGCTTTGGTGTAGTGGGTACAGTGTCTGCCTACTATCCTAAAGGTCCCGCGTTCGATTCCCGCTCACTGCAAATATTTTTTCTGAAAAATATTTTCTCACGGACTCCGACCGATGGCAGGAACATTCCGTGTGTGCTATCGGCGGTATCCATGAAGTGAGACCGTGAGCCGGAACCGAACGCGACCCGTCGGGCGGGGGGGGGGGGGGAGGGAGGGTTCCATCGTAGACTTCCGCCATCGTATCACAGGGGTTTCTGGAGGTTTACCCTGTGATTAGAAATACGATGAGCTGAAATGGCGAAGTCGGCCCCAGCCGCAATGGGTGGGTACTCTGATCCGTAGTATTGCCCATGAAGTAATGCCTAACAGCGGTTACGTGGGTGAATACGAATAGAGCAAGAGTAGAAAAAAAAACACCCACACACACACACACACAGACGAACACACACTTTGAAAAACAGTCTGTAACATTCAGTTTTCGAGTTTTGCTTTCTACAAGAAAAATAAACAACCAAAAATTGTTCAATATTGCAGAATTTTCGGCCGAACTAGTTTCCGATAAGATCTTTAAAACTTCCACATGTACAAGCTTGATGTTACTACTTTGTGAGATCTCAAAAAACTTTGTGATGCACTCAAGAATGAAGAAGGGTAGTTGGTGGATAGCTCGATCGGAAGAGCGCTAGTCCTTCGATTTTCGTCGAAAGGGCATTCTACTTTTCCAACTATTTTCCCGTTTTTCTTCACTCCTTTCAACCTTTTCAGAGCGGTATCATAGCATATCATATTTACGATGTGTCATATATGATATATATGAAAAATTTCCAAATTTTCCGTTCATTTCAAAATTCGCAGAAATGTAAAAGAAAAAAAGCAGCAAAATTTCGAGGTTTCCAAAGTGTTTTGAATTAGAAAAAAATTCTGCCGATGAGAAAATTGATAATTTTGAAAATTCACAATTAAAGAAACTGACGATTTTGAACATTTCGGAAATTGGTGAACTGTCAAGTTTTCCACACACGCACAAACACACCCACACCCACCCACTTACCTTCACCCACCCATCCACCCACTCTCACCCGCCCACCCACCCTCCTTCACCCACCCACCCACACGGACCCACACGCACCCACCCACCCACACCCACCCACCCACCCACACCCACCCACACCCACCCACCCACAGCCACCCACCCACAGCCACCCACACCTACACCCACATATACACACACACACACAGATACACACACACGCCCAGGCAGATACACACACCTTTAAACACTACCAATTTTCAATGAAGTTACGTCATTCGTATATATATATATATATATTGATGGTAACGGGGTAGAGATGTTTTCATCTTTTTTCAGCCGTTTGTCCTCGGCAGTTTCTGTGGCCAAGGATCATTCACTCGTGAAAAGAAGAGATCGAAGAAAGAAGCCGAGGGGATAAACTTTCATAGGATGAAAGTGGAAAACGGTATGCGGTACTCTGCAGAGTCAGTTAGGAACGCTTCGTGTGAAATCGCTCTGCCAGAATCGAAATTTATTGGATGGCAGGAGTAATTCGCGGAAAACAGCGTGGGTAGTAGTTTTCCCCAGTGTCTCTCGAGATCTCTCTTCATGACACCTGTCCTTTTTTCACATTTCTGGGTGATCCTTTTTTTTTCTTACATTGCATTTTATTTCTCCAGCAGAAGGAGGAGTGGGCGGGCGGGGGGGGGGGGAGGTGGCTGTCGATTGCATTAAATGAGGGCAAGCTGATTTTTTGGTTTCAATTTCATTTTTTTTCTATTTGCGCAACTTTTTGGGTTTTGCGAATTTTTGAAATTGTCAAAATTGTCCCGGAATTTTGGAAAAAATATCACTCCGAGCAATTTTTCAGCATCATCAAAATTATTCAAAAATTGCAATTTTGGAAAAAAAAAGTGTCAAATTTGTTTTCAAATGGCAAAAAATGCCCAAATGATAAAGGCGGGCATTAAAAAAAAAATACTATCCTACAACATCGTAATTTTTATCGCTACGGCGCTGCGGAAACGGGACATAATGGTATTTCTAGAACAATGCTGAGGTATGTTAATGCATTCGCAATTATCTCAATTATTCCTATAGACAACTACGTAATATCTTGATGCAGAACTATGATGCAACATTCGAGCTCTTGATTTTGTAATAACCGCTATGAGTTTACTCGGCTGAAGTTTACGGCGGAGGAGCATCAAACTCTGAGTATGTTACAGATGTTATGAATGTGCCTCAAGGTCATGCGGCAATGAGTCGCTTGGAGAACATTTCGCAACTGGTGCGGGGTGTGACAAAAACTTTTTCTAGCCTTTAAATGTTGAGTATTTGCTCCATGAATATTAAGAGCGTTATTGAAATCGTTAGCTTTGAAGATATCCGCTAAAAATGCTTCCGATTAACTTCGCGGATTCCGCGG
Source organism: Asobara japonica (assembly GCA_026005395.1). NCBI lineage: Eukaryota > Metazoa > Arthropoda > Insecta > Hymenoptera > Braconidae > Asobara > Asobara japonica. The sequence continues at coordinate 524,981 of BQMI01000292.1, read as the reverse complement.
CCCGAGCCCCGCGAGACATTCGAACGAGTTGTGAAATAGAATCAACTTATCTGTATGGGATAACTTGTTTCATCTCCACCTAAATCAACTTCTACCCAGATGGGGAATTCGAAGCTTGAACGATGAGATCAATCTTGGTCCGACCTTCGATGCCGAAGCTTGGACCTGATAGCTTCGACATAGCTTCATCCCATGTATAAGCCTAGATCAAACCCAGCTTAGTTATATCGAAGATATCCAAGCTTTGTTGGCCCAGCTTGTGCCAAGCTTGGCTCAATCTTAGCGTCGCTAGCCTTGGTCCACAGGCAGAATCCAATCTACGCCCAATATTGGATACATACATACATCCAAGCTTACTAGAATCATCCAAACCCAAACTTCAGAAACCATGTTGTGCTAAGCTTGGTCCGAGCTCAGCTTTGTTAGCTTTGAATCTTAGCTTTAACAAGCATGAATCCCGGATTGCTCATACCATCTAAACCCAAGCTTCTGAACTAAGGTTGAACTAAGCTGGATTGAAGCATATTTTTCCTAGTTTCGATTCACCAGCTTAAGTGAAACTCTGCTCAATATTGGATTCATATATGAATCCAGGATTGCTGCACCACCTAAACCCAAGCTTGGAAACGAATGTTCAACTAAGCTTGGTCCAACCTCAAAGTTCCTATCTTCGAAGTTTGAACCAAGATAAATTTTGTAGCTTGGACCAAGATTAACTTCGATGCTTCGACCACGAGAAACTTTGGAACTTGGACGAAAATGAATTTCGAGGCTTGTACCAAGATAAAGTCCGAAGCTTGAATGAAGCTAAAGTTCGAAGCTTGTATTAACCTACGTAACCAAGCTAGGACGAAGCTTATTCTCTAAGCTGGGATTAGTGTTACATTCTCATGTTCTGCACAGATTGACCGAGGCTTCAAAAGACAGCTTTGGCGAAGCCTAGTCAAGCCTCGTCCAAGCTTTGATCAAGCTTCATCGCATCATCGCTTCAAGCTTCAACCCACCTCGGTAGCGTTACTTGGTACATTAAAAAAGTTTCGCTCAAATATTTCAATTTTCAATCACGTTTTCAATACGCGAGTCTCGGTTGGCGCGCGACTACCCACGCGTTAATAATTATCACACAAACCTGTCCATCAGTTCCATAATTTCCATCTGAATTCTTTGAATTTTAAAACACCGCGCTTTGCGAGATTATTCGCTCCAACAACAGGATCACAGTTGACAGTTCAAGATCATAGTTTTAATTCATTAAAATTCCCAGTAAACTCGGAAATGAAATTTCTAAAAACTTCTCCATGACTGTTGGAGAAGCACTCATTCCAAGCCAACGTGCAACTGCATCTCTTGCTTAATTTAATTGAAAAGCTCGGTTTGTTTCGCCAAGTTTTGGGTAAATAATATGGCATTGTCAGGTGGGCAATTTCAAACTCACATTGCGAAGGGCATTATTCGACTTGTGGGGTTCGCATTGTCATTGGAGCGCCGCAGTTTTTTTGTCGAATTTATGAAGGTTGGTTCTTTGGTTTTTCCGGATTTCTTTGACTCTGATTACTTTTTGAATGTTCAAATTATTTTTTTTTTCAGGTGAAACTTTTCTAAAAATTTAAACAATTCTTTTTTTTTTATTTAATTTATTTTTGCTAAATTAAATTTTTTTTTTCAGATTTTTTCTCATTTGTAAGTTGACAGTAAATTTTTTTTTTGTGAATATTTCGTTTAATTTAATTATTTGGAGGGGGTGGGGGGGGGGAGGGGGGATTTTGTGGGGGAATAAAATGCACGGCATTTGCCAGTATCCACCGTCAACCAATTAAGCAAGCCCATCGCGATCAATATTCACACGTAATATTTATCCAATGTGTAAGCACAAATTGCGTGTCGGATCTAGTCAAGAGGCCATGCGTACTATATATTTAATGTCTGGTGCCCTTCTGCGAATATTATAAAGTTTTCAATTTTTTGGGCGTTTTGTGAAAGTTGGAAATGTTTGCGCAATTTGCGAATTTTCCAATTTTTAAAGTTGAAACTAGTTAAATTTGGCATTTCCGCAACACGCCAATTTTTGAACGTTTATACATTTTTTTTCTATCATGTGCTAATTTTAAAATATGCGCCGATTCGTGAAAATACAATTTGTGAACGAGTTCAATTTTCGAAACGTTGTAATTCTTTTCAATCTCAAGACTTTCCTATTTCTGAAAATTTTCGAAAGTTTGCAAAATTTTTCAACATTTTTGAAAAATGTTTCACAATTTTTTCAAAAAATTTCAAAAGTTTTTCAAAAACTTTCAAAAATTTTCAAAAATTTTCAAAAATTTTCAAAAATTTTCAAAAATTTTCAAAAATTTTCAAAAATTTTCAAAAATTTTCAAAAATTTTCAAAAATTTTCAAAAATTTTCACAAATTTTCAAAAATTTTCAAAAATTTTCAAAATCTTTCCAAAACAATTTTAAATTATTTTCAAAAATTTCTCAAAATTTTTCGAGATTTCTCATAATTTTTCAAAATTTTCCAAAATTTTCCAAAATTTTCCAAAATTTTCCAAAATTTTCTGAAACTTTCCCAAATTTTCCAAAATTTTCCAAAATTTCTCAAAATTTTTCAAAATTTTTCAAAATTTTTCAAAATTTGCCAAAGTTTGCCAAAATTTGCCAAAATTTGTCAAAATTTTCCAAAATTTTTCAAGACTGTTCAAATTTTCAATTTCCCTCATGTACCTGAAACGTCGCACTGCCAAGTAAGGTGCGCGCCCACATCACTAACCGCCTACCGTACATTGCTATTCGTACTAAAACTGCCGATATATCTCGCGTGCGAAATTACCCTCCCATTTCTTTATTTGATGAAGGGAATTGGGCCCATGAGGATCAATAATCGCACGTCGGAATATTTATCCACCCCACCATCTCTCATTACGTGACCGGTTGTCCTCTCCTAGCCCCTAATTTCAAAAAAAATTCTCAGACATGGAACACTCAATAATCCTTAAATTCCCCTCAAAATTTTTCAATTATTCAAATTATAAAATGACTTGAAAATTTTTCTCGTTCCACAATTTCCATTAAAAAAATTATTCTCAGTTGTCCTCTAATCCTATCTTCATCGAACCTCGATGCGAATAGAGCGCGAATCTCCCATGTGGGACAGCGCAGGCCAGCAGAGCGCGTTACTGTGCCCAGGACACCGATCGATAAAACCTTCTGTACCACGCGGTGAGTACAATTGCGCTCTTCCCGTGGAACGTCCTCGCAAACAATACCAGCGGTAAAAAAACCGGCCGGCGGAGGGGGGGGGGGGGGGGCAAAAAGGGTGCCGCCAAAATTGCGAGAGCCTGAGACAAGTTTTGCTACCAGTCACTAGTGGCAGTTGACCCCAGTCAAGCGTAATAACGCACACACCATCCGGTAATTCGCGGAGTGGGAGATCCCTGTCAGCGACAGAGAATGCGTCTCCAAGCAACGTCAGTCGGCAACATTTCGTTCCAAGCACTGGGTGCGTTTTCAGTAACGCTGCAAATTTCGAAAATTAAACAGACAGTTGCTATATATATATATATATATAAATACAACAATTGTGTGAAAGTATATAACGCTGTGGAAGTATATAAACGTATCAGAAATAAATGAAGTTTGCGTAAATGTGCGAATTATTTCGCTATATATATATATATAGCGAAGGTGTAAACACATATAGCTATATGCAATGTGTAACTATGTAGGTGGAGGTGATATATGATGGACCGAGCGAGCGTATCATGAGATTGATTTATATTGGGCGGGATTGGAAAATCTTAATTGTATTGAGTGATATTGAGTGGTGAATTAAATGGACTTGGATGAAATTTAAAGTGCAGAGGGCGAACAAGTGGTGGTTGAAGATCATCTGGAGATGCCAGGTGGGGAAGAGATATCAGAGTTGGGGGAATTTTGGTGGGGCAAAATGGGGAATTTGGAATGGGGAAAATTGGGGATTTGAGATATTCAAGTTTATATCGGTTTTGGGAATTAAAATGTGAAAAAAATCAATTTTGAAGTTCAGTTTTGTTTTTATGTTGTATTTTTTATGGTTTGTCAAATTTTTGCAGAATTTGTTTGCGAACATTTTAGAAATTTGGGAAAAAAAATTTGAAAATTTGGAACGTTTTTGGAAAATTTTCCAAAAAAAATTTTGAGTTCTACAAATACAAAAAAAAAAAAAAAAATGAGTTCTAAAATTCTCAAGGATCTGAAAAAAAATTGAGTTTCAAAAAATTTCAAAAATTCCAAAAAATTCAGAGTATTCAAAAATGTACAAATTTTTTTGAAATTTCCATCATTTTCATTTTTTAAGAATTTCAAAAAGAGCCCAAAATTTTTCTAAACATTCACACATTTTCAAAACTTGAAAAAATATTCAAAACTTCGCTATATATATATATTTTTTTCCAAATATTTCACAAAATTCAAACCACATAGATTTTAAAAAATCACAACCTTTCCTGCAGCTCTCGAAAATCTCAAATCTTTCCTCTCAACCTCCAGAATTCTAAAATTTCCAACCTCTAAATTCCAAAAAAATTGAATGGGGCCTAAAAATTGCCACTAACGAAACGACACCCGACATTTCCCAATGATCAACTTTCCAATTTTTTACCATGAAATTAAAAGCCGCCTTTTTCCAGCGTAATCACGTGAAAATGCAGTTATGCGGTCGAGGCAGGAAGCTGTGGCTTTTGGCCTTCATACCCATACTAGCGGGTATCCACTTGCTACTGATCTACTGTGATATAAAAATCCTGGAATGGGAGCCAAACCGGTTCTTGTTCGGCGTGCGTCGCACCCCCCCGCCGCCCCTCGCGAATACCACCAAGAAGATTCTCTACTGGAACACAATGTTCGGAGACGAGACCTTCTACTTCGGTCACGGCGACATCTTCAAAAACTGCCCAAACACACCACCCAAAGCCTGTTACGCAACCCACGATCGCTACACCTTCGACATTACGCAATATGACGCAATACTCTTCCATGGTAATGAGTTATCAGCGCGGGATCGTCCAGCCGAAAGAGATCCATCCCAAAAATACATCTTCGTTAATCTCGAAAGCCCCGTAACATTCGCACGCCGTCAAGTCTCATACTTTGACAATTATTTCAATTTGACAATGACATACAGAGTTGACAGTGATATACAGTGGTCCTATTATGCTGTACGCGATAGAGAAAGTGGTGATATTGTGGCGCCCGCGTTGAATGCCGCTTGGAAGATATTCGAAAGTGCAACAGGTGAGAATTGTAATCGACAGTTTCGCGCATATTCGTGGACACATTTGTAATGAATGGGGGTTACTTTGGTGGGATATCTTTCATATATGTTTTGATTTTGGGAGAAAAGTTTCTTGACCTTGAGAAATCATGAGAATGGTCCCGCGAGACCTGGAGATTAGAGACCTGGGTCGAGGGGAGGGGGTTAGCGGGTTTGGGTTCCGGGGGGGGTTAGGGGGTCTGTGTTGGGGGGGAGGGCTAGGGGGTCTGTGTTGGGGGGGAGGGCTAGGGGGTCTGGGTTGGGGGGGGGAGGCTAGGGGGTCTGGGTTGGGGGGGGGGGGAGGCTAGGGGGTCTGTGTTGGGGGGGAGGACTAGGGGGTCTGGGTTGGGGGGGGGCCTGAGGGTCTGCGTTGGGAGAGGGGGGAGGGTTAGGAGGTCTGGGTTGGGGGAGGGGGGGGTTTAGGCGGGTTATAACTTTTTTTCAGAGTTGCATAATTAAGGCGTAACTGCGGATTGAATGCGCGGCCGGTGCTAGAGTCTGAATCTGGTGCACGCATTACAGCGATGATACATTCTATAATTAACCTTTTTCTATGTCCAAGGTTTTTTTTATCTATTTGAATATATGTAGGAGAATTGTAATACCTATTCTTACATATGTCAGTAGCCTTCCACTTTTTTTTATCTACTATTCAAGCAGCCAATATGTAAGTCTTGTACTTATTGTCTGGAGCGCGCGTATGGCGAACGATAATTTCGCACGGTAAAACGTCGTCAATTGACTCCGGTTCGTTAATGCGTCTCATGTTTCGCGTACTTAACCTACTTTGTATGTTTTTATGATGTCACAAATGGATAGACTCATGTTTTTAATTTACGGGATCTAGATTATGAGCCAAATATTAATGTGTTAACCGCAAACATCAATAGGCAACGCGGCTTGCTGGTTAATGCCGGCGGCGATCTGCTCTACGCGCGACCACAGACCCCCGAAAGCTGGAGAGAATATACTGGTGATGGATAGATAAATATTGTAAACCGCAGTTCTATTTTTGTCTACTTTTATTCATTCAATGACACACGAGAAAGATCTGTCTTTACTCTCTGAGATATTCCAGAAGACTAACGAGTGGTCACAGAGACCAAAAGCATATTCGTCACATTAAGAAAGAAACCTCAAATTTCCTTCTTCCCAGGAAGTCACTGTTTATGTTTATATTAACTCTCCAACGTTATCGATGTCGATTGGTTTTTGTAACCGTCATTTCTTTATAGCCTAATTCTTAGTATTATATTGAAGTAATCCAATAGAATATCAAATATATGAAGTTGATCAATTTCAAAAGCCAGGAAAATAGTTGTCCCCTTGATATACGGGATCAAAAAGTTGGTATTGGAATTAGTGTTCTCAGTTCCCAGAACGGTTCCAAGTGAGCGAACAGTCCCAAGAATTGTTCCACGTAGTGGGACCATTTTGGGGACTGTTTCAGGTGGCAATTCACTTTCGGAAACTATTCCAGGAACATGTCAGATGAAAGTTCAATTCCGGGAACAGTTCCAAGAACTTCATGTTCATCAAGAACAGTCTGTTCTTGACTGTTCCTCTCCCTGGAGTAATTCTTGGCACCGTTCTTGGAACCGTTCTTAGAACTGTCCTTGGAACCGTCTTTGGAATCGTTCTTGGAACCGATCTTGGAACTGTCCTTGGCACAGTCTTTGGAATCGTTCTTGGAACCGTTCTTGGAAGTGTCCTTGGAACCGTTCTTGGAACTGTCCTTGGAACCGTTCTTGGAACCATCCTGGGAACGGTTATTTCACTTGGAACCCTCCTAGAACTTGTTCTTTCACAAGGAACCGTTCCTGGAGCTGTGGGCACAAGCACAGTGGGCAAGGCACTGCTGGAACTGTTCACCTTCAAATTTCCATAACTTTCGGGTGGGAGGAGGGGGGGGGCGAGGGGGCGTCAGACGGAAAAGTTGAAGAGGAACTTTCTATTTCGAATTTTGCGCTTTTTTCACCCACAAGAATTAAGTTCCCAGTCTAGGAAGACGTGTCGAGAGCGTACAAGGCTATTGACCTCTCTCAGAATAGTTAAAATGAATAAGAGCCAATATTTTTCTCTACCTGTTCCACGAATATTCTATTGGCTTCATTTCTTTTTTGTTTGACATTATTTGAACGCCTCAATTTCAGACCAGTCATATCTAATCACTCATTTTTGTGATTCCACAACGGACATCTGGTTATATAACAGATCATGTATCGTTTTTTCACTCCCGAACTGCTTTGTGTACACTAATTTGAATGGGAGGTACTATAAGTGCGAGACTCGTGCGAGTCACGTGACTACCGATGGGTTGGGATCCACAGTAATCCGTAACATTCACTGTATCAATGTGGGCTATTTTTATATTCGTGTATAGGATGTGCGGTGTCTCAATGTCATGGTGGAGTCGGTTTAGAGCGAAGGTGGTTACTGTGGAAATGTAAAAACCCAATGTCTGTATTCTATATTGCATTTTGAAAGGATGTATTTTGTGATTTTTTTTTAAACCACTCACGCTGGGGATGAATCCAGACGAATAAGGTGTTTTTTGATCAGCAAGAAAAAAAAAGTATCGACTAGATTTTAGTTCAAGTATACACACACACACACACGAAGTAATGCCTTAAGGGAATCCCGCAGGACATCGGGACAGAAACACACACACACACACACACACACACACGGATGCGAACAATTGAACATATGGTGCAAATGGTCCCGAACCCTTGGAGATACCTTCAAACGTGATAATTGGACGACGTCAATTTTTACTTTTGGATTTTAATCACCATCGTGGAATAACTTGACCACGTTAACGTCACTCTCAATTCTCCTCATTTTTCCTTGAAAACGAAATTAATTGCAATGCGGAAATCGTTAACTCGGCGGTAACCATTATCTCGGAGAATTGTTTCTGTCTTCAAATTGCGTTCAAAGAATTGCCACTATGAGCCTTTGCAATACTTTCAATGAGGATGACTCATGAAATGATGCATTTGTTCTGGCTTATACCGCTACCCAGTTTCATTATTTTTTACTGTCATTCCGCCCTAATGTATTAATCATCAGCTCTAGTTTCGCAAGATATCTGATCTGGGAACATCAGTTTAGAGATAGTTGTAGCAACGAGTGCAGACGATTGGATTGTATATTGATTTGCGGTGGGTTTCAAGCTTTATCTTATGTGAATAATGATACAATTGTCAATGAATATGTGGGAGTCCGGGATCAACAAAGCACTCGATAACACACAGACACAGGCATACACACACTCCTACCTATTCACCCAGACACACCAATACCCACCCACGCTCCAGCTCATTTTCGAGAATGTTTTTAACAAGATACGACAATGGATGGACTCGATTGGGTTACAACTTGCGGAGCATAAGACTGAGGCACTCCTCATTACGAGCCGGAAGAAAATAGAGACAATTACACTGCAAGTCGGTGAGCACGAAATAATTTCCCAGCCCTACATACGGTACCTGGGAATTATGATTGATGCCCGACTTAGTTTCAGACAGCAAGCTCAACATGCAAGCAGTAAGGCAGGAGCAGTGAAGACTGCTCTTGCAAGACTTATGCCAAATATTGGAGGGCCAAAACAGAGGAGAAGGCTCCTGCTATCATCAGTTGTCACGTCGGTATTAACATATGGTATTCCTATATGGAGTGATGCATTACGAAGCCAAGCATCTCGGCGGCAAATTGTTCCAGTCTACAGGCTGAGTGCCCTTAGAGTGGTCAGCGCATACCGCACAGTATCGAACGATGCTGTGTGTGTCATTGCTGGGATGCTACCTTTTGAAGTGCTAGCGGAAGAGCGTAGGCGACTCTACACACGCAAAACATCAACTGAGCTGAGCTCAGTGGAACTGAGGACAGAAGAACGAAACCACAGCATCCAGCGATGGCAGCTGCAGTGGGACGCCTCGAGCAAAGGCCGGTGGACTCACAGACTTATTCCGAAGCTAGATGTTTGGCTTGACCGATCACATGGACAAGTCAATTACTACCTAACCCAGATGCTCTCAGGACACGGGTGCTTTCGGGAATATCTTCACAAATTTAAGCATGAGGATTCTCCAGATTGCCCAAAGTGTCCGGGAATGAAGGAAAACGCGGAACATGTTCTCTTTACGTGTCCGCGTTTCGACGTCCAACGAGCTGTATGGGAAAATAGCGCAGGCAAACCCATCAACGGTGGAAATCTTGTGGAAGTTATGCTGTCATCAGAGGCGGCATGGAACGCGACAAGCGACTTCGCAATGGAGGTTTTGCAGGAGCTGCGCCGCGAGGAGCAGTTGCGGAAAAATCCAGAGTAACCGGAGGATCTTCTTACCGTCAACGAGCGGAAAGGATTCGCTACTGAGGAAGCCAAGGCTATCGTCCCCTACACAACGAAGTATTGCTCAGCAGATGTTCCGTCGTGTTCTGGGGACCAACCGAACTGTATTGTACGTGACAAGGGGTATTGTCCTTTGCACGTTATGTTTTATTTGTTAATTCTGTAAGTTTGTTTAATAAAGGAAAAAGTAAGAAAAAGAGGAAGGAAAGAGAAAGAAGGAAGTGTGAGGAAGGAGGTTGACTTCCTTCTTTCTCTTTTTCTTTCTTAAAAAAAAAAAAAAAAAAAAAAAAAAAAAAAAAAAAAAAAAAAAAAAAAAAAAAAAAACACCAATACCCACCCACGCCCAGCCACACATACACCCACTTGTCAACCCACCCACACACATACTTACCCACCCACCCGCCCACTCACCCACCTACACACTCACCCATCCACCCACACACTCACCCACCCGCCTACTCACCCACACACCTACTCACTTACACACCTACTCACTCACACACCTACTCACCCACACACCTACTCACCCACACACCTACTCACCCACACACCTACTCACCCACACACCTACTCACCCACACACCTACTCACCCACACACCTACTCACCCACACACCTACTCACCCACACACCTACCCACCTACCCACACACCCGCCCACACGCACATACGCACCCACCCGCCCACACACACATACACACCCACCCACACACACATACAGACAGACACCCATACCCATACACACACACACACACACACACATAGATGTCAGGAGTTGGGACTTTATTCAAAGATCAGTTCTCAAGCAAAAAGACGACTGTCGCATTTGGAGCCATTACAATAACTCAACACTAAACACTAATTAATGTGTACAATGAGATCTGCTCATTTCCGTATGTGATATCTTGTGGTGCTAATACCACACGGTTCTTCCTACTATGACGTCATATTTGCATTGATGCAATATTTACTTAGGCTTATCCAGGCCGCAAGAGTACACCAATTAGTCACCTGACATTAATAGCCTTGTTGGATTAGCAAATACTATCGTGAAAAATACATTGAACAGCAGTTTTTTTGAGGGACCAAGAATAGGGTCAAGAGATTTACGAGGTTTGTGGCAAGTATGTAAATGGTGACGAATGGCCCATAGGGTGTGTCAAACATTGATAGCCTACACACACACACACACACACACACACACACATCCTTTTTGAAAGGCAAAAAGAAACTCTTTCTGCAACCAGATACCAGAAACATTCCGCGTGCGCTATCGGCGGTACCCGTAAAATGAGACCGCCCGGCCGGGCGGGAACCTAACCCGTTGCAGGGGGGTGGAGGGGGGTATCCATCATAGGCGCCCGCGATCGTAGCACAGTGGTTTATGGAGGTTTAGCCTGTGTTTAGAAATACGATGGCTTAAATGGATGGGTGTCCAGTACTCCTTCTGAAGGCGAGCAGTTACCGGGGGTGGGCGGGGGGGGGGGGGGGGGGGGGAGGGGGTCAAAACGAGAGCGACGAAGACCAAATGGAGACAGCATATTAATAATTTTCCTGTACCCTTCTATTTTGTTGGAACAGGTGACGTTGAAGCTGACACCCACATGATGGATCTCGTAAAGACCAAGAAGAGAACAGCAGTATGGTTTGTTAGCAACTGTAATTCCGATAGTGCTCGGGAGAAATACGTAAAGGAACTGTCCAAGTACATCGACGTTGATATTTACGGCCGCTGCGGTGACGGTAAAAATTGTCCAAAGGGTCAGGATTGCTTTCAAAAGCTCGTGGAACCTGAATATTTCTTCTATCTATCATTTGAAAACAGCCTCTGTCGGGACTACATCACTGAGAAGCTCTCCAATGCATTAGAGTAAGTATTTTCACGATGTTGGGACGTATTGAATTGAGCTTTAAAGCTAGGGGGATTACAAGTAGGAGGCATAACGCTCCACCTCCAACATTCAGACTTCTGCGTCATCTCCAATTCTTCAGATTTCCAAGTATCAAAAATGTCAAAAAAATTGGAAGTTTCAAAAGCCAAAAAAGCGTTGACCAAGATGACACTTCAGTGATTGTCCTCCATATACTTCATCTAATCCAAAAATGTTATCTTCCCCAGATATCACGTGGTCCCGGTGGTCTATGGCGGTGCAAATTACAGCATCGCAGCACCACCAAAGTCCTACATCAATGCCCTGGATTTCAATACTCCGAGAGAACTAGCAGCCTACTTGATAAGTCTGATGAAAAGTCCGTCCAAATATGCTGAGTACTTCAGATGGAAGAGACACTATGAGATTGTGTCCTCCGCACATCATACAATTTGTAATCTCTGCCGATTCCTGCATGAAGGAACAGAGCATAAGGAGTATGATTCGATATTAAATTGGTACCTGAGCGGCAATTGTCCGCTGCAGGAGAAGCTGAAGAGTTATCCATACTTGACGAAGGTAGCAACGATGTTCACCGACGATTGAGAACCTCTTGGTTTTCAATGTCTGATTCCAAAGAGACTTTCCCTGTGAAGGACACCTTGGTACCAAGCATTGGTCCAGTTTAAAATTTCGACAAATCATTTCAGTTCAATTAACCATCTAGGAGGCTAAGTCTTCTCAGCAAGCCGAGTTCAAAACCTTTCGTCTGAAATGGATGGGAGGGCCAACTGAAGACAACTTCTCCATGATCTCCAACATACCCTAAACCTGGTAGTCACATAGGGACAAGTCGCAAAGCACCCTTGGTAGATGGACATTCAGAAGGTGTCCCTATGGAACCAACGATTGTCTTCAATTATGGTTAGACACTTTGGTTATTAAACTATCTTCTAGGTCAGACAAGCTTTCTTTCAGACAGCTCTTCCCTAACGATTCGTCCAAAATCGAAGAACTTGAAGGCAGCACAATGTCTTCAGTGGTACAATGTTACCAAATTGTAACGCGACTAGTCAAAAATGCCTTTACTTTCGGTAGATCTGGGATCAACTGAGAGCCATCCATACCTGGTGGATGCAAGGATCATGCTGAAGCATCTTGCTTCTAAGTCCTGCTAATGCTTCTCCCTTGATGGGAACGTTCTCCGTCACCATTTAGGTGGTCTACCGAAGATGGACCGGCTTGGTTCGATTGACATCAAGTCAATCTCATCTTGGTCAATCTGATGATTGGTCTTCCTCATGAGACTACCAAGGAAGCTTCTGTACCGAACCATCCCACATTCAGAGACCCTCTTAGGCTCTCCCGTTGCTGACAAGCCTTGTCAATCAGACAACCTATCCTCTATCCAACCCAGCCTTCCTGACCATATCGCCAGAATACAATCACCTGGATACCTTTCCTGGAGATCCATCCAGCATATCCACCAAATCCTTTTAGACAGCTATTCGTACCTAATGAGAATCACCATCATGTCCAATGACCATGTATTTTGCTTTGGAGTGTTCTGATTCAGAGGCATCATTCAGAGAGCTCTCCATGAGCATTGGTCCAGGTGTCCTTCGGATCCAAGGAATGCATTTGCACTGCAAAAATTGATGGCAGGCACGATGTAACCAAGTCTTTCCAAAGAGGTGAGACAAGTTGGAGATTGGACCATGTCCCATCATTGCTCTGGGACAGAGGATCTCCCCTTCTTGCAGAACAGCTACATGTCTGATTGTCCAGCAGTGGAGAATTTGTGGGGAGGGACATGCAGTCATTGAACCTCACCCTTATGATGTCATCAAGATGGTCTCCACAGCATTGGTCCTCTTCAATGATGCTGCGACATTGGATGAAACCCAGTCTTTCCAAACTGACTAGTCAAGACTATTTTCATTCTGAATTGATGTCAAAATATATATATTAAAATTTATGAATAAATTATAAATAAAATTATTGGATCATTTGTCCATTGATGTTATCTGAAAGGGAATGGACTTATATCGTTCAACGAACGATACTCTCGTGATGTACTTTAAAATACTCGTGGGATGAAGAACCTGTCGTTTCCAACGATACACCACTAAACTTGATTCCCGCTGGAGCATTCGCCTCGAGGGAGAAACGAGTTGGACGATATGATTCCTTTATCCTTTTCACGGCCTCTATCGAATCACAATAGCTTCCACATCGTGGAGTAGATATTGTAGATGTTATACTGTTGTGTATTACTGAATCATTTCTAATGGTATCGCTGGTGATTTTGCCATTGTGGCGTGGGGAAGACGCCACTGCTGCTCAGCAATGTCGAGGTATTTTTATTGAAAGCATTCCGGAGGGAAGGTAGTGCAGTGGGTAGGCTCCAAAGCGGAGAGCAGATGTCGCTCTAGTGGCCTGATGGAGATGGTGAATGGAGAGACGATGGTACGCGAGTGAGACAGGAGAGATGCTGAATATTGCAAGAGGTTCAGAATTTTGTGGCAATTCGGGGATTCTAGTTGACGATTTAGGCGTTTCAACATTTTGGAAAAATCTGCCAATGTGAAAACAAGGACATAATCAAAAATTTTGGAAGATGAAAAATTAGAATCGTTTTGAAACTGTCAATTTTGGGAATTAAACATTTTGGGGCTGTCAAAAAATTGATGACTGTCAACAATTTTGGGACTGCCAAAAATGTTGGCACTGGCGAACATTGGGGGGGGGGGGGGGGGGGGGGGGTGTCTAAAACTCGGGGCTGTCCAACATTTTGGGTCTGTCAAACATTGTGGGCCTGTGAACGATTTTGAGACTGTCAAAGCTTTTGGGTCTGTCAAAGATTTTGGGCCTGTCAAAGATTTTGGGACTGTTGAAGATTTTGGGACTGTCAAAAATTTTGGGTCTGTCAAAAATTTTGGGACTGTCAAAATTTTGGGACTGTCAAAAATTTTGGGACTGTCAACAATTTTGGGCCTGTCAAAAAATTGTGGGTCTGTCAAAAATTTTGGGGCTGTCAAAAATTTTGTGACTGTCAAAAAATTTGACGGTGTTGAAATTTTGACACTCAAAAATTTTGGCACTGTCAAAACTTTTGACGTGTTAAAAATGTTAGGCCTGTCAAAAATTGTAGAGCTGTCAAAAAAATTTGGCACTGCCAAAATTTTGACACCCCTAAAACTTTTACAAAAAAAAATTGGATACTTTGAATATTTAACGCATTTCGAATTATTGTTAAATTCATAAATTTAGATAAATTGAAGTATAAAAAATTGTACATAAAAAATCTTTAGCATAGGATAACTGTCAGAGTTATGTCGAAAAGAAATTATGTGGGGAATGTCTCTTTTTATATGTAAATTTTGGTCCAATATATTTTTGAAAGACGTGTCTGATGATTAATTTTGGTCTCATTAATTAGACAATGCTAATTTTGCAAAATTTACTGGACTCTCAATATTCTCGGTGATACCTAGAATTTTAACTACCCCAATATCACAGTATGAACACATATCCGATATGTTCACCAAATGAAGCATTCCAATTTGCCTAATATCGGCATGCCCTCTGAACTCGCGATTTTCCGCGGATTTTGGAAATCTCATTATAATTTCCATAATTATATCGCTACCTCATTTCCAAAAAAGGAAGAAAAATTGGAAAGGTTACAAAAATAGAGGTTTGGAAATTCTAAAATTTGTTGAAAATTTGTAAAAAAAAAAAAAAACCGAAATCGAAAAATTTCAAAATTTTAAAATCCTCAAAAACGGTGAAAATTTTCAAAAAAGTTTCAAGAAGATAAAAAATTTTGAACAATTGGGAAATTTCAAAAAAATTTGGTATTTTGACAAAATTTTGAAAAAATTTGGGAATTTAAAAAAAATCACAAGGGCAAAATTTTGAGATAAAGGAAAATTGTAAAAAATTCTGAAAAATTTGGCATTTTTGATAAAATTAACAGAACCAAAAATTTTGAAAAAATGGAAGAATTTGAAAATTTGATAGAACACGCTCTAAATTTATAATGCTTCAATATTGCAGTTCAATTTCTCCACTATTACTCCCAATCTTTAATTCCACATTTACCCAAGCCCCTGAAAATCTCATTATTCTTTCTATGAATTAATTATCACCTCATCTGCATGCAAGAATATTCCCGCCGAATTAACGAATCAGGAATGATAACACTGAATTAATTGAATGGTATTGTAATTATCTGGAGTAATCGAAGTGATAAAAAATGGAGAAGAGTATTCGACAAATCATCTCCTTTATCAGCAATAAATTTTCGATTCTTTCATATCGTGCCAATAATTTATCCCCCCAAGTGCGCAGGTACTTGGGCTCGGGGATTCTACTATTCGTATGGGCCTGAGTCTGTTACCCCTCTTTTTTCGACGCTCCTATGAGAAAGAGAGAGACAGACAATGGGTAGGGGCTCACTGAGAAATTTATCTCAAGGATAAAAATGTCTCTTATTGTTTGAGAGTTTATACGGTGAGGGCACAGGGATTTCAATAAAAATCCTACTCGTTTCTCTCTTAGATTTTACTCTATCATCCACCGCTGACTTTAAAGTACGATTTAAAGCAGTCGAAAAGTTGTGTATTAAGCGGGTCTGGAAGTTTCCGAAATTTCTAACATCTGAGAAATTTTTGTATGTTAACGTAGTGTGTGGGTCGGTGAGTGAGTGAGTGGGTGGCTGGCTCGGTAAGTGAGAGGATGGGTGAGTAGGTAAGTGAGTGGGTGGGTGGTGGCTAGGTAAGTGAGTGGGTGGGTGGTGGCTAGGTAAGTGAGTGGGTGGGTGGTGGCTAGGTAAGTGAGGGGGCGGGTGGGTGGGTGAGTGAATGGGTGGGCGAGGGAGTCGGTGGGTGAGCGAGTGGGTGGGTCGGTGAGCGAGTGAGTCGGTGGGTGGGTAGGTAAGTGAGGGGGTGGGTGGGTGGACAGGTAAGTGAGGAGGTGGGTGGGTAGGTAAGTGAGGAGGTGGGTGGGTAGGTAAGTAAGTGGGGGGGGGGGGGGGGGGGGGGGGTGGGTGAGTGAGTGGGTGGGTGCGTGACTGGGTGAGTGGGTGAGTGAGTGAGTCAGTGGGTGGGTGGGTGAGTGAGTGGGGGTAAGTGAGGGAGTGGGTGGCTAGGTAAGTAAGTGGGTAGGTGGGTGAGTGAATGGGTGGGCGAGAGGGTCAGTGGGTGAGTGAGCGGGTAGGTGGGTGGATTGGTGGGTGAGTGAGTGTGTGAGTGAGTGGGTGGGTAGGTACGTAAGTGGGTGGGTGGCTGGGTGAATGGGGGGGTGAACGGGTAGGTGGGTAGATGGAGGGCTTGGTGGGTGAGTGGGTAAGTGGCTAAGTGGGTGGGTGGGTGAATGGGAGAGTGGGTGAGTGGGTGGATGGGTGGCTTGTTGGGTGAGTGAGTGGGTAGCTGGGTGGGTGAGCGAGTAGGTGAGTGGGTGGGTGGTTCCGTTCTAGTCCGAAGTTTTGGAAAACGAAGACGAAAAATAGGAAGTTTTCGCTTTTTCAACAAACAAAAATCAGAAGACTGTCGCGAACCCTAAAATCCAAATACCATCACCCACATTCTCCCCTTCAGCGATCGTACCCGCAATGATAAAGTTATAACAATAATTCAGTGAGCACGTGGTGGTTTGATGCTTCACCTTGATCGCCTGGGCACGCTGAACTACAATTTATAGGGCGTTAAACTAACGCGCGAGTGAACAGCCCTTCGGCCATCGCTCGCTTGCAACTGCTGGCCACTGTGGCCCATGAATGGTACACTATATACAACAGCACCAACCAACGATCCCATGCAATTGCACCCCTATACACTACCCTATTTTCTCGGGTCTCACGGCAATGCTCATGCACTTCATACTCTACTTTTCCTCCACCATTCCCGGATAAATATTGTACAAATGGAATTGGAAAAACGTTTGTTTTCTTTTTTTTTCTTCATTTTTGAAATTACATTTACTTTGGTTGGGGGTGAATAAAAAATTCCATTATACGGCTCAATTTCAACACGACCCTTTTTTTCTTTTATTTGTATTTCATTTTTCGGTATTCATGAGCAAATGATAGGGTGGCTTAGAAATGTGGTGATTTTGATTTCCTAGAATTGGGTATTTCAATTTGTTTCCTGTTATTGAAATTCATGAATGACATTCAGGTATTTTGGTCATTGAAAATAGATAAACTGGGGAAATGAAATAAATTGATAGAACAACGAAGGCAAACACACACACATACACACACACACACTTCTACCAAATCTACCAAATCTACCAAATCTACTAAATGTACAAAATCTACCAAATCTATCAAATCTATCAAAATGGTCCGATGATAGATTTTCGATTTCTTCATTGACCCGTATTCAAAGGTTTCAAAGCTAAAACCTCGGAACATCAACTAGCACTCATCTTCCCAATCTGACCTCCCCCCCCCCCCCCCCCCCCCCCCCCCCCCGCCCATCTATTCCGAGAAGCGCAAGCTCTAGAGAGCACTCGTTTTCACTCAGAATAATCCCCACATGTGGGAAACATCTCCAAAATAAACCCATAATTTCACCCTCGAAATGTCCCACATGAAGATCCCTGCAATCCACTCCAATCTCCAGTGATTCAATTACGTATGCACTGCACATAAACTTAAAAATTCATGGGATCATGAGACACGACTGGCTGCCTCGCAGAAACAAATCCTGTGCGTAGCGGCGTAGAATAAAAAATGAAAAAAAGTAAGGGCAGACGACGAAATTATGATTACAGGTATTGGTATTCATGCAGTAAAACAGATTTTTTTTCCATTACTGGGAACTGATAATAGGGGAAGATAGTGGATTAAAATCCGTGGTCCATTGCGGAAGTAAGATGAACATCTCGTCTTGGTGTCGGTCTCAAAATTGCGGATTCAATTTACACTTTCAGAGACATAAATCAAAACTTTTAGAGTCTCAACTCAAGCTTTGGGTGTCTGAAATAGAATATTGGAGTTATGGAATCAGAATTCTGCGCTTAAATTGGAGCTTACCAAGGTTAAACGAAGGATTTCAGTTTTCATTTTAGAAGTGAGATGTCTAGTGAAGACTTTTGTGTCTTGGATTGCGATTTTCCGTCTTAACTGGAGACTTCTAAGGTCTCAAACACACACACACACATACATCCGCCCTCCCACCCCTTAACCCACCTACCCGTTCACACACTCACCCACCCAGCTGGTCACACACTTACCCAGCTACCCACCCGCCCACTAGCCCACACACTCACCCGCCCACGCACTCACCCGCCCATACACTCACCCGCCCCCACACCCCCCCCCCACACTCACCCGCCCCTACACTCACCCGCCCAGGCACTCACCCGCCCAGGCATTCACCCGCCCACACACTCACCCGCCCAGGCACTCACCCGACCGCCCGTCTACCCGCCCACAGACTCACCCGCCCCCACACTCACCCGCCCACAGACTCACCCGCCCACGCACTCACCCGACCGCACGCCCACCCGCCGACGCACTCACACACCCACCCGCCCACACACTTACCATCCCACCCGCACACAGCCTCACCCGCACACACACTCACCCGCAAACCCACTCACCCGCACACCCACACACACACACACACACACAAACAAAAAACACCCACCCACATAGACACACACAATGTCAAATATGTATGCGTTGTCGCAAATGATTCTGCTCTCAGGACTGCTCATACTAACATTTCCCAGCAGAAAGTTGAAATTCCGACCCTAAAGTAGGTACTTCCTCACTTGCAGAAGCCTTACGATGCCATCCATGTCCAAAAAGTTGAATATTAATACTCCCTATCACATTGCCCGTAGCTATCTTAATTGAAACTGAATTGAAAGATTTACTCGTTTCTAGTGCAAATCGATTCATCCCCCTCACTCCCCCCCCCCCTCCCAAGCCGCCCTTTGAGGTTGTAAATTGCTATTCCAAGTACGTGACATCCATAGGTAAAATTGCTGGAAGATTGGGAAGGCTGGGAAATAAGGTGTGGTGGTGTGAGGGAATGTGTGAGTGGGCGGGTGATAATGATGAACCAACTAGTCCTAGTGACCAGAATTACCCCCTGCTGTGGTGTATATATTTATGTCAGTGATGGGTTTCGGTGGGTGGTAGAGACACTATTAAGGCCGAATAGGTTCGATGCACGTCCGCCGGGGCTAGCCTGGGAAACAGAGATATGGGGGGCGAGGGGGTGAGTGGGAGGGGGGAGGGAGTGTGAGTGGAATGTTTCAGACTCCATTACTTGAATTGGATTGGGAATACAGCCTGGTCCCAAACCATCCCCCTCATATTTTGGACAAACATCGGCCCTCTTGACCCCGCAAAATATCGCGCATTTTCGTGTATATGTGAGGCGTTGGTATCGTAACTCAAACGAGATACATATGTGCGCTGAGGGTGTTGAATTTTCGATAGTAAATGAACATATTTGAACTTCCGGGGGTTTAGAGGTGGTTAGTATTATCAATATTTATGGGCTTGCCTGGGGATGTCTTGATTCGGGTTTCTTGGTGGTCTTGAAGAAGGTATTATACTGAGTAGGGAGTACGATTAATGGTGATGAGGAATTAGGTTTCATTACATTTGTGATTTCAGGGTGGCTAATCAAAAATGTATGGTGTTAGTGAGTTATGGTGGATATTATTGATGTGGTTGGCTTGGTACTATTGGGAGGGTCTTTACCTGAATCCCCATTGTTCAAGGTTGACACATTCCCCTCCGACCCGGAGGACAGCCAACGCCAGATGGTGAACAGAACTAGTGGGATGGAGGTGTGTTTTCTCCCGTTGGGAGCACAAATAAAACTTCCCGATTTGTAATTTCTGTCTGCCATTCCTAGATTTTCCGACACGTCAATCAAATGTTCGAAGACAGGTTTCAGAGAAAAAAATAGGAATCATGAAATTTTGAATACTGGAATACAACAGGTGTCGCTACCTGCGACTATGTCACGTGACGCACTGACCAATCACACTGCGCATCGCGCATTCAGACTCTCCTGTGCAAATGCGGGCAAACACGCATGCGCCGGCGGTGGTCGGACAACTTCGGATCTAAACCGAATATAAAAGTTTGAATAGTCATTACAATTTCGCGCCACTCAAAATCAACCAATAACTAATAATTCACTACATGAAAGTGAGTCACATTTTGATCGAAGCTAAGGTATCCCGAGAGCCTCCCATTGCGACATTGATTAGCTTGATCACAACTCTCCTTCGTAAATAATGATTGATTAAAACTTTTGGTGATTTGCATGCTTCATGTTTAAAAAAAAAGCGGAAAGTAGTGCATGAATTTCTTTCCAAATCTAATGAGGTCTCAGATGCGTGAAGACGCATCAATTAAAAAAAAATTATCGAATCGGGTAATTCGTTTGCAAGAAATCGTTGTCCAAAAATTGTGGGTACATACGTACGCGTACACACACATAAGAACATATATACAGACAATTTGTTAAAAATGCTCGAGAACGATTAGAGAGACTTTGAAACGTGGAGATATGATGAAATTTTCACTTTTGATTTTCGGGGCCATTACAATAACTTTCCTATATTGGGAAGTTAAACAAAAATCAATCCGGTCTATCCGCTCACCAAGTCTCAACTACCTATTTTGCTATATAAATCATCGTGAAACATACTGTACACCCAACTGCTTTCCCACCAATATTGTTCTTATTGATTCTGCAAACAGACTATGGACCAAAAGTAGCAATGTCCACTATAATCGATTGGATTTAAACTACACTCTCCTGAGAGCATTGTCCTCTCGAGCGTCTCAAGAATAATACGTTTTTGAGGTTCTACTCATCCCAGTGCTGATCCCTCTAAACGATAAAGCCCGGATCACCGAGGGATTTCTACATATTGCATGAAATATCCCTCGAGCCCTCCTAAGATTTAATTCATGTGAGCGACTACCTCGCGGAGGGAGGGGGGGGGGGGTGAAAAGGCACAACTGTCGAAGAGATGACAGCAGTCTCCATAGAGTAAATATCACTTGTCCTCTTTTTTTTCTCCTCCTTCACCCGTTTTATGTCTTCCATCTCTCAATTTTTATTCCCGTTCATTTTCGAAGCATCCGTAGAATCGATTGCCGAAGCATCTGCTACCGATAGTACCTTGGCGCGCTCGATTCTGTACCACTTGGCCCTCTACGAGTACGTATACGTCATCCACACAGACTTATACAGTCTATTCACGATAACTTCCGGCAGCTGCATCCAATGGCCAAATGTGTACATCCGAGTGGACATTATTCCAAGATTGGACAGATATACTGTATTGATGGTTGAATTTGAGAATTGTGGATGATACATGTGCTGTCACGCCTATATGTACATCAACTATATATAGAAAATATATGACACATCTAGATTGCTGTCTCCATGTGTGACATCATAAAATTGGCTAGAGCCCGGTGAGGGTGAAAGATTTACCAAAATATATCTATCGAACCTGGTTTCAGCCTGCAACGGGTAACACCTGTTCTCCAAGTTTTCAAGGTCATTATAAAAATTGGACACCCAACCTCACATTGCGTTTTCAATTTTGTTAAGTGAAACTTCGATAGGCGCCTTTGGGTGTGAATCGAATACACGCGAGTCCAATGTTACAAAAACCGACACCATTGGGGAGGGGGAAGCGCCATATATGGAGTGCGTACGTACTTTACTCGCTAGGATATAGAGACGGTATGCGTGGTACGGGAAGGGGAGCACGAGAGAGAGAGAAGAATAGAGCGTTCACGCACATCTAGACCCATTTACAACGTGTTGCATGGGAACGTCGATAATGACGGGTTCGTCATAGTTTAACGCAGGGCGTAAGATGGCGTTATGCGCATTCTCTATCCACGGTAAAAAGCCAGCTGTTTTCCAGTCCGGTGGGTTAATGTATAGGTTATGTATGTGCCGAGCGTTATTTTCTATATCATAATTTATGTCCGGAATAATTTGGTGTGTGTGTTAATCAAAAGTTTTCGTTTCTGACTTCAGTTATCACAAACCGATAATTTCTTGGGTAGAAAATGGTGAGATGGAAACAGAATAAAAAATCTTCTGTATATTGATATAATTCGATTGTTTTAAATCATAACCTCTGACTTACACTGATATTAGAGCAACTGATCCTATCCTATTTTCAGCAGTAGAAAAAAACATTTACAGAATATCAAAACATCTCTATGCATTCGGCCTCAAAGAAGTTTCACTTCTGTCGCGTAACTCTCTACGCACATGTTTTTTTGTCAACGCATTTTCTTCTTCCATATAGTATAGATGAATATATTTCCATTATCCAGCGTTAACTCCTATATTTAGAGCATTTCCAAATCGATATAGTATGGGAAGCTTCACAATGATCCTAGATTACAAAATTAAGTAGTGAGTATTGATTGAGATAAAATAAGAACTATGATTGTGAACGCCAGGTAGAACCAATTGGGGAAATGGATGGAACTGCACTCTCGAAATGGCACTCTCGATACTCATCGGGAGGCAGAAAACGTGGTCTGACTCGAAATTTGAGACTGTGCTAATACCTGAGAAGCTTGGAGATATAGTGCCTTAATGAAAGGATACTCTGGAAGTGACGCTAATAGCTGGATCAGTCTCATAAGACGTTGGAGGCATGGTAGCGATGGAATGTCCAGAATATTGGTCAAAATCCGGAATGGAAATAAGTTTCAACCGGCAGGGTTAAAAGGTTGGAGTCCAATCAGCAGCCCTAAATTACAGAACCACCTAGGTGGGAATCGGCCATGCGATGAGGCTTGACTAAGCTTCGCCAAAGCCGTGTTTTGGAGCCTCGGTCAATCTGCGCAGAACATGCGAATATAACACCAATCCCAGATTAGAGAATAAGCTTCGTCCTAGCTTGGTTACGTAGGTTAATACAAGCTTCTAACTTTATCTTCATTCAAGCTTCAGACTTCATCTTGGTACAAGCCTCGAAATTCATTTATCTTGGTTCAAACTTCGAAGATACGAACATTGAGGTTGGACCAAGCTTAGTTGAACATTCGTTTCCAAGCTTGGGTTTAGGTCGTGCAGCAGTCCTGGATTTATATATGAATCCAATATTAAGCAGAGTTTCGCTGAAGCCGGTAAATCGAAACTAGAACAAATATGCTTCAATCCAGCTTAGTTCAACCTCCGTTCACAAGCTTGGGTTTAGATGGTATGAGCAATCCAGGATTCATGCTTGTTAAAGCTAAGATTCAAAGCTAACAAAGCTGAGCTTGGACCAAGCTTAGTACAACATGGTTTCTGAAGCTTTGTTTTGGATGATTCTAGTTCGCTTGGATGTATGTATGTATCCAATATTGGACTTAGATTAGATTCTGCCTGTGGACCAAGGCTAGGGACGCTAAGATTGAGCCCAGCTTGGCACAAGCTTGGATATCTTTGATATAACTAAGCTTGGTTTGATCTAGGCTTATACATGGAACGAAGCCATGTCGAGGCTCTCAAGCCCAAGTCTCAGCATCGAAGGTCGGACCAAGATTGATCTCATCGTTCAAGCTTCGAATTCCCCACGCTGGAAGATTGGATACTACTGAGATCTTTAACTCAAGTAAGACAACTGGTCCCACACCTTCCAATATCAGACCAGAAGTCGCAACCCTGAGGAAAAAAAACATTACAGTACGCATGTACCCCATAAATAATGACGTCATCCTCCCCGCCATAAATTATAGCAAAAATTCTTAAAGTATCACCCAACCATACTAACTATTACAATTACCATCCAAATGAATAAGAGACTGTGAGATAACAATGAAAAGCAGTCGACCTACTCTCGCCTCCAACTTCGAAAATTCACTTCACTCTTGGTGCATCAGTCGTCCCACCTACCTTCCTCTCCGCCCACCACCCCAAATTTAGGTACACTACTTGCCGGCTGCCTCGCAACAGTTAAAACGCTCAACTATTCCGAAAAGGAATGAATCAAGTGGCGAAATGGCTTTTCCCCTAGGGCCTGGAAAATTCAAGCCAACTTTCTTGAAATAACCAAGCGCCGCTTTGTGTCATCGGCGTCTTCGTAATTTTCTAATTGAATTAAACTTTTCAGAAGGTCTGATGGGCGCTCTCTACCGTTAGTCGTAATTGACACAAAGTTGTCGTGTTCAATACCTCATTACAACTTTCGCCATTGATTTTTTGCCACCAGCAGTTTCTTCCGTTTGCAACTGTCAATGACTCCTTCCATCTGTCAATTGATCTCTCTGCTTTCCTTTGTATCAGCAAAACTCGCAACTTCTAGACATCGAATGCGTTAAAAGATTTTGCTGATGAAAGCGGTAGGGGATGTCGTCGTTAGCTAAGATTCGTTCAGGCAACAATAATTATTGATGAAAGGTCTTGGAATTTGCAATGCAATGGTTGATTGAGCCATATCCTCATTACGATATGCTTATGTAGCAAACAATTTGGAGGTCTTGCTTCCTTTGGAAGATCATATGAATATGATGTTGATATTGGAATTGGTTAACCTATCCATGCGCTGGATGCTGATGGCAAGAATCATTGGTACCACCAAAGTGTCCTATGCTTATATTCTCTTCCAGGATTGACTATCCTGTAAAGTGTGCTATGCTCTTCGCATCAATGGTAGATGATGTCTTGAAGATGAAAATGCTGAATTAATTCGATTTCCATTGTGATTCAACTTGGATCGCACGACCCAAATCAATCTGCGCCATCGGCCTGCGCTACTACCAGAGTGTTCTACTATATAGTATCCTAGGAAATTAGGATTTAGAGTCTAGACATGGGGAATGCGTTTGACGTTGGGACAGTCTAGACATGGGGAATTCGTTAGATATTGGGACTGTCCAGAGGTCGGGGGACATTATTCAGGTGACTCGTTATTGTAGCCTATGAGTTCCTTACTTTATTGTAGGTATTGTAATATAGTGGCTGTTGAGACCCAAAGTAGAAATAGCGAGGTAGGTCTTCGGAGGCTAATGCTGACGTAGTCATTGACGTTACTGAAGTTTCCCCAAAGGCCCACGTGGCCAGGGCGAACCGGAGAAGGGGATGCTCAAAGCCCGTATATGAGTGGCTGTGGGCCCAAACGAGAGGGAGAGTTTTTATGATATCCGAGTTGAAGATAATTGACGCGTTGGAGTTGGCATTATCATAGAGTGGAGTTTTCGATAGAATAGATAATCGCTTGAGCTGTCAGGAAGGTGTCAGGGTGATTGTAGAGTGCTCGATCTATCGTGTGAAATTTATAGTCATCGGCGGATTATGTTTAATTCACTGTATAGAATAGCGTGCATTATATGTAGTGTAAATATATCAATTTGTGGTTACATCTCTGTAAAATTTTATAACTGCTAACCTTGCTCCATATTCCTACAACCACGAGACAAGGCGTATTCAAGTTGGATCAGCTCCGAGGTCCGGGGTGCATCAACTCAGCCGCAGTTTGGAATTAAGTGGTGTCTGAGTTGATTTAAGTAAGAAGCGGATTGAAGGACGACGGTGGGGTTCGATGCTTCCTCCTCCGAATTGACTGAACTTTCAGAAAAGTATACCATCATTTGAATCCTGGATGGTCAGCTCCGAGAGGGTTTAATTAACTTCCGTAAGAGATACTGAGTCAGTTTTTTTTCTCAATTATGATGTCAAGTAGGACAATCCATCTTGCTGTAATTTTTTTATAAATATTATCTTCCCGTTCTCTATATCTATATATGTGTTCCTTCGTCATGCTGCTCCAAGCTGTCAATGGCTTCCGATTGTCAATCGACTCGACGCTCTTCTGCACCAACAAAACTCGGAAGTTCTAGCAGTCGAATGCATTAAAAAAAACCTCCACCATTCAAATGCAATAATAGCAGTGGGCTATATGCAGTAAACATAAACCAGCCAATACATTAAACTTTATCGGTCCAACCGCTCAGACATATTTCGCTTCATGCATTCCCCTCAATTTCCATTTACGCGAATAATCGACATGCGCCCCTTTCAATGTTTATACCATGTTTTTGTTGTAATGGTTTCCACCAACTTCGTGACGTGGGTGATTGAAAAAACAGGGGGGGGGGTTAAACCAATGGGAAAAAATGGATACAATTGTGAGATGCAGAAAGGACTCGGACAGGATTTTTTTTTGTACCTTTTAGCGGAACTTCTAGGAAGTTTCCAAGCAACTTTGCGCGGTAAATGTGAGAGCAATGTATGGCAGATTCTTTTGTACGCATCAGAATGGTTTTATGACAATTTGACAGGTCCTTGCATGGCATTCAATGTTCATCGATTATTCACTTCCCGATATAGGAAAGTTATTGTAATCACCCCGAAAATCAAAAGCGGAATTTTCATCTCCACGTTTCAAAGTTTCCCTAATCATTCTAGAGCATTTTTAACAAAATGTCTGTATGCATGTGTGTGTGTGTGTTGGCGCGTACGTATGTGCCTACAATTTTTGGACAACGATTTGTCCAAATTTTTGATATTCAAACTTTCATATTCGGTCCAGATCCGAAGTTGTTCGACTACCGCCGGCGCATGCGTGTTTGCCCGCATTTGCACAGGAGAGTCTGAATGCGCGATGCGCAGTGTGATTGGTCAGTGCGTCACGTGACATATTCGCAGGTAGCGACACCTGTTGTGTTCCGGTATTCAAAATTTCATGATTCCTATTTTGTTCTCTGAAACCACTCTTCGAACATTTGATTGACGTCTTGGAAAATCTAGGAATGGGAAACAGAAATTACAAATCGGCAAGTTTTATTTGTGCTCCCAATGGGGGCAAATACACTTCCATCCCACTAGTCATCGATTATTTGTTTAATGCTGTTATAAAAGCAGAATGATAGGGAAGCGAAAAAACTGCCGAGCCAGGGAATTGTTTGCCTTCAATCGTCCCGTCTGTATGTGCTTCGTCTGTCTAATTCAACCTGCACAATACTCCTCATGCAATTGCAACCAGCGTCTTCGTTGACGTTCATAAATCATGAGAATTGTAACTCGAGATAGAAACTATTTTGCACAACGGATGCCAAGGTGGAATGGCAGTGGGGACGAGTGTGTGATGTATACACACTCTGTGACACACACCGGTGAGTTTAGCGTCGTGAAACACCAAATTGAATTCCACTTTACTTCGTGCCTTGAAAACTAACAGTTGACGGAATCGAACATTTGTGTTACGATTGCTGGGTTTATTTTCTCCACCTTTTATTTTCATTTGCTATTCCATTCGCTGGAAAAAGCACAGTGGAGAAATTTCCCCGTTGCTAATTTAATTGTCAAATTGGCGATAATGGAGACCTAGATGTCTAGATGTCCTACCTGTACATCAGCTTTTACTAAAATATGAGAGAAAGTGAGACAACCAAGCTAGACTACGTCTACAAACGTGTCTTTTCTGAAGCACCATCCTGCTTAGGATTACCTTGTCTGTACTTACACCTCCACCACCCCCGACGCCTCACCCGTTCCAATAGTTCCCTGCTTCAATCACTAGTCCACTAAAGCTCACCCAAGCTAACCAGTTTAACCGTAGAAATTGCTCCCCACTTTAAATTAATTATCGTATTTGCGGTAATGAAGAATTAAGTGCAAAGCTCTGTGAGATTTATTGACTCTCGATAAAAAGAACAGGAAAAGGACATTACGATTTGACAATTAAACGTGTAAATAGCATTACCATCAGGTGTCTCTCGCTCAAAAGAAGAATATAATTGGGAATTCCATAAGTTTCACTGATGCCGATTGATCTTTTATTGGTGCAGAGCAATGGAACTATCAGAAACAGAGGCGAAATGTCGAAGATGAAAGGACGTTTGTGTCAGCCTCGAAATAATAATAGCACGTAATAGGATATTCCAAGTGGTGCCATGGTGTCTTTTATCGGCCAAAGCATTTAAATGCAAAGTATTATTCAAATGTCGCACTCCAACCTGCACTCTGTGCCAGTACCACCTTTTTCCACAAACGCTTTTGCTCCGTTCATCTCTTTGGACTGGGTCTCCTTGCGTCCCCCTAGGGGGGGGGGAGAGACAAGAGGCTTCATTTCCTGATATTCAAATGCATTCAAGCATCATTCTACATCAGAGGTGGCTCACTAACTAGGGATAAACTCACTACCACCTATGTGATGGTCTACCGCAGTATTATCGTAGCTATTACCACCTGGCAATGTTTGGCCATTGTTTTTTCTGAGTTTGTGATTTAGGGAAATTATTGTACTGATCCGGTGTGTGTGTGTGTGGGGGGGGGGGGTGTCTGGGTGAGTGGGTGGGTGGGTTGGCGTCGGTGTATGTGTGGGTATGGGTATGTGTGTGTGTGTGTGTTTGTGTGTGGAGGGGGGGGGCGTATCACAATTAATGGAAAAAAAGACTAGTGGGATGGAAGTGTGCTTGCCCCTCTTGGGAGCGCAAACGAAAGTTTGCGATTTGTCATTTCTGTTTCTCATTCCTAGATCTTCCAACACGTCAATTAAATGTTCAAAGACTGGTTTCAGAGCAAAAAAATAGGAATCATGAAATTTTGAATACTGGAATACAACAGGTGTCGCTACCTGCGACTATGTCACGTGACGCACTGACCAATCACAATGCGCATCGCGCATTCAGACTCTCCTGTGCAAATGCGGGCAAACACGCATGCGCCGGCGGTGGTCGGACCACTTCGGATCTAGACCGAATATAAAAGTTTGAATAGTCATTAAAATTTCGCGTCACTCAAAATCAACCAATAACTAATAATTCACTACATGAGAGTGAGTCGGATTTTGATCGAAGCTAAGGTGCGCCGAGAGACTCCAATTGCGACATTGATTAGCTTGATCACAACTTTCCTTCGTAAATAATGATTGATTAAAACTTTTGGCGATTTTCATGATTCATGTTTAAAAAAAAAACCGGAAACTAGTGCATGAATTTCTTTCAAAATCTAATCAGGTCTCAGTTGCGTGAAGACGCATCGATTAAAAAAAATTATCGATTCGGGTGATTCGTTTGCAAGAAATCGTTGTGCAGCACTTGTGGGCACATGCGTACGCGTAGACACACATACAGATATTTTATTAAACATGCTCTAGAATGATTAGAGAGACTTTGAAACGTGGAGATATGATGAAATTGGCACTTTTGATTTTCGGGGCCATTACAATACCTTCCCTCTTTCGGGAAGTTAAAAATAAAAAAAAATAGAAGTATACTTGAATAGAAGCGTTAAAAAATTCAGCTTGGGAGGTTGAGACGTGAGATGAACAATAAAATTAAATCACATATGCGCATACGAAAAAATCTGCAAGTTGCGAACAAGAATCTGGCTGTGTTTGTTTTCGTTTTGTTTTTTTGAAACTTTATTACCACTTCATGAGATTCCAGTACATCGTGCACAGCTTGCGAAACAATTCAGAGAATGTTGATTCACATTCATGCATAAGTCAATTGTTGGTGGAATTTCTCAGTTATACAGAATTGATATTGTTATATGAGGCACTGAAAACTTTCCAACGTTCAGGAAATTACAAAATGAAACAAATAAATTTTCGCGGTTTCGCATAATTACAGTCCGACGATACGAGGCCTTTGAAGGAATAGAGGATATTCGAGATAACAGAAAACCCATTCGCCCGTGGATATGAAAACTTTTTCATTCCAACTGGAATTTTATCCTGTTGCATATATGTGAGGTGGGTGCTATTGAAGTTGTAGAAAGTGAATACCGTTGATCACAGAAACCGTAGAATATTTGCAGAGAAGAAAGTGAGAAAAGTGGAGGAAGAACTTGATGGTCATCAGTGAAAAGTACCGTTTTCCATTTGGTATTCTGAATGTTCTCGAGGGGGAATTATTTTAATGATTTGGAAACGGAACTTTTGATTATATGTAGCATTAATCCCCCTAAAAAAATTGTGGATGGGTGCCCCTCCGTCCCTCTCTCCTGTACTCGCCATGTTAGCTGCTCTTCAGCATTTCTTCGGTAGGTCCTACTGGGCACCCATCCATGTGGCTGTGTCCGAGTTTCGACATTGGGGCCATCGTCTTTTTGAAGACAGGGTAAATCCAAGCCTCGACTGCATATGTGTGTGTGAGTGTGTGTGTGTGTGAGAGTGTGTGTGTGTGTATCTGTGTGTCTGTATGTGTTTTTTTTTTAAGGGAAAGAAGGAAGTGGGTGGGTGGGTGTCGGTGGGTGGCTGGGTAAGTGGGTGGGTGGGTAAGTGGGTGGGTAAGTAGGTCGGTGGGTGGGTATGTAGGTCGGTGGGTGGGTCAGTAGGTGGGTGGGTGGGTCAGTAGGTGGGTGGGTGGCCAAGTGGGTGGGTGGGTGGGTGTCGGTATGTGTGCGTGTGTACATAAGAGACCATATTATAAGAGACCATTCATCATATGCAGTAGAGAGAGGGAGACAGAGGGAGGACTAGAGAAAGAGAAAATGTGGAAAATCAATCTGGAAGAACGATGGAGAAGTTCGGTGTGGAACGACTGAAACGAAGTGTCGACACCTTAAAATTTTTTTTACGCAAGGCGGAAAGTAGATGGATTGAAGGGAGAGGAACTGTTTAAGAATGCAAATTAAGAATGTGCTGAAGAGAGAATGAAAGGAATGAAGTCATTACCACTGAAATCCGAGATTTCACGCTATGGTAAATTGTGCAATTCCAGAAAATTCCAAAAAATCAAATTTTTCGAGAATCCTTAAACTTTGGGAATTCCAAAAATTTTGGTAAAAAAAAAACGAGAAAAATTTTCAAAATTGTCGAAATTAAAAAAGAAAAAAAATATACAATTTTTCACAAATTTGAATTCGTAAATTTTCAGAATCTGAAAATTTTGAAATTGTCCAAAATAAATTCGTCATCGAAAATCGGGGGACCAAAAAAAAAATTAACAATTATGCCGCAGCATTTTTTCCAACAAAATGCAATTTGTTTTAGCTTTCCTCATTTGCCATGGAAAATGGCGCCAAAATTTTTGATAGCGCACTCGCTCGTCCCTTATCACCTTAATATCCTCATCAGGCAAATTTCATATACATCCATTCACCCATTACCAAGGAAAAAAAAACTATCGAATTACGCCGGCATTTCCATTCGATGTGTTTCCACTCATCTCCCATGTCACCCGACATTTTCCATTATCCCCCTCCAATTTCTCATCCCACAATTCATAACGAAAACTCTTGTAATTATCTTTTAATTAACACATATCTATGCATATAAATTCTTCATGAATGTGACTAAGCTTCGTAATTTCTGGTTTCAAAATACCCAGAAGGTACACGGTAATATATATACCACATATACCACTGTATATATGTGTCATATCCATATACGTATATCGGCGTGCACACGTATATATATATATATATATGTATGTATATATATATATATATTTATGCATAAATATATCTTTGCTGTAACACAGGGAAGTGGGAATGAGTTTGAGATGATGAATCGGTTGTGCTCATTGCCATGTGAGCAAACGAAATATCTGGGAATAAGAGGAAGCTGAAGATGTGAATTACCTAAAAGAGCAAGTACCAAAATAGTAATCTCAATTTCGACATTGCTGACACTGTGTGTATGTTCTCCTCCGTCCCTCTCTCTTGTGCTCCCCACGGAAGCTGCCCATCGGCATTTTTTCGGTGGGCCCTACCGGGCACCCATCCACGTAGCTGGCTCCGACTTTCGCCATATAGCCCATCGTATTTCTAAACACAGGGTGAACCCCCAGAGACCCCTGTTCTATGATCGCGGCCAATGGAACATCTACCCTCTACGTCAGGTTAGGTTCCCGCCCGACCGCGCGGTCTCATTTTACGGGCACCGCCGCTAGCACACACGGAATGTCCCTGCTATCGGTCGGAATCCATGAAAAAATATTTCATGTGAAACATTATGACATGTACATATTGAATATATATATATATATACATACTTATATAATATGTATATATATATATTACATGCTTTAATATAAAAAAGTGGGAATGAGTTTGAGATGATGAATCGGGCGTACGGGCTCGTTTTGCAATGGGAGAAAAGAAAAAGTTTGGGAAATAAGAGAATGGAAAAAGGCGCGAGTTTAAAAAAGAAGAAATTGCGAGAAAGTAGAAAAGAGCGGAAGGACTACGCGGATGAACGCGCCACTGCAGGGATTAAAAATGTTTAAAAATTCAAATTGAGAGTGAGCTTATGAGGCGAAGATTTATACGATTCCAAGGAGTTATTACGCGAATGCGGCTGTCGCTACTCAATCTGGTACATCAGATAATGGTGTTAGCTAAATAATGCCGGCTGATTACGTATCACGCCCGACGATGTTTCAGGGACGGAAAAAAATTGTTGAATGAAAAAATAAGTGGATAAAGTGGTCGGGAGGGGGGTGGGGGTGGGGAGGCTTATCAAATTATTCCCATCATTACTAGCTTAGGTGAGGCAATTGGGATGTTATTAGGTTGGGAGGATAATTAGGGTCGATAAGCATAATTGGGTTAATCGGTTGATGAAAATCCCAAATTTTTTTTTTTTGAAAATTAAAAAATTTTTTTTTGGAATTTTTAAAGTTTTTTCTCTTAAACCTGCGATTTTTTCTCCGAAGCTCAAATTTGTTATTCAAAGAAAAATCGTTAATGAAAAAGGAAGAAAAAAATAGTGAACGGAAGTAAATTTGATTCATGGGAAAATGGAATTTGATTTTTTATTTTTTCACTCCTTTATTCGAGTAAAATTGTGTAAAATTACCAATTTTTCACAAGCAAACGAACCCATCACCCTTTCATTAAACAAGCCCCTCTAGAAATTTCTTTCAGAAACAATATTCCCACAAAATTATTGCTTCCGCAATAACAGTAAGTCTCGGAGAAAACTCGATATACCTACTTTCCCCCAGTAATGCGGTATCTTTTTAATTTATGCATCGATGGTCCAAGAATTTAATATTCACTGCTCGTAGAGGCCCGCCGGTACCCGTAAAAACTTTGAGAATACCCAAGGGCCACCCCCCGCCCCACATAGCATATTTTTTCCCGCGAAAAGACTTTGCAACTCAACGGGACTGTAATCGCACTAGCCAAGCAGAAAAGCGAAAACTATAACCAATAAACGAGTTATGGGTGTGACCCTTCTATTAGTCGACCGAATAACTTGCCTATTAATGTTTTTTAGGATTAGATGTGAGTTTTCTTGGGGATTATTCAATTTGCAATGGAAAATTTCGATTGATATTTCACCAACCCAACCACCCACTCATCCAGCCTCTCACCCACTCACCCAGTAGTCTACCTATCCACTCACCCACTTACTCACCCAGCAAGCCAAACTACCCACTCACCCAGCGGGCCAACCCACCCACCCACTTACCCACCCACCCACTCACCTAGCCACCCACCCACCCACCTAGCCACCCACCAACTCACCCATCCACTTACTCACCCACCCACCCACTCACTCACGCACCCACCCACCCACTCACTCACCCAGTAACCCACTCACCCGGCAAACCACCCACCCGTCCACCCACCGACTCACCGACCCACCCACCCACCGACTTACCGACCCACCCACTCAGCAACTCACCGACCCACCCACCCACCGACTTACCGACCCACCCACTCAGCAACTCACCCACCCGCACCCCACCCAGAAAGCCAGCAACCCACCTACACCCACACCCAGTCGCATGGGTGGATGTTCAGTACTTCATTTCCAAGAGATAGTGGAGAGAACCTAGTGTGGGGAGTACGAGGGAGAGAGTACACACAAAGAATAACACACACACGCACATACATAAATACACATAGTCTTACGCACACATGGATTCGTGCAAGCCGCTATACACACACAATCTATCAAAATTAAATCGACTCGTTGATGGCTGAAATCGATTTGGCTTGAGTGGTTAAAACATACTGAATCAGTACTTTTTTTTTATCTGCGTAATGCGCAAATTTTCCAATAAAATGTGATATAACAATGAATGGCGAAAGCCGTTAATTTTTCACGAGCCAGTGAGCACCGATTGAGTCAACTGCTTGAAACGATTGCTGTCATAAAGCAGAAAGGGACAAAAAATTCATCTTGAGATTACCTTTTCTCCCCTTCACACTTCTCCCTATTTTTCCCATCTTTTCGAGCGTTTTTTTTTTTTTAAGTCTGCTACGATATTTACGAGCCCCGTGGCGATTTTACTGGTAGGGGATGAAAAGTTGGCGTCTGACGAGGCGATAATCTGGATTTTGTTATTCCACCTAATCTTCAACAGCTTGCATTCGAATAAATTCGACTATTGAATTAAGCAGTGACCGGAATATCATTTTCAAGTGGAAATTTCTGGGAGGAATTTTAGGAGAAGCACTTTTATTTCCTCTGAAAGTTGAATATTTTTTTGTTCAATGGATTTTTTTTTTTGTGGAATTTTGGAATTTTCTAAATGAGATGCCACATGTGGAACTGGAACCATTTCAGATATCTCGATTACGGAAGAGGTGGCGAGGGAGTGGGAGGGGGGAGGGGGGGGAGGGGGTGGGTGGTAGGTCAGACGATCGAGTGGGAGGATAGAGTGGAGGTAGCCCGACCCAATCGGTAGGAAGATCACGCGCCGAACGTAACGGTCCACGAGACTTTTCCCAACCCCCCCACAGCATCCCTTGTTCCTCAGAACAGTCCTCTTTGGGCCAGCTCAGTTACCCATAGGCATCTCTTATCTGTAATTTATACTTTCAATTTAGCCCCGCACCCGAGCTATTCCGGAAAGCATTCTCGCACCCGGCGCTATCGGACACGGGAGGAAGATAAAGATAAAAAAAAAGACGCAATCGGCGCTTGGAACTACCGCACGATCGGGTTGAGAGACGGGAGAATCAGGGACAACTCTCTTGATCTTATCCGATCTTATGAACGCCATTTTTGAATTTTGGAATTTTTTAAAATTTTTGCAAATTTCTGGGAATTATTGAAAACTTTTGAAAATTTTGAAAATTTTGAAAATTTTGAAAATTTTTGAAAATTTTTGAAAATTTTTGAAAATTTTTGAAAATTTTGAAAATTTTGAAAATTTTGAAAATTTTGAAAATTTTGAAAATTTTGAAAATTTTGAAAATTTTGAAAATTTTGAAAATTTTGAAAATTTTTGAAAATTTTTGAAAATTTTTGAAAATTTTTGAAATTTTTGGAAAATTTTTGAAAATTTTTGAGTTTTTGAAACTTTAAAATTTTTTTTGACAATCTTTGGAAATAGTCGGAATTTTTTGAAAATCTCTGGGAATTTTTAAAACTTTTGAAAATTTTGAAGATTTTTGAGTTTTTCAAAAATTTCGGAAATTTTTCACAATCTTTGAAAAGTTCCGAAGTTTTTTGAAAATCTGTAGAAAATTTTTGAAATCTTTTGAAAATTTGTAAATTTTTGAAAATTTTCGAAATTTTTAACAATTTTCAAAATTGTTGAAAATTTTGGAATTTTTGATATTTCTCAAATTTTGGAGAAATTCAAAATATCTCGAATGTTTCTCAAAATTATACATATATTGTTGGCAGCGCCAAAAAACTGAAACTTCATTAGAAAATTATTTAACCAAGTGAGGAAAATATAACTGTGAGAGATGAACGAGTTGAATGTAGGATTACAGTGATAAAAAATTCTGGTCTGTGGATAATTGCTGTAGGTGAGCGCAGCAAGTCAGTTAGGGCGAGTAGAACACTCGTTAGTCCGCACCGACGGTCATTTGGCACTCGTACCCCAATCTACTACGGAATTGTGATTACAGCCTACCAACGAATATGTCCCAGCTCCACTGATTGAATAAAACCATGTGCTTTTTATTTTCCAAGAATAATATTTCACGAATTCCTGGATTAATTAATTCGTTAAAAATTAATTTTCCAATTATACTTGTCAACTATTTACGCTGCCGGGAACACGGAGATTTATACGTTGGGAGCACAAACAAAACTTCCCGATTTTTAATTTATTTACACTTCTTTAATTGTCATTAAACGAAAAACAGTAAATAAAAATCTTAAAATTTTTGAAGTGAAAATTCGATAGGCGCGATTGGGTGTGAATCGAATACACGCAAGTCCCTATGTTACAGAAACCGACACCATTGGGGAGGAGGAAGCGCCATATATGAAGTGCGTACGCTCTTTACTCGCTAGGATGTAGAGACGGTATGCGTGGCACGGGGAGGGGAGCACGAAAGAGAGAAGAATAGAGCATTCCCGCACATCTAGACCCATTTACAACGTGTTGCATGGGAACGTCGATAATGACGCGTTCGTCATAGTTGAACGCAGGGCGTAAGATGGCGTTATGCGCATCTTCTATCCACGGTAAAACGCCAGCTGTTTTCCAGTCTGGTGTGTTAATGTATACGTTATATATGTGCCGAGCGTTATTTTCTATATCATAATTTATGTCCGGAATAATTTGGTGTGTGTGTTAATCAAAAGTTTTCGTTTCTTACTTCAGTTATCACAAACCGATAATTTCATTGGTAGAAAATGGTGACATGGAAACAGAATAAAAAATCTTCTGTATATTGGTACAATTGGATTGTTTCAAATCATAACCTCCGATTTACACTGATATTAGGAGCCACTGATTCTGTCTTATCCTCAGCAATAGAAAAAAATATTTACGGAATATCATAACATCATAAATTCGGCCCCTACGAAGTTTCATTTCTATCGCGTAGCTCTCTACGCACATGTTTTTTTATTATTACAAAATTTGCAAAATTTTGAAAATCCCTGATTCTCCAAAATTACAATTTTTCAACAGTTTCAAAATTTTTGAAACTGGAAAATTTCACAAATTTGCAAGTTTCAAAAGTTGAAAAAAAATTAAACTCAGACATTTTCGAATTAAAAAAAGATAAAAAAAATTCAAAATATCTTTTTAAATTTTTTTTCAAATCGGAAATTATGACTTTCAATTATAATTCGCGCTTCCAAAGTCCAATGACTTTTCGTTCCTGTGATAACATCGTAAAGTCGCCTGAAATTGTTAACCGTCGTAATGGACGTTAAGGGTGAAAATCAATTGTGACTTTAATCTTCTCAAACTCATTGAATTTAGTTATAGATTCACGGCAGAATAATTCCATTCTGGCTCCACTTAGGCCAATCGCAGTGCGCGACTAGCGCCCCGCGGCTGTAAGACACCTATATGCCATCGTTTTCAAGTTTGAGGAAACTTCATCCTGCCCTGTATAGTATCAGCCCTGAATAAATCATGAGAATTCGCTGACATCCGAGGGAGAAAAAGCGTTAGCACAGGCAAATAAACTTGTTCTGTCATTCTGATTAATTCATCAGCTCTCGCGCAACTCAATTGATTGATTTTAAATCACCGATAAAATTTTCCGAATTGTGAATAATTTCGCATTATTTAAATTTTTTAAATAGTTTGGGAATTTCTAAAAATGGGAAAAAAATTTTGACATTTGCAAAATTTGAAAAATTTTTCAACATTAAAATCTTTTTAGAAAACATGTAGTGAAGTAAAAATTGGAGTTCTAAAAATCCGCAATTTTTTTTTGGATTTTAAAATTTACAATAATTGAAAAAAAATAGATTTTTTTTTCTAATTTCTCAAATTTTCCAAAAATTTGGAATGAAAAAATTAGAAAGTTTGTCAAATTTTTGGATAAAAATCGGTGATATTTGAAAACTTCTAGAGGTGTGCACAATTTAACAAATGTTCAAAAATTAGATATTTAAAGAAGAAATGAAGATTTGCAAATTTGGGAAATTTTCCAAAAATTTTCAAAATTTTCCAAATTTTTCCGAATCTTGCCAAATTTTCCAGATTTGGAATAAACATTGAAAATTGCCCGAAATACGAAATTCTTGGAATTCTCCAAAATGGAAAAATTGCAAAATTTATAAAATTAACAAAACCAAAATGGGGCAATATTTCTTCTCATCTGCAGACACGTTTTTTTTTCATAAATAAATTGTTATGGAGGACTCACCGATATTGCGAGCTCACTCAATTATTTCAATTATTTTCACGTCAACAAATTTGACGAAAGATCTTCCACTAACCTGAAACAGAGATAATACAAGAATTATTCGCTGACTCTCCCGCCTCCTTTCGTTGCACATTATCCTTAATACTAATTAAGAATTAGTGTCAATTAAATACCGAGTTCAGATATTTTCGCTGAGTATTTTCCTACCTTGCACATTGTTCCGTTATACTCCCGAACATTTAATTACTCTAATAATGAAATTTCGAGAGAAAAAGAATTCAGAATTTCGTTCTGACTTTGTGAAAAAATCAAAACAGAAAAATTTTGAAAAAAGTTCGTCAAACAAATATTAAGAACAATTTTAATAATTGAAAAACAAAATTTGATACAAAAAAAAAAAATCCAAAAAAGTAAAAAAAAAAAAGAAATTGTCAAAAAAAAATCCAAATTTTTAAAAAAATTCACGTAGCAAATTCCCAAGAACACCAAAAATTGCAAAAAAAAGAAAAATGAAATGACAAAAATTGAAGAAAAGTGACAATTTCAAAAATTGAATATCCAATATTCATTCCCTGACTATTTGACCCAGCTGTGATTTTTGCCTACCCCATGGTGCAGAAGGTGCTTCAGCGATTTCTTAAATCTCCATTTTTCACATTGCACCCACGAATTCCCTCCGAACAATGTAGCAAATTCCGAACAATAGATCTCCACAAAAATCCTCAATGATTCCCCGAAGCGTCATCCCCGATCGCCCCCCTCCCCCCCGCCCCCGCAAATTTTTTTCCCTTTCGATAGTGAAAGCGGGATCGAATGAAAGAAGAAGCTCGGCTCGGAAGCTCCAGACTCAGGGTAACGATGTTGCACCGTTTCCGGTTGGAACGAGAAGCTTTGTTCGACACTCCGGAAACGGATACCGCTCATCAGAGACCATCAACTCGCCCGACAATGCTCAACCACCTGCTTTTCTTTCTCCGTTTCTCTGCCCACCCCTTGTTTTTGGCACAAAAGGGCTCGGAGGAGAAAAAAAAGGGAATAGCTGGAAGAAAAAAGGAGGGACTCGAGAGATTCCATACCAGCATTTACGAAGGAGTATCTCACGTCATTAATGGATGACAGCGCCAGCGATGCAGGCTCATTATTCTTGAATTGTACTGAATTTACATCGTCCGCTGGAGGATCGTCTGCTGGAGCATTCTCGACGCTCTTCGTAGAGGTGGGCACGAGATAAGACAACATGAGACTACAAAACATGGAAGCATTTTGTAGAACCAAGTCCGATGTTGGTGTTGGAATAACTGTGCCACCCCTTGGTGTCTCAATGAGCAAGTCTCCTCTTGGTCACGTCTTGATCTTGGAATCACTAAATTAACCTTGGTCCTGGAACCTTGGTCTTGGCACCTTGGTCCTTGAACTTTACTCCTGGAACCTTGCTCCTGGAACCTTGCTCCGGGAACCTTACTCCGGGAACCTTGCTCCGGGAACCTTGTTCCGGAAACCTTGCTCCTGGAACCTTGCTCCTGGAACCTTGCTCCTGGAACCTTGCTCCTGGAACCTTGCTCCTGGAACCTTGCTCCTGGAACCTTACTCCTGGAACCTTGCTCCTGGAACCTTGCTCATGGAACCTCGCTCCTGGAACCTTGCTCCTGGAACCTTGCTCATGGAACCTTGCTCCTGGAACCTAGCTCCTGGAACCTTGCTCCTGGAACCTTGCTTCTGGAACCTTGCTCCTGGAACCTTGCTCCTGGAACCTTGCTCCTGGAACCTGGCTCCTGGAACCTTGCTCCTGGAACCTTGCTCCTGGAACCTTGCTCCTGGAACCTTGCTCATGGAACCTTCCTCCTGGAACCTTGGTCTTGTCGGTGCCTAGGAATAGCCGAATCTCCTCATGATCTCGGGACAAGTAAGTCGCGTCTTGGTCGGAGAATAACCAACTCCCAGCTTGATCTCATCTCGCTCATGGAGGTCCTCATTCTGCCCCATATCGATCTCGGAACAGACATAAATTTTGAAGGAAACCAATAGCAATCCAAGATCAGTGTGAATACTGCTGATTGTCTTTATCATACCAACAACAATCCGAAAGCCTCCACCACACCCAACACCTCCATGCTCTTTCCCACACCTCTCATGTAAACAAGACACCTAATCTACAAACAACTTCAGAATAGCCATCTTAAAAGACCCACTCTGGAACTATCTCCTCCCAACCAAGGTGTGAGTTTAAGGGAACGACCCGGAATAAAAAAAGGAAACCTAATAAAGAACATTTCAAGTAAGTGTGCTGGAGAAAGGGTCCGCTGATCCTCCATCCCACGGAAATTCCATCCAGTAACACAGGAATCTAGGACGCTGGAAAACGGGGCTTGGGTGGATGGGTGGGTGGGGGGGGGGGGGGGGGAGGGGCGAGCGACGGTACGTCAGTGAAATTTAATTAAAATTTAATTCGCCGGGGGTTTCGCTAATCCGTGAGTTCTACGCGAGCACT
Source organism: Asobara japonica (assembly GCA_026005395.1). Lineage (NCBI taxonomy): Eukaryota > Metazoa > Arthropoda > Insecta > Hymenoptera > Braconidae > Asobara > Asobara japonica. Next base: position 483,987 of record BQMI01000292.1, on the reverse strand, counting down.
CGTGCGTGGATGCCTTCTCTTGTCCCTGTCACCCGATCTCTCATCCATACATCCAATTCCAAAGAGTAAACCCTCGGGCCTCCTCTACACAGCGGTCGCTGATTTGGAATTGTAAGCGGTACGATGGTAAATTAAAAGGAGATGAAACGATTGAGATGCTGCACTGAATGATGGAGATAGCGTGTGTGGACAACGGGTGGGAGGGGGAGGGGGGGGGGGAATACAGATGCCGGGGAAAAGGGTCGAGGTATATGGGAGTCTGGGGCGCCAACGGGATTACCGCTAAAAGCGTACAAATCCTCGTTGCGACGTTGGCGGGACTGCAACGACAGGAGTACTGGTCTCGGATGGTGAAATAGTTTCAGGAAGTGGTGGGGGGGGGGGGGGGTGGCAAGGGGAGGGGGCGAGTTTCGTGATGGCATTACGTTTTTCGGGTCTATTTATTTCTGGCGAGTTTTGAGGGGATTGCAAGGTTATGTGAAGTCGGGGGGGGGGGGGGGGGGGGGGGGGGGGTGGCAGAGACGGGGATTAGGGAGGCGCATGGTGGAGTCGCGAAATATTAGTTGTGTTGATGGGGAAGAATTTTGGGGCAACTCAAAAATCGAAGCAAGTCTCCCCAAACTGAAAATATTGTTATAACCTGAAACTTTGAACTTTGGAATTAAAAAAATTTTTTTTTTCTTTTGATTAAGTCAAACATTGAGAAGAATGGTTGAAAAGTTTATGTAGGGAATCTGCAAAATGTTTCGAGGTCTCAGCCCCACACACACACACACACACACATACACACACACACATACACACACACACACTCAGCCACACACACGCGCGCACACACACACACACACACACCGATCTTCTACGATTCGCCACAGTGTCGTCAAAAATCCCAAAAAAGTCTGACCTCAAATTGACCTTCACCACTTCCTCCGATTTTTAACTGTTTTCCCTCCTCTTTTCAAACCCAATGCAAATCACGTAGCGGAGGGGCATCAAGTGTTCTCGGGTGAGATACGTGAAAAGATGAGATCGCGAAGGGGCTTGAAAATGGAAATCGTGAAAGAGCGCGGTGGGTGACACTCGCTCTTGTCTGTGTTGAGGAAAGCACTGTGCTATATATATTCCGTACCATCTCCCATTCTTTTTCACCTTTTTTCACCAACGAAACCACCATAGTCCATCCCCCGCCTCCTTGCCGCAATATTCGATCCCGTTCGTCTCACCTTTTTCCCATCGTCTCGCACTCGTTCTCCACATTCTCCATTTCCCACGACACTTCCTTGTCCGGTAGCAAGAGCTACCCAAGAAAATGGAAAATACGAGTCTCCCCTTGGCGCGAGCCAAGGGTTTATAAAACTTAATAAGTATGATATAACATCTAGCTCACCGTGAAAATTTACGATTTTGGAGATTTATCGGCTCGCGAGATATTCGGGTTTCTTGGCTGTGTGCTGAGGGGTTTTTTTTTTTTTTTTTAATGAATTGCGCATAGAAGGTGTCGAGAGATAAATATGAGATCACAAAACGGTTCTGGTCCATGGAGGCAAAACAATTTTTTTTCCAATTTGTGACAGTTCGTCAAGTGTTAAAAATTTCTGATGTCGTCAAAATGTTGCACCGCAATTTTTTTTATTACCTTCCCGATATAGGGAAGTTATTGTAATGGCCCCGCAAATCAAAAGTGGAAATTTCATTATATCTCCACGTTTCAAAGTTTCTCTAATCGTTCTAGAGTAGTTTTAACAAAATGTCTGTATGTATGTGTGTATGTGTGTTTACGCGTACGTATGTGCCCACAATTTTTGGACAACGATTTCTTGCAAACGAATCACCCGATTCCATAATTTTTTTTAATCGATGTGTCTTCACGCAACTGAGACCTGATTACATTTTGAAAGAAATCCATGCACTAGTCTCCGGTTTTTTTTAACATGAAGCATGAAAATCGCCAGAAGTTTTATTCAATCATTATTTACGAAGGAAAGTTGTGATCAAGCTAATCAATGTCGCAATTGGAGTCTCTCAGCGTATCTTAGCTTCGATCAAAATTTTACTCACTTTCATGTAGTGAATTATTAGTTATTGGTTGATTTTGAGTGGCGCGAAATTTTAATGACTATTCACACTTTTATATTCGGTCTAGATCCGAAGTTGTCCGACTACCGCCGGCGCATGCGTGTTTGCCCGCATTTGCACAGGAGAGTCTGAATGCGCGAGGCGCAGTGTGATTGGTCAGTGCGTCACGTGACATAGTCGCAGGTAGCGACACCTGTTGTGTTCCGGTATTCAAAATTTCATGATTCCTATTTTTTTCTCTGAAACCAGTCTTTGAACATTTAATTGACGTGTCGGAAAATGTAGGAATGGGAAACGGAAATTACAAATCGGGAATTTTTATTTGTACTCCCAACGAGAGCAAACACACTTGAATCCCACTTGTTTAGTTAGAATTTTTGCCTAGTGTGGGCGGGATTTTTGCTCCATTTCCCATAAGTCTAGCACACGTAAACAAGAGGATATGATGGTGGGAGATATGATGAGGAGGATATTTGAGCATGAAACCGTCCATGCTATCACGCCAAATCCCTAAATGACCCTGTGGGCCACGATCAAATTTCACAGCTCGAATATTACCAAGCAATGGTATGGCGAGTTTTCCCGATGGAAAACGTATTTTCATCATCCACGACGGAAGATTGAAGTATCTCAGCGATGGACTTAATTGGAAAATGCGCGTATTCGCTCATCAGAAAAAAACTCAGATTAAATTGCCAACTAATCCAGATGTGAAAATTTTTTGATACACACACACACACACACACACACACCGAGGCGCTTCCTCGAAATTTCCAGTATATTCTCCATCTCAATAGCTATCAATCATCAATCCCAATGCGATCCATCAACTGTTACTGGTAAATAATTACGTGATTGATCATTGATCAATTTTTTAGGAATTATTACAAAAGTCGGCTTTCACGTAACAATTGTTTTAATTTGCTCGAAACAAAAAAAATTTCTGGCATTTTCACGTCGATCGGAAACATAAATTGAGATATTAATTTTTCACAAAATTGATCAAACACTGATTAGCCTGTCGAAGGCGACTTTTTCATCAACATTGCAATACCAGAGATAAATATGTCGCGAGATGACAACGCTCATCACTCATATCACACTCATTCAAATTTACGGAAATATGAATTGACACTGGTGAAATTGGTTCCGAATGAAGAATTCAGAAAAATTACTAGCAATATCTGTTTTTTTTAGTCATTCAATTGGCCCCAGGTGAAAATTTTTAGTCACTTTAATTTTTGATTTTGCTCAAATTTCCCAATTATGTTTTTCTCGAAATTTCTTTTCAAATTTCTCAGTTTTCCCTAATTTTTCACATCCTTCTATTTTTTCGCTTTTTCAAAATTGCCAAATTTACGTTTTGACTTTTTTCAATAAAAAAAAAAATTTTTTTTTGAAAATTGTTCAATTTTTGTGATTCCCAAAAAAAATTTTAATAGCCAATTTTTTGAATGTCTCGAAAATGAAAAAAAAAATTTTTGCTCCTTTTTTCAGGGTTTTTAGAATTAAGAAACCCACAATTTTCCAGATCCCAGAAAATTGGAGTTCCCCATAAATCCGAGTGGAACACGTCAACGAATATGACTCCCTACTTTTACACCGTGGATTTTTTTTTCTTTTTTTTTTTGATACCGTAGAAATGTACCTCACTGCGACTAGCACCGCCAATTGTCAAATTGAATTCCCTTTCCCTTCTTTTTCTTGCACTTTTATCATGTACAGAAATCCAGTGGAAATCCCGTCAATCCGGCGACATTCTTCCACGTTTCCCCACCCCTGTTTTTCTATTCTGCACGAATGCAATCGATTGCCAATCGCCACATTCGCACATTCAACGGTGAAATTCGTAACAAAACGCATCAGAGAAAAATGTCATAAAGTATTTGTTGGGTGATTTGTCTTCGTCTCCAACGATAATAAAAGACAGCTAGTGGGATGGAAGTGTGTCCCCCTCCGTTGGGAGCACAAACAAAACTTCCCGATTTGTAACACACACACATCACCCTCTTAAATTTTTGAAATTTCCAACATCCCCAATAAATTCATTAATATCTGTTTTCTGAAATCTTTTTTTTGCGGAACATTTTCGTCTGAAATGAAAATGTCAATATTCATGTAATTGATTGCTGATAAAATTTCTGATAAATCAGCACCACTACTTGCGCTATTTCTTGGCAAAAAGTTTTGCTCACTCAGTGTTTTATCGTCATTTCTATCCGAGTTCAGGTGATTGCAGACGGTATAATTGGACTGGGCTAATTGGGAATTTTTTTCTTGGGGGTGGTTGGGAGAGGAGGGGGGGGGGAGTGTAATCGGCACTGTAGAAGTGCATGTAGAAATGTCTCAATGTTGAAAATCGTCATAGCCTCAGAAGGGAACTTATTACTCCACAGTGAGGACACGTAGCGCCGCCTGGCACAGGCCACTTCGACGGCAAACAGTTGGCGTTGGCACGATAACCCCCCGCCCCCCCCCCCCCCGACCGCCCACCAGCCCACCCTTCATGCGATCCGCAGTTGCTCGCTTTACTTCTCCTTCGAGCGCGATGTCTTCTATGATAGCACGAAGTCAAAGACTCGGACAGCCCTCACACTGCGAACATTTTGTCTCGCACATCACTTCTCGGAAATTTTGACAATTTTGACAATTTTGACAATTTTGACAGTTTTGACAGTTTTGACAGTTTTGACAGTTTTGACACTTTTGACAATTTTGACAATTTTGACAATTTTGACGATTTTGACAGTTCTGACAGTTTTGACAATTTTGACAGTTTTGACAATTTTGACAATTTCGACAATTTTGACAATTTTGACAATTTTGACAATTTTGACAATTTTGACAATTTTGACAATTTTGACAATTTTGACAATTTTGACAATTATGACAATTTTGACAATTTTGACAATTTTAATATTTTTGACGATCTTGACAGTTCCTCTAATTTTGACAATTTTCACAGTTTTGACAATTTTGACTATTTTGACAATTTCGACAATTTTGACAAATTTGACAATTTTGACAATTTTGACAATTTTGACAATTTTGATAATTTTGACAATTTTGACGATTTTGACAATTTTGACAATTTTGACAAAGTTGACAAGTTTGACAATTTTGACAACTTTGACAATTTCAAATTTTACAAGATTGAACTTCTGGATTTCCAAACTCGTTTGATCTTTCGTTGGTCGCGCCTATAGCAATGTGCCGCTGGTCTAACTAATTTCGACACAGCCTGAATCATGAATTTTATTTTCGCATCAAAATTATTGGTATTTTCATTACTTATTCAATTCACGATTATTTTTGGTATGCCCCGTGCGGGAGAATTTTTTTTTGGCATCTAGGTCAGTATGAAAAGCCATGTTCAAAGTCACGAACTTACTAACCTCGCGTTCAGCTCGACTGACAATTCCACACGTTGATTCTATATTTTACATCCCCAGGTTAAAAAAATACGATCTTGTTCCTGCGGACGAAAAGTGAGTTTTCTGTACCTCCACGGAGGGACGGAAAACGACTTTCTAATCCCGTCGTTCTAAAAAATACCATTCTGTCCCCGCGGACGGAAAGTGAATTTTTCTGTACCCCCACGCGGGGACGGAAAATGACTTTTTAAACCCATCGTTCTAAAAAATACTATTTTTTCCCAGTGGGCTCGCACAGCCTCCAGGTTCACTAGTTTAATTCTGTAATGCGCAAATCTGGGTGAGTATTATTCTACCTTCCTCGTACAATATTAATCAGCTTGTACGTAGTTTAATCACCTTCGATTTCTCCCATCGACGAGCTGAACATATTCGTGGCGGGCAATAATCCCCGAGGAATTTGCCGATGAAATTAAGTCTTACCACCCGGGTCATCGTAATAATACCGCATATTCGTCGGTGGCCCACTTTTGGCATCAGCCCTGAGAATACGCCGACACTCGTTATGCCGATGGGGATGAAATTAGGTATAGGTCTTACTGAGAGCTTAGCTATCGCGCGTGCTAGACATTCAACAGCCACAACCGCAACTAAAATGAGAAACTTCTCCACGAGAATTGCCCCATACAACTTCACCTTTTCAGGAAAAAAATGGGCAATCTCCGGATCTCTTTTCCGGTGAAATTTTTCCACAACGCTCGTATATAAAATACAAAACTACAATAAAATACAAAGTTGATTCTAGTCGAGAGACGTGATATACGCTAATGGAGTTTTAAGATTTAGGGAACAACATTCGTCAATTTCGCCAAGCGCTTTGCAAGATATTTGTGGATTTTGGGAATTGGAGAAATTTTAGGAGTTTTCGAAAGATGCTGAGAATTTTGAAATGTTTCGAAATAATTTTGTAAATTTTGATATTCTAAAAATTTTGCTGAATTAAGAAACTTTATTCAATTTCGAAATTCCAGAAATTCTAACGGATTTCCAAAAATTTCCCATAACTTGAAAAAGTTCATAAATTTTCAGTATTTCAAAAATTTCAAAAATTTCAAAAATTTCAAAAATTTCAAAAATTTCAAAAATTTCAAAAATTTCAAAAATTTCAAAAATTCAAAAAAATTCAAAAATTTAAAAAAATCAAAAAATTTGAAAAAATCAAAAAATTTGAAAAAATCAAAAAATTTGAAAAAATCAAAAAAATTAAAAATTAAAAAAATTCAGATATTAAAAGATAACATATAGCAGACATTCGCAGAATGAATTTCGAAGCAAATTCGAATTACACTACAAAAAAAAATTCTGATTGAGAAAATATTCATTGCATGTTCACATTGTCTTCTGCGAGTCAATCATACCCGCGAACGAATGAATTTTCTCTATTTCCCAAATTATAATGGCTCGTTCGTATACCAGAAAATTTATATACCCTCTGTTGTCGCATTTGTACGTGGGAGTTTACATTCATTCGGCTCGCACTCATTTCTCCTTGTTAATGCCCGGTATTTAAGAAAAGTCACGAGTTAAATGAAACCGTAAAAAAAATTACGAGCGTAAAAACAGGGCTGACGGAAAAGAATGAGGTTTTATACGATGAAACGTTAAACTCATCGCACGACAAATCACCACAGCGAGCGCACTTTTTTTTACAGTGCCTTTTGCGTAGATGCTTAATTTGGTAATCAAGTGGCATAGAGTTAATTATTCTAACGAGGTTTTTTGGATTTTCCACGTGATTGTTAAACAAGGAGATTAACCTGAAGACAAATAAACGAGATGTGAGTATGACACTTACAACATCGATCAATGATTTCCCTCAATAGAAATGGAACAGGTGGATTGCTCAGATTTGCTCAAAACAGGAATTATCTCGTTAGCACACATACACACCCACACATACACACCCACACCCACACCCACACCCACACCCACACCCACACCCACACCCACACCCACACCCACACCCACACCCACACCCACACCCACACCCACACCCACACCCACACCCACACCCACACCCACACCCACACCCACACCCACACCCACACCCACACCCACACCCACACATACACACCCACACACACACACAATCAGGACATTGGTGTAGTGGGTCGAGTACCTGTCTACGACGTTGAAACTGCCATGAAAATAGCCTATGCGAACAGCCCATGAAATGAAACCGCACGGCCGGCCGGGAACCTAACCCGACCCGGGGGAGGGGGGGGGGTCCATCATAGCCCCCCCCCCAGCGTACCATAGGGGTTGTTGGAGGAATACGACGGCCTAAATGGTCAAAGTCGGCCCCGGCGACATGGATGGGTGTCCAGTAGGTCCTACCTAGGAAATGCTGAAGAGCAGCTACTCTAAGAAGCACAAGAAAAAGGACCGGAATTTTGTGGTACACTCAAAGCGGATGTTTCTCCGTGCGGAATGATACCTCCATATTTGTTTCCATCCTCAGCTAAATTAGTAACAGGTCTCGGCGTTTTTTATGAAGCAAGTAGAGTTAGTTATATCCGGTACGACGGGGACATTTAAAATTTCAGAGGCACTCTCCGCCTTTTTGCTTCCTTTTCTCGAAGTTTTGTGTGTCATATGTGAGAGCAGATGACAGAAATGGTGGAGCAAGTAGATGATTACTGTTGTAAATTCTTGTAAAATTTACGTTGCAAACTTTGTAATCGGAAAATGGGAAAATTCCGGGGTAGCTACTGCCCTAACAAATATCATCTTTGTAATGATTCTGTTGTAGGAACTTGCAAGATGAGAAATAAGAAAAACTTGGAGATCGTAACTACTGATTAAGGTGGTTAGGCTGTGTAATTTGAACGCGGGAAATAAACTCTAATGTTCAACGGTGCAAAATTAATTCGAATAAGTTAATCGGGGGGATAAGGTTATTTCAGAGGTCGCAGAATTAATCACAATGAAACGCTTTAATGTTGATCACTTTTTGCGTGAAAATGATTTGCGGATTGCACCATACAGCATCTCACTTGCACAATTCAATTTTGCATTGCACAAAATAATTTGGTGGTGGGAAATCGTTGGAGAATTTGTCGGAAAAAATTCGAAAATTTTCCACAATTACAAAAATTTTGGAAACGAAAAAAAAAATGAAAATTCACAAGAACAACAAGAACAATTGTAATTGCAATTTGGACTTCGGCGAATCCACCAAACTCATCGAGACTGCCAATAGATTTTCAAAAAAAAAGCACCACCATACTCCTAACTCTCTATCCACTGTTTAACCCCTTTACAGTTGAAAGCAGACGTGACTTTTTCTCCATTTAGACCATTGAATTAGTCTGTTGGCGGAAACCCGGTCTCCCGAACGTCAGCGGTTTACGCCGGCGTAATATCCCCTCCCTGCACTCCGTTGTGAGTAATACGTAATTTGATTAAAAGTTTGGCCCGAGATAGTGAACGAAGATGTCCAGTACCGTGGAACGGGCGGGTGGAGGGGGGGGGGGGGGGGGGGGGGGGGGGGGGGGTGGCTGAAAAAGCCTGGGAAAGGTAGCTAACAGCTCTGGGATGAAGGTAACTTGAAGTATATGCGCTAACCACTCACGCTAAAAATGGACGAGTTGAGTTTTTCACTTTGCCTTCACCATTTGCCGTGAGATACGACCTGCGGTTGCGAGTTACCGAGCGCATACAAAAGCTCCGCAATGCATGGGCTACTTATAGTCTTTTTTTCACCGACCCATCGTTGGTTGTTTACTATTTGGGCGGGCATGCGGGGGGGGGTGGAGAGGGAGGGGGCGAACGATCGCCAAGTTCATGAACTTCACAAAATGTAGCCAAAAAACCTAAATTTGTTTTGCAAGACCGTAGAAAAAAATCGGTGGGAGTAGAGGGGTGGGGGGGGGGGCTTGATGGTGGGTGGGGGGGGAGGGTGGGCTATGATCCTGTACGGTCAAATCACCAGTTTTCCAACGTGGATGCTCAATTGTCCATTGAATCTCTTGGACACCATCTATACCGCTTCGTCCTACTAATGATACGTTCAACCGAGGCTACCTCCTTAATGAAGAGTTCCAGCGACAAAAGTCGTGCAACAAAAAATGTGTATCTTTCAATCAGGAACAATATTGATTTAACACTTTATTTTCTATCTTCAATAGTTTTCGGATTAGAGCGTTATCAATGGTGGACGCTATTAGGAGCTAGATGACCACCAGGTCATTTGCATCAAGCTCCTTTCTGCATTCTCTGGAAACTTTTGGAAAGATGCTGATATTGATGGACCAATTTTGCTGACATAGATATCTTCGCGTCTTCTACGAGAGTACCTTCAGCCAATAAAAGAAGGTGCTATTCCTGATCAGCTTCTAGCTTGATGTCAAAGCTTTCCTTTTACGCTATTTGATCCAAAGATTCAGGTCGCCCCGTTGCCCCTCGTTGATTCAACCAAATTTCACTCGACTGATTTTATGTTACATGGGAATAAAGCCAGCGAGAAGGAAAACAAGCTACTCGATCTCAACAATCAGATGTGTCCGGAAGCAGCAAAGCAGAACGTCTATTCTCGTCTTTCCCTCTTTCTGAACGAAGAAGGAAAAACCGGAGCTGTTTATTAATTCGGTGGAGAACTCCATGAATAATGTAGTAATGTGTCTCTGGATATCGACTTTCATGTTCGGGCTTGTTTCCAAATGGAAGAAACTATCGCTTCAACAATCCAAACATTGCTGGCATGCTGCTCGGTATCCAAACTGATGGTTGTCATGTCCAACGATGGTCCATCCACTTGATCTACTTATTTTGAACCGGGAGTAATCATGACAGAATTTGATTACAAATATGAAGTGAAGATGAATAAATGGAGAGCATGAATCGGATCAACTGACGGCAGTGGTCGTGCAGTTGGAGCACTGATCGGGATCCAAGGATGGAAGCCACCTCCGGGGAATCTCTTTTCGGTATAGTACTGTGGCATTCTCCAGGTTCCAATTGATGCGCAACCTTTATCGAACCGGAGTTCCGTGGAGGAACCGGCTGACCTGATTGCAGTTCTCCAGGGTGTCCTTGCATCACCAGGTAAACCAAGGAATATCATCCTAATTAAGCATTGCCTGGTCCAGGTGGAGGTGCAAGTTCAGACACAGTTCCGGGTGAAGGTTGAAGAACGGTTACTGCTGGTGGAACAGGTACGGCATCAGTTTCTGTCCAGGTGGGTATTGTCCATGCGATGAAGCTTGATCTAAGTTTGCACGAGGCTTGGCTAACCTTCGCCAAAGCTGTGTTTGGAAGCCTCGGTCAATCTGTGCAGAACATGCGAATGTAAAAACAATCCCAGCTTAGAGAATAAGCTTCGTCCTAGCTTGGTTACGTAGGTTAATACAACCTTCGAACTTCATCTTCAGTCAAGCTTCGGACTTTATCATGGTACAAGCCTCGAAATTCATTTCCGTCCAAGTTCCAAAGTTCCTCTTGGTCGAAGCATCGAAGTTAATCTTGGTCCAAGCTACAAAATTTATCTTGGTTCAAACTTCGAAGATAGGAACAGTGAGGTTGGACCAAGCTTAGTTGAACATTCGTTTCCAAGCTTGGGTTTAGGTGGTGCAGCAATCCTGGATTTATATATGAATCCAATATTAAGCAGAGTTTCGCTGAAGCCGGTAAATCGAACTAGAAAAAATATGCTTGAATCCAGCTTAGTTCAACCTTAGTTCAGAAGCTTGGATTTAGATGGTATGAGCAATCCGGGATCCATGCTTGTTAAAGCTAAGATTCAAAGCTAACAAAGCTGAGCTCGGACCAAGCTTAGCACAACATGGTTTCTGAAACTTGGGTTTGGATGATTCTAGTAAGCTTGGATGTGTGTATGTATCCAATGTTGGACGAAGATTGGATTCTGCCTGTGGACCAAGGCTAGGGATGCTAAGATTGAGCCAAGCTTAGCACAAGCTGGGCCAACAAAGCTTGGATATCTTTGATATAACTAAGCTTGGTTTGATCTAAGTTTATACATGGGATGAAGCTATGTCGAAGCTATCAAGTCCAAGCTTCGGCATTGAAGGTCGGACCAAGATTGATCTCATCGTTCAAGCTTCGAATTCCCCACCTGGGTGATGATGGAACTGGATGTATACCTTCACGTGGAACTAATAGCAGAGTAAAGTAGTCGGTAGCACTTCGACATGTGCAAGTCTAACAATAGAATCAGTCACATTCAATACTGAATACGAAATTGTCTCACATGAGTCCAATGACTCTTCCTCTGAAAATAACCTCAACGAATAATCTCATTTTTACATCAATGGTCCCACGGTAAAATCCGCGGACCACCACTAGCCTCGATGTATTCTCCATACCTCGTACACTCCGAATCCAATTAATCCAATTATGATAATTTTGTTAAAACTCCAATAGGTGTAAATCCATCCGCAACCTAATAAAGAACGATAATATGATTAAATTTCGCGTAACACTGATTGAATCATCCAATATTAACTACTATTGTGAATCCTACACCTCTCCCTATTTCATTATTCAACCTTTATTTCCCAATTTTGCACGCAGCCCATTATCACTGCACACTCCCCCTCAGAATATTTCCGGGTATGTTGTTTTGAATACACACCGAGAGCACTGAGTCCATTGTCAGAATGGAATTCAAAGAGCCACACTGCTAAAGGGCTAACCAGCTGATAGTGAGTTGGTAGGGTTGGTTCCCATCCATGAATAACCAATGCACGCACAACGTAATCGAGGGTAGATCCATTTCGACATGCATTGTAGAGCCATGAGCATCCATCGAATTGCATGGACAGGATAAAAGTTTAGTTGTTTCAATACGCAGTGTATCATAGATGTGAAGATTGTCTATCAGTTTGTACTGGTTGCGAATTACATTTCGGGTATGGAATCAGATGGATAATAAGCCATTATTGTATGGCCAATGGATTTTGATAACGATTGGTTGAAGAGATCGCTGATTTCAAACGCTGGGTTGGCAGCACACAGGTTCTGCCTACTCCGTCGCAGGTCCTGGGTTTGCGCCCGACCTCGAGATAATATTCTTTAAAATTAGAGCGATGGAAGTGTGTTTGCCCCCGTTGGGAGTACAAATAAAACTTACCGATTTGTAATTTCTGTTTCCCATTCCTAGATTTTCCAAGACGTCAATCAAATGTTCGAAGAGTGGTTTCAGAGAACAAAATAGGAATCATGAAATTTTGAATACCGGAACACAACAGGTGTCGCTACCTGCGACTATGTCACGTGACGCACTGACCAATCACACTGCGCATCGCGCATTCATACTCTCCTGTGCAAATGCGGGCAAACACGCATGCGCCGGCGGTAGTCGGACAACTTCGGATCTAGACCGAATATAAAAGTTTGAATAGTCATTAAAATTTCGCGCCACTCAAAATCAACCAATAACTAATAATTCACTACATGAAAGTGAGTCGGATTTTGATCGAAGCTAAGGTGCGCCGAGAGACTCCAATTGCGACATTGATTAGCTTGAACACAACTTTCCTTCGTAAATAATGATTGATTAAAACTTTTGGCGATTTTCATGATTCATGTTAAAAAAAAACCGGAAACTAGTGCGGAAATTTCTTTCAAAATCTAATCAGGTCTCAGTTGCGTGAAGACGCATCGATTAAAAAAAATTATCGAATCGGGTGATTCGTTTGCACGAAATCGTTGTCCAAAAATTGTGGGCACATGCGTACGCGTAGACACACATACACACCTACATACAGACATTTTGTTAAAAATGCTCTTGAACGATTAGAGAGAGTTTGAAACGTGCAGATATGAAATTTCCTCTTTCGATTTTCGGGGCCAGTACAATAACTTCCCTCTATCGGGAAGTTGAAAATCGGTTATAACATTCTCAAAATAAATTCGATAATTGAATTTTCCACTCACAACAATCGACGGCAATAAAAAATCCAAAATAGACTAGAAATATAACGAGAGTGGTGCTCTAATAAATGAGATGATCAAGTGCAACGTTTCATTTGCAGTGATACACAGGGAAAAACCGCGAATGTACACAAACTGCTCTCCCCCAGGGTCGTTGATTTGCAGCAACTTACACGCGAAAACGTTTCCGTCCGGCGCAGCTCTCGGAAAATTTGTTTCAGTGCTCGTTTGTTACCCTACCCTGTATTTTTTCCCCTTCTTTTTTCATCATTTTTTATTTGTTACTTTGTATATATATATGTTTTTTTGCCCGCCGCAGTTTCACGCCATCCCCCCCTGGGGGATATTTCAAGCGTGACTTTTACGCCCCGCGTTTGGTGTTACGTGTCACGGACGATACCGTACAGTTATAAACTACCGCTCAACGAGTGAGTAGAAAGGACTTTCGCTTCTGAATGAAATGACGAGAGTTTTTTTTTTCCTCCTAGTTTATGGTGAATTAATCATGCCTCTTCGATTTTTACTCACTGCCAAAACACGTCAGGAACTTTTTCCCTCGGGCCATCAATATTCAACAGCACATTTAATGTGCGAAAATTGCGCAACTCCAAAATTTGGAAAAATTTACAAATCTCAAAGTTTCAAAAATTTACAAAAAAAAAGTACCATTAAAAAAAAATAAAAAATTTTCCAAAACTGCAGAATGGAAAAATGAGAATGTTTGAAAAAATTTTAAAAATTCAACTTTGAAAAGAGGCAAAAAGAAAAATTTGAAAAAAAAATTTATGACGAATTCATCATACCTTCTCCATTTTTTATCCCATGAAAAAGCTCATCAGTAACTTTTTTCTGTCCGAAAAAATCCACTTTATCACTAGTGAATTCCGTGAAATGGAGTTTTTGCAAAACCCTCGAGTATTAAACATGAAATAGGGAATGCGCAAGATGTGTTGAGTCTCCAACGGAATTACGGATTATCCCGGAAATATCTCAGACAGGAGCGAGTGGAAATTCCTCAGGTAACACTTTCTCAGTACAAAATTTTATGGGAGTAAAAAAAAACACAAGTGTTTGGAATTTGTGTCCAAGCGCACAACCATTGATGTTTGAAAATTGAATTATCCGGTTTTTTTACGTTTTTTAAGTTTTCCATTTAGTCATTGACCTGAATAGAATATTACAGAATTCGATGAGTTCGAGATTCGGGGTTAAAATATTTTCCACACGAGAATATTTTGTGCTTATACACACGCGCGATGTTTGAACCGTAATATTCTTGGTTATTGTTCTCGCTTCCGTGAGGAGTCAATTTCGACTACTTGTATGACTAAACAAAAGCACACACACAGATCCACACCTACCCTCACCCACCCCCACCCACTCACACCCCTCACACCCACCCACACCTACCCACACCCACTCACATCCCCCCACACCTACCCGCACCCACCCCCACCCACTCACACCCACCCACACCCACAACCACTCACACCCACCCATGCCCACCCACAGCCACTCAGTCCCACCCACACCCACCCACATTCACTCAGACCCACTCACACCCACCCACACCAACCCACACCCACCCACACCAACTCACACCAACCCACACCAACCCACACCAACCCACACCCACTCACACCCACCCGCACCAACCCACACCCACCCACACCAACCCACACCCACTCAGAGCCCGAGTTTTGATGTGCTGGATAGACTATCAATGAAGAACATTCCGTGTGTACTATCGGCGGTACACATAAAATGAGACCGCCCGGCCGGGCGGAAACCTAACCCGACGCAGGTAGGGGGTGGTTTCCATCATAGGCGCCCGCCATCGTAGCACAGAAGTGTCTGGAGGTTTACCCTGTGCTTAGAAATTCGATGGCCTGAATGGCGAAAAGCGATTGATGGGTGTCCGCCTGGATGGGTGTCCGGTAGGCCCTACGTAAGAAATGCTGAAGAGCACCAACCGTGGGGAATGCAAGAGAGAGGGACGCAGAAAGAAATCCACACACACACATACACACAATATTGTGCAGTAAAATTATTATGGATTTTAACTGGATAGAAGCAGAAAAATATCGAGCATCATGGTATCGGATGATACTGCAGTTTCAAAGCGCGAAGGGTGGTAGAAGTAAAATGCAAGAAGAGCCCAAACCAGCAGGCTCTAGCGCCTTCAGAGACGCTGACTCGACTTTATCCTCATGCCGTTGCGACGGTACATGTAAGAAGATATGTACATGCTACTGAGAAGGTATCTCCAGCTTTCCTCCTCCATTTTCCACGTTTAGTACATATTCCAAGTGCTCGAGATGTTGGGAAAAAGTTTCTGAGTATAGGAAAATCATGGGTCACTAGGAACAGCAGTTTTACCATTTCTTTTCGAATTTTTAATGTCAATATTATACTGTTAGATATTCTTAGGTTGAAGGAACGAACTGATTATCTCGTGAATCATTTTGATTATTATCACTGCTATGTGTAGGATAATCCTTTTGTATCAAATTCTTCTGATTATCCGCACAGTGCTGTTTTTCAGACTGATCCATTCGGATCGCACAGCATCCGGCCGATGCGCACCACCCAGGGGGGAATTGACCATGCGATGAAGCTTGGTTCAAGCTTGGACGTGGCTTGACAAATGTTCGTCAAAGCTGTGTTTTGAAGCCTCGGTCAATCTGCGCAGAACATGCGAATGTAACACCACTCCCAGCTTAGAGAATAAGCTTCGTCCTAGCTTGGTTACGCAGGTTAATACAAGCTTCGAACTTTATCTTCATTCAAGCTTCGGACTTTATCTTGGTACAAGCCTCGAAATTCATTTTCGTCCAAGTTCCAAAGTTTCTCGTGGTCGAAGCATCCAAATTAATCTTGGTCCAAGCTACAAAATTTATCTTGGTTCAAACTTCGAAGATAGGAACGTTGAGGTTGGACCAAGCTTAGTTGAACATTAGTTTCCAAGCTTGGGTTTAGGTGGTGCAGCAATCCTGGATTTATATATGTATCCAATATTGAGCAGAGTTTTGCTGAAGCCGGTAAATCGAAACTAGGAAAAATATGCACAACATGGTTTCTGAAGCTTGGGTTTGGATGATTCTAGTAAGCTTGGATGTATGTATGCATCCAATATTGGACGTAGATTGGATTCTGCCTGTGAACCAACCCTAGGTACGCTAAGATTGAGCCAAGCTTGGCACAAGCTGGGCCAACAAAGCTTGGATATCTTTGATATAACTAAGCTTGGTTTGATCTAGGCTTATACATGGGATGAAGCTATGTCGAAGCTATCGAGTCCAAACTTCGGCATCGTGTCACTCCTTTTGTCCCTCATTTGAGTCGTAAATAAAAAAATCCTCATAATTTCTAGGAGACAATGAGGAAAATATTTTTCAATGCCAAAGTGCAATAATGCACTCAAAAATTCCCTGAAAAGAAAAACTTTTTTCCCCCGATTTCGTCTCCATAAACAATGAATTCTCACTCGTTGGCATTTGAGTGATTTTTTTCTTTCTCCCGTTACCTTGCTTTAGCGAAAAAAAAAACTGATACCGTTGGGCAAATTCAATAGGACAGGAATAATTCCGCAGATATGTTGGCAGAAGACAATGGTGAAGGACAGGTGGACGTGGATATATCGTGTGGGCATTGGCTTGTCGGGACTATTGTAAAGCTCTCACTGGGTTTGTATCCAGCCGGTGTGTCACTTTGGTGGAGACAAGAGAGAATAATTCAGTGATTGTGAATTCAGGTTGAGTTTCAACGGAGATTACTGAGGGTTGAGAGTATTGTGGAGTTTAATAGACCTTCGTCAAGTTGAGAGATGAGAAACCGTTTGAAATTGATTAAATATCGTGGCTAATAGTGTAACAACAGTGAACATTTGTAGATGGACAACTGCCAATGGAGCTTCTTCTAGTCGCGGCAGGAGAGTGTCATGTCTTAAGTCGTGACGCTCATGTCCCAAATTGGAAATTGTTCCGGAGAAATCGCTCCCGGGAAATCGTTCCCTGGAAAATTGTTCCCGGGGAACCGTTGTCGGGAAATTCTTCCCCGGGAAAGTGTTCCCCGCAAAATCCTTCCCCGGAAAATTGTTCTCTGGAAAATTGTGCCCTCGGAAAATTGTTTACCGAAAAATTGTTCCCGAAAATTGTTCTCCGGAAATTATTCCAGGGAAATTGTCCCCGGAAAGTTGTTCCTCGGGAAATTGTTACCGGAGAAATTATTCCCCAGGAAATTGTCTCCCGGAAAATTGTTCCCCGGAAAATTGTTCCCCGGAAAATTGTTCCCCGGAAAATTGTTTCCCGAAAAATTGTTTCACGGAAAATTGTTCTCAGAAAATTCTCCCCCGGAAAATTGTTCCTCGGGAAATTGTTCCCCGGGAAATTGTTCCCCGGAAAATTGGTCCCAGAAAATTATTCCCGGCGAAATTTAATAATACAAAACTAAAAAATTTTAAAGATTCCCAAAATTGCCAAAATTTTCTAAGTTTGAGGAATTCCAAAAACCTCAGAAATTTTAAGTTTCTCGAAGCCTAACATTTTCCAAAATTTAGCATTTCGAAATCGCAAAAAATTCGGAAATTCCCATATGTCTAAAAATTTCCGAATTTTCCACAATTTGAAAAATTGTTCAAAATTTCCAAAATTTCCAAAATTCCTAAATTCCGTCAACTCTAAAAAATTCTGAAAATGCTCAAAATTGAGATGAAAATTGCCGAAAAAATTTTAAAACGTCAAAAATTCGCAGAAAACTGAACAAGCGAAAAATTTGAAGACGTTGTATACGGGACGTCAGCTACCTAAATAAAATATCAACCGTTCTTCCTTTATTCTGCCATTTATTTCTCAAGCTGAAAAATGGAAGATGGAATTTTTCCCTCCACTCATTACACTTATTTACTTATTTACTTGTTTTTTTTCATCTTTCCTTACGTCAACGAAGAGTAAGAAATGCGGATGTGAAATTAATGAGGACAAACAATGAGATGAGGTACATGAATATTTTGACGTTGATGTTGTTACATTCAGCTGTGTCATTCTTTGAATATTTCCCCATGATTTTATCAGCCATTTTTTTTATTACGCTTTCCGGCACTTCCCTTCGGGGGCTAAATTTCATAGGTAAACAGTATAACGTCATTCTGCGTGGGACAATTCACATATGCATTGAGGATACTCGTGAGCTAAACAACAGGTGTATGGAAATGGTTTTGTTGCATCCAATTTAGTATTTTCCATGCAATGTCACTGCGATTCGGCATATTCAATTTTTATTGGATGAATATTCTTGGCACGACCAATGAAATATTAAATTTGGTGCATATTTCCAATATATATAGTTCAATATATAACGAAATTTGTCAAAAATAAAAATTTTTTATTTTAGTTTTGACTTTCCCAATTTTTGGACATTTTCAAATTCTTGAAAATGTTTGAAGTTCTGAAATTTTTATTTTTTTTTTGTTTTTTCAAGTTACCAAATCTTTGGAAATTTTTTTCGATTTTTCCTATTTTGAAATTTTCAAATCTGAATTTTTAGAAAATTTTGCAGAGTTGAAAAATGTGATTTTTTTTCAATTTTTGATAAATTTTTTTTTTTATTTTGACTATTTTTGGAAGTTGTGGAGCTTCATAATTTTTGAAATTTCCATTTTTCATGTTCTGATTTTGCCAAAAAATTTGGGTCAAGAGCGAAATGTTCATAGATGTCGTCTCATTGGTCCCCATTAATTTCACATGCAAATTTCTTACGAGGAGTGAGCTCTTCGTGGATGAACAGAGCCAGAAAGGAGCAGTGAGTGAATACAGAAATAAGTGTAATGAGTGACTGGAAAATTTCTCTCTTCATTTTTCATCCTGAGAGGAAAATTCTAGAATGGAGCAAGTTTATCTAATATTTAGGTACCATCAACATCTCCTGTTTATTCATGTTAAAAATGATCTTACGAGAACAAAATATTGATGAATGGACCATATATAGCGTTTGAAAAATTCAAAAACGATTTTCAAAACATTAAACATATATTTATATTTTTTCCAAACTCTCCAAACCCTTCAAAATTTCCAATATAATTTTTCCTAATTCGTCAAATTTTCGTAATTTTTGCAAATTCTCAAAATTCCCCAAAAATTTAAAATTTCGAAATTTTCCTAAAATTTTAAAGTTCCTGAAAATTTTTGAAATTGATTTTTTTTTTAACTCTTTCATTTTTTCCAATTTTTTTTTTATATTTTTAATTTTTTTTTAATTTTTATTTTTTTAATTTTTTTTTTAATAAATTTTTTTCGCTTAAAAATTTATCAAATTCATGAACTCTCCGAATTTGACCTCACAAAAAACAATATTCAATAGAAATTTCAATAGAAAATATTTCAACTGTGAAAAAAATATACATCTCTGAATGATATATATATATATATTTCTAGTTGCGTGGCTGATCCAATATTGCGATAGATTCATCTTCGCTCATTCGAGGGAACTCATTTCATGGGGCAAAAATATTGATAAATAGAGCGAGCTATGTAGAAGATGCAGCCAATATCATTTTTCTATGTGATTGCTTCATCCTTAGGTTCTCCTCCTTTTTTCACGTCGCTATCGAGCCCAATTGAGTCTGTATTTCCCTCTGGAAACCGAAGCCATTTGAAAAATTATTCAGGACCGCGTGTGTACCAATGAAATTGCAGGCGGCTCCATTTTCCTTCTCTGTCCTCGAGCAATTGAAATCATTTATAAATCATTTAACGATCAATCCCTAAATTAATTAAATCATGTGATATATTCAGAAGATTTTCCAGCTATTCCCAAGATTTTTTCCAAGAGAACTCTCGACAAGAATTCGAAAAAAAACGTTTCAAACCGATCACTCCCCAACTATCAATTATTTCGTAAATTTATGACGATCCTGAGAAATAATAATGATGATAATAAATTGTTGACACATTTAGAAAATTTCATTTATCCAACAGTGTAAAAATTTGAAGATATATTTCCGTCAATATAACTACCAACATGAGCACCCACTTTTTGTCAATATTTTCTTTCTCAATAATTACAACGAATATTTGACGGCACTTATCAATTTTGGTGTTAATGAACACTGGAACCAAGAATGAAGGGACATTGGCATTTCAGCATGAATATCACTCAATCAATTTCCGTGTTTTCGTATTAATGAACCAACCTTTGAAAAGAGTCGTTCTGAAGCAGCACTTAAAAAATGAAAAAAAAAAAATCGAAACAAGACGAGACAATACGAGATTGGATTGCATTCTCGAGCCTCGAGACGAGACGAGATAACAATTGGTTTTATAATTTCGATTCAAGACGAGAGAGTTGAAATTGTGGGCTCGTCTCGTACCACTGGAGAGACTTGAGATTTTTCTAATCATATGAAATTTTGACAAATAGTTGAATGAATTGATAGATTATCATCTTCGTTATATGGAAAAGTGAAATAGGAGGACGCGAGAAAATAAAATAGAAGATAAACGCGGAACTATGATGGGATTTGTGATTCTCCCTCTTATTATTCCATTCAACCGTGTCGACGTATGCTGGTCCGATAGAGGCATCCCGGGGACAAATGGAGCGACTTGGAGAGAAAATTAAATCGACGAGGAATGAAGGTGTCCCCAGAAGGATTAGCGGGAGAAAACCACTGATTGAATTCCAACAGAACATACTGGACCTAGTTACGGATGTTTGAAAACGGAGTTTTTGAATACCCGAAAATTTTGTAAGTTATAAACTGAAGCAATTCCAGATTTTCAAAATTCACAATTTTTTAGGTTTTGAAATTCCAAAATGAGTTGGTCAACTTTTGGTGATAATCTTTTAAAAAATTTCATCATTCTCGGTTTGCCGATTTTAATAATTTTGAGAAATAGGTTCTTATATTCATAAATGCTGGATCCATCAATGTGGGAGTCATAAATGCAAGAACCCTGAATGCAGGAACCATGAGGGCACGAAGCATGAATGCAAGAACCATGCATGTTGGAACCATGAATGCAGGAACCCTGAATAGAGAAATCCTGAATGCAGCAACCCTGAATGCAGGAACCCTGAATGCAGGGACGCTGAATGCAGGGACGCTGAATGCAGGAACCCTGACTGCCGGAACCCTGACTGCAGGAACCCTGACTGCCGGAACCCTGACTGCAGGAACCCTGACTGCAGGAACCCTGACTGCAGGAACCCTGACTGCAGGAACCCTGACTGCAGGAACCCTGACTGCAGGGACCCTGAATGCAGGGACTCTGAATGCAGGGACTCTGAATGCAGGAATCCTGAATGCAGGAACCACGAATGCGGGGACCCTGAATGCAGAGCGCCTGAATGCAGGAAGCCTGAATGCAGGAACCCTGGATGCAGGGGGCATGAATGTAGACAAGATGAAAGCAGGCGCCATGAATGCAAGAACATTCCGTGTGTGCTATTGACGAGGGGAGGGCGGGGTCTGAAGGTTCACCCTGCGTTTAGAAATAAGATGGTCAAAATGTTCAAAGTCGGCCACAGCCGCAGGGATAGGTCTCCAGTAGCCCCTTTCAAAGAACTGCTGAAGGACTGCTACCGTGGGGAGCTCTTCACATATTTAATTCATTCACACTTTTAATCTATTTTTACGACTACTCTCAACGCGATATTCATTGTGATACTTCATCCTATCGTGAATGATATCGTAGCGATCAATTCCCACGACTGGCTCCAAATAACCAAATCTTGTCCAAAATACGCGATATAATTATTGCGAATCAATCAAACCAAAGTGTACGGTTCATCGATCACCAATGGAATTCGCTTGAATTAACATTGAATGCAGCTGAATTCAATTTAGATCCTAGTTACGCTATCTCATTGGATGGAAAATAAACGGGCAGGCTTTATCCAACTATGTCGATCGTATTCTATTCCTCTTCGTTCCATTTCCCCCCCCCCCCCTCCCCCCTACCCGCGCCAGCACCTAACCTGCGCCTGCCATCACTTCGAGCGGTCTTTTACCTTTCCACAGTTCACTTCCGATTAATCGAATCGTTTCAGTGAAACCTCAATTATTTGAAGAAGCACCACGTACACTCCATCAATGGGCCTCTATTATCCGGATAGTCCAGGACTATTCAATGGATTCAATCAAATTTTTCTAGGGGAACCATAAATTATTCGGAGTTAGTTGACAGTCTCGGGGGAATGATACTGAAAGAATTTGGGAAAATTTTTTCAGGTGTCAAAAACAAGTCAGTCATCAGTGTATTCTACCAACGTTGATGAAGTCTCTCACATTTTGGTTTTAGGATCATACGTCGAAATGCGAAGGAGATTGCTCAATTTTCATGAGAACGTTTTTTATAGAGCGCACTGAGAGCTACAATAAAGCTTTATACGAATATTTATTGATATCCTTAGTTTTGAAGATATCTGCTAAAAATACTTTCGGTTGGTGACTCCTGTGGGAAGTCTGCAGTAACAATTTCCAAAAGAAAAAATGTGGGGAACAATACAGAAAGTACGGTAACGGCTGCGGAGTTGTCCATCCTCGAGACTTTGTGGATAACTCGAGAAGGGCCCCCACTACGGCAGCGATTGAGTAGGAGCGCGGACGGCGACTGAACGATGCATGTGCAGTGGTGGGGGAAGAGCGTATCGCGCGCGAGAACGAAGGACAGCAGGAGAAGGCGCATGGAGGGGAGGGATAGAGTGGGGGATCCCGTAACTCTTCGAAGCATCAAGTTGGGCAATTGCAGAATGGAGAAACTGGGCGCTCTGATTGTAAACTGAAAGCGTTGCACTGAGGGAAAAATATACTTCGGCCCAACAATTTCATTTTTCAGAGTAATAGGCATTCCTAAAAAATGAAATTTCGTCGTTGCATTTAATCTCTGACAATTACAATTGAATGTAATCATGTGAATCGCTTAGCTCCAAACAATTATATGACAAGTGACCTGGGTTGAACATTATTTTTATTAATTTGAAAATAAAAAATTAATTAATTCGGGATTCTCAATTATTACTGTACAAATTCACCTAAGATCCTCTGTCTCATAAGTATCACGTAGAGTTATATGATTAACATCATTGGTAGTTGATTAATGTCACTTGGGTTTCACTAAAACAATAAAATTCATTTTTTTATAAATATCTATTTCTCTGAAACATGGTAATATTGGGCCGAAGTATATTTTTCCCTCAGTGTGGTATTGTCCGCATCCCGTGTATTGAAACCTCTCTAACTCTAAAACGAGTCGCCCTGGAGAACTTTTACGCCCTATCTTTTTTGTCAGGAATCAAATTCTCTATAAAAAATGTTTCATACTATTTTGCCCCAAAAGCGCCTAGTAAGGAGTAAACAAAATTTTCCATAAAACACTTGAAAAAAATTATCGCAAGTAGAGTTTATGAATGAAAATTGTTTTTATGTTATCCCGATGGACCCATTGACTAGTCCACACTTTGCTTCCCTTTACGGTGGAGACATTGCTTATCTAAATTATCTGATAATTTCTTCTGAATGAAATCTTCATAAAGCTGTCCCATCCACAAATTGAAAATGAGGCTGCTTGAGAATACGTCATTATCAGACATTATTCTGCACTTGTTATACTGCTCACTGAATGCAGATATGCTGGTGAAACTCACGAATTAATCTCCATAAGCGTTAATACTGCTGCACGAAGCGCATAGGTGCTTCGTACTTTAGGTTCCCTGGTAAAACAAACTTTTGGCCAGTGTAACGGTCCCAGTAGGATGAGAAAAGGTGAGGGTGGGTGGAGGAGGAGCAGGGCGGCCAGGGAGGGGGGGGGGGGGTAAAAGCAACCCAACTTCGTGAAACGTTTCGCGGATTAGCGAACGACTTCTCTACCGCAGTCGCAGTTCTAGAGGTCAACGCTGAGCTTGCCCGAGCATACCCACCGAATAGCCCGCTTAAGCTCTTCTTGTGTCCATAGATATAAAGGGATATTGCAGGATATACCCGCTGTAATTGTCCGGAATGAAAAAAGGTGGGGTTGAAAGTTCTTTTCTCCCCCGATTTTTTAGTCCGTAAATTAATTAACGGGGATTGGTGAGGTGGGTTTTATGAAAAAATATTGGCGGAATATCAGAAAGATAGTTGAAGTACTGAATGAGTGTGACACGTTGGGATACAAGAAACTTTGCGATATGCAGTTATCGCTTCAAATTTGTGATAAGTAGTTGATTAAACAATTTTGTGGGAGGAAAAGATTATCGCATATTTTTTGTAGAAATTCGTATGTACACCGTTATCCACACACACACACACACACACACACACACACACACCTAGTCTGACTTCCATCACGTCTATGTGTACACACATCTATCCAGGCTGCCACATCAATTTGCACACACACTTACCGAGGCTGGCACATACACACACACACACACACTTACAGCCACACACACACACACACATCCTACGACTCTCACATATCGACCTGCACACACACACCTACCCAGACTCTCGCTCATGAAACTACACACAGATGCACGCACACACACACACACACCTACTCAGATGCCCACCTATCTACCTGCATACATACACATGCATACCTAAAGTCCGACACATCAACCTGCACACACACATACACACACACCCAGGCTCCCACACCGATTTCCATACGGCACACACACACACACATATCTCATCCAAAACGTGGCACAGTGTTGGAAACAAAATTTTCAAAATCGAAAAATTGAAAAATTCTTCCATTTGTTAAAAAATTCTTAGAGATAAGAAATTCATATCCTGCATCAACCACATCAGTCTGCCTTATGAAGAGCAATAGATTTTTCACTTTCAATGGCTTCGGTGGCGCAGCAGGCAGCGCGTAAGTCTCATAATCTTAAGGTCGTGAGTTCGATCCTCACCCGGAGCATTTTTTTTTTTTTTTTCAATCTGAAACATTCTTCAGATGATTTATTTCTCGTGAAGGCAACGAGTACACACGCATTTACGTGGAAACCGCCGAAAGATGAATGACAGTTTAAAAATGAATCATGACAGACCAATGAGGAATGGCCTTACGACTTTGGACTCTGACGATGTTCAATTTTGCGGTAGCGTTATATGGAATCGGACATATTGCCCGCAGCCGGAAATGTGGACTATTTTTTCATAGAACGGCTGTCCCTGAGGAGTCAAATACAAGCGAAGAAAATCCACGCTACATTAATGGTATAATGTATATCGCGTAATGAGAAGCGATATTGCTGGTTCAATGCAACCCACACTCGTACTTTATCACGCCCCGCAAACTCTTGTAATTCAGGATTATTAGTTTTCATAGCAATAAACTTGTATTTCCACGTACACACAGTTATAAACCCTCGATGAATCCTGCAATTAGTTGTCGGTGTACTTTCCTAGGGATCATTACAAAATTAGTTCGTATGTTTCCACATATTGCATAACTACGATAATGAGATCAGAGAGATCTCAACTTCGACACAACATATATCCACCGATTTTGTAACTGCAACCCAGTTCGATAGAAAAACATTTGAATAAATGGGCTGTGGGTTTGACCCTCCGCGGGCCAAAATTATAACTTCCCGAAGTCCGCGTGTGTGTGTGTACTTT
The DNA here is from genome assembly GCA_026005395.1 of Asobara japonica. Classification (NCBI taxonomy): domain Eukaryota; kingdom Metazoa; phylum Arthropoda; class Insecta; order Hymenoptera; family Braconidae; genus Asobara; species Asobara japonica. The sequence goes on along the minus strand of BQMI01000292.1, from coordinate 457,974 downwards.
CTTTCCAATCTCCCATTTTTCTCACCATAGAGCTCTCTAAATGATTTCAATTGCTTATAATGTTCTAACGCCGAAACGGTTGAAGATACGAAAAAAGTCAAAGGACACAAAATATGTATTTTTTTATAAGGAACAATATTTATTTGACACATTTTTGCGTATCTATAATATTTCGTGAGATACAGCGTTATAAACAATTGAAATTGTTAATAGCAGTAGAAACCAGCAGACATATATGGAGCAAAAACTAATCAGCTCTAAGTTACGGCAAGATGCTTCGATTGCGTCGTACAGGACCTTGATCGGATGATTTGTTCACGAGAAATCGTTCCGGGAAATTTTTGGTTACATACGTACATCGGCACATACACACACATACAAAGACATTTTGTTTTGAATAGTCTAGAAAGGTCAGAAATGCCATGAAACGTGGAGATCTGATGGAAAATCGATTTTTCATTTTCGGAGGCAAAACAGTAACTTCTCTATCGGGAAGTTAATTCGGAAAAAAATACGCAACAATATTCATATGTATACAGTGAGAAACTCCAACGTTCACTTGAGAAACGTTTAGCAAGGATCACGCCTCGCACAATGAACGCTCACCCAAAGAACTCAACTCTTCCGGTCGAATTCGCGCGTTTAACCACATTTCCAAACTCGCAAAACTTCTCGTCACACCAACTTGGCCGGAAACCATATTTCTGTCTTTCTCTTTTCACCAAGATCTCTCCTATATATTCGTCAAACATATAAGAAAGTATCGTAGCTGGTCACCACTTCACGGAGACAAGGGACATTCCGGTGGAAGTTTCAAGGAGATGACAAGATGAGCAGAAGACGCTGGTCCCGGGCCGAAAGTTTGTCTTGCTCAAATTCCACCGTCACGGCATGACACTGAAACTTGAGAGTTTGAGAGAATGGTGGTGGTCTCCCAGTAACCACACCTAGTACTGTCATCAAATTCAAACATTTAAATTGGCCGTTTTTCTTGGCTGATTTTGTTATGGGAATTACAGAAAATTTTCCACACCACGATAAACTGTACCATTTGGATTTACCTGAAAAATCGGTCAATTGTGAGAAGAAAGATATAGAACATATTTGCGCCTCATCAAATGCCGGCTTGTCTTGGAGTCCATCATGGTTGTGACGGCACGAAGATAGATAGATAGATAGATAGATATGACGTTTATTGCGTAGAAAATTAAACAAAAAATATGGTAAAAAGCATACAACTAAAAAGGGAAAACATATTTAGAAGAAAAAAGAGAAAGTAGCGGTAGTAGCACTTTAAGATGAGTAATGAAGATAAATGCAAAATCATGTATCCAGGGAGAGAAGCCAGCTTCGCAGGCGATTCTTGAAGGAGCCCAGAGTAGGCAGATCTCTGATAGACTGAGGAGTCGAGTTGTCACAGTAGGGCACCAGCGACTGTCATAGCCGCCCTGTAGGTGTCAGTTCAGTTAGGTACCACCAAAGTTTGGTCGGTGCGACCTAGCCGCCGAGGCCTCGCGGAGACGAAGATAGCAAATAACTCTGTCAGGTAAGAAGGGGTACCAGTTTGTTGCACTTGGTACATCAGGGAACCCAATGCAGCTGCTCGATAGCCTGAGATGAGAGCTTATGTGCTCCGACCTACCACTGAATCCTATTGAAGTGAAACTTCTTATGTGAGGCTCTTGAAATCTGGATCGGCAACTTGTTCGTTGACGAAACGGAGTGAGGGGTTGTCCTTCCTCACTGTTTGGCTCAGGCGGCGTGCTGATCGCTGAACACAGCTATAGCTTAGCTCCCCTACTTCTCCCACTCCCGGATGCTAGTAAGCGTAGTGAGGTAGCTTTCAAAGTCACGCGGGCCATTTGCACAGTGGTGGGGAGGCGGCGCTTGAGGGATAGTGAGTGGTGGGGTCATGACGATAGTGACTATAGGGATCCATCAACTTGTGAGAAGTGCATGGGTAGGGGAGTTGACTGTAGTTGTCTATATGATGATTTGTCGGCATGAGATGAATTGTCAAAGTGATATTTAGTCTTGCCACCATCTCTTGGGTAGTGAATAATGTGACGTCCATGATGCCGTATTCCTAACCAACATTGTATGCTCATTTGTGTGTATTGCATTCCAATATAACCATTAAGTTTGACTTCTATCACGTGTCGGCCTGACACACCAGTTTTTTTCAATTATCGTTAGCCAAAGATTGCATGATTAGGTGAATGTAGTGATGCAGTAGCCTGATCATCTGGACCAAGTGCTTTTCCATCTTGCGTTTTCGCTATGGACCTAAAATGTAAAGTCACGGAGCCACGGATTCGCTGTCCGCATCATCACCCTCTCCTATTCTCCTGTGCCTCCACCGAACTCGTGACGCGTCCCCACCACTGCCGACCAGTCCGCCATACGATCCACTGTACAGTTCCGTTGGTGTCGGTGTACATATTGACGCCGTGGCATCAAGAGTGGGGCAAAGCGGCTAACGGCGGGACAGCAGCCAGAGTGGCTCCATCCCCCGTCGGTGAGCGGTGGGGAATTCTGTAATACCAACTGTGTAATAGTGTCCTCCCCAATTCACAAGCGTCGGGTGTAAACCCCGGGCTCCCCTCCAAAAACACAGCGAAAATTCATCGTTAAACTGACACGCTTGTTGGATTATTCACCTAAAGTCACCTCTCTTAAAGTCCGCAATATTCAACATCACCAAAAAGGGATTTCTCTTTTCCATTTCGTAATACATCATCTCTCCTTCCCCTAAAAATACATTATTTCAAACCGAAACACAAGATTACACGATAAATTTTCACCACTTTAGATTTGACTATCAAAAGTTGGCTCTCGGCTAGGGGGGGGTGGGCAAAAAAAGAGCAGCATGAAAAAGGGCATCACTCTATCCGACACCTGTTTTCCCTGTGGATACGTGTCCGTTCGTTGTTGGGCATTAAGAAAGTTACTTTAAAATGCCATGCATAGAGAAGCCGATTCCCTCGGTATCACTATACCCATCTACCAAGCCCCCCCCCCTCTCCCCCCTAGATTACATGGCAGCTGTTTTCTCACGTATATCGCGCCTTTTCTATCCGCGAGAATGGATAACAACAATGTCTTTTTTGACCTCACGTACCACCCGATATTACGAGGTGGTTTTATACGTGAGATACTGCACACGTTTTTGGTGAACTATCCCGTTTGGACTTTGAGCAAAAAATACTGCCATGAAATTTCACCTTGTGTCCTTTCACTCATCCAGACGTACGGTTCCTATCACTTTGTGAGTCTTTTGGTGCAACCGGTATGTCCGTTAATTTTACTCGAGAACTTGGGTCGGGACAAGTTGTTGTCAATCATCATGCCCTGTTGGTCATGCTGGTGATGAGTGGACCCATGGGATGCTTGGGACCAATCCTATGGAGGAGTTCTCCGGAAGCTCTATTAGTGTTCAGCGTTGATGGTGTCGTAGCCTACTGTACCGAATGGAGGCTGCTGCCCAGGTGGGAACTGACCATGGGATGAGGCTTGATCAAAACTTGGACGAGGCTTGACTAAGCTTCGCCAAAGCTGTGTTTTGAAGCCTCGGTCAATCTGTGCAGAACTCGCGAATGTAACACTAATCCTAGCTTAGAGAATAAGCTTCGTCCTAGCTTGGTTACGCAGGTTAATACAAGGTTCGAACTTCATCTTCAGTCAAGCTTCGGACTTTAACTTGGTACAAGCCTCGAATTTCATTTTCGTCCAAGTTTCAAAGTTTCTCGTGGTCGAAGCATCGAAATTAATCTTCGTCCAAGCTACAAAATTTATCATGGTTCAAACTTCGAAGATAGGGACATTGAGGTTGGACCAAGCTTAGGTGAACATTCATTACCAAGCTTGCGTTTAGGTGGTGCAGCAATCCTGGATTTATATATGAATCCAATATTAAGCAGAGTTTCGCTAAAGCCGGTAAATCGAACTAGGAAAAATATGCTTGAATCCAGCTTAGTTCAGAAGCTTGGATTTAGATGGTATGAGCAATCCCGGATCCATGCTTGTTAAAGCTCAGATTCAAAGTTACCAAAGCTGAACTCGGATCAAGCTTAGCACAACATGGTTTCTGAAGCTTGGGTTTGGATGATTCTACTAAGCTTGGATGTGTGTATGTATCCAATATTGGACGAAGATTAGATTCTGCCTGTGGACCAACGCTAGGGACGCTAAGATTGAGCCAAGCTTGGCACAAACTGGACCAACAAAGCTTGGATATCTTCGATATAACTAAGCTGGGTTTGATCTAGGCTTATACATGGGATGAAGCTATGTCGAAGCTATCAAGTCCAGCTTCGGCATCGAAGTTCGAACCAAGATTGATCTCATCGTTCAAGCTTAGAATTCCCCACCTGGGTGGTACCGGAATCTATCCTCGGGCCTCGTGGATCAAGAGCCACTGCTCTAACCCATTCAGGAGCTCTGGACCAATCGAATGTTTATTATTTACCGAGTTTACTGCTCTATTTTATTGTCGCAAATTTCCGATATTCAGGGACGCCCCGAAATGGCTGGAGTTGATCGAATCAGATTGAATTCCAAATCAGAATGAACTCCCCCCAAAAAAAGCATGGTGCAGGAAATATGCATGTGGATTATCAAAAATTGTGAGTGCACACTGATTTTTTTCGTATTTAACGTTGTGGTGTTTTATCATTGGAGGGGTGAATAAATGCAGCTATTGACTACATGGTGTAACGTTTTTGCCGATAAAGATTTAGTTCCCACTACAGTGGCACCAATATTCTGTGATGTCACATGAGTGCAAAAGTTAAAACGGATGACCTCGATATGTCGGGCAACTGTGCTTCGACAGTACGTTTGATCTCGGACTCATCGATTGATTTCATTTCATATGCAAATCTCCAACAGTTGCAATCTTATTCTTCAAGATTTACGTCAGCCAGATACCGAATTATTCAAGTTCGGATGATCAGAATTAGGACTATTACATTTATTCACACATATTTAAATTGATGGGTTCCACTTTTTGGGGTCAGGACGTGATTTGGGTATATCAAAAATTCTGATGATTTCGACATGCAATTGATTTATCGACGTAATTTTCGATACAAGAGTTCGGAATTTTTAGTCTTATCAAGACATTCAGGCTGAAGGAAGTAGGATAATACCACGGGCGGTAGCCTGACCTTTGGAGATGTGCTTGATGGGCAGGAGCCAAGATTTGTCTGAATTTCCACATGTAGGGTGTTCCAAAGCTGCGCACATTCCTCTAAGGTGGAAAAAGGGTGAAATCTGAAGCCACAAGTGTGCTGCTCCGCAAAGGTGAGGTGGAGTGATTATCAACAATGGGTTGCATTAGCAAGTGCTGATTTGGAGGGTGAACCAAGTCCGGGCCAGCTTCAACCCATGCTACCTTTGCCATAGAAGCAGAGGTTGATATTCAATACTGCGCCGATGTTGGTGTGAACCTTTGACTGACCTTGTATTGAGCTTGGACCAACTGGTACACCAAACGGGAACCCGCCTGGAACTTTCAACTAAATGGGAACCAGCCTGGTACTAAATGGGAGTCAACCTGGTACCAACCTGCTGCCAACCTGATATCAACTTGCTACCAACTCGATATCAACCTGCTACTAACTTGATATCAATCTGCTACTAACCTGCTATCAACCTGCTACCAGCCTGCTATTAAGGTGCTATCAACCTGTGGTCAACCTGCTATCAACCTGTATCAACCTGGTATCAACCTCCATCAACCTATATCAACCTGCTATGAACGTGCTATCAACCTACTATCAACTTACTATGAACCTGCTATCAAATTGCTATCAACCTGCTACCAGCCTACTAACAAGCTGCCATGAACCTACTATCAACATGCTATCAACCTGCTACCAGCCTGCTATTAACCTGCTATCAATCTGCAATAAACTTGCTATTAACCTGCTATCAACCTGCTACCAGCCTGCTATTAAGGTGCTATCAACCTGTCGGCAACCTGCTATCAACCTGTATCAACCTACATCAACCTGCTTTGAACCTGCTATCAACCTACTATCAACTTGCTATTAACCTGCTATCAAATTTCTATCAACCTGCTACCAGCCTACTAACAAGCTGCCATGAACCTGCCATCAACCTACTATCAACATGCTATCAACCTGCTACCAGCCTGCTATTAACCTGCTATCAACCTGCAATAAACTTGCTATTAACCTGCTTGCAACCTGCTATCAACCTGCTACCAACCTTACCATACACAAATTACTCACGTCTTAAGTTATCTTTTTTCAATCTCAAAGTAACAGATTGATTCCTGATAATATGAAGAATTTATTACTATGAAAATTGGATTCATGGCAAGAATAATGAATGTAAAAGATAAACCAGGAGAATCAATTATCTTGCATCGCGCTGAACCGATCCTGGAGCAAAGTTCCCGGGTTTATCGTCGGTTTGTCGACGGTCCACTGCACGTACGCGACACAGATCGCAGAAAAGGGTGGGGGGGGGGGGGGGGAGAAGGGACAGACTGAACCGAAAATTTCGGGATGAGGGATGAGAAACAGTGGGTGGCAGAGTTCATTCGGGTCGCGCCGTTGATACAAGCGTATGGTGGACCAAGCACGAGTGTACCCGGAACTAGGAGGGGGGGGGGGGGTGACCGCCGTACCGCAAACACTAGGATCAATTTAACCCCCGATCTTTGTAATCAAGCTGCCCAAGAGATGTTGTCTCATGCTACGCTGAATGATACATGATGGAAGGTTTGGGAAATGGGACGATATTGGATGAGGAATGAGTATGATGAGGTAAGGGATGATTTAAGGGTTGATTTTTTTACTGAATAAATTTTGAATAGTAATTTTTGGAATTTTTGAAATATTGGAATAACTCTGGATTTTAGAGAGGTTAGGTAGAACCGTTATAAATCTCGGCGATAAATCACCAGTGTGCTATATACAAATTATTTGAGTTTAAGTCGAGAGAGGAAGGACGAAATAGTTGCACTATATTTATCGCAGTGTTCTCCACTCCTCCAAAAACGTTAGCCAATATTCATTCCAAACATTTTACAGACGAGCATCAATAAGAGGATCGAGAATCTACCTCGGACGAATTCTCGCCCCCTTCCTTTTATTCTGGGCTTCGAAGGGAAAATAGGTGGGGTAGCTCAGCTATGAATAACGAATCGAAGAAAGATAGCTTTTGCTCGAAAAGCGATCGTACAAAACGCTTCGACTTTCGATATCAGAAACGTTAGAACAGTCTTTGCATTCCAGAACTCGTTTTGAAAATCTCGAAGCATTCGTGTGAATATACAAATCATTATTTTGGTAGTACAAACAAAACTTCCCGATTTGTAATTTCTGTTTGCCATTCCTAGATTTTCCGACACGTCAATTAAATGTTCAAAGACTGCTTTCAGAGAAAAAAAATAAGAATCATGAAATTTGGAATACTGGAACACGACAGGTGTCGCTACATGCGAATATGTCACGTGACGCACTGACCAATCACACTGCGCAGCGCGCAATTTAAAAAAATTGTGTTGATAACTTAATTTGCCAATATTTCCGGAAAACTTGACAAAATTGGAATAAAAACGTTTTCAAAATCGAATAATACGTTGACACAAGCGTTTCAAATGGAAACTATTTGAAACAGGAAGATTCTTCTCCTTTTTTGTATGTTTAACGGTAGTTTTTTTCGGAAATATGAAAAAACTACAAAAGCGATTGCAAGCAAAACCTAATCAGCTTTGAAGGCCACAGAGACACTTCGATTGCGCCGTACAGCATCTCAGTCGCATAAGTTGATGGTGAGAAATCGTTGGAGAAAGAATTCGTCTGCATACATACACCCTCACACACACACACACATATACACATCTTGTTAGAAATTATTAGAAATGTCATTAAACGTCTATTCTATCGAAAACTCTACTCTATGATAATGCCAACTCTAACGCCTCAATTATCTTCAACTCGGATATCATAAAACCTCTCCCTCTCGTTTGGGCCCACAGCCACTTATATACGGGCTTTGAGCATCCCCTTCTCCTATTCGCCCTAGCCACGTGGGCCTTTGGGGAAACTTCAGTAACGTCAATGACTACGTCAGCATTAGCCTCCGAAGACCTACCTCGCTATTTCTACTTTGGGTCTCAACAGCCACTATATTACAATACCTACAATAAAGTAAGGAACTCATAGGCTACAATAACGAGTCCCCTGGATAATGTGTCCCGACGCCTGGACAGTCTCAATGTCTAACGAATTCCCCATGTCTAGACTGTCCCAACGTCGGACGTATTCCCCATGTCTAGACTCTAAAGCTTAATATTCTAGGATACTACACTTCTCCTATCGGGGACCTAAAAATGTGATATTGATTCCTAAATTGTGGAAATCACAATAAGCTCCACAAAATATAATGCTCCGACCGCTCACGAATCTCCGAATCTCAAGTTCACGAAAGCTGATGTTGCAGGGAAAGGGTACAAGGAAAGGAAGAATAACGCTAAAAAAAGTGGCGGAAAATGAAACATTCAGACTACAACTCCAGTATCGTGTTATATTGAAGTGGGCTAAGAGATAGCTTCGAGTGATACAGTTTCGGGTGTATTCAGCTCATGTTACCTCGGCTGCAGCAACTTTCTAAACGACGTGCTTTTATTACTTTCCTAACTCTGTCCAAGGCATTCAGGCAAAACGCAGTCAAGAAATCGTCCAGCAATCTCAGTTAGCACTTGTGAATGTCCCATTCAATTTTACGAAACATTTTACTCTGCACTTTCACAGCAATATTCATTAAATTTTCCAGGGAAAATGATTAGAAATCCTGTGTGTGATGTATGGTGTAAAGTTGGTTAATTATGAAGTTTGGGATAATGAGGAGATGGAGAGACATTGCCAAATTTAGCCCAGAAGTGACGGATTATTGACAATATAGTCATCATCAAGCGTTGGAAACTCCATATTAGCAGATAACTGTATTGAAATTCATGAGCTACCAGAATTCCGGAAGCGACTGGTGATCTTTTACATACGTGTCAATGATGAAGTGTTAAGCAAAGTCACCACATCCAGAAACAAGGTTAGTTGGAGATGTAGGAGCGTACTGCATCCGTTATGGAGTACTGGAACTGAGGTTGCGAAATGTTGATCCAAAGCCGATCTGGGTTGATAATCGAGTAGTTCCAGGTTAGTCCATGTTGGAGCAAGGTTGCATCTAGAATGGCTTGGGGTTGGTCTCAAGCTTGAGGTGGGCTCCATGTTGGTGAAAGGTTGAACCAACGTTGGGTTAGGTCTGGTACCAGAGTTGTTCATACTGATCAATGGGGGCAACGAGGTTGGTTGATGCTTGATCCAACATTGGTTCAAGATCAGTACAAGGCTGGGTTATGTCGGGTACCAAGGTCGTTCATGCTCATCAATGGCTGCAGCGAGGCTGGTTGATCCTTGGTCCACTATTTGTCCAAGATTTGGGTAAGATGGGTCCAAGGTTGGTTCAAGGTTGCGCCAAGGTTGGGCCAAGGTTGGTCCAAGGTTAGATTGTATCATGTACTAAAATCCTTCATGCTGATTAATGGTAACAGCGAGGCTGGTTGATGCTTGGTCCAACATTTCTCCAAGATTTTTTTTAAGATTGGCTCAAGGTGGGCCCAAGCTTGATCCAAGGTGGGTCCAAGATCAGTACAAGGCTGGTTCATGTTAGCTTCACCTGTCAACGATACCAGTTCGAGCCTACTCGATCGGTTCAAGATTCGTTCCTTCCTGGTCCAAGATTCATCCAAGGCTGTGGCAAAATTGGGTCAAGCCTAGTTCAAGATTGGTTCAATCACAGATCGAACCAATTCTCAGCATGAATAACTTGATGTGATCCATTCAAGGATACAAAATAGAGCAGGGTGAGATTTTATATTTAATCATCCAAAGATTGAAATCCAAAATTTTCAGATTAGTTTCAGCAGGTTATCATTCCAAGATGAGCATCCGTTGTATAGTATAGAGACAATCTCATGTATTGGAAAGAGATATTTTCTCTATTTGTTCTGGAATTAATCTTCTGAAGCGAAAAATTAGAGTACAGGTTGATCTGTTTTTTGACATTTCAATAACTAATTGAGATTGACATAATGGAGTGGTGTACCGACCTTACCAGCTTAATTCAAATATAGACAATGATTTACAATGTTGACATGTCATATTTAGGAGTGTCGGAAATGACGTACTCCATTAAACTCTGTTCAATACCATTAATTATTACAATCCCGAAAATAACGCTCATGATAAATTCAAAGGGGCTGGTATTATTTTCAGCATGGACTGATGAAACCATGATGAAGGGAAATGACAACAGTAATATGCGAAGTAATAACATCTGAAATGAAGGGAACAAAACAGCTTTCTTATTTTAAATTTCCGATTGTTAGGTCGATTTTTTTCGCTGTTCTTTTTTCAACATTTTTTCAAGAGGGCCTACTGGACACCCATCCCTGTGGCTCGATTCAAGTTTCGCCGATAGCACACACGGAATGTTCCTGCTAACCTCTGTATGTGTGTGTGTGTGTATGTGTGTGTGTGTGTGTGTGTGTGTGTGTGTGTGTGTGTGTGTGCGGAAATTAATTCTGGAAATTCACACTAAGATTACCCGACAAGTTTTCCTTAATTTCCCATCTAAATACGAATGTAAAAATCCTGAATATTCTTCGATGCAATCGTAATAAATACCCTAGAGCTCATCGAGCAGAAAATTGGCCAAAGAATTTGTCGGGGTTCGCAAAAGAATTATCAACCAGAGAACTCGATCTCCAGTCATCTGCGAGTAAAGCGAACTAATTGACCGAATGACTCGTGCGCGCCAGCACGAATTGAGCTGAGAATTTATGTTCAATATCTGTTTGGATATTCCTGGAGGTACGATAGTGTGTTGAGGTTGGAGGTATTGGAGTTATTGGATTAAGTCCATTGGACGGAGGCATCGGGTTCCAATCGCGTGTGCACTATCATCCCCCCCCCCCCCATGCCGATGGAGTAACTCATCGTCTCTATACACTTGCCGTTTTCCACTCCTTCCTACCTCCTGCATTTTCCAATACAAAACCCTTTTACCGAAAGATGAATCTATAGTCTCTTATGATCCGGATAAAGCTCTATATACCTCAATTTTTTTATATTTTCATCGGAATCTTTGGGATTACTCAGCAACATCAAATTTCTAAAATTGTTGTAAATTTTTGAAATTTTGAGAATTGCGATTTTTCGGGAAGTTATTGTAATGACCCCTAAATCGATTTTGTTCATTTCGATTCGTAACTAGAGTTTTAACTATACCAAAATGCTTCCCGTCGAATTCCGAACAAATGTCTGTGTGTGTGTGTGTGTTTGTGTGTGGAATCGGAATTTTCCGTTAACGATTTCTCACAAACGGGTCAAACGATCTGGGCCATCGAGGTCTTATTCGGAGCGTCCTCAGGGAACTTAGATCGCATTAGTTTTCGGTTTAAATTGACCGAGCAGTTCCTTTGTTATTAACAATTGAATTGTTTACAACGCTCTATTTCAAAAACGGTAAGAGATACGGCAAAAAGTATTTAACAGAATTTGCTCTGTAAGTGGAAATGCATATTTAATTTCTTATCACTTTTTTCCATAATTGTCATAATTAAGGAGGTATGACGGGTTTAACCCTCGAGCGTGCGCACCCCTATTGGCCTCATACTCCTTCAATATCTGTATATTTCACGCAGTTCAATGTCACCAATATGTTTCTGACATTGTGACATTTATTCGTTATCTACGATCACCTGAAAGGAAACGAAATGGATCACGTGACAACGACTATGGTTATGGGCGGGGGGGGGGGGGGGGAGGAGGGGGAAATGTAGGAGGATTGAGTGCTGGGGAATTATTGGAAGGCATCGATAGGAAAGTTCTTTCCATATCTTCCGGAAAATCACAGCTGTTTATTATGAGTTATGCGAAAACTTAACAGCAGGTGGTACCTAGGTATATGTTTGCCTTATATACATCCCTGATCAAACTGAAGTTTTCAGGTTTTTGAAGTACTGGTAGTAATTGAAATTTGTGGAATTACTGAAGTTTTTAGGAGTTGTCATTTTTTTTTTCAATTTTCATACTTTGTGGAATCCCATTTTTGACGGCAAATTTCGGAATTGTTTGAATTGCAAATATTTAAAAAATTTGAGGAAAAATTGACAATTTTGGCAACACGACAAATTATTAAAGCAAATATTAATATACTGTGACGCGAGTATCTATCCATTCTGCTTATTCATTTATTTTCACTTTTTTTCCCCCCGAATGTGGATGGTGAATTTGTTGGACAGTTTGGCTGGGCGGGTTGGTGTTTCGGGCATATTCCAACCGCGACAGAACATTCATTTCCCATGTGAACCATGGCTCACCTCGCCCAGTATTCCCCATCCTCTCGTACCTACATCCCACCCACTCAATCCTGATACACGTATGCATGAACCTATAGGTGCGATAACATCATGCATCGAAGGGTGTTGGCCCTCCCCCCCTCCCCTTGCACCAGTGAATCATCCCATCTTATTTCATTTCTGAGACTGAAAACTAACCGAAACATCGGCATGCACAGTTCATAATTCATCGACTGCTATTCCAATATTCCATGAATATTTTTTCCTAAATTTGTGAAAAAATGCTGTGCGCTAGAAGTGATATTTTGTGACATGATTAGTATTTTTAATTTTTTTTTCAATTTGTGAAATTTTTACAACGTGACGTTTCTGACCTTCCAATTTTTGGAATCTAGAATTTTAAAAATTTTGTGTTTCTTCCGAGTTCCTGAGGTTCCTGGAATTTTGCAGAAATTGAAAAAAACTTGAGGAATATTTGGAAATTTTTAAGTTCTTGGTGGATGGATGGGTGAGTGGGCGTGTCTGGGTGAGTGGGTGAGTGGGCGTGTCTGGGTGGGTGGGTGAGTGGGCGTGTCTGGGTGGGTGGGTGAGTGGGCGTGGCTAGTCGGGTGGATGAGTGGGCGTGTCTAGGTGGGCGGCCGAATGGGCGTGTCTAGGTGGGCGGCTGAATGGGCGTGTCTAGGTGGGCGGCTGAATGGGCGTGTCTAGGTGGTGGGTAAGTGGGCGTGTCTAGGTGGGTGGGTAAGTGGGCGTGTCTAGGTGGGTGGGTAAGTGGGCGTGTCTAGGTGGGTGGATCAATGGGCGTGTATAGGTGGGTGGGTAAATGGGCATGTCTAGGTGTGTGGGTGTGTCTGGGTGGGGTGTCTTGGGTGGGTGTGTCTTCGTCGGGTGTGTCTTGGTCGGGTGTGTCTTAGGTGGGTGTGTCTTGGGTGGGTGTGTCTGTGTGGGTGTGTGGAGATTGAGAATTCTGAATCAAAAGTGATCGAACCAGTCGATCTTGACCCAAATTAATCGTTTTCAATTGGGAAAGAAGAGCTTTCTTGTTATCAGTATGATTTGTACATTTTCACGTGCACCTATTCGCATATCGACTTTCCTTGCGATGGCCTCGACTGAGCCCACATAGTTGATTAAATTACCAATGACATTATTGAACCAAACATCGAGGACGTTAGCCACACGATGGCACTTTTCCCATGTGTGAACGTGTCTCCGTAACCGGAAACCTGTCACACCCCTTGTGGGCCGTTGTGTATCAATAATTACATCAAATATACAACGGTCCAACCACGAATGCCAGTCACACCGAGGGGAGAAATTACGTGAGGGACAGTTGCTGCATCCTACAGGAAGCACTGAGCAGTCTAAGCACCTATAATTCTCAGTGTACACTGGGTTGCGGGCATTACGATGTTAGTAACACGTGGCTACGTACACTACTGCCGGGGTGTAAAAAACAGGTGGCAATAATGATTAATTTAGAAAAACTGAACTATGCATTGCTATATATTTTCGCATGTCGATTTTTTTAAATTTTTTATGGATGTCTCACTCTTCTTTGAATTTCCATTTGAACTTTCGAGCTTCCCTAATTTTGGTCTCAATTTAAAAATTTGATGATATCGATTTGAACAATCGATACATCGAACAATCGATATATAACGATTGTTCGAACAACCGATGTATCGATTGATCAAACAATCCATATATATCAAACAATCGATATATATCAAACAATCGATATATGTCAACCAATCGATATACATAAAACAATTGAAATATATATCGATTGTTCGAACAACCCATCTACTGAATAATCGATTCATCGAATAATCGATTCATCGAACAATCGATATATCGAACAATCGATATATGGAACGGACGATATATCGAAAAATTTATATGTGAAGAAATCGATATATGAAAAAATGGGTGCATCGAAAAGTCGATATATCGAGAACTCGAAATATTTAACTTTATGCAATGGCTGGAATTTCTAAAACTTTTGAAATTGCTCGAAGTACGATCTGTTCGCCAACTCCAATTTTATCACCAAACAATATATTTTCCTTTCACTATCAACACGTCAATCTATCCTTATCCCTCTAATTAAATTCATGAAAATGTCTCTTCCTCAATTTCTCATTTATCTTTATTCATACTTTCTTATCACAGTATCAGACTTAAAATTGCATTTCACAACAGTGTTCCATGAATTTTCATAGCTTTTTCAGTCCCACCGAAAAACCTAAAGAAACAAAACGAGATTACAATACTCTACAATTTTCATGACAGATTTCAATTTATAAATTTAACGATGGAGCCAATATTTGTAAAACGCTTCGGAAACCCGTAAAAAAAAAAGCAGAATAAATTTTTCTGTACCCCTATTTGTCGCGGTCAACAGATTTTATTCATTCAGTGATGGAAAGATAATGAATTCCCGAGTGAATGCGAGTTTGAAAGAGCGAATATATATGGTTTAACAATTGTGGAGATGAATGAAATTTTCCGGGTTTTTCCAATAGCAATGAAAATTTGTAAATCGTTGGGTCCATTCGATTTTTCACAAAATTCATTTATTGCGAGTAACAGAAAAGTTGTATACAAATTTAGTAGTATAGACATAAAAAAAAAATAAATTGTCCCGCCACACACACACACCCACACCCACCCACCCACACACATACTAGTCAAAGCTTCGGTGTAGTGAGAGTATCTGCCTACGACGTTAAAGGTCCTAGGTTCGCGCCCAGCCTCTAGAGAGTGCCTATGAAATGAGGCCGCGGCCGGTCGGGAGCCTAACCCGACGCAGGTGGAGGGGGTGGGTTCCACCATAGGCGCCCCCGATCGTAATACCGGGGTTTATGTAGGTTTACCCTGTGTTTAGAAATGCGATGGCCTGAATGGCGAAAGTCGGCCCTTGGATGGGTGTCCGGTAGGCCCTACCCAAGAAATGCTGAAGATCAGCTACTGTAGCGAGTACAAGGTAGAGGGACGGAGGAAAAATGCCTGTTCATGAAAAGTCGTCTCCAGCCGCGTGGATGGGTGCCCAGTGGACCCTACCGAAGAAATGCTGAAGAGCAGATACCGTGGGGAGCACAAGAGAGAAGGAGGGAGGAAAAACACACATATGAGGGAAAGAAAGAGAGGAAGAGAGAGAGAGAGAGAGAGAGAGAGAGAGAGAGAAGGAAGAAGAAACACCTATATATAACCTATCACAATGTGAAACATCCCCTAGGAATTCTATGAGAATTTTTTCCCATACGTAAAATTGGATAAAAAGTGATGGAATGGAAAAATAAGAGCTACAGCTCTTTCCTGCCTTTGATTCTGTTTTTCTCGATGCGCTTACACATTTTCCGGCAGAATGGGTACATGCAGTCAATGCTGTCGGTTACGTATCCTTCAGATGAGTGTATTTGTGTGTTATGAGCGCTGAGTGTTATTTCGTGTCTGTCAGAGAAACAGCTTTCTTGGCATTCAAGTGTGTCAATGCGATTCTGTTGAATAACTTTTTTGTTATGTAATCGGCCGGTGTTTCGCGGAATATCCGGGGGCGGTGATGCGAATTGCGTATGTAAATAATTCTTTGGAGTGTGATGGTATTTATTAATTAACTTCCCGATATAGGGAAGTTATTTTAATGGCCCCGAAAATCAAAAAGGAAATTGCATCATATTTCCACGTTTCAAAGTCGCTCTAATCGTTCTAGAGCACTGTTAACAAAATGTCTGTATGCATGTGTGTATGTGTGTTTACGCATACGTATGTGCCCACAATTTTTGGACAACGATTTCGTGCAAACAAATCACGCGATTCGATAATTTTTTTTTAATCGATGCGTCTTCACGCAGCTGAGACCTGATTAGATTTTGAAAGACATTCGTGCACTAGTTTCCGGTTTTTTTAAACATGAAGCATGAAAATCGCCAAAAGTTTTAATCAATCATTATTTACGAAGGAAAGTTGTGATCAAGCTAATCAATGTCGCAATTGGAGTCTCTCGGCGCACCTTAGCTTCGATCAAAATTCGACTCACTTTCATGTAGTGAATTATTAGATATTGGTTGATTTTGAGTGGCGCGAAATTTTAATGACTATTGAAACTTTTATATTCGGTCTAGATCCGAAGTTGTCCGACTACCGCCGGCGCATGCGTGTTTGCCCGCATTTGCACAGGAGAGTCTGAATGCGCGATGCGCAGTGTGATTGGTCAGTGCGTCACGTGACATAGTTGCAGGTGGCGACACCTGTTGTATTCCGGTATTCAAAATTTCATGATTCCTATTTTTTTCTTTGAAACCAGTCTTTGAACATTTAGTTGACGTGTCGGAAAATCTAGGAATGGGAAACAGAGATTGCAAATGGGGAAGTTTTATTTGTGCTCCCAATGATTCTTGGGCAGAATAATTCAGTGAAGAGGTTTTGGAGGTTTCCGACTTTATTTAATAGATATATCATCTAGAACAGTGGAGGAACCAATTTTGATAAGAATGAATTGCCCGGAGGCATTAGATTCACGAGCAAATTTCGTGCGGCTGTGGAGTTCATCAACGACGTGCCATTTGGATATGCGTGCAAAGCAAACTGTTATAAATCTAGTATAAAACGACATACTTAAATAGAACTCCTACTAGAGAACTTTATCATTTCAATTTGCATAATAAAAGCGCGGATGATACCCACAGTTTGAGCCCTCAAACTCAAGACGAAGTGGGGATCAACTTTTCCGAGTGTACATTGAAAATTCCCAACAAGTATTACACGGGCATTAATGAAACAGTTGACGTAATCAATAATTACTTTTGCAATCTAATTAATTCGGTGTAAGTAGCTCGGGAAATTTCATATTGTGGGTTACGAAACATTAATTCGAAAACTTTCGAGCTTTGCAGCATTTGGAAAATTCGAAGGAAAGCTGGAGAATAGGGGCATTAAAAAATTGCGAATTTCGAAAACTTTGAAAAATTTCGAAAATTTTAAATTATTGCAGAATTTGCAAAGGGCTTATTTTGAAAATTTTGAGAAATTTACAAAGTTGGGGAAAATTTCAACAGTTAGAGAAAAGTTGAAAAGTCGGGGAAAATTTGAAAAGTTTTGAAAATTTCAAAAATTTGGAAAAATTTCAAAAGTTGGTGAAGATGTCAAAAATTGGGAAAAATTTCGAAAGGCGGAGAAAAGTTGAAAAGTCGGGAAAAATTTGAAAAGTTTTGAAAATTTCAAAAATTTGGGAAAATTTCAAAAGTTGGTGAAATTGTCAAAAATTGGGAAAAATTTCGAAAGGCGGAGAAAAGTTGAAAAATCGGGAAAAATTTGAAAAGTTTAGAAAATTTCAGGAATTTAAGAAAATTCCAAAAGTTAGTGAAAATTTGAAAAGTTGGGAAAAAATTCAAAAGATCGGGAAAATTCGAAAAATTGGAAAAAAATTTCGAAAGTTCGTGAAGATTCCAAAAGTTGGAGAAACTTCGGGAAGTTCGGACACATTTCAAAAGTTGGAGGAAATTCTAAAAATTGGGAAAAATTTCGAAAAAAATCAAAAACAATTGAAAATGCCCCAAAGTTTAAAAGCTTGAAACTTTCCAAAATTCGCATGATTTTGAAGATTTTTGTGACGTGTATAATTAACCTACTTTGAACCGGCCGTATGTACTTTATCCACAGAATGTTTGTTCTAGTACGTCAATCATTAGGAACTAGACTAATTCAACTCATTCGCTTGAGTGATTCCATTATTCAAAGATGAATTATTTAATCGTACAATTTATTGATTGCCACTGCAATCTACTCTTAAACTATTCCATTAATTACGACAGAATAGCGGCACATTACATAAATATTTCCGGATACGGTCTAAAATCGCGAAAGAAATAGGACAATTTACCGGATGAAAATGCATTTGCGAAATCACTCCGAAATTACACCTTCTTCCCCCGAAATATCCGATGGAATTAGTGTAATCACCCAATTACATCATCTCTGAAACCAATCCTGATATAATTGGAAGAACCTTTACCCTTTCATGAACTGCAAAATTTAATAAGAGATTTCGAAAGAAACTAGTGGTATAAAATTGTGTGTGTCCCCGTTGGGAACACAAACAAAACTTCCAGATTTCTAATTCCTGTTTGCCATTCCTAGACTTTTCGATACGTCAATTAAATGTTTCAATCCCATTCATCAAGCAGCTAATTATGAATATTTCACTAGCCGCATAGTCAGCGTGAGGACGAGAATTATGCGCGTTACGGGAGTGGGAGTGAGACGCCAATAGGGGTGCGAACGCTCGAGGGTTAAACCCGTCATACCTCCTTAATTATGACAAATATGGAAAAAAGTGATAAGAAATTAAATATGCATTTCCACTTACAGAGCAAATTCTGCTTAATACTTTTTGCCGTATCTCCCACCGTTTTTGAAATAGAGCGTTGTAAACATTTCAATTGTTAATAACAAAAACACTGCTAGGTCAATTTAAACTAAAAACTAATCCGATCTAAGTTCCATGAAGACGTTCCGAATCAGACCTCGATGACCCAGATCGTTCGACCCGTTCGTGAGAAATCGTTAACGGAAAATTCCGATTCCACAAATACAAGCATACATACACACAACCATTTGTTCGGAATTCGACGTGAAGCATTTTGGTTACTTAAAACCCTAGTTACGAATCGAAATGAACAAATTCGATTTAGGGGTCTTTAGAATAACTCTCTAGAAAATCGGGAAGTTAAAAATCTTTTGAAAAACAAAAATTTCGAAACTAGATAAAACAGGAATTTCGGAAAACAGAAAAATCCAAAAATTTGGAAATAAAAAAATTGTTACAAAGTTCGAAAATTCTCTTGCTCGATGAAAAATTATTCAGCGACGTAATGATCTAAATTACAAATTCTTCCACTGAAATCTCTCCCATAAAACGTGCAATTATCCAATTATGGCAGCGCATAAATAAACACTAAACCTTCAGACCTCTATTTTTGATACGTACCCCCACTCCCAATTTTTTTTCCCAAACTAATTTATTAAAACAATGCATAGCGTGAATGAAATCAACGACTTTTATCGACGACCTCCATCGACCTCTACCTCAGGCCCAGTGAACCCCTGGCAATACACCAACGCGTGCCGCTGGTATTAACATTAATTTACATCGCAAATTTAATATATCTCACAGCCAATATTACAGCATACCAGGTCAACTATGCGAAAACACACATCGCGTGAACCACTCGATATAGAAGATATCCGTCTGAGTGGTGAGAAATAACTTTATTTCTCATGGAAATGTCGCATTATCCGTTTGATGAAGAAATTAAATTAGAAAAAATGTTGGAAAAAAATTTAATCCCTGTAATCGCGAAAGTTCCAATACAATTCGGCTTTTGGCAAAACGTTAAAACTCAAAAATTTTGGGAGTTCCAAGATTCCAAAATGTCTAAACTAGAAAAATTCTAGAATTGGTGTGTGTGTATGTGTGTGTAAGGGGGGGGGTGAGTGTGGGTAGGGATGTGTGGGCTTAGGTTTATGTGGGTACGTGTAGGTGGGTGTGGGTGGGTGTGGGCGGGTGTGGGTGGGTGTGGGTGTGGGTGTGGGTGGGTGGGTGTGGGTGGGTGTGGGTGGGTGTGGGTGGGTGTGGGTGGGTGTGGGTGGGTGTGGGTGGGTGTGGGTGGGTGTGGGTGGGTGTGGGTGGGTGTGGGTAGGTGTGGGTGGGTATGGGTACGTGTGGTTACGTGTCGGTGGGTGTAGGTGAGTACGGGTGGGTGTGGGTGGGTAT
Organism: Asobara japonica; assembly: GCA_026005395.1. NCBI lineage: Eukaryota > Metazoa > Arthropoda > Insecta > Hymenoptera > Braconidae > Asobara > Asobara japonica. Next base: position 437,800 of record BQMI01000292.1, on the reverse strand, counting down.
GGGTGGATGTGGGTGGGTGGGTGTAGGTGGGTGTGGGTGGGCATGGGTGGATGTGGCGGTGAGTTGGTGTAAGTGGGCTTGGGTGGGTGTGGGTGGGCTTGGATGGGTGTGGGTGGGCTTGGATGGGTGTGGGTAGACATGAGTATATATGTGTGTGTGTGCGGGTTTGAAACTACTTTCTCATGGACCACTCGTGCAATCAAGTTCAATGATAGTGCAATTGAATCTTAACGGATCGTGCATCTTAGATCAGGTCATGTGTACCTATAGACCACAACTGGAAGCAACTTCTTAAAATTGTAATTTTGCCCGTCTTCTCACCAGAATTTTTGCACGGTAATCTTTCACCTTGTACGCTTTCCCCTATCAGTTTATCACTAGGCGCCGCCCCAAATCTCAATCAAATAAACGCACTGATTAAATTCCCTCTTTATGCACTTCGCGTCACCTACCATTGTGCTAAAGTGTTTAATGCCCGAATTTATATCCCCCGGATGTTTCTATATCTACAACGACTGAAGAAACGTCCTGGTATGGACTGGGGGGGGGGGGGGGGGGGGGGGAGCGGGAGGAGGGGGGTGGGACATTAAACGTCGTACTGAGAGTACGCGTCGCTCGTATACCATAATCTCCCACGGTACCCACTAAACTACCGGTAAAGCTTAGCGCTCTGCCACGAATGGAAGCTGAGGTCTGGACCAAAGCTATGAGGGCCACTATTCGCGAGTAACCCGCGCCATACATATGTATATTTTACAACTAAACACAGTTGACACCACACAGCGGAGAATGAAAGAGGTGGGTGGGAGGGGGGTGGGTGGGACACAGTGAGGGGGAGGGGGGGGGTAAAGGGGGATTGAGTCTTGAGTTTGGGGTGGGAGGCACTCGGTCTGCACAAAGTGAGCCAACCCTCCTCAAGAAACAATATAATGTGATTTAGGGGGGCCATTACTGCCAACGTACTTTCCAAGTAGTAACGCCTAGGTACGCTCCGACGGCCACGACTTTTCTCACGTACGTGTACACAGTTTCAAGGCACATGCCACGGATCAGGGGGGGGGGGGAGGTATTTTAGGGGGTTTATGAGAATCTCGATTTTTTTTGGAATTTTCCAGAAGTTTGGGTGCATTGGGAGTGTCTTTATTTTTTTTTTTGACTTTCCAAATTCTCAAAATGATGATTTTCAATTCTGAAAATTTTCGAAATCAATTTTTTTTTTTATTTTCTGTATTTGTCCAATATTTTCCCGCTTATTTTTGATATTTTCTTCCACCGGAAATTGAGGTTTTTCTCAACTCCCTCCACCCCACCCGCCCATCCTGGTTTCACCTATTTCCCCACCATTGTTTCAACGCCCCCTACAAACGGTGTGTTGGGGTAATAAAGTTGGTTTTAATGTCCCCATGGTTATAACCGGGGAGAGGAAATAACAGAACTGAACAGACGAGAAACAATATAAAGGACGTCGTCATTGTTAAATCGCTCTATCGTTCCATGCTTAGGTTTATTAAATGGAGATGTCCAACCTATTGGGGTCAGAGTTACGTGACTGGAGGTTATTGTTATTTAATCAGAGGATTATGATATACACGGCATCCGGAGAATATTTTTCAAAAAAAGATTTCCCGTAGATTCCGATCGAGCAAAATGAGACCTCAAGGCCGGGCGGGAACCTAACCCGACACAGGGGAACCTACCCCGTCATCGCAGCACCGGGGTTTCCGGAGGTTCACCCTGGGTTTAGGAATCCGATGGCTAAATGGCGAAAGTCGGCCCCAGCCGCATGGATGGGTGTCCATCGCGCCCTACCTACGAAATTCTGACCAACTACCTGGAAACGATATTTTTTTTTCCAAACGCTATCTGAGGTAATCCAATGCGTCTCTATTCATTCCAATTTCAAAGCATTAGATTTAACGGAAGAACAAATGAACGGATAAACAATCAGGGATTAGGCAAATCCATTCTGTAATGAGAGAATTTATTTTACCGTGCATTTATTCCACTGGACAATCAATTCTTCTACCTGATTTCCGGGATTGCTTTATTCCACTCTACGTTGTTTTAGGAATTTTTCATTTTTTTTCGTCCTCCCCCCCCCCCCCCCCCACCCCCCCACCACCTCCCAGTTTTTTCAGTCGTCCGATCACTCGAGGTTCAAGTACTCGTGTCAACGGGAGGATCCGCGCGAATCGAGCGATATATTTTATACAGTCCCATGGTATTATCGAACGAATTGCTCGAAACGTATGGCCCTTTATCCCCCGGGAGCCGATCGGGATCATATCCTGGGAAAAATCGACGAGCGCAACTCGAGTGCATATGGACATTCACTATTTTTCTCGCTTTGCTTTCACTTTTTTCCCCGAGAAAAATGGCAAAGTGGAGGATCTATTTTTCGAATTTGGCAGATTTTGGAATCGCGGAAGTGCCAAAAAAAAAAAAAAAAAAAAATTGCAATCACAAAAATTGTTTTCTCAAAATTTTGAAAATAGTTTTTTTTTTCATTTTCACAATTTGATAATCTGTCATTGAAATTTTGAAAATTGATTTGAAAATTGATTGCATCAATGGTTTGAGTGCGGCCCCGAAATTGATGGAAGCACATGAAATAAACGCATGAATAGCGAAAATTGAGGGATAATGGAACCTGAAAAACCGGTGGGTGGAGTGGGTGAAGGTGAACGAAGGAAGACTCGAATCGCAATGCAGATTTACTAGATCAATCGCTGGCGACATGCAAAGTAGCTGGGAGATACGCAGCTGGGCGCCACCCTCTCCTCCTTTCTCGTTTCACCATTTTACCCAGCCGCCCACCCAACCCACCGCCCCCACACCAACAGTAGTCCATCTTCCTGGGCGCCCACTCACTTCTATCGAAAAAGCCGTCCCTCCTCTCTTTTAATCTCTATCGCTTCTCAACCCTTCACTCCTGATGTTTGCAATGGATGTTTTCCTAAGTGCCATTGACAGTGTCAGACCTGCATGATCATAAGTTGACATCTTAATTGAAGGCTCTAGATTTTTTCAATACTGCGGGGATTTTAAGAAAAATCTCAAAACCTCAATGTTTTGAAAAAAAAATTAAAATTTGGAAGGTTTTGTAATTTTGAATATTTAGCAGTTTCAAAATTTTTTGATATTTTCGAAATTTTTGACACTGTTCGAAATTTGCAATTTTTCAAACTTGGAGTTTTTGAAACTTGAAATTAGTGGAACTTGAAATTTGTGAAACTTGAAATTTGTGAAACTTGAAATTTGTGAAACTTGAAAATTTTTGAAACTTGAATTTTTTTAAATTTCGCATTTTTGAAACTTGATATTTTTGGAACTTGAAATTTTTGTATCTTAAAATTTTTGTAACTTGAAATTTGTGAAACTGGAAATTTTTGAAGCTTGAAATTTTTGAAACTTGAGATTTTTGAAATCTGACATTTTTGAAACTTGAAATTTTTGAAACTTGAAAATTTTTGAAATTTAAAATTTTTTAAATTTCGCATTTTTGAAACTTGATATTTTTGGAACTTGAAATTTTTGTATCTTGAAATTTTTGTAACTTGAAATTTTTCAAACTTGAAATTTGTGAAACTTGAAATTTTTGTGACTTGAAATTTTTAAAACTTGAAATTTGTGAAACTGGAAATTTTTGAAGCTTGAAATTTTTTAAACTTGAGATTTTTGAAACTTGAAATTTTTGAAACTTGAAATTTTTGAAACTTGAAAATTTTTGAAACTTAAAATTTTTTAAATTTCAAATTTTTGAAACTCGATATTTTTGGAACTTGAAATTTTTGTATCTTGAAATTTTTGTAACTTGAGATTTTTGAAACCTGAAATTTTTCAAACTGGAAATTTTTGAAACTTGAAAATTTTTGAAACTTAAAATTTTTTAAATTTCAAATTTTTGAAACTTGATATTTTTGGAACTTGAAATTTTTGAAACTTGAAAATTTTTGAAACTTAAAATTTTTTAAATTTCTCATTTTTGAAACTTTTGTATTTTGAAATTTTTAGAGTTTCTACGATTTGTCCTAATTTCCCACGTAATTTCTCCATCGTTGGCGGAATTACGATTCCGACGGTGCGCGTAACCGATGAAAATTCTCATGGTGGAGGGTATAATTTTCATCAACATAACTATGTGGTAAAAATGGTTTTCACCTCCAACTATATATACCGGAAGACTCGCTGGTGGCATTAACAAAGTTGCGCTCCCATCCTTCAATTTTCCAACATATGTTTGATATGAAAATTCTGGCGAGCGGACGTCTCATGATGCGACTACAGACGCGTTAGATTATGTGAATTTTGACTCGTGCGGACTGTAAAAATTAAGAATTGTAAGAAAAACCCTGAAAAAGTCATAGAGCTCATGGAACTTATTCCTCGGTAGAAAAGCGAATTTAAGCACGTCATAAAACTCCCGTAGAATACAAAATGAGACTTCCCTCAGTTTTCGTTACCATTTTTTTTCGAACTAACGAAAAGCTCGGAATAATTTATGAAAAACTTAATTTTCTTTAAATGTATATATACTCGCACAAACGAGTCAATACATCGAACCTGCGCATTCTCTCAAATTCGTTTTCCTAATTGTTTGAAATACAAAAATTACCTGCTGATATTTAAATAAAAATTTTTGCGCGAATTTTTTTACAAATTTTTCCCACAAATGTCCCGCCAATTTTTCGAACTCGAAAAAAAACTCGGAATTTTTTTTCAGCCCCAATGGATATTCAGCCCCATACAAGTCAGATCTGCCTGTTACGTGACTGATACCACTGCTCCATAAGAGTTGTATAGTAATTCAAACTTTTCAAACTTTTCAAAAATTTCAAAAATTTCAAAAATTTCAAAAATTTCAAAAATTTCAAAAATTTCAAAAATTTCAAAAATTTCAAAAATTTCAAAAATTTCAAAAATTTCAAAAATTTCAAAAATTTCAAAAATTTCAAAAATTTCAAAAATTTCAAAAATTTCAAAAATTTCAAAAATTTCAAAAATTTCAAAAATTTCAAAAATTTCAAAAATTTCAGAAATTTCAAAAATTTCAAAAATTTCAAAAATTTCAAAAATTTCAAAAATTTCAAAAATTTCAAAAATTTCAAAAATTTCAAAAATTTTAAAAATTTCAAAAATTTCAAAAATTTCAAAAATTTCAAAAATTTCAAAAATTTCAAAAATTTCAAAAATTTCAAAAATTTCAAAAATTTCAAAAATTTCAAAAATTTCAAAAATTTCAAAAATTTCAAAAATTTCAAAAATTTCAAAAATTTCAAAAATTTCAAAAATTTCAAAAATTTCAAAAATTTCAAAAATTTCAAAAATTTCAAAAATTTCAAAAATTTCAAAAATTTCAAAAATTTCAAAAATTTCAAAAATTTCAAAAATTTCAAAAATTTCAAAAATTTCAAAAATTTCAAAAATTTCAAAAATTTCAAAAATTTCAAAAATTTCAAAAATTTCAAAAATTTCAAAAATTTCAAAAATTTCAAAAATTTCAAAAATTTCAAAAATTTCAAAAATTTCAAAAATTTCAAAAAACTCATCAATTGTAAAATTGGAAAACCGTCAAAGTAAAAAAATCCAAGAATTCAGAATTTTTTGAAAACGTCGAACCATCGAAAACTCGATTAAACTCCAAAATTTTGAAATCCAAAAAAAAATTAAAAAATTTCAGACCTGCCCAAATTTTGTTTTATATGAACTTGTTTTCGCCAAGTGCTCTCCATGGACCAGAAGTGAGATGGATCTTCTGGTTATGCGACTAATACCCGCTGAGCATAGATCTCGGGGTGTAATGCGCAGGGGGGTGGGAGAGGGGGGGGGGGGCATGTGTCACAACATAATATCGGATTCAGCGAGCGCTCGACACTTTTAGACACTTTAGGATCTATATACGACGGTGGAATTTTATCGGCGATAAAAGGTCCGGTCCTTGGGACTTTATCATTTTTATACTGTAATCTCTAGTGTGGAAAAGCTTGGCGGGTGGCCGGCGGGGGGTGGGGGGGGGTAGCGTTGGAATGCGAGAGACGGAGGAGGGGAGTCCGATAACGCTGACCGGCGCGGATATATGTAACGGCCGAGCTCGGGAATCTTCGATAAACTCTCCTGTGAAACGGTATTCAATTCTATTTTTTTTCGTCCACTCTGTGTCACAACCAACAGCGGCCTCACTGAGTGAGATATACAGTTTCATGCTGCTGGATGGGAGTTCGAAAAATTCGATGACGTTTGACAATTTTTTTAACTTGCCGATTTTTCGGGAATTTATTGCAATGGCCCCTAAATCGATTTCGTTAAAAAAAAAAAAAAAAATCGATTTTGTTTATTTCGATTCCTAACTAGGGTTTTAAGTATACCGAAATACTTCCCGTCGGATTCCGAACAAATGTCTGTGTGTGTGTGTGTATGTTTGTAGGTGTGGAATCGGAATTTTCCGTTAACGATTTCCCACGAACGGATCGAACGATCTGGGTCATCGAGGTCTTATTCGGAGCGTCTTCATGGAACTTAGATCGGATTAGTTTTTGGTTTAAATTGACCAAGCAGTGCTTTTGTTATTAACAATTGAATTGTTTACAACGCTCTATTTCAAAAACGGTAAGAGATACGGCAAAAAGTATTAAGCAGAATTTGCTCTGTAAGTGGAAATGCATATTTAATTTTTTATCACTTTTTTCGATATTGGTCATAATTAAGGAGGTATGACGGGTTTAACCCTCGAGCGTTCGCACCCCTATTGGCGTCTCACTCCCACTCCAGTAACGCGCATAATTCCCGTCCTCATGCTGACTATGCGGTTAGTCAAATGTTCATAATTATCTTCATATATGAAATTTTGCAAAATTTAGAAAAATTTTTTCCATTTTTTTTGTACTTTCGTAGGTTTTTGGAAAAGTGACTGATTCGATATTGACTGTGGTGAATTAACGCATCTCCAGAAAATTGAACGGCCCATAAAGTTTTTCGGCTTTCTCCAGCAAATCGTGGGTGGGAAACTGCGGAAAAAGCTATTTTGTATTCTACCCGGGCTTGTTTTATGACGTGCTTAAATCCGCTTCTCTACCAAGGAATGAGTTTTATGATTTTTTAATGGGTTTTTCCTACAGTTTTTAATTTTTACCACTTGCAGAACTGAAAATTAGGATAATTTCACCAAACGCCCAAGAAAGTGATTTGATTATCAATCAAACTTACAACGATTCTTAATAATTGAGGATTAACAGTGGAATTGTAACGGCAAAGTTTCTGAAATTGTTTGAATTTCCGGAAAGGGAATTTCTCTCGAAAATTTATTACTTCTTGGTGCAATTGAATTTTCTTTTATGGCGCCGTTAACTTTTCTCTTCAAGAAATAAAGAAAAATAAAGCAATTGTGGGTCTTTTTTATGTGAATTGTCGGAATTTGTTTATTTCAGGAAATAAATTTTGTCCTGTGGAAATTCAATTTTATTATTATTTTCATGGTAGATTTTTTTTTTATTTTCTTTTTTACATTTGTTGAATTTAAATAATAGTAGGACGAATTTTTAATTTTGTTGAATAATTGTTGATAATTGTTAAGTTTCTGACAGAAAATTACCGGAATCATTCCGACAATGAAAAGTCATGGAATTTTACACTTTTCGATTTTTTAGGAGCTTCCTGGGGTGGGTGTGGGTGGGCTTGGGTGGGTGTGGGTGGTTGTGGGTGGTTGTGGGTGGTTGTGGGTGGGTGTGCGTGGGTGTGAGTGGGTGTGGGTGATTGTGGGTGGTTGTGGGTTGTTGTGGGTAGGTGTGGGTGGGTGTGGGTGGTTGTGGGTGGGTGTGGGTGGTTGTGGGTGGGTGTGGGTGATTGTGGGTGGTTGTGGGTGGTTGTGGGTGGTTGTGGGTGGTTGTGGGTGGTTGTGGGTGGGTGTCTGTGGGCTTGTGTGTGTGTGTGTGTGTCGCTCTAGATATGTGTGTATGTGTTTTTTTTTTTTTTTTTTTTTTTTATATCAAAAGAAAAAAGAGAAAGAAGGAAGCCAACCTCCTTCCTCACGCTTCCTTCTTTCTCTTTCCTCCCTTTTTTTTTTAATCTTTATTGAAAACAAACGAAAAAAAAACTGACAAATTCAAAGTACAAATACAGAAAAAAAACACAAACAAGGGACAATACCCCTTGGCCTACACTAGTAGAAGGATAACCTTCTATATCCCAGTATCCCCAAATCACGACGGAACATCTGCGGAGCAATACTTCGTTGCGTAGGGGACGACAGCCGCGGCTTCCTCAGTAGCGAATCCTTTCCGGTCGTTCACGGTAAGAAGATCCTCCATTTACTCTGGGTTTTTCCGAAGCTGCTCCTCGCGGCGCAGCTCCTGCAGAACCTCCATTGCGAAGTCGCTTGTCGCGTTCCATGCTGCCTCTGATGACAGCATAACTTCCACAAGATTTCCAACATTAATGGGTTTGCCTACGCTATTTTCCCATATAGACCGTTGGACGTCGAAACGCGGACATGCAAAGAGAACATGTTCCGCGTTTTCCTGAATTCCCTGACACTTTGGGCAATCCGGGGAATTTTCATGCTTGAATTTGTGAAGATATTCCCGAAAGCACCCGTGTCCTGAGCGCATCTGGGTTAGGTAGTAATTGACTTGTCCATGTGATCGGTCAAGCCAAACATTCAACTCCGAAATAAGTCGATGAGTCCACCGGCCTTTGCTCGAGGCGTCCCACTGTAGCTGCCATCGCTGGATGCTGTGGTTACGTTCTTCTCTCCTCAGTTCTACTGGGCTCAGCTTAATTGACGTTTTGCGTGTGTAGAGTCGCCTACGCTCCTCCGCTAGACCTTCGATAGGTATCATCCCAGCAATGACGCACACTGCTTCGTTGGATATTGTCCGGTATGCGCCAGCCACCCTCAGGGCACTCAGCCTGTAGACTGGAACAACTTGCCGTCGTGCTGCTTGACTTCGTAGGGCATCTGTCTATATGGGGATACCATATGTTAATACCGATGTGACAACTGATGATAACAAGAGTCTTCTCCTCTGTTTTGGCCCTCCAATGTTCGGCATAAGTCTTGCAAGGGCAGTCCTCACTGCACCCGCCTTACTGCTTGCACGTTGGGCTTGTTGTCTAAAACTGAGCCGGGCATCAATCATAATTCCCAAGTACCGTATATAGGGCTGGGAAGTTATTTTGTGCGCGCCGACTTGCAGCGTGATTGTCTCCAATTTCTTTCGGCTCGTGATGAGTAGTGCCTCAGTCTTATGCTCTGCAAGTTGTAGACCAATCGAGTCCATCCATTTCCGTATCTTGTTAAAAACATTATCGAAAATGAGCTGAAGCGTGAATAGATGTTTTTCCACGATGGTTATAGCCACGTCATCTGCAAACGACACGAGCTTTGCCCCCGTCGGCAGTGCCAGTTTCAGCAATTCGTCGTACACGATATTCCACAGAAGGGGCCCCAACACTGAGCCTTGAGGTACACCCCCAGTCACCTTATATGTTTTGGGGCCTACTTCTGTGTCATACTTGAGAACTCTGTCGGTGAAGTAGTTACCTACCATCTTTTGGAGATATGCCGGTACAGATAGCTTCGATAATGCCGCCAAAATGGAATCCCACCGTACCGAGTTGAAAGCGTTCTTGACGTCCAGAGTAACAACCAAACAGTATTGTTTCGTACCTCCTTTCCATCGTCCGCCCTCAATCGCTCTCTTCGCTGTTTTCACCACCAGGTCTATAGCATCCGACGTAGATCGTCGTCGTCTGAAGCCGTATTGGGCTTCGGCCAATAGGGGTTCCACCACTGCCTCAATTCTCTGATGTATAATGCGCTCCAGGATCTTGCCCGCCGTATCCAGCATACAGAGTGGACGATATGATGACGGTTCGTCCGGAGGCTTTTTTCCCTTAGGAAGCAGTACGAGTCTCTGTTGCTTCCATCTGCTGGAGAAGATACCTTCCTGAATGCAAGCATTGTACATATCGAGAAAGATTACAGGTGCTGCATTAATGGCGGCCTTCAGTGCTATGTTTGGCACACCATCGAGACCAGGGGCCATGTGTGTATGTGTGTATGTGTGTGTGTGTGGAATTCTTGAGATACCACTTCCACCAAATCCGCTCCGAATATCGCAATTAAAAAAATTCCAACAAATTAATTAAATTCTTCAAAACCCTCAAAAACTAACAAATAAAAAATTGCAAACACCGAGAAATTACAATTTTTTAAAATTCAGGAGACACTTACCAATATCGCGTCTTCAATTTTTAGATATATCGATATAGTTGACTTCTCTTACTCACCTGTAACAAAAAAATACCACAATTACTTATTGATATTTCCGTCGTAATTAATTTTGAAAAATTTGACTTTGAAAAATTTAGAAAAGAATATTGACAGCTCAACAAATTTTGAGTGTTTTTGAAAATTTTCCAGAACATCAAAATGCTCCTCGCTCACAAATCAAAAATGTTTTGCAACGATGAAAAAACCATTACGCGGTTGGCTCAACAGAGCTAATATAAATAGACCGCCAGCTTCAGAAGGGCCGTAAACAGATTACAAAAGAGGAACAATGGTGAAAAAAACGAAGGAACGGAACCCAGGAGCTTGATGAGAACGACGGGACTTGACAGGCAAAAAGTCCCCCCAACAATGTCGTATTTTTTTTTCTTTAAAAACCATAAATGTTGTAACGATGGAAAGATTATTATGCAGTTGGCCCAATGCACTTGTATAAATAGTCCAAAAGTCTGAAAAAGGATCGTAATTACAAACGTTAAATAAAAAAAAAAAAAAAAAAAAAAAATGAGAATTTTCAAAAATTTGAAATTTTCAAAAATCTGAAAAATCAAAAATTTTCCCCAATTTTGACAATCTCAGAATTCAAAAAACTTTGAAAAAATTTTCATAAAAACTCCAAACCCGTGTATGGGGATAAATTATGGAGAGAGACAGAGCATAAAATGAGACCGCCAGGCCGGGCGGGAACCTAACCGTGGGGTGGGGTGGGGGGGTCCATCATAGGCTCCCGCCATCGTAGCACAGGGGTTTCTGGAGGTTTACCCTGTATTCAGAAATGCGGTGGCCAAATGGCGAAAGTCGGCCTTCGGATGGGTGTCCAGTAGGTCCTACCCAAGAAATACTGAAAAGCAGCTACCGTCGGTAGTGAAAAACAGAGGGACGGAGGAAAAACGAAACTATTCATTGCAAGGCAAAAATTTTTAGTGCCCACACATGACAAATTTCAAATATTCCCAAAATTTTCAATTTGCGAAGGCACAAATGTGTAACGGCAAAAACCATTACACGGTAGGGTCAACAGAGCAAGTATAAATAGTGCGCGAGCCTCAGAAGGGCCGTAAACAGATTACAAAGGAGGAATGGTGGTTGTCAAAAAAAAAGAATAGAAAAAAAAGCAAATACAGTACCAAGGGGCTTGATGAGAACGAAGGGACCCGACAGAAAAAAAGCCTCAACGAGACTGCGGAAGTGAAGAGAAGAGGAGGAAAATTGAAGGGAGATAGAAACAAAGTACATCGGCAATGCTCGAGGAGAGTTGGGGTAAAAGCCCCTGCTCACGATGCACATGGCAGTGAAGTCAAGAAAGAAGATGAACAAAAACAGTCGACAAGAAAAATCTCTCAATTTTCAACGATGTTGTTTTTTTTTAGTCTCGTGATGAAGGCTTACCCCAGATAATGTTGCAAAATTGGTTTCTCTGTTGCATTTAAATTGAAAAATTTTCATGCACATTCTTCAGTATTTTACAGAAAAATAGCATTAACTGAATTATCACAATTATTTAGGGAGGTTGTCGTAATGAGAAGTTCTGGTAGAGCCTCCAGAAGAAAATGGTCCATAGGTAACAAAATGTGCCCCCACCAATTTCGGCCCACTAGTTTATTTTTTTTGACCCCCCCTGAGGTCCACCCAATTGTTTCGATAAATTTTCATGTTACCTCCGAGGAGATAAAAAATTGAAACTAAAGATACAGGACAGACTTAGCCCTCAATTGTCCTCAGTGGGAGTGGGAGGAAAGTGGGAGGTGGGCGACCACAGGGAGCCAAGGGAGTACCAAGGATTGTCTACGAGTCCATGGAGTACCGTTAACTCGTGCCTTCTGTTCACCTTCGAGCTAGTGTCTTACCACCCACTTCCCTCCTCCCCCCCCCCCATAGGGAACCATGGAAAATCCTCGCGTACATCGAGGACACAATTGGTCGAGCACTTAAGTTGCTTCTACTTCAAGTTTTTGCCATCCTTTTATCCAACTTTTTTTTTATCTATTTTTCATTCCTCTGAGTTGAACAATTTCACATGATTCCTTTTACGTTATAACGGTGGAAGTGAAGTTATTGAGTTTATCTACTGGAGATGAACTTTCCTCAATTTTTACGTCAATTTATTATCGCTACTGGGAAGTGGCAAGGAGGTTAAATTGATTCTATCGTGTAATTGAGTGGATATAAGGAGGGAATTGAATTATGGATTTTAATTGAGTGGGTTTTGAGGGGGGGAGGGAGGCAATTATTTGTTTTTCTATTTGTCCTTGCGATGTTCTTAGGTGGAAAAATATGTAGCATTTGAGACATTTAAGCTTCCTCTTCTCGTCCCCCCCCCCCCCCCACCCACCTACCGACACACCCATCCGCCTCACCGACCCATCCACCCCACCCATCCATCCACCCTACCCATCCATCCATACCCCCCCCAGATCCATCCCACCCACCCACTCCACACCACCCACCCACTCCACCCCACACACCCACTCCGCCCCACCCAAGCCACCCACCCCAGCCAACTTCTCCATCCATCCACCCGCCCACCACTCTATCTACCCACCCACCACTCTATCCACCCCCCTCCCCCATCCACCCACCCATCCAGGCCCACACCACCCCCAAACCGCGGATGTTCGTACATTTGATAATGATAGGTAAACCGCATAATTCCCCATACTGCCGCAAGAACGCGTGTGAAGGGTCTATTTCGCGCAAATTATGTAAAATTATGGTTTCGATCAAAGTAAAACATTGAACACAGGGCTGAAGAGCTCCACAATATGCACATATGTATTCCCGATGAGGGTATACCACATGTGCATTTGATCGATGAGCTGCACGTCCCATAGCTTAATAGCAATATTGGTTGCTGGTAACTGCGGAGTCCCCCACTTCGGTGTAATTAGATACCGCCTATTGCTATACTGAGAGATTCCTGATCGACCTCAGTGAGCGTCCAGGATTCGAGTTTCTCTGATACATATAGGCACTATAATGAGATGACACTCATGTGAGAAGGAGCGCGGGGGATGTGCAACCCTTTACAGGGCGGACCCATAATTTCTCCCCCATCAGCTCTTCAATTCTAATGGCTCATAATGCTCTATCGTGAGAACAATCAGAGCTGGGAAGACCTGTTATATGTCATATATTGTGTACTTTCCAAATTTACAAAATTCAAATATTTTTTCAAATTTTTGGTATTTCCAGAATTTTCAATATCATGAAAATTTTGAACAAAATAATTTGTGTAATTCTTCAAATTGAAAATATTTGAAAAAATGGAGGATTCAATAAAATTTGATGGGCTCAAAAAAAAAATCCGTAATTTGAAACTTGTTAATTATATTGAGGTGATCTTAAGTTTGAATCATCGCACAGTTTAAGTTAGGGGAAAATGCACACACACACACACACACACAAAAGGGGGAGGAAGTCACCAAAAAATGATGGACATTTGGCATCTGTACTTACACCCCCCAGCCACCCACCACCCACAAGTGGGGGGAGGAGGTGGCACAGGAGAGTGAATTGTTGAACGCGCATTGGGAATGGGAGTACGTGGGAAACCGAAAGCCCGTAGCATCGACACTGGGCAGCCGTGACATAATTTAGTGGAATTGCCGGATAGGCGTGACCGAATACCAATCCGCCTCGTATTAAACATGCCCTGTATCCAGGAGTGGCTGTATATTGCGGACGGGTGGCGAGGGGTGGAGGGGGGGATTAGTATTGTTACGCACAATTTCAACCGACCACGAAGGCGTCCTCGAAGGGGGGCAGGAGGACAATCAATGCATTATACGTGACGCGGTAAACTGGGGTATGTGATAAGCTTGGGGGGTGGTTGGGCGGGATTTTGATGTCAATACATCTTTAAAATCACATGTACTCGTGTGAGAGGGCAGCGGAATATTTCGCTGATTTCGGACAATCGCGGATTAAATATTTGAAGAATTGTCAAAATTTCATAAATTTGAAAAACTAAAAAAAAATTAAAAATCGCCCGATATTCAACGTCACAAAATATTGTCAGATTATCCAATAATCGGTTTTTCAATTATACTAAAATTATACCACATCGAATTACTCTCACACAGGAAAAAAAAAAAAATCCGGCTGACGTGTCATTGACTTTTCTACTCGATTGAGAAACCGTTAACATAGGCATTTTTTCACCCCCTTCATATTAATCCTTACACGGAATTTCAAATGAATTGAAAGGACCCCGAAATCCTGAAAAATATTGGATGTTTTTCAAATTAGGATGACTTCAAAAATTTGTACAATATTTTTCGAATTTTCAAAATTTTTCAAATTTTCAACTTTACGAAAAAAAAAAGCATGATTTTCCAAGTTCCTGAACGTGACCATAATTATGATTACAACGACATTGCACCATATTATGTCACTGTACTAAAGCAAATTGAAAAGCATGATTGGGCTGACTCAACCCCGACTTTACTACTCAATTAGAAAAAAAATACAAACGCATTTGAATAATTAAAAATTCATTAACATAAGTGTTGCTTCAAGCCTTTCGTGAATGACCCTTTCAGGGATTCCAGAGGGGGATTGTTCCATCGTTAACCCCGAAAAACAATGATAATCGCTGAACAAATGTTCAAGTGTTCGAGTTTCGAAACTCCCCTAGTGGGCAACTCACACAGTGACTCATTGGACGTTGGACGTTTACTGGTTTTTCAAGTACTCCGGCTGGAAAGAGCGAAGGGTTCAACCCCCCCCCACTCCATTTGTCCAAGAGATACTTGAGATGTGAAGGACGCGGAAAAGTGGAGAGAGTCTTTGACGCTATCTTCCCCCACTCCTCTGTCCTCATTCTATAAAAAATTGAAAATGAGAAAGTGCCAGGCAGTAATTTGCAAATTGAACTAGTGAGTCAACATGACCCTGACCCACTTAACGAAACAGCTTCGCTGGTGGAAAAAATCTAGACGCGTTATCGCTTCCAACGATAAGCAAAAAAAAAAAAAAAATTGGCATTTTCGGGAATTAACAAATTTGGAAAAAATAAAATTAGTTCATAAAATTTTGGGGAACATTGTTTAGTAAGTACGAAAGCTTCAAAAAATTTCAGAAATTCCAAAAATTTCGCTTGTCAAAATCCTCCTGCAAATTTCCACCATTTTGAAAAAATTTCGGAAAATTCAAAAATATCAAAAAATTAGAGGGATTTGAGAAAATTGAGATATTAAAAAAAAAATTCTCGAGAAAAAATTTGCATTTTTTTTCTAGGTCCATATGCCCTAATACTCAGTTCCGGCTGCATCGTCGGCGAATAAATTTGCAACTTAACTTATCCCATTTAACTCCTTTTCTCCGATCTCAATTCAATAGTCAGTAGGGCCCTCGGTTGCTGCAGTTTCGAGTTTCCTTTTCCAGGGGTCACGTCAGCGCTTCAAAGAGACAAAGTTCGTATCCAATAACGAAGCGGAGCTCTATACGCGACTCTGCACGCGCGCCTCCACGGAAACTAACCTATATAGCCAACGTACCCCGTTCGCCCTCACTACCATCACTAATTCGATCCTTCTGGGGCTCGGGAGCAGTATCCTGTATCACCATTTCGAAACATCCTAACATGCGATAGCTCAGCCCTCCATCAACTCAGTCAGGCTGATATACCGTCGGGTGCTGAGTGGGTGGGGAATCGATGGTGGCAAGCTCAAATGCACATTTTCAGGGTAAAAGCTTCTTTCAAAAATTGACGGCAAGGGTAGAGGATGTAAGGTGTTCTGGAATTAATTAAATTTCCCGAATTTTTTGCAAAAATTTACATTTTGTTTTGGGTCCCTTACATTGCTCAATATTTTTTTCTTGTTCTCTACTTGGGAGCCTATGTGTATATTTCAGTTTGTGTGTACGGGTATGTACATGTTCGTGTGCGTGTGTGTGCCTGTGTGTGTGTGTGGAAGTGGGTGGGTGGGTGTGTGTGCATGTGGGGGTGGGTGGTTGTGGGTGGGTGTGGGCGGATTTGGGTGGTTGTGGATGGTTGCGGGTGGATGTAGGTGGGCGCGTGGATGTGGGTAATTGTGGGTGGATGTGGGTGGGTGTGAGTGGGACTGGGTGGGTGTGGGTGGGACTGGGTGGGTGTGGGTGGGTATGGGTGGTTGTGGGCGGATATGGGTGGTGGTGGGTGTGCATGTTTTCGTGTACAAGTAAGGTCCGTTTGCAGTGCTGCAATATGTGTCGGCTTGGATCGAAGATAACGTGTAACCTTGCCCATGTATCCTCCCCCCCCCCTCCACCCAGGATGGCAGCGTCCTTTAATTTGAATAACTGCCCAACAAATATTAATTTGGGCTCTACATCTGCAGTGCGCCTTGAGCATCAGAGTGGCTTGAGCAGTCGACGCGCTGGGGTATACCTTAGATTAATCTGGACGTTGGGCCACAACGTTCACAAAGTTTTCCTCTCAAAGGTGGATAGTGAGTTCAAACACCCGAAGTCCTGACGTTTCTCACTCGCACTCCAGCTAGTCACAATTCTCCATCGTTCTCCATTTTGCCCCCAACCTCGGGGACCCTAACTTCACGATACCGTCGCACTCACGTGACCGGGTGCGGAACGTCGAGTTTTGGAAATGGTGAGGCGGTACGAGGGGGGGGGGGTGTTGGGAGGTGACATATATAGCTGCGGTTAAATGAATATAAATGAACGCTTGCCGAGCGACGGAAATATAGCCTCAGGTCGGAATATATGGGCCGGGTTTTCTTTTTTTATTAAGGTAATGAAATTAAATTTCTGGGGTGGGAGAAATTTTTTTTTTTTTTAAGCGCGTATGGAAGGTGCACGTTATTATTTTCTGGTAGCTAAAAAAAAAAAAAATTTTAGTGAGATTGGGTCTAATTTAATCTGGGAATATTTTTGGATTTCTCCAAACATTCGGGGCTTTTTCAAAATTTACCTGAGTTTACTCAAATTTTTTTTATAATTTACTCCAGGTCCATAGAAGCTCTGTCATCTTTCAGAGATTCTCATAATTTTCTTGACGTAATGGAGCCATTTATTTAGCTTGTCAGATGCATTAAATTGAGCTTTCTCGGCTTTGAAATAAGCTTCACAAAAGTCATATGCTCCAAGCGAGATTTTCGGAGCAGTTTAAATTGTGATAGCAATTATAATTGCCGGTTTACCATTATCTGATGCAAAGTAAGTTTATAGCCGCCATAAAATGAATCGCACCATAAACTGTTTTATTATGTGAATTTTTATCATTTCACATTTTACGTTTTTTGCAGAAGTTCAGTTGAGGCATTGTTAAACGATTTATTAATTCCATGTGGTTCATTAATAATGGAATTCTATAACTAGCTACCGAAATTTACAACAGTTATAATTACATTTTATTTTTCAAGTTTGTAAATTTGCCTCTCTCTCTTGTACTCCCCACGATAGCTGCTCTTGAGCATTTCTTCAATGGGGAGTAACTGGACACCCATCCGTATGGGACCGACTTTCGTCATTTAGGGCATCGTATTTCTAAACACAGGGTAAATCTCCAGAAACCCCTATGCTACAATGCCGGATGCTCATGATGGAACTCACCCCCACCCCTGCGCGTGTGTCCGTGTGGGTGGGTGGTTGGATATGAGTGAGTGAATGGATGTAAGTGGGTGGATGGGTGATTGGGTGACTGTGAGTGGGTGGGTAGGTGGGCGGCTGTGTGTGGGTGGGCGGGGAAGTGTGAGGGGGGGGGTGAGTGTGGGTGGGTCGGTGACTGTGAGTGGGTGGGTAGGTGGGTGGGCGGGTGAGTTTGGGTGGGTGGGTAAGTGTGGGTGGGTGGGTGGGTGAGTGTAGGTGGGTGGGTGAGTGTGGGTGGGTGAGTGAGTGTGGGTGGGTGAGTGTGGGTAGGTCGGTTGGTAAGTGGGTGGGTGGGTCAGTGTGGGTGGGTGAGTGTGGGTAGGTGGGTCAGTGTGGGTGGGTGAGTGTGGGTAGGTGGGTGGGTGAGTATGGGTAGGTGGGTGGGTGCCTAGATGAGTGGGTGGGTGGGCGAGCGTGAGTGCGTTGGTGGGTGGATCAGTGTGTGTAGGTGCCTGGGTGAGTGCGGGTAGGTGGGTGGGTGAATGTGGGTAGGTGGGTGGCTGAATGAGTGGGTGGGTGGGCGAGCGTGAGTGAGTGGGTGAGTGTAGGCGTGTGGGTGAGTGAGTGTGTGAGTGAGTGTGTTCCACTATTTCCCTATTCCAAATTTAATTGTCCAATATCAGTGGAATGATATCCATCGAAGTACACCATTGAACACTGCTGGATACATGTTTCAATAAAAAATATGCTTTGCTGATATTTTTTCCCTGCAAAAACTCGATGAAGCGTTGGATTTGGGAAAAAAAAATCTTGTGAATACACATTTCATAAAATGTTGTACATTCGTGTGAATCCCGAGAAATGAAAAATGTATGTGTTAATATTTACGCAGGGTCTCCATTGCCCATAGCTCACGCATCGCCATGAATATTCAGCCAACTGGAATATTTACCCTCTGTAAGAATTTTCCATATTATAAACTAGTGGACGAATATTCATGGAGTTGGAGATGGATATATCTGTGGCAGTAACCTCACCTCTATATGGTTACTTCCAAACTCCACCATTTGCCAAGAATATCCTCGGAGGAATAATGATCGAATGTGAGAGGAGAATTTTACATTCATATTGATTTCGAGACGGATTACAGATCCATATTTTTTTTAACAGGTACCCGACTTGTTTCAAACCACAGGTTTGAACTTGTTCGAAGTTTAGAAAATTCTCTAATTGTTTCCGAGACACTTTTCTTATTCACTTAACCATGGACCCAAACAGGACGTCTAGAAACTGAGTACAAGGAAAAAATGACGGCAAAAATGTGCTCTAAAATTAGGATAATGTCTCATCCCTGTTTCTTTCATGTGAATATGAATAATTGTTCCTAAATTTACAAGTGCCAATGTCCTGACCCTGTTCCCGAGGCACGTATTGTCGCAGTCTATGTCTGACCTACATATGTACCTGCACTACTTGAGCCGATTCTGGGCTATTCCTTACAAGCTTAAGGAGAGTAGCCATTTAATAGTCAGCCCATACGAGCACATGGTTCGAGACGATTCTCCAACATGTGTGTGTGTGTGTATGTTACCAAAAATTTTCATACTCGCTCGTAGTTAATTATGCATCCAAAATTGATAAGGGTATCAAATGCTGATACAAGTTGCTTCAGTGATTGTTTTCTCCCCCTCTCCCCCCCCCCCCCGTTCCCTTAGTTATTTCGAAAAACCCTATCTTTAGTATCAGAGGGATATTTTTAATACGCCCTAGAACCTGTTGGAACGAGCACTCTTCCCATCCGCACGACTGACATCAAAGTCACTTGAACAGAAAACCTCTTTTCCCCGAAATCTCAGGGAAAGTAAATACAGGGCTTATTTACCATACCCCACCTACTCGTTTATTTATTCCTTGAAATAACTTGGCCGGTCATAAAGAAATGGCTCTGATTGAAACGGGGAGAGATTGATTTTTCAAAGAGCAATTGATTTGAGAGGGATATTTTTTTTTGTCGATAATCGTCGCTTGATTTTTTTTAGGTTAGGAATATTATTATAAGAGCATGAAACGTTAGATGGAGTAGGCCAGATATAGCTGGGACCCTTTACCAATATCAATGTGTGTGTGTTTTACCCCCTAAGCCCTCCGCCTTCACCTGCGACCACCCCTCTTCACCCATGCCCCCCTCCCCCCTTCACCCATGCCCCTCTCTCCCTTCACCCGGGCCCCCCCTTCCCCCGTAAGCCCCTCCTCTTTCACCCGTGACCCCTCCCCTGCACCCCCCCCCCCTCCGCCCCCTTCATTGATTCACTTGTTCGGCAGGGAATATGGAAGACTCCAGAGTCCAGATGGATCCTACTAATTTCCCATGTACTAGAAAAGATCCACAGCGGAACAGTTGTCCATTGTACCCCTTCGCCCCCCTCCCCCACCCACCCACCCACTCACACTTGTTCGGACAGAAAAATTGAGTGTTCCGAGGTCCAGATGGGTAGTACTCCCCGGTGGCCGGCTCTGGTCCAAGAGAGTAGTGCAAGGGAGTTCAAATCGATGATGGAAAAAGTTTCGCAGATTCTGGGTAATGTATCACCTCCCCCCCGCCCCTCCTCCACGTGTACCTCACCGTCGTTACACACTCTCGACGAGTTTTTTTTTTCCCCGCCCGTTGTTCGCCTGATTTTCTCACTCAGGCGCTCCCCCCCCCCCCCCCCCCCCCCTCCCCACCCCCTTCCCCCTAGCGGCTTTCTAGCCGCCATTACTTCTCTCGAGGGTTTATCTTTCCAGCATGAAGCCAGGTAGATAAAACCATGTCTTGATACCCACTCTCCTCGACTTGAAATGCAAAGTTTTCATGTACATTTCTTTGGTAACACTACGTTATACTTCAATGTGCACTTTTAACAGTAGTGCAATCGTAGGAAAAGTTACTATTTCATAGGGGGAAGTTGGGGCATAATGGGACAAGGGGCACAATGGGAGGCTGGAGCAAAATTAAATATGGATTTTGCAGCTTGTTCCACTGTGCATTTTGCCCCAGTGTCCTATTATACTTTCTGGCCCATTGTGCCCTCGATTCCCGTTTGTGATTCGAGTCATTGATCCTGGAATCACTTTTCCAATTGGGGAACAACTATCTTGATTTCTCGTTTAACGACAAATTCTTTTATGTTTCTGTCATTTAAGATTTGGCAGTTCTAAATTTGGGCCAAGTAATCGTTACTTGATTCGAACAGTTGTGACACTTGACACTTGAGTCAAATACTTGGCACGGGAGTCAAGTACTTGACACTTGACGATTGGGGCAAGTGGTTGACACTTGGCACTGCAGTCAAGTATTTGACACTTGGTAATTGAGTTAAGTACTTGACACTTGAGTCAAGCACTTAACACTTGAGTCAAGTACTTGGCTCTTGAGTCAAGTAGTTGACACGTGAGGCAAGTACTTGACACTTGAGTCAAGTACTTGACACTGGAGTGAAGTACTTGACACCTGAGTCAAGTACTTGACACTTGAGTCAAGTACTTGACAGTTGAGTCAAGTACTTGACAGTTGAGTCAAGTACTTGACAGTTGAGTCAAGTACTGGACACTTGAGTCAAGTACTTGACAGTTGAGTCAAGTACTTGACAGTTGAGTCAAGTACTTGACAGTTGAGTCAAGTACATGACAGTTGAGTCAAGTACTTGATAGTTGATAATTGAGTTAAGTACTTGATACTTGACAATTAAATCAAGTACTCGATACTTGATATTTGCCTCAAATACTTGAAACTTGACCCTTGACTCAAGTAGTTGACACTTGACGCAAGTAGTTAACACTTGAGACTTGAGTCAAGTACTTGATACTTGACCCCAATACTCAAATGAAATACTTAATTGCCAAGTACTTGCGTCAAGTGTCAAACATCTAACTTCAGTGCCAAGTACTGCATGCTTGACCCAAGTACTCGAAACTTATCAGGACTTGAATCAACTTGAATCAACTAATTGATGCTTTTTCAATATTATTTCAATATTACCTGTTTCATCGAAGTTTCCAATTTTGCTTCACGTGTTCACTCAAATCAAGAGAATTCAAAAATAAGTTTTGGAATCACCTTCTATATCGCTGTCAAATTGTCAGGAAAATTCCAAACATAGGTCCACGAAGCTGGTTCAATATTCGATAGAATGTCTCATACATAATTTAAACGGCAAGTATTAAAGGGACTGTATAACGAAATTCATGAAATAATTCTCTTGGATATTCCTCATTGGCGATGAGTGGAAATATATTGATTAAAACATTGGATTTAGTTCAGCTGATGAGAAGTGCATTATGTTATTGAACTGTGAGTTGAATGATTGCTTCTCAATCCCTAAATTTTTAATTATTCCACGCTGGTATGATTAATTTGATGGGAGAATTTATTGCTCCGTATGTTTGTAATTATTCGGTTTCAATTATCCGTCGATGTAGAGTTATTTCAGAATTGTTTCGGTGAAATTGTAAATCCTCGGTTATGCGTCACTTCAATGGAAGTGATTATGTAAATTTGACAAAATATAGGGGCAATTTGTATACTATTTCAGGTTTAATATTAAACGATTTTGCTGATTATTTTCATGGGAAAAGTTGGGGAGAGCCAAGCCGAATGTGCAGAGTGTTAAATTGCAAGTGCGGAGTGCTGCCACACATTTCTCAAAAGACAATAATTTGATAATTCCGACCGATTTCTAATTCCGTACATCGACTTTAGAAATAGGTTGAAAACGGATGAGTACAATTCTACTTCGGACAAAATATTACTCGATGCCACGAATAATATTAAGAAGAGAGGAGCTAAATTCTTTGAGTTGTATTATATAAATTCACGGTACCCTTGGTACAAAAATTGTAAACTGTCTAGAGAATGAATTGTGAGTGTGAATCGTGTTAGAGCTAACCACTATCACCTGGGAGCCTCTTTGCACAGAATTGGTATTATAGATGATCCAAGTTGTTGTTGCGGGGCGGAAGTCCAAGACTTTGATCATATTTTATGGCATTGCCAGAAACTCGAAGAGCAACGGAGTAAATTACTAATTAGACTAAGAAAGTCGACATGCTCTCCCCCCTACACAACAAAAAAATTTGCAGATGCAACTGACCTCAAGTACGTCGAAGAAATATGTCAATTTTTAAGAGAATGTAAAATTAAAGTGTAAGCCAGACTTCTGTTGAAATGTTATTCACAAACTGTGAGTTAGCGAGGAATGATGTGTAGTATTCCTGTAACAGATAGTGTACATAAATCTTATGTATAGATTTCAGCACTTTAAATAGATTTTTTAAAAATCCATAAAATAATGGGAATAAAGTTTGTAAAAATATATTTGAGAAAAAAACTTTAAAAAATTTAAAACAAATTTTCATTTTTCAAAGTAAATCATATTTTTATTATGAAAAGTGTCCCATGAGATTGTCTCTTAATACCACTCGCTGCTGAGATAATCCTGTGAGTACTGACAGCCGAGTAAAAAATCCGCGAGTATTTTTACGAAATGGGCGATGATCCAGGAAACGAGGAGCTCTAGAGTGAAACATCGGATCATCTATTTTGTGGACCATAAAAATCCTCCACGGAGAAAAAAACATATTAATATATATACTGAATTATCTCATCGGACATATTAAAAAAAAACATTTACAAACTTCCTCCTTCCGAACTTTGCTAAAATTTTTGATTTTCGAAATTTCATAAATATGGAATTTTGCCAATTTTTCTCAATTTTGTAAATTGAACCTAGATCACAGAATTTAAAGTCGACAATAAATTTTTTGATTGTTCAAAAACAATATTTTTTTTTTCTTTTTCAATTATTTTTTTCAGAACTCTGTAAATTTTTCAAATGTTCCAAATTTTTTAAAATGATTTTTGAAAAAGTTTGAAGATTTTTTACCGAAATTTCCAAAATACAGAAACTTTTAATGCATATCGCAATAAATGAATGAATGTGATGGTAAGTGTCGGTGTGCGACAGGCGTGAAAATCAAAAGGGTGAAATCTGCGGGAGTTCAGCGGTGCACGCGATAGTGTTAATACGAGCATAACCGGAGCTTACGGTAACTGCTCCCATCGCGAGTAAAAGAGGAGGAAAGGGGGTAGGGGATGGGACTGAAATAAAAAGGAAAATACAGGGGAATGTGGAGGGAGTAAACGACGAGATCATAAGAGCAGAATGTCATCGTCACACATCGTGTTTTTTTGTTAAGGGGATTGGGGCGTTCGTTATCGAGGCCCAGATGCTTTTTTTTTGCCGACACAAGCCCACCAGAGGAACAATAAAAATTCTTATCGATTACGGTTCAACTGGCGCGCGTTGAACCCATAACGGGGATCCGGTGTACAGACGTACACCGGAGGTGTTGAAAAAACTCGGAAGTTTGAGAGGTTTGAGCTTTTTTAGTGGCTCCAATCTTTTAATTTTTCGAAATTTTTTATATATTTAAAATTTTTGGAATTTTTGAAACACACACCCATCCACCCACCTGCACACACCGACCCACCTACCCAGCCACCCAGACACACCCACCCACCCACCAAGTCACCCCCAGCCACCCACCTACCAACCCAGATACACCCATCCACCCATCCACCCAACCACCCACCCACCTACCGCGATACACCTACCCAGCCACCCAGACATACACCCATCACACCCATACACATAACCCAGTCACACCCATCCACCCAGTCACACCCATCCACCCACCGAGACACAGCCACCCACCCACCCACCTACCCAACACCCAGACACACCCACCTATCCACCCACCCACCCAGACACACACCCACCCAGTCACACCCGCCCACCCAGACACACACCCACCCAGTCACACCCGCCCACCCAGACACACACCCACCCAGTCACACCCGCCCACCCACCCACCCACCCAGACACAACCATAGTCACACCCGCCCACTCACCCACCCCGACACACCCGCCCACGCGCACAGAGACACCCACCTACTCCCCGCCATGGTAGCACAGGGGTTTCTGGAGGTTCACCCTGTGTTTACAAATACGATGACCTCAGTGGCGAAAGTCGGCCCCAACCGCATGGATGGGTGTCCAGTAACTGCAGGAGAGCGACGAAGGGAAACACCCACACACACACAATCATTTCTACAACTCCCTTTCAGATGGGACTCCTAATAGGATTAAAATTCCACCTCGGACAATAAGTCACCCAGCCACTTAATGAAGGTGGCACGAAACAGCGCAAATAAAGTGTGCAAGGTAGAAATTAGTGAGGCAGTGGGAGAAAAAAAGCTGGGCGAGGTGTTCTGTTCTGCTCCGGTAGAAAATGCCGTCGATTAAGAGCTGTGGTACTGGAGTACCTTAGCTCGCACATTGCCGGGTACATACGCTACGTCGTAAACGTAGAATTTTATTCGTATTAAGAATCGGTGGTAGTTGTAACGGGTTATATGGTCTTGAGTACCCCGGGGCTTATTCAGCGGGTTATGGGGGGGGGGGAATTTACCTGACAGATTCTAATGGTTATGATAATGGGACTTTTAGCGCGATTAAAAAATATTTAATCACCGGCGAATGGTGGTTAGAGGTCTCTGGGAGAACATACGGAATTCGAAAATTTGCTTGGTGTATTGAGTTGGGAGGATAATAAAAATTGGTCATATTTTCAGCATTTCAGTTTTGCTATATTTTTTTAAATGACCTCTCATTGAAAGCTTTTTTTTGCAATGCGAAAGCATGATATATTCCTATGCCATTGAACCTCGTTCAGCGAAATGGGGGTGCAATCATTTCTCAATTTAGACGGAAAAATATAATCTGCTTCATTTATCAGATTGGCACAGTCAGTGAACCATGGGGTATTCATTTTTAATTAATTTCCCCACCTCCGGCGGCTGTCATCCTCCATTTTTCATTCGAAAAACCGAGAGCTGGATAAACAGAGGGGAGCATGTCTAAATATGAAACGTTCAAATAATCCCTTCATAATAGCCCCATCAGCACGAACACAAATTCAGAACGAAATAACAAATAATGACAGAAAAACGTTGATTGTTATTTTTTTTAATAAAACAATGATTGATAAAAATTTGAAGGTTTTCGGATTCTTTGAAAGTTTTTGATTTTTAAAATTTTCCAGTTTTCAAATTTTTTTAAAATTTCCCAAATTTTCCAAATTTTAGAAAATTTTCCAAATTTTCTCAATTTTCCAAATTTTCCAAATTTTCCAAATTTTCCAAATTTTCCAAATTTTCCAAATTTTCCAAATTTTCCAAATTTTCCAAATTTTCCAAATTCTTCAAATTTTCCATTTTTTCCAAATCTTCCAAATTTTGTAAATTGGGCAAAAAAATTATTACGAAATGTTTTGACCACTTGAAATGGTTTTGATGCAATGTACAACCGGAAACAAACTAATAAAGTTGATGGCTTGAGAAGGAAAAAAATGTGAAGAGCTTAATGAAATGGAAAAGTTTGCGGCGTCTGGGGGGGGGGGGCACTATGGAACACTCGCGTTAGTGACTCATAATTATTTGCCCTGTAATGGCCGGTAAACGAATTACAGTGAAATCCTCAGTACCAAAGACGAATTCAGCGCAACTTCTAACGAAGCTATCGTCGACGAATCTGCTTTCACGTGCCACCCCCCTTCCCCCCGCTCCTTTTTTGGTCCGTCCACTTTTTCTTTTTCTCATCTTTCTTTCCTGTCTTCCACTTTCCTTCCGGCGTGTCTCGTCTTGCTTTGTGCACTCACCACAATGTTAACTGAAAAAGTAACGGTGGATACGCTAATAGGATTTCCATCGCCAAATGGAAAACGCGAGATAATGGGTTTCGAGGGATTAACATTCGGTGAAGATCAATTTTTTTGTTTTGTTTTCTGGGTGTGGAAGGAGCTTATTAGTCAATGCAATTTTTCCGGATTTGAGCGCGGAAATTATCTCTTTATTTTTTAGGGTTGAAGAATAATCATCCAAGTAGTAATATCGCTCTTCGGTCAGACGCGCATTTTCAATCATGCAATTTTTATGTTAAATTTCCCGCTGAAAATTCAAAAAAAGGAAACGTTGCTCTGACTATGAATTGCTTTTAACAATCCAACTTTTATCAAGTTATAATAAAAACATGTGGATTATGGCGCATTAGGTGTCTGAAAGTAAAACATTTTCGGTGGTCTATTCTGATAGTTTTGTCAGCATTTTAATCCACGCCCACTCACCCCCTCACCCACCCCACCCATCATGCCCACCCACCCATCCGTCACATCCACCCACCCATCTATCACACCCACCCACCCATCACACCCACCTGCCCACCACACCCATCCACCCGCCCACCAGAGCCACCCACCCACCATACCCACCCACGCACAAGTACACATACCTACCCACACCAACCCACACCTACCCACACCGACCCACACCTACACACACCTACCCGCACCTTGGGAGAAACCTAACTCCCGAAACCAAGGGTGCCAAGGGTGGGCTCCCTATAACAGCCTACATATTAAAGAAGAAACCATGGCCAGTACAACCATTGGAAAAATGATTACGGTGCAGGATCCCTCCCCTGCACCGGCGGGTGAGAGTGCCGAAGCAGGCTCGAGCTCGTCGAGATCCGACTACTGCAGCCCTCAAGAGGTGGACCACTTGGCCTCTGATGGGTCTACTACCCCAAGTGAAGAACTTCTGAAGAAAAGGCAAGCTGAAATGGTTAAGATTGATAACCTTTTAAAAGACTTGTTGGAGTATATCACTCCGAAGGCAAACGTTCACAAGCACATTAAGTTGCAAGTCAATAAGATGAAAAGCAGTTATGACCGTTTCGTGGCACTTGACAAAAAAGTGATCCCACAACCAATGGTGCAGACTGCTGACGCCCAAACTTCACCTCACCTAAGTGGGCAGCCGAAGAGAAAAGATATCTCACCTCTGGAGGAGAGAAAACTTCCACGACAGGTGAAAAGAAGGAAGGAAATGACCTTGGAGAACTCTGAGACTGCAAACTCAACCGAGGCCACGGAGAATGACCGAGTAGTTCGAAACCCTACTATCCAGAACGTTACCTCGGATACGGGCGAAAGTTCCAGTTGGACAAAGGTCCAAAGGCAGGGAAAAGTGGCGAAGACACACCAGAATCAGCCTCGGACGAAGAAGAAAGCAGTAATCCGCCCTGATGCGCTAATTATTCGTCCCACGGGGAAGGATACGTACGCTGAAATATTAGGACGTATAAAGAAAGACCAAGGTGTCTACGCGGCTAGCTCATGCGTGGACAAAATCCGTAAAACAGCCTCCGGAGATGTTCTTTTAATTCTAGCGAGAGGAAAGAAGGACGAAGGTGTTGAGCTGGAGAAGGCACTAGTTGGAGCCCTCCAAAACGAAGCTAAGGTGTTCAATAAGGGACCTCAACAGGAACTTGAAATCAAAGACCTCGATGACGTCACTACCAAAGAAGACATACTTGATGCCCTGAGGAAAGCTGATGGCGCAGATAGTGATATCTCATTGAGTGCCATCAAGTCTCTTCGCAAGGCCTACAGAGGAACACAATCTGCTACGGTGGTACTCCCTGACGCTACTGCAAGAAATATACTGAGTAAGGGTAGTAAAATACGAATAAGCCTGGTATATGCTCGCATCGTGACAGTGGTAAGGCCCATCAAATGCTTCAAGTGTTGGCACTACGAGCATCTTGCCGTCAATTGCAAGAGCTCCATTGACCGATCAGACCTGTGTTACAAATGCGGCGAAAAAGGGCACAGAAGCGCCGATTGTAAAGCGTCTCCAAAATGCGTTCTATGCGTAGAACTGGAGCCCACGAAAGACAATGCCCATGTAACTGGTAGTATCAAATGTCCAGTCTACCAGGGTGCACTCCAGAAGATCCGTACACAGTCATAGTGCGGGTGTTACAGGTGAACCTGGCTCACTGCACCACAGCACACGATCTGCTGACGCAGACGGTTCGAGACCTGAAAATTGATGTTGCCGTCATTTCGGAACCTTACAGGAACCTATATACCCAAAACTGGGTTACTGATACTAGCAATAAAGCCGTCATTTGGTCCTGTGGTGCTCTGCCGCTTGAAGCATATGACGGAGACCAACAGTCTGGATTCGTTGTGGCCAAGGTGAATGGTATCTATCTTTATAGCTGCTATGCACCACCAAGCCTTTGCTATGAAGACTTCACAGCATTCCTAGATAGACTCGTCGTGGATGCAAAACAGCATTCCCCAGTGGCAATTGCGGGAGACTTCAACTCTTGGGCAGTCGACTGGGGCAGCAAGGAGACGAATCAACGAGGACGGGCTTTACTGGAAGCCATGTCGGCCCTAGATGTTGTCCTATTGAACGATGGAATCAAACCGACATTTCGCAGAGGACAAGCGAGCTCATGTATAGATCTCACCTTCGTCAGCAGCAGCCTGATGAAAGGAAACTGTGCATGGGAAGTATCCGAGATCTACACTGCCAGTGATCATCAGGCAGTACTCTGGGAGGTGTCGGTTGATTGGAGATCCGCACCCACACCGGAAAGAACAAATGGAGTGGGCTGGAATGTGCGAAAATTTGACATTGCCACCTTCCTTATGGCACTGAAGACTGCTCGATTAGACAGTAAGAATGCCACAGGGAAAGCAGACGAAACCATGCGGAGAGTCACCGACGCCTGCGATGCCACTATGCCCAGGAAATTTAGTGGAAACCGACGGCCACCGGTGTATTGGTGGAGCGGTGAAATCGCGACCCTCCGCAGGGAATGTTTCGCAGCGAGGAGAGCTTGGCAACGCGCAAGGAAGAAGTCCAACCCCGAAAGTCTCGAAGTGGAGTTTAAAGCCGCTAAGCGTAAGCTTACTAAGGCCATAAAGCTTCGCAAACGAGACTGCTGGAACGAACTGTTGGAGGAAGTGGAGAAGGATCCTTGGGGCAGACCGTACAAGGTGGTTATGACGCGGCTCAAGAGCCAGCCGATGCCATCACCAACCTGTCCTAGGCTCCTGGAGAGAATTGTCTCAGTCTTATTCCCCCAGCAAATGAGTGTGACTGAAAAGCAGGTGGAGGGTGCTATTATCGACAGAATACCGCCGATTACAGCTGAGGAACTATTGCAGGCCTGTAGTAGAGTGGGCAACAACAAGGCCCCCGGTCTCGATGGTGTGCCAAATATAGCGTTGAAAGCCGCCATCAATGCAGCACCCGGCATGTTCCTCGAAATGTATAATACATGCATCCAGGAAGGTATTTTCCCCAGCAGATGGAAGCAACAGAGACTCGTGCTTATCGCCAAGGGGAAAAAGCCACCGGACGAGCCATCATCATATCGTCCACTCTGTATGCTGGATACGGCGGGCAAGATCCTGGAACGCATTATACATCAGAGAATTGAGGCAGTGGTGGAACCCCTATTGGCCGAAGCTCAATACGGTTTCAGACGACGACGATCCACGTTGGATGCTATAGACCTGGTGGTCAAAACAGCAAAAAAAGCAATCGATGGCAGGCGATGGAAAGGAGGTACGAAGCAGTATTGCTTGGTTGTTACCCTGGACATCAAAAATGCCTTCAACTCGGTACGGTGGGATCCCATCCTCGCGGCATTGTCGAAGCTGCAAGTACCGGCATATTTGCAAAAGATGGTAGTTAATTACTTTACCGACAGAGTACTCAGATATGACACAGAGGTTGGTCCTAAAACATATAGGGTGACTGGGGGGGTACCTCAAGGCTCAGTGTTGGGTCCTCTTTTGTGGAATATCGTATATGACGACTTGCTCAAAATAGCATTACCGGCGGGAGCCAAACTCGTAGCTTTTGCGGATGACGTAGCCATAGTCATCGTGGGCAAACACCTTTCCACGCTCCAGCTCATTTTCGAGAATGTTTTTAACAAAATACGACAATGGATGGACTCGATTGGGTTACAACTTGCGGAGCATAAGACTGAGGCACTCCTCATTACGAGCCGGAAGAAAATAGAGACAATTACACTGCAAGTCGGTGAGCACGAAATAATTTCCCAGCCCTACATACGGTACCTGGGAATTATGATTGATGCCCGACTTAGTTTCAGACAGCAAGCTCAACATGCAAGCAGTAAGGCAGGAGCAGTGAAGACTGCTCTTGCAAGACTTATGCCAAATATTGGAGGGCCAAAACAGAGGAGAAGGCTCCTGCTATCATCAGTTGTCACGTCGGTATTAACATATGGTATTCCTATATGGAGTGATGCATTACGAAGCCAAGCATCTCGGCGGCAAATTGTTCCAGTCTACAGGCTGAGTGCCCTTAGAGTGGTCAGCGCATACCGCACAGTATCGAACGATGCTGTGTGTGTCATTGCTGGGATGCTACCTTTTGAAGTGCTAGCGGAAGAGCGTAGGCGACTCTACACACGCAAAACATCAACTGAGCTGAGCTCAGTGGAACTGAGGACAGAAGAACGAAACCACAGCATTCAGCGATGGCAGCTGCAGTGGGACGCCTCGAGCAAAGGCCGGTGGACTCACAGACTTATTCCGAAGCTAGATGTTTGGCTTGACCGATCACATGGACAAGTCAATTACTACCTAACCCAGATGCTCTCAGGACACGGGTGCTTTCGGGAATATCTTCACAAATTTAAGCATGAGGATTCTCCGGATTGCCCAAAGTGTCCGAGAATGAAGGAAAACGCGGAACATGTTCACTTTACGTGTCCGCGTTTCGAAGTCCAACGAGCTGTATGGGAAAATAGCGCAGGCAAACCCATCAACGGTGGAAATCTTGTGGAAGTTATGCTGTCATCAGAGGCAGCATGGAACGCGACAAGCGACTTCGCAATGGAGGTTCTGCAGGAGCTGCGCCGCGAGGAGCAGCTTCGGAAAAACCCAGAGTAAATGGAGGATCTTCTTACCGTGAACGACCGGAAAGGATTCGCTACTGAGGAAGCCGCGGCTGTCGTCCCCTACGCAACGAAGTATTGCTCCGCAGATGTTCCGTCGTGATTTGGGGACCAACCGAACTGTATTGTATGTGACAAGGGGTATTGTCCTTTGCACGTTATGTTTTATTTGTTAATTCTGTAAGTTTGTTTAATAAAGGAAAAAGTAAGAAAAAGAGGAAGGAAAGAGAAAGAAGGAAGTGTGAGGAAGGAGGTTGACTTCCTTCTTTCTCTTTTTCTTTCTTCTATTTAAAAAAAAAAAAAAAAAAAAAAAACACACCTCCACACACCAACACACCTCTACACACCTACACACACCGACACACACACAAATGTCAGCTGTGGATTTGTTGAAAATTGGTGTATCCTCCAAGCACAGGTTTCCTATTCCTGGAATGTGCCATATATACACCTTTAGGCATGCCAACACATTTTGAAACATCCTATATACCAGATCCGACTACTAGTTGTGATGACGGATTCCGGAAAAAAACAATCATCATGGATAAACAAAAATACACCCTTCTTTATTCAGTAGAAAGAAAATGGAAACGTAAAACTCAGAAAACTCCGTGCAATTAGATTGAACGTAATCTCGTGGTGTGCTTTTTTTTCGTCCTCATTTGCTCGTGTTTAATTGGAATCGATACCTGTTTGTATCGAACTCACTCCAGCATCTTCCATCGCATGGTTGGTGTGTTTGAGTTTAATGCCAACCAGTTCCTCTTCGGTGTTGTATATCGAGTTTCCCGGAGGATACAACGTTTCTCTTCCAGACTCTGATGTGTGGTACAACATTCTCTACCGTCTCGTCTTTCTCTGAATTTCTCTTCCACCATCCGCACCAGCTTTCCCAGGTTTTTGGCCCGCTGGAAGTGGTAACCAAGCGCCCCGCTCGTTACTCACCCACTGCAAAATTTATTCACACGCCCAGTCTCATTTAACGAGTACTGCCGTTGTCTTAGCGAGGATGAGCGCCACGATACGTACTTGTTCTTGGATGTTTGGATAATTTTTTAAAAATTTTTTGCTCGAATTTTTGCTGGGGCTCCGCGCGGATTACTTGATTGTATTCTTAATTTTTTGATTTTTTGAACATGTGCAACAAATTGTCAAAATTTCGACAAATTTTCTTTGAATTTTTTTTATTCGTTTTTTTTTTTTACTTTTGGAAATTTCTTAATTTTGCAGTTTTTGATAGCTTTTTTTTGTTTATTTAGACAATTTAATTTCCGCAATTTTTGGAATTTCCAAATTTTCGCGCACAACGTCCTGACCTTTTCAATACTAGTCATTTGTTATGTTTATAATTGCAGATTTTTTGATACTGAAATTTCGGTAAAAGTTTGAAATTTTGATAATACTGTTAGAGTTTATAATTTTGCCAACTGCTGAAAAGTTTGCTAAATTTCATGCAGATAAGAGAAAACTCTCATTTCGCGATAAACCGCCCCAGTCTTCTGCTACGTACTTCATGGGTGCATGTATAATTTTTGAGATTTCGCAAGAGCCCGGATCAGATGGCTTAATTATATTGTCCACTTTTAAAACTTCGGAAAATTTTAGAAAAATTCGAAATTTGCAAAAATTTATGTTATCCAAATTTTCAAAAAATGTGGAATAAACAAACCTCGTCGAATTGGCCCAATTTTGAACATTCACGGAATCTCTCAAACTCTCGCAAATATTGGAAACATAAAAATTTTCAGGAATACAAAATCTAAATTTTCCAAGAGATAAGAGAAAGTGTGTGTCCGTGAGCGTATGTGGGTGGGTGTGGGTGAGTGTGCGTCCGTGAGCGTATGTGGGTGGATGTGGGTGGATGTGGGTGAGTGTGCGTGAGTGTGGGCGGGTGTGGGTGGGTGTGGGTGGGTGTGGGTGGGTGTGGGTGGGTGTGGGTGGTGTGGGTGGGGGTTCGTTCATTTGCCTACAGGATTTTGTTCAGAAATTTTTTGTCATGAATCCAAATTGTTTCACTTCAAATATTTTTCACATTTATTCGATAGGCATATACGTACACTCTCTCCTTTGTGTCGAGAAGTGATAGGTTCGGCGCGTAGGATCAGCCTCAGGTCTCGTTTATTCCAATTATCCCGCTCGATATGTCTATTGGGAGTGACGATATCAATCCGGGTAGCCGATTATCTCCGAATTTAATCCACGAAAATTCAATTTACCGGCCACAAATTGAATGTACCACTGGCACTCTGCATCGTATCGCAGGTATAGAATACCTTTCTCTGGCGTCGGGTCGGCATTAGAGGAGTAGGGGGATATCGTGGCCCACTGGAATTTTCTTAGCTATCAAATTAGTCGAAATTTATTGAAATTTCATAATTTTAACATATTCCAAAATTTTCGAAATTTTAAAACTTTACAAAACCTTCCAAAAATTTCCAAAATTTCCAAAATTTCCAAAATTACAAAATTTCCGAAATTTCCAAAATTTCCGAAATTTCCAAAATTTCCGAAATTACAAAATTTCCGAAATTTCCAAAATTTCCAAAATTTCCGAAATTTCCGAAGTTTCCAAAATTTGAAAAATTTCAAAGTTCTAAATTTTCACAAATTTCAAAATTTTCAAATTTCCAAATTTCCAAAATTTCCAAAATTACAAAATTTCCAAAATTTCCAAAATTTCCAAAATTTCCAAAATTGCCAAAATTTCCAGAATTTCCAAAATTTCCAAAACTTCCAAAATTGTCAAAATGCCCCGCCCACCCACCTACCCACCCATCACACCCACCCACACATCACACCCACCCACACCTCACACCCACCCACACATCACACCCACCCACCAAAATTTCCAAATTCCTAAAGTTTCCAAATTTCTGAATTTTCAAAACTTCAAAATTTTCGAAATTTCAAAATTTTTCAAATTTCTAAAATTTCCAAAAATTTTTAAATCGTCAATATTTTTTGACGTTCCAAAATTCTCAAAACCGCCGAATTTTCCGAAATCACCCTACCTGTGACATAATGGAAAGCCGAAAAAATTCAAAACACTGAGATTCTCCAAATTGAAATAAAAATTTTGAAAAATGTCTAAAATGTGTAGGTATGGACAATCTCTCATCCCAAAAGTGGCCAATCGTGACACCGGTCTCTGGACCTGAGATTATTCTCAATTTCCCCAGCTCTGTTATCACATCGCGCCTTGGGTAAGTTATCCATCGAAAATAACGCGGTCCATGAGCCGGGTAGATTACTCACCGTTGAGGGCTTAATTAAATTTCGTTTGATCAAATACAAAATTTAATTTCATGGATTCTTGCATTACCGTATGTGTATTTGAATTATTGATGTGATTTTAATCAAATGTACACGGAGTTGATAGAATATTCAGGTGATATCCAACAATCGACAATGTACCACCAGAAATTCGACTATTGAGTAATTAATGAGCAGAGCTATAAAACTTTCAAGACGTCCAAAAATTTTCAACATTTTACTAATTTTTCATCTCAAAATTTTACAAATTAAATTTAAAAACAAATTAATAAAAAAAAAAAAAAAATCTAAAAATTCAAAATTGAAACATATATATAAATATATATATCCATATATTTTTCCAGGTATAGATTTCAACACTTTGAATGAATAAAAATAAATAAATAAATTAAAAAAAAAATTCAAAATTGAAAAATTGGAAAGTTTGAAAATTTTGAAAAAATTGAAAAATCGTTTTTGGTTTCTGTAAATCGTGTTTATTCGACCTCCGAACTTCCGCAGTTGATCGTATTACAAGCTCAGAATGCCTCAGCGTAAAGCTCCCTTCCTTGAGAAAGCTCAGGGATTAACCCTTCAATTATTCTGAATTATTGAATAACGAGCTGGCCGCGAAATTATAACGTAATCGTAAATCAATCAAAATTTCAGATTTTATGTCACTTTTATTAGTCATAAATTTAGGGCGTTAAATATCGTTTTTTACGAGGTTTCCGTGGTTTTTTCACTCATCGTGATGAAATAAAAAAATCCAACAAACGTAGAGAAGGTTGAGCATTTAGGGCAATATTTTTGCCCCCCTTTTTTTTACGATTTCTATAAAATTTATGTCTTGCAAAGCCCGTTGTCGAAAACGACATAAGCATTGTTTGTTTTTCAAATTTTCCAAAATTTTTTTGAATTTTCCAAATGGGAGTATTTTTTTTTTTTCTTTAATTTTTTACGTTTTTCAGAATTTTTTATCAAATTTTTTTTTTTCAAAATTTGGTTATAAAATTTATTTTCAAAATTTGTTTTTCAAAAATTTTCTGTAATTTCTTCATTATTTTTTCTAGCAAATTTCTCAAATTGTTGATATTTTTATTTTTTGCCGATTCGCTTCTGAAGTGCAAAATTCTGGACCACCATCTCATCTGAGATTCTGCATTACATCAAGCGACCTTGAAATGGATCAAAAGCAGATGAGCATGTTTCAATCTCTGATTTCTTCGCATTCAGCTGTATCAAAAGCCGTCATCACTTCCCTCATTCCCGGAATCGCATTTTTCCCAATTTTCTTATTTTCTTCCACCTCGGAATTCCTCCATAAATGAAAAAAAAATCAGTAATTCCGAAAAAACAAAAAATAATAAAATACAAAATACATTGCGCTGCCTTTTCAATTCGCCGTTTGATCTCGGCTTCGTGACATTTGGGCAGCGAAGAAAAGCACTGCCAAGTTTCGCCCGTGTACGGATTTAATTTAATAAGCTAATTTGGAATTATTCCAGCTTTCTGAAGCTTCCAGATGTGTGGAGTCCGCCCAGCGGCCAAATTGTCCACGACCTGGGATTTAAAGGGATGAATAAAATTATTGCGTATTCATCCGCGACATTACCAGTGGAAATTAGATCCAGCCTATTATCTTATGATCTCGCAATAAATTCTGCCTTTTTTTTTATCAAATAATCCAGAAGTTCCCCAGAATTTTAGAGGAATGCTACAAAATTGTATAAAGTTCTAGACTGCTTCAACAAATTTTGTCAAAATCTTCAAAGAGGATGCGAAGTTTAGTCGCTCTTCAGCATTTTCTACGGTAGGGCCTAGTGGACACCCATCCACGCGACTGGGGCCGACCTCCGCCATCTAGGCCATCGTATTTCTAAACACAGGGTAAACCCCCAGAAACCCCAATGCTACGATGGCGGGCGCCTATGATGGAACCCCCCTCCCCCCTGCGTCAGGTTAGGTTCCCGCCCGGCCTTGCGGTGTCATGTTACGGGTACCGACGATAGCACACACGGAATCGTACCGAATGCTTCTACTATCGGTCGAAATCCATGAGAAAAATTTTCATGAATCCCCTTCAAATTCCGAGCAATGCTCCAAAAAACAAAATGGGGGAAATTCGGGCAAAGCGCCTCGGAGGAACGATGGGAGAATGACGCAACCACTGATGGGTTAAAAACTGCCGTCAGGTGGAGGGTGCCTATGGATAGACTGTAGACATCCTCAGCTTGTCTACCACCCCCCCCCCACTCCCCCCCCCTTCCCATCCACCCACCCACCTCTGTTTCAGCCCTCTTGGACCCTCACTCCGGAGATTAGCCCAGTAAAGCTCCATCGCGTGTCAGGAATTATGCGGGCAACGATTTTACCCCCAGTCCACCCCCTCCCCCCAACCAAGCTTTCTCACTTCCTCTTTCGTTGTACCC
The DNA here is from genome assembly GCA_026005395.1 of Asobara japonica. Lineage (NCBI taxonomy): Eukaryota > Metazoa > Arthropoda > Insecta > Hymenoptera > Braconidae > Asobara > Asobara japonica. Next base: position 400,409 of record BQMI01000292.1, on the reverse strand, counting down.
GGTATGGGTGAACGGTTAAACAATTTACGAGGAGTAAGCGAACTATTCGGTGGTATGGAGGATTTTGGCGGGAATTTCGAATATTAAGAGTAGTATTAGTCAATATTAGGTCATACACCACTAAATGTATATCGTAGGAATTTGTCAATCATCCTACACGTTTACAATTAAGTTCGATAAGCACATGTTGAGCCTACTCAAATTTTGCTCTCAATATGGAAAAGCGTTGGCTTTTTGATCCTTCGTCCTCCCAAAAAGGACTTTGAACAATTGCGCAAAAAAGAGAATAAAAAGATCGATTAAAAGTTTTTAATTTTGTAAAAATTGTGAAAGATTCGGAAATTTTCAAAATTTTGAACATCCCCTAATAATTTAGCAAATTAAAAAAAAATCTGACACACACACACACACATACAACGTAAATCATAACCACTAGATCATCACGGCCAAAGATGGACGGAGACAAAAACACACACGCACACACACACATACACACACACACACACCCGCACGCACGCCATCGAGTACCAAACCAGAAAATTCGGCTTCAGCCGTTTCCAAGATCTCCGAAACCCACCGATGTCCCTCCTTAACCGAAGTAGTCAATCCCTTAGAGTTAAACAAGGACCAAAAATATGAATGTCACGCTTGAGTGAAACAAAGACAGATAAATGGCTCAGAGGCAGATTCCCGAAGGTGGATAACACGATCATAAGATCGATTGTGTTTTCGAGCTTGTGAAAAGCTTGAAAGCTACTGTTACTCTCAGGAAAATGCCTTCGGGCATTCCGGAGGCTGTCTGGACCCTACCGCTCCCCTACCCTCCTCCCCTTCCCCCCCCCCCTCCCTATGCCCGAAATCCCAATCTCGACGATTGTCGATTTTGACGGGCGTTTGGTGCTTGAAACGAGATGGAGTGCCCGAGAGTTAAGGGGTGATGCTTAATTAAGTTGAGAGCTTCGGACAAGTACATGAAGAGATAAGTCGTGAATTATAAACCCTAAATTCCGTTTCTCATAAATTTAGAGTCATCTTTCGTGAAATTTTTGCACTTCGTGGGCTATTCCGCTTTTTGGCACTTTTTTTTATTTCTGCATTTCCCCCCCCCCCCCCCCCCACCCGCTCACCCACCCATATTTTCAAATTGTCTGAATAATGAAAATTCCTAAAAAAATTGATCCTAATGGAATGCATTCCCAAATCTGTCGCGAAATTTGACTCAAAAGGTCGAAATTGTATGACCAATGACTGGCCGTCAATTTGACGATCCTTGAACCGAGATTGAGCGCTGGAGAACTCAAGAGATGCTTAATGAAGTCTAGCGCATCGAGCAAGTGCTGGTGGAATAAAAGGGGCTTAAGGAAGATGGGGGTCGGAGGGGGGAGGGGGGGGGGGGGGGGAGGCGTTGGGTTACAAGTACACGGACTTGGGGGTTACTGGGCGTGACAACGTAGTCCAACGGCCCCGTCGCTCTTCCCCGAAGATTAAAGTACCGATTGTTACGTTAGGCAGTGACTAATCACCCACTCGCAAAGTCGACGACAATTAATCGAGCCTATCGCAGTGAATTCATCGGGTGGGGGTGTGTGGGCGGGGGGGCGGAGGGGATGGAGATTTGTGAAAATGGGGAGGGAGGGGGGAAAAATTGATGAGTATCCGCGACGAATGATGAATTGGTCCAGGCAATTTTTATTTCCCCATTTAAAAGACTCCACCCACTTACCTGCTATCACGAACCCAAATCTGTTTACTTCTAGCAAAATTCACCAGAGACAATTGAAATTGCTCCCAATTATTCAATCGCCAATCCTGGATTACAGGGTTGACAGTGAGTTCAATTTCGCCCACATCTGTCGCGCCCTGGGGCCTTTCCGTATCTTCCATTTCACCCAGTGTCAAGGTAAACCACCATTTCAGGGTTGTTACGCTCTGATAACACTAATCTGTAGTTACTGGCGTCGCTCGATATCATCCCCACCCCTGGACTATCCAACCCCTGCACACGGCACCTACACCCGCTGAAAGGTTACCCACGGATACATACTATTCCCACCCCCCACCCGAACCCCTCTATAGCAATCTCGATGGATAAAGCCAGGGTGTGGATGCATTATCAGTGAATCCGCGGAGGTGATCAGACAAATGTGGCTTTATGGGAAATGGGAAAATTTTTAATTTTTAACTTTCGAGGTGGTGACAATTTACAAATTTTGCAATATTTGCACTGGAGTGATTCTTGGAACCGTTCCCAGAATGGAACTTTCATCTGGAACTGTTCCTGAAAACATTCTCGGAATGGAACTTTCTTTTGGAACTAGGCCCGGAACCGTTCTCGGCATGGAACTTCCATCTGGAAGTGTTCCTAAAACCGTTCTCGAAATTGAACTTTCATTTGCAATTGTTCCTGGAATCGTTCTCGGAATTGAATTGTTATCTCGAACTGTTTCTGGAACCGTTCTCGGAATAAAACTTTCATCTGGAATTGTTCCTGGAACCGTTCCCGCAATGGAACTTTCATCTGGAACTGTTCCTGGAACCGGTCTTGAAATTGGGCATTCATCTGGAACTGCTCCTGGAACCGTTCCCATAACTGAACTTTCATGTGGAACTTTTCCCGGAACAGTTCCCAGAATTGAACTTTCATCTGGAACTGGTTTTGGAACCGTTTCGGGAATTGAACTTTCATCTGGAACTGTTCCTGTATTTGTTGCCGGAATGGAACTTCCATCTGGAATTCTTCCTGGAACTGTTCCAAAAATAGTTTTCCGCAACTCAAGTTCCACGTGGAACAGTTCCCAGAATGGACTACTCACCAGAAACCACTCTGAGCATAGCTAGTTCACTTGGAACGGTTCTTGGAACTGGGACTGGCCAAGTGGGCTGCTGTAACTCTTCAACCCGAAACTTCAATAACTTCACCAGGGGGTGGGGGGGGGGTCATACAGAAAAGTGGAACTGGAACTTCGGACTTCCACCGTTGCCGTCCTTTCACCTTCAAATATAAAGCAGTTTTGGATCACCCTGTAGGTGGATCCGAACTGCACCACCATGTATACTGAATGCTCTATCGCTAAATTCGCGAAGGTGTGGGTGAACAAGTGTGAGCCACCGCGGGTTTAATAAGAGATGGAAAATGTCGGGATGGTTGTACCATAGAGCAGAAATCTCTGACCACTCGGTGCACCTATCTTCGGCATGCAAACGCTCCTGTCTCACTCCCGGACCACTAGCCGATGCCAACCGCTGTCCTAACTGGTGCAAAATAGCCGTGTGGTTGCGTTTCCATACCCATGGACAGAATTCTGCCTATTCTGTTTTACCCGGGCTAATGCCATCAGCCGTATGTACATATTGTGCATGCCCGATGTGAATGGGCTATTCATTCCAAACTAGACGACATTGTACACACTCCATCGGATATTGTCGCAAATCGATTTCGTTTGTAGCACAATTTTAGGGACATAGAGGAGGGGGGAGGGGGGGGGGAATTATTATTGTAATAAAAGAAAATTTGTCCGTTGGATTTTTTTTTTAATTGGGCAGAATTTTATTGGGGAAATATTGAAGTCATATTTATCTCAATTGCGACAAATTATGGTATTGGTGAATTATGAGCCCGGAGGGATTTTATTCACTCATATATAGGTTTTCCATTTTTTTAAATATGTAATGAACATTTAATTTTTTTTTCACTTTATTTTTAATTTTTTAATTTTTTTTTAATTTGAAAAAAAATTTTTTTTTCATTTTCAAAATTTTTGAATTATCAAAATGTTCGGTTTTTAAAAAAAAAATTGCAATGTCTTTTAAACACACACACACACACACACGTACACACAATCTTACAGTGGGAAGCGTATAGCACAGTGCTATCCCATTACAATGGTTTCTTCAGGAACGAGTATGTGAGGTTAATGATTGTAACGATATTTCTTTGATGCTGCGGCGAAATTCCCGCAGGAATACCACGGAATCTTCTACTCCCATACCAACACATAATTGGAATTCCCCTTAACACTCGTTTCTTCGTATAATTGTCTTCGTTGCAAGCATCCATCCGTTAGGTTGAGAAGAACGTCTGGATCTTCGTCAAGTGCACGGAGTTACGGCTTCCGCATCCGCCACCCACCACCCACCCACCCCCCCCCCACCCCCACCCCGTTGAATTGTAGAGGAAAAAAATCTCGAGGAGAACCATCGAAAACTCAAATAGAAAATTTGAAATTTCAAAATTTCAAAATTTTCCAAAATTTCAAAATTTTTGGAAATTCCAAAAATTTTGAGAATTGAAAAAGAAAAATGAAACAATGCGGAAAATTTTAAGAAAGCACATTTACCAAAATCCGAATTTCCGAAAGGTAAAAATGGTAAAGATCAAAGGGGGTGGGCGGTGGGTGGTGGGTGGGTGGGGGAGGGGGGGGGGGAGTAAACAGACGTGAGGATTTCCTCCCAAACATTCTGCACGTCCGACAAACGTGTTTCATTGGGCAAAAGTCGAAGATCCAGCCTCCAATTACGCCGTTTCCGAACATCGACGCGATCACACTCCAAACTAAGAACCATCTCCGGGTAGACTTTGGTTTTCAGTCTGTACAAAAAAACTCGTGTAATCATGGGAAAAAAAGGAGAGAGCAGTACAACAAAAAAATGAGCGGAGAAGTTTAAGAGCAGCAATCAAAATTTATTGAATTATTTATCAAGAGTTGTTGTGGTTCAATCCAAGTGTTTATTGCTCTTAAAGTTCTTAACAATGTTGGCTCTGAAAATAGAAGAATTGAACAACGCAAAATAATTCAAATATCCCGAATATTCAAAATTAAGAACAAAATGAGAAAAATCCAACAAATTCAAATTCCAAAATTTTGTAGAATTTGTATTCAGCGAATGAATGTTAAATCAATGTATATATCGCAGCCATTTACTCCCATGAAACACGAACACATCCCCGGAAAAATCCCGTAAAAATCATCAAATATTCAATCACGCTCAAAGCATCCCAAAAACATCAAAGCGAATTTTTTTCCGTTTGATAAATATTTCTGTGTGCCGTCGGCGCTGAGTGTGATGGAGTGACAAAAAAAAAAAAAAAAACATTGCCATAAGCTACGCAAAAGTGTCGACACGCCCCAGTATCCAGCAATCTCCCGCGATAGACCAAGTCGCCGAGTATTACATACACGTCATGAGTATATTCCCGGTCCCAAGCCACTGCTGGGGAGCTGGGGGGGGGGGGGGGTGGAAAAATAAGTTTTCCCATACCGACTTCCATCACCAACTCACATACCACCTAACTCAGGTCCCGAAATGGAGTCGCGAAACGATCGGGTCGTTTCCAACGGGCCGGCATGTCCCTGTCATAAATCTGCGGTACTCACTGGCTCGACTTTACCAGCTAGGCGGGCGGTGGGCGGGGCGGGTGGAGGGGGAGGGAAGGTTACAGGCAGAAGTTTATAACGTGACGAGGGTGAGTATAGATTGTGAACTAAGGGTTTGCAAAGTTGGAAAATTTTTGAAACTCATGAAAATTTTCAAATTCTTGTTTCAAATTTGCTATTGCCACAATTTCCAGATAGCAACAAAGATAGCACACCCACTAACAGCCACCCACACCCACATCCACCCACACCTACCCACATCTACCTACATCCATCCGCACCCACCCACATCCACCCACCCCCATCAACACCCACTCACATCCACCCATACCCCTTAACACCCACCCACATGAACCCACATCTACTAACACCCACCCACATCGACCAACACTCACCCACACCCACCAACACCCACCCACATCGACCAACACTCACCCACACCCACCCCCCCAACAACACCCACTCACATCCACCCACACCTACCCACATCCACCTACATCCATCCGCACCCACCCACATCCACCCACCCCCACCAACACCCACTCACATCCACCCATACCCCTTAACACCCACCCACATGAACCCACATCTACCAACACCCACCCACATCGACCAACACTCACCCACACCCACCCACCCCCACCAACACCCACTCACATCCACCCATACCCACCAACACCCACCCACACCCACCCACATCCACCCACACCTACCAACACCCACCCACATGAACCAACACTCAACCCACACCCACCCACATCTACCACCACCCACGCACATCCGCCTACACCCACCCACAGCAAACCACACCCACCCACACACACATCCGCACATCCATCCATCCGCACACAGATGTGCATCCACACAATCAAACACATGGATTCAAACCTCATTAGAAACGTGCCAGGAGGATGCAAAACGTGGAGAGAATGGGAAATTTTACCAACATTAATTTTGTTATTAAGGATTATTATTTGTTATAAAGATAGGTAGAATGGGACATGGCCAGCGCAAAAGTTATTAAATTTCATTAGAGTCTGTTGGCCAGAGCCTGTCGTGAACACACAGGATAACGGCTAAGTGAAAGCCTCGCGGGTCGCAAAACTTTGCTGCGACATTTTTCGCGAACTCAATGCTCAGCTACTGGAGATTCATGATACAATACTGGACTTCATTAGCCATTGTATTTTACGCGAATTACGGTGACATTTTACGGGCTAGGCCGGAGTTGATTACATTTTTAATGCGATTATCAAAATGGAAATAAATTTTTTCATGGTTTTTAATTAATTGGTAATTTAATATTGATGAAGCGCTTTGTGGCCAGCGGAAATTAATGGGGAAATTTTTGGAATTATCCGAATTTATGTTGCTCATTTACATGGGAAAAATTTGTTTGTATTCATTTGTTTGGTTATCCTGAAATGAGGATATCGCACCAGTTCCATTGTGAATTTGTGAGGCTGAAGACTGAATTACACTCGGATTTACGTTTCTGTCATTTCATTCTGGATCCCGTAATTAACAAACTAATTAATATTAATCAATTATTATCATTTTTAAATCAGTGGGTTGTAGAGCCTAGATGTTCCATTTTTTCCAATTTCTTCAATTTCAAAACTTTTCAAATTTCAAAATTTTTGAAATTTTGGAAATTTTGAAATTTTTGAAATTTTTGAAATTTTTGAAATTTTTGAAATTTTTGAAATTTTTGAATTTTGGAATTTCGAAATTTCGGAATTTTGGAATTTTGATGTTTTGGGATTTTGTAAATTTTGAAATTTTACCATTTTTGAATTTTTTGAAATTTTGGAAATTTTTGCAATTTTTAAAATTCGGGAATTTTAAGATTTTGAAATTTTTGATAAATTATGTGTAGAATTTTCGATTCAGATTTAGGTCACAGTCCTGTGAAAGTTTGACGGTAAAATTGATTCATTCTTCATTCTCCGTCTCCTTAAGTATTCCCATGTCCTCATTTTTCACACCTTCCAAGCATCATAAACCCACAACAAAAAAACACCACCAAAAAACATACCATCACTAACCAGAAGCCCCCGTCTCGCCTCATTTTTGTCCATCAATTTTTCATCTGCTCTACCGTACCTAAAAAATAATTTACGACGTCGCATGGAAAATATCCTCCTGTAGCATATGGTGGCCGTTCCACGGCATCTTTCATACAATTAGGTACATTTTTTTGCCGCGGGTGAAGGACGACAGGGTTACGGGAACGAAAGCCTGAAGAAAAAGCGGAGAAAAACGAGAAATGGGTGGAAAAGAGACCGAATAAAGCTCATGGAAGCGTCGGGTGAGAAGTGCCAACTTCAAAAATTCTGAAAATTAGAGATTATCGAACAAAATTTCAAATTTCAGGAATTTTCAAATTTTCAGAAAATTTCCAAAGTTTCAAAAAATTCCAAAAAATTTCAAAAATCTTGAAAAAACTTCGAAAAAGGTTCAAAAAATTTCAAAACATTTCGAAAAATTTCAAAAAATTTCGAAAAATTTCAAAAAATTTCAAAAAATTTCAAAAAATTTCAAAAAAATTCAAAAATTCCAAAAGCTTCAAAAATTTCAAAAAATTCAAAAAATTTCAAAGACTTCAGAAGTAACGACAATTTCAAAAATTTCAAAAACTTCAAAAATTTCAAAAATTTCAAAAATTTCAAAAATTTCCAAAATTTCAAAAATTTCAAAAATTTCAAAAATTTCAAAAATTTCAAAAATTTCAAAAATTTCAAAAATTTCAAAAATTTCAAAAATTTCAAAACCTCCAAAAATTGCAAAAATTTCAAAAGTTCAGAGTTGTGAGGTTTAAAAAAATTGAACATTTTGAAGATTTTAGGATTTTGGTAGTTTTGTAAATTTCATAACAGAAAAAAAGCTTCGAATTTGCAATTTTCAAAAATTAAAAGAAAATTAGCAAGATGTAAAAATTGAAAAAAAAAACCACAAATACCAAAAAAACCAGAGATTTGATATTGTCAAAAATGTTAATTTCATTTGAAAGAAAATTGAAAAAAAGTTTAGAAAAATTTAATAAATTTCTATGAGTTCTCATACAAATAGGAAGTCTTTTTCCCCGGATGAAGGATGACAGGGTTATGGAAACGAAAGCCTGAAGGAAAAGCGAAGAAAAACGAGATTGGAATGGGCGGAAAAGAGGCTCGGGGAAAAAAAGCTTGGGATGTTGAATGTCGGATGGAACGTTGGTTACAATCGACTAGGAGGATATAATACCTCGGGATAGAATTGTTGGAGGAAACAAAAAACCAATTCATCCTCGATTGTTGTCGAACCGTAGAGATATCATATCTATAGATACGCCGTGCCCCTATCTCTCAAAAATGTATACCGACCGTGTTTTTTTCTCGCCAATTATTTCGACAGTCTATTACTCATCTGCTTCTGGACCGAAATGTATGGATTCGTAATACGAGGAATACATGTATTTAATATCAATTGAACTGAAATAACATCCGCGTTATCTGCTTGTGCTACTTAGTCTTGTTCTGTACATCACATTTGTATTTTATCGATTTTACAAACTATTCGAAGTTCAAAATTTTTTTGAATTTCAAATTTTTTTTGAGTTTCAATTTCTTTTTGAATTTCAAAATTATTTTGAATTTCAAATTTTTTTTGAATCTTCCAATTTTTTTGAAATGCAAAATTTTCGTGAATTTCAAAATTTTTCTGAACTTCAAAATTCTTTTGAATTTCAAATTTTTTTTCGAATTTTGAGTTTTTTTTTAATTAAAATTTTTTTTTGAGATTCAAAATTTTTTCAAATCTCTAATTTTTTATTATTTAATTTGAAACAAGGTTTACATATTAATCTTTGCGTCTACATATTCCCCGTCTAGTTTATCTCTATTGGGTTCAAGATCGAATGAGATCGATTTTTATTGGGTCACTCCGCCAATTATTTTCCATTTTTCGCGTCGTTGCGGACAACTACCACAGCCCCAATATATTCCATAGCTAGATTAAATGAAAAATTGAATTTTATTTTTTCGCCGTTTTTTGCCTCTCGTATCTCTATTTTTTCGGGGGATAAGCGAGATTCAAAATATTTTGAATGGAAATTGAAAAATGAATGATATTAAGTCGGAATGGTGGGCGCGAAACGCATATGAATATAGGTGGCATAGAAATGGGGATTATTTTTATATGAGTCACTGACATGTTTCGAGCTCGAGTTTTCCGGAGCGCACTAATAAGTGAACGATGTATGCATGAAATGGGAGTGGGGGAGGGGGGTTCAGTCAAATGACGTATTCCAATATAATGTTCCAGTATCCCTATGACCTTTTATTTACTTCTGAAAAAATTGATTTCTTTTTCAATATCGGAATTTCAAAACGTTGGAGAATTGTCAAAATTTGAGACAACTTCAAAAATTTCAAAAATTTCAAAAATTTCAAAAATTTCAAAAATTTCAAAAATTTCAAAAGTTTCAAAAATTTCAAAAATTTCAAAAATTTCAAAAATTTCAAAAATTTCAAAAATTTCAAAAATTTCAAAAATTTCAAAAATTTCAAAAATTTCAAAAATTTCAAAAATTTCAAAAATTTCAAAAATTTCAAAAATTTCAAAAATTTCAAAAATTTCAAAAATTTCAAAAATTTCAAAAATTTCAAAAATTTTAAAAATTTCAAAAATTTCAAAAATTTTAAAAATTTCAAAAATTTCAAAAAGTTCAAAAATTTCAAAAATTTCAAAAATTTCAAAAATTTCAAAAAATTCAAAAATTTCAAAAATTCCAAAAATTTCAAATTTTTTCTAAATCTCAAAAATTTCAAAAGTTCCAAAAAAATCACAAGTTTGCAGATATTTGCAAAATTTCTTCTGTTAATCTCAAGTTCGTCGGAGTGGTGAGCAATATGCGTAGGAGTGCGGTTGGGCCCAATTAAATGTCTCAGTTTTAATGTTTTTAATGCTTCCGGCAGTTGTGGCAAGTAAGGCGACTTGACCCACTTTCCAAATAATGCCCAAGCTTTTCCAACCAACTGAGCTAACCACTCGACGATCTCTCGCTACGTGTAGACGAGCTAACCGTAATTATCTCGAGCAATTTGTCCTTACCCATTGCCATGCGCTTCCGCGGGTACGTGAGATAAGGAATGCGGGATGATGAACGACGCTTGGAAAAATCCGCGTATGTAATCTTGTGGGGAACTGAGCATTTTCGCCATCATCATTACTGGGGGTGGCCACGTGAGTTTGACTTGCGTGCTTTGCCGGTAAAAGTTTGACGTTTGAACTCTTCCAAATTGTTTGAAAAATCCAGCAATTTTTTCTCGAATTCTCCAATTCTAAAAATTAAATGTTTCAATCCCATTTATCAAGCAGCTAATTATGAATATTTGGCTAGCCGCATAGTCAGCGTGAGGACGAGAATTGTGCGCGTTACTGGAGTGGGAGTGAGACGCCAATAGGGGTGCGAATACTCGAGGATTAAACCCGTCATACCTCCTTAATTATGACAAATATGGAAAAAAGTGATACAAAATTAAATATGCATTTCCACTTACAGAGCAAATTCTGCTTAATACTTTTTGCCGTATCTCTCACCGTTTTTGAATTAGAGCGTTGTAAACAATTGAATTGTTAATAACAAAAAAACTGCTCGGTCAATTTAAACCAAAAACTGATCCGATCTAAGTTCCATAAAGACTCTCCAAATAAGACCTCGATGACCCAGATCGTTCGACCCGTTCGTGAGAAATCGTCAACGGAAAATTCCGATTCCACACATACAAACATACACACACACACAGCCATTTGTTCGGAATTCGACGGGAAGCATTTTGGTATACTTAAAACCCTACTTACGAATCGAAATAAACAAAATCGATTGAGGGGTCATTACAATAACTTCCCGAAAAATCGAGTTAATAATGAAAAATCCAATCGTCCTTTTATGGACCGAAACAGTAAGTCAACAAGTACAGCCAAAGCCTTGCAAAAACCGTCGATTTCATCCCAAAAGTAACCGTGAAAATTTACAAATATTTGTTGTAATCTCAGCGCAGTGGGAATGTTTTTGACACATGTCATATACAAAAAACCATCGTCGTATGGTATTGGCAAAGCAGCGCAAAAAAGTGTTAGACCACATTTTTTATTTGCCCTACACCATGCACGTCACTTTTCCCGTTCCTCCTTAAGCCCTCGCCCCATCGTCACCCTCATAACGTCATATCCTCTCCATCCAAGCACGTTTTATATACAAGCATAGATACTACATATGTATATGGCTGCCTACATGTACTTTACAAGAACCAGGGCCCTCTTTCATGCTGCAGCATCATCTCCACCCCCAAACTCATGTACATAGATAAGTCGAGTCGCGTAATAATATCCATACTTAAAGCCCCTGTGTACTCAGCGTTGTATACTATATCTATATAAAATTCACCAATACGTGAGGTATGAGTGGGTGGTTGGGGGGGGGGGGGGGGGGGGGGGGGGGCTTAGAAAATAGTTTGGTAAAACGTCAGAAATACTTCTGACAGGAGTTTTAAGACGCCGATATTACGTTCTCACCCCAAGAACGTTAAAGGGGAATGTTGCAATGAGGTGTTTTCCGGAAATGTTGATTTAAGGTATTTAAGATACTTTTTGGGCGGCAGGGGCGGAGTGAAAGGGCCCTTTGGCATGCATGTGAAAGGTTATGGCTCAAAATGGGAATTCTGGGTAGAAGTAGTGGGTCGGATGTGTTTGTTCAACCTTGAAGGACGCAAAGAAAAAAAAATTAGTGATTCTTGTCTAATATTTCTCTGCCGAGAAGGGTTCAAAACCTCGAGGTGGAGGATCTGGCGCGGCGCGCGCAAGTCTGCTTGCGCATCCCGGCGCGCGCAACTCCCCCTGCGCCCGGATTCAAAGGCTTAAGCACCATCCGCTCATTCTACCTGCGATTACGCCTTCATTATGCAAATTAACAAAAAATATTATAAGACATAAAATGTGTATTTTCACGTGACGCACATTTTTTGTGGAATACAATTTTTTGTATCTATTACCGTTCTTGAAATACGGCGTTATAAAGGTTGCGAATTGTTTATAGTCATCGAAATACTGAACAGATTTTATCTGAAGGTATATGAGAACCGGAAAAAATATTTTGAGATGATATAACAGAGACTTTGATATAAAAATTTGTAAGCAATAGAAAATTTCACACGGAAACCCGGCGATTTTTACTAAAACATTGTTAAAAATGTGAAAATATTTGAAATTATTTTCATTGTTTATTTTAGTTTTATATCAACTATATATATATATATATATACAATTGCTGTAATTGTTTTTATTATTCTATTACTATTGTTAAAAATGTGAGCCGTGAATATTTCCACAATGCTAATATAGATTATGTGGTGAAATTAATAAATTAGCGAAATGCAGGGTAACAATGAAATATTATTGCGTGCTAAACTTAACCAATATCGATTGAACTTCGCATATATTAATAAAAAGAGGACATGAATAATATCTCGAATTACGGAAATGTCGGATCAAAGATATGGGTTCCGCTGATAAAAATACGTAATTCAATGCAGTTCGCAATTACCACTTCATGACATTTATTACACTTTAATTTTGCAATCTCTCAAGAATTTACAGATTTTTTCAACCACCCACCCTACCCCCTACCACCCACCCGCCCTCCCCTTTGCCACCCACCCACCCTCCCCTTTGCCACCTACCCACCCTCCCCTTTACCACCCAGCCACCCTCCCCTTTGCCGCCCACCCGCTTACCCTCCCTTTTGCCACCCACCCACCCTCTCATTTGGCACCCATCCACCCACCCTCCCCTTTGCCGCCCACCCACCCACCCTCCCCTTTGCCGCCCACCCACCCACCCTCCCCTTTGCCGCCCAGCCACCCACCCTCCCCTTTGCCGCCCACCCACCCACTTTTTCCTTTGCCGCCCAGCCACCCACCCTCCCCTTTGCCGCCCACCCACCCACCCTCCCCTTTGCCGCCCACCCACTCACCCTCCCTTTTGCCAGCCACCCACCCACCCTCCCCTTTGCCGCCCACCCATCCACCCTCCCCTTTGCCGCCCACCCACTCACCCTCCCTTTTACCACCCACCCACCCTCCCTTTTGCCGCCCACCCATCCACCCTCCCCTTTGCCGCCCACCCACTCACCCTCCCTTTTACCACCCACCCATCCTCCCTTTTGCCACCCACGCTCCCCTCCCCCCTGCGACCCATCCACCTACCCACCCAAATACACTCCTGTTTCATCTCTTGGGCAAACTGTAGAAGACTGAAAAATTAGATGGGCAGTCAATATGAAAATCATCCCATCCCGAACTCGGGAGCTCGAAAACGCGCTGTGGCAGCAATTTCAGAATCTGAAATTGAAATATTTTGTTTTTACGAGAGACTCTTGAGATAAGATTTTATTTCTGCTGATTAAATCCTCTGAAGAAATACAAAAATTTACCTGAGAAAGACAGTTTTAGATATTCTTGTGGGAGAACCTCGATAATTATACTCGAGCAACTTTATAAACTGGGTCTTGTTCATCCGCGCGCGGTTAGCCCCGCTGAGACTTGAGTAAATTAACATAAAGCCGCGAGGAGCCTTTGCAGTGCACAAACAAGCACGGCTTCATCTCCATCTAGCCCCATGCTACCCACGGACCACACATTCCCCATCATTTTTCTCCACCTCATTTCATCCACCAAAAATAGAGAGAGGAATGTTCATTCACAATTTAACGTGAAGTTTAGTTGTCCTTGTTATGCGAAGTTCTTATATACAGATGAATTCTTTGCTTGGAGTTGATATCAGCTTTTGTGCTCTAAACCCTATAGACTTTTTTTTTCTCCGTCCCTCTGTCTTATCCTTCTCACAGTAGCTGCTCTTCAGCATTCCTTCGGTAGGGCTTACTGGACACCCATCCATACGGCTGGGACTTTCGCCATTGAGGCCATGATATTTCCGAACAGAGGGTAAGCCTCCAGAATTCCCTGTGCTATGATGGCGGGCGCCTATGATAGAACCCCCCCCCCCCCCCCCCCCCCCCCCCCCCGACTCGGGTTAGGTTCCCGCCCGACCTTGCGGTCTCAGTTTGTACGCAACGTGATGTGATGCACCATGTGATGTGATGTAGGGGTGTGGGTGTTGGGTGGGCGGATGGGGGGGGGGTGGGGGGCGGATGGGGGGGGGGTGGATTGGATGGGAGGGTGGATTGGATGGGTGAATGGATTGGATGACTGGGTAGGTGGGTGTTTAGCTGCGTGTGTGTGTGTGTGTGCAAATAGAACGTCAAAAATCAAATACATCTCGTTACAAAATCTCAACTGCCCCCATTGAAATCCCCCAATATTCAGCACATTATACAAACACTAGCTATATTCTATCGCACTGAAATTTTCCAACCATAAGAAATATTCAGTAGCACCGAAGTGAAAGTTTCGCCGAAACCACAGTCAATAACTTCATCCCAGCATGAAGCTTTCTGTGAGTATTCGCGAGCAGAGATGTAGCAAACATGAAGTTAGGTAAAGTCAACACGCAGAATTTTCTAAAAGTTAGCTACTTACTACCTGACCCCATACCAATGTTTCAGGTTTATTTCTCAAGAGTTATGATTATTGGATATAAAACGTGAGATAAAGGAAAATAGAGGGCTCGAGTGTGCCCCAGTCTCGAAAGCGATATTTCATTATTCCGGAAAAGCCGATCGTGGACAGGGCGAGGTGCGAGCAGGGCGGTAGGAGGGTGGGTGCGGGGGGGGGCGGGGGGCAGCGTTCAGGGGGCAGGGACGGGTGACCGTTGGTATTAACGCCATATTCCAGTACACCCTCTTAGAAGAAGCGTGTGTGCAGCAAGATGACACACCATAAATCAATGCTGCCCTCGCTGTTGATACCACGAGGTACGAGGTAACACGAATAAAATGCCATTACTGTATATAGCCATGCAACACAGCCCCCCCGTATTAATTCCATCTCTGTCATAATGTTATGCACTAAAAAAAAACAGTTTCTTAGTCGTAATTAGTTTTCTGCATGAAGAACATTAAGCTGGTCCCTCTTGAAATACTTGAATATAAAGAGTGTACCGTTATGCCCCATGTCCCACCATGTCCCATCGAAGTTTTAACGATGAGATTAATCTTGGTCCAACCTTCGATGCCGGAGCTTGGACTTGATAGCTTCAACATAGCTTCATCCCATGTATAAACCTAGATCAAACCACGCTTAGTTATATCAAAGATATCCAAGCTTTGTTGGCCCAGCTCGTGCCAAGCTTGGCTGAATCTTCGCGTCCCTAGCGTTGGTCCACAGGCAGAATCCAATCTACGTCCAATATCGGATACATACATACATCCAAGATTACTAGAATCATCCAGACCCAAGCTTCAGAAACCATGTTGTGCTAAGCTTGGTCCGAGCTCAGCTTTGTTAGCTTTGAATCTTAGCTTCAACAAGCATGAATCCCGGATCGCTCATACCATCTAAACCCAAGCTTCTGAACTAAGGATGAACTGAGCTAGATTGAAGCATATTTTTCCTAGTTTCGATTTACCGGCTTCAGCAAAACTCTGCTTAATATTGGATACATATATAAATCCAGGATTGCTGCACCACCTAAACCCAAGCTTGGAAACGAATGTTCAACTAAGCTTGGTCCAACCTCAATGTTCCTATCTTCGAAGTTTGAACCAAGATAAATTTTGTGGCTTGGACCAAGATTAATTTCGATGCTTCGACCACGAGAAACTTTGGAACTTGGACAAAGATGAATTTCGAGGCTTGTACCAAGATAAAGTCCGAAGCTTGAATAAAGATAAAGTTCGAAGGTTGTATTAACCTACGTAACCAAGCTAGGACGAAGCTTATTCTCTAAGCTGGGATTGGTGGTACATTCGCATGTTCTGCAAAGATTGACCGGGGCTTCGAAACACAGCTTTGGCGAAAAGCTTAGTCAAGCCTCGTCCAAGCTTTCATCAAGCTTTATTGCATGGTCAATGCCCACCTGGGAAGAATCGCGCGATCGTTGACTGATTTCCCCTTCTTTGCCCGCCCTAAAAAAAAATATCAATTTCTCCGTTGATTTCCGGTTAGGTATCTCTATGATACACACACACACACACACACACACAGATACACACAGGGAAATCAGAGCTTTAATGAAGTGGATAGAATATATATATATAGAAGTCCAAGGTCCTGGGTTCGCCGCGAAGCCGGACGCGAACCCATCGCGGCGGGCGTTGGGGGGGGGGGGGGGGGAGGGACGGAGGGGGAGACTGAAAGTTTCTATCATTAGCTTTCTCCCTTCCATTATCAATCGTACCTGAAGCACAATTTTAAGCAAAATGAAAATTAATTCCCACGCCAATAATCTCTCCGCAAATTGCTCCCGAGAAATGTTTCAGGACTGAGTTAATAATCTTTTGAAATAAAGAGCAAGACGAGAACTTAGATTCCCACCCATTGCTCCAATATTGTGTATCAATTTGTTCAATCGACGGAGTAACTTTTTTTTCCCTTGAAAATTTTTACCACAAAGTGATTTCATTCGACTTCATCTCTCACTTATTTCCCACCCCCACCCCACCCCAACAAGCCCATGTTCTTTTCTTCTGACAGTCCCTCGCGCTTTATGGCGAACACGTAGAAAGCTCAGGCTCTTTTTCTTTTCATTCCTTTACTCTCCACCCCGTGGATGCTGCTTTTTTTTTATCTTCTTTTACGAGTCCCGCTTCTCGTCTCACTCACAACGACTATCAATCCCCAGGGTCGTTAACGACGGGGCAACTTTTTATGCGAAAAAAAAATATGCCAGTGGGCGAGATTCGGGGTGGAACAGAAAGTGTATACTAATTGTAAGTATCTTGTGAATTATGTTACATTCCAAGGATGAAAGGGGAGAGGTTTGAAATATTGGGCATCTTTTGAGTGGTTGAGTGATATACTTAGAGAAACTCTGTGTGTGTGTGTGTGTGTGTGTGTGTATGTGTGTGTGTGTGTGTGTATGCGTGTATGCGTGTATGACGGTGTATATACAGGCGTGTGTGTATATGCGTGTATGACTTTTTTTTTTTTTTTTTTTTTTTTTTTTTTTTTTTTTGAAAGAAAAAGAGAAAGAAGGAAGTCAACCTCCTTCCTCACACTTCCTTCTTTCTCTTTCCTTCCTCTTTTTCTTACTTTTTCCTTTATTAAACAAACTTACAGAATTAACAAATAAAACATAACGTGCAAAGGACAATACCCCTTGTCACGTACAATACAGTTCGGTTGGTCCCCAGAACACGACGGAACATCTGCTGAGCAATACTTCGTTGTGTAGGGGACGATAGCCTTGGCTTCCTCAGTCGCGAATCCTTTCCGCTCGTTAGCGGTAAGAAGATCCTCCGTTTACTCTGGATTTTTCCGCAACTGCTCCTCGCGGCGCAGCTCCTGCAAAACCTCCATTGCGAAGTCGCTTGTCGCGTTCCATGCCGCCTCTGATGACAGCATAACTTCCACAAGATTTCCACCGTTGATGGGTTTGCCTGCGCTATTTTCCCATACGGCTCGTTGGACGTCGAAACGCGGACACGTAAAGAGAACATGTTCCGCGTTTTCCTTCATTCTCGAACACTTTGGGCAATCCGGAGAATCCTCATGCTTAAATTTGTGAAGATATTCCCGGAAGCACCCGTGTCCTGAGAGCATCTGGGTTAGGTAGTAATTGACTTGTCCATGTGATCGGTCAAGCCAAACATCTAGCTTCGGAATAAGTCTGTGAGTCCACCGGCCTTTGCTCGAGGCGTCCCACTGCAGCTGCCATCGCTGGATGCTGTGGTTTCGTTCTTCTGTCCTCAGTTCCACTGAGCTCAGCTCAGTTGATGTTTTGCGTGTGTAGAGTCGCCTACGCTCTTCCGCTAGCACTTCAAAAGGTAGCATCCCAGCAATGACACACACAGCATCGTTCGATACTGTGCGGTATGCGCTGACCACTCTAAGGGCACTCAGCCTGTAGACTGGAACAATTTGCCGCCGAGATGCTTGGCTTCGTAATGCATCACTCCATATAGGAATACCATATGTTAATACCGACGTGACAACTGATGATAGCAGGAGCCTTCTCCTCTGTTTCGGCCCTCCAATATTTGGCATAAGTCTTGCAAGAGCAGTCTTCACTGCTCCTGCCTTACTGCTTGCATGTTGAGCTTGCTGTCTGAAACTAAGTCGGGCATCAATCATAATTCCCAGGTACCGTATGTAGGGCTGGGAAATTATTTCGTGCTCACCGACTTGCAGTGTAATTGTCTCTATTTTCTTCCGGCTCGTAATGAGGAGTGCCTCAGTCTTATGCTCCGCAAGTTGTAACCCAATCGAGTCCATCCATTGTCGTATCTTGTTAAAAACATTCTCGAAAATGAGCTGGAGCGTGGAAAGGTGTTTGCCCACGATGACTATGGCTACGTCATCCGCAAAAGCTACGAGTTTGGCCCCCGCCGGTAATGCTATTTTGAGCAAGTCGTCATATACGATATTCCACAAAAGAGGACCCAACACTGAGCCTTGAGGTACCCCCCCAGTCACCCTATATGTTTTAGGACCAACCTCTGTGTCATATCTGAGTACTCTGTCGGTAAAGTAATTACCTACCATCTTTTGCAAATATGCCGGTACTTGCAGCTTCGACAATGCCGCGAGGATGGGATCCCACCGTACCGAGTTGAAGGCATTTTTGATGTCCAGGGTAACAACCAAGCAATACTGCTTCGTACCTCCTTTCCATCGCCTGCCATCGATTGCTTTTTTTGCTGTTTTGACCACCAGGTCTATAGCATCCAACGTGGATCGTCGTCGTCTGAAACCGTATTGAGCTTCGGCCAATAGGGGTTCCACCACTGCCTCAATTCTCTGATGTATAATGCGTTCCAGGATCTTGCCCGCCGTATCCAGCATACAGAGTGGACGATATGATGATGGCTCGTCCGGTGGCTTTTTCCCCTTGGCGATAAGCACGAGTCTCTGTTGCTTCCATCTGCTGGGGAAAATACCTTCCTGGATGCATGTATTATACATTTCGAGGAACATGCCGGGTGCTGCATTGATGGCGGCTTTCAACGCTATATTTGGCACACCATCGAGACCGGGGGCCTTGTTGTTGCCCACTCTACTACAGGCCTGCAATAGTTCCTCAGCTGTAATCGGCGGTATTCCGTCGATAATAGCACCCTCCACCTGCTTTTCAGTCACACTCATTTGCTGGGGGAATAAGACTGAGACAATTCTCTCCAGGAGCCTAGGACAGGTTGGTGATGGCATCGGCTGGCTCTTGAGCCGCGTCATAACCACCTTGTACGGTCTGCCCCAAGGATCCTTCTCCACTTCCTCCAACAGTTCGTTCCAGCAGTCTCGTTTGCGAAGCTTTATGGCCTTAGTAAGCTTACGCTTAGCGGCTTTAAACTCCACTTCGAGACTTTCGGGGTTGGACTTCTTCCTTGCGCGTTGCCAAGCTCTCCTCGCTGCGAAACATTCCCTGCGGAGGGTCGCGATTTCACCGCTCCACCAATACACCGGTGGCCGTCGGTTTCCACTAAATTTCCTGGGCATAGTGGCATCGCAGGCGTCGGTGACTCTCCGCATGGTTTCGTCTGCTTTCCCTATGGCATTCTTACTGTCTAATCGGGCAGTCTTCAGTGCCATAAGGAAGGTGGCAATGTCAAATTTTCGCACATTCCAGCCGACTCCATTTGTTCTTTCCGGTGTGGGTGCGGATCTCCAATCAACCGACACCTCCCAGAGTACTGCCTGATGATCACTGGCAGTGTAGATCTCGGATACTTCCCATGCACAGTTTCCTTTCATCAGGCTGCTGCTGACGAAGGTGAGATCTATACATGAGCTCGCTTGTCCTCTGCGAAATGTCGGTTTGATTCCATCGTTCAATAGGACAACATCTAGGGCCGACATGGCTTCCAGTAAAGCCCGTCCTCGTTGATTCGTCTCCTTGCTGCCCCAGTCGACTGCCCAAGAGTTGAAGTCTCCCGCAATTGCCACTGGGGAATGCTGTTTTGCATCCACGACGAGTCTATCCAGGAATGCTGTGAAGTCTTCATAGCAAAGGCTTGGTGGTGCATAGCAGCTATAAAGATAGATACCATTCACCTTGGCCACAACGAATCCAGACTGTTGGTCTCCGTCATATGCTTCAAGCGGCAGAGCACCGCAGGACCAAATGACGGCTTTATTGCTAGTATCAGTAACCCAGTTTTGGATATATAGGTTCCTGTAAGGTTCCGAAATGACGGCAACATCAATTTTCAGGTCCCGAACCGTCTGCGTCAGCAGATCGTGTGCTGTGGTGCAGTGAGCCAGGTTCACCTGTAACACCCGCACTATGACTGTGTACGGATCTTCTGGAGTGCACCCTGGTAGACTGGACATTTGATACTACCAGTTACATGGGCATTGTCTTTCGTGGGCTCCAGTTCTACGCATAGAACGCATTTTGGAGACGCTTTACAATCGGCGCTTCTGTGCCCTTTTTCGCCGCATTTGTAACACAGGTCTGATCGGTCAATGGAGCTCTTGCAATTGACGGCAAGATGCTCGTAGTGCCAACACTTGAAGCATTTGATGGGCCTTACTACTGTCACGATGCGAGCATATACCAGGCTTATTCGTATTTTACTACCCTTACTCAGTATATTTCTTGCAGTAGCGTCAGGGAGTACCACCGTAGCAGATTGTGTTCCTCTGTAGGCCTTGCGAAGAGACTTGATGGCACTCAATGAGATATCACTATCTGCGCCATCAGCTTTCCTCAGGGCATCAAGTATGTCTTCTTTGGTAGTGACGTCATCGAGGTCTTTGATTTCGAGTTCCTGTTGAGGTCCCTTATTGAACACCTTAGCTTCGTTTTGGAGGGCTCCAACTAGTGCCTTCTCCAGCTCAACACCTTCGTCCTTCTTTCCTCTCGCTAGAATTAAAAGAACATCTCCGGAGGCTGTTTTCCGGATTTTGTCCACGCATGAGCTAGCCGCGTAGACACCTTGGTCTTTCTTTATACGTCCTAATATTTCAGCGTACGTATCCTTCCCCGTGGGACGAATAATTAGCGCATCAGGGCGGATTACTGCTTTCTTCTTCGTCCGAGGCTGATTCTGGTGTGTCTTCGCCACTTTTCCCTGCCTTTGGACCTTTGTCCAACTGGAACTTTCGCCCGTATCCGAGGTAACGTTCTGAATAGTAGGGTTTCGAACTACTCGGTCATTCTCCGTGGCCTCGGTTGAGTTTGCAGTCTCAGAGTTCTCCAAGGTCATTTCCTTCCTTCTTTTCACCTGTCGTGGAAGTTTTCTCTCCTCCAGAGGTGAGATATCTTTTCTCTTCGGCTGCCCACTTAGGTGACTGCGTGTATGACTGTGTGTGTGTGTGTGTGTGTAGCGCCTTCAACGTTATGCCGCTTTTCTCAATCCGCACCTTATTTAAAAAATCAATAATTATTCTGCGATTATATAAACAGGGAATTGTCATTTCTGGATAGTAGGCGTATCAATTGAGAATATTATAATGATTGATTATGAGGATTGATTCTAATGATTGATTCTAATGATTGATTCTAATGATTGATTCTAATGATTGATTCCAATGATTGATTATGATGATTGATTCTAATGATTGATTCCAATGATTGATTCCAATGATTGATTCTAATAGTTGACTGTGATGATTGATTCTGATTGGTTCTAATGATTGATTCTAATGATTGATTCTAATGATTGATTCCAATCATTGATTATAATGATTGATTGTGATTGATTCTAATCATTGCTTGTAATGATTGATTCTAATGATTGATTCTGATTGATTCTAATGATTGATTCTGATTGATTCTAATGATTGATTCTAATGATTGATTCTAATGATTGATTCGAATGATTGATTCTAATGATTGATTCTAATGATTGATTCTAATGATTGATTCTAATGATTGATTCTAATGATTGATTCTAATGATTGATTCTAATGATTGATTCTAATGATTGATTCTAATGATTGATTCTAATGATTGATTCTAATGATTGATTCTAATGATTGATTCTAATGATTGATTCTAATGATTGATTCTAATGATTGATTCCAATGATTGATTATAATGATTGATTATAGTGATTGATTACAATGATTGATTATAATGATTATAACAATTCTGATCATCTTCTCCCATAAAAACCTAAGTCTCTCCGAAAACCCTATCGAAAACTTTGACTATGCCACAAAGTTTCTTCCGCACTAATAATTTCCAAAAACGTTCAATTAAAAATCCCCACAAATAATGACTCGCTATACAAATTTTGTTTTGCAACTTCCAACCATATTCGCCTCGTCAACAATAGGGCGGGAAAGGCGGAGGGGGTGGGCTTCCACTTTTCGAATTTTAAAGCGAAAATATTCATGATAGAATCTAGGCACATGCGTCTTTTTCACATAGCAAAGTTTTCCATTATTGTAGAGAGTACAGGGGCATCCCTTTACCCACAACAGGGCGGGTGGGTGGGTGAGGGGTGGCGCGGTAAAATGGGTATATACTTGTGTATCCACACACAAACATACACACATAGTATAAACACGAAAACCACTAGATACCTTATACAAACTGCTCAGCCTCGGAAAGGATACCGAGGAATTTATATAACCTAGTGTGTGTATGGGTAAAAGGCAAAGGCATGGGGTAGTAACGGCCACTAATGTACATTTAATGTCTTAACTTTGAATGCGGACCAACTCGCCAGAGATAACATCTTAAATATGTTTTTGCATTCATGCAGCCGAGTGCACGCCAACGAGAAATGAAAGCTAAACAAAAATGCAGACAGAGTGGCATAAAGAGGGCGGAAAATGAGCGATGAAAGGGTTCGCTAAGGGGTTATAATGTGAAGGTGGAAATTATCGAGTTTGTGGTTTTGATAAGACATCTGTGTGTGCTTGTGTGTGTGTGTGTGTGTAGATGTGGGTTGGTGGGTGGGTCTGCGTCTAGGTGGGGAAATGTGGGTGTGTGGGAAATTCAAGTATGTGGGTGAGTGGGTTGGTGGGTGGGTGGGTGGATAGATTGGTGGGTGGGCGGGTGGCTATGTGAGTAGGTGGGTAGTTGGGTGCGTGGGTAGGTAGGTGGGTGGGTGGCTGGGCGGGTGGGTGAGTAGGTGGGTGGGTGCCTGGGCGGGTGGGCGAGTGGGTGAGTAGGTGAGTAAGCGGGTGGGTGGGTGGGCGGATGGGTGGGTGGGTGGCTGGGTAGGCGGGTGAGTGGGTGGGTGGGTGGGCGGGTGAGTGGGTGGTTGAGCGGGTGGGTTTTTTCCGAATTTCAGATATCTATAAAATACGTCAGAAACATACATACATATACCCGGAAGTCACTGATTTAACTCACCCTGATTTGACCCACAGTCGTGGTAAATTTGTTCCCCAAACAATTTTTCCAAAGCCCTGAATGGATTTCATCAATATGAAAAAATTCGATAAATCCGGTGTGGAAATGGTTGTAAAAAAAAATTTGATACGTAGACTGGAACACGGGGAAAAACCGCGTATCCGAATTGTTCACACCATGCTTCAGCTTGTAAAAAAATTGATTTTTCAATATATCTCCACGTTGCATGACATTTCTGACCATTTTAGCCCTTTCTAACAACATTTATGTATGTGTGAGTGCACTCGTGTTTGTATGTGACGGTGTATGTAGGAAGACAAAACTCTTTCTCCACCAATTTGTCACCATTAAATTAGGCGCCTGAGATGCTGTATGGCGCAATCGAAGCGTCTTTGTGGCTTTCAAAGCTGATTAGGTTTTGCTTGCAAACGCTTTTGTAATTTTTTCATATTTCCGAAAAAACTACCGTTTCACATAAAAACAGAAGAAGAATCTTGCCGTTTCAAATAGTTTCTATTTGGAACGCTTGTGGCAACGTATTTTTCGATTTTTAAAACGCTTTTATTCCAACTTTGTCAAGTTTTCCGGAAATATTGGCAAAACAAGTTATCAACACAATTTTTTTAAATTGCGCGCTGCGCACTGTGATTGGTCAGTGCGTCACGTGACATAGTCGCATGTAGCGACACCTGTCGTATTCCAGTATTCCAAGTTTCATGATTCCTATTTTTTTCTCTGGTCGCAGTCTTTGAACATTCAATTGACGTGTCGGAAAGTCTAAGAATGGCAAACAGAAATTATAAATCGGCAAGTTTTGTTTGTGCTCCTATCGCTGACAGACACTTCCATTCCACTAGTTCAAAAATTTTCTGCAAAAAAAACAAAATTGCTCATACCCTATACGTGAAGCATAATAGATTGTACACCCATATGCTTGTCCCCTGGGGTGTAGTTTGCTTATACATTCGCAATGAATTCACGAGCCAATTTACCTTGTCCCTTTTGCAAAGACTAAAAACAAGCTCATAAAAGGTGAGCCGAAAATGCAGGACAAATAGACATATTAAATACGCAAAAGGGCCGCAATTCCCTCTAATTTGTGAAATATTTTCCGATGGAAAATATTTGTCAAAGTGAGACGATAATCAGTGGGTCATGCGTGTTGATTGAAGTGCATGGAAACACCTGCAACAGCATCAACGATTAATATGTATTTAAATTACTGCATCAAAGCTTTCAGTTCGATCAAGCGTGAGACACCGTGATATATCCTCGCTTTATTGGCGCAATTCTCATACCTCCATCACCATCGACACTGCCAACATTTAATGGGTATAAAATGAAATATCTGAGCTTCACATACTCCCGTAGATACTTTTCGCGGGCTATCAACATATTCAGGCCTATCAAACTCACTTAATTCGCGGATTACTTGGATCCTGCTGAGATGGTAATTTAGGACGGTCGGCATCACTACCCAACGGCTCCAATGCTCCCACTGGAGATCTCAGCATTGCGTGTGTATATCCATTGACATGAGCTTCCCTAATGTCCCCGTCTCATGTGATACTATCCCAGGTGGGAATTGACCATGCGATGAGGCTTGATCAAAGCTTGGACGAGGCTTGCCTAAGCTTCGCCCAAGCTGTGTTTTGAAGCCTCGGTCAATCTGTGCAGGACATGCGAAAGTAACACCAATCCCAGCTTACAGAATAAGCTTCGTCCTAGCTTGGTTACGTAGGTTGATACCAGCTTCGAACTTTATCTTCATTCAAGCTTCGGACTTTATCTTGGTACAAGCCTCGAAATTCATTTTCGTCCAAGTTCCAAAGTTTCTCGTGGTCGAAGCATCGAAGTCAATCTTGGTCCAAGCTACAAAATTTATCTTGGTTTAAACTTCGAAGATAGGAACTTTGAGGTTGGACCAAGCTTAGTTGAACATTCGTTTCCAAGCTTGGGTTTAGGTGGTGCAGCAATCCTGGATTTATATATGAATCCAATATTGAGCAGAGTTTCGCTGAAGCCGGTAAATCGAAACTAGGAAAAATATGCTTCAATCCAGCTTAGTTCAACCTTAGTTCAGAAGCTTGGGTTTAGATGGTATGAGCGATCCGGGATTCATGCTTGTTAAAGCTAAGATTCAAAGCTAACAAAGCTGAGCTCGGACCAAGCTTAGCACAACATGGTTTCTGAAGCTTGGGTTTGGATGATTCTAGTAAGCTGGGATGTATGTATGTATCCAATATTGGACGTAGCTTGGATTCTGCCTGTAGACCAACGCTAGGGACGCTAAGATTGAGCCAAGCTTGGCACAAGCTGGGCCAACAAAGCTTAGATATCTTTGATATAACTAAACTTGGTTTGATCTAGTCTTATATATGGGATGAAGCTATGTCGAAGCTATCAAGTCCAAGCTTCGGCATAGAAGGTCGGACCAAGATTGATCTCATCGTTCAAGCTTCAAATTCCCCATCTTGGTGAATTGAATTTTCCTCCAGTTAGCTCAACTTGTAAATACCCGAGGTCTGACATCACAGGGTGTCAAGCGAAGGTTGCGCATACGCCAAATAGTTCGCCTTATACTTTGCTGTCATGGCCTCCCCCCCCCCTCCCTCCCCCTCACCCCTCCGCCGAGTTCTTCAGTTTTCAGGCGGGCCAATCAGAGCATAGCTCCGCCCCTGAACCAGTGGTTCTCATCCAACCGATTTAAGTTGCAAAACATTGGGCACTTATATTTCAAGGTCAAGCCCCGAACCGATCGGATTTGGACACCTTGGTTGACCTTGAGAGGTCAACCTACAGAGTTTCTAGATGTGGATCGATTGGATTGAGAACCGGTATCCTGCTGGCATCCTTGATTTACCACTTGTAATCGTGATTTGACATCTTAGACACCCAATGCACTTAAAATTGACAAGCACTCTTCGAAATTTCAGCTGGAAGCCCAACTTATGCTTCACATTCAGATTCCATCTCATGTCGGGAAATCGGATGGCATTTTACTTCACTCCAGCCTCCATCACTCGCAGTTTGCTCATAGTCGTAGATATGTGCAACCGGCGTATCATCGATTTGTTGAGTATAACTTAGTGATTTCGTCTAATAGATGTGGAAATGCGGAGTAACACCCTAAAATCCTCACATCCTTCGTTGGTTTCCGGGCTATAGGGTGGCGGGGGGAAGGGGGGTGGCGGGGAGGGGGGAGGCGCGAGGTGTAGCAAAATTGTTTGACAAACTCAACTGCCGCGACAGTGGTGCGAGGTAAGATGCCTGCATTTGACACCCAATACCACCATGTCACGTGTCACATGCAGACGTATTCAAGTAATTATTATTATAATTTTTGCGTTGAAAAATTTTCAGAAAATTGTGCATGTTCTATGGGTGGAAGGTACATTGGAGGGCTCATTAAATGTGGATTGACACCATCCGTTTCTGCCTGGACACTAATAGCACTCCGGTATTAGTGCTATCGATACCACCGTTGGGAACACATACAAAACTTCCCGACTTGTAATTTCCGTTTGGCATTCCTAGATTTTCCAACACGTGAATGAAATATTTCAATCCCATTCATCAAGCAGGTAATTCTGAAGATTTGACTAGACGCATAGTCAGCGTGAGGACGAGAATTATGCGCGTTACGGGAGTGGGAGTGAGACGCCAATAGGGGTGCGAACGCTCGAGGGTTAAACCCGTCGTACCTCCTTAATTATGACAAATATGGAAAAAAGTGATAAAAAATTAAATATGCGTCTCCACTTACAGAGCAAATTCTGTTTAATACTTTTTGCCGTATCTCCTACTGTTTTTGAAATAGAGCGTTATAAACAATTCAATTGTTAATAACAAAAAACTGCTCGGTCAATTTAAACCAAAAACTAATCCGATCTAGGTTCTATGGAGACGCTCGGAATAAGACCTCGATGGCCCAGATTGTTCGGCCCGTTCGTGTGAAATCGTCAACGGAAAATTCCGATCCCACACATGCAAACACACACACACACACACAGGATTTGTTCAGAACTCGACGGGAAGTATTTTAGTATACTTAAAACACTAGTTACGAGGCGAAATGAACAAAATCGACTTAGGGGTCATTAGAATAACTTGCCGAAAAATCGGGAAAATGTAGCATCAGGTCGAGGGGCAAATCTGAAAGTCAGGTGGTTGGTGATAGAGCAGAAGAGAGAAGACATGAAATTTTCTCGCCTCATGACACACATCTTTCTGGAAACTAAATCTGTAGCCGGCATGATGATGAAGGATTCCGAACAATAGCCTGGGCATTGGGAATTCCAGCTCTCGGATGGAATGATTAGATGAGCATCAATCTGATAATTGACTTGATCATGCTCATTATGGGTAAACTACATTAAGTTAATTACATCGGTTCTAAAAATATCGGTATAAAACTTGTGCGCTCTACCGAGCTATCAGTCTCAGTTGAATATCGCTATTCTATATCCGATCGGGCGTGAATCGTTCCACATTCAGAGGATGTCGAACAAAAATTATTCATGACTCGATCAGTCTAACTGCAAATTACGCCCCTAATTATCGACCATTGATTGACTCCGACCGACTCGTAAATTCCGTTAATTTACTTGTATGAAACTCGATAACTAAATATTTAGCCGAAGTAACTAATTCCGTGATATACGTCACTGTACTTGTCTAGGTCATTTTTTAATTAGATTAATGAATCGTTTGTTGGGTTTATTGGGTACGACAAGCGGATCACATAGGAGTTTCTTGACGCGGATAATCGATGCGCGACCGTAGGTCGAGCCGCACGTAGAGTCGGCGGATAATGTCGGAGCGCTTGAGTCAGCTGCGCGCGCACCCGACTGAGTTACCCGCCACTACTTGCGGATTTGAAAATTCTCGGGGGAAAGAATATGTCAGGTGAGTCCTATAAACCGAATCATTCCAATTTATTGACGTATTCCATGGATGAAAATATGAGAATGGATAAAATGGGGTAAATTTTGGCATTAGAATTGGCTAATACTAGACCAGCAAAAAAAATTCCATTCCAAATTGTTCTCTTCCAAGCATTCACTAAAAAAATTTCACACCTCGGATTAAGTACGCTCGACTGACCTCCACTCATTAAGCAATAAATGGAGCGGATATTATTGAACTGTGAAATTTCTGCCCAGCTTCTGAGAATATCGACGAGCCTGTCACAAACAGCCCCGGAGGATATTGAATGTGACAGGAATCGTCATTGACTTAAAAAGTTAAAATGGAGAACTGGGTTCACTCCAATTTTTCCTAAATCTCTTTAATTCCGTTCAACTGTATGTGTAGGTGTGTGTGTATGTGTGTGTGTGTGTGTGTGTGGGTGGGTGGGTATGTGTATGTGTGTGTATGTGTGTGGGTATATGTATGTGTGTGACTGTGTGTGTGTTTCCTTCAGTAAAAATGCCGTCTATAATCATTTGTGCATTAACGATTCCAATCATTCTCAACGTTCTATCTGATAAACCATCCAAGATAGAAAAAAATGATTACAATAAATATTGTTCCTCATTCAAAAATACACATTTCAAGTTATATGACCTTTGCCCCTCACATTCACCGTTAAGGAGATATTGCACATTGAAATTGTTAGTGTTATGGGTTCACTGGCAAAAATAAATCGGTTCCTAACTAAATTGTTAATAAATCGATTTAAAGAAAAATGTGAGAAAGCTTTTTTCTCGCAAATAAATCTCTCTACATAAAATACTTTTCCACATTTTTCATCAGTACCATTCGTTAACGCAATAATTGAATTTCCCGGAAAGCCGCACAAATGAAAGCCCCTTGCATAAGCAATTGATTTATACGTTTAAATGTGTGAGTGACTTTCTGAATGGTTAATTAATCGTACACTACTATCACTATAATCTTGTTGGTAATGAAAACAAGTGGAAAATGT
This sequence comes from Asobara japonica, assembly GCA_026005395.1. NCBI lineage: Eukaryota > Metazoa > Arthropoda > Insecta > Hymenoptera > Braconidae > Asobara > Asobara japonica. The sequence continues at coordinate 370,700 of BQMI01000292.1, read as the reverse complement.
TGGAAGTGAAAATTAATTAGTGGTTAGAACGGAAAATGGCAAGAATTCATCATTTCTTAACGACGTGTGTGGCCCAAGAAATAAAGAGTTTGTAACGGCGGGCTTCTAGTGCCCGTAGGGGTTGAGCATTTTTATTTTAATGTCACTGCAACGCTAGCTCTACCCACAAACTGCAGTGAGAGGCACCTGTGTACTCCCGGGAATTTCCTCTCGCTCACCAATTTTTCCACATTCCACTCTCTTCTTTTTTTTTCTTTTTTTTTTTGACTACTGTTTGTAACGAGTTTCCCGGGAAAACGCCAGTACAAATATTGTAACCAATTCGGTGTCTGGTTTAAGGGTGCAATAGAGATCTTGAAGAATTTGTTTTTATCGTATTGAAGAGCGTAGGTTCTTACACGGAGAGATATGTTGAATGAAAATTGTGTGATTACTTACTTATCATAGACATACCCACTCACCCAGCTGTCCACACGCCCCCACTTACCGGCCCACCCACCCATCCACACTTACCCACCCATCCACATTCACCCACCCACCCCCCCCCCACCCATCCACACTCACCCACCCACTCACCCATCCACACCCACTCACCCACTCACCCACACCCACTCACTCACCCATTCCCACCCACCCAGCCTCCCACACATCCACACTCACCCACCCACCCATCGACACCTACCGACCGACCCACCCATCTACACCCACTCACCCTCCCACCCATCCACACTCACCCACCCACCCATCCACACTCAACCACCCACCCATCCACACTCACCCACCCACCCACCCACCCACACTCACCCACCCACCCATCCACACTCACCCACCCACCCATCTACACCCACCCACCCACCCACTCATCCAGGCACACCAACTCAACCCTCCACACCCACCCACCCACATCCACACCCACTCACCCTCTCACCCACCCACTCACCTACCCAGCCACCCGCTAACATCTCTCATGGATTCCGACCGATAGCAGGAACATTTCATATGTGCTATCGGCGCTACCCATAAAATGGAAACCATGGATGGATGTCCATTATTCCCTACCGAAGAATTGGTGAAGAGCAGTTACCGTGGGGAGTGCAAGAGAGAGTGACCGAGGAAGAAAACACATCTCCACACCCTCAAAAACTAATTAATTACAAACGTCACCAAAGCTGATGGCTATTTAGAAGCGTCTATACGAGCTATTTCTATGTCATAACCATCTATAGCTGTCAGTCGAAACCATGCTGCTGATGTAATTGCCAGTAACAACATAATTGCTCCATGAAGATGGGAATTAAAATTGTGGCATATGAGCGACCACCTGCTATTTCATTATGTAATATCACATGTATTGGCCACTGCTGTTACAAAAATAATTTTTTTATCAATGTTATTTTGTCGGACAAAATTTTTCCTCATTGGGGAAATTTTTTCACGTACCTTGACACATCACCGTGATGACATGGAGTATGCTAATACTCAGGTATCGATTTTTCCGGTGACGTTCCGCCATTGTCGCTGAACTGCAAGTCCTAAAATGCCTGTAAAATAAATCAAAGAAATAATTACACAAAAAATCTTTTGAAAAATCAAGTAGCATATATTCATTAGTTAATTTTTATCAAATGAAGAAATAGAAATTTCATTTCTCAATCGCAACCACTACCGGGTTCAAAATTTTTTCTTCGCCTCCCGATGTTTCTCGAAAAAAAATGATTCAAAAAATTTTCTAGTACCAATGCCATTTCCCCAAAGAAATATCGTACAATTTTTTTTCAGAATTTTTGTTCAACAAATGGATTAGAACAATTTTTCGCCCTGCCCCGCCAAGTTGATTATACTACTCCGCCCGACCAAACTCTGTCTCTACTACTTGTTTGCCATTTATAATTGAATTAAATATTTCCATAATTTTTTCCCCCATAGATCGCCAGCGAGACGGTCAATCTAGCTCCATTTCTTTCATCCTGACATCGGTTTTCCCTCATTATTGTAAGAACTAAAGGAGATATAGAAATTTCTTGTGATATAAGTTTGTAGGGCTCATCCTGCTCTACAAGAAAGGTCTATATGAGGATACCGCTATGTTGGTCCCATTTCAAGATATCTGTCAACTGATGATACGAAGTTACAGTCCTTGAGAAGATTCTTCGCATCTAATTAGTTTAAATGATATCGAGACAATAATGGAGAGTAATGGATATTCTCGGAGAGCGGCCTGCATCAATATCTCCCCTCTCCATTAATTACCGTAATAGACTGAAACGATAATAGCTGATCAGGCAATATTAATCAGATTTATCGAGGTGTAATCCCGGAATATACGAACAATTCAGGGTGATGAGCAACTGCGACCTAGTAAATACTAGAATATCCGACGTGGGCTTTCGTCTTTCGGGGATTTATTCAACTCCCCCCCCCTCCCCCGCGTCTTCCGACTTTCTTTTGGCGCGCAGCGCGAGAACCTCGCGCACCTTGTTTTGGTCATATGTCGAAATCGGAAGGACCCAGCACATTTTTCGTTATGACATTTTTTGTAGAGCACACCGAGAGCTACAAAAAAGCTTCATATGACAATTACGAAATCTCATTAGTTTTGAAGATATCCGCCGAAAATAATTGCGGGCAACTGAATTTCTTTGAATTCGACAGTTGCGATTTTCTTTACTATTGCGCAATTTTTTAATTTTTTTTTTCTTGAGCAAGTTCTGGAAATTCTGGAATTTTGAAAACGGTCTGGAATAATCAGAAACATATAATTTACGCACCTTTTGACACTTGTGAAGGAAAAAAATAAAAAGTTTTGAAAATTTTTGAAAAAAAATTTGACAATTTTTGAAAAAAATTTTGACAATTGTTGAAAAAAATTTTGACAATTGTTGAAAAAAATTTTGACAATTTTTTAAAAAAATTTTGACAATTTTTGAACAAAATTTTGACAATTTTTGAAAAAAAAATTGGCCACTTTTGAAAAGACATTTTGAAACTTTTTGAGAAAAAATTTTGAAAATTTATGGGAAAAAATTTTGAAAATTTTTGAAAAAAAATTTTGGCAATTTTTGAAAAAAAAATTTGCCACTTTTTGAAAAAAAATTTGAAATTTTTTGAAAAATTTTTTTAACGATTTCCAGCATTTTCAAAATTTTGAGAATAATTCGGCCTTTTGCAGGATTCAAAATATTCAAAATTTTGCATTTTTGAGCATTGCACTATATAGCAGTGCAATGCCCCGTCATAATGTCCTTTTGCATGTGGTAATTTCCCCCATGATTGATGATAATGTGAAATGTTATGTGGGCCGCGGTAAAATTGTCCATATTCAGCCCTAATTATAGCTCCACAAATTCCATATATCGGAGAGCAGGCAATCGAGGTGGGATCGGTGTTAAATGCAAATGTTAGGAAAATTCAGACTGGATTAAAGCTGAGAGCTTTTGATGGAGTCATGAATGCATTCAGTGCTTTTTTTCAAGCAATGCTATTTCCATTGAATTCCATTTCCCGGATTTTTACGCCCGGCTAAAGCGCAAATCCGAGAATTGATGAGGGATAAATTATTTGTAGGGATTTTGCAGATAACAGAATTTACGGGAGGGGGAGGGGGGGGGGGGGTCATTGGAGGGTGCAATTATTCATGGGAATCCATGGGCTATTATTATTCATGCATTATCTCAAGGATTTTTCAAAAGTGAACTGCAACTTTTACTCACGTCACTTTTCATAATTCTTCATTTTTTCTCTGTGCGAATAAGAAAATTCCGGAAATTCAAAAAAATTTCAACAATTCCAAATTTTTTTTTTTTCAACTTTCCGATTTTTCCCGCACTTATTGTATTGACAAAGTGCTAGGATTTTAAGTATACTAAAATGCTTCCCGTCGAATTCCGAACAAATGTCTGTGTGTGTATGTTTGTATGTGTGGAATCGAAATTGTCCGTTTACGATTTCCCACGAACGGGCCGAACGATCTGGGTCATCGAGGTCTTATTCGGAGCGTCTTCATGGAACTTAGATCGGATCAGTTTTTGGTTTAAATTGACCGAGCAGTTTTTTTGTTATTAACAATTGAATTGTTTATAACGCTCTATTTCAAAAACGGTAAGAGATACGGCAAAAAGTATTAAGCAGAATTTGCTCTGTAAGTGGAAATACATATTTAATTTCTTATCACTTTTTTCGATATTGCTCATAATTAAGGAGGTATGACGGGTTTAACCCTCGAGCGTTCGCACCCCTATTGGCGTCTCACTCCCACTCCCGTAACGCGCATAATTCTCGTCCTCACGCTGACTATGCGGCTAATCAAATATTCATGATTATCTGCTTGCTAAATGGGATTGAAACATTTAATTGACGTATTGCAAAATTCTGAAAATAACAGAAATTAGGAAATTGAAAAAAAATCGCAAATTCCAAAAACGAAAATTTTCAAAAATTCAAAAAAAAATTTCAAAAATTTTGAAGGATCTCCAATTACAATTTTGGCTTGTATGGGTACCAAACCCTGAAAAATCCCTGCCAATCACGTGGAAAATTATCCGAAAGAAGCCATAATAAGGATATGTTCAGAAGCTGAACAAATCACAATTATTAATCAAAAATGGATCTCAAGAGTTTCACTGGCGCGAATGAATATGGATGATAATTAAATTTCAGGTTACAAGTTCGAACTGGGCGAATTACACCCGGGGGTCCCAATTAATTTACCACCCCCTCCCCTCGGTTTCCGCACCATCGTATACCCTCATCCTCTATAATTAACACCTCGTTGCCCTTATTTCCAAACTTACCTGTCGTGTATATACAGCCCCATTAAAGCCATTAAAAACCAAAGAAATCATATAATTTTTTGGACCACGCCCTTTACTTAATCACGAGACATAGACGTAATTTTTTTAATGAGGCATTAAAAAATTAAAATTCTGCATTGAAATGTTTTTTCGCAATTCTTTCAATTTTGAAAAAAATATTTTCCAAAATTTGCTGCAAATTTTCGATGATATTGTAATTTAGTTTAACGTTTTGAAGTTTTCGAAATTTCTCAAATTTGTGGTATATAAAAAACTTTTATTAATTTTTCTGCCAAAATTTTGTTCAAGGTCAAATCGATTTTGACCAAATACTTCAAAAACTACGAGAGATACAAAAAATTTCCCTAATCCAAATTTGTAGGCCTCACCTCAACAAAAAAAAAAGGTCTATACAAAAAAGTCGCTATCTGCGGTTGATTTCGAGATATCCCCTCTAACGTAGCGCGTTCGCCACCGATTGACCGCACGGCTGCCGAATCGTTATCATTTTTCGGTCGCAGAAGTGTCACTGCCGCAAATTCCTTTATTAAACTCCATTCGGACAAGCGCCAAATCCTATCAGTGCCCATGTACCCCCGCCCCCCTGAAATCCCTTGTCTCGTGGGTCCGGCTAGCCAATTAATAAGCAGCCCCGCCTGGTTCGGAAAACTTTTGGATCACCCAGTATTACCGTACAAGTTTGTACAATGAGCCCCCCGGATCGCTGTAACTCCCGTTTCACGACTCGTTACGTGCTTAATAACAATTACGGCGGAAGCGTGTGTTCCGCCGTACTAACACTCCACCCCCCCCCCCCCCCCCTCCTCCCACCCACTTTGTTACTCGGGCCAATCTCGCGAGTGTCCGCGATCACAGTTTTTGTTGAGCAATTTTTTTTCAAAGCGGATTAAAAGCTGGTGATACAGAGTTAGAGACAATGGGGTGGGAGGGGGTGGGTGGGGTAATAGTCCAGATTGTTTAATCCAATTCGGCAAATTGCTCGGCACGCGCAACGACACATTTTGGGGTTGAAAATACTCGGTGGAAAAGTGCGGATCTTGATCTGGCTAGTCATCGTAAACACCACTTTACTATATTTTACTAGAGCACACCTGCAAATAACACGTGCATTTACATTAAGGAGGCAGGAATGTGTTGGGAAAATTATAAGAAAAAATGGAGCTTTGGTATAGGGCGATGATGAAATTGGGAACGGTTTGTGACGATTATTTTGGACCACTTCGCCGATCAAATTGCGAGGAATTAAATGAATAAATGATTTACACTTAATTATACAAGGGCACTTAATTTCCGGTGCTCTGGGCAATGTTCACCACGCGTTTGATCCAATTTTTGTTTGACACTATCTCGTTCAAACATTGTTATCATTATTTTTCTAAAAAAATAACAAAATGCTGGGTAACCGATTTTCATCCAATGTCGGCCAACCGACATTGCGCCAACATTAATCGATTGACTTCGCTCCATCGTTTATCTACAAACATCGCTATAATGCTGGATAACTGATTTTCAGGCAATGTCGGCCAACCGACATTGCACCAACATTGCTCGATTAACTTTGCTGCATTGGATGTCTACCAACATTGTGACAATGGTGGATACACAACTTCCGCCCAATGTCGGCGAGCCGACATTGCGCCAACATTGATCAATCAATTCTGCCCCATCATATGTCTGCCAACATACCGACAATTCTGTATAACCGACATGCATCCAGTGTCGGTCAGCCAACATTGCGCCGACATTGATCGAATAACGTTGCTGCATTGGGCGTCTACCGACATCGCGACAATAGTGGATAACCGACATTCATCCAATGGTGGGCAGCCAACATTGATCGACTAACGTTGCTGCATTGGGTGTCTACCAACATCGCGACAATGGTGGATACCCAACTTCCGCCCAATGTCGGCCAGCTGACATTGCGCCAACATTGATCGATCAATTTTGCCCCATCATGTCTACCAACATAGCGACAATGCTGTATAACCGACATTCATGAAATGTCGGCCAGCCAACATTGCGCCAACATTGATCGATTAACTTTGCTGCATTGGGCGTCTACCGACATCGTCACAATGCTGGATAACCGATTTTCAGCCAATCTCGGCCAGCCGACATCGTGCCAACACTCCCCTAACCTTGCAAAAATGGGATTCTCCTGCAAAGTATAATCTCCATAAAACCAAATCTACTCAACTATTATCAATAACAATGGATCATACTTGACCATAGTAAACAAACACATTTGAAACGAATCAAAGTGGGTTGATGGGTTACAGAAGCAAAAGGGGGCTAATAGTCTAGATTGTTTAATCCAATTCGACAAATTGTTCGGCCCAGCGACACATTTTGGTTTTAAAAATACGCGTTGCAGAAGAGCACGAATTTTTAACCCGGCGGCCGATGGGGACCAGGGGGCGGTGGGAGTGGGGGGGGGGGTAACAGATTTACGAGGCGATTTACAAATTGGCGGTTATTGTACCACTCGGAAATCAAACTGTCCTCTAAATCAAAATGTCCGACGACGTTCATTAAATGTCAAGCGCGGGTGCCAACGCGTTAAGGGCGCGGGGCGGGGGGGGGGGGGGGAGAGGGGGCGTGGAATGCCGTACGTTATCTCCGGGATACAAACGGCGATTCTAATATGTTCGTACAGGTCAAACGGTAAATCCTCCGCTTGCATCGTAATTCTCTCTTCATTGGCGATGGTAGCCGCCTGACATTCGCCAGTTCTAGGCTAAGTCAATTAGGAATTTTCCGCGTGAAGGTTCGCGGAATTTAGATTTGTCATATTTTGCATTTGTGCGATGTTTCAAACTTTTTGAAATTTGGAAATGGGTCAATTCAATTTTGACGCGTTTGTGGGATACTTCAATTTTTTTCCAAAATTTTGAATTTTTTGAAAAAAAACTTTTCTTTTTTTTTTTTGGTTAGCATTTCCACATTTATTTTTCAAAACGTTAAATTGGGTGAATTAAAAAAAATGGAGTCCCTGAAGTCTAAATTGATCCAAAATTTTACAAAACTTTCTCAAATTCTTAAAAGAATTTTCAAATTTTCCAAACATTTCCAAAATTTTTCCATTTTTTTTTCAAATTTGTTCCAATTTTTTTTCAAAATTGTTGCAAGTTTTTTCAAAATTGTTGGAAATTTTTTCAAAATTTTTCAAAATTTTTAGAATTTTTCCACAATTTTCTCAAAATTCTTCTAAATTTTTAAATCGCCCAAATAAATTTACTCCGCGATGATTAAAAAAAAAGTTCACTTTCAACCATTGAATCATTTCTTGTCCGCAATAAATACCTGTCAACTACCTTCCTGTCTCCGCAATCCTGTAAAAAAAATCCCAAACATCCCTAAACCCAAAAATAAAATGCCGAACCATCCTCAGCAAGGTGTAATAAGTTGCCTCCGCTCAATGTTCAATTTTGCGAGAGTGGCTTTTCGAAATGAGCTTTGAATAATGCATGCATGCAGATGCACGTGGTTATACGGCCCAGCGGTTCGTAATTTCGCGATTGCGCACTATTTCCCCCCCCCCCCCCCTCCCACCCACCGCCCGCGCGATTTGCCCTCGTATAACGACAGCTGTCACTGAGCTTGAGTCCATTGACTGGTAGTCAATCACGTACCATCCCTTCTCGCGTCACATTGCAAATTGAATTATGAAATCCAAAAAATGGCAAACTTGTGACGTTCTCCAGGAAACCAGTAGTTTTATTAATACATTCAATTTTTTCTCGTGCGATCCTTCAAATTGAATGATCAAATAACGAAAGAAGGTGACAAATTTACGACAAATTCGTGGGCTTTTTCGGGGCAATATCTTGGATCGTAATCAGAAGATCATTTCCCCGCAAGTGCTTGGAAAAACGAATGGAAAGATGTAAGAAATGAGAGGGGGTGGGTGGGTGGGGGGGGGGGGGGGGGGGGGTCCGGGGCAGGAGGGAAAGTCAGGAAATCGAGAAACACTTTGGAAAATGCCACGAGGACGACGCTGACAGGGAATATATGGGAAGAACACTTTTTACGGTGTGCATGATAAAATGTCAAGAGCCGAGGGGAGTCGCATAGTGGCGTAAAAAGGCAGAGAAAAGGAGGGGGGCGAGTAGCGGATAGGTGTTACTTTTATTATTCTACGCGGTATGGAGCTATATCTCGGCAGGGATGGTTTCTGTCGGTTCAACTCGACTCGCTTCTTGCAGTATAATTCAACGATCCTTGTGAGAGCTTTGCGACTTTTTATCTAGCACCAACCAAGCCAACTATGAGGGCTCACTGATCTAGGAAAAGTCGAAAAACGAGGCAGTGAAAGAAAATAAAACAATATTTCAGTATCCAAAGGGATAACTAACTATAGCATAGACCAATAAAAATTTAAGCTCTGGATTGGGACAGTGCCTCAATGTCGAATTGGGACAGTAGCTCAATTTCACATTGGGACAGTCGCTCAATGTCGAATTGAGACAGCATCTCAATTTCGCATTGGGACAGTATCGCAATTGTAAATTGGGACAGTGTCCCAATGTCCAATTGGGACATTATATCAAGGTCCAATTGGGACAGTGCCTCAAGTTTCGATTCGGACAGTGTGTCAAGATCCGATTGGGACAGTGTCTCAAGGTCCGATTAGGACATTGCCTCAAGTTTCGATTCGGACAGTGTGTCAAGATCCGATTGGGACAGTGTCTCAAGGTCCAATTGGGACAGTGTCTCAAGGTCCGATTGGGACAGTGTCTCAAGGTCCGATTGGGACAGTGTCTCAAGGTCCGATTGGGACAGTGTCTCAAGGTCCGATTGGGATGTCGAAATGTTCGATCGGAATAGTGTCTCAGTATTCGTTTGGCACAGAGTGTCTCGATTCTCTATTGGGGCAATGTCCCAATTTTCGATTGGGACAGTGTCCCAAGGTCCGATTGTGACAATGTCACCATTTTGGATTAGGAGAGTGTCCTCATTGCCAATTGGGGCAGTACGCCAATTTGGGATTGGGACGAGGTTCCAATTTCCGATTGGGACAATGTCCCAATTTTTAATTGGGACAGTCTCTCCATTTTCGATTGCAACCTTATCTCAATTTTCAATTGGGACAGTGTTTCAATTACCGATTGGGGCTTGTTTAAAAAAAAAATTGTCATGACCTTGGATCTGTTCTGATGAAGGGTTGATCATACGCAGATCGGTACAAGAAATAATTTCTATTTATTGGCTTCTCACACAAGAGGTATTAGATGCACATAATTGAGAATTAGGGTCAAGACGATCGTTAAAGTACTGGTCCAGAGACAATCGAGGCACGAGAATACTTAGTGTACTTGGAATCTGGTTGCAACAGATTCTCTTCATCATGTGATAACACAATCATTTTATATATATAGCGAGGGGTCGTATGACCCAAAAGTGGGATAATGTGAAAAATTTCAAAACTCCCCCAAGATATCCCTCATCTTAAATACATGACCAGTTACCCTACATTTACCTATACCCCCCCCCCCTAATTATAAAAGTTGATTACTATAAGTTGCGTCACAATTCGCTAATCCCCTCGCGAATTAAAAAAATTGCGCGATTCCTTGTTGAACTTATTTATTCAGTATAATAAAACTTTTAATGAGCAGTGCAGCATCACGGAGATGAGAATAATGGCGAAAGTAATGAAAATGAACTCGCGAGTCGAGGGGGAATAAAAAATAGTGAAAATGTTGGAGGCTAGGGGCCCTGACAAGGACGGAGACAACAAGGATTCTCGACGGTGACGAGTCTCGATGGACACGGAAGTCCATCCGTCGGTCTATTCACTACGTCTCATCGACCAAAGTTGAATTTTCATCACGACCTCAAAACTTTTTTTCACAATGAGGTGACAGGAAAAAAAAAGAGAAGGATACAAGGAGAAGGGATCATTATAATTTTTCCCTAGACTATCACAATAACTTATCGATATATGGGAAAAATATTATCTCGAGATTTAAAACGTCTTTTGCAAAAATTTGCAATCAAATGTAAAAAATTAGAAAATAATTCCGGGAAAAAAATTTAATTATGATGAAAAACTGGCGAGGCGGCACATCGCCGCCAGGTGCGAGCAGTGGATTGCACAAAATTTCGACAGCCACCCTTGACAAGTTGCATATGTATTTGTTCAAGGTGGTGTACTTGGGAACACGCGTCGCAGTGCGGGCGGCGGATCGCTCACCATGCGAGCAAACGTCTAAATTTTATTTTTTCACTTTCACTTCCAAATTTACCCAATTCTATACTCATGTGTGAAATAATATAAAATTTTCAAATAACATGGATGGACATTCGCGCCGAAATTCTGAATAAATATGGGAGTACAGCTGACAGAGCGACCACACTCCATCAACGATTTGAAAGAAAGACCCTACATCTCCCACATTTCAATACTAAAATTTTAAAAATTACTGAAATTGCGCTCATGTACTTGACAAGCGAATAGCACACATTCGGATTGGGTATAATTAGATAAAAGAGTTGTTTAATAATATGAAACAGGAGAAAAAAAACCAGTCAAATACAAGTTTTAATCACCGGGGAAAATTATTCTGGCACATATCAAAAGCAATTGCAGGGTTGTGATGATGACTGACGTAATGGTATCATCAACAAAATGTTCAATTAATGAATACATCAAGGGTCCAACGAATATTTTTAACTGACAATTTAACCGATTGTTGCTGTAATAATTAATTGAATGAATGCAATTATTTATGCGATGAAGTGAGAGGAAGAGGACTATTTTTCGCATATTTTTTTTTCGTGTGCCCCTCCCTCTTGGACACCCCACGGTAGTCGCTCTTCCGCATTCCTTCGAGAGGCCCTACTGGACACCCATCCTCATGGCCGGGGCCGACTTTCGCCATTTAGGCCATCGTATTTCTAAACACAGGGTAAACCTCCAGAAACCTCCATGCTACGATGGCGGGCACCTATGATGGATCCCCCCCCCCTGGGTCGGGTTAGGTTCCCGCCCGACCTCGCGGTCTCATTGTATGGGTACCGCCGACAGGGCACACGGAACATTCCGGAATCTGTGTGTGTGTGTGTGTGTGTGTGTGTGTATGTGTGTGTGTGTTTCTGCATTTTTTTTTCTGTAACCACGAAGTGTCTAATTGAGTAAGCCCAGCGGTTACATATATTTTTGTGCATGCGAATGACAAACTTGGGAATAATAAAAGAATGAACATTTATCGAATGCGATAGCGAAATATGTGATAGCTAGCAAAATGGAAAGTGAAGAGGATAATGGAATTTCAATGGAGATTCATCAACACTGATCCGGATTTCCTGTTAATTAATCCCAGATAATCGAATATTTGGCATTTGTGCAAAACTCTATAAAAGCGATGAATCAATTGATCAACTTTGAGAATGGAAAAAAATGAAACCTATGAAGAACACACACACACACACACGCAAACAGACAGACACAGGAATTTTTAAGAGTACGTTAAAGGTCCTGAGCTCGCGCCCAGCCTCCGGAGAACTTTTGTCATGATGAAATATTCTGTTATGGACACCCTAAGTCTGGGCGGGAACCTAACTCGCAGGAGGGGGGGTCATCATAGGTGCCCACCGTCATACCAAAGATATTTCTGCCGGGGTTCCCCTGTGGTTAGAAATACGATGACCTAAATAGCAGAAGTTGACCCATCCGGATGGGTGTCCACTATACCCTTTCCAATCAAATTAAATTCTCAGAAAATAAATAATTAAATATTGCGCAATATTTCACCAAAGGCTTCACCTCAAATATTTGATTTGCCGAATGTTTCAATGCCCGTGCGAAATTCGTCGTTAACCGCTCCGGGTTTTATGGTCGCCCATGTCTGACCGAACCGCGAGCTCTACTACTGACCCGTCTCAAATTTGTTCAACGAAACTTTACCACCGGACGACTCAGCCCCGAGGTACAAACTCCTCCTCTTACCCTCATGGTAAAAGCGAGGAGGACTATATCGTATGTATCGCTAACGTTGGCACAATCCACGTGTAATTAACTCTTTGTTTGTTCAGTGTGTAATCTATGCGTTGAAGAAAATTAAGTTGAGTATCCGAGGATAACTGCCGCAAAATGAGGATTAATGAAATAATAATTAACGAGGTGTAGGTGGGATCCTTGAAAAGTCGAACTAATAATTGCGCGGACCAATAGTCTCTGTGTGTGTGTGTGTGTGTGTGTGTACATTTTTAAATTTCAAAATTTTTATAATTTTTGAATTTTTGGAAATTTTCCGAATTTTCCAAATTGCTAAAAATTTAATTCCTGAAATTTTTTGTATCTTCATTTCTCTACAATTTCCAAAAATTTTCGCATAAAATTTTTGAAAAGTTTAAAAATCAATTTCTGGACTTTTTGAAAATCAGAATTTTTCGAAATTTTTCTCATGTTTGAAATATCATAATCATTCTTTCCTTGATAATTATCCCCTCAAAATTAACCGGTTATTTATTTTCCGTGTAATCCATCCATAGTAGAAAATTAAGTTGAGGATTATGGGTTAAGTGGCACAAAATGAGGCTAAATGAAATAACAACTCAAGGAGGAGCAGAGGGGAGAATAATTTTAATAATATAATTATGCATCTGGAGAGGGTGAGAAGGGGGGGGGGGGTGGGTGCGGGGGGTGGTGTTGGTGGTGGGTTTGCGAGAATAACCGACTGCTCACATTCACAATTCCGCAATTTCGCGAGGTAAAGGCAACTGAAGACTCGCTTTTACACAGCTATAAACTACGCGAATGGTATTATATTGAAACTGTTAAGGTACCCGACATTTTCCACCCTGTGTTTCCATTTCAAAATGGTATTTCTACTTATGCACAAAGCGAAAACACCGGGTATTATGAGCCAGGTATATGCCCTATCAGCGTAGCTCTCGCTTGGGAGAAATTATTGTTGTCGTAAAATTATTGTTAAGAGTTCTCCTATTGGAAATTATGGAATTATTAAAGTTAATGGGAGGTAAAAACGTAGAGTGTTTTGCAATGAAGAAACAAATTGTTATAATTAGCATATATAATTATAAATTCACAATTGGATGAGGGTTCGGCCAAACTTTGCAAGACACACACCCACACACACATATGTGCGCATATATACACACATAGATCCATAAATCTTTGCATACGTACACACACACACACACAACCCAGGTCCTGGGTTTCTGGGAGTTAACCCTGTGCTGAGAAATACGATGGCCTAAAGTCGGCCACGTGGATGGGTGTCCACAAATCCCTTCGGAAAAAAATCTGAGGAGCACCGCGGGAAGTTATTGTTTTGCCCCCCAAAAAGAAAAATCGATTTTCCATCAGATCTCCACGTTTCATGGTATTTCTGACCTTTCTAGACCATTCAAAACCAAATGTCTGTATGGGTGTGTGTGTGTGTGTCGATGTACGTATGTAACCAAAAATTTCCCGGACCGATTTCTCGTGAACAAATTATCCGATCAAGGTCCTGTATGACGCAATCGAAGCGTCTTGCCGTAACTTAGAGCTCATTAATTTTTGGTCCATATATAGGTCTGCTGGTTTCTATTGCTATTAACAATCCCAATTGTGTATAACGCTGTATCTAACGAAATATTATAGATACGCAAAAATGTGTCGAATAAATGTTGTTCCTTATAAAAAAATACATATTTTGTGTACTTTGACATTTTTCGTATCTTCAACCGTTTCGGCGTTAGAGCGTTACAAACAATTGCAATCATTTGGAGAGCTCCATGGTGAGAAAAATGAGAGATTGAAAGAAAAATACACACACACGCAGGCATCGGTAGGTTATAATTTTGCAAGAAATCGCACAATGAGCACCTGCTGCAAAAAAAAGTCCATTCCACCAAAAACCGACATCATCACTCTCCAATTATCAGCAACAATGCTATCTAGAATCAAATAAGCCCGCGAATTTTCCCCCTCACTTAATCAAAAAAATGCTCCTCGACCCATCATTTATCATCGACATTAAGCCAACTTTCTCCACCCCACAATTAATGACGCCCCGAACAAAATTTCCCCCAATCGCCCTCGAAATGGCCCGGCCCATTGGCACAATAGCAACATAAGGAGAAAGCGATTATCATCATTTCTACGAGCAATCCCGTTTGCCGCTTCTGTCGCACCGTAGGAGTCTCACAAGACGGATAATCCCGAAGAGCCGTAAGCTTCCTTTTTCCCGGAGGACTCTTCGAACAATCCCCTCCCCCATCCCACCCCCCTCCCCCCCCCCCTCCCCCCCGCCCCACCCCCCTCCCCGTCCCCCATCCTACCCTATCCTATCCACAGCAATAAAAACAAAAGTAAAAGAGCAAAAGAACGACGAGAAAGGAAAAAACGTCAACGAAATAGAGGGCACGTCAAACAAAAAAGGTAAAACAAACGACAAGGAAAAGACAAACGTTGGTTTTTCAACGACAAGTCGATGGGCTATTGTCGTTGGAAATAGAACAAACCTTTTTCCCTAGGATCCATAGAATCCTGTGCGTAGTTATACGTGGTAGTTTGCTCAAGAAAACCAAAGGAATGATCAAATCGAAAGAAAAACATAGGAAGAACCTAACGAAGACGGAAAACATTGGAGTGGATCGTATGGTAGCAGCGAAAGAAAGGGAAATGAAAAAACAAAATTGCCGAGCTTTCATCACAACAGTCTCGGAATTGGTCGATTAAATATTAAAGAGCCGATTGGAAAAAGGTATACAGAAAAAATAAGTGTACTCACTATTCCAGGGAAGAACAACGATTTCATCTATTTCCCAGGATAATTTGATCGTAACTTTTCAATTTTCTCTTGTGAATTTCACACTGCTCCACGCACTTTGCACGAGTCACGTGAACATGAGGAAATTCAACTCTCCCCCCCCCCCCCCCGGTTTCCCGTATCACTTCACTCACACGCGGCACACGACGAAGCACGTTGTACCCGGCTCGAATGAACTCACCGATGAATCAATCAGTGTAAACTCAGCAAAGCGAACTCGATGTAAACTGTATCAGTTCCGGTCAAACAAGTCCACAAACTTCCAATTCACTTTCTGGAGTTGTCTTTTTTTATATTGTGTTTACATGCAATTTCAAGGTCATAATTCCATTGTGTGATCTATGAACAAACCGCTGTTGACCGGTTGGGCGGTTCGAGGTCAAGCGATTGATGGTAATATAAACAAACCGCTGTTGACCGGTTGGGCGGTTCAAGGTCAAGCGCTTGGTCGTAATGTACACAAACCGCTGCTGACCGGTTGGGCGGTTCAAGGTCAAGCGATTGATCGTAATATAAACAAACCGCTGTTGGCCGGTTCAAGGTCAAGCGATTGATGGTAATATAAACAAACCGCTGTTGACCGGTTGGGCGGTTCAAGGTCAAGTGATCGACTGTAATGTAAACAAAACGCCGTTGACCGGTTGGGCGGTACGCTTGAGCTTCACTTCCCCGAAAAAAAGATAAACAAAGCCGACAGACCGCTCACAGAATGACCTTCAATCATCGGGTCAAGCCATCGTCACCTAAACAAACTGTAATATGAGTTGTTATGGGTTGACTAACACTTCCGGTTCGCGAAATTCGAGCACTTTCGGAGGCTGAGGATCATGTGGACCAAGTGCCGAGTACAGATTCCATTACAACATTACACTATCAGGCAGGATGTCGAAGGTAGTTTCAAGTGTACCACTTTTTTCAAGGTCGTTTCAACTCCAAAGTTCGAAGTTCACTTATCTGGATGTCGTTGACTTAAATTCCTTCACTTATCTATTCCCACACTTATCTCAGTGTAGCTCCACCCGAAAATTCAACTGACATATCTTACAGAGTTCTCTAGTGATTACTATATTTATCCAATTTTTCCACAATTTTCCTTCGAACCGCGAAATAATGATCGTTCATTGCACTCACAAGCTCATGATTCCAGGAGCCGGCAATTCCCGGTAGCAATTGGACAGACCGGTGTTATCACAGCGGCTGTTCGCGCCAGACTAAATCCAAGGTAAAACATTTGAAGATAGTAGGGGGACGGTCACACTCGGTGAACGCACCGAACATGGGGGCTGGTAGCACTATGTGTACGCGTATATCTTGCTAGTACGGGCACGCGCGCGGTGAGCGGCGCTCGCGCAATGATGTGCTGGCAGAACGAAAACCGAGGCAGGTGGTGTTATGGTGTATGGGAGTAGGGAGGTGGGCGGGGGGGGGTGAAAAAGGGAGTATGAAGAGCAGCCCAAGGAGGATGAAGGTGTGGGATAGACGGAATGCACAGACGTTACAGGGGGTGGGGGGGAGGGGGGGTAACGACGAGATGAGGAGGGGGAGGGAGGGGGGGGGGGGGTTGATACGTCCGGAAACCTGCCGGCATTTTGCTACGAGTGCTGGAATATCCTTGATTCTCCAGTGATCCTCCACCCTTCGTCATACGGGATAACTTGCAGTGGGCCGTGGTAACTCGTACAATATATGACGGTATATGTATATAGCCAGAAAAAATATGTGCCCAGAATATGGGGCCCTAGAAAATTGAATGACGAAACTGAAATGTGATCAATCCTACGAACACTGTTTTAACTTCCCGATTTTTCGGACTTATTATGGAAAAATATATATATTGTTATTAACAATTTCAATTGTTTATAAGGTTCGACTGCATAAACTATTAGAGATAGCGCAAAACTCATATGAGAAAAATTGTTCCCCATATAAAAATACATATTTTATGTGGTATGACTTTTTTTGATAATTTGCATAATTAAGGAAGTATGGCCGTCTCAACAATTATGTATATAATGAGCGAACGGATGAAGTTCCGGTCGTCATTAAGGTTGCAATCGCAGTATTTCTATGGAGACGGAAGGGTCCCAGATTTTAGGTAAAATTGAAGCAGTGTACTCATTGTTATCAACAAATTTAATTGTCCATAACGGTCTATAGCGATAACCGTGAGAGATACGGGAGAAAGTGTTAAATGGAACTTGTTCTGTAAGTGGAAATGCACATTTAATTTCTAATGACTTTTTTCCATGAATGTCATAATTAAGCAGGCATGACGGATTTAACTCTCGAGCGGCTGTACCGCTATTGGCGTCTCACTCCCACCCAAGTAACGCGCATAAGTCTCATCCTCCGGGTCACCGTGCTTGTACTCAAATATTTATAATTATCTGCTTCATAAATGAGTCAGTTTAGAATTCTTAAATCTGCAAGTTTTCGCTATAACACTAACAGGGGTCACAGTGGTGGGAACGCTTTGAGAGGTAAACCCGTCATACCTCCTTCATTACGACAAATATGGAAAAAAGTGATAAGACATTAAATATGCATTTCCACCTACAGAGCAAATTCTGTTAAATACTTTTTGCCGTATCTCTTACCGTTTTTGAAATAGAGCGTTATAAACAATTCAATTGTTAATAACAAAAAAACTGCTCGTTCAATTTAAACCAAAAACTAATCGGATCTAAGTTCCATGAAGACGCTCCGAATAAGACCTCGATGACCCACACCGTTCGAACCGTTCGTGAGAAATCGTTAACGGAAACTTCCGATTCAACACATACAAACATACACACACACACAGACATTTGTTCGGAGTTCGACGAGAAGTGTTTTGGTATACTTAAAACCCTAGTTACGAATCGCAATAAACAGGATCGATGTCGGGGTCATTACAATAACTTCCCGAAAAATCGGTTGAAAATGATTGATACAGCGGATTGAAGGACACCTGGACCAGGAGCTCAGGAGGAAAAAACCAGGACAAAGGCGATGATCAAAACACGATGTATCCGGAATCGAAATTGTTGATGGTGTTTGCAAGTCCCTTTCAGTTTATCGTGGAGCATGTGCGTGAATGTGAGATTGTCAATCTTCGGGGGTATTTACATAGGGTGATTAATCCTGGGTGATAGTCGGGGTCCTATGGGACGGAGAAAGAGATAACGACGCAGGAGAGCGGGGCGAGAGAGAGGAGAGACAAAAGACAACGGAGTACATTATAGTGGGTTTTTTTTTGCTCCTCTCTATGCCAGTATACCTGTCTCTTATAGCTGGTCTCGGGAGGGGACAAAAGCATTGTTTACAGGAAATGCAAATTTCGGAGGAGAGATTCTTATCGGGTGAAATGTTGCTCATCAAAAAAAAAAAAAAACAAATGTTGCGGGTTTAATGGTGTTTACTTTGTTTCTCGGTGTTTGCGCGGGGCTTTCAGGTACCAACTGAAATAAGGGACGTTCAATTTTGGATTAAAAATGAATGGGTGAGTTGGGGATTCGGGGGGAAGGAGGGGGGCAGTGGGTGGGGCCACTGAGGACACGAGTGGGGAACTTGCGGCTGTGTGTAGGTGTGTGTACAGATTTTTCGGTATTAATTACCCATCTGTTTGGTGGTTTTGTCGCGCAACAGTGGAATGTTGACTGTTATGCAATTATTATAATAAAAATTAAAATTCAGGAGGGGTGTGAGCTGGATCATAGGGGCGTATATAGGTATGGTACGGCTTTAACGTAGCGGATATAATGTTGGCGAACCCGCCCGGTCTTGCCGGGGCTGGAAACCTGACGCGCCTACCAAAATCGTATCTTACTTAGTCCCACTGCCTCTTGTGCCTATGAATTCCCTGAGTTTTTCTACCTCCACCTCACATGGTAATTCGAAAAAGGAAAAAAACTTTGAATGTATGAATAAAAAAGTGAGTAATCCCTCCCTCCTTCTTATTTCCCGGCAATCTCCGTTAGTTTTTTTTTTCATTGGAAGCTCATGAAAAAAAACAACGAGTGTGGACTCAAGACTTTCAGAAATTTCTTCAAAAATTTCAAAATTTTAAAAATTTCAAAGATTTCAAAAATTTCAAAAATTTCAAAAATTTCAAAAATTTCAAAAATTTCAAAAATTTCAAAAATTTCAAAAATTTCAAAAATTTCAAAAATTTCAAAAATTTCAAAAATTCAAAAATTTTAAAAATTCCAAAAATTCCAAAAATTTCCAAAATTTCAAAAATTTCAAAAATTTCCGAATCGACACATTTGGCCAAAATTGCGAATCCTGCACCAGCTCGAAATTCGATTACCATCATTACGGGCCGATGAAAAATAAAAGAAGTGTCCACCTCCCGCTCCATTTTCATTTTCCCACAATTCCCCGTTTTTTTTTCCATTCCGATAAAATGACATGAAAATCACAACGAGATACCGAGCACTCTAATTAGTTCATGTATATCTGTGTGAACATTTTGTCTCATCTGTCGGGGCTTGCCGATAACCGGATACAGCCTCTATTATATACCCCAAATAATGAGCATTTCACCGATCGCGAATTATTCACCGATTCACTAAAGCTATGGTCCAGGGCGCATGGTCATGTACATTGACTCCACGATCTATGGTATCTATTATAGTTCACGTTGCCGGGGTGCAACATTAAAAGCGATAACGCTTCAGCGAAAGCCGAGTTATGATTATGCATTATTCAATTTTTATCAATGCTATGATAAAAGCAACGTAAATTATTGTTTGTGAAAAAAATACGAGTCATGATAGTTTTTCAAATGCAAATTGAAGAATCAATTTTCGTTACACCACTTCTGATAATTATCGAAACTTTTTGACTCTTACGCCCATTTGGTTCCAAGGAACGATATAGTCATATATCGGCACGCAACACTCTCATTGGATGACGAATCAACTTCACTTCTTGGCTGGATTTGACGGAAAACTGAGAAAAATGCGATGTCTGACATAAACAATTTTATATCACTAGCTTGTCAAATTTTCAATTTTTAAAAAATTTTTTTTTTTTAATTTTTTCTCAACTTCGGTGTATAACTGCCGGAGATTTTACCAACTTAATCAAGTATTTGGAAATTATTAGATCTCACCATCCAGCCTACGGTGCGCTCCGATAATCCGTGTGGACCAAAAAATCATTTTTGAGCCAACCTTCTTAATACTCAAATTTTGCGCCAACAAACGTTGAAATTCTCAGAGAGCCTCAGTACCCTGAATTCAGCTGCATGTGAATACACGGATGAATCTCCCTTGTGTAAACTACCCTAGGTTAATTGACCGTTAACCGCAAATGTAGGTAACAGCGCTTTTTGCAACACACCCCGACGCTTGAGGTTCCCCGTTAGAAGCATTCCCTAAATGTCCCAAAGAGCGTCCACGTCTAAAAGCATTCGCCGAAAAATTTTTGAAGAAAAATTCTCATTCCAAATTCCTCACGGCTATTTTGTCCAATTTTTCTAACCGATTTTTCCAAAAACGCTGGCATTTAAAAACCGGCAAACTCCATATTTTACGCGTAAGATCCCCATAATTTCCACATAAAATGAGAAAATCTAAAAATTAAATGACCGTAACGCTTCCATTCAGCATCAACTTGCTAGAAAAAAAATGCCATAACTTTTCAACAATAACTCCCCCACAACATGCAGAAAAAAAAAGTCAACGATACACAGCAGATGGCAGACTCCAATTTTAATGGACTCTTCAAAACTAAAAGGCTGCGGTAGTTGCTGACGGGGTATGGGCCACTGGTACGTAATAGATAGGTCCCAGGATAATTGCTTCACTTAACGAGAAACACGTTCGACCTATGGCTCAACTCCCTTTCCCCCCCCCCCCCCCCCCCCCCCCCCCCCCCCCCCCCCCCACCGCCCCCCCGCCGAGTAGCACCTTCCTCAACTCTCCTGGATCCTCGCATCACGTGAGCCACTATTCAACTCATTTTCGTTCCAAAATCATGGATAAAATGAGAGTGCATGGTACAAGTCAAGCCCTTTGCCCGGCAAAAACATGAACAATCAAGGTTCTCATGAATCCTCGTATTATCACGATTACAGTACCTACCTTTTCCCAATTGTTACACTGTTGCTGAGCTACCATGCCCATCCGTGATTATCTGACGCTGGCATCTCCAACTGTGATACCCTAGCTTCCCCCCCCCCCACCCACCTCCCACCGCCACGTACACATGCAATGTCGACAATAATTTTCGCACGTACCCAAGGTGTGATTCTCCACAGTTGCTAACCACCTCATTCTATTCCTCTGCTGTCTGGTATAAAAGCATCATCGGCTTTTGTTGCACATAATGAGGCGGTCGACTGTGCAATTTGAATGGAAGCCGAGATCATCCAGAAAATGTCGTGGTGCTTGAATGTGAATTGGTTTTTCTTTTTTAACATTGTGCCGCTATGTACTGAGTGGATTATGGGATCTCAATTTGGTGGAGAGGAACAATTGGACGAATGAGATCAATCAGCACCATGCTCTGCATGTTCTCCAAGTCACATGATCTGTATGCCGAGCATCAATTGACAATTTCTAATCTGCTCATCTTAGATGAGTTGATGATTGTCGCTTGTGCTGCAGCTGCAATTTGCAGCAATGCAATTTGTTTGCGAGGGCCCAGGAAGGTATCATCAGCAACGGTTGCATGGAATGAGCACTGGTCTCTGGCACAGGAGGTCCAGATCCTAGCGGGTCCAGGTCCCGGTGGGTCCACGTCCTGGTGGGTCCAGGTCCTGGGTGGTCCAGGTCCTGGTGGGTCCAGGTCCTGGTGGGTCCAGGTCCTGGTGGGTCCAGGTCCTGGTGGGTCCAGGTCCTGGTGGGTCCAGGTCCTGGTGGGTCCAGGTCCTGGGAGGTCCAGGTCCTGGGCGGTCCTGAGAGGCCCAGTCCTGAGAGGTCCAGTCCTGAGGGGTCCAGGTCGTGGCAGGTCCGGTCCTGGGAGATCCAGGGAATCTCCTGGGTACAGTAGTGTGGACTTTGATAAACCGAGGAATATCCTTGGTCCATTCGTTGGTTGTAACTGATTGGATGCTGTATAGTTTAGGAAGCAGCCGGTTTCCATTGGCACTAACAGGGCTCGCGGCATATCCTCAATCAGATCAATTCCTCTACGATTGGGTTAATATCCTACTTATCTATTTTTGTCATCACTTGATTCAACATCTTTTCTCAACTTAAAGTGAGACAGAGCTGTGACATCTATCTTCCTGAATCGATAGCAACAAGTCCATTATATGCTTGATGGAGACCTTTCTTCTTGGGTGTTCGTTGCGAAAAAAAAGGGGATCATCACAAGAAATGAGGATCGCTTCCGTATAAATATATCTCTGATGGCCGCTTAACTCACAAGCTCGACCCTCGTCTCACTCACATCTCTCACGCTCTCTCTCTCCCTCTCCCTGGGGAATCCCGCTTTCCATACGCTCTAGGAAAATGGAGGCAAGAGCGGGGGTATCAAGTGGCGCTCGAAGCCCCGTGGGCTTTTTTCATCAAATTTTATTCCATCTTCAAGAGGAAAGTGGAAAAATTAATTTTCAACATCCAGGAAGCTCCGATCATACATAGTGGATGTAGAGAGGCAGCATCAGATTTCTAACTCACGTTTGGTGATACCAGTGGGTTCCCGATTGATAATCTCTGTCTCTCATTTCTGAACTGGTTGCGCAGTAAAAAATAGGAATCATGAAGTTTGGAATACTGGAGTATGACAGGTGTTGCTACATGCGTATATGTCACGTGACGCACTGACCAATCACAGCGCGAAGCGCACAATTTAACAAAATTGTGTTGATAACTTGTTTTGCCAATGTATCTGCCACACACACACACACACACACACACACAGCTACCCACCCACACCCACCCACCCACCCACCCCCACACCCACCCATCCACCCACACACCCACCCACACACCCCCGCACCCACCCACACCCACACCCACACCCACACCCACCCACCCATACATACACACATCTTGTTAAAAACGGTCTAAAATTATGTATGGAGATATAGTACCATCAACGTCCACACCACATTGAACATACCCATGAATTAGTCGACCTAAACTCTCACTTAGTTGAAAATTACCAACTAAATATTAAATCTCCATCAAGTAAATATTAGGGGCATCCGGCCAATGTGCACAAACCTACACCTCATTACCCAAATCCCCAGATGCCTAGCCCACTCTGTAAACTACGAAAATAAAAATTTAAAAATAAAGGAAAAATCTCAGCAACAAAGAGCTTCAAAAATGTTTGCCTCAAAGGCTTGTTTGTCAGTGTGCGCATCCTCTCCACTGTTCCTACTAGAGTGACAAAACTTTAACGATCAAGTCAAAAACTCTGGGAAAGTTGGTCAGCATTTGTGCACTCGTTTATATGCAAATTACCCATTATACTTGGTAGTTATAAATTTTCAAGAGTATAACGATTTACAGATTATTTTAGTCGCAGTTAAATTATGTTTATGAATTACATATTAAGTGAATTGTTATTGGATATGATAGACTTAAGCGATGAAATGAGTTTGATCAAACTGGACCAGGCTATGAAATGAGAATCACACGCATACGCACACACCTACCCACTCACCCAATCATTCACACCCACCCACCCAACGACCCACTCACCCACCCACCCAGATCCACTCCCACCCACCCACAACCACCCACCCTCCCATGCACAGCCAGCCACCCGCCCACCCATTCACACCCACCCACCCATTCACACCCACCCACCCATTCACACCCACCCACCCATTCACACCCACCCCCCATCCACATCCACCCACCCCCCATCCACATCCCCTACCCACCCATCCACACCCACCCACACATGCACATACACCCACCCATCCACACCCACCCACACATCCACATACACCCACCCACCTACAACGTTTAACGTTGGCTCCAGCTGCAATAACAACTCCCACGGGGAGTCCAAGAGCGGACGCTGAGGTAACAAATAACAGACACAAAAAATCTTTCCGAAAATTATGCAAACCCAAGAGGTGTTCATCCACTAGGTTCCCTCATCGAAAAGTTGAAAATCGTTGGTGTCACCAATGGACGTTGATGAAATCGTGTCAAAGCCGGTTAGACAAACAGTCTGGAGTCAACAAGGGAAGTAAAGAAGGTGATGGTGATGGAGTTGAGCAGATCGAAGCCGATACAAGGGAGCCCACTGTCAGTTCAAAGGTGAAATTTCTGTGTCCTCCCCCCCTGCCGCTTCCCCGCCGCCGCCACCCTCTAACAACGCATCTAATTACTTCCTTCCGGCGGTCGCGATGAATTTACATGTTGTTGATTTAACCACTCGGCGTATGGTGGTCTTGCTAGTGCCATAGATTGGATGGTGAAGCAGACGCTGTCCACTGTATGCAAACTGGAAAGCCCGCAAAGTCCTTCCTCTTGTACAAGTTGGCATAATTGTTGGTAATTTCATCCAATATGCGTGCAAATTCATTGATCAATTGATGCTAGTTGAGAATGATGAAGCTGGCTGTGTTCCTGAAGAAACTCTTTTCTTCAACTTTTCCGTCTGCCACCCCCTCACCCCCTCCCCCCCTAAAGTATTTGAAGTTTTGAAGTTGAAATTACACTACTGCTTGTCCCCAGGACCCAGTGCTTTCAGTTCCGAGAACGGTTCCAAGAATTGTTCCAGGTGGAGGGTCCGTTCTCGGAACTGTTCCAACTGGAACTTGGCTCCGAAACCCGTTCCACGAACGGTTCCAGATGAGAGTTCAATTCCGGGAACGGTTCCAAGAACCGCTCCAAGTGGAGGAACCGGTTCAAGAATTGTTCCAGATGAGAGTTCTAGGAAGTTGCAGGATCGGTTCCAGGCGGAACTTTGATTGCGCGAGAGCTACCGTAGAAGAAGGTACAACCACCAGGAACGGTTCCGGGAACGGAACGTTTACGGGAAACAGTTCTTGGGTCTGGCAGCTCACTTGGAACCGTTCTAGGAACTGATGGCACTGGCCCAGTGGGCTAACTGTGGAACCTCAAGAACTTCATGGGGGGAGGGGGGTAAATGATGACTGAAACTTTTAGATCAATGAACATGAGTGCTTTCGCGATTCTAATCACACTCAACAGAATTTTACTGCATGATGTGACGAGTGCAGTAGCCCCAAGCTATGGATAACTACCGAGAATGGTACGTGGACAAACACGTGTAATCAGCCTGAAATGTTTTCTTCAGGATGGAACAATCCTCTTTGTACCACGCTGACATGGCTTTTGCATGCATTTTCATACCTTCACTTTGTTCGAGTCTATCGCGCTACTTTGCAATTCCGACGGCAAACAAATGAATATAGTGTGAGTGTTATGTGCCGGAGGTTCTCGATGACGTTAATTTTGGAGTGTACGATATCGTGCATCTATTTCCTTAAGGATGTCCAGGGGGACTGACCATTTGTAATTTCTGTTTCCCATTCCTAGATTTTCCAACACGTCAATCAAATGTTCGAAGACTGGTTTCAGAGAAAGAAATAGGAATCCGGAAATTTTGAATACTGGAACACAACAGGTGTCGCTACCTGCGACTATGTCACGTGACGCACTGACCAATCACAATGCGCATCGCGCATTCAGACTCTCCTGTGCAAATGCGGGCAAGCACGCATGCGCCGGCGGTAGTCGGACAACTTCGGATCTTGACCGGATATAAAAGTTTGAATAGTCATTAAAATTTTGTGCCACTCAAAATCAACCAATAACTAATAATTCACTACATGAAAGTGAGTCGGATTTTGATCGAAGCTAAGGTGCGCCGAGAGACTCCAATTGCGACATTGATTAGCTTGATCACAACTTTCCTTCGTAAATAATGATTGATTAAAACTTTTGGCGATTTTCATGCTTCATGTTTTAAAAAACCGGAAACTAGTGCATGAATTTCTTTCAAAATCTAATCAGGTCTCAGCTGCGTGAAGACGCATCGATTAAACAAAAATTATCGAATCGGGTGATTCGTTTGGAAGAAATCGGTGTCCAAAAATTGTGGGCACATACGTATGCGTAAACATACATACACACATGCATACAAACATTTTGTTAACAGTGCTCTAGAACGATTAGAGCGGCTTTGAAACGTGGAGATATGATGGAATTTCCTTTTTTGATTTTCGGGGCCATTACAATAACTTCCCTGCACCGGGAAGTTAAAAATCAATATTTTGTTGACATTTTTACAACATGCATTACATCCTCAGAGAAGTTCGTATTCTTTCCAGAATCTTCCATCTTCGAAACTCCGCAATCTCATGAATAATGCACCCCCAAATCGATAGCTCCCCCCAATAAATCCATAAGAAAAAAATGAAATGAAAAAAAAAATACCTAGTTTTTGCGGGGATCAAGCGAAAGATCCTCTCACGTGTCCAGTTCTCGAGATTTATATCGCTATAAATGTGATATCCAACGCACCACCAACATAACTACCCAACAGTACAGTGGGCTAGGGAAGGACTGCTCTATTATCCATGGTATACCATCCAAAACCCATGCTGCACGACGGGCGATCAAATCGAGCGAGGGTAACACGCTCATGACGTTCGCGAAATTCTCGACTTGGCAATCGATGGGGGAATCTGCCAGTGGGATTCATATGAACTATGGAGGCAACCATCGTGATTCAATCGGACATTGCATTCACTCTGTCACACTATGGTTCACCGGTGTAGTGCCAATGCTTATCCGCTTGCATGCAAAACTTTTGGGACCTATAAAAAATGCGTATTTTTTTTTTCATTTTAAAATAGGCATTTTTATCATATTGTTAAAATCTTCACTAGGGAAAGAGATGGACAAAAAAACAGGGAAGAAATTTGATTTCTCTATTTTCTGTTTCTCAAGTGCGAACACTGAGCACATTATTACCGCCTCACGTCGACAATTTTCATATCAAGTAGCATACAGCGTACAATCCTGAATAAATAAAGTAAATAAAACTATAAACACGTGGGGTGGGAGGAGGGTGGGAGGTGGGGTGTCATGCGGCTCATGTCTACGATGTCTGCTTTTGTCATGGCGACGACTCGTACACGTAGGCTCGCTGTGTCGGGTTAAAGGCTTATAACGCGATACACGTTGTTAGACGCCACCCCCCCCCCCCCCCTCCACCCGCCACCCACTTCCCCGGGCTGTGTGCACGTGCCGCTAAGTAAGCGTCTAGATTTCCCTCCCCCTTTTTCCATCTAAACTCAAGCCCCCCTCCCCCACCCCGTCCACCCACTTACCCTCCCACCCCCCCCCCCCCCCTCCCCACCCCCTCAAACCTCGTCATCCCGTTCTCCATCTTCTACCCCTGGAGATGTGTCAGCTTCAGTCGCATGTGTTTTGCTTGCATCGCGGGAAAACCGAGAGTTGAACGTAACCGGCATTACCCCGTACTTTGCGATGGCATTGTTTTTGTCATTGGACACTCCAAACATGAAATCCCTCTGCATTTGTACTGTGCTAACTTTTTTTTTACTCTCACCAAGTACACGGCAAAAACTCATGTCTGAATTTCAAACATTTTTCGGGGATATTTTTTCGGCACTTTTGAACATTAAATTTCCTTTCATCCTGGAATTTTTATTGCCCGGCAACTCAACATAATAGATTAAAATTACATACAAACTTGTATAGGTCACCCACCCACCCACTCAGGCACCCACCCACACACCCGACCACCCACTCACTCACCCACCCACCCACCCAGCCCCTTACCTACTCACACACTCACTCACTAACTCAGCCACCCACCCACCCACTGACTGACTCAACCACCCGTCCACCCATACACCCACCCACTCACTCACACACCTATACAGCCACCTACCCACCCTCCCATCCACAACCACCCACCCACCCACCCACTAATCCACAGCCACCCACCCACCCACTAATCCACACCCACCCACCCGCCCACCCATCCACACCCACCCACCAAGATCCACCGACCCACCCAAACATACAGTCAGCCACCCACCCAAACACATACACACACTTACAGATACAGACCTACAGGAACGCACACATGCCCGCACACAGACACACACGTACACATCCGCACATGCTCTATAAAAAATGCGTGTGTAGCAAATTTTAACTTTTCCTTTTCGAGATCAGTAAAATATTATTCAAATTTAAAAATATTGTTACCATATTTTTCAGGTATGGGCAATACTCCTTCGATCCGCTATCTTTAATTCCCATTAGACATGTTTTTTTAACAGTGAAAATAACACAGGGCCACGCGACGGTACCACAAGGATCCGTTTAAACCATAACACATAACTTTTTCCGTTGAATTTTTTTTCCTTCTCCATGGCTGAACGAACTCGATGGGTGGAGATTATTTTAGCTCACTAAAAATAGCACGGTGAAATCTTATTAAGGTAAGTTTAATGAATTTTCGCGGGGCAGTTTGTAAGGTTATACTCTTGGGTTTATGGCCAGGTGAGAGGGTAATTTATGGATGAGTTTTTTTGCGTTAATGAGAGAGTTCATTCTGAGACTTTTAAGAGGCTGTATTTGTTGATAATAGACATTGTCTGACGGTTTTCAGATTTTGCTCAATATTAGCCGGTTATGGTAATGAGGTAGTTTGGAGAAAAAACTTGGAGGAGTGTAGAAAAATGCAATGAAAAAAAAAAATGGTCAGAAAGTCATTTGAAATTTGAATTTTTTTTTTCAAAATTGGAAAATTTTTAAGAATTTTGAAAAATCCGAAAATTTTGAGATTTAATTTTTTTTTGAAAATTACAACACTTTGAAATTTAAAGGTTTCTGGAAAATTGAATTGTTTTTCAATTCAAAAAAAATTTGGAAATTTGAAAAAAAAATTTCGAAATTTTAAAATTTTGAAAAATGTCCAAATTTTTGAAACCTTACATTGAAACTTCCAATACAGCATAGTTGTCCCATTAAACTTAGTTGCCGAGACGAAGCAACTGATTACTCCCCACCGGCAATGATCCAAAAATACCCCAGCAGTCTTATTAAACTAAGTTTAATGGATTTCGTCCCATTACGTCGTAACCGGAGCCCTTTATGAGTGGGCGGTTATCACGTGACGAACGATGGATGCATATTCGTTAAGTCGGTCTGTCACGAAGTAGATAAATCCCAGCACGTGTCCTTCTATTTTTCTCGGTCGCTCAGACCAAGTCGAACGATGGAAAAAATTATTGCACTCAGAAACTCGTTAAACTCCGGGGATCCCAGGGTGAAAATGCATTTAATAAAAAATAGCGAAATTGGAAGTGGCCAATAAGTTATAAATAAATGAAATACATTAACTTATGTGATCAAATAACTCGTAGAATTTTTAGATATTTGGAAATTTTTTAACTTTTAGAAATTTCAAAATTTTTTGACAATTTTGACATTTTTGACCGTTTTGACAATTTCGACAATTTTGACAATTTCGACCATTTTGACCATTTTGACAATTTTGACAATTTTGCAATTTTGACAGTTTTGACGGTTTTGACAATTTCGACAATTTTCACAATTTTGACAATTTTGATATTATTGACAGTTTCGGCATGTTTCACAGATTTAAAATTTTTTGACATTTTGGGCAATTTTGATATGTTTGATATTTTTTACATTTCTGACACTTTTGGCATTTTTGACATTTTTGACATTTTTGACATTTTTGACATTCTTGACATTTTTGATATTTTTGACATTTATGACATTTTTGGCATTTTTGACATTTTTTACATTTTTGACATTTTTGACATTTTTGACATTTTTGACATTTTTGACATTTTTGACATTTTTGACATTTTTGACATTTTTGACATTTTTGACATTTTTGATATTTTTGACATTTTTGACATTTTTGACATTTTTGACATTTTTGACATTTTTGACATTTTTGACATTTTTAAGGTCTTTGACATTTTTGACATTCTTGACATTTTTGACATTTTTGACATTTTTGACATTTTTGACATTTTTGACATTTTTGACATTTTTGACATTCTTGACAGTTTTGACATTTTTGGCATTTTTGACATTTTTGCATTGTTGAAATGTTCAACATTTTCGATATTTATTTATGAATTTTTCGAAGATAATGAAATCTTGAAACTTGTTAAAATATAATATAGAATTGTATAGAAAAATTTTTCTCGTTCTTAATCAATTACAGACATTGGAGACTAATCTCCTAATTGTCGTTCCCCATTGACGAACGGAAATCGTCTCAAGATGGGCCACTCGAATTTAGTCTCAATGCAAACTTCCTCAACCTAATTTGAAACGAAGGACTACTTGAGGATGAGTCAATATGCTTGGAAACAATACACGAGGGTATAAAGTGTAATGAAAACTGAAGTTCAAGCTGACGCTTGTTCCAGCTTGCTCCGCTGCGTCTATATTTATTGCAATCGATAATTTACTGCAATGAAGTAGTCCTGCGGAGCTCCTCGTTGGGTCGAAACATTGGCGAATTCACCGAGTCCCTTCGGTTCAAGTAATGGAATTTAAAAGCGAGTACAACCATCCTGGTGCAGGCCTGAAAACGTCTAAAGATGCCAAAACTGAATAAATCTATAGCACATCATTATTTCACAAATCTCGAATTTTACAAAATTTTTTGATTCCGAAAATCAAATTTTTTCATCATTTTTCACATTTCAGAAAATTGCAAAAAACCGGAAAAAAAAAGTCAAAAAAAAATTAATTAATTTTTCACCCCAAGATTCGTGTCGTAGATTCTCAAAACCAGGTAACACCTACTTGTCAACTGCTTACCCAGCCTCTTCCATTTAATCACAAATGGACCGACCCCGCTGGCATTATCATGAGCCGAGATAACGCTAAAACCATTACGACAATCCGGGACGCATGTACGAGCACAACGTAGGTGTGAGCGGAGAATAAACAGCGAGATTGGATAAAAAAAAAAAAAAAAGCAGCGTCTGTTGTGCTCCAGTCTCCGTATAAAGACGCAATGATGACGCGTGCGGGGGAGATGAGTAATGAAACGGTCACGCGGACGGCGCAACACTGTACTCTTTGCTCTATACTTTCTGCAGTGTGCTTTCTACTCTATACTAATGCAGCGAGGATGAAAGAAAGCCGTCGGAAAAGAGGACTGGGTGATAGGGCGGTGGGAGGGAGGGGGTGGGAAGAAGGGAGGGAAGATGGGGCGAGAGGGAGGGGGTGGGGTGGGGTGAGAGGGAGGGGGTGAGGTGGGAGGGAGGGAGGAGGTGGGGTGGGTGGGAGGGGGGGGGGGGGTGGGAGGGAGGGAGAGGGTGGGGTGGGAGGGAGCGAGAGGGTGGGGTGGGAGGGGGTGGGCTGGGAGGGAGTGGGGTGGGAGGGGCGTGAGAAAGAGGGAGGGGGGTGGGTGGGGGGAGGTTGCACGGGAAAAATAGAGACAATGAAAGAGTGAAAAAAAGATACGAAAACATCAACGAGGCTGCGAATGGCGGGAATGAGGGATGTCTGTGATGCTGACGGTAAAGGACGTGAAAATGAGCAAGATTTTTCGGAAGAAAAATTTTATTCCCGTCATGGCCCCCGTTCTCTCTCAGACCAGGAGTTTTCATTTATAATTGAAACTATTTGTTTGTAAAACAATTTAGGGATTGTAGGATGCGTCTACTCATACTTTTTGCAGCTAAAGTTAATTATGCCGAAAGTTTGTTGGAAGCTGAATGACGTTCAATTCTGAAATAGAAGACATGTGGGTGGGATCCCAGGAATTATAATTTTCTCATCTTCAAATAAATTTTCTCCGTCGCGCTCTAAAATTTTCAGTTCAATGTTTCAATGCCATTTATCAGGCAGATAATTATGAATATTTGACTAGCCGCATAGTCAGCGTGAGGACGAGAATTATGCGCGTTACTGGAGCGAGAGTGAGATGCCAATAGGGGTGCGAACGCTCGAGGGTTAAACCCGTCATACCTCCTTAATTATGACAAATATGGAAAAAAGTGATAAAAAATTAAATATGCATTTTCACCCACAGAGCAAATTTTACTTAATACTTTTTGCCGTATCTCTTACTGTTTTTGAAATAGAACGTTGTAAACAATTCAATTGTTAATAACAAAAAAACTGCTCGGTCAATTTAAACCAAAAACTGATCCGATCTAAGTTCCATGAAGACTCTCCGAATAATACCTCGATGACTCACATCGTTCGATCCGTTCGTGAGAAATCGTTAACGGAAACTTCCAATTCCATACATACAAACATACACACACACAGGCATTTGTTCGGATTCCGACGGGAAGCATTTTGGTATACTTAAAACCCTAGTTACGAATCGAAATAAACAAAATCGACTTAGGGGTCATTACAATGACTTCCCGAAAAATCGGGAAGTTAATTAAGTTTCATTCCACATTGTTTTTTTAGCAGAAGAACCAGGAGCAAATTGAGGAATAACCGCTTACGAGGAGAAATGTTGATACTCTCGGGTATTTCTGCCGACGTATGCCACCATAATTCCCCTGATTTGTC
Source organism: Asobara japonica (assembly GCA_026005395.1). Taxonomy (NCBI): domain Eukaryota; kingdom Metazoa; phylum Arthropoda; class Insecta; order Hymenoptera; family Braconidae; genus Asobara; species Asobara japonica. The sequence continues at coordinate 337,604 of BQMI01000292.1, read as the reverse complement.
TTACTTATGCACTTCTCCATGGCGCTGAGAGCCACTAGATGATTCCCCCTTCGGTCCCACCAAAAGGCAAGCCGCGTATGAACGGGTGGGGGGTGGGAGGGGGGGGGGGAGGAAAAAAGTGGTAAAAGGGGACCTCGCAGTGCAGCGACGAGGAAGAACATAAAAATGACAGGATTACATTGTTAGTTTTATTGTCTGTGGCAGTAGCAGAAACGAATGAAACTGGCCGGAAGTTTTTTGGGCAATGGCCCCATTCGTTTTGCCGGTCAGGAAAAACTTTTTAAAGTCCTTTGGACCACTCCTCCAGCGGAAGTTTTTTGCTTCGAGACAATGTTACCATGTGCTCCTTTAGAAAACTCGTGTGTATCATACTTGAAAATCGATTATTGTCCAATAGTTTCCAATTTCCGGTGGGCGAGACGGCTGGAGACTAGTGGTCGAATGCCATCTGAATTTAGGTGTTTGATCCAATGGATCTTTCCCTCCCCCCCCCCCCTCTCCACCCCCCCCCCCCTCCGTGAAAAACAAAGTTCGTGGAGGACATTCGAACGTTGCTCAGTCCATTTTTTTTCTAGTTACAAATCTCCCGTCCAAATTCTCATTTTTTCATTTCATTTTTTCGATGATATCAATCAACCTTCTCCCTTTTTTTTTTGTAAGACAAAATGGTGATGGTGGTTCAGTTTACTTCTATGTGTTAGGATATCCGGTTGGTAAGAGAGGACCCAGGCTGTGAAATAAAAAAAAATGGCGATGCGAAAGACCCGGGTTCGAATCCGGGAAAATGACTTTAGTATAAAAAGTCTTGGTTATTCGGAAAATTTTCCTAATTTTTTGGTCACCATGACTCAATAATTATCGTTAAAGCCATTCAGCCCAGGGAAGATGGACATCATGTGCTCACCCGGGAAATTCGACCTGGCTCATTTTTTTGTAAAATCATACCCCCCCCCCCCCCCCGCTCTCCTCCCCCCACCCATTGATTGATTGATTGATAAATAGGCATACCCAGCCTTGATACCCATTTTTAAAATGAATATCAATTCCGTGTCATATGATGGATTGCATCGGATTTAGCCTTGGGTGTTCGTCCTTTTACAACTGAGCAAACTAATTATCCACAGAATTGTTATTTATATATATATATATATATATATAATATCATATTTAACGATTTTTATAACTATCTCAAAAAATTAAAAATTGTTTCAAACCAATCAATTCACAACCCAATGATGTTTTCGTAAATTTATGGTGATCCTAAGAAATAATAATCATGATAATAAATTGTTGACACATGTAGAAAATTTCATTTATCCAACAGTGTAAAAATTTGAAGATATATTTCTGTCAATATAACTACCAACATGAGCACCCACTTTTTGCCAATATTTTCTTTCTCAATAATTACAACGAATATTTAACGGCACTTATCAATTTTGGTGTTAATGAACACTGGAACCAAGAATGAAGGGACATTGGCATTTCAGCATGAATATCACTCAATCAATTCCCGTGTTTTCGTATTAATGAACCAGCATTTGAAAAGAGTCGTTCTGAAGCGGCACTTAAAAAATGAAAAAAAAAAAATCGAAACAAGACGAGACAATACGAGATTGGATTGCATTCTCGAGCCTCGAGACGAGACGAGATAACAATTGGTTTTATAATTTCGATACAGGACGAGAGAGGTGAAATTGTGGGCTCGTCTCGTATCACAATCGTTTCATTGAGGTTTTCCAACCCCTACAAAAATATCTGGAAATCACATTAATTTTTGAAGTATCAGACTGCATTCATTGATTCCTGGGTTCGACTGGCGGCTTGTGGGGCCAAGGCTGTGTAGCGAGTTTATTTCAATAATTCAATAATACATTTTTACGAGGGGCAATAACGAAAAGTTCAGCGGAGTTTATTAATTTTTATGGGTTACTCCGGGCCCGCGGTATCATACCTCACTCCATATTTCTTTCATGGGACTTTGGCACTGTCAAGTTTTTTTTTTTTTTTTTTTTTCTGGACAGCCCACCCACCCCCCCCCCTCCCCCCCCCACCACCCCCCCGCCACCCACCGACAATACGTTATCTCGCGGACGGTAAGCAGAGATTTTCCCACTCGTTCTTGACAAAAGAACAGATGGGGTGGTTGAACAGTTTGCCTTACACTCTATTTCATATCCCGCGGTAGAATATTTCTGTCTCTGTGGGCCGCAATGCTCTCACTCTAAACTGGAGTTGAGAGTTAGGCAAACTTGGTATAACTTCCATTTACTTCTACTGTACTAACATTTCTCTTTGCTAACAGAGGCGCTCCAAAGCTGTCTTGTGTTACTAGGAGGTGCGATATGTATCGTAGTTAAGCTCTAGCCCGCGGTGAGATATATAAAAATAGACGTGATGTGGATGTGATTTCGCGGGTCAAGTCAGGAGGGGTCTGATGGCCGTAGCATCTAGATTATAATAGATGGAGAAAAATGTATATAATGAAAAATGTGTGTTTTTATGGGAGGAAGAATTTTTGTTTCAACCTTTTTTTTGTAGGTGTGACCGTTTACGCGAGAGGACGGAGGAAACAGGTGAAATTATTGAGGAAGTGGACGCAAAGTGGGGTTAGGGAAAATGGGTACACACACAAACACACACACACACACACACATGCGCGCACACATACACACACTTACACATGCATGAACGCACGCACACACACACACACACACACTGCTGTGAAATCTCCAATTTGCAATTTTTTTTTTTTAAAGAATAAGAACCAATAAAGTTCCAAAAATTTTAATAAATTTAAGAATCGAAAACCAAATGGGCTTTGGGAAAATGAATTCCACAATATATTGGATAGTATGTACATGCAATTCCCACTCCAAATTTTTAATTAAATTATTATTAATTGAAAGGACTGCAGTATCCGACGTATGAAAACCACACCCGTGAATACGTTTCTGGATGAATTAATTGTTTTTCACTTGACATTTCGTTAATGCAATAAATATTTGAGGTCAGCCGACCGATGGGCACACGGTGGAATCGAGGGTTTCACATTGCATGAGAGATATGAAATTAGAGGCAGTTATATTGTGTTGGTATTGTTGTTTGGGAAATGGCCGAGTGTGTTTGGGGGGCGGTGGAAAGGTGGGCGAGAGAATGGGGGAATGGGATGGATAGTGTCCAATGGGGTCAAGTTTTGGAATCTTGCGAATTCTTGAAAAATTCTTGAAAAATTTGAAAAATTTGAAAAATTCGAAAAATTTGAAAAATTTGAAAAATTTGAAAAATTTGAAAAATTTGAAAAATTTGAAAAATTTGAAAAATTTGAAAAATTTGAAAAATTTGAAAAATTTGAAAAATTTGAAAAATTTGAAAAATTTGAAAAATTTGAAAAATTTGAAAAATTTGAAAAATTGAACAAATTGAACAAATTGAACAAATTGCGCCAATTGAACAAATTCCAAAATTCAGAAAAATTTCAAAAATTCGAGAAATTAAAAAAAAATCAAGAATTTTAAAAATTCCAAAAAAGTCAAAAATTTCCAAAATTTCCAAAATTTTCAAGTTTTGTTGAAAAATTCCAAGAGTGTCGAAAAGAAATTTAAATTTCACAAATTTTGAAAACACTCAAAAATTTCCATTTCTTCAGATATCCCAAGAATTGCAATTACTCCGAAATGGAGGATTCTCTATGCCCAAGAGATATGAAATTAAAGGCAGTTATACCGTATTGTTATTGTTGTTTGGGAAATAGCAGAGCGTGTTTATTGGTTGGTGGAAAAGTGAGTGAGAGAATATACAGAAAACAGAGGGGAGGGGGGGATTGCCCACTTGGCAATCGCAACTTTGCAACAAGCGTCCATTGTGCCCACGTTGGCTGTACTGGGGGCCTTTATTGCCTCGCGCCTCGTCCAACCGGGAAAACGTCGTTATACTACTGCAAGGAAATTGACATAAACTGTTGGCCAAAGTGTAAAGTGTTGGCAATTGAATCTTACATTTTTTGGACGAGATTCGTAGCATATTCAGAGGCTGCTAATTAAGTCTCAGCCCATATGGACAACAATGTACGGCAGAAATAATCGGGGCAAATTTTCAGGATGAAAATGTTCCGGCACAAGAATTATTAGGGGAGGGGGGCTAATCTTCTGGGGGGAAATTTTCCGAGGGAGAATTTTCCGGGAGGAACCGCCGGCGGGCAATTTTCCGGGAGGATCTTTGAGCGGTCAATTTTCCAAGGGAAATTTTCCAGGAGAGAATTTTCCGGGTGAAATTTTTTCAGGAGATAATTTTCCGGGGAAAATTTTCCGGGAGAGAATTTTCCGGGTGAAAATGTCTCGACAGAGAATTTTCCGAATGAAAATGTCCCGGCAGAGAATTTTCCGGGCGAAAATTTTCCGGCAGGATCTTCCCGAAATCAATTTTCCGAGTGACCATATTCCGGGAGAGAATTTTCCGGAGGAAATTTTTCCGGGAGAGAATGTTCCGGAGGAAATTTTCCGGGAGACAATTTTCCGGCGGAAATTTCTCCGGGAGAGAATTTTCCGGGGGAAATTTTTCCGGGAGAGAATGTTCCGGAGGAAATTTTCCGGGAGACAATTTTCCGGGGGAAATTTCTCCGGGAGAGAATTTTCTGGGGGAAATTTCTCCGGGAGAGAATTTTCCGGTGGACATTTTCCGGGAGCGAATTTTCCGGGGGAAATTTTTCCGGGGGAAATTTTTCCATAATAAGAATCTCGTCGTACTACACTAGAGATATTCAATGTTGACCGGCTGGCTGAACAGTATAGCTCTTCCACTTCATCATGCCGATGAATTCTTTGCTCTATCGGTTTTGAGTTACTCCCCCCGCATCGCCACAGAGCCAGTCAAAGCGCCGGGGTTTGCTGATGAGTTTGCAAATTCTAACAGGAACCAACGATAAAGTAAATGGTCCATGACCGTGATCATGGTTAGAACCAAATGGACCACTACATCAGATGAAAGATTAATGTGGTTGATTAAATTCATGGAGATGCATGCCGATAGGTCATGTATTTTAAGAGGATTCGAACGATGTAAAAAGGACCGATAAACTCTACCTGGAAAGTATTTATATAGTGAGTGTAATAAAGCGAATTGATGAAAAATTATTATTTTACAAGCAAGCTCATGTTCACCAATGTTCATTAAAATTGGTCAAGCCCACGTGGGGAATTCGCAGCTTGAACGATGAGATCAATCTTGGTCCGACCTTCGATGCCGAAGCTTGGACTTGATAGCTTCGACATAGCTTCATCCCATTTATAAGCCTAGATCAAACAAGCTTAGTTATATCAAAGATCTCCAAGCTTTGTTGGCCCAGCTTGTGCCAAGCTTGGCTCAATCTCAGCGTCTCTAGCCTTGGTCCACAGGTAGAATCCAATCTACGTCCAATATTGGATACATACATACATCCAAGCTTACTAGAATCATCCAAACCCAAGCTTCAGAAACCATGTTGTGCTAAGCTTGGTCCGAGCTCAGCTTTGGTAGTTTTGAATCTTAGCTTCAACAAGCATGACTCCCGGATTGCTCATACCATCTTAACTCAAGCTTCTGAACTAAGGTTGAACTAAGCTGGATTGAAGCATATTTTTCCTCGTTTCGATTTACCGGCTTCAGCGAAACTCTGCTTAATATTGGATTCATATATGAATCCAGGATTGCTGCACCACCTAAACCCAAGCTTAGAAATGAATGTTCAACTAAGCTTGGTCCAACCTCAAAGTTCCTATCTTCGAAGTTTGAACCAAGATAAATTTTGTAGCTTGGACCAAGATTAACTTCGATGCTTCGACCACGAGAAACTTTGGAACTTGGACGAAAATGAATTTCGAGGCTTGTACCAAGATAAAGTCCGAAGCTTGAATGAAGATAAAGTTCGAAGCTTGTATTAACCTACGTAACCAAGCTAGGACGAAGCTTATTCTCTAAGCTGGGATTGGTATTACATTCGCATGTTCTGCACAGATTGACCGAGGCTTCGAAACACAGCTTAGTCAAGCCTCGCCCAAGCTTTGATCAAGCTTCATCGCATGGTCAATCTCCGCCTGGGAGGGACCGTTGAAAACCATGGAAAACCTCACTATTGAAAAATTAATGAATAACTGGGCTGCGGGTTTGACCCTCCGCGAGCCAAAATTATAACTTCCCGATGTCTGCGGGTGTGTGCGTGTACTTTCTTCCCAGTCCCTCATTTTTCTCACCATAGAGCTCTCTAAATGATTCCAATTGTTTATAACGCTCTAACGCCGAAACGGTTAAAGATACGAAAAAAGTCAAATAACACAAAATATGTATTTTTTTATAAGGAACAACATTTATTCGACACATTTTTGCGTATCTATAATATTTCGTGAGATTCAGCGTTATAAACAATTGAAATGGCTAATAGCAATAGAAGCCACCAGACGTATATGGACCAAAAACTAATCGGCTCTAAGTTACGGCAAGACGCTTCGATTGCGTCATACAGGACATTGATGGGATAATTTATTCACGAGAAATCGTTCCGGGAAATTTTTGGTTACATGCGTACATCGGCACACACACACACACTCACATACAGACATTTTGTTTTAAATAGTCTAGAAAGGTGAGAAATGCCATGAAGCGTGGAGATCTGATGGAAAATCGATTTTTCATTTTCGGGGGCAAAACAATACCTTCCCCCATCGGGAAGTTATCCTGGTTGGACAATTTGTCTTATGCTCCGATTTAACGCCGAAACTTCAACTGCACTCTGTTGAAAAATGAAAAATTTTGGGTGTGCATTTGGAACGAGGCAACGTGCGTATTTATATTTTCATCGAGTACTTCACATATACGTCCGGAATATGAGATGATTGTCGGTCACAGTGAAGGACGATTGCATCCTATAAAGGACGATCTAGGGCTCTACCATAACCCACCCATATACGCTTTAGGAATGTCGAACACGTATTGAAGTTTCCTGGGTCGAGACACCTGAGGTACCAGAAAAGACGTGTCCTGGGTGTTAGTATAACCTTCGATGCGCCAAATATATATCTCACTTTTTTTCCCATGATCGTTTTGTGACCTCATATCTTTATTTATCGTTATTCCACGTCCCAGACACGGTAAATCGGAGATATACTGATGCGTATTCGATGCATAACTCATCTGATTTATCTGAATAACGGCTTGCAGGGGTTTGGATTATAAAATACTGGCATTTATAGATTTGTAAATAAAGATTTTACTATTTTCTCTATTACCTCAATTTTTCTATTGCGGTATTTTGCATGTTGTATCGTTTAATGTATCTCCCCAATTTTTTTGGGGCATTTTTTTTGCAATAGATCAATCGGTCAATAGCACTTCTTTTCAAACGAGTTCGGTGGCGCGTGCTGCGCACGCGCAGTTCTTTGTTCCGCCGCACTGACAGGTGGCGCGTCTGTTTCGATCTTACGCGTTTCGATAATTTCGATATCTACCGATAGTTCTTTCCGTCTCTCCTTTTTACCATAGGATAGCATCGACCATTTAGGAAAAAATTGACCAATAAAAAATGACGGATTACTCGAAACAACAACCTCTTCATTATATTGAGACATTTGAATTATGGTCCATAAAAAAAGAATCGGAACCGAACGTGGTTAGTCTAAAAAAAAAGAAAATTTGTTGCCAGTGTGAAAATATGTGACATGATTTTTTAGGAAAATCAATTCCTTAATTATTAGTTATATATCGATTCTGAAAAAATGTAATATAAATATAACCTCAAGTTTGTGAAAGCCGCGACTTGTGCGCAAAAATGAGAAATTAAAAATGTATATTAAAATAAAAATTTAATATCTCCGTTTTTGAGCAGTGGAAAAATCGGCAAAAATTCAACATTTAATTTACAATGCAGAATCACTGGACAAAACGTGACAATATTGGGAAGATCTACCGAGGGTCCAGCAGTAGTCGAGTAGGCATTTGCTGGCCTAGGTATACTTATCATTACCGACGGTGAAAGCCGCGATTATGTACCCACGATCGACGTCACCTACATCACCGACCAGTCATACATTGGCAATGTTACCAGCAGAGGGAGCGGGTCCAGGTATGCCACCTTCAGAAGATATCTAACTGTAAATAAAAATTCAATCAATTTTTTTTATGTATGTTATGCAGCATCTTTTCATTTCCACCCCTCCCCCCCCCCCCCCCACTATGTATTTTTCCAAAAAAATTTCCTCCTTTTTTCTCCCAGTTTATTTACATAATATTTTTGAATTATCACCGATACACTTATTTTATCTATATATAAAAAATACACTTGTTATATCTATATATATGATATATTTTATTTTTGAATACAATCCATACGTTTATTTAATTATCAAATTTAATAATAATTGAATTCAAATTAAAATAATATTAAAAGTAATATTTTTTTACAACCTGTGACTGAGGTTTTACTTATACCAGAATGATTACCGACGCATTACCTGACGATACTGTGTGTATGTGTGCGTGTGAGTCGATACATGTATGTGACCCCAAACTCCCTTTTTCCTCGCTCCCCTTCTCTCGCTTCAATAAATTTTCATCCAAGCACCTGCATTACCCACTGCCAATGAACTGTGACCTTCTACTTTCTCATCACATGGTAACACAGTTTTCCAACGTACCAGAACCGCAACAAATCTCCAAAATATTGAACTAAAATTCTCTGCACGCTCTGCCACCCTACTGACAACCAAAAAAAATCTGCCATGCAAAGATATATTTTCATGTTCCAAATAATCAATGGTCTCCTCAAAATTAATATAAATACTACTCCAAAAAAATCAAAATTCATCCTGAAAGCTCAATGAATTTTTCATGAATTACCGTAGTTTTACTACGGGAAAATTGGCTTACCCTCTACAATTACTCATTCACGCGCAGTTTCTTAATAGCTTGCGATAAAAAAAAATCAGTTATTTATGTACAGTTAGATTAATCTAACAAAATTATTTAAATTAAAAGTAAAATTAAAAACAAAATTAAAAATAAAATTAAAAATAAAATTAAAAATAAAATTAAAAATAAAATTAAAAATAAAATTAAAAATAAAATTAAAAATAAAATTAAAAATAAAATTAAAAATAAAATTAAAAATAAAATTAAAAATAAAATTAAAAATAAAATTAAAAATAAAATTAAAAATAAAATTAAAAATAAAATTAAAAATAAAATTAAAAATAAAATTAAAAATAAAATTAAAAATAAAATTAAAAATCAAATTGAAAATAAAATTAAAAATCAAATTAAAAATCAAATTAAAAATCAAATTAAAAATTAAATTAAAAATAAAATTAAAAATAAATTTAGAATGAATTTCGGATAGATTTATATAATAATAATAATAATAATAATAATAATAATAATAATAATAATAATGTAGTAAACTAAAAAAAAATTTGACGGCGAAGGGGGAGGGGGTCAGCGTCAGCAGAGGGGGGGGGGGCATCGCTTGAATCGGCCAGGCGCGCGGAGGTGGGGGAAGTGCGCGAGTAGTATAGCGCGGTCTGGTTGGTGGCGGGTGGTAGGGGGAGAAGGCGTGCGCCAGTGATGAGACGACCGCGTGCACACTCCAAGAGTGGGGGCCTTTACTCCGACTACCACAACATAGAACATCTCTCACCCTGTCTGGTTTCATTGAGTTTTTAGCGATCGGCATTCGCTCGTGGGCCGGTTGTGCGTGCGCATTAACACTTCACAGGTGGATCGCGATCATCCCCAAACAAACCCCCATCAAATCGATGAATGGCAATCGATTAATCGAGATTATTTCATGGGAAAAAAATAATATTTTTTTTTTTTAAGTAGACGATTGGGGACAAAAAAAATTGTCAGTTTTTTTTGTCGATAGTTTTTGTCGATAATTTTTGGTGATTGAATAATTGAGGGATTTTTGAAGAAAAAATTTATAGGGAATTGAGGCGTTTTGGTAGAACGATTGCGATCCCTCGAAGTGAGACGCGACAACGGTACTTGCTAGAGCTACTTGATATATATACTTGGTACACGGGGTTGGAGAATAGAACACCATAGGAGCACCGTGGAAAGTGGTTGCACGCTCCGTTTCACGTTGCCGCATCAAAAACACAAGCCAAGTTGTAATTCCGTGTCTGGTTCAGGTGAATTGTGGAGGATTTTATTTCTTGTGGTATCATTCATCATTTGTTGAGTGAAAGAGGAGGACGAGGAGAACTCTGTTCGAGTTTTGTGGAAAGCTTAAGCGGGAAATTTGAAAGTGTCGATCTGTGAGGATTTAGTCGCGGGTTCTTTTGAATTTGGCGCCTTTTTTTGTGGCAGTTCATTGGATTAGACGATTGACATGACCAGAGGCTGTGAAATGAAGTGACAGTTCAATAAGGCAGTTTTTTATTTTTGGAATTTTCCAAGTGATTAGAACGATTTTGGGGAAATGGAGAATATCGTGAAAATCCTGGCTTTGAGCCTACTTTGGGAGTTCGCTGCCGGCGCTCAGAGTAAGTAGCACTTTTGAGGGTGTTAAGGGAAAATTCTGGACCATGATAAATTCCATGAGATAAAATTCTGAAAAAAATCGGCAACAAATTCTAAAAAATTTGTCATAAAATCGTGGGGAAAAAAGTGATGAAAACTTGAAACTCTGTATCCGTTATTTCATCATGCCACACACATACAGTTAAAATATAAAATTTTTTGAAACTTGTTTTCAATTAATTAATTAAAAACTGTTAATAACAAATTGGAACATTTTGCCATAGGGACAGAAATTGAATTTTAAACGTGGATTTTAATTTATTCCCCCCACCCAAATGGACAATCATCCTCAACTCGAGTTCTCAAGTTGTCTCCGTGAAAAGTAAAATATTTTCTGTTGATATTTTGTCCAATATATCCATTTGATCCTTAAGCTGGCGCATTCCATGGGTACCTTAGACAGTTGTTATCGCGTAAGATAATGAGCGGGATTATCTGGGAAATTTGCGCTTGGTAAATAGTATGAATCACAAGTGGAAAATATGAGGTGAGATGGTTGGGTATTACAAAGGGCGCCGAAGCGCTGGGAGAGACGTTTCCGGCATTGATCAAACATCATGTGTTGACGTTTTCAGAATATTACTAGTTTAAATTCCGAAGCTATTGTTACTTTCCCACGGAATTTTATTCCTGGCATTATTTGCCTATTTCAATCGATTTTACCCTCTTGGTCGGCCCACTTGATATTCGAAACTGTGTCAGTTGCTTTGGAGTAACCTGAGAAGCAAAATTCAAATATGTATGATGTTTTGCGCCTTTTTTTTCCAATTTCCGGTGGCGAGATTTATTGTAATAATCCCGGAAATTTAGCGTGTGTGTGTGTGTGTGTGTACGAGTGTCATTTTTTAGTAATTTCGTAGTTTTCTGAAAAAAGTAGAAAATATTGTAGATTCTGAATGTTTGTTTTTGGAAAAAGGAATAAACAAATCTTCTCAGGACAGACTCAGGCGCAAAGAGGGACATAATGGAATGGTGCATCAAAATGGGACATGCGGCACAACTGGGCGTGAAGCATAATGGGACATATGGGTCAAATAATGGGACATGGGGCACATATTGGGACATGGGGCGCATAATGGGACATGGAGTACATATTGGGACATGGGACATATAATGGGACATGGGGCACATAATGAGATATGGGACAAATTGGGACATGTAATAATGGTGAGTGGGACATAATGGGACGAGGTGCACTATGGGTGTGGGACACAGGTGGGACATATGCCATAATGGGACATGGGGTGTGGGACATAATGGGACATGGGGTGTGGGACATAATGGGACATGTGCATAATGGGTCATATGGGTGCAAAATGAAAGGCTGTGTGTTCCATCTTGATCCACGTCCCATTTTGTCCCATTCACCTATATGCAATTTACATTTTTTACTAATATTATTTTTTGAAACAACTTGATATCAAAGTGTTCCTCCTTTTACAGAAATCTTTGAAATTTTTTTCAATATAAAGAAATAATCTGAGGTGGAAGTGATCAATCCGCAAATGTTAATTTTAGTCATTGATCAAGTCTGCCCTCGAGAACATCTGAATTTTCTTCTTTTTCTAGTTAAAAATTACGGACCCCATGAAACAAACGATTCCACGGGTCCGAAATATCAATTTTTTTATGAAGAAAAAAATGTACTACGTGCGGGAATTTATAATTGAAATATTAGAGACAACATATCCGTGTAAATGTGAAGAATGAATGGAGGTAGGAAAAAGTGGACGTTGGACATTCCATTGAGGGCTCAGGGTCCGTCTACGCGGCTCAATACTGAGTATTGCGACCCCCCATTTCGAAATTTTCTGAACACTTGAATTACCCCGATTTTAACCATTTTTCAAATTTGAAAATTTTACAAATTTCCACGTCCAAAAAAATTGAAACTATAAAAAATATTTTAGACGTCTCACAAATACTAGGAGGTCTAAAATTTTTTTTTTATCTCAACTTTTTTTCACTAAAATGGCAACAAGTGAATGGTAAAAAAAATTGGAAATCGGTTGCCACTCGAGTTTTTTCGAAAAGTGCAAAATTCAGAGAATCATTTTTATACCTTTACAAATTCAAAAAATACAACACTCAAAAAATTTTATTTGAAAAAAGAAATTAAAAAAAAAATTTAGGAGAATTCTAAAAATGCTAATTTTTCGAACAATTTCTTAACCTCCCAAATTTGGCGCCAAAAAAATGTTGGCGCCAAAAAACATTTTTAATTTTCCCAAAAAAAAATAAAAATGTTCAAAACGTTCGGCATTTTTTATTTTAAAAAATTCAGAAACCTCTGAGAATTGTAAAAGGTTATAATTGAAATATTAGATCCAAGATGTCTTCGTGAATAGTGAAGAATGAATGGAGTTAGGAAAAAGTGGTCACTGGACATTCCATTGAGGGTTCAGGATCTGCACGAGTCAATACCGAGTATTACGGCTCCACGTTGCGGTAGGTGCCTTTACCTGTTTCCCAGATACGCCCAGATTCCCAAAGCCCCTTGATCCTACAAACGAGATGGACCAAAGCCCGAAAACTGTTTGTGCGCCTTTTAAATCCCGAGGACCTCCTCCGCAAATACGTTTTTCCGGTTTAGATCAGAGTAAAAACGAAAGTGGTGGCAGACCCCCCGAGGCATTTATTGTTGTCGAAATAAGAAGCAAAAAAGATGCTGCATATGAATGGGTCCATTGCAATATGTAATCCCAGGGTAGGGAGATTTCAGATACCCAGCACAACCACTTCGACCCTTCTTCAAGTTTCTGACCGGAAACAATTATCTTTTTTGTGAAAAAGGCTTCCATGGGATAATTCCGAATTTCGAAATTTGGAAATTAGTGAGCTTTTTTAATTTGTTTAAAATTTTGGGAAATTTGTCAGGATTTTGAACTCTGACAAATTTGGGAAATTTGAAATTTTTTAAATTCTTGAAATTTTGAAAATTTAATGATTTCAAAGTTTTTTGAACTTTTTGAAACTTTTTGAATTTTTGAATTTTTTGAAATTATTGAAATTTTTAAAATTTTTAAAATCTTTAAAATTTTTAAAATTTTTCAAATTTTTGAAAGTTTTGAAATTTTCGATTTTTTTAATTTTTTTAAAATTTCGAAATTGTCAAAATTTTTGAAAATTTTGAAATTTTTGAGAATTTTGAAATTTTTGAAATTTTAGAGTTTTGAAATTTTTGAAATTTTTGAAATTTTTCATTTTTTTTTTACATTTACACCTACAATTTCGTTTTTCAAGAAATTTCACATTCCAAAATTTTAAAATCGTAAAATTTTGCAATTTTCTCAAAATTTCTCGAATTAATTAACCTTCTTCAAAAATTTCTAATTTTGTTGAAAAAAAAAATTTTTCGACCCAATTTGTTTTCATTCACACGATATCTTGCTTCACCGGAAATTCCTTCGAAGCGTTTTCTCGCGAAATATTCTCATTGATATGAGACACGTGAGACAGACAGAGAGATGACGAATGGATCAGGTTGATATATTCAGTTAGAGTCCAATAACCCTTGAGAGCATTGTAAAAATACAAGATATTGTTTTGCGTATGTATGCACACCTGTGGAACGTGTCTTTTCTATAGCTAGTCGGCAAGTCTACATCCGAGGATGATAAGAAAAAACGGAAACGAAGCAGAGATAGCCGCGGGCAACACTGCTGACACGTGAAATCACTAAATGTTTCAAAATATTATAGTTTTGAATCAAGTGCCCTCATTCACTGAATAACGGGAATTATAGCGACCGGGGGGGGGGGGGGGGCGTGGAACGCGAAATTATCTCTGAAACATCGGTATCTTTTTCAGTTTTGGTATTTTTAAATCTTGCAATTTTCATTTTTTTTTTACAATTTGTGACATCATTTCATTTTTGAAAATTTCTTAAAAGTTTTGAATTTTTTTTTTGTATTTATCAAATTTTAAAAGTTTTGAGGATTCAGGAATTCAGAAATTTTCAAAATTGTCAAAATTTTTAAAGTTTTTGAAATTTTTGAAATTTTTGAAATATTTGAAATATTTGAAATATTTGAAATTTTTGAAATTTTTGAAATTTTTGAATTTTTTGAAAATTTTGAAATTTCTGAATTTTTTGAAATTTCTGCAATTTTTGACTTTTTTTAAATTTTTAAAATTTTTGGAATTTTTGAAATTTTTGAAATTTTTGAAATTTTTGAAATTTTTGAAATTCTTGGAATTTTTGAAATTTTTGAAATTATTGAAATTTTTGAAATTTTTGAAATTTTTGAAATTTTTGAAATTTTTGAAATTTTTGAAATTTTTGAAATTTTTGAAATTTTTGAAATTTTTGAAATTTTTGAAATTTTTGAAATTTTTGAAATTTTTGAAATTTTTGAAATTTTTGAAATTTTTGAAATTTTTGAAATTTTTGAAATTTTTGAAATTTTTGAAATTTTTGAAATTTTTGAAATTTTTGAAATTTTTGAAATTTTTGAAATTTTTGAAATTTTTGAAATTTTTGAAATTTTTGAAATTTTTGAAATTTTTGAAATTTTTGAAATTTTTGAAATTTTTGAAATTTTTGAAATTTTTGAAATTTTTGAAATTTTTGAAATTTTTGAAATTTTTGAAATTTTTAAAATTTTTGAAATTTTTGAAGGTTTTGAAAATTTTGAAATTTTTGAAATTTTTGAAATTTTTAAAATTTTTGAAATTTTTGACATTTTTAAAAAATGGTATTTTTGGCAATCTTAAAAATTTCTGAATTTCGTGTTTTTTGATTCAGAGATTCGTGGACTTGACGGTGAATTTCTTACATCAATATTCGCTAGATGTGATTGATGGATGCTGATTTTTTTTTGCTGAATGTTTGCTGAAATTTTTTTTGTGATGAATAATCAGCTTCGTCACGTGATGATTGAGGCAGGTCTTAGGAAAACATCCACCTTATAATCATGTTTAACTAAAATGGACAGGTGAATATTGAGAAAAATTGAGATTGAAATTAACGATGCAGGGTAGCTCATAATAGAACAGCTCGTTTTGGTGTATATAGTATGAAATGCGCAATAAATAATTATCATAATATTTTGCAAAATTGGCTTAATGACCATCGAAAGAGATATGAATAAGATTGACATTGGACATCTTGCAATTAAAATATTTAATTTTCCCTGTAATCTTGTGTTTTCCGGACGTCCGCCGGACGTCCTGTTGCCCGAATCCATTTTTACAATACTGCGGTCAATTAGGAAAATCTATAAAAAATATTGACACCACACATCAGCTGTTATCGATATATTCAATTACCGTGGGATATGGCGAGCCCATGTTGCCAGGACGTCCGGGGGACGTCCGATCTTCCGCATCTATCTCGGGGCTTCGTAACTCAGTTCTGTTTGAAAAATGAATAAATAATATTGACGTTGTATATCCGCTATCTTCAAAATCTACAAATTTCTCGAGTTAGCATAATCCTGTGTTTTCGGGACGTCCGCGGGACGTCCTATTTTTCGTATCTCCTTTTATGAGACCGTGTATGATTGGCTGAAGATATAAACAATCTTGACATTATGTGTCATTGGAATATCTAAATTTTTGAAGCTAGTGCGACCCTATGTTATCGGGACGTCCGCTGGACGTCCTATTGCCCGTCTCTATTTTTGTCCATTTTTTTCTAGCCATTTCATATATATATGCATCTCATATATATGTATTCGCAAATAAAAAAAATGCAATAGTCTACGAAATCTATGCATCTATTTTTCTCACAAGCACTTGTGAATGTACTTGACATATCTATATGCGCAATGGAAACAATAGGTATAAAGAATTAGCATGATGACAGAAAACGTTACATGAATTTTCTAATAACTTGCAGCAACAATATGGCGAGAAAAAAAATTGTCAATTGTCTTAGTCTCCCGCAACAAAGCAGTCGTTACTTTTTTTTGCGCTAAAATTGTCCTCATTATGGGATGAATTTTTCCCCGGGTAAGATGCGCGTTTCGTCACACTATCAGTCATTAAGGTTAATCATGCAAGGGAAAAAAATTAATTTGAGATATTTCCGAAATTTCGAGATTTCTAAAACCAAAAAAAAAAAAAACCGGAAACCCATGAGAAGGTCATCCGCGAGGTCATCATTATCATTATTTCTCAGAGCGCGGACCTCCCTAATCTCTAAATGTCCTTCTTTCGGCTTCCTGTCCTATTCACGCGGCAAATTTTTGCCCGACGACTCCGCGCCCCCAAAACCGACCAGTTTTCGACTCGGTCTTCACCCACCGCAACCGCAAACAACTCGACTGCGTATTACGGCTATATCGAAAGAGGCCGCAACAATTTTTTGCCCCGATAATTCTCAGGACCGCGAGGGCCTCTGCGGATGCTGAAACATCCAGCTATTATTATTTTTTTTTTCTTGGGGAGAATGAGGAGTTTTGGTTCAGGAAATTATTGTTTAAGCATACAACAGAGATTTATTAAAATATCTACAATGTCTTACCCTTGTATGGGTTTGAAATTTCATCGAAAATTGAATAAAAAAAAATTGAACTGAATTTTGATATTTCAAAAAAAATGTGTTTGTGGGGGGGGAGGGGGACGGTAGGTGGGTGAGAGTTTCGGTGGGTGGGTTGGTGGGTATTTGAATGGGTGGGTGGGTGGGAGCGGGATGGGTGGGTGAGTGTTTCGGTAGTTGGGCGGGGGGGGGGGATGGGTGGGTGTTTGAATGTGTGGGTGGGTGGGGTAGGGATGGGTGGGCGGGGGAGGGATGGGTGGGCGGAGGAGGGGAGGGGTGGGTGGGAGGAGGGATGGGTGGGTGGGGGGGGGAGGGATGGGTGGGTGGGGGGGGAGGGATGGGTGGGTGGGGGAGGGATGGGTGGGTGGTTGGGTGGCTGGCTGGGTGCGGGGGGAGGATTTGTTGGGCGTACGTGATTCAAAAATCATAATAACCCATAAAGAACTCAAATTTACGATCTTTCAAAAAAGTTCTTGCATTCCCATTTTTTTACATTTAATTTCTCTTGAAAAAATGGCACATACTCCATCAAAAGAAGACATAAATAGCGGTCCATTTGGCATCGATGAGCCAAGCAGTGCGGGAAAATAAAGTGGGTTGATTTAAAAACATTTTCAATCCACCCCACTGTCCACTTGACTCCAGAATCACCAATGCATGCACTTCAGAATTTATTTTTGAAGGGGTATTCACAGGAGGAGATTTGGCCTTTTGTTGTGATGCATCAGTTTGGCAAATGTCAAACAACTTTGAGCTTGGAGAATTTATGAGAGTGGGAGGAGACTTTTTAAGCGATTCATGTCATGGCTATAAATGAAAATCACTGAATTTTCGGGAGGTTTTAATACAAAATTTCAAGAACTTGGAGCAATGTTGACAGTTCAAGCGCTCTAGGAGGAAAAAAAAATTTTTTAAATTTTTTTTTTCGCGTTCTCCCGACGGGACAGACCCCCCTGCCCCCCCCCCCTACCCCTGCCTTTAAAAACTGCAATTTTTATGACGCCCTGCTTTGATCCGCCGCAAATGACTTGCGTGATGATTGATGAGGTCACTCAGCTGAGCCCACAGAAAGCCCGGGCTGACGAGTAATTTCGAATAATGCGATGAAAGCATAAAAATAATCTTTGCTTCTTTTGAGGGTGCGACGGTAATAGCTCGGGCGGAAATAAATTGTCATGAGTGAGGTATATACATGATCTGTAAGCCGCGGCTTAGCCGATTGATTGCATCGAGAGGGCAGATGCGCCACGCGCCACCTCTTGACCCCTTACGAGTGTTAGAAACGTGACTGAGGATAAATCGATGCGATCTATAGCACTTGATCGATTGTAAGAGGAAACGGAATGAAGTAGCTGGATGCATCTTTTTTGCGGGAAGAAACGTCTGGAGTAATTGAAATTACTTAGAGGCAAAGTCCAAATTTTTTTTAGATTTTGGAAATTTTGCAAATTTCGGGGGTTTTTGAAATTTTTGAAATTTTTGAAATTTTTGAAATTTTTGTAATTTTTGTAATTTTGGTAATTTTTGAAATTGCAAAAATTTCTGAAATTTTTGGAATTTTTGAAAGGTTTGAAATTTTTGAAAGGTTTGAAATTTTTTAAATTTTTGAAATTTTTGTAATTTTTGAAATTTTTGAAATCTTTGAAATTTTTGAAATTTTTGAAATTTTTGAAATTTTTGAAATTTCTAAAATTTTTGAAATTTTTGAAATTTTTGAAATTTTTGAAATTTTTGAAATTTTTGAAATTTTTGAAATTTTTGAAATTTTTGAAATTTTTGAAATTTTTGAAATTTTTGAAATTTTTGAAATTTTTGAAATATATACAGATACACAAACCTAAAAAAAAACTAAAATGTTCAATGTCTAATTGAGTCATCTGCTCCCAACGGCGCCAATTCAAACGGACAATCGGCCATCATTTTGCGTAAATGCTTTGACAGATGTTGCTTCTCTCGAATTACCGGAAGCCTTTTTTTTCTCATCTCACCTTGATATCGAGTCATCCTGCTATCCCACCCGGTTCCGGTTTTTTTATTAATGTCGGATGCATCACGTGCCGCACCGGATGGCGAATAATGCCTCCAATTTTTCCCTCGTTTTTTTCCACCCATAAAAAATGTTTATTTGTGAAATTGGCTATCGAATGTGAAGGCTTTCTTAATTACGCAGTCATGGCTACAATTAAGGATGCTGGACGTTATGATGAATCGTAAATCGAATCAATTCAAGCCACTCTCCACTATATTGTTTCCTGTCTTACTCTTTCTATATTCGATTTCACTCACACTATTCGCGGCGAGGCCGACCCCCCCCCCCCCCGGGTGGGGCTCGCGTCCGCCTTAGCGTTCCCTTAGCGCGAATTTTCAAATGGCTTTTTTTCCCATTTCTACCAATCCCAATACATTATTTACGATCACCTCTAAAAAATCGCATAGGCCCAGCTGCCGTATGTCTGAGACGAGCGATGAAAGGAAAGCTTAAGTGTCGCGTGTCGAAAATAGACGTGCCCGGGCTATGACTCGCGTGCACTATGAAAATGAGGGGGGGGGGGGAGGGGGAATGATAAAACTGGCTATAAAAAAGAAGTCAGAGGAATAGCACCAATACAGCTGAATCAATGACATATGACGAAAATATTGCTGAATTTTGACCCACCTGACAAAAATGATATGGGGCAAAATGGGTTGGGCACGAAATTCTTTTTTTTTCTAATTTTCTGAAGCCTCGATTTGATCGACAAATTTGTCCTTGCGATGAAATGTCTCAGAGAAAAAAATGATTTTTGTTTCGAGATGCGACACAAAACAGTAAAAAAATTAAAAGACGAGTGACATAGAAAAACATAAAAATTGCGCGACCAATGACATTTGCAGGAGTTGAATCGTTTTTATGACAGTGATAATTAGGTGATATGGAGCTCATTTTAAGTTACCTATCCCATGAAACGACCGATAAGACATCACCGCGAGACTGATCATGAACTTGCGCTTGCGCACTATTGCGTGATTCACGTGTCACTCGCCCGATAATATTAACCTTACTTTCGCATAGCACTTGTTAGTCGCAAATGCAATTGCTGGACACGCGAATTCATCAATCAATGTCATCAAAATTGCACCTGTGGTATAGAAAAAAAATGAAACCATCTGTAGAGTCGATTCGTTGGAAATCCAAATGATTTCCTATGAGAAAAAATGTGTGCGAAAACCCACTCATTCACCCACCCACTCACTCACCCACCCACCCAGTCACTCACCCACTCACTCACTCACCCACCCACCTACCCACTCACTCACCCATCCACTCACCCACCCACCCACTCACACACCCACCCACCCACTCACCCAAACACCCACCCACTCACCCACCCACCCACCAACGCACTCACCCACCCACCCACCAACGCACTCAGCCACCCACCCACTCACCCACCCACTCACCCACCCACTCACCCACCCAGCCACCCACCCAGCCACACACATACACACACATACGAACTTACTCATTTTTTTTACAATAATCTGAAATTGTCGAAAACCCCTTAAAAAATGAAGAACCGATTATGGACCGATTTTCGTCGAATTCGGAAACAAATCAATAACTTGCCCTAGCAGAGGCCTAAAAAATATGAAAAAAATAAATAAATAAAATAAAGGTCAGATGACATTTCGAGGAAAAATGAGCATGATGCATTGGCCGAGGTGGGGCTATACCTATAGAGAGGAGTCGCGTGGGCTGATCGGAATTCCTATGCAAATGCCGCTGAGACATGTATGTATATAGTATATATAGTATATAGCCAATCCTGTATTAACTCCAGTTCACCTCCATTGGGGCTCTTGTCTCGGTTCTCCAGAAAAAAAATTATAAAAACAAAATACACACTCCCCCCCCCCCCACGGCCCCCCTCCCACCATCCCACCCCCCTCCCCCCTGGGAATCGCTGGGCAACTATATAACGAGTCTTTGTTTATGCAAATTTTTTTTGGCGCTGAGAAAATAAGCGAAGAAAAAATTATGAACCGACGATTGGGGTTTATTATCAGTGGGAAATTGTGTTTCTTTTGGCCCACAGTCCATGCGCAAAATGTGAGTCATCGTGTTGGTGGATGACGCAAATTTGTTTCAACGTGTCACAACGCGTTTAACGATAAATGAGGGTGTGATTGCTGGGTCAGATGAAACGATGGTCGGGTTACTTGTACGAGGAAACGAGAATTTAATACATTCTTAACTTGCTGCTAGGACAAGCTATTAGGCTTATTTCTAGAATCAATTTTTTTTAGAGATAATGTGTGTGTGTGTGTGTTTCCAACCCACTCCCACAACCAATTCCATTCCGAACCTAATCCGCGAATTGCGGTCCTAGCCTAATCCGCGAATTCCATTCCTAGCTCAATTTGCGAATTCCATTCCTAAACTCCTCCCCCCCCCCCTTAATTTTATCTGCGGATACCCTCCCTAATCTAATCCACGAAGTCATTCCTAACCTAATATGCCAGCTCCATTCCTAACATAATCCGCGAATTCCATTCCTAGCTCAATTTGCGAATTCCATTCCTAAACTCCTCCCCCCCCCCCTTAATTTAATCCGCGGATTCCCTCCCTAATCTAATCCACGAAGTCATTCCTAACCTAATATGCGAGCTCCATTCCCAGCGTAATCCGCGAATTCTAGTCTCAACCAAATTCACAAATGCCCTTGCTAACCTAATCCGGCAATTCCATTCCTAGCCTAATTCGCGGCTTCCATTCCTAGCCTAATCCACGAATTGCATTCCTAGCCTAATCCGCGGATTCCATTCCTAGCTTAATCCACAAATTCCATTGGTAACCTAATCTGCGAATTCCGTTCCTAACCTAATCCACGACTTCAATTCCTAACCTAATCCACGAGTTCCATTCCTAGCGTAGTCAGTGAATTCCGTTCCTAGCCTGCTTCACGCATTCCATTCCTAACGTAATCCGCGAATTCCCTCCCTAATCTAATCCGCGAAGTCATTCCTAACCTAATCAGCGAATTCCATTTCCAACCTAATCTGCGAATTCCGTTCCTAGCCTAATCCTCGCATTCCATTCCTAACCTAATCCTCGCATTCCACTCCTAACCTAATCCGCGGATCCCATTCCTATTCTAATTCGAGAATTCCATTCCTAACCTACTTCGCGAATTCCATTCCCACCCTAATCCGCCGATACCAGTCTCACCCTAATCCGCGCATTTCACTCCCAGTTCAATCCATGAATTCCCTTCCTAACCTATTCCGAAAATTCCATTCCTAACCTATTTCGCTAATTGGATCCCGAGCCTAATCCGCGAATTCCATTTCTAACCTCATTCACGAATTGCGTTCCTAGCCTCATCTGCGAATTACGTTCCTAGCCTAATCCTCGAATTGCGTTCCTAACCTAATCCACGAATTCCATTCCTAACCTTATCCGCGAATTTCACTCCCACTTCAATCCGGGAATTCCCTTCCCAACCTATTCCGAAAATTCCATTCCTAACCTTATCCGCGAATTCCACTCCCACTTCAATCCGGGAATTCCCTTCCCAACCTATTCCGAAAATTCCATTCCTAACCTATTTCGCGAATTGAATTCCTAGCCTAATCTGTGAATTCCCTTCCCGACCTAATCCACGAAATTGTGACTAAAAATTCATCCACCTCGATTGCGAATCTAATGTTCTCCAAAAAATCAGTTGCGTTGACCTCTCCTCAAACCCATCACTATCAAATAGACGAACAGGTTACATCTTATTTTAATAAAAACCACTTGTCGCATATCAATGGCGGGAGACAAAAGTTGTAAAAAAAAAAGGACAAATGGTTTTTTCAAGATACTTTCCCATGACTCACGATTTGGAAATTTACAAATAGTTTTAGCGACATTCCCATCGTACGAGTGTGGATAAACAATCCCTGCGGTTAGATAATAGCCGAGGAGAGGAGGTGTATTATCCCACCTCTGTGTTCCCTCAGTCGTCGACGGCCTTTCCTCGCCACTCTGCTCTTTGTTCCATTCGAAATTTAAAGGCTTCGTGATTCTACCTCGGAAGCCGTCCGGGTGCCGCATTCTCACGTTCCCGCGGTTCTTCATTTTGCCCATGGGTAACACCAACTGGAGGAAGTTACCAATCGTTCGGTGAAGTCTATAGGTGTCCCACTCCAATCGTCCATTAAAAAAATTTTTTTTGCCCTAAAATTTATTAAAAATTAACAAAAAGAGTTATCCATGGGGACCACGTGGACCACGTGGAGAACGCTGCGACTTGCAACTTTGAGTCGACTGGAATTGCTTAAATAATGCAGATGGAGGAAAATGTTCTTAACATAAAATGTTCCTCGTTTCATGGGGAATCATTTAGGTCTTATGGACCGTGTCGCTATCTGCCATATTTCGTGAACAAATGCCGGTTAAACGGTGGGGGAATGCAATTCGCTTGTACCCGGTGCATAGAAATCGCATAGGAATAGTTTTCGATCATTTTCGAGCGATCTTTGAAAGGGAAATTTTTCAGAATTGCAAAAATTGCGAAAATTCGGAGGCGTTTCCGTACTGTCACTTCCTGCGGTTCTCCATTTCATCCATGGGTAACGCCGACTTGAGGAAGCTACCAATCGTTCGGAGAAGCCTACAAGTGTTATCCTCATTTCGATGGCCAATTTTTGGAATTTCGGTCTCCAAAAAAATGCCTTGATCCAAAATTGAGGTAAACATTTGGAAAAAATAAAAAAAAAAATTGGGATTTTTCGGATTTTTTTTAATCCCGTAAGATTTTTTTTTATTAAAAAACACTTCACCTGTCCACAATTAAAGGACATTCCCGATGCTTTAATTAAGCTTCTTCATTAGAAACTGAAATAATATCACCCCATTAATCCTTAAATCCCCGTTTCCCTCGGAAATGGCTGTCGCAACCCCTGCGAAATAAATGGCGGTAGCGCGTTGGGGCTATATCAAACTTTAATACTTTTATTTTTATACCCCTGCCGAAACTGGGGACATTAAATTGCTCCCCAGCCGAGACCTCCCTCTTCTCATCTCCTCGAGTGGGTCCAATCGATATTGGCTGAACTCGTGATCATAGCGACAAGTGG
Organism: Asobara japonica; assembly: GCA_026005395.1. NCBI lineage: Eukaryota > Metazoa > Arthropoda > Insecta > Hymenoptera > Braconidae > Asobara > Asobara japonica. The sequence goes on along the minus strand of BQMI01000292.1, from coordinate 313,468 downwards.
AATAAAATTTTGCCTCTTGCTGTGAGGTTTTGATTTTTACACAGATTTCTATTTTTTTCCAAATTTTCTGAACCTTTGATATTTCTGCAATTTTCTATAATTTTTCTTGAAGTGGTGAAAATTTTATAAAGATTTCTAAGGCTGTGAAATTTTGGAAATTTTTGACATTTCTGACATTTTTGACGTTTTTGACATTTTTGACATTTTTGGCATTTTTGACATTTTTGACATTTCTGACATTTTGAGATTTTTGAGATTTTTGACACTTTTGACACTTTTGACTTTTTTGACAGTTTTGACATTTTTGATATTTTTGATATTTTTGACATTTTGACATTTTTGACATTTTTGACATTTTTGACACTTTTGACACTTTTGACATTTTTGACAGTTTTGACGTTTTTGATATTTTTGACATTTTTGACATTTTTGACATTTTTGACATTTTTGACATTGTGACATTTTTAACATTTTTGACACTTTTTACATTTTTGACATTTTTGACATTTTTGACAGTTTTGACATTTTTGATATTTTTGATATTTTTGACATTTTGACATTTTTGACATTTTTGACACTTTTGACATTTTTGACAGTTTTGACATTTTTGATATTTTTGACATTTTTGACATTTTTGACATTTTTGACATTTTTGACATTTTTGACATTTTTGACATTTTTGACATTTTTGACATTGTGACATTTTTGACATTTTTGACACTTTTGACACTTTTGACATTTTTGACATTTTTGACAGTTTTGACATTTTTGACATTTTTGACATTGTGACATTTTTGACATTTTTGACATTTTTGACATTTTTGACAGTTTTGACATTTTTGATATTTTTGACATTTTTGACATTTTTGACATTTTTGACATTTTTGACATTTTTGACATGTTTGACATTTTTGACATTTTTGACATTTACAATTTTGATCTTTTTGACTTTTTCGACCGTTTTTACTTTTTTGAAATTCCTGACATTTTTGACATTGAAATTCTTTCCTTCCAAGAAATTGCAAATTTGAAAAAAAAACCGGAACGATTCTAAAAAAAAATCAAACTCGGACAAATTTCCAAAATTTTAATAAAGTCGAAAAAAACATTGAAAATCATATAGTTGGCCATTCTGAAAAATTCTCGCCGGCGAATATGATTCACCGCGAAATTAGCCTACGAAACTGCGTAGCACAATAATGTCTTGAGAACTCATTGAAACCCGACACGAGAGTCGGGCTGCTTTCCGTCTCACTTTTCTTCCTGTTACTTCAGTTCATTTGATTTTTTTGCCCCTTTATTCGGCGTTCGAGAATCGCGTGGAGAGTCACTTGGAAGCATTACCGTTTGGGCATTTTCATAAATGGCTCGTTTGGTAAATTTTCGTTTTTGAAAGCAATGGAGAGGACCAGGTGCGAGCTGGGATGAATTTGAATTCATCGCTGGACCTTTTGTTTCTGGTATTCCGGTCTGAATGCAATCAATGACTGTGTGTGTGTGTGTGTGTGTACTAACGGAAAATTTTTTGACAGACAATATGTATGCAAATTGTCGAGGGACGAACTCAAATGACCTATGTGTGTGTGTATGTGTGTGTGTGTGTGTGTGTGTGTGTGTGTCTGTGTGAGACTTCTTCTGGTGAAAATTTGCCAATTCGTGTTATTAAGAAATTTTGTTGACACACACACAGACACACACACACACACACACACACACACACACCCACACATACACACAAGTTGCTGTCGTTTTTAAAATAATTCCGCAATAATTTATTGCATATTTGGAAGGACCAGCTGCACCACGATCAGTTTAAAAGCTTCATCCACCCTCTTCGCTCTAAAACTCCACCCACATCCCCTCACACCCCATCCACGGGTGACACTCACCCGAGAGTTACCATCAAAAGAGAGAAAATCACTAAATAAAAAAAAATCGCCAGATGTTCTGCACCATGAGCATCAGAAGCTCAAGGCCGCCTTCACAATTTCTCACAAATTCGTTTAATCTGAAAATAGCGCTCCTACACTCATCCATGAATTATAACCTTCCCGTTTTTCAACCCATCCAAATTTCCGGGTTTACAAAAATTTTTTATGGCCAATGTGAGGGCATTATGGTGTTTCAAAAAAAGACTTTCAAGCAGTACCTAATTTTTTTCAAAAAAATTCGAACATTTTTTCGGTTCCCCCAACGTTCGGTAGCCGCGCGTCCAGGAAATCTCTCACAGGTTTTGGGACCATATCTCGAAACGCAAAGGAGATAGCTCAATTTTCATGAAAATCTTTTTTGTAGTGCACACTGAGAGCTACAAAAAAGCCTTATATGAAGATTCGTCAATCCTCTTAGTTTTGAAGATATCTGCAAAAAATGCTCTCGGTTGATGCCGCGGAATTTCTCCGCAGATGGCGCGATTGCGATCCCCGCGGCGCGCGTAACCCGCGAGAATTCTGATCGAGTCGAAGAATATAATTCCCATCAACTTACCTGTATGGTATAAATGATTTTTATCTCCACCTAAATAAACTGGAAGAGTTACTTGAGACTGTCAAAAAGTTTCGCTCAAATAGTTCAATTTTCAAACATATTTTTATACTTTTTTATTATTTTTGCATTTTTATACAATACGTTTCCTCGGATGAAAAAATGATCCCACCAACACACACACACACACACATCAGCTGGAAGAAGTTTAGAAGGTACTTTGGCTCCCTTCAAACATTAGCCGGATGATGAGCAATGATTCTTCAGTCACCGAGAAGCTAATTATTTGATTTTTATCTCCATATGAAAATATTGGTAAGAGAACCGAGCTAGATGCGCACCAACGAGTCCACAAAAAGTGGAAGTCCTCCGTAAAAAAAAAAAATAGATAGAGTGACTCGTGGAGCGAGTCCATCGCGTGCCACGCAAATCACTGATTCGCCTACAGAAACTTTTTTTATTTTTTTTTTATTTTACCTATTCCCCGCAAGTCGACTTATTTACGCATTTGTCCAACGTTAAATCGTCGCTGTGCATGGCACGAGTTCCCCCGACATCTTTCCTTTATTTTCATGCTTCTTGATCTTGGACAATAATGGAGCAAAATGCCTCCCGACTCGCCCGATGCATCCACATCATACACATTATTATTATTATTATCCTCATCATTCAATTCGTCACACGTACGCGAGATTGCCTGCTGAGGTAGTTGGGATAATAACGCATTCAAGTCCCGTCATTCTTCCAAAATGCCGAGACCTTCCGGTAACCGAGAATTCGGGATTCTGGGAATTATGCCCAACAGCGTAGAAGATCAACGGAGTCCAAATGTCGCTCCCAATGGATCGAACCAACAATTCGCCGCTGTGTGTTTGTGTGTGTTCGTATTTTTTCATGTCATCCCATGGATAGCGTCAAGGGAATTTGTTGAAAAAAGTTGATCTCGTGGAATTATCTCGTTAACAATGGGTTTTATGGAAAAAATTTATGAAGTACTTTTTGTGAAGAATTTAATTTCCGACCAAAAAAGTTAATGTCATTTTTCTGTAAAGTTCATTTGTAAGGAGGTAAATTGAAACATCGCTGTTCTTGTCCATACACCCAGCCACACACTCACACACTCACACACACGCACACACACACACACACTCACTCACCTACCCACTTATCCACACCCACCCACCTACACACTCACGTACTCACTCACCCACCCACCCACCTACTCACCCACCCACCCACCCACCCACCTACTCACCCACCCACCCACCTACTCACCCACTCACCCACCCATCCACCCACTCACCCACTCACCCACACCCACCCACCTACACACTCACGTACCCACTCAACCATCCCACCCGCCCACCTACTCACCCACCTACTCACCCACCTACTCACCCACCTACTCACCCACCCACCCACTTACCCACTCACCCACCCACGCAACCACTCACCCACCCACGCAACCACTCACCCACCCACTCACCCACCCACTCACCCACCCACCCACTCACCTACCCACCCATCCACTCACTCAAACACCCACCCACACACACACACACACACACACACACACACAGACAACACGATATTGTAGTGCTCATAGGTCCTTCCTTCATTAATATTTTTTATCAAATAACCACCGCATCCTTAAGGAGGCGATTCGATGCTATTGAAGCTGCAAATTTCTGATTGGACGACGAAAAATGCTGTTGGAACGAAAAAAAGGGGCAAGAAGTGGAATGGACCCCAGTGATTACTCGAAAATGGCCGGTTGCGAGGAGAAATTTCTTGTGTGTGTAACCACGCAATCGAAACGTGTGCGAGTCCATCTGGGCATGGGCGCCCAGGTGTTGCATACCAGACCAACTCCCCGCGTGCAATGGGTAAACGCGTGAGGCACGGGACAAGCCACACGGTATCTGGGTGGAATGAAAAGGGTCTATTTAATGGCGACGCATTCCAACAGACAAAATTAGTAAAGTACAATACCCAACTTCGTCCGGGAATTTTTTTTTCGGGATTTTAGCACTTTTTGACACTGTAGACATTTTTGAAGTTGAGTTTTTGATTTTTTTAATGATTGTCATTTTCATTTTTTCAGGCGAAACTTGATTTTTCTTTATATTTTTTTTACAATTTCACAACTTTTTTCATTTTTTGGAACTTCAATTTTTTTTTTAATTAAAAAAAATTTTTTTTTTCAGTTAAATGATCGATTTTTGTTTCCCCTCAATCATCTCCAAATTTCTCAACTCGCGATTTCCGCCGCCGGTTATCCCATCTGCATCCTAGAATTAAAAACTTAATCAAACCGTCAATCACATCATTCTGCGGCACTCCTCCCACTAGCGTTTCTATTCTCAAAATTTCAAGATAGCATAGTTCCGGGTAAATACTTGAGAATCATCTGTTGAATATTAAACTCCTCCCACGAAAACTTTAAATTAAATTTTCTATGCTGAAAGGTGAATAGGAAGAGGCCGGCTTCAAGTGTGATGGAAGTCCGACTTATCTAACATCTTCGAGAGCACTCTAGATTATGAATAGAATGTAACATTGCTGAATCGAAACCATTAATAAATTTCTCCAACTAGAATGGGTATACCGGCGAGCTCATGCGAATATTTAGATAGATTGGGATGATAAGAACCGGATAAGAATGGAATTTGCATAAATTAATTAATTAACTTTCCAATAGGGACGGTTATCATAATGACTCTGTAAATTTTATATGTATGTGGGTAAGTGGGGGGTGTGTGAGTGGGTCAGTGGAGAGGGGCGTGGGCGCGTAAGTGGGTGGGTGGGTTGCCGGATGGGTGGGTGGGAGGATGGGTGGGAGGATGGGTGGGAGGATGGGTGGGAGGATGGGTGGGTGGGAGGGAGGATGGATGGGTGGGTGGGTGGGTGGTTAAGCGGATAGGTGAGTGAGTCGGCGGCTGGGTAGGTGGGAGGATGGGTGGGTGGCCGGATGGGTGGGTGGGTGGGAGGATGGGTGAGTGGGTGGGAGGATGGGTGGGTAGGTGGGTGGGTGGGTAAGCGGATAGGTGAGTGAGTCGGCGGCTGGATAAGTGGGTGGGTGGGAGGATGGGTGGATGGGTGGCTGAGTGGGCAGATGGGTGAGAGGGCGGATGGGTCAGTGGGTGGAAGGATGGGTGGGTGAGAGGGGGGATGGGTGGGTGGGAGGGAGGATGGGCGGATGTGTGGGTGGGTGAGTGGGAGACTGGGTGGGTGGGAGGATGAGTGGGTGGGAGGATGAGTGGGTGGGTGGATGGGTGGGGGGTGCCCGCATGAGTCGGTGAGTGGACGGATGGATGGGTGGGTTCGTAAGTTCAATGTTTTTTTCCACTATCAACAATTTCAATGTTTTCCGTTTCCTATTTGGATACTATCTCACGGGAAATTACAAAAACCGTAGCGTCTCGTTACCTGGTGCAATTTCCCGCATCGGAAAAAAAACGCAACAGAAAAAAACCCATGAAGCAGACACTTCACAAATGCAATGGTCCATCACCAGCATCCTTCAATCAGATTTATCCCACATCCCTTGATGCACGAGGCCTCGCTCACCGGATGTCTACCTTCAGTACAATTTTACGAGATAATTAAAACTCAACTCTCATAAAAAAAAATCTCATAACGAAGTGTTGTAGATAATTATTGAAAATTTTGAACAGTTTCAATTTTGAAAGTTCAGAAGTTTTTAAATTTTTGGAATTTCTAAAATTGGAAAAATCTCAAAAATTTCAAAAAATTATAAATTCTTCAGAACATCAAAAAAAAAATCACTTTAAATAAATTTTTAAAAAACATGAAAAGAACTCATGATTTTTATGTTTTTCGAGAATATCAAAAATATCAAAAGTTTAAAAAAAATCAAAATCTGAAAGCTTTTAATCACTCCACATAAGGCATCCGTCTGCACTGATTCACCTGCTGCAATTTCCCCCCTCGAAAAAATCGAAGTAAAAAAACGCACGATGCAGGCACCTCGCAAATGAACGTCTCCATCTGCAGCATCCTCAATCAGCATCACCCCGCATCCCCTTGATAAATGATAGCTCACCGCCGGAAAACTGCCTCGCCTGAAATGTTTATCGTCTGTGCAAAGCTAATTGAAAAAACCGTCTCACAAAATATGTAATCTCTTCAAATTTTCTAAAATTCCAAAAAAAATTCCTAAAAATCAAAGATTTCCCAAAACTCCAAAATCCCAAAAAAAATCAAAACTAAAAAAAAGATCTCCAAAAAATTAAAAAACCCACAATTTTTCGTAATTGAAAAATGTGAATTGATAAAAAAAAAATTGGTCAAAAAGGTAAAAAAAATCCAAAAATTAACTAAAAAAAATCATTGAAGCAAAATCAAAAAATGAGGAATCAGCTACCTCACAAATGAACGTCTCCATCTCCAGCATCCTCAATCAGCATTATCCCGCATCCCCTTGATAAATGATGGCTCACCCGCCGGAAAAGTGCCTCCAATAGAATGTTTATGGTGCGTATAATGCTGATTGAAAAACAGCCTCTCGCAATCTTATCCTTTGGGAAATGAGGCGTGCACCGAAGAGGAGTATGCATCGAGGTTGCCAGGTCGTCGCACTCGGTTGGCAACGCAACAATGACCAACGGATTGCGCCAAGACGAAGCAACAAGTTGGAAAAAAAAAGATGAAAAATAAAGTGCCTAGGTGGTACGACCGGAAGTTTGTTATAATCCATAGGAATGCCTGCCTCAGCTCGGACAGGTTTTGCGTATCGCGGCAAGAGATTCGAATATCAACTTCGGGATGAAATCGAATGCCCAATTACGCCTTTTTACTTGAGGACTTTTATCGGCTGACCAAAGAAGCAAGGCCGAAGGATGCGATGCATCTCTTTTTGGGTGTGGGAATTTCTGGATACGAAACAGGATCCCCTATTTGGGGATACAAGATCCCATTTTAGGGATTGAAGATCCCCAATTGTGGGATCCGAAATCTCCAATTTCAGGATCCAAGATACCCAGTTGGGGGATCCAACATGTCCTATTTGGGGATCCAACATCCCCATTTTGGGGGTCCAACATTCCCAACTTGGGGATCCAACATCCCCAACTTGGGGATCCCACATCCCCAGCTTAGGGATCCAACATACCCAACTTGGGGATCCAACATCCCCAGCTTGGGGATCCAACACCCCCAGCTTAGGGATCCAACATCCCCAACTTGGGGATCCCACATCCCCAGCTTAGGGATCCAACATCCCCAACTTTGGGATCCAACATCCCCAGCTTGGGGATCCAACACCCCCAGCTTGGGCATCCAACATCCCCAGCTTGGGGATCCAATATCCCCAGCTTGGGAACCCAAAATCCCCATTTTGGGGATCCAACATCCCCAACTTGGGGATCCCACATCCCCAGCTTAGGGATCCAACATCCCCAACTTGAGGATCCAACATCCCCATTCTGGGGATCCAACATCCCGAACTTGAGGATCCAACATCCCCAACTTGGGGATCCCACATCCCCAGCTTAGGGATCCAACATCCCCAACTTGGGGATCCAACATCCCCAGCTTGGGGATCCAATATCCCCAGCTTGGAAATCCAACATCCCCATTTTGGGGATCCAACATCCCCAAGTTGGGGATCCCACATCCCCATTCTGGGGATCCAACATCCCCAACTTGAGGATCCAACATCCCCATTCTGGGAATCCAACATCCCCAACTTGAGGATCCAACATCCCCAGCTTGGGGATCCAACATCCCCAACTTGAGGATCCAACATCCCCAACTCGAGGATCCAACATCCCCAGCTTGGGGATCCAACATCCCCAACTTGAGGATCCAACATCCCCAACTTGAGGATCCAACATCCCCAACTTGGGGATCCAACATCCCCAGCTTGGAGATCCAACATCCCCAACTTGAGGATCCAACATCCCCAACTTGAGGATCCAACATCCCCAACTTGGGGATCCAACATCCCCAGCTTGGAAATCCAACATTTTCGACTTCAGGATTCAACATCTTCATCGTGAGGATCCAGCATCTCCTTGGGAATCGTTATTCCCGATCCACGTATATAATATGGCTTATTGGAAGATGGAATACCGCCAAATAGAAAAATCGGGATCAGGTATTCTCAGTTTGGGGATACAATATCTCTAATTCGGAAAAAAAACTGAACCGATTTCGTCCAAAATTAGACACCTTCCAATGTCGCTTGAACCTTTATACACACACACACATACACACACACGTGATACGGGAAAAACCAAAAATGTCGGAGGAAAATAGGAAATCGGTTACTGGTGTGTCCCTCGTGGGTCACACTCCCTCGGCCCGTTTGTTCTTATTCGCCAAGGCATAAATTCCAACAATTGCACAGCAGACATTTGACATTGGGTATTCCCTTACCAAGCCCATGCGGCCCTATCTTTATCTAGGTATACGTGGGACTGCCCACGAGCCCGTTCCACGCTGCGCTCCCGAGGCATCCGCACCAGGGATCCTCATTGCGATATAATAAACTAATAAAGGAACGGTATCATATGGCGAACATTGAATTTTAGTAGTTGCGACAACTCAGCTCTGGGTGGTTTATAGCGAAATTATCACGATTGTTTCTCTTCAACGGGCTCACCATGATTTATTGTTGGATTTTATTTCCTATGGAGAAAGGGGTTAAAGTGCAGTTACTCAATAATTAAAAAAAAAAAAAAATCTGAATAAAAAAAATTTTGGAAAAAAAATGACAAAATTCCAGATTCTGAAAATTCCATGAACCGCAAAAAAATCAAAAATCCCAAATTTCGGCAATGTCCGTCATCACGCGCACCAACAATTGATAGGTGCCGCTGGCATTAGCATAAACCCAGGAACTAAAAAAAAAAAAAAAAAAAAAAAAAAAATGCCAATGAAAAAGTTAAGATACGACATTGCGTGCAGCGCGGAGTTACCTTGTGCTCACATATGTGTTATTCGTTTCCCAAGATGAACGATCAGTGGTGGCTCTCCTGGCTCATACCTAAATGTATACGCAAGTCGAGCGCTCGTGACTGCATATTACCGGGCATATGGGGCCCCCAGGCGCCGTCCCTGTTGCGTCTGTGTAACATGCTCCGCTTCGATGCCGGTGTATATATATATCGTATGGGATAAATTAACATTCCACTGTGAATCGCACGTTAATAAGCTTCTCGTTTGATTCGCGCGAGTGCCGGCAAGTCGCGCAATGTCAGATGGCTCTACAAATTTTTGGGGATTTTGATTCGCAACTAGGGTTTTAAGTATACAAATGCTTCTCGTCGAATTCCGAACAAATGTCTGTGTGTGTGTGTATGTTTGTATGTGTGCAATCGGAATTTTCCGTTAACGATTTCTCACGAACGGGTCGAACAATCTGGGTCATCGAGGTCTTATTCGGAGTGTCTTCATGGAACTTAGATCGGATTAGTTTTTGGTTTAAATTGACCGAGCAGTCTTTTTGTTATTAACAATTGAATTGTTTACAACGCTCTATTTCAAAAACGGTAAGAGATACGGTAAAAAGTATTAAGCAGAATTTGCTCTGTGAGTGGAAATGCATATTTAATTTCTTATCACTTTTTTCCATATTTGTCCTAATTAAGGAGGTATGACGGGTTTAACCCTCGAGCGTTCGTACCGCTATTGGCGTCTCACTCCCACTCCAGTAATGCGCATAATTCTCGTCCTCACGCTGACTATGCGACTAGTCAAATATTCATAATTATCTGCGTGATAAATGGGATTGAAACATTTAATTGACGTACATTGTCTTCATCCTCGATTTTTTGTGTTCTTCAACTGACTCGAGGGTATTTAGCCCTCTCAACACCGTGTTCATTTAAATATCCAGCATAGAGAAGGTTAACGTATGATACACTCGGCGATAACGTTGCTTCGTACAAAAGTTGATGGCAAAAACTTATATGGTACCGGCAAAGTAAGGAGTACGTACATATAACCATTGTTAAATATTCTCAGCCGCAATTCTACCGCATTTGCAATTTCTTGCATTGAATTCAATATTTGACAATTCCAGAAACTTTTTGCAATTTTTTTTCCGAACCAAAAAATTTTCACATTTTTTTTTTTTTAACCATTTCATTATTTCAATAATTTTTGAGAGGATTTGAATCGCTCTCTCAATGATGTGCAATTTTTATTATTATTAACAACATAATTAAAAATACAATTAAACATATAATTAAAAATTAATAAAAAAAAATACAATAAAAATAATAATAAAAGAAAAAAAAATATTTGTTACAAAAAATTCAAATTCCGTAAATTGCTTGGGTTACACAATATAGTTATAGTTAATCATGTAGGAAATCGATCTAGCTATATGTGCAAACGAAGTTGCTGGAGGCGATAAGAAGTTTCACTTGGCAAAATTTTGCGGGAAGATAAGTCACGGATTTTTTTTATTCTCAACTGAATGAAAGAGAAACTGTTGCAACGATAATACTGAACGGTCTAACATCGCCTAACCCACTTGCACATTTTCCCATGGCACTCCCATAAGTGGCTATATTCACATTACCGCGGGCGATTGATGCAGCCGAGAGTAAATATCAAGTGAGTAAAAAGAAGAGAAATTGATAGGCTAGCGGAGATTGCGCTACAGAAGAGTTGGAGCAATTAAGAATGCCCATTGGATGGGCGGAGGGGGGGGGGTTAAGCCATTTTTCAAATTCGGCGCCCTTTGCAATACCCAACCATCTCACCTCACATTTTCCACTCGTGATTCACACTATTCACCAACCGCAAATTTCCCAGATAATCCCGCTCATTATCTTACGCGATAACAAGTGTCTAAGGTACCAATGGAATGCGCCGGCTTAAGGATCAAATGGATATATTGGACAAAATATCAACAGAAAATATTTTACTTTTCACGGAGACAACATGAGAACTCGAGTTGAGGATGATTGTCCATTTGGGTGGGGGGAATAAATCAAAATCCACGTTTAAAATTCAATTTCTGTCCCTATGGCAAAATGTTCCAATTTGCTATTAACAGTTTTTAATTAATTAATTGAAAACAAGTTTCAAAAAATTTTATATTTTAACTGTATGTGTGTGGCATGATGAAATAACGGATTACAGAGTTTCAAGTTTTCATCACTTTTTTCCCACGATTTTATGACAAATTTTTCAGAATTTTTTGCCGATTTTTTTCAGAATTTTATCTCGTGATTTGCAATCGATTTGAAGTGTTCCGGGTTTACCAGTTTCTAATTCCCGATTTTCTGTCATTTTCATAAATTACGAACTTTTGCGTTTCTTAAACTTTCACGAAAAAAAAATTATTATCCCTGAGAAAAAAAATCATAAGAACATTATCGGAAATAGAAATACGGAAATTCCTTCGATTTCCTCTGAAAGTAGAGGCTTCCCGAACAAGATTGAATAATTTGTAATCGAGGATTACCCAATATAAGCTTCAATAACTACAACCCCCAGGAAAATCGGTAACCATTCGATTTTAAACCGGATATCCGGTGATTCGCATAATACACCGATAGCATCGACGCTTGCGTATATCTGGAGTGCGTTCCAGTCTTGGAGTTGCGTTTTGCGTGTAGCTCGTTAAATCCCACTGTGTCAGCATACCCCGGGCCCACGGCGTATCACTTGAGCGTTAATTAGAGGCGGAAATCAACGAAGGTGGCGACCTAGGTTTGGGCTTCCGTAGAGGAAGGAATTTCATGAAACAAGTCCGTCTGGGAAACTCCCGCTTGCGCCATTTTTCATATCATTGTACCTCAGTATGTGCATGTGTGTGTGTGTATGTGTGTGTGTTTTCCTCCGTCCCTCTCTCTTGTACTCTCCATGGTAACCGCTCTTCAGCATTTTCTTCGAGAGGGCGCACTGGACACCCATCCATGCAACTGGAGCCGACTTTCGCTATTGAGGCCATCGTATTTCTAAACACTGGGTAAACTTCCACCAGGCTCCCTACTACGGTGGCCGGCGCCTATGATGGAAGACCCCCCCCCCCCCCTGGGTGGGGTGTTTGGGTAGGTGTGTGTTCGAGTGGAGGGATGGGTGAATGTGGGTGGGTGGGTGCATGTGAGTGGGTGGGTGGGTGGATGGGTGGGGGGTGGGTGTTTAGGCGGGTGGGTGGGTGTTTGGGCGGGTGGGTGGGTGGGTGAGCGGGAGGGTGGGCGGGAGGGTGGGCGGGCGGGAGGGTGGGCGGGCGGGAGGGTGGGTGGGTATGAGTGGGTGAGTGTGGGTGTGGTAAAAAAAAACACAAAAAACCTGTCTTATAATCTCCGAAAAAGTCCCACTCCTTGGACGACGAGTCCATTGATCATATCCAGGAATGTTCAACGCCCCAACGGAGAAACAAATTATAATTGAATCGAGAGCGATTTGTTAATTCAAGCACTTTGTGTACAAAAGGAAGGAGAGAAGGCAATTTATTCTCGGTTGAATATCCTCGCAATTTACTCAACCTCGCTCATTGAAAAATGAATCTACCGGAAATGCGTGCTTTTTCCCCCACCTCAACTCGCCATGGAAACAATAAAATTCGCTCAATTCGCGGTTTTTTTAGACTTACGCCGCCGACTAATTTCTCGTCATTCATAAAAAAACGATTAAAGGGAAAAATACGCAAACACGTGCGTTTAGTCGACCGGAAGTGGGGGGGTAGTATTTTTGGATTGTAACGAAAAATCGGCGACCGTCGCGGAGGGAAATAGATGCGCCCCAATTCGCGGTAATGGCGAAATTACCGATTTATTTTTAAATTACGCGACACCCATGGACTGCAGGCAGACGAAAAAATTGGGGGGCTCGTTCTTTTGGTGCAATAATTACTAGTCCAATGACCTCACAATTTTTAATTTTCAATTTTCCTATTTAATTTTTTTCTTCAATTTCAATTTCCAATTTTTTTTTCATTTTCAAATTTGATAATTTTGAAAAAAATTCAAAATATTCCGAATTTTTTTTAATTGATCAAAGTTTCAAAAATTTTCCAAAATTTCGAACGTCGGCGATTTTTTTGAAAATTTTCAATTTCTCCAATGTCTCAAAAATTTTCGAATTTCTCAGAAAATTTTTTTGAATTATTTAAAAATTCTTTTGAATTTTTCAAAAAACTTTAAATTTTTCAACGAAATTTTTGAATTTTTAAAAAAAAAATTTGAATTTTTCAAAAAATTTTTTGCTTTTTTCAAAAAAATTTTTGAATTCTCAAATGACTGATTAACTAATATTGCTAATCAACCCTTGAATTACCTAATCAACCCCCCCCCCCCTACTAGGCGTATGCCGTGGTCTTCCATAAAGTGAGACCACCGACGAACTTAACGAGCCGAGGGAAAGGTATCCCCTGTTCATCACATAACGCGCGAAATCTCGGTAAGACGAGACGAGAGTGAAGAGGGTTATGTTGAGAGCGAAAGAAAGCGTCGCGGTGGGTAGAGCAGCCGAGCCGAGAACAGGAAGCGCAAAAAAAGAAGAAGTAGCCTTGAATTCTCTTCTTCTTCTTTTTCATTTTCAAGCAAAACGAAATAAGTAAGAGGGTAAAAAGTTGGCTAAAAAGAAATGAAGAAAGATGAAGGTAAAAGAGGCGAACGAATGACGGGACTGAGGGAGAACTCGCGGTAACAGGTGCAGCCGCACACAGCCTAATTGACTCTACGCGAGATTCCCTTCCCCCTTTTGCATCCATAATGCATCGACATTCTCGTCCTTCTAAACACTCTAATCGACTGGGAAAACTTGTTTCTGCAGTTCATTTGGCAGCTATGGAGAATTTTAAGGTAGCTCAATCGACACCTACAGTACAGGGGAAAAGAAATACGTGATCAATATAGGTATAGTTCTATACCCAAAATCGAAAATATTTGTATCCCCAAATCGGGGATATTTATATTTCCAAATCTGGGGATATTTGTATTTCCAAATCTGGGGATGTTCGTATCCCCAAATTTGGGGATATTTGTATCCTGAAATTGAGGTTATTTGTATCCCCAAATCTGGGGATATTTGTATCCCCAAATCTGGGGATATTTGTATCCCCAAATCTGGGGATATTTGTATTCACAAATTTGGGGAAATTTGTATCCCCAAATTTGGGGATATTGGTATCCCCAAATTTGGGGATATTGGTATCCCCAAATCTGGGGATATTGGTATCCCCAAATCTGGGGATATTTATATCCCCAAATTTGAGGATATTTGTATCCTCAAATTGGAGATATTGGTATCCCCAAATTTGGGGATATTGGTATCCCCAAATCTGGGGATATTTGTATCCCCAAATTTGAGGACATTTGTATCCCCAAATTGGGATTATTTGTATCCCCAAATCTGGGGATATTGGTATCCCCAAATCTGGGGATATTTGTATCCCCAAATCTGGGGATATTTGTATCCCCAAATTTGGGGACAATTGTATCCCCAAATCTGGGGATATTTGTATCCCCAAATCTGGGGATATTTGTATTCACAAATTTGGGGAAATTTGTATCCCCAAATTTGGGGATATTGGTATCCCCAAATTTGGGGATATTGGTATCCCCAAATCTGGGGATATTGGTATCCCCAAATCTGGGGATATTGGTATCCCCAAATCTGGGGATATTTGTATCCCCAAATCTGGGGATATTTGTATCCCCAAATTTGGGGACAATTGTATCCCCAAATTGGGATTATTTGTATCCCCAAATCTGGGGATATTTGTACTTCCAAATTTGGGGATATTTGTACTTCCAAATTTGGGGATACTTGTATCCCCAAATTGGAGATATTTGTATCCCCAAATTGGGGAAATTTGTATCCCCAAATCTGGGGATATTTGTATCCACAAATTTGGGGATATTTATATCCCCAAATTTGAGGATATTTGTATCCCCAAATTGGAGATATTGGTATCCCCAAATTTGGGGATATTGGTATCCCCAAATCTGGGGATATTTGTATCCCCAAATTTGAGGACATTTGTATCCCCAAATTGGGATTATTTGTATCCCCAAATCTGGGGATATTGGTATCCCCAAATCTGGGGATATTTGTATCCCCAAATCTGGGGATATTTGTATCCCCAAATTTGGGGACAATTGTATCCCCAAATTGGGATTATTTGTATCCCCAAATCTGGGGATATTGGTATCCCCAAATTTGGGGATATTTGTATCCCCAAATTTGGGGATATTTGTATCTCCTCCTTGCAGAATTTTAAAAATCCCCAAAGCCGCGAAAAATTTCTCATCTCCTGCGGTGCTGAATATTACAGGCTCCTCGTTCCCCCTCCCCACCTCCCACCCCCTCCGCCGGAAGTTCATCGGGACACCATGTCCGAGGGCCCCTTTTTATAGTTAGTAAAAAGCTCGTAAACCAAAACTTTATATCGACGAGTGTAGTTTTGGGAACCGCTTCTCGCCGAGTTTATGCCCACTTAAAAAATTTTTTTTTACCCCAAAAAATGTAATAATGAACCGTGAGGCTTTTTACCGAGACATGAGGCCCAGCGTAACAATGGATGAGCCAGAGGGGGACCGGATGATGCTGCGGTTCGTTACTGGGTGAGACTTCCTCTGATCCTTGGGCCTCAGCCTCCTTCCCATCATTCCAATCATTCGAAATTGCCGATTTAATATGGTGGATATAATCGAGGGAACAATGAGAAACAGAAAATTGAGTAGTGTGGGCTTCCGGCGCGTGTGCTTTGACCCCAATAAACTGTTCGATCAGTTGATGAATCGAAATTGGAATGGGATGTGTCGAAATTGATTTGTGTTTTGAAATATCATCAGTTATGCTCTGGTCCCAAGTGAAATTGTTAATTTCCGCTTTTGTTTGTTACACCCAGAACAAGTATGCTCTTATGACTATCATGACATGTATGATACGATTGGTAATTCACAATTTGGTAATAAATATGGATATGTAGCGTGATTATTCAATGTTCTGTCCCAATTTTGAATTGGGTAAATGTCCCAATTTTGAATTGGGTAAATGTCCCAATTTTCAGTTTTACTAATGTCAACGGGGAAAATGTCCCAATTTTCAATTGACAAGCACCTCAATTTTCAGTCGCCCAAGTGTCCCAATTTTGAATTGAAAGCACATGTCCCATTTTCAATTGGGAAAATATCCAATTTTTCAATTAGGCACGCGTCCCAATTTTCGATTGGGGCAATGTCCCAATTTTCATTTGGAGGAAATGTCCCACTTTCAATTGATGAAAATGTCCCAATTTTCAATCTAAAAAACGTTCCAATTTTCAATTGGAATAATGTCCCAATTTTCAATTGGGACGATGTCCCGATTTTCAATTGGGATGATGTCCCAATTTTCAATCGGACTGATGTCCCAATTTTCAATTGAGATGATGTCCCAATTTTCAATTGGGGGAATGTCATGATTTTCAATTGGGATGATGTCCCAATTTTCAACTGGAGTGTCCCAACTCCCAACCGGAGAATGTCCTACTTTTCAATTGGGGGAATGCCCCAATCTTAAATTGGGTAAATGTGCAAATTTTTACCTGGGCAAATGTTTCAGTATTCAATTACACAGCTGTCCCAATTTTTCCAATTCCACAACTGCCCTAGTAACCAATTGGACAACTGTCCCAATTACCAGTTGGGCAATTGACTCAATCACCAATTGACCAACTGTCCCAACTTTCAATCGACCAACTGTCCCAATTTTCAATTAAACACATGTCTCAATTGTCGATTGGAAAATGATTCCAACTTTTAATTAGGAAAATATCCTATTTTTTATTTTAATTCAATGTTCCGTTTCCCAATTGTACAGGTGTCCCAACTTTCAATTAGGACTTCTCAATCGTCATTCGGCAGAATCTCTCAACCATAAACCATAACCATAAAATAATTTTGCGATGCTATTTTCAAGCTTCAATTCAAGTTTCTATTAGCTGTGGGTGAGTTCAATGCTTATGAATTGCGCAGTTTCATGGAGTAAAGATGCTAACATCAGATGCTACGCCAATCGTCAATCCCAAAAAGAATACAGTCACCTTCCCATACAATGGTCCAATTTCCAATTGGAAAAATGGGCCACCCAATTGACAGAGTGTCCCAATTTTCACCTTCAAAAATCTGTCACTTGGTCCCATGTATCAATTATGTCACATATCGGGACAATAATTGGGACAATTCCAACTGCGTACCCGATCTCAGGAACCGTGGATCAATTCCGCGGAAAACCGCGAAAAACCGCAAAATTGATCCATAATTTTTATCCGATCCTTTAAGTTCTAAAAAAAAATCCAACGTGATAATTGTTAATGATCTACAGGAAAAAAAAATTGCAAAAAATTGTGCAAGGCATGAAATTGCCTAAATTTGACATTGCCTTATTATTTTAATTTTTTCATTACAAAACAGAGTTTTCTCCACTCGTCACGCTTTCCCCGGGCACACACGGCCCATTGAGAGGTACTTGCGCGATGGTTTAATAATTTACTGATGAACGGAACAGAGCCCTCCCCCCCACCCACCCGCCACCCCCTTCCCCCTTTCCCACCGAACAGCCCGTTTCCCCCCCCTTTCCACCCACCCACCTCCCCCTCTCCCCTTCCCACCCACCCACCTCCCTCCGCCCACCCAAAAAACCACCGTCAGCCAATACAATTGCCCCATTACACGCCTGAGAATTGTACCCCCGAGTTCGACGTCCTCCTGGGTGTAAACCGGGTAAACCCCCATCCGCGCTACTCAGGTAGTCTTTATTGTTTTACAGCTAGGCATAATTGGTGTAATCAAGGCGTACGCCGCAAGTCGGGTCATGCGATTTGTGCTCTACGCATTCGCGTTTTGTCTTCAATTTTTTTTTTTTTTTTAACAAGAAAACTCGAAGATAACAATCTTGATACCCACTTTTTTTCTCGCTGACGACGAGCGCCAATTATCCAATCAACTTTCCCAGTTTTTGTCGGCGATCATTACACATTTCCTACTAATCCCAGCCGAGGACTATAGGCGATTTGGGGCGCTAGATAGGTGGCAATTAAAGGTAGCTCTGATGTTTTGATCGTTGTGGACAAAAAAAGGGTACTTCCGGAGATTATTTTGAACCTCGGGATTTTGGGGATTTTTGGGGGAAGTATTGAGGATTGTTCGGGGAAAATTAAAACTGGGAATTAGGATTTTGAAATTTTTGATATTTTTTTCATATTTTCGGCTGCATTTTTGAAATTTTGGATTTTTTTCAATTTTCTAATTTTTTTTTTGCTTATTAAAATTTTCGAATTCCCTGCAATGATTTTTAATTTTTCCAAGTTTTTGAATTTTTTGAAAATTTTTCTACTTTTTCGAAATTCTTGGATTTTTTGAGTTTTTTTATTCGTTTTTTAAAATTTTTGAATTTTTTCAAATAATTTAATTTTCCAAAATTTTGGAGTTTTTTGCAATTTTTTTAAACTTTTAGAATTTTTTTTTAATTTTCGGATTTTTTTTTTCAGGATTTTTAATTTTTCTGAACCCAAAATAATAGTGCAAGATCGTCAGAAAAAAACGAAAAACAATTCATTAAATTTCCATCGCGGTTCCATGAACAAATCATTTGCCATAAGTTAACCAATTTGCGTGGAATTTTTTTCGGGCCGCATTATCTCCTTTTTTCCATGATAAATGAGTCTGCAAAAAGCGACCTGGATTTTGTCCTGCCCCTCCATCCATTCATCCTCTCCTTTGTGTACATCCCCCGATGTCTTCTCGAAGATGCGCCATATGGTCCATGGAGAGTCGCCTCAGCCTCCCTAATGACGATGTGAGCCCACGTACATACCACATTCGCCGTAGCCTTATAAACTGCCGTTTTATCATCGAAAATGTCGATAAAAATGCCCCGGGCCCCCAAAATTCCCAATGTACACTTAACCCCATCGCAATCACGTGAAATTACGTGCAAATACGCCCAATTTTTATAGCATAAAAATCAACAAGCTATCGTTGACCCTTGACCGGCCAAACACTATAGCTTCCCCACAAAAATTGGCGAACAGATCCCCAAAAAAAAAAAATTATTAACCCATCAGTAGTCGCGCCATTCTCCGAACGTTCTTTAGCCGCGCGTTCAGTGAATTTCTCCCATGTTTTGGGACCATATCTCGAAACGCGAAGGAGATAGCTCAATTTTCATGAAAATCTTTTTTGTAGTGCACACTGAGAGCTACAAAAAAGCCTCATATGAAGATTCGTCAATCCTCTTAGTTTTGAAGATATCTGCAAAAAATGCTCTCGGTTGATGCCGCGGAATTTCTCCGCAGATGGCGCGATTGCGATCCCCGCGGCGCGCGTAACCCGCGAGAATTCTGATCGAGTCGAAGAATATAATTCCCATCAATTTACCTGTATGGTATAAATGATTTTTATCTCCACCTAAATAAACTGGAAGAGTTACTTGAGACTGTCAAAAAGTTTCGCTCAAATAGTTCAATTTTCAAACATATTTTTATACTTTTTTATTATTTTTGCATTTTTATACAATACTTTTCCTCGGATGAAAAAATGATCCCACCAACACACACACACACACACACATCAGCTGGAAAAAATTTAGAAGGTACTTTGGCTCCCTTCAAACATTAGCCGGATGATGAACAATGATTCTCCAGTCACCGAGAAGCTAATTATTTGATACCGCATTTTTTTTCTTCAGAATTTTTACCGCGCGCACCCCACGCAGCCGCTATATTTCTTGCTGGGCCGGAAGTCAGCTATTAGTCCGGATCTTGTCTACAGCTACGATCTAGAGGCATTTAATTACCAGGAGGGTTTTTATCATCTTTTCCTTTTTCACCGGCGGCCGACGGTTATGGAGAGTCCACGTGTGTAAGGCACGCGTACTTTACCTTTTTACGCGACTTTCAGGTGTCCAGAAATTTTCTCTTCATAAGTATGTACTAGAGAGAGGTAAACTTGACGGATGACACCCAGGTTAATGTATTCCTAGACGTTGAAAAAAAAAATAAAAATTTCATGCACAAATTTACCATAATTTTCGGAACTAAGAGAATTCAGGTCGATGAGATAATTTCGGAAGAAACGCTCTATTATGAAAACTATCAGAGATAGAAAGAAAAGTGTATTGAGAATTTTGTTCGCCTTTTAAAAATACACATTTTATGTTTTATGACTTTTTTTCTTAAGTGCCATATTTCAAGAGATACCGAGATCTCAAGATTATTGGTTCAGCGCGTCCGCGATCACACACATTTTCCCCTTCACGAAATTTCGGATATATCTGGAGAGTGACTGGGCGGAGAGAAATTCGACAAATACTTTTTTTATCATAAATAAAATTCTCCACAAAAAATGTCATATAAAATTTTCTCTTAAATCCACTCAGGGATCAGCTAAAACAATTCTCAAGTTTTGTTAGTAAGGACTGTTCGACTCATCAGTTCGATGTGTAGATTGTTTATAACGCTCTAGCGCCTAAACCGCTAAAGATAGACAAAAAATTATAATAACCAAAGTTGTTCCTCATACAAATACCCACATTTTCTCTCAAATAACTTTCCCTCTCATTTGCATAGTTAAGGAGATATCGTAGGTTCAATCCCCGCGCGTACCGCGCCCATACAACCACTTCAATATTGATCTAGCTGATATATGACTAAGTATGCGTGTGTGACCGCATGTGCGCACGCGCATATCCGTGTGTATATGTGTATATGTATGTATGAGTGTGTGTTCCTGTATGCTGCTGTGTGTTCCTGTATGCTGCTGTATGTGCCTGTGTGTAAGTGGGAAATCAGGAAGTCGGCGTTGCGACCCCCATTGCATCACACAGATTCACCGCCCAGATTTAAAAAAAATCATTATTATTATTATTATTATTATTATTATCAGTGGGAAGCGACACGGAAATGCGAGATGTGAGAAACATAAAACTCTTGTGTAGGCAGGCCTGGTTAACGCCATGAGCAAAAGCGGTTCTGCGGTTAGCGTCGGTCCGCATAAAACCGTCACGTACACTATGGGCACAACGAGTAAACGAAAATTGCTGTTGTTTAGCTCAAGGTGAAAGCAACTTGTCAATATCTAATTTGAGGAAAACTTATGATTCCCACGATACTTTATCGCCAACGAGAAGCGAGATGATGCGAAATGCCGAGGTCGAGATGAGGTGAGACAACTGTAAAAGGGAGTGGCGAGACTACAGCTACAAAAATATAGATGTGCTTATATATAGTAGATGACTCCATTGAGGTCCCATGGGAATACAATGAGAGAAAATTATTAAATACGTGGGAAGAGTAACGGGATGGGTGACCGCCGGCCCTACTTCGCGAATCCGCTAACTTATCACTTGAAACTCGCGTATCTCGCAAGTTATGCGAGATAGAAGAAAAGTTATTTAACATTAGTTGTGCGTCTTTTCGAGACGAACAACTTTTATTTAACACTATTTTTGGTTGGACTCACCGTTCGACCGGTAGAACGTTGAGAGCAACTGAAAGGGCTGATTGCAATTGTGAGATTCAGAGATTTTGAGGTTTTCCAAAATTTTTTTTTGGGGATTTTTTCAAATTTTTGGGAAGTTTGGAAACTTTTGGCAGTTTTTTGGAATGGGGAAAATTTTTGCAAATTCTCAAACTTTGGAATTCAGGAATTTTTTCGGAGCAATAAATGTTTTTTCGTCTTTTACAGATCTTGAACGTTTCATACTTTTTTGCTACCAAGGATATCACTACAGTCCCAAGGAAATCATCTTTCATTAATTCAGATTGCATTAAATCGGGGGGGGGGGGAGAAAAAAAATTATTAAACATGGCAAAAAGATGCGGCAACTTCCGGCGAGAAGTGAATCTCTCTGTAATCTTCAATGAAATTGGCATCGCCCCGACACAACCGGGTCTGCAACTTTTTTCCACTGACTTCCTCCCTTCGTCCATAAACCATTCAACTCGAGCAAGTTGAACATCATGTATTTATTGCCCCTCAACCTTCGTAAAATTTAATTCCACATTTTGCTCCATGTTTTTGTGGTATTGAATGACATTCTACGGATGCTGCGCTTTTTTTTGATGGAGCCCGGAATCTTCAGTCCTGGATATTGCTATATGTAGTGCTTTTGAAAAAAATTTTAAATAATTTTTTTTTTTTGCTATTCTCATTTTCACATCCTTTTTCGATTTACTGATTTTTTTTTTCACCAAAAAAATTTTTTTTTTTTTTTTTTATTTTTGGAAGAATTTTTTTGGCTCATCTCAGGATCTTTAAATTTTGAGATTTATGAGATGTAATTAAAAAATGGCGAAAACAATTTTTCGGCTGACTGACGCCGACGTCAAAAATTTCCATGACCGTTCCGTGTTTTCGTCCTGACCGCAGGATGGCCATGGAAACAGGAAGAATAAAAAAAGATGTAAGACAGAGTCAAAGAAATGAAGCGCAAAATAAATAATGAAGGCGTCATTATCATGTTCCGCCCAAATAATTCAGACTTTTTTGCCGCATCGTCACTTCGCAAATCTCCTGGAATAAAAAAAAAAAAAAAGAAATCAGATTTGTTTTTTTGAAGTTTGTCAAAATTTTTAATTCCTCAAAATTTTGGGAATTTATCAAAAATTTTTAAGCAATTTCAAAATTTTGCAAAAGCAATTATAATTTTTTTTCTTTTTTTTTACTGTAAGTTCTTAAATGTCCCTTTTTCAATTTTTCCCCGCGATTTTTCGAATTCCGAAAATTTTTTGAAGAAAAAATATTTCGTAGAATTTTCTTTGAATTTTTTTGCCGAAAAAATGTTTTTTACCTGAAAAAAAAATCAACGAAAAAATAAAACAAAGAGCCAAGACATGGAGCAAAAAAAATTGAGAATGACGGCGTCATTATCGCGTTCCGCCCGAATGATTCGAAGATGCTTTTTGCAGCATCATCATCTCACGAAACCGAAGAGCATCAGTGGAAAACAATTGTCCATAATTGTCAAGATTTTTTTTTCTCACCCCATCACTCCTCCCCCCCCCCCCCGCCCCCCTCTCCATCAGATTTAAGGATTAAAGCGGAGTTTATGAGTTATTTGCTTTCTGGAAACGAACCTGGTGGTCTTAATTGTTCGAATCAGTAGCACGGATTTTTTTCAAACAAACCCATAAAAACTAGTCTCAAAGAACTAAATTTACTTATTTCGAGATCTGACAAGTCTCAAAGTACGCTTTTTCCGAAAATAAAAAAATGAAAAATCAAATTGTAAAATTGAAAATTTTAAAAATTCAAATTTAATTGAAATTAATTCAATTAAAAACGAAATTTTTTTTTTATATTTTATTCGCTTTTTGCTTCAATTTGGAAAAAAGTTATATACATATTGTCAAATCCAAAGTATTTTGTTTTATATAAATATTATATATTATATATATATATATATATATATGTATATATAGACAGAGAGATCCGACAATATACTGTATATATATATATATATATATACATATGTATATATATATATATATATATATGTATATATATATATATGTATGTATATATATATGTATATATAACGAATGTACTGGGGACGAAAATATATATAAATATATATATATTGTCCAATCGAAAAAAAAATATATACTGCATTTGCCAATATAAAATTTTCTTAATTTTTTCTCTAGAATTTTTGTAAAGTCCGCACCTGTCGTGATGGCATCACCACATCGTGAACATTTAATAACGGATTCTGTGCTAATGACTTTCCTCCTTGTGGTTCAACATGTGCATGAGTGATTCTCAGTTGTATATCATTTACTTAATTTCGGGGGGTCTTCGGGATTTTTTTTACATTCGCGTCAGATGGAGCCGCCATTTTTGATTTTTTTTTTCAAAATTTGTGATGATTAAAAATTATAATTGAGAAAAAAAACGGAACAAAAATGTCCATTTTTTTTTCTTTTTTTTTAAATCAAATATTTCAAAGTTTTTGGAAAAATTCAAAAATTTCCAAAATTTGCTCTTCGACCAAAAAAAAAAAAAAAATTATCAACCGAATGAAAAAGCCCGGAACAATTTTGCATCAATTTATTCTCGATTAAGTCAGTGAAAAACCGTCAAAATGAGGGAATGAATTAAATAGCCATTAAGGGTGTGTGCGTGATGACATTCACCATGACATCCGCTCCCAGTATCCTGAAGGACAGAACCAGTAAAATTAATTGACCCCGATTTTGCGAATTTTTTTCACATGACCCTGTCCGCCAATTAATTCCGCACATTAATTCATTAACTACAAAATTTTATCGAAAAAAATTGCGTTCACATCTGCCCCCTTAATCAACGAATCTCAAGATTTATGGTGACGTGAATTAAATTCTACGATGACACGCCAATGGCTTAAAACTTCTGTTGTTTTAAGACGACGTTTAAGACAGACGAATTCAATTTTCAATTTTTAAAAAATTTTTTAAAACATTTCAAATTTACCAAAAAAATCTGATTTTCTTCTGTCTTAAGTCTTAAGCCTAAGTTTTTCCAATGCCTTAAATTACGAAAATGACCAACTTTAATCGAATCGTTGCATAACTGTTGATTAAAGCACGATCGAACGATTTTAACGAATTTTGAATGGAAAAAGACTGACATGCATTTGTGGATTTTTGTGTACATCAAAATATCTCGAAAACGGATAGAGATAGAGAAAAACAGTTGAAACAAATTTTCTTCCTTGGATTAGGATACACATTTTATGTTGAATAACTTTTTCTTCTAATGTTCATACTTTACGAGCAAATCGGTGTTGAAGCAATGCGGGCGACGGGTACGCGCGTGCAGGCAACCTGTGCGAGCTCCACCCCCTTTTTTGGGAAATGGAGTGGACATAGAGGAAAATAGTGATAACAAAAAAGATGCGGCATGAAAAACTCCATCAATCGAGTCATATGACTTTCCCCCGTATCTCCAATATTTTAGAAGCTATTGCACTTATTATGAAACGGGGGAAAATGGGTTGGCATCCCATCCGCCTTTCAACCCTCATTTCTACCGGAAGTATTACAGATAGCGATGTAACTCATAGAACTCGAATGATTCCCCATGCAATAACGAGTATTTTTTATTGCGGTCATTTTCCTCTATCTTCATTATTTCATCATATACAGTCCATCCAAAACTGCAAATCGAAATGTCATCCTCACACTTGTTCAATACGTTCCTTTAACCACATTTTTTTTCTACGTTAAAACCTACAAAGTGACTGTTATTAATGTAAATTCTTTGACTATTTATAGGCACCGTTACAATTTCAGACGTCTCGATGAATGCAGCCGAGACACTACCCGGCTACGATCCGCAGTTCATGGCGCGATGTTACTTCCCAGCGGAATTCCAGGGCGAGTTCTTGATGCAGGTGAGCGCAATTGAGGCAAGGGGACCGAGTTACACAGGCGAGCCAATCCAGTATTCCACCATCAACATCACGTACGACTCGATACCAGTCTGGGGATACTGTCATAAAAGAATTGGAGAGAATGTGCTACTTGTTGACAAGTATGTAAATCAATTTGTCTTGTTACATATCCTCTTTTTATGATCACAATCATTTTCAAAACAAAAACTTTGAAAGATTACAGGAGAAAAATCCTCGTAAATGGAGCAATTTTTTCAACAGTCTCTGATTGTCCAGTGACTATTACTATTCTGACTTTTTAACTTCCCGATAGAGGAAGCTATTGTTTTGCTCCCCAAAATGAAAAATCGATTTTCCATCAGATCTCCACATTTTATGACTTTTCTAACCTTTCTAGACTATTTAAAACATAATGTCTGTATGTGCGTGTGCGTGTGTGTGTGCCGATGTACGTATATAACCAAAAATTTCCCGGAACGATTTCTCGTGAACAAATTATCCGATCAAGGTCCTGTATGACGCAATCGAAGCGTCTTACCGTAACTTAGAGCCGATTGGTTTTTGGTCCATATATGTCTGCTGGTTTCTATTGCTATTAACAATTTCAATTGTTTATAACGCTGTATCTCACGAAATATTATAGATACGCAAAAATGTGTCGAATAAATGTTGTTCCTTGTAAAAAAAATACATATTTTGTGTCCTTTGACTTTTTTGGTATCTTTAACCGTTTCGGCGTTAGAGCGTTATAAACGATTGAAATCATTTAGAGAGCCCGATGGTGAGAAAAATGAGAGATTGAAAAGAAAGTATACACAGACACACACACACACGCAGACATCGGGAAGTTATAATTTTGGCAAATTATAGCAATTTATTATAGCAAATGATCAAACCCGCAGCCCACTCATTCTATAATGTCTATCCATCTTAATTAGTACACTCTTTGTTTAACTTTCTAAACAATAAACATCAATATCTCTCTATCCGAAAAATTGGCTCCACCCCGTCCACCCCCCGCCATGCTCAACTGCATCAGTGCAAAAAAACCTCTTATTAGCGACCGCTACTACATTCCCATGGGAAGATGCCACGCCAGTTTGTCGGAGCAGGCGGCGACAGGAATAGACCCGCGCGATTCTGAAATGCTGAGCCACAAGGAGCTCAATTATTTTCTCACCAAAATTTCCTCCCATTCATTCATTCATTAATTATTTCTGTTCCCACCCCTCGCACCCCACTTCACCTCACCATACCCTCCCCCTCCCAGCACACGTCACCCAACCTCACCCCCTCGCACCCATCCCACCCAAGCTACCCATCCCACCAACCCCACCCATCCATCCCGGCTAACCCACCCATCCCACCCCCCCCCACCCTTCCATCCCACCCCACCCACCCAACCGACTCTACCCACCCAACCCACCCCACTCACCCACCCACCCACCCACTCACCCAACCCACCCACCCAACCCACCCAACCCACCCAACCCACCCACCCAACCCACCCAACCCACCCACCCAACCAACCCACCCACCCAACTCACCCAACGCACTCAACCCACCCAACCCACTCCACCCACTCAATCCACTCAACCTACCCAATCCACTCAACCCACCCATCCTACCCACCCCCCTCCCCCCTCCTCTACTTTTTTCATCAGCATACCCCACTACCACTTGTCGTCTCGCACTCATATCTTAATTCCCCACTTAATTTTTTACGGGCGATTTGACACGTCCGAAGAGTGGACTACGTGTAATCCGGTAAGACCGGTGAGAAATTCCCAAGGTGGGCCCCACCAAAACGTACCCTCAATGCCTTTTATCCAACCGATACCAAGGTGGGTTATTCCACTATGTGTGGGTGTTTGTGTCGGCAAAGAATGCATAAATTGCCATCCACACGCCCCTGACGCATAATATATATAATATAGTGATTCATGGTTGATTTTTAACGAGCCGACGGAGCGGCTAAAAATTGAAGAAAAATTAATTTTTTTTTTTGTTTGCATTTTGCTTGAGACATCGCATCAATCAATTTTATTGGATTCTATCGTTTGATCATGGGTCGTGGGCTGGTTAGAAATCAATGATGTTATCATCAGTGCTGTCAAAATTTTTAGGCACTTGTTGGAGAAGCGATCGAACTCCATTGCTTCACAAAATCACCAAATCTAATCTACCTCAATCTATATTTATCCACAGATACGATGATGGTGAATGCATAAGGTGTTTCCGTTTACATCGCCGTTCCCGCAACATCTTGGAGGTATTTTCCGAGGCACTTAACAAGTGCTACACATACGAGAAAAGTGCAATTGCCTCGTGCGATCATCTAACCACAAGAGCTATCTTCTACCGTAAGTAATAGCCTGCAAACTCATGCGAGGGAAGCGTACCCTCAGATTAGTATGATCATGAATTGATTTCCAAGATTAAAATGTGGAGGAATTTTCTTGGAAACTGAATGTGAAGAGAAACATCCGGATGCATGTAATGATTTATTGAGCGGTTAAGGTACTCGCGACAAATTTATCAACCACGGGTGAATAGATTCGTCAAAAAGTTTTGGTTGACTCAAAAAAGTTTTGACTCGAAAAAGTGTGACTCAAAAAAATTTGACTCCGAAAATTTGACTCAATAAAATTTGAGTCAAAGATGTTTGACTCAAAAAAAATTGACTCAGCAGAGTTTGACTCAAAAACTTTTGACTCAAGATACTTTGAGCCAAAAATGTTTGAGTCAAAAAAGTTTGACTCGAGAAACTTTGAGTCAAAAAAGGTTGACTCAAAAACGTTTGACTCAACACAGTTTGACTCCGGAAACTTTGACTCAAAAAATTTTGACTCAAGAAACTTTGACTCGAGAAAGTTGGAGTCAAGAAACTTTAACTCAAGAAACTTTGACTCAAGAAACTTTGACTCAAGAAACTTTGACTCAAGAAACTTTGACTCAAGAAACTTTGACTCAAGAAACTTTGACTCAAGAAACTCTGAGTCAAAAAAGGTTGACTCGAATAAGTTTGACTCAAGAAATTCTGACCAAAAAAAAATTGACTCAAGACAGTTTGACTCAAAAACCTTTGGCTCAAGAAACTTGGAGTCGAAAATATTCGACTACAAAAAAATTGACTCAAGAGAGTTAGAGTCAAAGAGGTTTGACTCAAAGCACTAAAAAAAATTCTGAATTCGACCATTTTAAAAAACTTATTCGAATTTTTCTCAGCTCTTAAATTAAGTTAGTTTTCATTCGTTGCTCATGAAAACTCCATGAAATTCAATAGACCAGAAAATTCGTGTTATCTCATAATAGAGATACTGGGAAAAATAACAATGGCCTAGGGGGCGGGGGGGCGGGGGGCGGTGGGAGGGTGGGGGGAGGAGGAGGAGGCATTGTCCATGATCCGTAGAATGCATTCGTGTAATTCTTTCTGTTTTTCATTTATATATAATCCGTTGATCCTAGGCTCTTGACTTTTTTTTCTCACGGCTCGCATCAATTAAAATGCCTATGTGCGTGATCTTGTTTGGCATTAGCATAATCACCATCACAACTGCTTCATTATGCACAATTCTGTGCTGCATATTCAAGTTTGTGGGCTCGTTTTTTTCGTCATTTGTGCAACGAATTAACACGTTTCAGGGGACATCAGTGTAAGTTAAATGATTTACACTTGAGCGCTTTATAATGCGCAAATTGTTTCGTAGTACATGAGTCTAGGGGATGCGGCATTATCAAAGAAAATTATGAGAAATGCGAGGCTTCTTCTGAATTTTTTTTCGCGCCGGAATTATTTTACATAATTTTCTTTCATGTCATACAATTAAAATTATTGCATAAAAACTAGTGGGATAAAAGTGTGTGTCCCCGTTGGGAGCACAAACAAAATTTTCCGATTTGTAATTTTTGTTTGCCATTCCTAGATTTTCCAATACGTGTCAGTTAAACGTTTCAATCCCATTTATCAAGCAGATAATTATGAATATTTGACTAGCCGCATAGTCAGCCTGAGGACGATAATTATGCGCGTTACTGAAGTGGGAGTGAGACGCCAATAGCGGTGCGAACGCTCGAGGGTTAAACCCGTCATACCTCCTTAATTATGACAAATATGGAAAAAAGTGATAAGAAATTAAATATGCATTTCCACTTACAGAGCAAATTCTGCCTTATACTTTTTGCCGTATCTCTTACCGTTTTTTAAATAGAGCGTTGTAAACAATTCAATTGTTAATAACAAAAAAACTGCTCGGTCAATTTAAGCCGAAAACTAATCCGATCTAAGTTCCATGAAGACGCTTCGAATAAGACCTCGATGACCCACATCGTTCGACCCGTTCGTGAGAAATCGTTAACGGAAAATGCCGATTCCACACATACAAACATACACATACACACAGGCATTTGTGCGGAATCCGACGGGAAGCATTTTGGTATACTTAAACCCCTAGTTACGAATCGAAATAAACAAAATCGATTTTGGGTTACAATAACTTTCCGAAAAATCGAAAAAGGCAACAGAAATTTTGTGACAGAATTTTTTGAACGTTTCTGAAAGTCTTGGAATTTCTGAGATTTTCAAGATGAATGAACTACCTTAAGGCAGGTGAAGCTCTACTTTGCCCCATGTTTACTATCGATGAACCACAATGATGCAGCGAAGTGGCAGTCAATTTCTCGGCTGCATGGAAGCGTGGAGATTGGTTGGGGCGTCAAGTGAAATCATCCATGCCGTTCCAACGAATCTGCACGCTTCGCCCATGTCGCTTTTACCCACACCAATGTAAAGGAATTAGCTCAATCATTCTATGCACCATGTTAAATATATTTTGCCGTGTTAAATTAGGTGAGCGTTTGAAACATCAGATATAATCTGAAAGGATTAAAGTTGAGACATAGTTTTCAAATGGACCACACGCCAATCATTTTTTTCCAAGGACCTCAAAAGTTCTTCGCCACTTCCTGTTTCTGAGCCAAAAAATATTGAGCAGATTTACCACTCCAAAATTTATGCCCAGGTCGAACGCTCGCCGTGGAAAAAATTATGAGGCCAACTTTAAGATTTTTTTTCTCCATTTCTAAACGTCAGAAAATTCTCAAATTTTCAGGGTCGTTCGAAGATCTACTCCTCTACCGACCACCAAAATTTCATCCAATTCCATTTATAAATCGCTAAGAAATACGCGAAACCACTGCCGCCCGCGAGTCGCGGCGTGTCTCGGTGAGCGGAGTGGGGGAAGCATAGTGGGCGTGGTGCACCGTAAGCACAACACTGCGGCGCACGCGCACTCCTGCACGATAGCGAGGAGTGGGGTACCGCAATGAGTGAGCACAGGTTAATCACAAGTTAAAAGCCTGGAAAAAATTCCAAATTTTGTAATTAAGAAATTTCGGATTAATAATTTAGTTCCATAATTTTTCAACTCAAAAAATCAACTCCAATTTTTTTGAAAAAAATCGCCAGAAATTAAAAAAAAAAAACAAACAAACAATTCCTTAATTTTGGGATCGCGCCACCCCAAGTTAGAGAATTACAATCACAAAGAGAGAGCTGTGAAATATTCGTCGCGTCGACAAAACACGAGAGGACCACCAACACACCTCGACTCCCCCAGGTATCCTACCTTTCTATCCTCCATCTCGCTCCCTCACCCAAGAATTCTCAATGTTCCCTCACCTAATACCAGCCTACGTTCCTCTTCGTTTCAATCGCCTTCTCCTTTTTTTTTTCATTTCTTGGTAAATTTTTTTTTTTCAAATCCCCATGCCGCACCCTGTACAAGTGCCAAGGAACTTGGGCGTGGGAGTGCCCCAACTCCTGCAGACAATTCCAATACAATCAAATTTTTTATAGAGATCGTAATCATTTTGAATTCGTAGTGGGATTCATTAAAGTGAAAAAATACTGCAAATTGAACTAAAAAAATTTTTTTCAACTCCATTTGTTTAAAAAAAAAAAAACGAGAAAAATTTTTGTAAATGCAATGAAATTGAAAAAAAAAATTGTTATCATGTTAAATGTGTAATGGTGTAATTAATTCACCATATTTTAAATCACTACCAGTGGGATTTAATAACCTGTTTAAGAATATTCTGCAGAGCATTTGCGGTTAAATAGTCAAGAGGCTCATTAAGAGGTAATTAACGTCTCGGCCTCAAATTTATCAATGCCACATTGGTAAGTGATTAACAGGTGAATTAATTTTTTCCACGTAAACTCCTTCATTTTGATAATTTTCTTGACAATTTATCCATTAATTCTCTCATGGTGAGTTAATTACAATTTTTTATAAACCACTTTTCGATAACATTCCGACTTTGATAACGCGTAAAATCACTTCAAAGTTCCTCCATTTACAACGAAAATGGCAAGGAATTACCGAGACATCGATTTCCTTTGTTGTACACGAAAATCTGAAAAGGGCCCACTTTGTCGATTTTGGTAAAAATGGCCTAAAATATGTCCTAACCAAAGTAAACTAAGTCGTACGCTCTTAATTTGAATTCCACGAAGTCTTAACGTTAACTTTGGTGAGTGTCTTAATTTAAGACTTTCACTAAACCCAATTTAAGCTCTGCCGAAAAGGCCTCAAGATTATCCACAAATAAGTAAGTGTTATTTGCACAACTTTTCAAATTCTATAATCTCCATCCCTCGACTTAAGACCTCAAATTCGCGACTTAAATTATGAATGGATTAATTTTTCTTTGGCCTTAAGACATTTGGCACTGCTTAAAGTCAGATTTTGAAATTTGAAAATAAAACTCGTTCGAAATTTGTCTTCTTAATCATTGTCTTTTGCGTGTGCATCCGAGCCGACAAAGTGGGCCCTTTTCATGTTAACCTCTATACCCTCAATTTCCTCAATAACCTCATTAGTCCCACATAATGATCCGTCACTTGGCAATAATTAAGAACTCGTAACTCTACTTATCAGCCCGTTAACTCCATCAAATACGTCGTCTTAACAACACCTCATTACCTCCAAAAAATATATTTACCTGCTAATTGCCCTGTGGGACCAATTAAGGCCGGGACACAGGTTGTTATCAGGGGCATGATCATATCGCGATAGGCCAGAAGTCCCAGAATTCTTGTGGCCCTCCCTGACACGCAAAAATTCCTTTTGCGATGCTCATCAACGGCGCGCGTCCGCTCTCCACTAACACTTATATATCTATATTGTCGATATTTTTGATCGGTACATCTGATCACCAAAGGATGTTCAAGGACAAAATTTCCCCGCAACAAAAAACAATAAATGCGCTGTGAGTTTGACCCTCCGCGGGCCAAAATTATAACTTCCCGATGTCTGCGTGTGTGTGTGTACTTTCTTACCAATCTCTCATTTTTCCCACCATCGAGCTCTCTAAATGATTCCAATTGTTCATAACGCTCTAACGCCGAAACGGTTAAAGATACGAAAAAAGTCAAAGGACATAAAATATGTATTTTTTTATAACGAACAACATTTATTCGACACACTTTTGCGTATCTAAAATATTTCGTGAGATACGGCGTTATAAACAATTGAAATTGTTAATAGCAATAGAAACCAGCAGACATATATGGACCAAAAACCAATCAGCTCTGAGTTACGGCAAGACGCTTCGATTGCATTCTACAGGACCTTGATCGGATAATTTGTTCACGAGAAATCGTTACGGGAAATTTTTGGTTACATACGTACATCGGTACACACACACACACACGCACACACAGACATTATGTTTTAAATAGTCTAGAAAGGTCAGAAATGCTATGAAATGTGGAGATCGGATGGAAAATCGATTTTTCATTTTCGGGGGCAAAATAAGAACTTCCCCTGTCGGGAAGTTAAACAGCTCTTATCACAATCAGCTCTTATACAATTTTCTCTAAACTTGTCATGTTCCATACTTTTCATTAACTCCTCTTGTTTCCTGAATGTACCCATTTTTTTCTGCTTTCCGGAATGCTCTTTGAGTTCCCCGAGAATCAAGTATTTTCTTTGTGGCCCTTGAAGAGTTTGGGTCCCTTAAATCCAATTGTAGTTTGGAGCCTAGCGTAGGAATGCGAGTACCTTCCTGTTGGCTTTCTCCGAAATATACATCTCTCTCTGTTTTTCCCGACCGGACGTTACCCAGAGCTTTGGTTTGGTCACGGGCAAGGTCGTTACTCGACAGGTAGCACAAACCGTGGAGCCATGGTAGCAGACAGTTCTCATTCATCTTTTTCCTCCACTTTTTTCTCCTCCTGGCCTCCGGTCTCTACCTGTTCCCTTTCAACTCTCCTCCTCGCTTCATTGATCGCCCAGTGGGCACTAACTCCACTTTTTCGAATCACTCACTCGTGAAACTGTGCGGGGAGAGGGAAGTTTGTTTCGTTACACGGTGAGACAAGTATTTGACCTGAGAAGGGTTTACCGATACTCAGAGTACGGCCAAAAATCGGCGGAATATCGGTATTCCGAGGATGAAGTGCCGATTATATCGTCGCGCAAGATCGACATCCAAATCAACTGCCGATCATAACTTTCCCGAATGGCATTGCAAATAACATTGCCGAAGATCGGCAAGCCGATCGTCTCTTTACTGAAAATCGGCACACCGATGAATTCCTGATGAATGAACGATCATACTCTTGCGGAAGAGTGATATCCGAATTAACTACCGATCGCACCTTTGCGAAATGTCTTCAGCCCGATCAACCGCCGATCGTACCATTGCCGAAGATTGGCAGGCCGATCAACAGCCGATCGTCTCTTTACTGAAAATCGGCACACCGATCAACTGTTGAAGAGTGAACGATCATACTCTTGCCGATCGTTGATACCCAAATCAACTACCGATCATTCCTCTCTGAAATATCTCCAGCCCGACCCACCGCTGATCGTACCATTGTTGAAAATCGGCATGTCGATCAATGACCGATCGTTTCTTTGCTGAAAATCGGCACACCGATCAACTGTTGATGAATATACGATCATCCTCTTGCCGACCCTTGACAGCCGCATCAACGACCGATCGTATATATATACCGATATGGATCCACTCCATGGAATCCTCAATTCAACATATATCAAACTGCACAGCTAAACCTCATCATAATAATTTGCCTTGAAAACATCAGGACAAAACGAATGGCGAATCTTCGAGCTATCGATTTTCCACGTGCCGCAGAAACCAGACCCGGAGTATCGAATGTCTCCCAATGGCCGAAGGAACCCGTAAAAAATCGGGGAATACATCGGTGACAAAAACCGCGTAAAAAAATCACATGGAATACCTATGGATTTTCCTGTAGGATATCCTACAAAAACGCTCTGGTGAATCGGTACTTTTCTAGTATAGCATTCGATTATGGCTATCTCTGTTTACAAGCACTTCGTAGACCTCCGGCGTTGATGAGTACTCAAAAGTAGCATTAATATAGCGACTTTGAATGAGTAAAAAATATTTATGGCTATCGATAGGTCCAATGGGGGAGTAGGTGGGTGGGAGTGTGGGCGGGCGGGTGGGAGTGTGGGCGGGCGGGTGGGAGTGCGGATGGATGGGTGAGAGTATGGGTGGGTGGGTGGTAGTGTGGATGGGTGGGTTGAGTGGGTGGGAGGGAGGGAGGGTGGGAGGGAGGGTGGGTGGGTGGGAGGGAGGGAGGGTGGGTGGGTGGATGGGAGGTAGGGAGGGTGGACGGGTGGGGGGCGGCTGGATTGCCATCCGCGGCTTTACGGCGGATGGCACTCTAGCACGTGGGAGAGGGTAATTAGTTTTGCATCGGGATTTTTCAAAAGCAATACAGAGAAAAAATTTCCGCTCAAGGGTCGCCGCAATGTCGGTTTCCGCGGCCGGAACCAAAAAATAAAATTTATTAAATTTATATTCAATGCATGGATCCCTTTAAATCACACAGTAGTGTACTTTACAATTCTTTCATACTTGACATATTCGCGAAACAAATTGATGGTCGCCGAGAGGAGGGCGGTGGAAGAAGGGGGTGGGGGGGCTGAGATAAAGGTACGATATGAGGACGTGGGTGGACCCTTTTACGTGAGAAACAGGGAGGAAAGAATGTGGTGTGCAGTTTCAGCTACTTCCGCCCAACCACTGGATACTAATGCTTTGTGGATAGACCCTTTCCGTGGGAAGCACTATGATTTATCATGACGGCTATTCTTGAAAACCTATCAACAAATGGTGGCAGTTTTTCCTCCGCCTGCGAGAAAATAATTTAATGGGGTTTATGCAAGACGCGTTGAAGGGGATTTATACTTATAAATAATGCCTGGAATTTAGGCAATTTTGTGGGTGGTAATAAATAATGTTCATCAGTTGTGTTGACTGTTAAACCGATGTTCACCACAACAATATTTTTGCTTCTGTTCCAGGCACGAAAGAACTCGGCGGCGCACCAATCAGAAACGAGTTCTGCCCAATCGCCGGCAGATACCACTTCAAATACGACATTAACGATGGAACTGATCGAAAAGTGGAATGCAATACATTCTCCTCGGAACTCGACAACTGTCCCGATGGTTCCATGTTCCGTCTCCAGTTCAAGAGGTGCTCGTTCGAAAATCATGGTACGATGAACAGTGCTAATAGAACCAGCTCGTCCAACGGTCTAAGTGAGCATCGGATATCTCGTGAATAATGCGTGTTTGTCC
The DNA here is from genome assembly GCA_026005395.1 of Asobara japonica. Classification (NCBI taxonomy): domain Eukaryota; kingdom Metazoa; phylum Arthropoda; class Insecta; order Hymenoptera; family Braconidae; genus Asobara; species Asobara japonica. The sequence continues at coordinate 276,992 of BQMI01000292.1, read as the reverse complement.
GTTTTTCTGTGATTGTTGCTTCCGCAGGGAAGCATAGTACTTTGTCGGTATTAGAGGATTCAATGGTTTTGGATAAAATTAGGGTAATTCATTGTCATAGCACGAGTCGGATGTGTGTGTGGGTGAGTGAGTGGATAAATCGGTGGATGGGTGAGTGAATGGATGGGTGGGTGAGGGAGTGAGTAGGTGGGTGGGTAGGTGGGGGGAGGGAGTGGATGGGCGGATGGGTTAGTGAGTGGGTGGGTGGGTAGGTGGCGGAGTGAGTGGATGAGGGAATGAGTGAGTGGATGGGTAGGTGGGCGGGTGGGTTGGTGAGAGAGTGAGTGAATGGAGGGGTGGGTTGGTAGGGGGTGAGTGAGTGGATGGGTGGGTGGGTGGGTGGGTGGGTTGGTGAGTGGGTGGGCGGGTTAGTAAGTGGGTGGGTGGGTGGGCTAGTGAGCGGGTGGGTGGGTGGGTAGGTGGGTGGGTGGGTAGGTGGGTGGGTGGGTGGGTGGGTGAGTGAATGAGTGGATGGGTAAACTAATGAGTGAGTGGCCGGAGAAGCGAGTGGGTACATAGGTGGGTGGATGTGGGTGGGGGGGGGGGAGGTGTCTGTGCGTGTGTGGGTGGATAAGTGTGGGTGGATTGACGAGAGAATGACGATGTAAAATGAACGGACACACATACACACACACACACGGATATTTTGGAAATTTCGATAAATGTTAAAATGTTTTACCATATTTAAAAATGTTCGAAACACACACACATATTTAATAAGTATAACAGTCTAAGTTAGCATGACATGTCTTACTGATAATTCGTGTGTGTCCGATTTTCTTTTTTTGTTCTCCTTGTGGTTGTAACCGCAGGAGCGATGATGCTAATGCGTATTGCGAGCTATCGAGAATATCGATCAACTTTGCATTCATGAGGCATGATTATTCTGGGGGGCAAAATAAAAAAAAATGCCTGGATGTGTTTGGCCATTAATTTGGCGGGGGGAATCGATACAGTCCGTGTTTCAGATCGTTCTCTTTTTTTATGGGGCTTTTATGCGCAATTCAATGGGATGGACAGGGGGGAGAGAATATCGGGCCAATTTTTATGGGTTTCTGAAGCAGCAGTCGCAATTAGGCGATACGCGGAAGAGCTAATGAAGACTATGAAAATTTATAGAAAATCTGCATTAAGTTAAGTTTGTAATTATTTGGTTGAGGGAGTACCATAGAATTTTGAGTTCATCTGTCGATTATAAAATTTAATGTGTTTGTTATGTCTGTTTGCGACAGAAGTGGAACTCCAGAACTTCGGGTTGGTTAATATAATTTCGAAAATTTCAAAAATTTCAAAAATTTCAAAACCTTTAAAGATTTTCAAAATTTCAGAAATTTCAAAAATTTCAAAAATTTCAAAAATTTCAAAAATTTCAAAAATTTCCAAACCTTTAAAAATTTCAAAAATTTCAAAAATTTCAAAAATTTCAAAAATTTCAAAAATTTCAAAAATTTCAAAAATTTCAAAAATTTCAAAAATTCCAAAAATTTCAAAAATTTCAAAAATTTCAAAAATTTCAAAAATTTTCATAAATTTTTATTTCATTTTAAAAATTTCAAAAAACTTCTAATTTTAAAATTCTTAAGATCAAAAAAGATGGAACAAAATCAATAGCAATACAAGTTCCCATAAATTCTTGACAAATCCAACCATAACGACTTTGCAATTAGAGAACAGTGAAATAACTGTCGCAAATTGTTGTTTAATCGTTTCGTTGACTCAGCGATAATTGAATAAATTTTCATGTTGTTTTGCTTTTCAGACATCACCTTTAATTGCCTGGGAAGCTGGCCTGGTGGACCCCAGGGCTCCCGATACATCGCATTATTGGACACAAGAGTGGGAAGTGAACATCGGCCGCAATATCGATGTGGGGTCAGTGTCACTCCCTCTCTCTTTTTCACTATCTCAAACATGAAAGTGTAATTCAAACACTTGTTCCATGAGTACTATTTAGTATCGTTACAGCAGTATCACATCCATAGCAAAAAAGAACAACACTTTCCAAACCTAAAATTTCAGAATTTTGGATTTCACAAATTTTCTCTCCAAATCAAAATTTTCAAAAAATTTTCGTATAATTTTTCACTTTTCAAAATTTTCAAAATTCTGATTTTTTTTACGAAGCATTTGTATCAATTTGCAATTTCTGAAAAATTCCAAAAAATCGAAAATTGAAAATTTGGACATTCCAAAAAAATTTTCAAAAATTTTTCACTTTTCAAAATTTTTAAAATCCCGATTATTTAACGAAGCATTTGTATCATTTTGCAATTTTTAAAAAATTCCAAAAATTCGAAACCTAAAAATTTGGACATCAAAAAATCAAATCAAAAAAATTAAGAATGCAAAATTTTTTTAAAAATCCAAAATTGGTAAAAAAATTAAGAGTCAAAAAATCGAAGATGGGAATTCTGTAATGAAAAAAAAAAAAAAAAAATAGAAATGCGTCGTTCCAAAAAATTCGATTTCAAAAGTTCTCTCTTTCTCTCCCTCTCTCCATTTTCCTCTGAAGTATAAAAATGTAATTCAGACACTCGCATTCACGAATCGTTTTGTATCTTCACAGCTGTATCACGTTGATAATAAAAAAGGCAAGACGTATTTGGCGTTCAGTAGTGATTCAAGCTGCTCCGAGAATCTGGAAAATTCAACAAGTGGGTATGAGACACTTGTTCTCAGCAAGGCGACCAATCAGAAGAAAATACCACCCTACGTTTCCACACATCTGGCCTCGTACGTGACCGCAATTACACTTATATTTCTAATTGAAAATTCTATAGGCCCGCAAATTGCCCCAATGATTCATCAAAGTACCAAAGATTCTCAACCACGACAGCTCATAATAATTCTGAACCTGGAATTGAGATGGTGTTGCACTATCGTTGAACTTTTTGGGTCATTTTTAATTTATTTTCAACTCATTTCAAATTTGAGAAATGGCAAAAATTTCAGAATTTTCACAACGATTAACAAATATTGCAGGTACCCCAAATGGGCACAAGGAGAGTGGGAAGAATCCCTAATTGTCAATGGAACCATGACATTCAACGATCTGAATGGATACCACAGTTACACATTTGTCACTGTTGATTCTAACGAGGATACGGGAAGATATATCGTCTATTCGAAAGATCATTGGTGAATATTTTTATTCGTTCGTATTATTGGGCGTATAGATGTATGGGTGGGTATGTGGATGGGTGGATAGATGGTTGGGTGTATGGGTGGACGAATATGTGGGTGTATGAATGTCTGAGTGAATAGGTGGATGTGTGTATGGGTGAGTATGTAGGTGCTTATATGGATGGATGGATGAGTGGGTGAGTGTATGGATGGATGGGTAGGTAAGTGGGTGGATGTGTGCATACAGGGCTGAGCAAATGGCTGGGTGTCTGACAGGACGGATGGGTGGGTGCATGGATGGATGGATAAGTGGATGAGTGGGTGGGTATCCGTATGGAGTGGGTAGGTATCCGTATGGCGTGGGTGGGTGGGTGGATGTCCGTATGGAGGGTGTGGGTGGGTGGGTATCCGTATGGAGGGGGTGGGTGGGTGGGTGGCTATCCATATGGAGTGGGTGGGTGGGTGGTCATCTGTACGGAGTGCGTGGGTGTCTGTATGGAGTGGGTGGGTAAGTGGGTGGGCAAGTGGGTGGGTAAGTGGGTGGGTAAGTGGGTGGGCAAGTGGGTGGGTAAGTGAGTGCATGGATGGGTAGGCAAGTGGGTGAATGGGTGAGTGCATAGGTGGGTACATAAGTAGGTCTATGAGCGGGTCGGTGAATGGGTAGATGGATGGATGAGTGAGTGGGTGGGTAAGTGGCTGTATGATTGGCTGGTAGGTGGCTGTATGGGTGAGTCGGTGGGAACGTGGATGGGTGGGTGGATTAGTGGCTGTATGGATGGATGAATAGTGGGTGGGTGGTTGCGTGTATGGGTGGCAGAGTGAATGAGTAGGTGGGTGTGTGTATGGATGGGTGGGTAAGCAGGTGTATGGATGGATGGATAGTGGGTACATCTGTGGATGGATGGTGTATTTAGGTGGATGGGTGGATATGTACATAGGCAGGCGTGGGTGTTTAGCGAAGGCGAAGGATGGGTGGGTCCGATGAAAAATAGTTGAGACAGTGTAGATTACGACATCTTTGATAATTCTGTCATGGAAAATACTCCTATCAGCAAAAGCTGTAGTTTTCAAATTTTTGCGTTTGTTTTTTCAGTGAACAAGAAGCTTACGTATGCCTCATGATGCGCCAGCGAAGTGAAAATATACTGGAATTCAAAGTAGGAACCGTCTCGAGCCCAGTGTATGGCAGTTTTCTCTGCGAAGATCCACATTTGGACAAATCTGATTGGATGACGCAAGCCCGTGAGTTTATTTGATTGTCCATTCACCAGCTCCAATGCTTTTACAATTGTTGAGATTTATGAAATTTCGAGTTGTTTTTCCTCCTTGAATTTTACATTTTTTTTTTTCGTAAATTATGGAATTTTTACAAATTTGAATATTTCCTTTTAATTACCAAATTCTTCAACACTATTTTCCGAAAGTCCTCAAGAAAGTGCCAGAATATAAAATCTGTTATCATGAAATTTCGCACATTTTTGGTGTTGTTAATTTTTTTCTTCTTAGGAAGGTCGGGAAATTTTGAACTGTAGATTTGATTTTTTTTTTAATTTTGAAATTTGTTCGGCAGTGCGAAACTTTTGAAAATTTTTGAAATGTTTCAAGCTCCATATTTGGACAAAACTTGGATGACTCAGGCTCGTGAGTTTCATGCTAAATACTTGTATCCAATTTCTCATTTTTTTTTTTCGAATATTTTTTTACAATATTAAGTAAAAATGCTGAATTCCTCTCACGCAGGATTGGAGCGTCTTGTGGAATCTCCTTGTCCCATCACGGGTCACTACGTAGGAAGGATACCTGACCTGCCCGGCACGTGTGCCGAATTGAGCAGCAACTGCTTCACGAAAGAGGTCATGTATTATAAAGTCACCGATTGTGAGTCTGGAGAACTCTATGAAGGTAGTTAGAACGCATCTTTCATTTACATATTTTTCATCCATTTGTCAAAGTGTTGCCCGATTTTCCGAAATCTCGTTTTTATAACATTCGTAAAATTTGGGCAAGTGTGAAATTTTGAAATTTGGGAATTTTGAAATTTGGAAAATTTGAAAATTTTGAAATTTTGAAATTTTGAAAATTTTGAAAATTTTGAAATTTTGAAAATTTTGAAATTTTGAAAATTTTGAAATTTTGAAAATTTTGAAATTTTGAAAATTTTGAAATTTTGAAAATTTTGAAATTTTGAAAATTTTGAAATTTTGAAAATTTTGAAAATTTTGAAAATTTTGAAATTTTGAAAATTTTGAAATTTTGAAAATTTTGAAATTTTGAAAATTTTGAAATTTTGAAAATTTTGAAATTTTGAAAATTTTGAAATTTTGAAAATTTTGAAATTTTGAAAATTTTGAAATTTTGAAAATTTTGAAATTTTGAAAATTTTGAAAATTTTGAAAATTTTGAAATTTTGAAATTTTGAAATTTTGTAATTTTGAAATCTTGAAAATTTTGAAATTTTGAAAATTTTGAAATTTTGTAATTTTGAAAATTTTGAAATTTTGGAATTTTGTAATTTTGGAATTTTGAAAATTTTGAAAATTTTGAAATTAGGAAAATTTTTAAATTTTGTAATTTTGAAATTTTGTAATTTTGAAATTTTGGAATTTTGGAATTTTTGAAATTTTGAAAATTTTGAAAATTTTGAAAATTTTGAAAATTTTGAAAATTTTGAAACTTTTGAAAATTTCGAAAATTTTGAAAATTTTGAAAATCTTGTAAATTTTGAGGATTTTGAGAATTTTGAAATTTTTGAAAATTTTGAAAATCTTGAAAATTTTGAGGATTTTGAGAATTTTGAAATTTTTAAAATTTTGAAAATTTTAAAAATTTTGAAAATTTTGAAATTTTGAAATTTTGAGTAATTTCGTTTTTTCACGTTCCTGTGATTTTTACCCACTGATTTTGTTTTCCAGAGAGGAAATATTCGTGCCTAGGCCAATGGGAAGAGCAAGGAGTAATGTACACCTATACAATGCGAAACGACACAAGTGAGAACGAGTGTTTCGTGGGTCTGATAGTGAACGATGAGGAAATTTACATAAAGGAAGCTGGAGATCATTGTCTTCGCGATATCGATCCGCGCAAAGAGGGCATGCGTCTCTACAAAAAAGGTTCGTTTATTTCACCAACCTCCCAACTAAGTTTTATTCCATGTTTCATCTAATTAATGTACTCTATCTTATTCTAGGACAATGCTATGGTAATTCACCGAGTCCTGCACCGGTACCCATAAAACCACCCATTCCACATGATCCTATCATGAGAATTACGCCGCCACCACATTCCAGGATACCAAGTAGGATCTTGACTCATGATTGCGCTATGCATTGTCAAATCTTCTTCTGCTTCTATCTCAAATTCAAACTACTCCAAAGCTTACTCACAAGTGCATGAACTATTTTGCAAGACATGCAGGATTTTTCAATTTTGCAATTTTCGGAGCTATCAAAAAAAAAAAAAATTAAAAAAAAGATGAAAAAAAAAATTTTAAGTTTGGAAGAAAAAATGAATATAACAAAAATTCATATTTTTTTTTTTGTTACGAAAAAATTTAAAGTTCTCGAATTCTACAGATCTCTTCTTTAATTAATTGAAACACTTTGCACCAATCAAGGCTATGCGTTTCACTCCTATCGCAAATCTCCCTTCACTTTTCCTATTTCGTGAGGCACCTGGGGGGGGGGGGGGGGGGGGGTAATTTTTCAGTACTTTTCAAAAAAGACTCAGACAATTTTTTTCGACGAAAAAAAATTGGCAAAAGTTTTGCAAAAATTTGAGAGAAAAAAACATTTCCAAATAAAAAAAATTAATGAATAAAAAAAAATGTAAAAAAATTTTTTAATAGGTGTCAAATGAAATACTAAAAAAAAATTTCCTTCACGCTTATCAGCTTATCACCGTCTGACAAATCGATCAATTTTCCTAATGCACATCTCCAATTTTTTTCCAGATAACCCAACGAGAGCTCCACCGAACACAACTGGTTCCTCACCATCGACATTGACACTCCGATGGACCCCTGTGATAATGTCCGTGATAACGTCCCTGGGCCTCAGTGTCCTGAGAAATTATCATTAAACTCAATATTTTCTCACAGATTTTCTATTTTGGGACAATTTTAATGCCAGACAAGCACCGAATACATCACGGTTTCATGAAAATTTATATATGCGCGTTCACATTAAAAGGGCCCACTTTGTCGGTTTCCACCAGAATACCCGGGAAAAAAATTGTCAAGGTATACAAGCACATTCAAATTCAAATTCTTGAAATTACAAAAATTTCTCAGTACAATCATATGCAAAATTTCGAAATACTCTGAAAACAGAAAAATTTGAGATGGTAGTTGAATTTACTTAACAACGTTATCTCAAAACGTTTATCAAATTTTGAGGAATCTTTGTATGCACCCAAATTTTAGGCTCAAATTTGAAAAAAAAATCTGGCTCAAATCTGGCTCAAATTTGGAAAGTTTTTGGCTCAAATTTGGAAAAGTTTTGGCGCAAATTTGGAGAAATTTTGGCTCAAACTTGGAAAAATTTGGGCTCAAATTGGGACAATGTTTGATTCAAATTTGAAGATTTTTTGGCTCAAACTCGAATTTTCAGCTTCAATTTGGAAATTTTTTGGCTCAAATTAGAATATTTTTGGGCTCAAATTTGACAAAATTTTAGGTTGAATTTGAAAAAAATTTGGCTCAAATTTAGAAAATCCCCTACAATTTCAATTTCATTTTCTCAAAATTATTTTGTTCCAGAATAAGCCCTTGATGTACCATTAACAATTTGTTTTGTAATATTCATGAATTTGAATACAAAAAATTGAAAAACATCGAAAACTGAAATCGGCAAAATGAGCCCTAATCGAGCGTGCACAAATATATACAATTAACGTTAACGAGTTCATGATCGAATCTAAACTGACGAAGGATCACTGCCTTACTCCCGAACGAGATTTTTTACAAGAAAAAAAAAAAAAAAAAAAATGTAACTGTAAATTTGATCGCAACTTTGACAAGCCCACAAACTCATAAACCCCCACGAATTTTAATCACCGCTTTCTGAAATTCGTTATAAAAAAATATTATTTATTTCTTTTATCAATTTAAAAATCAGCCCCTCTGATTCTCAATCGTTTTTAATTACTAATCGACCATAAAAAGTGAGAGTGTACAGACATAAAGCAGACGCAATTTCACCGACTATTTTTAACTAACGAGGAACGGAGATGATTACCATTTTTTCAAAATATCTCTAAATCAAATATGTGTATGTGTGTGTGTGTGTGCGTCTGTATATTGGTGCCCGAAATTTTGAGCGCATTTTCCTCACGACCGGAGCATACGATTGAAACGATTAAGTTTTACAGCTGATTAGATTTCGGTTAAAATCGCTCCATTGCATTAATTGTCATAAACAATTTCAATTGTTCATAACGCTCTATCGGGAGAACCATTGGAGGCACAAAAAAATATGTATAACAAAAGTTGCTCCACGTGTACGAATGCATCTTTCAAGTCATATGCCTTTTCACGCTAGCTCGCATAATTAGTGAGATATTGCAAATTGTTGCTAAAAAAAAATCAGCAAAATTAATTTTCTGAAAATTTTCGGAACGAGCCGATCTACGGGCGCATCTGCGTGTGTGCAAAATAAGTAGCAAAAATAATCCAATAATGTACAATCAAAACCTATCGAGAACTTGATATGGTTGTTTTACAATTTTTTAAAAAATAGTCTGCATCACAATGTGCAATTTTTGTTTTTTTTTTCAAATAATTCACCATAATTATTTATCAATCATCTCCACGTCCGTCCCTGTAATTACTAAAATAAATTATGTACATATGTGTAAATTGCCTAGATGATAAAGAATTTTATTGTGATTGTATTCATCGATGTGTAAAGAGAGCCAGCGACCTCAGCATTTATTTTTCCATCGATTACTTATAGCCTAACTTAACTAAGCCTCCAGTCGACACATGAATATTATACAAGGAGCAAATAAATGATTCTATTCAAATAAAAAAATTGTCCACTGCTTTACTGTCTTTCAACCTGAATGATTTTCCTGATAGAACCTCCAACTTACCAAAATATTTAACTTCCCGGTAGGGAAGTTATTGTTTTGCCCCCGAAAATGAAAAATCAACTTTCCAGCAGATCTCCACGTTTTATGGTATCTCTGAACTTTCTAGACTATTTAAAACACGAGCCGGATGGCGCGTACTTCGAACGCGCATTTCCTTCTTCCGCCGCACTGACTGACGGCGCGTCGGTTGCGGTCTTATGGTTTTCGATAACTTCGATGTATATCGATAGTTTCTTTCGTCTCTCCTTTTTACTACTAGTGCCTTGCCGGTGGCCGCTACGCGGCCACATGCGTTTCTAATTTCGATTTCGAGTTCAATTTTGATCATGATATCGATAATCGAGATTTTTTTTCGATAATCGAGTTTTTTTCTTCGATAATCGATTTATTGCGATTCTCATTCGATTTGTGGTCGAAGCTCTCAATTATTTAGACAAGTTCCTTGCCGGTGGCCGCTACGCGGCCACATGCCTTTACTTCTCCGTTTTCGAGTTCGATTTCGATTGTGTCATCGATAATCGAGATTTTTTCCTCGACTTTCGAGTTTTCGAATTCGATAATCGATTTATTTTCGTGGTCGAAGCTCTCAATTATTTATATACTAATTCCTTGCCGGTGGCCGCTACGCGGCCACATGCATTTCCAAATACGATTTCGATTTCAATTGTTATCATGGCATCAATAATCGAGACTTTTGTTCGATAATCGATTTATTGCGATTCCCATTCGATTTGTAGTCGAAGCTCTCAATTATATATAAGGATATATATAGATACGAAAAAGTATGCATGTGTGTGTGTGTGTGTGCGATGAAGTCTGTATATGGTCCAAATTTATAATCAACGAATTATTCGATCGAGGTTGTTGACAGCTCAATCGAAAGAGTTTCACGTAACTTAGATCTGATTGGATTTCGTATGGGATTGGTCCAGTACATATATTGTTATGAACAATTTCAATTGTTTAAAATGTTCCACTGCCTAAACCGTTAGAGTTAGCGCCAAATTCATATAAGAAAAGTTGTTCCCTATATAAAAATACGTATGTTATGTAAGATGACTTTTTTCGATAATTTGCATCATTAAGGAGCTATGGCCGTTTCAACAATTATGTATGTAGTAAGTGAGCGAATGGCCCCAGCGCTGTCACGACGGTCCCAATCGAAGCGTTTCCATGCAAAATCGAGCGGATTACATTTTGGTTGGCATTCGTGCACTATATGCAATGTTATTAGCAATTGCAATTGTTTATACTGTTCCACTGGGTAAGATATTAAAGTTATCGTTTGTATTGCGGCCGCGCTCCTATTGGCGTCTCACTCCCACTCAAGTAACGCGCATAAGTCTCATCCTCATGCTCACCATGCGTCTACTCAAATATTCATAATTATCTGCTTCATAAATGAGTCAGTTTAGAATTCTCAAATCTGCAAGTTTTCATTATGACACTAATAGGGGTCACACTGATTAACCGTGGTATATTGGAGAAGAATAAATTTGCCACCATAACAGGACTGGCAAATGAAAACCATCACATGAAATAGTTCATATTCTTTATTACCTATCCCTCCAAAACAATTTAGCGAATTAACAATCTCCAACGATGCATCGCTCGCACAATCCACAATCGGTAATGAAGAAATGAAAAGCAAAACGTACAAAAATTTCTCTTCCACTATTCACATATATACAAGAATCCGACTGAACCTACTTCATGACATATCCCTTAATAACCTTTGGCCCAGCCGCATAACTTACATCGATGTAAACCCCACGTGACCTAGCATCAGAAATAAGTGTCTTCCACATATCGTCCTTCTCAAATGTCCTGAAATTTCCACATATGAATAAGCTATGTTTGGCGCGTGTGAGGGCCACACAGAGTCTCTGGCGATCTGACAAAAATCCAATTCCCGAACTTCTCACACAGGACATGATAATAACATCTCGCTCCTGTCCTTGAAAGCTATCCACTGTGTTAACTTCAATTTGAATTCTCTTCCTAATGATCTCAGGGACACCTGCCATTCCATCTCTGATCTTGATGCCCAAAATATTTTTCTGATTGTTGTAAGGTGTTACGATGCCCACTCGAAGAACCCCAGTCAGTGTTTCCAGTTTAGCATAAGTCACCATTGTCTGAATGATATTGGCGATAAACGTGGCTTCATTTGTGTTCGAGAATTTGTCCTCGTCCTGGGTGGAAGCTAAATTGATGACTCTGTAGAAGTGGAATGGCAGTGGGCTTAGGTGAGCTCCATTTTTCAGTGCACCTGCATAGAAGTAGCGATTGGGCCAATAGGAGATTGGATAGGACATTCTGTACTGTGTGTCCAGAATGATCACTGGGTTAGCTGCCATACCGTCGAAGGCATTGTACAGTCTAGCAAAGAGGGACTGATCGAGTCCAAGTTTCTTAGCATCTTGGGATATTACAGTAGCTGGCAGTTGATGAGGATCACCCACAAGCACCAGTGTGTTTACACCCAACATCAGTGGAATCATCGTTTCAGCTTCTGCACTTTGGGTAGCCTCGTCCACGATGCAAACAGATATCTTGTCCTTGTTACCCCCGAATATTGTCTCCATCTGATTGGTATAGCATGATGATAATGTACAAGTGATTATGTCAGCACCAGATAATATTGTGTTCTCTGCAGACCTCTGGAGCTTCATCAGCTGTCTCGGGTTGATTCCAGTTTCGGCATTGCGGGGATTCGTCAGAAGATCATACTTCACCTTAACCTGTAATAAATTCGGATTCATGAAACGTTATGGAAGCTTTCTACTCAAAACAGACTCAAAAAAAAAATCCCAACAAATGGGCTGTGGGTTTGACCCTCCGCGGGCCAAAATTATAACTTCCCGATGTCTGCGTGTGTGTGTATACTTTCTTTCCAATCTCTCATTTTTCTCACCATAGAGCTCTCCAAATGATTCCAATTGTTTACAACGCTCTAACGCCGAAACGGTTAAAGATACGAAAAAAGTCAGAGGACACAAAATATGTATTTTTTTATAAGGAACAACATTTATTCGACACATTTTTGCGTATTTATAATATTTCGTGAGATACAGCGTTATAAACAATTGAAATTGTTAATAGCAATAGAAACCAGCAGACATATATGGACCAAAAACTAATCGGCTCTAAGTTACGGCAAGACGCTTCGATTGCGTCATACAGGACCTTGATCGGATAATTTGTTCACGAGAAATCGTTACGGGAAATTTTTGGTTACATACGTACATCGGCACACACACACATACAGACATTGTGTTTTAAATAGTCTAGAAAGGTCAGAAATGCCATGAAACGTGGAGATCTGATGGAAAATCGATTTTTCATTTTCGGGGGCAATACGATAACTTCCCCTATCAGGAAGTTGAAAAAATTCAAAAAATAGGAGAGACAATACATACCCCAGCTAATTTTCTCTGAATGAATTGTCTGCAGTCCTCCTCCTTGTTCTTACAATACTCGAGTTCCGCTTCGATGGCATTGATCCTGGCCTTGAGAAAGTTCTTCTCCTGCTCGATGCTCTCCATTCCCTGTCCATTAAAGTACTCAGTTGTCGTCTTCTCAACATCTCGTTTAGCCAACTCCGACACTGAGATAGACCTCACTAGTTTATGCATAGCTTCCAGCTTGCCAATTCTCACCATCTTGAAGCGCTGGTCCTTGGGGAGGTTGGTCCTAATGTCCATTAGCCTTAGAACAATCTCGTCAATTGCTGCATTTGATGGTGCACACACGAGAATCCTCGTTGGCTTGTGATGCAGGTACCTGTTACAAATTCCGCAAGTTCTTTAAATATGAACAGTAAATCTCTCGGCTGAAAGTCGTTACTGATATTCGAGGGACATCATCATAGAATGGAGATGTCTTCTTCATTAAATTAAATCACAATTGTCCAGGACAATTTATTTCGAATTAATCCAATAATGCGACTGCAATAGGAAGTTTGATCTTAATCAGCTATGAACCCTTTTAAAACTAACATTTTTAAAATAAAATTTTAGCAATAAAATTTTAAAAATAAAATTTTTGAAATAAAATTTTTAAAATAAAATTTTGAAAATAAAATTTTAAAAATAAAATTTTAAAAATAAAATTTTAAAAATAAAATTTTTAAAATAAAAATTTTAAAAATAAAATTTTAAGAATAAAATTCTAAAAATAAAATTACAAAAATAAAATTTTAAAAATAAAAAGTTTATACCACATGTAGACCCCAGAGCTTGCCCTATCGGCCGGGATCTATATGTCATCATATCGGAATTCTCAAAATTATCCCATGAAGTACATGAGTTTGTCAATACAATGCAACTTGATTTTGTTCTAATACATCAACATTGCGGACCTAAATTTCATGTCGTATGCATTCAAACCTCTCGTTTATCGTGAAAATTTCCATAAAAAATTCGGAAATTTTTTACCAAACATACTTTGCAAGTCCCTCTGCCAGGTGGCGTGAATCAAATTTGGATTTAATGACTCACTGATTTATTATTTTAAAAATTCTGACAATCGCCGATCTCGGTAACCAGTTGGAGTATTTAATCAAAATAGGTCTTAAAAATTCTATAAAAATATGGGTAAAAAAATACCGTGCCCTAAACAACTTTTTGGTGAAGGGTCAAGATCGCCATTAAATTTTACTTCATAATTTTCTGATGTTGTGTATAGAAGTTATCGTGTATTGAGACCGAAAATTGTACGCAACATTTTGGTATATTACGTACCTATTATTTCCGTAAAGTATCTCCGTAACTATGTTAACTATAACTTTGGATTTTCCTGTGCCAGGAGGCCCTTGGATCATGCAGATCTTGGGTAACCTCTGAACAACAGTCTCTGTGATCTTGAGAACTGCCTCCATTTGCTTAGCATTGAGCTTGTCCTTGGTGGTTAGATTGTACGAGTCGAGCTTGCCCACTTGTGGCAGCTGATACTGCTCCACACTTGGATGGAGTATTTGCTTAAGCAGGGGAGATGTAGGTAGATATTGCAGGGCCTGAATCATGCGCATGCTAGAACGTAGATAGCTAACTGTCATAAGCTTCTGAATATTGTCCTCCTCCACATTCATTGGCAGAGGCTTTGTCATCATGGAGTACGTTAGAAGTGTGTGGGGAATTTTGGCGTGCTGCAGGAGATCCTTGTTGAATTTTGTGTAAGGTGCAATTGGGCGTTGATCCACCTAAAACCGATTTCAGGATGAGATAAGTATAAAAAATTCAGTGATCATGAGGCAGAAGCATAGATTACACACCTGGGAAACATACGCGAAGATAGTGTGATACTGGGGTCCGTCGTTCTTCCTAAGAACAATCCTGAAGATTACAAGATCCCCCATGACAGGATGCTGCTGATTAGCCATTTGATCCCTTGAGACAACTGCCTGCAGCAAAAACGTTGTGACTAGTAATTTTGTCCCTGGCACTGGCTGACGTGTTATTGTATGCGGACTGATGCATGCCATTATTGCTGGATGCCGAGAACGATGTTCGTTGTAGTCAAAGTCCTTTGATATGCCATTCCACAGTTCCAAGGCCAATAAAGGTGACATTATCCTATAAATACAAAGTAGATTATGAAAGAAATTCATGCACTAGTTTCCGGTTTTTTTTTTTAAACATGAAGCATGAAAATCGCCAAAAGTTTTAATCAATCATTATTTACGAAGGAACGTTGTGATCAAGCTAATCAATGTCGCAATTGGAGTCTCTCGGCGTACCTTAGCTTCGATCAAAATTTGACTCACTTTCATGTAGTGAATTATTAGTTATTGGTTGATTTTGAGTGGCGCGAAATTTTAATGACTATTCAAACTTTTATATTCGGTCTAGATCCGAAGTTGTCCGACTACCGCCGGCGCATGCGTGTTTGCCCACATTTGCACAGGAGAGTCTGAATGCGCGATGCGCAGTGTGATTGGTCAGTGTGTCACGTGACATAGTCGCAGGTAGCGACACCTGTTGTATTCCGGCATTTGAAATTTCATGATTCCTATTTTTTTCTTTGAAACCAGTCTTTGAAGATTTAATTGACGTGTCGGAAAATCTAGGGATGGAAAACAGAAATTACAAACGCTTTAAGCCCTACCTGTAATAATCATCGTAGGAACTGTAGGATGATAGAAGTGGACGTAGTGCGTTGTAGTCCACAACAGGTGGTGGTTCTTTGATGGTAAGTTGTTCCTTAAGCCAAGCTGGGTTCCAATGGAACAAACGCAGAAGGAACTCCTCAAGCTTGGGATTATTCACAGGGTTTGCAGGTTTGGCAGGAGGCCTGGAGAACTTTTGGGGAAGTAGTGCATCCTTTTGCACACATTTCTTCATCGTGTTTCCAGGATCGATCTCGAAAACTCGAATTGCAGGTGGCTCTGCACTAAATGATACCTTCTTCTTTGAATTAGGCGCTCGGTTCTCCTTCTCATTAAGCTTTTTCCCTGGATGAGGTGCAAATATGTCAATCAGCTTAATACTGGACTCCTTGATCTGGTTGAGCTCGTTTGCTGTTAATTTCTCGGATGTGCTTTTGGGAATTTGGGGAATTGAGGGAATTAATTTGGTTCGTTTGAGAGAAGATTCAACTTCATTATCAGTTTTGTTACCTAAGGTTTTTGGAATTTTCGGAATCTTTGGGATTTTTGGAAGTTTGGGGAGAGTGGTACTTTCGGATTTTGGTGGCGGCTCAGTCTTCGTGAGATTCAACATGGAAGAAGTTTTTGGAGAATTCTCTTGATCCTTCGTGAGAAAATCACCACGGGTTCTAGTTGAAATTTTTGCTTTCGCTTTTGCAGGTATTTTGTCAGGTGTGTCAGTTGAGGAATTTCTCTTTTTTTCTACTGCTAACTTCTTGAGCTTTTCTTTGCGGTCGTGCTTTATTTCCTCTTTTTGCGATTTCGAGAGGGACGAGCGCCGGCGCTGACCTACGAAAATATGCAAAATTGTGGTTTAGAATTATGATTTTTTATTTGAAACATCTAATGCGGCGCTTGCGGTGGGAAGAAATTCTGGCTGAAACAGGCATTTCCAGGACGGGTATATATATAGGTATACTCTACTCGTTACCCATTGCCCCCTCTCTGCCATCGACGCAAAGGCGATGCGCACAAGTTGTATGTACATATCGAGATGCGCTGCAGCGTTTCGAAATAATTTGAAAAGAATTGGAAATTTTTTTCCAACAAGTTGGAAAATTTTTGAAACAATTTCTCAAAAATTTTGACAACCTTTGGAAAAATTTTGAAAAGTTACGGAAAGTTTTTTAAAATTCTCAATGAATTTTTAAAAATGTTGGAAATGTTTGGGAAATTTAGAAAAATGTTGAAAAAATTGGAAGAAATCTTTCGGAAAAAAGTTTTTTTGGAAAAAAATTGGAAAAATTTTATAAAAAATTTGGCTCAGTTTATAAGAATTTTGAAAAAAATTGCCATTTTTGTTTTAAATTCAAAAAATCTTGCTACAAGTTTGAAGAAATTTGGAGCACTCTTCTAAAAATTTGAAAAATAGAAAAATTGGAAAGATTTACAATAAAATTAAAAAAAGTTAGAACAAAATTAGAAAACAATTCTAATAATTTTAAAAAACTGGAAAACTGTGGAAAAATTTGAAAAATGTTTGGAACAATTTTTAAACAAATTGCAATTTTTTAAAAAACTTGAAAAAGTGAAATTTTGGAAAAATCTTTCAAACATTCAAAAGAACTGAGTATTTGGCAATTTTCAATTTCTCGAGAAATCGTCAAAAATCCTTTTTTTTTTTTTAAATTACGATTCATGATTAAAATTAGGGAATACCAAATGTCTTAAAAATTCAAAAAATACAAGAAATTGTTTCAAGAAAAAAATTTCTGACTTTTCCATTAATGCATGGAACATTTTCTACAAACCTGGAGGAAGAATATCGGCCCATCTGTGCTTCAGCCTTCGCCGTTTTTGTTCTGTTTTATAGAGTACATCTTCCAATCTCTGCTGTTGGGTCAATTCCTTTTTCTCCTTAGACGTCAATTTTGTGGGTTTGGAGGAGTGGAAAGCGACATCGTCAGCTTCAGGCTCATCAGCAGAAAGGTCAGGGTCGATTAGGGAGTTGATTTTTTTAACTCCACAACTGATGCCTCTCCTCTCGCCTTTCTTAAGGAACGGTGGATCAATCTGTTGGATCTTCTTCAATTGCTTGGTGCTCGGGGATTTATCAGTACTTAATCGTCTTGAGATTGAGTCGGTACTATCCCGATGCGAGGTAGATGGGTCTTCCAATGATCTGGCTCTCCTCTCAACTGCTAGAACAGTATAAAGTACATATGGAATTTTTTACATAATTTTGAAAATCCAATTTTTTGGAACTATTTTCTACCTCTATACGAAATGCTCCAAAAAATATTTTAAAAAATCATGGAACAGTTTTTAAAGAATGAAAAGCACCTGAAGATTTTTCGAATTTTTCTGGGATTATTTTTTCGCAAATTTGCTAATACCAAAAATGTGCAATTTTGGAAAATGAAACTCACCTCCTTCCTCAGATTTGGATCGGGACTTGTAGAAGGACTTGCTCGATATCTCCAGGCTCTTTCGTTTTTCAGGCTCTTCTGTGATTTTGTCCACTTTTACAGATTTCTCACCACCTTTTTTACACCCTGAATCGTCGGATGGCTCATCGTGACTAGATGTACTCACTCGAATTTTTTGGGGCCTTTCGTTCTTACTCCGTCTCTCCTTAGACTCTTTCGAATCTCTTCGATCCTTGGATTCTCTGGGCTCTTTTGGTTTTGAGGATTTTAATTCCTTCGACCTCGATTTTGACTTCTTGGACTCATCAATGGAAGACAAGTCTTTTTCCGCTTCAAGCCTGTGGAAACATGGCAAGATTAATTTTTTTTCAAAAATGTCTCAATTCGCCAACTCTTCATTAGTTCTAGAATCTTT
This sequence comes from Asobara japonica, assembly GCA_026005395.1. NCBI lineage: Eukaryota > Metazoa > Arthropoda > Insecta > Hymenoptera > Braconidae > Asobara > Asobara japonica. The sequence goes on along the minus strand of BQMI01000292.1, from coordinate 258,808 downwards.
AAAGCCAGAACTTTTTAATTTTTCTCATTTTTTTATAACTGAGATGCTGTTGACATTTATCAAAATTTTGACATAGGAAATTTTTATAATTTTGAAGGATTCTGAAAATGTGAAAATTTCCAATTTTTTGATTCCAACATTGATAACAATATTTTTAGAAATTTTTGGGACATATTGAAATCTATAAAAAGTTCGCAATTTTGAAAATTGTGGTAAGTTCTAAGATTTTTAGCAATTTCGGACAGATTTTTTAAACTTGTGATTTTTTGCAACTTGCTGGAACCAAAGTGAACATATAAGAAATTTGAGAAAAAAATACCTATCCAATTCCAGAGATTTTGAAGCTGTGAGGTCAGTGTCGTCGCCTTCAGGGCCATCTTCCAAAATCGATCTCTTTCTCGGAATTTCTTCTCCAAAGAATGGAAGACGACTAAGATCTTCCAGGGCAGCTTCTATGTGAACGGACGTGGCTGGAGACTCCTCTTTCTTGATCTGACTCTCATTCAATATTTGACTCTGGTAAAGCCTCTCCAGCCAAGGGTTATTCTCCTCATCTTCATCATCCTCGTCAGACAAGGTAATGACATCAGGTTCCTTTTCCTGACTGTGGAAAAGGTCCGTGAAGGAATCAGATTGGTCATCGCTCTTCTCCAGATCGTCGTTTCTGTCCGGAGTATTGTGACCCGAATCCGACTTTTGAGATGTCGCAAAAATATCTTCGTCATCGTCCAGAAAATCGTTGCAGTCTATTTGCGAATAACTGAGACGAGGCTCCTCCTTTGGCACAGATGGCGCTGATACTGATGAAAAATTACCATCTTCATTAATATGGCTGGGACGTCAACGGTCTATGTGCGCGCTGTGATTGTGTTTGCCAGTAAAATTCTCATTAAAAATCTCTAATGTTAACTTTGGTCAAAATCGAAAAAAATCGACGGGAGTGTCTTCTAGGGGTCTCAATTGAATAGTATAAATACGCACGGGGCCAAAAATTTGATTTTAAGAAACTGAAGTTTGCGTCCCCATCAGAGCCCAATGTTAAATTTGGCCAAACTCGAAAAAAATTAATTTGATTTTTTCGACCCAAATTCGACGGAAATATCTTCTAGGGATTCCTATTGGATAGTATCAACGCACACGGGGCCAAAAATTCAATTTAAAAAAAATTAAGTTTGCCTCCCCATAAGGTCCCAATGTTAAATTTGGCCAAAATCGAAAAAAATTGTTTTGACTTTTTCGACCCAAATGCGATGGAAATATCTTCTAGGGGTTCCTATTGGATAGTATCAACGCACACGGGGCCAAACATTCAATTTAAAAAAAATTAAGTTTGCCTCCCCATAAGGTCCCAATGTTAACTTTGGCCAAAATCGAAAACAATTAATTTGACTTTTTCGAACCAAATTCGACGGAAATATCTTCTAGGGGTTCCTATTGGATAGTACCAACGCACACGGGGTCAAGAATTCAATTTTAAAAAAATTAAGTTTGCCTCCCCATAAGGTCCCAATGTTAACTTTGGCCAAAATCGAAAAAAATTAATTTGACTTTTTCGAACCAAATTCGACGGAAATATCTTCTAGGGGTTCCTATTGGGTAGTATCAACGCACACGGGGCCAAAAATTCAATTTAAAAACAATTAAGTTTGCCTCCCCATAAGGTCCCAATGTTAAATTTGGCCAAAATCGAAAAAAATTGTTTTGACTTTTTCGACCCAAATGCGACGGAAATATCTTCTAGGAGTTCCTATTGGATAGTATCAACGCACCCGGGGCCAAAAATTTAATTTAAAAAAAATTAAGTTTGCCTCCCCATAAGGTCCCAATGTTAACTTTGGCCAAAATCGAAAAAAATTAATTTGACTTTTTCGACCCAAATTCGACGTAAATATCTTCTAGGGGTTCCTATTGGATAATATCAACGCACACGCGTCCAAAAATTCAATTTAAAAAAAATTAAGTTTGCCTCCCCATAAGGTCCCAATGTTAAATTTGGCCAGAATCGAAAAAAATTGTTTTGACTTTTTCGACCCAAATGCGACGGAAATATCTTCTAGGGGTTCCTATTGGGTAGTATCAACGCACACGGGGCCAAAAATTCAATTTAAAAAAAAATAAGTTTGCCTCCCCATAAGGTCCCAATGTTAACTTTGGCCAAAATCGAAAAAAATTGTTTTGACTTTTTCGACCCAAATGCGACGGAAATATCTTCTAGGGGTTCCTATTGGATAGTATCAACGCACACGCGTCCAAAAATTCATCTTTAAAAAAATTAAGTTTGCCTCCCCATAAGGTCCCAATGTTAACTTTGGCCAAAATCGAAAAAAATTAATTTGACTTTTTCGACCCGAATTCGACGGAAATATCTTCTGGGGGTTCCTATTGGATAGTATCAGCGCACACGGGGCCAAAAATTCAATTTTAAAAAAATTAAGTTTGCCTCCCCATAAGGTCCCAATGTTAACTTTGGCCAAAATCGAAAAAAATTAATTTGACTTTTTCGACCCGAATTCGACGGAAATATCTTCTGGGGGTTCCTATTGGATAGTATCAGCGCACACGGGGCCAAAAATTCAATTTTAAAAAAATTAAGTCTGCCTCCCCATAAGGTCCCAATGTTAACTTTGGCCAAAATCGAAAAAAATTAATTTTACTTTTTCGACCCAAATTCGACGGAAATATCTTCCTGGGGTTCCAATTGAATAGTATCTATCGATTTGGAACCAAAAATTCGATTTTAGAAAATTTAAGTCTGCCTCCCTATAAGGTCCTAATGTTACCATTACTTGTTGCGGGAGGGGCGGAGGACTTCGAGTTATCTTCCTGGATGTCCAATTCATACTTTATCAGAATTGGGGAGTTCGACTGCCTCGATACTTCAGTGGACCTAGAAGACCTAGCAACTTTCTCCTTCTGAGGTAGATCCGTTGATGAATTCTTGCATCTCCGTTTTTTTTTAATATACTCCCGCAGATCGTCGTCAACGGACTCTCGAGGATTATTCGAGGATTTTTGAGGGGATGGAGTGGGTTTTGAAGTGAGGTCTTTGGAAGCCCTTGCAGACGTCCTTGAAGTAAAATCCTTGGAAGGACCTGCGACACTGGAATCTCCATTTCGTAGTTTTGGAGGGTCCCGTTCTGGAGAACTGGAATCGTCAGAATCCGACTCGATGCGAATCACCTTAATTCAATTCAATTAAGTTTATTGATTAAATTTTCTCTTCAACTTTGACAAAAAATGGTAAAATATGTTTGTAATAATTTCTGCAAAGTATATTTTTGTAAATCGAGGCTCTTCTCATGAGATCATCTTGGCCATACCTGATAAGATCAATAACTTGGTATCTAAAGCAGATATCAACATTTTGATAAAGACATTTTTTGTAGGAAATTCAATATGCAACAAAATATGTCTTTATAAAAAAATCGACATCTCCTTTACATTACGAAATATTTATCGATTTGTGAAATACGATCGAGCACTTCGCTATTGAACCAAATTTGCAAGATTTTTTTTTTTAAATCAGCAGAAAAATCAGGAAAAAATTTGACTTTGCGACGTCAAATTGAGAATGTTTTTCTCGAGATGTGTTTCATATATGAAAGTTACATAACGATTTTACAGAGAAAATGCAGGAATCGTGGCTAATGATCGTTTAAATTTGTTTTTTTTTAGTACCTTGTGGGGTACAGGGGGGGTCGGGTCGGGGTCCAATTTGCGCTTCGCGCCTTGGATCACATCGGGGACGTCCTCGGAAGCGACGTCCTCTGGACAGGGTAAGAGGCGGTAGACGAAGTCTCGGACATCCACCGTGTCCGGACTGAAGCAACCGATGCCAACTGTGTCATTGGGGCTCAGAGTAAAATAAGATTTCGAAATGATCTTCTCGCCGTTTACGAAGGTTCCATTGGCACTCTGGAAAATTAAAAAATAATTTCGTAAATAAAAAAAAAATCACGCAATTCTTTAACGTTTTATGAATTTGGCATAGATGGAAATTTCAAATTTTCGAACTTTTTGTTTTACTCAATTCCATTTTAATCGGCAATTTTTCTTTACATTTTAAAAACTTTAAGAAATAAGCAATTTTTTTTTTTACATTTTCATTCGTCTTCTGGAAAATGTTTAGAACTCCAACTTTTAATGATTTTCAAAATTTCCGCAATTTCGACTACTGAAATTTTGCGAAGTTTGAAAATTTGTGTTTTTTGGAAATTACTTGTCCTTGGAAGAAAGTTTCATTCTGCATTTACAGACCAAATTTCACGTATGGCTATGTCCAGAAAGGAGTAAAAAAAAAAGATAAACACGGCTTTTTCATAGAAAAATGACGCATGAGCAGAATTTAATCCACCTTCTTCCGTTCACAATATTACACAATTTCTAGTGCGATTGTGAGTAAAAAATTTTCCGAGCCTTTTTTACCTCCCTTCTCACAAGTAAATATTGACAACAGTCCGCAAAATGGTCGAACTAATTTTACCTGCTGAAGACTTGAAACTTTCACAAACCTTTAAAAGCAAATCTAATCTCCCCTCCATTTTTAATTATGTAAAATATTTGCCAAATAAAAACACCAAATAATCCATGTTAAAAAAAATACTTCCACTAAATTGATCACCTTTTTTTACTTCCCTTCCCACAATTAAATAGACGATTGTAACCAGCAACATCTATCTCAAACTGAAGTAAACAAACTGCACGCAAGTTGTTGCCTTATCACTTAAAAAAACAACCTAACAAAACTGCATACAATTTGCAAAAAAAAAATTTACTAACAAACTGCAGAGATTCAGATAAAATAGTAATTTGCGTCATACCTATATATATATATATATATATAATATAATAAACAATTTCATAATAGCACTCTGTAGCTACTAAGATACTTGACACGAGATAAGTCGGCAAACTGCAACCAACGTTTTCTAAATTAGAAACGGTGTTGAGACAGTTTAGTCAACGCGCAAAGTGTGTTGACATATATATATATCTTACCCCCAAATCCAGGACATTTATCACATCTCCAGTATGAATAAATATGCAGTGAGAACGTGATACAACTGGGCTGAGGCACACAATTTTGTTCGTTTTATCTCGTCCGCAGGTATACTGTAACAAAATAACACGAGTTAACCTCAAAAAATCGTCGATGCGCAGGAACAACGGCCCACCAAAGTTGCACGATAATGACAGATTGATTAGTTAGTAATTAACAAATGAAACATACACAGTCGCGCTCGAGAACAATGCGCTGCTCCGTACCCAATCGTTTCAAAATAAACCTCATTATTGTAATGATAATAATGAGATAGGACGGGAAAACATGGCTCTCCAGTTGTTCACTGAGCGGACAAAAACTGGCGCGCTTTGCGCAGGTCTCGCTGGAATCCCATTGGCTCAATTTGAATTCAATGGCTAAGTGTCATGGCGGAGGAGAAAGTTTAACAGTTGGAACCGTTTGACAGTTTTCGTAACTTTACGCACTTATAATGATCATAATTTCTTACAAATTTAGAGGAACTTCGATATTACATAATGGTAAATTTCGACGAATCGGAGAAAGTTTGAAAATTGAACATTTTTCAGGACAAATATATAGAACATGCCAGAAGAATTTCCAACCGAAATTTAAAAGAATTCCGAACTTGCAAAGATCACAAAATTTTTGGCGGTTGAAACATTTTGAGGTTCTGAAATTACGAAATTATCAAATTTCAAAGATTAACCAACCGAAGTCTGCAAGTACAACATAGCAATTCATGTCACTCTTCCCGATTATAACCCCTCAGATACGGCTGAGTTGCGGTTGGCGCTTCTATACTTTCTATTGGATGCCACCGTTCGAATCATGTTGAAGACGGTCTGTGATTGGCTGGCGCCGCGCACGCGCCTCTGTGACGCCCGAGCTGTTCTCCGATTTGAAAAACGATGGTTTCAAATATTCGATGATGAAAAAAAAAACAAAAAAATTGTCTTAATTATTTTTTTGACTGAAGACTATATATGTTTTCAAAACCGGCCATTTTTCCGAGGGCAAAACGCCATTCAAGCTGAAGCGCGCCGATATAGTAGATTTCCCGCCAATTATCAGAGGGTATTGAATTTCGAAAGATTCGACTTGCGCCCAATGGCAATCGCAGTACAACTCGAGCATCATTGACACTTGGTTATGTATTGAAGCAACAAAGCTCGGACACAATAAGTTTTCATGGATTTAATGACAAGTAAAATTTAATATTTAAATTTGTGGAGTTGCTGATTGTCAAGATGTCCATATTTAAAGGTCTCCTAAGATCTGACATGCGGCACTTATCGAGTGTCAGAGTGAGTAATAATTCCCGAATCGCATTTCTCAAGTTGATTAATTAGGGAATCATGTTTATCAACAAAAAACAAATGTTAATGAATGAAAACATTGTGAAATCACTTTGAGCAATTATCCCCAACAATACTCAATGATTGTTGAAAACAATCGTGGGAAATACACGATTCATTTTTTGGATGGACAATTGAATTAAGGGGAATTAGGAAGTGTCATTAATTACGTAAATAACATTTGACGGCTGACACGCGAAAATTTCTGAACTTTGATATTTAGTCGTTGACTCCACTGTACCTAAAACACGTGCAAAAATTTCTGGGTCAAGGTTCATTTGCGCGAAAATATCCATTCACCTTGGGATTAACAACTAAACAGCTGTTTATAGTACAATCGAAATTAGAATGACAGCTACGGACAAGGCTGACCGCTGAAAAACAATAACAATAGACCGCAGTGGCATTTATGAATGGTTAAATGGTGAAAAATTGGGGATTTTGGTGTATATTTTATTGAAGAAATTATTAGTTATTTAGTTTTTTGGTAAATTTTTAAATAGCAGATTGGGATTTCTAATTCTTTTATCGATTTTTTCAAATATTGAAGTCCTCAATATTATTGGGCGAATTTAGTGGGAATTGTAGTTTTTTTTTTTTATTTTTAAGTTCGTAGAAAATTGGAGATGTGAGCTTTTTAAAAAACTTTGGCGCCTTGTTTTTTTTAAATACTTGCATTGGAATGCGAAAAATGTACTCACTCTTTCATCCTCTTTTGCAACAATTATGTAAGGAAGATGACTAAAAGAATTGTTTGGCAGAAAAATATCGAAGTCAATTTATTTTGGAAAAAATTGAGACGTTTTTTTATCATAATTCTATGCAATTAAAAAAAAAAGCCACAATTAGTTTGGTGTTATTTACACTAAATCCTGAAATTCAGTGGCAATTTGATAATTGAAAATTCATATTTTATTTAATAAAAATGTCAATCTAAAAATTATGAAAATTTTTAAACACTTGCAAATTGAAATGAAAATCAATTAGGAAAGCAATTATTAAAAATATTGAAGAGTCTGATAGCTCTATCTTTCTATTGGAATTGAATGTCATGTCTTCTGAATAGATGCAACTTAAAAATTACAGCTAGACACATCAATATTTAGCACCTGATTTGCTTTGCTGATTAGCATTCTACCGCCGTGAAAATACTAGAAATTAATAGATTCCTTGAATAGCGCAGATAGTACTAGTATATTCGGTAGGACTAATAATTTCTTCGTTTTTAAATTTCTCACCAATTTCACGGAATCTTCCCAGACCCGTGTGTATTGTATGGTCATTGGAAAAACGATGAAAATGTTGTTTTTTCACTCAGCCCCCCACCCACCCACTTACCCACTCACTCACCTCCCCAGACCCACCCACCCACCCACCCACTCACTCAGACACCCACCCACCCACTTACCCACTCACTCACCCACCCACTCACTCACCCACCCACTCACTCACCCACCCACTCACTCACCCACCCACTCACCCACTCACTCACCCACTCACTCACTCATCCATTCACATCCACCCACCCCCTCACCCACCCACCCACCCACTCACCCACCCACCCACCCACTCACCCACCCACCCCCTCACCCACCCACCCACTCACCCACCCACCCACTCACTCACTCAGGCACCCACCCACTTACCCACTCACTCACTCAGTGACCCACCTATCCACCACCTACTCACTCACCCACCCACCCATCCACTCACCCACCCACCCATCCACTCACCCACACACACACACACACACACACACATACCCACACCTAATTTCAAAAAATGAATCTACCTATGAAGTCGGCACTGCTAACCTATAACTACATCTACAGCCTATACCTGTATATAAAAAAGTATTAGGAATGAACAGCAACCAATTCGTAAACTACAAATATCTCGAATGTTGCTGACGTTGAAAAACCTTTGATTCCCCCATCCTCACTGCCGTTGCGGGTGCTTGTATTGATATTGCAGTGAGAAGTCTTACAACAACTTTACTCCCCCGTCAATTTGACCGTAACTAGGTACCATACAAAATAAAGGGATGAGAAATTCTTCGGATGAAAATGTATTGCAGGGATTAAACACTAAGCTGTACCATGGTAAATCTGCCTCGGGAGCAGGGGATGTGGAAGAAAGAGCCGAAGAAAACCCTTTTATAGTTCCTTTAAGTTAATTAAATTTAGTCGTTACAAGTTCATTGCTTGCACGGATAGAAATGAGGAAAGCTAGGAGAGTGAGAATGCGAATATATTTAAATAAGAAATTTTCATTGGGCTTACAATCGATTTTTCTTAAAAACGTAGTATTTCCTATCAATATGCTACCAAAAACCTATATATGTATACAGAACATATATATGTATACAGAACATATATATGTATACAGAACATATATATGTATACAGAACATATATATGTATACAGAACATATATATGTATACAGAACATATATATGTATATAGAACACCTATATGTATACAGAACACATATATGTATACAGAACATATATATAGGATAGTGACATATTTCTGCAGTTATAAAAAAAAATTATCCAATTGAATCAGACTCATCACGCCTCTGATGTTTGATCCCATCAATCTGTCGAATATTTGAAAATGCCACGGTACTGACATTTTCTTAAAAAACTGTGCTCCCCTCCACCAGCGCTGGCGAAACCAAAATTATACTTTTCCTTGTCACCAATCAATAATTGACTACGAAAGAAAATGAAAATGCTCTCCGCATGGGTCTAGATGGTTTAGCTAGGGTTGATGACAAGCCCTTGATGATGTCATTGACAGCCAATGCAACACGCTCGAGAACAATGCTGAATGAGTTCATGGTGATGTCAAGTTCGGGGTGACTGACAATCAGAGCTCAGAGTGCAGAATCTTCATTGATAACGACCCTACATTGTTATCCAGAATTGACTTGTTCTGCCTGCCAGTAATTTGTTGGTAACAATCAGAGAAGAATTGAGTAATCAATTCCGTATCCCCCCCAACCCCCCACCCCCCCCCCTGACCCCCTCTGATGAATCTTCCGATACTTTAATACGTGCTTCTCCATCGTAGCTAAGGAGCCACCTTAAGTTGACTCAAAGAAATAACAATTCACCGGAAATCACTACCTATATATATTGTTTCTTGAGGCTAGATGATGTATTCCGTAGCTGGTACCATCAACCAACAGAGTATAGAGTTTATTAAGACTCGAGTCGTCAGTCTCTTCATATCGAGCGCCAACCACCTGCGCTGCTATACTCCTCCAAGCACGATCCACATCTTGGGCAGCCGGAAGTTAGCTAGAGTTACCAGTCCCCGCGCATGTCTTCCTTTACTTCATTTAGCTAGAACTTTCCCCTCCGCGAAGGGACATCCTTCGATACCCATGGGCCATGCAGGTAGATGCAGAACTAGATGGAACTTTGCATAATTCTTCCGTATCGTGAATGTGTAATTTCTTGTCATAGAAAAATTCTAGGAACTAATGATCAATCGGCGATCAATGACACCCGCAGCTTATTCAGCTGGAACGCTTCCCCGTTTAACACCGACGAATCCGGTGAGCGTGCTTCGCACGCGCGTTTCCTTTTGCCGCCGCGCCGACTGGTGGCGCGTCGGTTTCGGTCTTACGGGTTTCGATAATTTCGATATATACCGATCGTTTCTTTGGCCTTCCGATTTTTTAGGAAGTTATTGTAATGACCCCTAAATCCATTGTGTTTACTTCGATTCCTAACTAGGATTGTAAGTATACTAAAACCCTTCCCGTCGAATTCTGAACAAATCGCTGTGTGTGTATGTTTCTATGTGCGGTATCGAAATTTTCCGTTAACGATTTCTCACGACCGGGTCGAACGATCTGGGTCATCGAGGTCTTATTCGGTGCGTCTTCATGGAACTTAGATCGGATTAGTTTTTGGTTTTAATTGGCCGAGCAGTTTTTTTGTTATTAACAATTGAATCGTTTACAACGCTCTGTTTCAAAAACCGTAAGAGATACGGCAAAAAGTATTAAGCAGAATTTGCTCTGTGAGTGGAAATGCATATTTAATTTCTTATCACTTTTTTCCATATTTGTCACAATTAAGGAGGTATGACGGGTTTAACCCTTGAGCATTCCCAACCCTATTGGCCTCTCACTCCCACTCCAGTAATGCGCATAATTCTCGTCCTCACGCTGACTATGCGGCTAGTCATGATCCATCATATCCAAGCAGTATCAAAATATGTTAAACGAACCTTAATTTTATTACAGTGCCTGAGTACAAAGCCAACATTCGGTTTGATCTTTGACATTGACGGTGTCATAGTCCGGGGCAAAACCGTGCTGCCACCAGTGCCTGAGGCTTTCGCCCGCTTGCGCGATAGGAGTGGTAAATTTTGTGTGCCTACGGTCTTCGTAACGAACAGCGGTAATGCACTTCGTTCCGAGAAAGCGCGAGACCTGTCCAAATGGATCGGCTTCGAGGTGAGTAGCATCAAGTTGAACAGAATATTTATTAAATCATTCTAGTCAGTCTAAGACAGCATGATCAGAAACAGAGAACCACCAATGAACGTCTGCATTACTGCAGATGGTAACAAGCCTAAAGCTACCTGCTCCAAGTCCTGCATGATGCTATCAAACATGAACGCTGCTTTCCCCCATCAACTAATCATATCAACAATTCATTGTCCCTCAACAGGTAACAGAGGACCAGGTTGTCATGGCTCATTCACCACTCCGAATGTTCAAACAATTCCATGACAAGCGTGTTCTGATCTCCGGGCAGGGCTCCATCCGCGAAATAGCTAAGGAGTTGGGATTTAAGAACGTGGTAACTCTGGATGACTTAGTTAAGAATTTTCCGAGCTTGGATTACGTTAATAAGGATAGGAGAAATCCAATTTGTGGTCCAGTGGATCCGAATTTCGCGGCAATCGAGGGCATTGTCATGTTTAGTGAGCCTACCACATGGGAAACACCACTTCAGCTAATGGTGGACCTCATGATGACTAATGGAATGCCATCACAAGTGCCAGATGTCCTCCCTGACCCACACATACCTGTACTTGCATGCAATATGGATCTGTTGTGGGTCTCTGAGGCACCTATACCCAGATATGGGCATGGGGCTTTTTTGGTGTGCCTGGAGGCTCTCTATAAGAAGGTCACGGGAAAGGATATGGTGTATAGTGGACTGGTGGGAAAACCTAGTGAAGTCACTTATTATCATGCCAATCAGATGATCATGAGACATGCCAAGGAAATTGGGATTGAACATAATATAGACACTATTTATGCTATTGGGTGAGTTGGTATCATTATTGAGTCTGCATGGGCTTTTGGGGGTTCCATTCTGCTCCTCTTGTAGACAGTAGCTAGGAACTGTGTACGTGCATTTAGGATGGGAGGGTTGTTCCAATTTTTTTTTCTGTATGGCAAAGTGGTCGCATTTGCTCGACCAACAGCCTTGGTCGCGCCTATAGCAGATCGCCGCCCCTGAATTTTTCAGTTTTATAAATATTGAAAATATTCACCGACGATCATATGATGTCTAAAAACGATAACATACAAAATATTACAATCTTTTTGGAGGAAAAGCAGTGGAAACGTTTTTAACAAATTAAAAAATTTTTAAAATAACTTCTCAAACATTTGACAAAATTTGGAAAAATTTTGAAAAAAATTGGAAAAATTTTGAAAAAATTGGAAAACCTTTGAAAAAATTGGAAAAATTTTGGCAAAATTTTGGAACTATTTTGGAAGAAAATTCTTGCTCAGTTTGGAAAAATCTGTAATTTCTTTCTTAAGGTGAAAAAAATTTTCTAAAAGTTCGATGAAATTTGGAACACTTTTTTAAAAATTTGAAAAAAACAAATTTTAATTTACAAAAAAATTGGAAGAAGTTTGCACAAAATTGGAAAAAAAGTCTAAAACTTTCGAAAAACTGTGGAAAAATTTAGAAAAAATTTGCAGCGATGTTGAAAAAATTTGGAAAAATTTTAGAAAACTATTGGAAAAAGTTTGAAAATTTGAAATTTTTTTTTGAAATTTGGGAAATTCTTCTAAAATTTTGAAAAAACTTTTCAAATATTTACAAGAACTTCGTATTCGAAAATTTGACGCCTCCCTTTTTTCCAATTTTCATCACGGATAACTTGATCAAGATTTAGAACCATTGAGCGGCACTTGGCTGCTAGCGCGAGCTTTGCATGTTTATTCATGAATTGAATATAATGGATTACTCGTCCAAGATTTGTGAGATTGCCAGGTAGCTCATAATATTCATTCTATTTTCCAGGGACAATATCAACACCGACATATTCGGTGCAAATCTCTATGACAAATACTTAGGTAGATACTCCAAGGGAAAGCAGACAAAATCCCGTGGAATGGAGAAATTATTAGGTGGAAATTTAGAAGCGCCCAATGTTAAAGCATGTATCAGTATTTTAGTTGAAACTGGTGTTCATAGCGGTGACTCGGAGTTCATATCAGAGCATTGCCCGAGGGATTTTCTACCAGTGGAGGCGGGTATCTGCAGGCCGGCATTCGTTGTTAAAGATGTGGGTCGAGCGATAAATCTGGCATTGAAAGAAGAAAATTTCGATCAGAAATCGTAGATAGGTTATCAGACCTGAGCTCAACGAAAAATAACGGCCAATAGTATAGAGTTTTGGCGAAAAGAAGAAGAAGAAAAGAAGAAATGAACTAACGCACCTCTGTAAATTTCCGTTTGATAGTTGCATAATGAAATTTAGCAATGAAACATAATATTAAACAGCCATTTTTAACGCAGGAATTGATCTAGAACAATTGTTTTGTAGGATATGTCATGGCTAAAAGATGAGCATTGTTTATTTTCTACCAATCTAGTCCGCCACCTTAATGCAGCATACTTGAAGATATTGTAGTTATGCTCAATTTATAGTAATTTCTCACCGCAAAAAAGCCATTTTTGTGAGTGGTTAAACGGTAGTGGGTTGAGAATAACGGAATTATTGTTAAGATGTATCAGTTATTATTGTAACTACAGACACAATGTGAAAGACTTTGTTTTTTTTTTTTAATTCCAAGATGTTTTTAAAATGATTGAAGTAATATGGACAGAATTTAATTTCAGATTCGTGATTAAGATTTGGAATTTCTAATTAAAGTTCATAACGTTATGAAGGTTTTAGTGCACTTTAGGGTTGATTGATCATTAAGTGTGATTGATATTGATTGTTCACAAGATTTAGGTGAAGCAAATTTTGAGTTTTTGAATTTGGGAGTTGGAGAAAATGAGAATTTATAATGAGCGTAAAATGGAGCAAGAATATTTGATTACGTGGCAATGAAATGAAATTGGGTGGGAACAATATGCAATTAATTATTTGGGATGTGCAATGAAATTGTCCAAAATTTATATCTACGATTTTCATCTAAATTATGTAAAATGAACGTTAATTTTTCATTCAAAAAGTTCGACACTAAGAGCCCCCGGAAGTTGAAAAACTTCGAAATCAACACGCTTCATGAATTCTAAAGTATATGCATAATAAAAATTCATCTGGAAAAATACAAAAAAAAATCCAAGCAAGTGTTCACTTTGCCAGTTTGAAATAAAAAAAAATTGAGATAATTGGAAAGGGTATTACAACTGAAAAAATGGTTTGAAAACGCCAGATGGTGACCCAGATGGTGCCGCCATTTTGATGGAGCGAAGGAGAGAGTATGACTCCAAGATGGCGGCGCCCAAACTGTCAGCCGCCTCGTATGTTCCCAATTTTTTTTTGAGTACATATATCATTCAGATTATTCTCAACTCAATTTATTTCACAAGTGTTCAAGTGAATTTTTTTTTTTAAACATTTTATATTTTTCTTTTTTCGTTAAATAGTCCCCAAGGAATTTTTTATTGTGTATAAAATTTTATTGTGTCCATACTACTTTAACCAAATTTCAACCACTCAGAAAAAAAAACGAACTACGAACTCCCTTGATTTTCATAATTTTATATCTAGCATTGCTCTCCAAACGTGAATTTTATTCTGTTCTCAACGTACAAATATACATATATACAAAATACATATATATTTTTTTATAAAAGACAATGTGAAATTAATAGAGTTTGTAAATTAATTCATCAAACTGTACATTGTTATCGTACAAGGTGATTGTGCCCCCTCGTAGTTGCCGAGGTGTTACCTGAATAGAATGAATTGCGAATAAATAAATGACAATTACTGTTACATATGACATTCACACCTTACTTTGTTTAATAATTAATTTGAAAATGGCATTAACCACCTTGTTTATATTAAAATGTTCTCGGGCTTAGATAATCTAAACCAAAGTTGAGAAAATTGAATTTTCCACGCGGGCTATCACTGGTGTCCTCCCAAATTTAAATCGAGGGTTAAATAATAGATTGTTATCTCGAAATGTGGCCTTATCTGGGTTCTGATCGCTTCTGCTGTTAAGCCCCAAATTTTCCTCAAATCATCGAAAATATGTTGCAAAAGTGAAATATTTGAGCGAAACTTTTTTAATGCCTCGAGCAACTCTTTAAGTTTATTTACCTGGAGGTGAAAATTATTCATCGCACACAGTTGAGCGGATGGGAATTATAGTCTTCGAACCGCGCCCCCTATGGAGGAATTTCGCGACATGGACGCGCTCTCGTTTTTGGCGGTTATCTTGAATACTATGGATATTAGAGAATACTTATAAGGAGCTTTATTGTAGCTCTGAATGTGCGCTACAAAAAACATTATTATGAGAATTGGTCTATCTCCTTCGGATTTCGAGATATCGCTCGAAAACAAAATGTGAGATTCTCGCAATGACCGGTGAAAAAAATTTATTATTCCCCATAAATTCATAATTGATGTTGTGATCAATTTTTTGGTATTGATTGCCTTAATCCGTAATTAATCCGAAAATTCAGGAAATAAAATCCAGCGAAAAACTTGTTTTTTAGATTTTTTGTACTATGCAACATGTGATAAAAGATGATAACTGTCGAATTTTAGAATGAAGGAGATTTTTTTTCTTAATTGCAAAATATTGATGTTGAAAATTTTGGACAATTTTTAACGTGGCCACATTTTTTTTTTCATAATTTTTTTTTTGTAAATTTATCAAAACTGGGAATTTTGGGATTCACGATTTTCAAATTTAAAAATGGAGGAGCTTTTTTTTCTAATTGCAAAATTGATATGGAAAATTTTGGACAATTTTTAACGTGGCCAGATTTTTTTTTTTCATTATTTTTTTTTTTTGTGAATTTATCAAAATTGGGAATTTTGGGATTCACATTTCAAATTTTCCCAAAATTGATTTTTTTTTTCATCGTTCTGTTGGCAAATTTTCATTTAGGAAAGAGATGTTCATCTCAAAAGTATCTATTGAGTTCAATAGAACGTTCGTCTGATTTTACGACTTCATGTACGCAGTGAAATTTGCAATCAATAAATGAGTTCCCTCGTTCTCGTCATTAGTCTTTGCATGTATAAAATCTAGGGTGATCACCTGGAGAGCCCGCGTTTTTGCAAAATCATGATAGGCTCATCTCCACCACAGAATAGTCTATGAAAAAAAACATCAAAAATACTTCGACCCTAAAATGAGCATTCAAAAATTTAAAATTTATTTCATTCAATGCCCCTTCAAAATTCGTCGCCTACATTACTGATTAACTTAAGATTACTATTCTAAGGAAAATATCCATTAATATATTTTTGGGTTTCATTGGAGCTGTAAAAATTATGCACAGTTCCCTATATCTATATATGGGGTATTCCATACCAATTTGTACCCTCACCTCATCAGATTTTGAT
This sequence comes from Asobara japonica, assembly GCA_026005395.1. NCBI lineage: Eukaryota > Metazoa > Arthropoda > Insecta > Hymenoptera > Braconidae > Asobara > Asobara japonica. The sequence continues at coordinate 242,616 of BQMI01000292.1, read as the reverse complement.
GGCGATTTTTTCTGAGGTTCCACCATGAAAAACAAGTGCTCTCAAATTTTTTCAGATTTTTTTTCAATCAAAAAAAATTTGCAGCAAAAATAGGCCCCGATTTGAAATTCTGGAAAAAATTCACAAAAATCCCCAAAAATATACCAAATTTTCAGAAAAAAAAAAAAAAAAATTTCGACCATGACTGGACCCAATACGTTCCCAAAATTCAAACTCAAGGTCTTCCGCATCCCTGACCTTGAGGTTCTTCACATCTGAGCACCAGGTCCAGATAATTTTTTTGAGTCCGAATCAGTCCAAATGTTTCAGCGGACCATGTCTTCGAGTCCATCTCGGATAATTTTTCCGGAGAATTTTCGTCCGGCAGCATCAAGGGCGCCCTGGACCACGTGGTGCTCCAACCGCTCCAAGAACCGTGTCCATCAGCCGGCCAATTCGGTCCAACGCTTTGATACTAAAAAAGATCAATTTTTCTGCAAAAGTCCATTTTCAAACGATACTGTCCATTCACTCCATCGATTGCAACGTCAAAATGACCACCATCGTCCATGACACCTTGCCAACCGCAAGATGACCGGGCATCCGCAGAACGAAAAAACAGTCTGGGAAAATGGGAAAAAAATCAGTTCCAAGCTTCCCATATGATCGCCAAACCACAATTCCCCACTGCACTGCAAGTCCTTAATTACCCAACCTTAATCACACATACCCCCCCCCCCCCCCCACCCGCCCTACTTTAAGCACGCAGTCTGATTCTCATAGCACTGTATGGCCCTCCTTACGGTTTCAGCAAGTTCCGCAACATTCTCTTCGCTCATGTAGTAATTTCCCCCACTATCCGACCGTCCAATTGATCTAGCGCCAACCATAGCACTCAGCATCAGTGTAACAGCCGGTATTGACAGGCCAAGTAGAAACATTGGATTCATCATATTCTTCAATCCGTGCTTCTTGAAGCTCAAGTACAACTCATGCCAAAATCCCGAATTATCATTCTTCCCCAATTTCCCATAGAGCCACGGTTTAATTTTTCCCGTTTTTGCGATATAGTTATAGTAATTTGGGTCGTATGATTGTGCCCATAGCTGGGAATAGTAGATGTCCTTGTTGGGTGGTGGTTGATCCCTGATTGGAAAGTATTCACCAGCTGATTCGGGTGGAGCAGCGACTGGACCAATTGGACCAATCGGACCAATTGGACCAATTGGACCAATCTGATTGATGGAATTTATGGGACCTGGTCCTTGGGAGAGACCTGGTGGTTTTGTATAGATAACTTCAATTGGTCCAGCTGGTGGTCCCATTGGTACTGATCCTGGCGGCTTGAAACCCGGAAACTCTGGACCAATGCGCGATTGTGAACGATATCGATTTCGATACCTTGGCCTACCGCGCTTATGATAGATCGTTCGTCTTCTCATGAAAGAACCATCGCGTCTAGTTGGGTAAGCACTTTGTGGCCAGCTTGCTAATGGATGCTGGTAGAATTGAGGATTAATGATGTGTCCACTTTCGTGAGGGATGGCTGCACTTGGTAACTGTGCTTTATCAGAAGTTCCAACATTCTCCAGGATCATCGGTGGGTTAGGGTATTGATTCTGGTTCTGGATGATGTCTCCAGTTTGGGGATTTCTGCTAATCTGGATTTGGTTCTGATTGTCGAAGGCAGGTCCAAGCTGTGGGCTGGGTTGATGCTCTACCTGCTGGCTTCTTAGGTAATTGTCCAGAGATATTTGGGATTCTTCGGGTGTTTGGGAGTTTAGGAAGCTGTCCAATGGATCCGGCATGGTTGGAGATAAGACTCTGGCTCTCTTCTGGGTGGTACTGGGCTCAGGAAATTGGGAGGTCGGTGAACTCGCAATTTGAACATTGTTGGGAGCCTCCGGATGCGACTGGTCAGTTTGCGTAGCATCTGGGTGGGATAGAATGTTCGCTGCTGCTAGGTATGTATCAACGCGGGCATTTGGATCAGGAAACTTGTGGGATTTGCCCGCATCCTGGCGTGGATAATAATGAGACTCTTCAGCCGTGTAGTCGGTATTCTCGGTCAGGGGACTTCCATCGAAGTTCAATTGACTTTCTGCGAGGCCTATTGATAGGCTTATCAGCACAAACTTCCACATTGTTATTCTGGAATTAATGAAGAGGAGTTTATGATAAATGGAGACATAGTCCTCGAGGTATGCTACAGGCGCTAAACTTGGGTGTTGTATTGAATTTGCAATTGGAGATTTGTGTGAATGTGTAGGATTAAAGATGAAGTTGGATCAAGCCAAATCTTTTGGAGATGCTGATGTTGTCATGATAATGTTTTTGGTAGCACTCGGTTTTTTCTAGAAAAATCGTTATGGGATATTAGCCAACTCTCGCCAGGTCTGAGGTGTCCATGAAGAATCATTGCAGAGGACAATTGAAGTCATCTTGGTTTACCACTTCGCTGCATAAACGAAATGACTAGCATGCTTCAGATTGTACAAAGTGTTTCAGTTGAATGTGGTTGCATTTTAATTGAAACGTGTAAAAGTTGCATTCTGGGAACCAATTTACTTGTCCAACTTTTACATAGATTTGAATGATTTTCATTACAGTTACACGAATAAAGAAGTGCGTGAGTGGGTGGGTAGGTGGGAGTGAATGGGTGAGTGGGTGGGTGGGAGTGAATGGGTGGGTGAGAGTGAATGGGTGGGTGGGAGTGAATGGGTGGGTGAGAGTGATTTGATGGGTGGGAGTGGGTGGGTGGGAGTGGGCGGGTGGGAGTGGGTGGGTGGGAGGGTGGGTGGGAGGGTAGGTGGGTAGGTGAGTGGGTGAGAGGGTGGGTGATGAGTGGGTGGGTGATGAGTGGGTGGGTGGCTGAGTGGGTGGGTGGGTGGCAGTGGGCGCGTGGGTGGGTAGGTGGGTGCAGTTTTCGATCATATCGTGTAGTCTCTATCAAAATAGGCATCACACACACACACATACACTCTTACCAACAGATTAGGACAATGCCAAAAGTAGAAACTTCGGATTTTCGAGATCCTTACAATAACTTTGCCCATCAGGAAGTGAAAATTTGCCCTCACGATATTGAACAATACAGTATTTGACGAAATACATTAAAGAAAAAGAAATTGGAAAACTTTTTAGTGCCAAGTCAGACGGAGTTTCGTTAATGAGATGGAAACAGAATGAAAGTTGGGTAAGGCCTATTGATAGGTTTGTCACAATGAAGTTCCACAATTGTTATTCCGGAATTAATGGAGAGGAGTTTATGATAAACGAAGAAATAGTTCATGGAGAATGGGGTTTTTGGCGGCGGGGGAGGAGGGGGGGGGGGGAGGCGAAGAGGAGATTTTAGTGAAATGAGGTGGCGGAGAAAGTTAGAGACACGAAAAAGGGAACCGACACTTTCATTTTGAAGGCTTACACGTTTCGCGCCATTTCTACCGTGGAAATTTAATTGTCATTTTGTTAGATTAATTTTTTTTTGCTGATCTTTTTTTCGTTTTTTAATATTTTTTTTTACTGATCTTTTTTGCTTATTTTTTCTGAGACCTAAAATTTTCAGCTATAAAATCATTGAACCTTTTCATTCATGAAATTTTGAGTGCGAACAAGACCGTTGGAGCTTATCTCCGTTCATTATCACTTCGTTTGGGAATTCGACGGTTAATCTTGGATAGTCTAAAGCAAAATCCGCAATAACCAGACGGTAGACTCCATAAACCCCTTGGAGCATCCGGTCCACGGCGAAAATCAACGATCCGCGATTATTAAATATTCAACTGCTACTTATTCCAATACTTTCTAAACCCATTATAGCCAAGAGGAACCGACCTTCTAGAAATTGTAATGAAAAAATACCAAAGTTATTGGTCCAATAGGGCCACGTGATCAGCTATCGGACCACCTACTTGAACCGCGGGCTCTCCTAAACAACTGATTATTTCGTTAGCAACTCATTTCTTCAGAACGTGTTGCAGATAGCGATATTGATTATGAAGACTTAATCACTCGGCGTGAAGCGAGGAACAATTTTCAGTTGGGACATTATTCTCTATCTATTTTATTTAATCCAAAATTTAAGAATTTCTCGCTGGCCGATAACGAAAATTTTTTTGTGTGGCCTCCCTGAGTCACAGACACAATCCACTTGTTGTTTGAAATTGCAATTTTTTTTCTTTTTTTAAATTGAAAATTAAAAATTGAAAATTGAAAATTGAAAATTGAAAATTGAAAATTGAAAATTGAAAATTGAAAATTGAAAATTGAAAATTGAACATTGAAAATTGAACATTGAAAATTGAACATTGAAAATTGAACATTGAAAATTGAACATTTAAAATTGAACATTGAAAATTGAACATTGAAAATTGAACATTGAAAATTGAATATTGAAAATTGAACATTGAAAATTGAACATTGAAAATTGAACATTGAAAATTGAACATTGAAAATTGAACATTGAAAATTGAACATTGAAAATTGAACATTGAAAATTGAACATTGAAAATTGAACATTGAAAATTGAACATTGAAAATTGAACATTGAAAATTGAACATTGAAAATTGAACATTGAAAATTGAACATTGAAAATTGAACATTGAAAATTGAACATTGAAAATTGAACATTGAAAATTGAACATTGAAAATTGAACATTAAAAATTAAAAATTGACGACCGAAAATTGAAAATTGAAAATTGAAAATTGAACATTAAAAATTAAAAATTGACGACCGAAAATTGAAAATTGAAAATTGACAATTGAAAATTGAAAATTGAAAATTGAAAATTGAAAATTGAAAATTTAAACTTGAAAATCGAATATTTTAGGGGGGGGGGAGGGGCTGCATGGCATAATCAAATTAGCTAACTCCCCATTCATTTATAATTACCCATTCGCACCCTTTACTTCAATCATAACCGAGACTACTGAATCACATTAATTAATGGTTATCGCACTGCAAATGGGGGTGAAATGAAATGGTCAATAATGTTTGGCGGGATTTTGGGAGGATGTTAATTAATGCAATCCTATAAATCAGGTATTCGTTGACCGTATGAAATGTTTGCTCGTAACTCGTCGTATCAGCTCATCACGGATCGTATCCCACTTACCCGTTGTTTCGGATCACACCGAAAGGCTTGTTAAATCGGTAGATTATAGGTGTGTATATATGCCGACTATGCGAGGGAGTTTGGGAAAAATGGGAGAGCCGTCATTTCAGATTTGGCCGGCTTTAGTGTCTTGAGTCAATGGGAGTTTGGGACCTTTTGAAATATTCGGAACTTTGAATGAATATGAAAATTTTTAGACCTCGAAGTGTTAAACCTTTTAAAAAATGTTGAAATTTTTTTTTTTTGGAAAACTCAAAAAACACTCAAATTTGTCGCACCTTTTCCACCCTCATAATAATACACGTAAAAAAATTTTTTTTTTAAATTTTATAATTATGGGAATTTCTGGAAATTTTTTTCCAAGTTTCAAAATTTTCGGCTGACACAAAATTTCCAAAACTGTCACTTTTTTATCTAATTTTTTGAACTTTCTCAAATTGTTATATATATATGCAATTCAATTTTTTTTCAAATCGTTTACATTTTTCAAACTTTTAAAATTTTACAAAAATTTCCAGAAATTTCGGATTTTGGAAAAAATTTTTTAACTTGAAACAAATACCAAAACTGCGAAATATGTTGCTAAAAAAATTTACCGAATTTATCCGGCGTTATTTCCACCAACTTTTCACTCTGATGAGAATGCGCGTCCATCGGAGAGAGAGGTGATAGATACACTGAGCATTTAATACTTGGTATTCCACCAGGATGAGCGAATGGGAAAGGCGTACACCGAACGAGTCCACTCCGTAAACTCCCTACTTTTGACAAACTATCAGGTGGGAGCAAGGTTGAGGACATAACTGCAGGTGGAAATTCCTAATCAACTTAGTGAATTCACGATCGACCCAAGTTCTTCGACCGAACAATTTAATTCACCCGTCAAATTCAATTACTGTGTCACGTCCTTCCTAATTCTCGAAATATTTCGTTATCCAGTGGACTCAAAGAAAAATATTCACACAACTTTTTCTTGAAAATTTTCGTGGCTACAAAAAAGTATTTTGAACATTTAATCCTAAACTTGATGGTTATTGGGAAAATTGCAATGCACATATATATATATATATATATATATATATATATATATATATATATATATATATATATATATATAAATATATATATACACAGATATTTTATTTAAAAAAATATTGCAGTTAAACATTGAAAGGCGCTCTTCAAGAAATGCTCAGGAATACTTCAATTCTATAATTTTTTCCTCCTGAAAAGTCAATCCAAAATCCAAATTTTGAGTCAATCTAATGCACCATTGAAAAGTTTTTTTTTTGTAATCGTGCTTCATCCAAATTGTGTAGAGGAATTGCGAACTTCAGCAATTCCTCTTTCGGATGAAAGTTCAATTCCGACAACGGGTTCATGGTTTGGGTTCCCAGAACGGTTCCAAGTGAACGAACAGTTCTAAGAATTGTTTCTCATGACGCCGACATTCTGGGAACTGTTCCAGGTGGAACTTCAATTCTGAAAGACGTTCCAAGAACGGTTCCAGCTGGAAGTTCAATTCCGAGAACGGACTCATGCTTTGAGTTCCGAGAGTGGTTCCAAGCGCACGAACAGTTTCAAGAATTCTTTCCCATGATGCCTACATTCCCGGAACTGTTCCAGGTGGAACTTCAGTTCTGAAAGACGTTCCAAGAACGGTTCCCGCTGGAAGTTCAATTCCGAGAACGGACTCATGCTTTGAGTTCCGAGAGCGGTTCCCAGTGAACGAACAGTTTCAAGAATCGTTTCCTATGATGCCTCCATTCTGTCAACTGTTCTAGGTTGAACCTCAGTTCTGGAGGATGTTCCAGGAACGGTTCCAGATGAAAGTTCAATTCCGACAACGGGCTCATGCTTTGAGTTCCGAGAACGGTTCCAAGTGAACGAACAGTTCTAAGAATTCTTTCCCATGATGCCTACATTCCCGGAACTGTTCCAGGGGAACTTCAGTTCTGAAAGACGTTCCAAGAACGGTTCCAGCTGGAAGTTCAATTCCGAGAACGGACTCATGCTTTGAGTTCCGAGAGCGGTTCCAAGTGAACGAACAGTTTCAAGAATCGTTTCCTATGATGCCTCTATTCTGTCAACTGTTCCAGGTGGAACCTCAGTTCTGGAGGATGTTCCAGGAACGGTTCCAGATGAAAGTTCAATTCCGACAACGGACTCATGCTTTGAGTTCCGAGAACGGTTCCCCATGTGAACGAATAGTTTTAAGAATTGGTTCCTATGATACCTCCATTCTGGGAACAGCTCCAGGTGGAACTTCAGTTCTACACGGCGTTCCAGGAACGGTTCCAGATGATAGTTCAATTCCGAGAACGGTCCCAAGAATTACTCCTGGGCACTGCTCAAAGCACTGGCCCAGTGCTTTCAGTTCCGAGACCCGTTCCACGTGAACGAACAGTTCCAAAAAGCGAGCACTGATACCTTAAGGGTGTCACAGCGTACTCAAAAAAGTTCGGGGGAAATTCGTAAAAGCATCTTCTCAATTACAAAAAAAACATTCAAGTATTATAGGTACTTAAATAATTTTGATAATATTAAATGAAATACGAAACACGATAAAATGACGAAATTAAAAAAAAAATAATAAACTTAAAAAAAATTATTTTACTATTGTATTCTTGATTATTAAATTGCCAGAAATTAAGAATGATGAATTATGAGCTTAGTGGAAAAATGAGGAAAAAATTCTTCCGAGTTATAAAAAATTTTGAATCGAATATGAAGATTCAGATATTCGCCAATTTTTCTAGAACGCGATTCTTTGGCATCGAGCCATTCCCAATCGTGACATTCACCTTAAATCACTGTCACCTACATTGAGACTCTAGTCCAATTCCTAGAACTTGTGTGACTGGTTTAATATGCGGAAATTGAATTTTTTTGACGAAGTTCTTCGGGGGACCGCGGCTCATCGTGAACCTCCACTTTCTCGGCATGGCCCCCTTTTTTTTTATCGTTTTGGCCCACCTCGAGAGTTACTCATCGCTTGACCCACAATACACATCACACTCATGTGGTGAAAAAATTGAAAGGCCGCGGTCAGGCCTGTGGTATTTTTATTCCACTTCACATGTAAGAAATTTCGGATTTTTTTTAAGAGTTCCAAATTTGAAATTTCGGCAAACAAAATTAATTTTTTTTTTCTGCACATTCGCAATGCCTTATTGGCCACAAATTTCCGAATTGTTATTGAACCACTAAACAGCGTGCGTAAATAATTTACTGGATAGCAATGATACGGTATACCGCCTCATAATAACCCCGTAATTGCGATAATGCATGAGCATTTCATGCCTCACTACATGACAACAATGACATTAATTTTTCGTTGATTTTTTTTTACTTTTTTTAAAAAAATTTTCTAGACTTTGGCCGCTGAAACTGGCGGTTTATGTGCGCTTCCAATCGAGGTTTTACCGTTACACGACTGGGCCTTTTCAGTCTCTCTCTCCTCTCTCTCTCTCTTTTTCTATTCCTCTTTTACTCGTCGACGGATCAATGCCGAGGTGAGTTTTAATCTTCATGAGTTGTGATTGCAGATACCAATTATGGTTGCTCAATCATCTTGGAAATGGATAGGTTGCTGAACATTGAGAGCTTACGGGAAATCTGATTAGATTCGTGTGTGCGTCTGTGCGTTTTTGCGTGCGTGCGGCCACTGGTGTGTCTGTGTGTGTGTGTGTGTTGCCGTTTTTGCTACGGTGCTCTCTATCGTGCACCCCAAGAACGATGTAAGCCAATGCATTGCTAAGCGCAGGGTAAATCTCCAGAAACCCGGGCGACGCGACCAGGGGGGGGGGGGAGCCCAGATGGGAATTGACCATGCGATGAAGCTTGATCAAAGCTTGGACGACGCTTGACTAAGCTTCGCCAAAGCTGTGTTTTGAAGCCTCGGTCAATCTGTGCAGAACATGCGAATGTAACACCAATCCCAGCTTAGAGAATAAGCTTCGTCCTAGCTTGGTTACGTAGGTTAATACAAGCTTCGAACTTTATCTTCATTCAAGCTTCGGACTTTATCTTGGTACAAGCCTCGAAATTCATTTTCGTCCAAGTTCCAAAGTTTCTCGTGGTCGAAGCATCGAAGTTAATCTTGGTCCAAGCTACAAAATTTATCTTGGTTCAAACTTCGAAGATAGGAACATTGAGGTTGGACCAAGCTTAGTTGAACATTCGTTTCCAAGCTTGGGTTTAGGTGGTGCAGCAATCCTGGATTTATATATGAATCCAATATTAAGCAGAGTTTCGCTGAAGCCGGTAAATCGAAACTAGGAAAAATATGGTTCAATCCAGCTCAGTTCAACCTTAGTTCAGAAGCTTGGGTTTAGATGGTATGAGCAATCCGGGATTCATGCTTGTTAAAGCTAAGATTCAAAGCTAACAAAGCTGAGCTGGGACCAAGCTTAGCACAACATGGTTTCTGAAGCTTGGGTTTGGATGATTCTAGTAAGCTTGGATGTATGTATGTATCCAATATTGGACGTAGATTGGATCCTGCCTGTGGACCAATGCTAGGGACGCTAAGATTGAGCCAAGCTTGGCACAAGCTGGGCCAACAAAGCTTGGATATCTTTGATATAACTAAGCTTGGTTTGATCTGGGTTTATACATGCGATGAAGCTATGTCGAAGCTATCAAGTCCAAGCTCCGGCATCCAAGGTCGGACCAAGATTGGTCCAGATTCTCCACCTGGGGTGTGTGTGTGTTTTGAGTTTTTTTTTAATTTCCACGAAAAATCCCATAATGTTAACGAAATAATTTCAAATATTTTGGAAAATTAAGGAATTGAAAAAAAATGGAAAATTTTAAATAATTTTGAAACTGCAAAAAAGCGAAAATGGAAGATTTCTGGATTTTTCTCTGACGCATTCGACTGAAAGTTTGTCTCATTTCTCAATTTTCTTTCAATTGCCAGATTTTACAAAACAAAAAGAAAAAAGCAGATCACCGGAAATTGATTTATGAAGTCTAAGTGCTTTCATGAGTTGAGTAATTTCTGGATTCGTGAGAGCGAGATTAATTTGTTTTTCCTGGGCTTGTCTGACAGAAATTGTTTCATTTGTATTCGTCACATCTTTTTCGTTTCGAGTAATTTATAATCGCGTGGAAATAATTTTCGCAATGAAATTTCCGGTTTGACTACACTATTCGCCAAGTTTTTAATGATGTTACCAATTCTTATTGCAATTAGGCGCGCTGAGGGGCTCTATTAACTCATTAAATCCGAAATTGAATAACAAATAATGAAGTTGAGAGAGCCTGCAAAAAGCTGGTTTGTCAATTTAAGGTTCTTCGGAAGAATGAAAAAATTGAAATTGAAGTTCAGATTTGAGGGTGCAGTGAAAAAAATTAGGAAAATTTCTGCTAGTTGGTCATGGACCTGAATTTCTAATTGAAATAGCAATATATCAATGGGCCTCCAAAATTTTTAGAAATTAGAAAGTTCGAAAAATTCGTAAGGGGAATTTTCTTAAATTTTTTAAATAAATTTTACAGATTTAGAAATTTTCAGATTTTTGAAAATTTTTAGATTTTTGAAAATTTTGAGATTTTTGGAAATTTTGAGATTTTTGACAATTCGGAGATTTTTGCAAATTTCGAGATTTTTGCAAATTTTGAGAATTTTGAAAATTTTGAGAATTTTGAAAATTTTCAGATTTTTGGAAATTTTAAAATTTTTAAAATTTTTTAGATTATTGAAAATTTTGAGATCCTTGAAAAGTTTTAGATTTTTCAAAATTCTGAGATTTTTGGAAATTTTGAGATTTTTCAAAATTTTGAGATTTTGGAAAATTTTGAGATTTTTGAAAATTTTGAGATTTTTGAAAATTTTGAGATTTTTGAAAATTCTGAGATTTTTTGAAAGTTTGAGATTTTTGGCAATTCGGAGACTTTTGGAAAAATTTGTGGAAATTTTGAAATTTTTCAAAGTTTTGAAATTTTGGAAAATTTAGAGATTTTCATAAATTTTGAGATTTTTGAAAATTTTGGTTTTTGAAAATTTTTGAAAATTATAAAACTCGGAAAAATTTCCAAATTTTTCAAAATTTTTGGATTTTTGACAATTTGGAGATGTCTAAAAACTTGAACAATTTCCGTGGCAGTTGCGTTGACCTGGGGGCCAGTCACTTGCAGATTAAGTTGATCTCCACCAGACGTGTGGTCCCTTTAAAAACTACATCTAGAGCCCAAACTTTTAATTATATCGCCGCGCGATGACATCTGATGAGAGACCCGATAGCCAAAAAAGACCAACGCCAAATTAAATTTTCAAAAAAAAAATTTTTTTAATTGAACCGTTCTCCTCACGTAATTTTCCTCCCCCCCCCCTTTCTCACCGAAACTTCCCCCAATTTTTGCAAGGAAAATTTTCGCAAAATCCCCTTTTTGGAACCGAGGTGGGTATAGGCAGTAGCCTGGCGCTGTGGCTGATAACCTCGTTACGCGTGAGTGGAGTCTGTGGTCCTGGGATATCTCCGTGGAGGGAGGAAGTAGACGAGGTTGAATTATATATTCCCAGGAAGGCCCTTGTGAGGTCAGACTCCAGCTGGGTCAAGGAACACTTCCAAGATGATCTCAGATATGAGAGCATTCTCCTGAGGACACCCAGTATCTTGGTGCATGATGTACACAACGCGGTAACGCCTAAGATGACTTCCGCATTTTTTCCCACCTTCATTCTTCTTCGTAAGCTGGAAAAAATCCCACAAAGAGCTGTCATATATTTCTGTCACCGACATACATGCAAAACCAAAATTATGTTCCTCGAATTTGTCCAAAAACAATTGGAAACTCAATTAAATGTTCAAAGACTGGTTTCAGAGACAAAAATAGGAATCATGAAATTTTGAATACCGGAATACAACAGGTGTCGCTACCTGCGACTATGTCACGTGACGCACTGACCAATCACACTGCGCATCGCGCATTCAGACTCTCCTGTGCAAATGCGGGCAAACACGCATGCGCCGGCGGTAGTCGGACCACTTCGGATCTGGACCGAATATAAAAGTTTGAATAGTCATTAAAATTTCGCGCCACTCAAAATCCACCAATAACTAATAACTCACTACATGAAAGTGAGTGAAATTTTGATCGAAGCTAAGGTGCGCCGAGAGACTCCAATTGCGACATTGATTAGCTTGATCACAGCTTTCCTTTGTAAATAATGATTGATTAAAACTTTTGGCGATTGCTTCATGTTTAAAAAGAACCGGAAACTAGTGCAAAGTCCGGCGGGACCGTAACCCGAGACGGGAGCCGATCAGAGGTGCCCGCCGTCCCAGCATGGGGGTTTCCGGGGGTTTACCCTGTGTTCAGAAACATGATGGAACGGGGAAGGTCCCAGCTTCCCAGGTGGTCCAGATGCTCAAGAGCAGCTACCAAGAGCCCACCAGAGAAGGAGGCAAACACACACACAACCGAAATTCTAGCTTCCTTGTACATTGCCAGAGCGATTCTCGATAACTCAATTTGCTCTCAATTACCATTCCCTTCACCCCCAAAAATTGATTATGGCCCTTGTATCAGATGTCCGAGGTCCAAGCTGTCCGGGGTGGAAGCTGTCCCGTGGAATGGCAGTCAATGGCAAATCATGTTCGGACGTATAAACCAGGAGGGTCCAGACGAAAAGCCCCATAAATCAAAAGGAATGATTAACAGAACTGTACAATACATTGAATAGGTACGTGACGTGGTTTCCGAATGTTGCCTCGAATGAGGAGCACGGGACTATCCCTCGGTTCGCGTTCTGAAACTTCCAGAACTTCTCACGACAAGAGCCCCATGTATAGCAATCCGTGCTAAAATTATGGCCCTACACATCTAATCGCAATGCTGATAGAATATCTACAGATGTTGCAAATGCTGGTAAGCGGCGAGAGGTCGCGCGGTGAGCACAGTGCCGTCGTCAATCGATTTTTCTGTTTTTTTTTTTTTGCAAATTATCGTCGATAAAAACTGTGGAATATCCGGAAATTAATTATCATTTTAAAAAATTCCCAGAAATATTTTTTTAAGGGAATTTTTGAGAATTTTTTTTTTTTTAATTAAAATTGCTCAATTTTTTTTTTTTTTTGATACCGCGTTGCAATTTAAAAGAAAAAAAATAAATTCTGAAGAAAGCTACCATAATGGAGATAAAATTATCTCAAGTAATTTGACATTTTTCATTGAGTTTAATGATTTTCTGAGCGCATATTTCAATCATCATTTTGTATTATTTTGATGAGAAAATGTGCAAACTTTTGTAGATTGTGTTACAATGGCATTCTCATGAATCTATCACCTTTACTTTCATCCCTCACTCACGATGCACCAGCCAGCGTGTTAGGAGTGGGCACAACTCTATTAAATTTCCATCTAAAAAAATCGAGTCCCCATGCAGCAGTGTGGCATTTTCAATTTAGTGAAACTCGCGCGAAAAAAAATCCTGAATCGAAAATAAATTACATTGGTATCCAAAAAAAAATGGTCCAGCGATGAGAATAAAATATTTCACTATTCGAAGTGATATATATATATAGATAAATAGAATAGTTTTTCTGTTTTTTTTTCTTCCGATTACATTCAATGATTTAATACTCGATTCATATATACATATATATATATATACATATATATATATACATACATATATATATATATATATATATACATATACATATATATATATATATACATATATATATATATATATATATATACATATATATATATATATACATAACACTAATTTGAAAAAATTCTCAAAATTTCGAAAAATTGCGAATTCGTAAAAATAAAAAAAAAATATTCTGGTAAATTCTACAATTATAAAAAAACACCCGCAATTTCGATAATATCTCACCATATCTCCCTCCATTTCGGAAATTCCCGGGCCCCACTTATCCGATCTTTCCATTTGTCCTCCCAAGAATCGGGGTCGTCGATGTGTTCATAACAATCCAGACTTTGAAGACTGGTTTAACAAAAAAAAAAAAAAATAGCTATGCTATTTGTGACGATTGCCAAAGCACTTGAACAATCGAGAATGCCGTTAACGGTAACATCGTTAATGAATGTCGCTGCCGTCCCCATCGGGATGACCACATCATGTTATTTCACGTTATTCTGCGTGTTCGTTGAAATGCGTCTTTTACATCTATATATTTTCTAGGTAACCTTATTCGTCTGCGATAAAATAGTCGCGCTGGTGTGACAAAAAAAAAAAAAAAACCTGGGAGATATCTCAAAAGTGCCTGGATACAGTTTCGGCCGAAAATGCTAAAGCTACCACATTCGATGTGATATAAAAAAAATATATATATATATATATATTTTATATGTAGGATATATATATATATTTTTTTTTTTATATGTAGGAAATATATATATATATATATATACATATATATATACATATATTTTATATATATATATATATATATATATATATATATATATATATATATATATATATATATATATATAATATATATATATTATATATATATATTTATATTATATATTTTATATATATATATATATATAAGTCATTAAGATGAACACTTTTCATTGGCATAAAAATGTTGTTGCCATTTAAAAATGCTCTTTATGCTTGCAGCTTGCAAGCGCGAACTTAAAAGCTCGAAATAACGACCACATCGGATGTTCCCGTCGGAACCCCAGAACTTTGGTTTGAACCATTTTTTTTTGTTACATGGCTCTGTTGAAAGATATTTAGGTGCAACTTTTCGAATGGGACACCCTATATATGGGGTATTCCATATCAACTTGGACCACCCGTGACCCTTACCTCTTCAGATTTTGATGGCGATTTTTTTCCGAGGTTCTACCATAAAAAAAAGTACTCTCAATTTTTTTCAGATTTTTTTTCAATCAGCAAAAATCTGTAGAAAAAATAGGCGCTGATTGAAAATTCTAAAAAAATTTCAGCCCACCATGGGCGAACATTTTTCTTTGGACTTTCCTTTCATTATTCTCGATTTTTTGTGATATTAAGTTAATATTTATTAACCCTAAAATATTTAAAAAATGCATTATGTATCATACCACCGTATTCCTCTCATTGAGCACAACTTTTGTAAGACCAAAATCATTGGTCCCAGTAACACATAAACCCTTATGCTCAAAAAATCATTCTCATTATTTTTCCCCTTCAAAGCCCTACAACTTTGCTCTGAAACTTTTTCGTGTTCAACTACTTTTTAACCACTTATTCAGGCGTACAAATCATCTTGGGGCACCCTATCGTTCGCGTATAATCGCGCTTCATCGATTGCATTGTCATCCTCGTCGGAAGACTTTTTCCGACCACGTGACAAAATTAAGTATTGTGATATCCTGTTGTTTCAGTCAAGAAGGTCTTCACCACGTCACCAATATTTCGTCGAACGGCAATGACCATGTGATTAGAGCGCCGGCCTTCGGCACACGACGTCCAAGTATCGAATCCCGTATGGGGCTTCTGTCGGTATAACAGTGTGGAGTCGCCCAGGTTCTACTCCACTCACATTCTTTTTCATTGTTATTTAACCTCGCTATATTTATGCTCCTTTGAGTGCTAATCAACGACGGAGGTCTACGATGTGTTTGTAAACCAATCACTTATAAATAAATTACAAGACCTCTGAGTTACGAATCCGTCACCTAACCAACCGAGCCATTCTAGGCCTCATCATCCGCATCTCTCGTCGAGCGGGAGTTTCGTAAAGGAAACGGCTGTACAAATTGATGTTGTCTTTCAATTACTGGATAAACCAAGGAATGTCCATTGGGCACATTGGTGTTTTGGAAGTCGGTCTCAATGGCGGGGAGGGCTCGCGGCATATCCCAAATTGGATAGAAGCGTAAATAAAAAATCTGCTCACCATACTGATTTGCGGTAGCGGGTAGCGGTAGATGCCTCCAATGCTAGGTCGCTCTGCAGGACATGCGTTCGCGTCCGGCTTTGGGTGACGAACTTTTGGCGCGTCGTTTGCAGTGGAGTATGAGCCTGATGAGATTCAACCATTTCGAAAAGAGTCTTCAGCTATATATTTGAGTTCGGTTGAAGCGTTCAGACGTGAAATCAGTATTTTAGAAATTGACTTCCTAAACTGCGTAGGAGGGTCTGCGCCCTAGCTCTGAATGACCTGCTACAAGAATAATAATAGTGGGATCTCCTCCATTCGTTGATGACCTCATCGATGGTTTTCCATCGGTCAGGGTGGAAAATTTAGGTTTAGTTTTTGCTGGTGGTGCTCTAACCTGGGGCCCGTGACTCCACCGGGAAATGATGGTTATTTCACGGCTATAGTCATCGCCGCGACCTTCTTGATCCTCATGGGGGATGGTTGGGCCAGCGTGAGGACTCGTCGCAACTTCAAACCCCTGCTCTACTTGAACCGT
Organism: Asobara japonica; assembly: GCA_026005395.1. Taxonomy (NCBI): domain Eukaryota; kingdom Metazoa; phylum Arthropoda; class Insecta; order Hymenoptera; family Braconidae; genus Asobara; species Asobara japonica. The sequence continues at coordinate 226,121 of BQMI01000292.1, read as the reverse complement.
GAGTCCTATCCCATCCAATTTCACGATAAACTTGTCAAGCACTTTCCGAACAATGGGCTGTGGGCTGGTGTCTATTTGTCGGGTGTGGATTGTGTGGGTGGGGGGGGGGGGGGTGGCCGAGCTGATGAGTGCACTTCAGAACGATAGTTACGTAAACAAACGGACCTTGACCTCGTGGTTCGTGAGTTATGAGCAGTAGCTGGAGAACTTCTATCAAGGTAAAGAGGGAGGGGGGGGGGGGGAGGGGAGGAGGCGTTGCAGTCGAGATGAACACTCAGGTGGAAAACTAACGGTCAGCCATTGGTGAGGTATTAATTAACCTATTAGGTGGGTGGATTTGCGCAGATTTTCCAATTTTCAACAGTTTCAAGATTCCGTTTTTTTTTGGAATTTTTAAATTGTCGCTTTTGCCTAATGAGTATACGAGTTCTCTCTTGACTGATTCATTCATAAGATTCGATTGAGTAGTTTTAGCGAAACTGGTGGCTGTAGAGGTGTCTTCATACACACACACATACCCATGCACACCCACCCACCCACATTCACCCACCCACCCACTCATCCACACCCACCCAAACACACTCGACCCCACCCATACACACCCAACGACCCACCCACCCACCTACCCCCCCACACACACACACACACACACACGAGAGCGCGCGCGGACGTGCTCACACGCATCTTCCCTAAAAAGCCAATTTTGCTGATAATTCCTTATTCTTTTATACATTGCCTCGAACACTTGAAGTGCATGGAGGAAGTCTATGAAGGTAAATGGGGAATTTCGCAGTCGAGATGGACACTCAAGTGGAAAACTAACGGTCGGTCATTGGTGGAGTATTAATTAACCCATTAGCTGAATGGATCTGACAGCGTGTAAGGACTTTGCATCATAGGTATTGAGGATTTGCGAGCACTACTACGGAAAACTCTTGGAACTGCTGTTCATAAGCTAAGAGCAGGCTTTAGTTATGGACATGAAATACGAGAAACTGCCTATGAGCAATTATAGTATTGCGGTAATTACTTTTACAACCGTTGATTCGGGTTATTAATTTCCATACTTTGTCCATGGTGTTCTCATAAATGGAGAAAACTTTCCGCGTATACTCTTAATTCAACAAATAGAAATAGATGATTTAAAATTGAATACTCCTTTTGGAAATCCATTTTTCACGAGATTTTCACGTTAGTACGAGAATGTGTGTGTGTGTGTGTGTGGCTATAACTTTGATCGAGAATACAGTGTCCTCCCAAGTCCCGAAGTTAGGACACAAAACAAAATCGTGTTCCCACGTCAAAATGGTAGAGCGGCGCGCCGCCGCCCGATGCGAGTGATGGAGGGCAGTGAACGCTATACCTTGCAACTCATACTCGTATATCTCGACGTGATGGACGTAGCAGGGAGAAAAAGCGCCCTATTAATTACGGGCGGCACTTCCCTCACCATGCGAGCAGCTCCGCATAGACACGTGGATTTACGCTTAAATCATTTTCGTTTCCGTCTCCGAATCTTCTCCCAACAATCTGATACTCTCAACTCCTATTAATTCCGACAATTAAATTTGAACTGCAGTATTTGACGAGAAAATGTATGCGACAAGCTAAGCCAATACAATCTATCTGCGATAATCCAAATAATCAAATCGAGGGAACCTCACACCACAATATTTTCCCCGCAATTAAGTATGCTGGACCGCAAATAAGGTATATCGCATAGATAATTGATACATACCTCAATTCATGAGTGTACAATTCTCTGCAATTCCAACAATTGTCTCTGACATCCTCTAATTACTGATAATTGATGAGGAATTAATGAGAAATCTGATCCACGAAATTGTAGCAATTGGTGACTGTTATTATTACCCCCCCCCCCCCCCCACCCATATATGGCCCCCGGCCCATCCGTTGCATTTACGTTTTTCTACCGGAAGTTGTAATTTTCGTCCTCAAACTGGATGTCTATGTGTGTGTGTGTTTGTTTCCGTCCCTCTCGTCTGTACTCCCCCCCCCCCCCACGGAAGGTGCGCTTGAATCCAGGCCCTACTGGGCACCCATCCACTTCCGCCATTTAAGCCATTGTATTTCTAAGCGCAGGGTAAACCCCCAGAAACCCCTATGCTACAACGGTGGGCACCAATGATGGACCCTCCCCGCCGCTTCGGGGTAGGTTCCCGGCCGGCCTGGCGGTGTCATTTGCTGGGGACCACCCACACCACCCACGGAACCGTCAGAATCCGCGAACGGAGAGACCCCTCGTAACGGGGATGATAAACCCCAACTTTGCGATTTTTTTTCTCCGTTTCTAAACGTCAGAAAATTCTCAAATTTTTAGGGTACTTCAATCATACACTGCTCTACCATCCCCAAAAATTTCATCCAATTCTATTGGAATAAAATCATTGTTCAGAATATCCAACGCTCCACTTGCGTTGTGAATATTATCATAATCGCGAGATTTATGAGAAGACCTTTGGATTATTTGTTATGAACTATTTCATTAATTGATCTACTGGACTCAATGGATTATGCAGCATTAACTATTGAAATTTCATCGAATATCATGATTCTACTGTGTTGGGCTTGCCGTTGATTATGTAGCACATGTGGGATTAGAATTTACTAGAGGCCAGCACCACCAGAGAGGATACTCTCACTTATTATTTATTGACAATGCACTACCCATTGGGAAATAAATAAATTATCGTATTTTCGATTTTACAGAGAGATCAATTTCTACTTTGGGATTAATGGTACCTGCAGTATTCAATGGCTGAACACTGTTCTGGCTTTTGGCGGATTGGGGGCGCTAGTACAGAGAGTCTTTAGGATTTTTTCGTTCTTTCTGGGTGGGGTGAGCTTTGTATGGAAATTTATGCGCATGTTTTCGCGTATTATACCAGATGTTTGCGGCCGCTTGAGTCGATCACAATTTTGGGGCTGAATTTATTTAACGCCGGTGGGAGGGGGGAGGGGGGGGGCCGAGCGACGTTTGTGAATGGAAATTTTTGGAGGGAAATTTCAGAGAATAATTTGCATGTGTGTGCAGAATTAATGTGAAATTATGGTAAATATTTTGTATTTTCTTTAGAAGAGAGCTTCTTTATCACTCGCGATTTTTCGGTCGTGTTTCCCGCTTCGGCGGAATTTTTTTATCTTCTCATTTTTTTGTGGTATTGTGTTCACAGATTTTTTTTTTAGAATTTTCTTAGAATTTTTTATAAAGTTTGAACTTTTGAGTTTCCGCAATTCGGATTTTTTATTTGAGAAAGGCGAGACCGGTGGAGCGTGCCGCGCAAGCGCGTTTCCTTCTTCCGCCGCACGGGTGGTGGCGCGTCGGTTTCGGTCTTACGGTCTTCGATAATTTCGATATATCGACAGTTTCTTTCGTCTCGCCAAATTAATCTGGTCTTCAGGTTTCACGACCCTCTGACCCATTTTAGGACGTTTTGTAGATGTATGTGTGTGTGTGTGTGTATGTTTGTGACCGAAATGTTGAGCGCGGTTTCCTCACGAACGAAACGTACGATTGAAACGATTAACGTCGCAATCCAAGCGTCCCCACTAACTCTTGCGCTGATTAGATTTCGGTTGAAATCGCTCCATTGCATTAATTGTTATGAACAATTTTAATTGCTTATACGGCTCTTCCGGGAGAACCCTTGGTGGCACAAAAAACTATGTATAACAAAAGTTGCTCCACGTGTAAAAATGCATATTTTAGGTCATATAGCTTCACACGCTAGCTCGCATAATTAGTGAAATATCCCAAATTATTGCTAAAAAATCAACAAAATTAATCAGTTTTCGAATTAAAAAAATTTCGATTTTTTTTTCAAACTTTCCGTACGTACCTCGTCAAAAATTTTCAGGAACGATTCCTCATGAATAAGTAGAGCGGCTTGAATTTTTTTTTTGAAGCGAAACTCCTTTAGCGGGATCAGTGAGTTGGAAAATTGTAAAGAAAATTGTGACGTGCGACTGGGGTCGAGCAAAAATTCAGAAACAATTTATAAAGTTGGAAATTCATCAAAGCGGAAGCTTAAAACGAGATTTGTGCTGAGCTGGAGGAATTCGAAAAATTCCAAAAAAAACGGTCTCCAAATCTAAAAAAAAAAAACAAATAAGATAAAAATTTGAATAAAAAAATATGGTTTATAGTGATCAATCCAATTTTGAGTATCAACAATTTTCAAATAATTTTAAACAATAATTAAAATTACAAAAGTTTTGCTGTCTTTCGAAGTAATTTTCGGTCTTGCTCCGCGAAATTAATATTCCTACCTGTGATACTAAGTCTTCTGGGATCAGAGGCAAAGGACAAGGATAAAAAAAGAAGCGGAGTACAGCGTGGGAGCCTAATAAATATTGCACACTTCCACTCCTCCTTCCTAACAATGCGAACGGGAAATGAATTAATTCTCATTCGCTCAAGAGGATTAATTTTTCACGACTCACCATTGTGATCGGCGGCTAACCATTAAGGATTTAATTAGTGTTTTAAAGATATTCCACACCTCTCCACGCAATACTCACTTTTTCCAAACATAGCAATTAACAAAATTACTTCAATACGTGCAAAAAAAAAACACGAAATGCACAAAATTTCCGAAAAATTTCAACTCGAAATTTTTGCATAAATTTGCATTTGCAAAAAAAAACAAAAAAATTTTTTAATTTAAAAATTTTACCGACTTTCCAAATTTGTCACATTTAAAAATTTTTTTTGTTTCTTCAATTTTTGAAAATTTGCAGCAGAGCTACGTAAAAAAGTCTGAAATAAAAGTTGTTCCTACCGCAAAAATGAACATTTCCGGTTCAATGACTTTCGTCCCTATCTTCCATAGTTTAGAAGCTATGGCGAGTAGAAGTTGCAAGAAGGACTGAGTTAAAAGGAGCACGTGTAGGTGTTGAATGAGTTCCATCAATTTCAAAAAAGAAAATTATTAAAGGCCATTTATTTTTTCCGCCTGGTCCTCACTTCAACCCAATCATCATTAGCCGCCACTTCCATATCCTCCTCATTTCCCTCACTATCCGAATCACTTTGTGCGTTAACTGGCGCTTGACTACTATGCCCCTGTTGTCTTATGGCCTCGCGTGTCAGTATCCAAGGCTTCAAAGATGGCAATTTTTCCATTTCCGTAAGAGCAACAGCTTCATTTCCCTCAGTGGAGTAACGATAGAATCGCAACAATTGTTCAGCAACTTCCATTGCACTACCATCCTCCAATTCAGTTTGAAATTCAGCGTCCATGTAGTCTTCTAAGGCTTCTGCAATCTCCTTGCTCGATGGATTCTCTGTACAATGGAAGAGTCGATAAAGATTTTGTGAATGGGGGAGAGAAATGAATGGGAGAGGGCGTTTTGTTGCAAAGTGGTTTGGTTTGAGGATAAGTTTGAGAATTTTGTTTGCAGGTTGTTTTGTGTATTGGAAATATTATGGGAGGTGGGTGGGTGGGGGTGGGGGTGGAGGGGGGGGGAGGGGGGGGAGGGGGGGGGGGAGCATTTCTTAGACTTGGATAGTTGTGTACTCTATATTTTGAGTTTTCAGAGGAATACATTGAGTGAACTAACCATAGTCGTATTTCATATTGTTATTATTATCATTCTTTCCGAAGGGAGAGTTTTTTTTTGCACGTGGAAATAGAAATGTATCAATCTCGTATCAATCATTTTTGGAGTATTTTTGTCATTGTGTGTGTGTGTGTGTGTGTGTGTGTGTGTGTGTGTGTGTGTGTGTGTAGTCGAACTCTTTTGCAAGGGCATTCTTAGCCAACCATTTTTGACAAAGTCTGTGTGTGTGTGTGTAGTCGAACTCTTTTGCAAGGGCATTGTTAGCCAACCATTTTTGATAAAGTCTGTGTGTGTGTGTATAGTCGAACTCTTTTGCAAGGGCATTCTTAGCCAACCATTTTTGACAAAGGCTGTTTGTGTGTGTGTGTGTGTGTGTGTGTGGTTAGTTTGGACTGCACAATTTTTTTATTAAAAGGTATCGGGTATTTTATTGGTTATTACAAGATACCTCGAACACAGATGGAGGTAGGAAAAAAACGTTTCAACGAATTTTGTTCCTTCCATTGCAATGCACATTTTATGCATAAAAAGATTTTTTCTAACGTTCGTAATTTAAGAGCAAATGTGGATGGAACGATTCCAAGCAATGGAAGTTCTGGAATAAATTGTACAGGTTTACTTACCATTCATAAATAATGTTTCTGTTATCCAAGGACTGAATTCTGTTGCGCTGTCTTTTGATCCCATTCCATGTGCAACTGCCATCTGAATGAAATAGAAAATTCAGTGAGTTATTATACAGGTTTGCCATGTGAATGGGCGATTGAGCATGCATATTATGGGACACAAAATACCTCAGAGAATAAAATAAAATGAAACAGTCGGTTTAAAAACTGGCAATTTAGGAAAATGCCTGAGACACACACACACACAGATTTTTTACCAATTTTTTGGACTGATTTTTGGCTTTTCCAAAATTTGCAAAATACTGATATTTTCAAAACAGTGAAAATATTTTCAAAGAAACTATATATATATATATATATATGTATATATATATATATGTATATATATATATATATACATACATATATATTTTGTATATATATTCAAAATTTATTTTCTTCAGCTTCAGATGTTGTGAACTGAATTGGGTTCACAACTCAGTATAACTATTGACTTTAATTTGAAATGATGGACATTTTCCATCTCTCTCACACGTTAGTGAATTTCAACATAATGTAAAGCATTAATCAGAATTGAATTCTCTACAAAATTATAGAACAATTTACCTTGTTGAGGGGGGGGGGGGGTCATGGTATAAAATGGGATAGGTTAGGAAGTTGCAGTGGTAGGAATTGCGGGAAAAACTGATCATTGATTACCTCCAATGCGCTCCAATTGCTGAAGATCCTCTGCGTGACATTTTGGAGAAAATCCTTGGCAGCTTGCATTTTAGTTGACAGATTTTGGGAATTTGTCGGGTCAGTGACAATGACACATGTGTCTGGTGTATTTACAATTTGCCCGGTGATCCACTGCAACTTTGGTCGGCGGGTATGTCAGGACTGGGAGTTGCTCGGTCGGCCATGACAGTTTCTACTTTGCGGGCGGAGTGGGGGGGGGGGCGTAGTTTATAGATGGTACATAACATAGAAACAAGTTCTTTGAAGAAGTAAATAACGAAGTTTCAAGAAAATATGGCGTAATAGGCTACTGATTGAATATTTGGATGTGGGGGGTATTCAATTTTGCGTTTCCCGCCAAAACACAAATTGGCGGGAAACGTTGACACGTGCGCGCAAAAATTCTTATGCCATTCTCCGAAAGTTCAGGTGAGATACTAAATTTGTTTTGCAGCGGTACTTCAGAGTTTTGAGGGTTTCTCTTTATTATTTTGTTAACGGTAGGTCCCGCAATTAGGGAGAATGCACATTATTTTTTAGGGATTTCCGGGAGAGCTGCGCAGTGAGGCGCCAGCTGACAACTACGAGCCTGTTCTCCATGCCAATTTTTTTTGGTATTTCTTTCATTAATTGTTAAAAGAAGAGGGCCCAGCTGTCTGCTATAACTAGGTTCCTGGTGACAATTTTTTTGGTATTTTTTCAATTAATATTTATGGAAGACGCTTCCGGTTGATCAATTGAGCTGTGGAAAAATTGAGAAGTGTAGAATCTTAGAAAATTCATTTTTTAATATCCAGTCCCGGAGTTTTGCAATTTTCTCACTTCTCTCATTTTGCAAATGTTTTCAAATTTTTAATTTTTTTGAAATTTTAAAAATTTTTGGAATTTTTAAAATTTTTGAAATTTTTGAAATTTTGGAAAATTTTTAAATTTTTGACATTTTAGAAGTTTAAAAATTTTTGGAATTGTCGAAGTTTGTGAAATTTTTGACATTTTTGAAATTTCAAAAATTTTGGAATTTTTGAATTTTTTTAAATTTCCAGTAAACATTTTAGGACAATTAGAAACTTTAATACTTGCCAATTTTTTCAGAATGACAAGAAAGTCAAAAATTTCAAAAATTTCAAATAAGTAAAAAAAAAATAAATAAATAAAGACATTCCACGCCTTCAAAAATGAACACAATTATTTAAATTTCGCACATTTCAGAAATTTCAAAAAACTCCCAAATTTAAACAATTTCGTGTATTTTCAAAGTTTTCAAATTTCTAAAATTTCCAAACCAATAATAGTTAAAATAAATAATTCGAGAATTTTCAAAAATCTCAAAACTATGTTGAAGTTTATAAAATTGAAGAATCTGCAAAAAAATTTTTTGACTGATTTCGGATAATTTTTTTATACTTCAAATAAAAAACCTGATTGGGTTCATTTTTTAAGCCGTTAAATACACAGTTGTAATAAAAATGAGAGTCCAAATGGCCCTTTCATCCCATGAAATGAATCAAATCAGGAATAAACGAAGCGGGCGCTGGAACCAAGTTTGGAAATTCTTCCGGAGATTGTTTCTTCTCTGGAGGTACGAGATTTTCGAAAGGAAAAGTTGAAAGATCTTTTTTATAGCCCATCAAAGCATCGCCGGAAAAGGTCCTTTGACGAATTCCCGTAAACCTCTCCCATTTGACGGTATTTGCAAGGTGATCTGCGAATCCGTTTTACGCAATTTCCGGTCTGAGGAACCCACAGACTGTATTCCACAAATATCTCTGCAACCCCCGGAGTTTACGGATAAATTTCAAATCCTCCTTGCAGGCCGTAAACCTTATTTTGTAAAATATCTCCTGACAAATTCCTTAAGACTTCATGCGCTGTATTTCATTTTCCAAATTTTTGCAGCTTTGAATTTTTTTTGCTATTTCAAAAATCCTCAAAAATTAAAAATTTTCGAAGTTTTGAAAATTTTTGAATTTTTTTCGTTGACTGATTTTTTTTCAATTTCTGAAAATTTCAAATTTTGTGCATTTTTTTGCAATTTTTTCAATGTGTGAAAATTTGCAAAAAAATTTTTTGAAAATTGGAAAGTTGTCAATTTTTGAAATTTTCCTGAATTAAAAATTTTTTTTCCAATTTTCTTATGTTCCAGTTCTCATTTCCATGCAAATTTTGCAATTATAAAATGTGAAATTTTGACAAATTCCTGAAAATTTTCGAGTTAATTAAAATTTACGAAAAAATTGATTGTCCGAACTTTTAAGTTTTACAAAAAAAAAAAATTCTCTCAATTCAAATTTCGGAAAAATTACACAAAATCTTTGAATCAAACCTCTGTAGTCGAAATGCTCCAAAATGCTTAACATGGGTGTTTTCCATGTGAGCCGATGAATTGTCACATCAAACTCTACAGCATTCACACAGTTTAAACCAACGAGCCCAATGCCCAATGGAGATTATCTTGCTTGGACCATCCAGCAATCGATGGAAAACCATGGAGAACCTCAATTTGTACACCCGTTTCTTTTACGAAACTCCCGTTCGATGATGAATCCGTATGAATTAGAACCTGGACAATTTCACAATGCTATAGCGAAAGGGGACTCCCCGTACGGGAATTCGATTCTTGGACCTCGTGCGCCAAAGGCCAGTGCTCTAAACCCACGGCTATTGCCGTCGGCGAATTCAAGTATTTGATTCTGGAATGAAGTATAACTTGATACTTAAATCTGCAATATTCACTTTTCTGCGGTCATCAGTATTTGGGGTACGAAAATCATAATTTTTAATCTGGAATTACGATTTTGAAAAATCGGAATTTACGATTGAGAGATCGTGAATCAATTTCACAATTTGATTTTTTAGGGTGTGTAGATGGCGCTGCAAATTTTGCAGAATCAATGACGTCTGTTATATGCAGGGGGGGGGGGGGGTTGGGGCAAAACGGGTCGGGGGTATAGTTCTTCAATTTTTGAAATATTAGGTTTTGGAAGAATAAAACACATAACGCATAAATAATTCAAACATTCGACATTTAATATAATTATATTTATAAGATTACAGATCATACTTAATTCGATTTGAATAGGGAAAATACATCGCTATAATAAATTTATTGTAGTTTCATCTGTAATAATAGACATGTGTGGCACTCTGATCAGTTTCGACATGAAATGTGTAAAAAAAGTTCTAAAAATTGTACTCACTAATCATGAATAATAATCACTCACTAGCTACAAAAAAAAAAGAAATTATAGTTCATTCACTCAAAGTACCATTTCGATGCATTCGACAAGTTAAAAAAGCTAATAAAAATTTTTATCACCTGATTGCCCTAATTGTTGGAACTCATAAATTACGTGCGATATATTGAATTCTAAAAAACCTCATGTCATTACTCATTTGATTAAATCGTGATGTACTTACGCCCCCCCCCCTCTCCCCTGAATACACTAACATCTGTAAGTTTTATTTTCCCATTTAGTTGAACGTATGAAAAAAATCCATGAGTCTCCATAAAAATTCCCGGATTTTTTTTCCGGAAATTAAAAATATTAAATTCTAAAATAAAAAAAAAATTGATTTTTTTCAATCCAAAATTGTGTTCTGAAAAATTACATAAGAAAATCTGGAAAATTCACATTTTTTGGAATGATTTTTTTTGCAGAACGAATTGTAAAATTTGTGAAGTGTAATTTTTACGCAACGTTTTTTGGTCACATTTGTCGTAATTTTCTCACCGTGTCTCATGGGATCCAGGATTTTTTTCATACGTCATTAATTTGTTAGCAAAAAATCAACGAATCGTCCATTCACCACTCAACATCCATAAATTCATCTGAAACATTTTAATACTGAAAAACACGCGTATATTAATTATACATAATTGTTTGATTTTCCCCAGCTCCTCCTCCCCATACAATTTCTCCACCTTTTCACTGTATAAATGCGCAATTCACCCCTAAATTAATAGGCAGACATTCACGGCACACAAACACACTTAGGCGCAATTTAATGTTGAGTACGGAGAGAAAAATCCAGGAAAAATAATCGTGCTCAGCCATCGTAAACGAAGCGCAGCGAAACTTTTATGGGAGAATTTTATAGTACAAGAAAGAAAAACGTCAGATCCATCCCACGTTATTTAGAACAAAGCAATCATGTATTCAGCAATTTTTTGTTTCAGGGAAAACAAATTTTTTCAATTGAATTTTAATTTTTTTTTCGACTTTTTTTAGAGCCTCATTTTTTTCCGAACGGTGAAAGAAGAAATGCAATTTTTTTATTTACAAAAGTCATCGATCCACATCAGATCAAGTGTGTGTGTGTGTGTGCAAATTCGAAATTTTCAGTTGTTGACTGAATTTTTTCAGCCGAGCAAAAAATTCAAAATTGAGCAAAAAGATCGCAATTTTCCCTCCAAAATTTCCCTCCGTACATCTCTCACCCCTTCCATATCAATGTCGAGTTAATAATCACATCAGATTACCACCCCAACATACATTTCATACAATATAAATTTATTCTCTTTTGTCCCCCCACCCCCCCCCCCCCCCCCCCCACCCACCCACCCGCCCCTCCCCAATTTATCAATAATCCCTACTTCTCTATGAATCAAAAGCGTACATGTACGCTCTACCCAAAATTACCCCCTTAATTCAATCATAATGATCAATCTGAATTCAACATATCCGTTAACAAACACTCGATGTTTTCATGGCAATAGAGTTACATACAAATTGCACGATTGAAACGTTATTTTCAATTATTACACATAACACGTAACACTTCATCATCCACTTTCAACCCTCCAGTATACATACTTATTAACATTTTATATTACAAAAACACCCTCCATAAATATTAAAGAAATACCATTAAAAAAAAAATTGTGTAAGCGACTTAAGTTAGGCCGAGTTAGGTAGCCGTGCACGTGCTATAGTCAGCCCTCGAAGTTGACCCAGGGATTACCCTAATCTTCTTCAACAGCATAAAACAACCTAAATAAAAGTAGAGCTGCGCACGTGAATAAGACGAGACTAAAAATCTTGTATGATCTGGGGGGGGGGGGTTGAGGTGGGTGATTGGCTTGAGGGGGTGGCTGGGGGGGGGAGGGTTGGTGGGTGTCTTGAAGGGGTGGGTGAGTGGCTTGAGGGGGTGGGTGGGTTGGTGGGTGGCATGAAGGGGTGGGTGGTTTGAGGGGGTGGGTAGGTGGTTTGAGGGGGTGGGTGGGTGGTTTGAGGGGGTGGGTGGCTGGGTGGGTGGTTTGAGGGGGTGGGTGGGTGGCTTGAGGGGGTGGATGGGTGGGTGTTGTGGGGGCGGGGGAGAAAATTCTGTACATACCTTTTTCACTCCCCAACAATTTCATTTTTGCCTAACCAAAGCCCCATGTCAGATGGACCCGGATGGAGCTGAGTTCCCGAGCGACGGAGGACTATATAAAAATAATACAAGATCCAGCAAGTCTCACCCACATGCGCAGCACAAACGTAAGTGAATAACCCATTCAAATATAGCCATGTACAATGCAGCCGCTTGGCTACCTCAACCATTATCAATAATTACAGTCTTATCCTTCCTTATCCCTCATCAATAATGAATAATCAACATTATCCGGGCTCATAAACTATTGAATTAAAATCCACAGTATGGCCGGAAGGTGTTGACTGCTAGACCCAGTACTGATTTCTCCGCAATAATGGATTCGCCCGTCGGTTAGTTGTGGGTGGTGGGCATGGTAAATCAGCAGTGTCAAAACTACTCCAGTCATCGCCATCAGGCACCCCATAAGGATACCTACCAGAGACATCAGCATCAGAGCTAGCAATGCTCTCAAGTGGATTGAGCGGTATGACTTTACACTGTGGTAATGTCGATGTCATTGTCGAGTGTGGTAATGGAGTGCTAGATGCAATGTCCATGGATTCATTGGTAAATCTCTTGAGATGTGGTGTTGTTGGCATGAGATGATCGGGCGGTCTTGGCAGCGGTATAACACCAATAGTGGGTGTTGTCTCATTAGTTTTATTCTCCGTTGTGCTCTTGTATCTCCTCTGTCTGCACTTAATGGTGATGATGACAAGTACACCAACAACAAATACACCAAGCAACATGCCAAGTATCATCAGATAGTCTTGCGACATGTTAGGTGCTATTGACATTTCACCCTCGTGTCCCACTGGATCCATTGGCCCACCCAATGTACTATTCGCTATTTCTGGATTTGATTTAAGTCTAATCTCAAGTACACCATTTGCTGGCTGATAGGTGGAGCCTGTCAGATTGAATTCAAAATAATCCGGCAATCCCTCGGGATCAGTTGTTGGTAATCTACGGCAGACGAGATAAATGAGGCCAGATATTATTTCACGATGGGAAAATCTTGATATTTCACGTTCTCGTGTACTTCTCTTTTCCCCGGAACTACGGATTATTTTTTTGAGCTTACAGTATCGTGACTTGGCAGTGATACGATACACAGGATTTCCGTTAGTTGCTTCGGCCAATGGTGTAGCATCGATAAATCGTTTTGTTATCTGATTCTTTTCACCAGCAAATACCACCATTGGCCGTATGATCATTAAGGGTGTCACGCGTATGCACACCCGAACATCCCTAACCTCGTAATCACTCAATCGTGCACTAATAACGAAACTGTCATTAGGCGATGACATGTTGGTTTGTAAAAAAACAACTGTTTTCGATAATAAATCGGTGTGTTTAAATGTTACAGCTGCCACATCGCGTACGTACAGTACACCGTACTTTGGTGAACTTGTTATAGTATATAGTACATGCTCTTGCCTAGCATTTGTATCGAGCTTTATATTTTCCTCCGTAACAAAACCCATGTTAAATCCTTGCTGTAAGCTCACCGGGCTTGGTGCTGTTACATTGAGTTTTATCGCTGATACATAAACATTAAAAATTGTGTAGACCGGTGTAAAACGTCCGTCGGATACGCGGAAGTAAAATGTTGCCGATTGTGATGTACCGCTGTGCTCATACACGAGACGATTAGCATCAACGTCTTGTTGGCTAAATTTAGTCACTTGTTTAACCTCCGTTGCATTCTCCTCGAGTGATAACATTAATAAACGTCCAGCTGTTGGGCCTGATATAACATCATACACAAGCTCCTCAGGCATTGTATCAGGATCAGTAGTCAGTAAATCATTGCGGGTTATAGTCTGCGTTTGATTCTGCACAACCGTAATGAATGGTGCTTTTGTCACAAGCTTAAACGGTTCATCATTCACGGGTGAAATGATAACCTGAATAGTCACATTGCATAGCATAACATGGCCCTGTTTAAGGTGCAATGAAAATTGAATTTTGTCGTGTAAGCTGTTGGAGTGATCGTGGTAGTAAGCAACTTTGCCACCTTCAATTTGCGTCTGACTGAACATTGTGATATTTAGATCGGGTAGAAGCATAACGTGTCCGTGTGTTGGCTGGCTGGTTAATCTTGTAAAAACTTCAGGATTACCAATTCCTGATTTGCTCCGTAAATACCTTATGATTTCGCTGATATTCATGAGCACTTGGGCGGAATTGCCCTCCTCAACTCTAACTGGATTAGCCACGATATATCTTCCTAGACCACCACTCGATACTGATACATCAATTCGGTACATTTGATTGGTAATGGGCTCGGCAAAGTGGCTCTCAACATCAAATATAAATGAGTCATTAGTGGACAAGTCCATAAACTGCTTGGTATGCTCATATGTAACCCTAGTATCGTTCAAGTCTTTCTGGGTAAATCTATCCACTTCGTGCCAAGTGCCCTCATTCGTTTCCATAATTATCTTTCCAAGAGACGGCCCCTGTCTCACGATATATCTGATCTCTCTGCCACTATCCGTACACACAGCCATTAACGATTTTTCCGTTATTGGCTTTCGGGTTAATGGAAATATATTTATACCACTGTTCTCCACAATCGACACGCGTATTGGTACTGTATCAATGGATATGTTGTACGGATGAGTTGTATGGGCACCGTCGCTCAGTGTGAAACTAGTCGACCCCACTGTTCCATTTGTATGTGTAAACATAATCATTGATTTATCAATTTGCTCTTGTGTAAAATTGTAAATATCCACAGTGGGTGATAGGACTGTTGAGAAAAATCCATTACTCACTTTAGTTATATTGTAGGTGACTTCTGATGGTATTGTATCATTGTCAATGGCGGACAAATTTTGGGATGTCAGTATTGCATTACCACCCTGCCACATTGTGAGGCTTGTGTAATTAACAAGCACTGGCACTTGATCATTAACGGGCAGTATATTTATCAAAATGTCAATGGGCTGGCTTGTTTTATCACCAGCAATTACCACAATTTTTATACTATCAGCAGTGGACTCATCACCACTGTGCTTGTACACTATAACACCTGCTTCTAGGTGTTTCTGGGAGAATTTTTTAATTTGATTATTACGTGTTGAATCGAGGATACTGCCGTGATGTGGTTTTTCAATAATTCTGTAGTCCGTCAATTTGCCAGTGTAGTACATTGTTATTACGTTGAAATAACGGGACTCTAGGACAACTGTTTTGCCCTCTGTGACAGTGATACTGTCAGCTTCAACATAGAGCTTGTCCGGTATTATGATAAAATTCACGACAATACCACGCATCCAGGTTATTCCGTTAGTCACGTCAATAACAAAACTGTCGTCCGTTTGATTTGCTATTGATTGTACGTAGTATATGCGCGCCTCATTGATTACACTTTGATCAAAGTGCCGGACTAGA
This sequence comes from Asobara japonica, assembly GCA_026005395.1. NCBI lineage: Eukaryota > Metazoa > Arthropoda > Insecta > Hymenoptera > Braconidae > Asobara > Asobara japonica. The sequence continues at coordinate 210,435 of BQMI01000292.1, read as the reverse complement.
TTTGCCTCGTAGTCATCCTTTGACTCTTCTCCATGCCCATCACTTGGTGTCTGCACTTCTAGGTAACCATACCTCGGCCATTCGCGAATTAAATAAGTTATCTCCGTGGGTGTTATCTTAGGATGTGAAATTTCCAGATGACGTTTGCTGATTAAGACACTCGTTGCCTCTTCGACGAGTATCGGCCGATTATTTTTCACATTCAGCGGCTCCCAGTAGCTCTTCGAATAGACCTTGATCATAATTCTCGTCTCAGCATAAACACCACCGATCATAACTTTAATCCTAAATTCGTCCTTGGTCATTGTAACACCAGCATGCTTATACGATATCAATTTGTTCGCCAGATCTTCACGCTGAAATGTTGTTATCTCTTTGGTGCGCTGTAGAATGACACCGTGCTTTGGTTTACTCGTCACTGTGTACTTCACTTGCTTGCCATTGATATCGACATTGGTAACGATATAAAAATCGGTAATTGCGAAGATCACTGAGCCATTAAATTGCACGATTGTCGCATTGCTGTCGTGAAAACGGACATAGGGTGGGCTAGCACGTATGTCCAAAGATCCATGTGTACGTGATGCACCATCGGTAACGTAGAACATTATTTTTCCAGTCTCATCTCCATGATGCTTGAACAATATTTTACAATCGTTAATATCTTGCTGGGAAAATTCATCGAGTTGTATCGTGCTATCACCAGCAGCATACAGTCCACCATTACTTACACTCTCAATTTGGTAAATTAGATCAGCTGCTAGTGTATCAGTATCACGATCTGTGTAGGTGAGATCTCTCTGTGTTATCACTCTATCACCATTAATTACAACGTCGAAAACTGACATGGCTAATCTAACTGGTGGATTATCATTCTTCAGCATAACTTGAATATTGAAACTGCCCACATACATGAAATTGGTGTCAGTTGATACAGCAGCATAGACAAAACTATCATTTCCGGTTTCTGAATCATCGTGAACGTAGTAAACTGATTGACTAACGAGCTCTTCACTCGTAAAAGATGTTACGTTTGATCTTGCTGTTTGATTAGAATGGCACTGCACCATGAGCCAACCATTGTGGGGCCCTTCAGTTACGTTGTAAATTAAGCCAGTGGCTTTGAAGTCGCGGAGATTTATTTTAATGATAGTTAAAGGTATTTGCATACCTTCACCAACTTTTAACGTTTCACTAGTGTCCGGTGGATTGAGGGCCATTGAATTTTTTTCAATGGTGTACTTAATTGCCAAGCTCGAGGACAGTGATTGGCACTGTGGTGCACTTACCTCGAATATTATTTGATCCTCAACGATTGAGTAGGCTTGTTTGAAAAGACGATACTCGACCACACCAGAATCAATATCCACTTGATAAAATTTTTCATTTCTCTGCAGAATGTGATTATCAATAATCACATAACCATACTTGGGCATTGTCAATAATTTATATTCAATTCTTGATGGGTCCATAATCAATGGATTTGTCTGATACTTGAGATGTTGATGAGTGACATTAATGCGATCAACATTTGTGAATTCTATGGTTGTACGCTGAAGCTCTTTGAGCTCCATATCAATGAAGGAAATTCTAAAGTCAAAAGTTTGCTGTGTCCTGAGATCTCTAACGCTCGCTTGAAACTTTAGAAGATCGTGCGATGGGCTACCAACGGTATGCAGATAACGCACCATACCAACTTCAATCTGCTTGCTCGTAAAAGCGTCTACACTGTACCAACTATTAATCGTTTCATTTAATTCTTGGACAACTCCATACTGCGGTTGGACAACTATTGTATACAGTATTTCAATACTACTGTCGTCTGAGTTTGTTGCAAAGGATAAGTTTGCGGGAGTTAAATAAGACATGGATCGATGGACCACAACTAAGCCAGTATTGTGCTTCAATTTTATTTGCAGTGGATAAGCGGATATGCGGAGAAAGGATGGCCTACTCGTTGCAATACCATCGTTCACTTGAAGACCCAGCATTGCATTCGACTTGGCTGTAAAATAGAAATACAAGAGTGCAGGAAAAAAATGAATACAGGGGCTGTGGGGGGGGGGGGGGGAGGAGGAATAAGTCACTCGTTCCGTTGTGTTTGGAGTTACAACAAAGTTAGTCAAGTGCTGGATAAAAATGTAACAAAATCGGGTTGGGGGGGAGAGTAGTGGGTGGTTGGGAGTAGGGGGGTGGGAGTAGGGGGGTGAGAGTAGGGAGGTGGGAGGAGGTAGGAGGGAGTAGGAGAGCGGCAGGGGGCAGGGGAAGGTAGAGGGGTGGGAGGGGGTAGGAGGGTGGGAGGGTGGGGGGTGTGGGAAGTAGTGTGGTTGGGTGGGTGGGTGGGAGGGTGGGTGGGTGAGAGGGAGGGTGGGTGAGAGGGAGGGTGGGTGAGAGGGAGGGTGGGTGAGAGGGAGGGTGGGTGAGAGGGAGGGTGGGTGGAAGGGATGGTGGCAAGTAGAACAAGTTGAGGAGTAGAGAGGGTAGGAGGGTGGGTGGGAGGCTGGTGAGTAGAGCAAGTTGAGGGGTAGAGAAAAATGAAATTGAAGGCTCACCAGTTCCATGATGGACGTAGGAGATAAGTCCCTGGGCTAATTCAGCCTGGCTGAATGTTTCAAGTGGATGAGACGAGTGATTGAGTTTTTCAACATGGCCTGCATCGGTATCGGCACGTAATACCGTATAAACTAGTGACTCGGGTGATGTATCAGGATCGGTAGTCCACACAAGCTCTTTCGTCAATGTTTTTCTGGTACCCTGTGGACATTGTTTTGCGTGAGTCTTTTGTGCTTTACAATTTTTCAGAGTATGGATAAAAAAAGAGTCGTTAATAGAGCCCGAAAACAATTAGAAATCAATACGGTGTTTTGTTACATGTGCATTTCATGAGACATCAATGGAGTGATTTGATTTTTGGTTCATCAGACGGTTTGATGGAGTGTGGGTAGGGTGAGTGGGTGGGTGAGAGGATGCATAGGTGGGTGAGTGGATGGGTGGCTGTAAGTCTAGGTGAGTGGGTGGGTGGGTAGGTGAGGAGGTGGGGGGGGGGTAGGTGGATAGGTGGGTAGGTAAGTGGGTGAGTGGGTGAGTGGGTGGATGGATAGGTGGGTGGGTGCATAGTCGGGTGAGTGGATGGGTGGGTGTAAGCCTAGGTGGGTGGGTGGATGCTTAGGCGGGTGGGTGGGTGGGTGGGTGGGTGGGTGGGTGGATGCATAGGTGGGTGAGTGGATGGATGCGTAGGTGGGTAGGTGGGTGAGTGGGTCGATGGGTGGGTAAACGGGTGGTTGGATGAGTGGGTGGCTGTTTGTCTGTGTGTATGCTTGTATGTATCTGAGCATGTCTTATCTCCAAACATCTTTGTGGGAATTGTTTGTGACGCTCTACCATAAGAATACTTACAGATGGAATAAAACGTCTCCCATAAATATTGTTCCCGCTTCTAAAATACGCATTTAATACTTTATGACTTTTCTCCGTGACTCACAAAACTTGGGAGATACTATGGCGCGAAATTGCGCGAGAGGCGCGCAAACTTTTTCACACGATTAGAAAGTTTTGGGTTCGATCCGCGAAGGGCCCCCATCCCTCACTGTTTTTTTTTGTGTTTATTTTTCTCCGTCCATTATTTTCGGATTTTTCAGTGCTTGTTTAGGGAGATAATCTAGTAAGCATTCAATCATTTCTAGATTAGGAGTTAATCGTGCGGTTACAGGGATTAAAGACAAGAGTCTATTGGATGCGATTGAGTGGAAAGGAGATTTATGGCATTACCGAAAATACCATTAGTGAAAATTATCAGTTGACCATGGTTAACCAGACGGTCTGGCTATATAATCAGGGGACTTAATTTTGTATTAACTCAAATTAATTAACTATTATTATGATTGGCTGACAGTGTCGTTCAAAATAATCCGAGTTGTTTCGGTTCAGGAATTTCATTTGCATCAAATATATATATATAACGACATCGATACATTTTCTAACATCTTTGCACCGTTTTTAACTTAACGAGGGCTGTGTGGGAGTGTGTGTGTGTATGTTGGAGAGTGTGTGACGCTGCCAAAGTATTTTAAACATCATGTATGTGTGTGTGTGTGTGTGTGTGTGTGTGTGTGCGTCTGTGGAACTTTCGTGCTTTTCACTAATCCCGATGTTTCAACGCGCTGTATCAAGAGAACGGTTAGAGATACGAAAAAAAAATTTTCTACAAATAATGTTCCTTTTTTAAAAACACACATTTTATGTTAAATAACTTTTTCCATAACTCCCATAGCTTACGAGATATCGAGACCGAGAGGCGATGCCCCCGACACGCGCATCTGTTTTCGCCGGGATTTTTTTTTTTCATCTTCATCAAATATCTCTCAAATTTTTTCCTCCCCGAATTGATTTGATGGAGGGTGGTGTGTTTTTTTTTAGGTATGGAACCCCACTTTTATTGATTAAAACTGACATTGTCGTGTTAATTAATCTAAAGTGGTAACAAGCGTTGCGGTCAGAGTCATTTAGGCTGAAGCCGTCAGACAGCAACGCGTTTATAATCGGCTACCAGTGCATTTACCAATACGCATGAATAAATACCATGTTGGACAAATACTTGGAGCGTGTGTGATGCTATGCCTGTCTGATTAAATTTCACTCTGAATTTATTGGATAATTGAACCATATAAAGTTGCTGGTCCGTTCGCTCAGTGCATCGCGCAAACTTTTAATTGGGCCAAGGAGGAGGTGGCGGGGATGGGTGGGTGGGGGGGGGGGGGGGGGGGGGGGCAAAGCAGAGTAAGAAATAAAAGGACATTCACAGGGACGTCCTACGCGAGATGAACGGGCAACTTCTACCTGAAGTTTGTTAAAATTTTGGTATCTGCAAAATTTGAAAATTTTTTTATTTTGATTTTTTTTGAAATTGGAAAATTTGATATTTTTGAAAATTATGAGGTATATAAAATTTTTGAAAAAAAATTGCGCAAGGCCACCTCCTTTCCCCCCCCCCCCCCCGACCGCCCAGTGCGTGGGTCCACCCCCCCCCCCACCCACTGCATGAGTCACCCCCCCCCCCCCCACCCACTACATGAGTCACCCCCCACCCCCCCACTACCTGAGTCACCCCCCACCCACCCACTACATGAGTCACCCCCCACCCATCCACTGCATGGGTCCAGCCCCCCCCCCCTCCTCCCACCACCCACCGCGAACATTTGGTACCATCACTACAGAAGTTTTACACGAGAAAAAAAAATAGAATAATTTTTTCTCCATAGTGGACTTACTTGTGCCAGCCTGAGGACCTTCGTTGTTGGTATTTCGAGAATAGGCGGGTCGTTCACCGGCGTAACGTTGACATGAAGGGGAAACCTCAGACGGCTCTGTAGATATCCAGGAAGCGTGAAGCCAATTCCAGCCGTCAGTTTCAACTCTAATATCATAGAGTCCCCGGGGCTCTCGCTTCCATCATGTACATACTTCACCTGTAATTGAATTAATGTTTTTGATATAACATGAAATGCTATTATAGTCGGATCACATACATGAGACATTCTGGGGAATACTGGACCTTTGCCATGCGGATAAAATTCAAATTGTATTAAGAGATTATGTTAACATAAAACAGGAAAAAAAATTTTTAAAACGTTTCAAATGTATAATTTGTCACATGAATAACTTAACAAAAAAATTAAACATTTCGTTGTAAGCTCTCATGACATTCCGGCAATCTTCTAAAATCTCAAAAAATTCAGAGCCTCTTTCTCAGCTTGTATATATGTATATATCTATACAGGATGCTTCAAAATAACTTTCGATGGCGGTAGACGTACATAATATAAGTGCTGATGGAAGTCGCCGAGAATGTTGGTGGTCTAGTTTTTTGGAACTCTATATTTCGGTGAATCCATATTTGAAAAAAAGACTCTGTACTTATTCATGTTTGATACCAAATTTAGATGAGAACTAGAACTACACTGAGGACCAGAACTAGAACGAGAAATACAGCTGGTACCAAGACTAGTTCCAGAGCCAGGATCAGGAACTAAATCCAGGATTAAGACTAGGGCAGGGTGCGGGAGTATGGCTTGTTTCGCGATTACAGCTAGAGCCAGGACTTGAACTAGTACTGCGTCAAGGAGCCGGGCTAAGTTCAGGAACAGGGCTAGGTTCGAGAATAGAACTATGTGCAAAACGAGGTGCAAAAACTGGGCCGGGTTCAAGAATAGGACTAGGTCCGAGAACAGGACTAGGTCCGAGAACAGGACTAGATGCAAGAACAGGATTAAGTCCATGAACAGAACTAGGTCCGAGAACAGAATTGGATCCGAGAACAGCACTAGGTTCGAGAAGAGAACTAGGTCCGAGAACAGGACTAGGTCCGAGAACAGAATTGGGTCCGAGAACAGCACTAGGTTCGAGAACAGGACCTGGTCTGAGAACAGGGCCAGGACCGAGAACAGGTCTGGGTCCAAGAACAGGATCAAGTCCAAGAACCGGACTAGGTCCAGGACCACAACTACGTCCAAGGGCAAGATTGAGTCTAAGAGCAGGTCTGGGTCCAAGAACAGAATTAAGTCCCCCCAGAACAGGACTAGGTTTAGAAGTTCACCAAGTTCAGGAGCAGGAGTGTATCCACAAATAGGACTAAGTCTAGGACTAGGGCTAGATATAGAAAAAGGACTGGGTCCAGGAACACGTCTAGGTCTAGGAACGATATTGGATCCATGAACAGGAGTAGATCCAGGAACAGAACTCAATTCAGGTACAGAATTAGGTTTAGGACCAGGGCTATGTCGGCGAATACTGAGTGCAGGAACAAACCTAGGTCCAAGAATCCTAGGCCCAGGAACATGACCGCAACTCAGACCAGCACCATAAGTAGATCTAGATCAGGATTTAGCAGACATCCGTTTTAGCCATCCAACCCCAGTTAATTTTTTTTTTTTTTGAAACATCCTGTATACTGGTCCAATATTCCACGGAATGTCTGATATATATAATCACGAACCAGTACAGATAAGAAAGTTGCACTTTCATGGAAAAAACTTAGACTTAAGAAAATTGTAAAGAGTGATTATCATCACTGGGGGGGGGGGGGGGGGGGAGGATTATTCCCGGTTGTTCATTAAAAATGCGACAATTAGCATACCACAAGGGCTGTCCAGTTCAATTATTCAAAAGCGGGGTGGAAAATCACTTTTATACGAAGACAGTTGTGGTTGGGGGTAATGGCAATAAAGTCGTGGTAAATTAATTCAAAGTCTTTTGGATGGTGCAAAGTTGGCGGAGTAGATAAGCCCTCTCGCGCCCACCATCGCTGGTTGAGGACACATTCATGGGGGGAGGGGGAGGGGGGAGGGGGAGGGGGGAAGGGGAAGAGCTGGCTAAAATAATTTCAATGGAAAAGGGGAGAAATGAACACAAGTGAGAAGATGGAAAAGAATGTTGCCAGCAAGAGTGAGTGAGTGTTAGAATAAAAAAAGAGCGGGAAAAAAATACAGCAATAAATGCAGAGTGAAAGGAGGATTAAGAGGGTACAGGGTCATTTGGTTTTATATATAGTGGACTCTTAGTAGAGGGCACAGTTGTTTTAAGGATGTAATGGATGTTTTGGGCGGGAAAATTTGGGCGAATTTTGGAGGGAAATCGGATGCATTTGCGGGGAAAATCGGAGTTTGGGGTGTGGGGCAAAATGGGATGCCTCTGCCTGGGATGTCTCACCAAAAAATTGGTGGGAAAGGGTGCTAGGATGAGATTAATTTCTAAATTTTTTTTTTTGAAGCTCATCGATTTGTATCCTCTGCGCTTTCTTCCGTACTCGTAAGCATTAAGCGCGGAACATAATATCCGTCCAAACTCGAGTAAGAAGTTTCGCTTCGAAAGGGAAATTCAGGCGTCGTAAACAAAGATTTCACGTCAAAAGTCCACAAAATTTGCAAAAGTTTCCGGCAAAATTCAGGGGTGTCTGCTAAAGTAATTTTAATTGAAAAGAAGAGGAATGGTTTCAATAAGAATGTGAGGAACAATATTGCTGGTAAGAGTGCAGGGGTTGAAATACAAAAAATTGAGAGAAAGAGAGAGGATTCAGAATGGAGGGATTAGAAATTTTTGTAATTTAGAAATTTTGGAAAATCAAAAAAGTAAAAAATGGTAAATTTTAACGAGAAAAAAATTTTGAAATTTTGGACAAAATTTTTTTTTTCTATTTTTGGTAGTTTTTGAAAAGTTCTGAATTTTGGAAAATTTTGAAGATTTTCGGAAATTTTACGATTGTGAAAATTGTGAAAATTTGAAAATATTTTCCCAAAACGATTCCCAAAATTTCTAAGATTTGCAAAGTTGGAGAAATTGAAAAATTTCCAAAATTTTAAAAATTTCCAAAATTTTTGAAAATTTCCAAAATTTTTAAGAATTTCCAAAACTTTTAAAAATTTCCAAAATTTTTAAAAATTTCCAAAATTTTTAAAAATTTCCAAAATTTTTAAAAATTTCCAAAATTTAAAAAAAATTGCAAAAATTTTTAAAAATGTCCAAAACTTCCAAAAATTTCAAAAAACTAAAAAAATTCCAAAAATCCAAAAAATTCGAAATTCCCTCAACTTCCAAAATATTCCTGAACCCCCCTAAAAAAATTTCAATTAAAACCAATAAAAAATAGTCCAGCGAGAAGACTAAGGCGACTGAGAGAGTGTCGAAATAAAAAAGTTGAGAAAAAAAAATAACAGCAATAAATGCAGAGTGAAAAGAGTATTAAAAGGAGGGTAAAGGCAGAGTCGTTTGGTTTTATATATAGAATGACTCTTGCTACAAGGTACAGTAGCTTTAAACGGGTGTACACAAGGCCCCCGTTGTACTACCCAGCCGGGTCTCTGGGGGGGTTTTTCCCCCCCTCCCCCCTGCCCCCGCCTCCCCTCCTGGTAGCATCTAAAGTTAGACACTTCCCCGCTTTACGTACTATATATAGTCCATCCACGGAGTCCGTTGGACGTTAAACACGTGATTGCTAGCTGTGACGACGCTTACGAACCCATCAACTTTTTTTTTTATCCCCCAGGCCGACCCCCCTTTTTGCTGATCTCCACTGATCCAGAGTAGATTAACAGTCGGTACATGTCAAACGTACCACTATGTCCCATGATTCCTGACACTTTTGTTTTGACGCTCAGAGCAGCTTTGATCTATTCGACCTCTGTTATTTTTTTCTCCGCCAGTGTACACCCGCAAAAAAAGAATACAGGGTCATTTCACTCTGTCAATTACCACTCAAATATCTAGGTTTTTGTTGCACTTCAATCCGATTTAGGGTATGGCTGGCGGTGCCAATGGTAACCGACTTTTGCCCCAAACTCTACAGCATTCACACAGTTTAAACCAACGAGCCCAATGCCCAATGGAGATTATCCTGCTTGGATCATCCAGCAATCGATGGAAAATCATGGAGAACCTCAATTTGTACAGCCGTTTCTTTTACGAAACTCCCGTTCGATGGTGAATCCGTATGAATTAGAACCTGGACAATTTCACAATGCTATAGCGAAAGGGGACTCCCCGTACGGGAATTCGATTCTTGGACCTCGTGCGCCAAAGGCCAGTGCTCTAAACCCACGGCTATTGCCGTCGGCGAATTCAAGTATTTGATTCTGGAATGAAGTATAACTTGATACTTAAATCTGCAATATTCACTTTTCTGCGGTCATCAGTATTTGGGGTACGAAACTCATAATTTTTAATCTGGAATTACGATTTTGAAAAATCGGAATTTACGATTGAGAGATCGTGAATCAATTTCACAATTTGATTTTTTAGGGTGTGTAGATGGCGCTGCAAATTTTGCAGAATCAATGACGTCTGTTTTATGCAGGGGGGGGGGGGTAGGTTGGGGCAAAACGGGTCGGGGCATCATGGGACAATTATCGAATCTTCAATATATAGGACAGATCATTTTATATTGTTCTCTCTTGCGCTTTTCTTTAAGATGTATTAAAATATGTTGAAGAGGCTACAAATTAAGAGGTTTCATTTTTACTGCACAGTATTATCCCAGGTTATTGCCCTTTTATTCGCGCCATTATCGAAGCAGGGATTCGAGGTACACCATGAGTGATTTCACGAGCGGCGAGAAGGTGTGTCTTATCAAGTGCTTTTATTCTAGAAAACGAAGTGTCTGGTCAATACATTTAAAAGGTTTCGTATGGTACATGTAGACTTGCTAGTGAAAACATGTTCAAAAGGTGTGAAAAGAAAATTGATGGCCACTCATCGGTAGTGGCTACTTTCTTCTACAATTCCCATTTATCAAAATTTTAGGAAAATTGAAGGATTGTAAAAAAGTGGGAAATTTTTTTCATCATTTTTCGAAATTTGTAATTTTTTCCACTTTGGTAATTCATCGAAACAACATGGTATGTGTGTGTGTGTGTGGGTGGGGGGGGGGGTGTGTTTTTTTTCCTTCCTCTTTTTCTTACTTTTTCCTTTATTAGCCAAACTTACAAAATTAACAAATAAAACATAACGTGCAAAGGACAATACCCCTTGTCACATACAATACAGTTCGGTTGGTCCCCAGACCACGACGGAACGTCTGCTGAGCAATACTTCGTTGTGTAGGGGACGATAGCCTTGGCTTCCTCAGTAGCGAATCCTTTCCGCTCGTTAACGGTAAGAAGATCCTCCGTTTACTCTGGATTTTTCCGCAACTGCTCCTCGCGGCGCAGCTCCTGCAAAACCTCCATTGCGAAGTCGCTTTTCGCGTTCCATGCCGCCTCTGATGACAGCATAACTTCCACAAGATTTCCACCGTTGATGGGTTTGCCTGCGCTATTTTCCCATACAGCTCGTTGGACGTCGAAACGCGGACACGTAAAGAGAACATGTTCCGCGTTTTCCTTCATTCTCGGACACTTTGGGCAATCCGGAGAATCCTCATGCTTAAATTTGTGAAGATATTCCCGAAAGCACCCGTGTCCTGAGAGCATCTGGGTTAGGTAGTAATTGACTTGTCCATGTGATCGGTCAAGCCAAACATCTAGCTTCGGAATAAGTCTGTGAGTCCACCGGCCTTTGCTCGAGGCGTCCCACTGCAGCTGCCATCGCTGGATGCTGTGGTTTCGTTCTTCTGTCCTCAGTTCCACTGAGCTCAGCTCAGTTGATGTTTTGCGTGTGTAGAGTCGCCTACGCTCTTCCGCTAGCACTTCAAAAGGTAGCATCCCAGCAATGACACACACAGCATCGTTCGATACTGTGCGGTATGCGCTGACCACTCTAAGGGCACTCAGCCTGTAGACTGGAACAATTTGCCGCCGAGATGCTTGGCTTCGTAATGCATCACTCCATATAGGAATACCATATGTTAATACCGACGTGACAACTGATGATACCAGGAGCCTTCTCCTCTGTTTTGGCCCTCCAATATTTGGCATAAGTCTCGCAAGAGCAGTCTTCACTGCTCCTGCCTTACTGCTTGCATGTTGAGCTTGCTGTCTAAAACTAAGTCGGGCATCAATCATAATTCCCAGGTACCGTATGTAGGGCTGGGAAATTATTTCGTGCTCACCGACTTGCAGTCTAATTGTCTCTATTTTCTTCCGGCTCGTAATGAGGAGTGCCTCAGTCTTATGCTCCGCAAGTTGTAACCCAATCGAGCCCATCCATTGTCGTATCTTGTTAAAAACATTCTCGAAAATGAGCTGGAGCGTGGAAAGGTGTTTGCCCACGATGACTATGGCTACGTCATCCGCAAAAGCTACGAGTTTGGCCCCCGCCGGTAATGCTATTTTGAGCAAGTCGTCATATACGATATTCCACAAAAGAGGACCCAACACTGAGCCTTGAGGTACCCCCCCAGTCACCTTATATGTTTTAGGACCAACCTCTGTGTCATATCTGAGTACTCTGTCGGTAAAGTAATTACCTACCATCTTTTGCAAATATGCCGGTAGTTGCAGCTTCCACAATGCCGCGAGGATGGGATCCCACCGTACCGAGTTGAAGGCATTTTTGATATCCAGGGTAACAACCAAGCAATACTGCTTCGTACCTCCTTTCCATCGCCTGCCATCGATTGCTTTTTTTGCTGTTTTGACCACCAGGTCTATAGCATCCAGCGTGGATCGTCGTCGTCTGAAACCGTATTGAGCTTCGGCCAATAGGGGTTCCACCACTGCCTCAATTCTCTGATGTATAATGCGTTCCAGGATCTTGCCCGCCGTATCCAGCATACAGAGTGGACGATATGATGATGGCTCGTCCGGTGGCTTTTTCCCCTTGGCGATAAGCACGAGTCTCTGTTGCTTCCATCTGCTGGGGAAAATACCTTCCTGGATGCATGTATTATACATTTCGAGGAACATGCCGGGTGCTGCATTGATGGCGGCTTTCAACGCTATATTTGGCACACCATCGAGACCGGGGGCCTTGTTGTTGCCCACTCTACTACAGGCCTGCAATAGTTCCTCAGCTGTAATCGGCGGTATTCCGTCGATAATAGCACCCTCCACCTGCTTTTCAGTCACACTCATTTGCTGGGGGAATAAGACTGAGACAATTCTCTCCAGGAGCCTAGGACAGGTTGGTGATGGCATCGGCTGGCTCTTGAGCCGCGTCATAACCACCTTGTACGGTCTGCCCCAAGAATCCTTCTCCACTTCCTCCAACAGTTCGTTCCAGCAGTATCGTTTGCGAAGCTTTATGGCCTTAGTAAGCTTACGCTTAGCGACTTTAAACTCCCCTTCGAGACTTTCGGGGTTGGACTTCTTCCTTGCGCGTTGCCAAGCTCTCCTCGCTGCGAAACATTCCCTGCGGAGGGTCGCGATTTCACCGCTCCACCAATACACCGGTGGCCGTCGGTTTCCACTAAATTTCCTGGGCATAGTGGCATCGCAGGCGTCGGTAACTCTCCGCATGGTTTCGTCTGCTTTTCCTGTGGCATTCTTACTGTCTAATCGGGCAGTCTTCAGTGCCATAAGGAAGGTGGCAATGTCAAATTTTCGCACATTCCAGCCGACTCCATTTGTTCTTTCCGGTGTGGGTGCGGATCTCCAATCAACCGACACCTCCCAGAGTACTGCCTGATGATCACTGGCAGTGTAGATCTCGGATACTTCCCATGCACAGTTTCCTTTCATCAGGCTGCTGCTGACGAAGGTGAGATCTATACATGAGCTCGCTTGTCCTCTGCGAAATGTCGGTTTATTTCCATCGTTCAATAGGACAACATCTAGGGTCGACATGGCTTCCAGTAAAGCCCGTCCTCGTTGATTCGTCTCCTTGCTGCCCCAGTCGACTGCCCAAGAGTTGAAGTCTCCCGCAATTGCCACTGGGGAATGCTGTTTTGCATCCACGACGAGTCTATCTAGGAATGCTGTGAAGTCTTCATAGCAAAGGCTTGGTCGTGCATAGCAGCTATAAAGATAGATACCATTCACCTTGGCCACAACGAATCCAGACTGTTGGTCTCCGTCATATGCTTCAAGCGGCAGAGCACCGCAGGACCAAATGACGGCTTTATTGCTAGTATCAGTAACCCAGTTTTGGGTATATAGGTTCCTGTAAGGTTCCGAAATGACGGCAACATCAATTTTCAGGTCTCGAACCGTCTGCGTCAGCAGATCGTGTGCTGTGGTGCAGTGAGCCAGGTTCACCTGTAACACCCGCACTATGACTGTGTACGGATCTTCTGGAGTGCACCCTGGTAGGCTGGGCATTTGATACTACCAGTTACATGGGCATTGTCTTTCGTGGGCTCCAGTTCTACGCATAGAACGCATTTTGGAGACGCTTTACAATCGGCGCTTCTGTGCCCTTTGTGGGTGAGTGGGTGTGTGTGTGGGTGAGTGGGTGGGGGGTGGGTAGGTGGGTGTGTGTGCGGGTGGGTGTGTAGGTGGGTGTGTGCATATGTGTGTGTGTCTTTTTCTGCATGTTGTGTGCCCTTGTATTTATGTATACGGGTGACATTTCCTCCTAACGCTTGTTCTTCTCCCCCCACCCCCCTCCCACCCACCCACCTCAACCCACTCCCTATGTGTGCTGCATGAGAATGGCATGGCAAATCGTTGGATAAAGATTATTGACTTTTTCAACGGTACAGAGAAATACCATTGAGCTATGAGTGAGATCGAACAAACCCCCTCACTTGCCCAGATATTGCGAACAATGGAAGTGATATCGGTTGGAGGAGGGCTGTTATTCAAAGTTTGTTTGAGTCCGCTGACAGTGGCAGACGATGCATTCGCCAATGCTCTATGTGAAATTCAAGTTTCCCAGAAGGGGGGTGGGGGCGGGTGGTATGGGAGGTGGGGGTGGGGGGGGGGGGTGGAAGAGTTTAAGTAGCTAACCACGAAAACCGCCGGGCGAATATAACTTTGAACTTTCTGGAATTGGTATGGGCTATAAGGGTGTTCTTGACTAACTTAAATTCTATTCGAACAATAAAACAATTTTGGGATGCGAGAATAAATGGGGGGGGGGGGGGGGGGCGAGGGAGACGGATGGTCTTTTTGAGGGCAATCCATTTTTCGGGCTTTGTTTGAGGGAGATAAAGGACAATTGTGGAAGGGTGGGAACATTGCAACCGGAAGATGATAAAGGGAGGAAAAGTTGCAGGATTTTGCAGAAATTTGGAATTTTGAAGATGTTTTTTTTCGAAATTTTGAAAATGAGAGATTTCAGAAAATTGATGGTGGAGGTTTTAGAAATTGGGGGGGGGGGGGGGAGGGGGAGGGGATTTTCGATTTTTGGAGGAATCGAAAACATTTGAGAGAATTTGGAGAATTTTTAAAAAATTGGCACAAAAAAAAAATATCCGAAAAAATATGAAATTTTCAATTCAAGAAACAAAATTTGGTTTTAGAATGCCGCAAAAAATTCAATGGAACAAAAATGTTGGATCTGGTGCATATATATATATGTGGTAGGAGAGGGGGTGCCGATGACCCGTTTTAGGGGATAATCTGTTCTTTGGCTAGTGTTATGAAGGAGGTAAAAGACAATTGGACCCCGTTCAGGGTAGAAATTACCATTGGATGAATGGGTGAACGGAGAAAGGACTGAAATAATAAAGATGATGATAACGATGATGCATAACCAAGTGATAAGGTAAGCCGATAGTTTTTCTTCAAGTTTCCCAAAAATTCAAAGAATTTCAAATGTTGAAACAATTTTACAAATTCAAAAAAAAAAAATCGAAAGATTCAACACAATTTGATAAAGTTGGCCGAATAATCCCAACAATACTTTCTTGCACTATAGGGGTTTGTTCTGGGAACTGTTCCACGTGGAACTTCAGTTGCGGTAGCCGTTCTGGAAACTGTTCCAGGTGGAATCTCAGGTACGGCGATCATTCGGGGAACTGTTCCTGGTGGAACTTCAGTTATAGCGACCATTCTGGGAACCGTTCCAAGTGGAATTTCAGTTAGGGCCACCGTTCTAGGAACCGTTCCAGGCGGAACTTCAGTTGTGGCGACCAGTCTGGGAACCGTTCCAAGTGGAATTTCAGTTACGGTGATCGTTCTGAGAACTGTTCCAGGTGGAACTTCAGTTATAGCGACCATTCTGGGAACCGTTCCAAGTGGAATTTCAGTTAGGGCCACCGTTCTGGGAACCGTTCCAGGCGGAACTTCAGTTGTGGCGACCAGTCTGGGAACCGTTCCAAGTGGAATTTCAGTTAGGGCCACCGTTCTAGGAACCGTTCCAGGCGGAACTTCAGTTGTGGCGACCAGTCTGGGAACCGTTCCAAGTGGAATTTCAGTTACGGTGATCGTTCTGAGAACTGTTCCAGGTGGAACTTCAGTTATAGCGACCATTCTGGGAACCGTTCCAAGTGGAATTTCAGTTAGGGCCACCGTTCTGGGAACCGTTCCAGGCGGAACTTCAGTTGTGGCGACCAGTCTGGGAACCGTTCCAAGTGGAATTTCAGTTAGGGCCACCGTTCTAGGAACCGTTCCAGGCGGAACTTCAGTTGTGGCGACCAGTCTGGGAACCGTTCCAGGCGGAACTTCAGTTGCGGCGACCGTTCTGGGAATTTTCTCAAGTGGAACTTCACTAACGGTGACCGTTCTGGACAGCGTTCTGGAAACCAAGAATAGTTTTCCGTGAAGGCTGCATTCTGGGATATGCTCCAGGGGAAAGCTCAGCTCCGGCCGCCGTTCCAGGAACGGTGCCAGATGGAAGTCGATCCCGGGAGGAGTTCCAAGGATCGCTCCAGGTGGAAGAACAGTCGCAGGGCCTGTTCTAGGAACCTTAAGTCCTAGGAACTGTTCCAGGTTGAACTGGGATTACGAAAATTGTTCCTCAATGTGAATTGTGATTGTGAAATCACGATTTTTAAAGTGTGACACATGTGCTGTTTGGGCTATATATCACTGAATATGATCATCCTATCTAGTGATTGGTTCTCGAGCTATCGATTCTGAACGATTGCAAAATGAGGACAACAAGAAAAATCAAATGAATAAAATGACACATGAAAAAAAAAATGCACACAACAGCGATTGAAATGTCAAAACACGAGATGTTTTGCTAAATCATTTTACCTGCATGAGGTTTTAAATTTAATTAAGATCTCAGCGTGTTATTTCTCACAGCTGTTGTGTACAAAATCATCACGCGCATCTCGAAACTAATTAAAGGACTGCAGTGAGCACAGTGGGACTCGTCCAGGGAAAATATTTTCCGTAAAACACCGCGTCCTTTGACAATTTAATAAACGCTGTTATTACAGCTTCGAGATTTCAATTCGTTTAATTGAGAATTAAGATGGTTTCCGTCAAGTTCTTAAGGTAGCTCCTCCACCCCCCCCTTCCCTCTCCTACTTTCTACTCTTAAGCATCCCTTTAAGACGTCCTACTGGACACCCATCCGGCTGGGGCCGACCTTCGCCATTAAGACCATCGTATTTCTGAACACAGGGTAAACCCCCCGAAACCCCAGTGCTACGATGGCAGGCGCCTATGATGGACCCCCCCCCCCCCTGCGTCGGGTTAGGTTCCCGCCCGGTCTTGCGGTCTCATTTTATGGCCACCGCCGATAGCACACACGAAATGTTCCTGCCACTGACGCGGTGGTAGTGGGGAATGTTGATGAGAAAAGTTGGGGGGGTGGGGTGAGGTGGGAAGGTGGGTGTAGTGGGGTGGGGTGGGAGTTGGGGGGAGGAGGGTGGAGTGGGGTGGGGCGGGAGGGGGGGAGGTGGGTGGAGTGGGGTGGGGCGGGAGGGGGGGGGGTGGGCGGAATGGGGTGGGGTGGGAACGGGGGGCGAGTGGGTGGGGTCGGTGCGTGGGTGGGGTGAGTGGGTGTGGGTGGGATATTGGACCCACTGAGAATCTGTGGGGGCGTCTGCGATGCTCCCCTCCCCCCCCCCCCCCGTTGGGTAGGGTTCGCGTCCGACCTAGCGTTCTCGTTTTACAGGTACTTTTCAAGCATTGAATCATCATTCTTGGATTGCAGACATTTGGGAATATGATTCATCCCAATTGCACAATTTATGACATCCACCGATTCATCCAGGATATGAAGAAAATACCAGCGTTCACCTCATAACCCGCGCTAAGAAGGGTTAATGGAGACCTTCTTGTTCGTGTAATTGGCAATTATTTCCAGTTGAGCTAAGAAAAGTTGCCAACTTGAAGTTTCAATAACATGAATATTCAGGATTAAATTGAGGTGAAGTTCTCGTGGATTGAACAGCCCAGTAGCAATTGTCCTCATTTTTGCTGATTGTATTCAGTTCTTCAGATTTTATGTGGGCAATCTACAACCATTATTTTTTCGCACTTTTGTCGCAAAAAAAAAATTGCAAAATTTGAATAGTAGGTCAGGTGAAAGGCAAAAAATGGAGGTCAATTAGTGGCGGCACTTCCCTCATGACGCGACACGACTAGGGTGAAAATTTTGAAAAGCGAAATTTGCCGATATATACTTCATTAGCTAACGGTTCAATCCAAATTCTCCATAAACTCTACCTTGTTTCTGTAAATGTCGTGTAGGGTGAATGCTAGCTCGGGGCTGGTTACTGCAGGCGAAATGGCTGAATCTAGTATGAGTTTGCCATGTTCCGGTGGTATCACTATCGTGAAAATGACCCCCTCCTCATTAGCCCCATACTTGGCAATGTCCAGCACCATTGCTATACTGTTGGAGGTAACCCACGCATGTTCGCCTTCTGGCACGACAATAGCCCTTGGTGCTACGATCTCCAGGTCCACCGCTAGACTCACGTTCGCCTGTAACACAATTGCCACACTCGTTTCAATTGACACATTTCAATTAGGTGGAATAGGCTGTAACTGGCCACCTCTCAATGGCCCATTATAGGGGATATCTGAGAAGAGGTTATGTGTTCATCGCAACATTGGAAATTACACTGAACTTTCGGTACTTAAAGTTATGTTATTTTTGCCAAAAGGGGGAAGTATGAAATGTTTACGTTTCTCAGGATTGAGCATCATTTTGACACGTGGTCGGTGATGTCGGTGTGTGTTTAAATAAGATGGTGTGGATGGGAAGCGTGGGGGTGTCGGTGGGGGGTGGGTGAGTGGTAAGGGTGGGAGAGTGGGTCGGTTTGGGGTGGGTGGGTCCGTGGTGGGAGTGGTTGGGTGGGTTTGGGGTGCGAGTGGGTGGGTGGGTTTTTGGGTTCGGGGTGCGAGTGGGTGGGTGGGGGGGTTGGGGGTGCGAGTGGATTGAGGGGTTCAGGGTGGGAGGGGGTAGGTGGCTAATGGGGAGTAAGTGAGTGGTTGGCTTTACGGGGAGAGGGCGGGTAAATGGGTTAGGAGGGTGTTGGGTGGGCTACGCGGGGGGGGGGGGTGGTTGTAGGGGGAGTGGGTGGGGGGGGGGTGGTAAGGGTGGAAGAGTGGGTCGGTTTGGGGTGGGTGGGTCCGTGGTAGGAGTGGTTGGGTGGGTTTGGGGTGCGAGTGGGTGGGTGGGTTTTTGGGTTCGGGGTGCGAGGGGTTCAGGGTGGGAGGGGGTGGGTGGCTAATGGGGAGTAAGTGAGTGGTTGGCTCTACGGGGAGAGGGCGGGTAAATGGGTTAGGAGGGTGTTGGGTGGGCTACGCGGGGGGGGGGGTGGTTGTAGGGAGAGGACGGGTGGGTGGGAAGGGTGGGGGAGTGGTCGGTCTGGGGTGGGTGGGTTCGCGGTAGGACTGGGTGGGTGGATTAGGGGTGGGGGATGGGTAGGACGGTGGCATTGGGGGGGGGGTGAATGGGTTAAGGGGGGGGGTTGGGTGGGTTACGGGGGGTGGGGACGGGTGGGCGGCTTTAGGGGGTGGGGTGGAACTTTTTTCCACAAAGTTTTAGTACAGAAAATTCTAAAAAAAATATAAACGGATGGAAAATGTCTCTACCCTTTTGCCCGGTCTGACAATTTTGAGATCGAAGTTATTTCTGCCAATGAGGTAGTAAAATGAATTGTTGCATGATACGTATTCCCACTTTAACGTAATGAGATTATGTCGGCCCAATTAAATGGCTAATTGGTGTTATGATATGGATGGAATGGAAATGGCACGTTATGGACTACTTTCATAAATACTAAAACAGAATGATACCAGGGCGTTAAATATTCAGAAATGAGATGTTTCGTGAGCCGAAGAAACGAAAATATTACGAGTGGGTAACAGGTTTGCGACGTCATGGGTGATGCATTATATTTCCGGCAAGGGGACTCTCTGTGTATTTCCAACCCGTCAATGGTCGCGGCATTATCCGAACGTTCTTTAGGCGCGCCTTCCCAGAATCTCGCGCATGTGGTTTTGGCTCCGTATCTCGAAATCTTAGGGAGGTAGCCCAATTTTCATAAAAATGTTTTGTTTAGTGCAGACTCAGAGCTACAAAAAAGCTTCATAAGAGTTTCCGCTGATATCCGTAGTTTTGGAGATAACTGCGAAAAACGCTCTCGGCTGATGCCGCGAGTTCGAACCCCGCGGCTTCCGTTATCCGCGAGAATTCGCGGGTGGGGAATATAATTCCCATCAACTCAACTGACTGACATAACTGATTTTTATCACCAGATAAATAACCTGAAAAAGTCATCAAAATTTTGTTTGAACAATGCCAAATTATTTTTTTTTTATTAAAAAAATTAATCAAGCGACTTATTGAAGAGTTTTCAAAATAAATTTTTCCCTGAGAAAATTGAAAGGACTTTGTAAACGTCAAAAAATTTTATTGAATGACAAGTCGAATGTTTTATGAGAAAAATGAAATCGCAGCGCCAAATTAAATATTCGAAGATGAGATATTTCGCAAACCAGAGGGAATGGAATAACATGATATATTTGTAGAGAAATTGCAATTCATCTATCATATCCCCATCAAAGAGATTGAGAGGAGAACTCGATTCGTTTTCAACGAATTTCATTACTCAATTGAATTACAATCGCAATGCTCCTCCAGGCTTCTCATTGAAATGAAGCGCATATCGGTTATCTGAAGAATTTGAATACATTTCATACATTTATGGAAATTCAGAAATTTTAAGACATTAAAATTATTTCTTGTAAAAACGTGACAAAATCAAAATCGGAAATTTTGGAAAATTTTACAAAATTGACAAATTTTAAAAATTGCAAAAATAAATATATATATATATACATATATACATATATACATATATACATATATACATATATACATATATACATATATACATATATACATATATACATATATACATATATACATATATACATATATACATATATACATATATACATATATACATATATACATATATACATATATACATATATACATATATACATATATACATATATACATATATACATATATACATATATACATATATACATATATACATATATACATATACACATATATGCATATACGCATATATACATATATGCATATATACATATATACATATATGTATATATACGTATGTAAAACCAATTTTCAGAATTATAAAACTGTCCCAGTTTTTCTAATTTCGAATTTTCAAAAAAATCCATGACATATATATATACCCATGTTACCAGGGTTATATATAAACCATAGCCTATTTAAAATGATTGAGTAAAATTTTGCATTAATTTCTGGTAAATCAAAAAAAATTCCTACTGAAAAAAAACGAGTATCACTTTCCCCATAAACAACCGGAATTATTTGAGGAATTTGGGGGAACATGATATCAACATATATATATAGATATATGTATGTGTAATATTACACAACTTGTTATATTTCAACAGCAATTAAAATTTGTAAATATGAGTAAAATGGATAAACCGACTTTCAAGTATATATTCCGATATTTTCCAAACAATTAGTTTATTATTTTTTATCACTCGAATGAATTACACAAGTGCAATGAATTTCACTCATATTTGCAGTCCGATGATATTCAATTTATCTGGGAATTGCATTTCACTCGAAGGAAATTAAATATTCGCTGGCGATACGAATGCAAAAAATATATTCACGGCATACGCATGAATTATTATAAAATTGTGAATAATTTCAACGATTTTCAAGGATTCGAGAATTTTGAAAGTTTCAGAATTTGCACAATTTTTTGTTTTTTGACAATTTCAAGTTAAAAAAAAAAAATTAAATTTGAATTTTGAGAAGTGAAGGATTGGAGACAAAAATGAAATATTGAAAGTTTTGAGAAATCTGAAAAATGGCGGGAATTTTGAAAATCGATTTTTTTAGGAACTTTTAAATTTCGAAAATGAAAAAAAAAATCGAAATTTTGGAATTTCATGAATTTGAAAATTGTAGGAATTGCGAAATTAAAAAAAAAATCCAAAATTTCTAGGAATTTTTAAATTTTGAAAATGAACAAAAAACGAAATTTCGGAAATTGTAAAAATGACAAAATTTCAAAAATTATAGAAATGATAAAATTTTAAAAATTGGAGAAATGACAAAATTCAAAAATTGTAAATCTTAAAAAAATTGAAACATGTGAAGTAGAAATTAAAAAAAAATTGATGTTTCATGAGTATTAAAACTTTATCAAAATTTCAGATATTTAATATCTCCCGCGGAATTCATATCTCTCCCTAAATTAAATATTCATCAGCTAGCCAAATGCAAAAATACATCGACTCCATTACACATTCATGAAAGTGGACATTTGGGATGAATTCCGCGTTTAAGTGAACCCGGAAAATGGCACTTGAATTATTTTATAAAGCCCGTAAGTACTTCACCGTGCACAACTTGTCGCTCGTCCAAAGAAGATTTCCCTATTTTTTCTGTCAAAAAATTCCTAATATTCCAAAAAAAAGTCAAAATTTCAATAACTCAAAAAAAAACTCAAAATTTCAAAAACTCAAAAACAAACTCAAAATTTCAAGTTTACACCCAACAAAAACATTTTTATTTTTGAATAAAAAAGTTCCAAAATTTTTATTAAAATAAAATTAATTTTTTTGAAAATCAAAAAATGGACATAAAATTTTCCAAAATAAAAATTAACAAAAAAATCACCAAATTTCGAAATCTTTGAAAAATGGGAATTTCGGCAAAATCTGCACAAAAATTACTTTCACTTTTTTTTGTTGGGGGTGGGAGCCACCCCCCCCCCCCCCCCAATAAATTACTCAAATTTGAAAAATTTTGACAATCCCCAAAAAATTGGAAATTCAGATTTTGAAAAAAAAGTATGAAAATTTGAGAATTTCCAAAAACTAATCTATTTTTAGAATTCCATTTGACCCTTCTAAAATTAAATATTCACTACACCAATGTATGCAAAATGAGATCGATTGGCCAGGAATAAATTACTCTCATGAAACTGAACATTTGGGACAAATTCCGAGTTAAAGTGCACCCGGAAAATGGCCCTCGAATTATTTTATAAAGTCCGCAAGTACTTCGCGTAGTACAACTTGTAACGTGTGCAAAAAAGCTCGGGCTGCTTTCAAAAAGATACAGAAAAATGAGCAATGTCGCGAACGTCGGAGCTTTTGAAAATAATTCATAATTAGCCAAATTAAAGATGAAATTCTCAAGTTTCAAAGGCTTGTAAAATTTTCAGAAAATTACGAAAGCTGAAATGTTCAACCTGAAAATTTTGTGACAAAAAACCATCCTCAGTATATCCAAAAATTTCAAATATTCGAATCTAAAGTTCCGAAAATGATCAAAAGCACAAAAATTTCAAAAATTTCAAAAATTTCAAAAATTTCAAAAATTTCAAAAATTTCAAAAATTTCAAAAATTTCAAAAATTTCAAAAATTTCAAAAATTTCAAAAATTTCAAAAATTTCAAAAATTTCAAAAATTTCAAAAATTTCAAAAATTTCAAAAATTTCAAAAATTTCAAAAATTTCAAAAATTTCGAAAATTTCAAAAATTTCAAAAATTTCAAAATTTTCAAAATTTTTGAAAACTCCAAAAATTCAGAAAATATTTCCAGCTCCGAAAACGTTCAAACTAGCTCTTCAAAAAAATGAGATTGCAGAAATATAAAAAAAATCACTCCACAATTTGAAAAATTGATAACTTAAAAAAAACCCCAAAACCTTCGAAAGTAGTAGAAAATATTAAAAAAAGGTCCATAAAACATGTTAATTTAATTTCTTCTACCATACAAAAATTCCAAATCGTCCCAAAAAATTCATAGAAAATCCTCGAATTTGATTTCACCCTCCTGAAGATAAATATTCAAAGCAGGCGCCTGTAAAAAACCATCGACTGTCCAGGAATAAATTACTCATTCATGAAAGTGGACATTTGGGACGAATACGGAGTTAAAGTGAACCCGGAAAATGGCACTTGAATTATTTTATAAAGCCCGTAAGTACTTCACGGTGTACAACTTGTAACTCGTGTAAAGAAGCCTCCGCTTATTCCCTCCCCCCCCCCCCCCCCCCCCCCCCCCCCCACCTGTGGGAATTGTGAAAAGTAGCTTGATTTCCTGCGAGACATGGGGCGAGGGTGTGTGGGTGTGTGGGTGCCCCCATGATACCCACTACCACCACCGCCACTATCAACCAATACAATTGCACACACAAAAGGCAGGAGAAGAAGCGATTTCTTGCCTTCTTTTATATCCAATGGGAGTTATTCCAATCAGCCGAATAGACATCCACGAGCTCTCGATTCCACCCTTTATCGATAAGTTTATATACTCAATGGGATATCAAGTACCACTCGAATTTGCTCATAAAAATTCTCATGGAATTATCGATCGGCTCGTGAAAGATTCAATGACAATGGGGAAAGCCTCCTATTGTGATTGGCAATGAGTGAGCAGCAGAGAAGGAGATCTTGTGGAAGTAAATGTATACGCACTATTCCATCGGAATATCTTGCGGGAATTCGGTCTAAAAACATCAAATACTGTGTGTGTGTGTTTTTTTTCTCCGTCCCTCTCTCTTGGACTTTCCACGGTAGCTGCTCTTGAGCGTTCCTACGGGAGGGACTACTGGGCACCCATCCGACTAGGCACCCATTCACAGGGTAGACCTCCAGAAACCTGCGCGCTACCATGGCGGCCGCGTATGATGGATCCCTCCCCCCCCCCCTGGGATGGGTCAGCTTATGAATGGTTATAGATGTGGGTGGGTGAGCGGCTGTGGGTTTGCGTGGGTTGCTATATATGGGTGGGAGTCGATGACTGGATGGGTGTGGATGGGTTGATATAGATCTGGGTAGGTGGGCTAAGGATGTGGGTGGGTGGCTCTGGATGTGGGTGGGTGGCTATGGGTTTGAGTGGGTGGTCATGGGTGTGGGTCGGTGGTTGGATGGGGCGCCTATGGATGTGGGTAGATGGATGGTTATGAATGTGGGTGGTTATGAGCGAGAGTGGGTGGCTATGGGTGTGGGTCGATGGCTCGATGGGGTGGCTATGGATGGGTGGATGGGTGGCTATGGATGTGGGTGGATGGGTAGTTATGAATGTAGGTGGGTGGGTGTGGGTGGCTATATATGGGTGGGGGTCGGTGGCTGGGTGGGTGGCGATGGGTGTGGATGGGTTGTTATAGATCTGGGTAGGTGGGTGGCTATGGATGTGGGTGGGTGTAAGTGGGTGGCTATGGGTGTGGGTCGGTGGCTGGATGGGGTGGATGGATGGGGTGGATGGATGGGCTATGGATGTGGTGGATGGGTGGGTGTGGGCAGCTATAAATATGCATGGAGGTGGGTGGCCACGGCGGGGGGAGGGGGGGGGGAGGGCTCACGGTCATTAACCGCGAAAATAATTTTCGACAACATTGACTAATATGAATGGTAAATTTTGGATATATCTCGCCAACGACTAGACATATACAGAAATGATTTAAAACTTTTTCCTCGTCAATAAAATTTTCACCATAAACCATTTTATCACCTTTGTCTGTAAAACCACTCGTTACCCAAATAATTGAATTTTCAGGAATGCCGGATCAATGTTCAATTTGCTATCGAAAACCTCCCTCTCTACCATAATTATTTATAAAACAATTTCTTTCCGAAATGATATTTCCGATGCCTTGAAATTGCCCTGGATACTATTTTTCCATAATAATCGTCGGTTCACCATATTGTAATATAATCATGAGTATGTAATTTGGAGTGCTGGCGAGAGTCGTAAGAATGGATTATGCTCAGTAGAGGAAAGTATAAAGTTATGAGATGATTCTCATCAGCGATCTTAAAAGTATATCATACTCGTTATTATTATATTGATTATCACTTGAAGTTGCAGAAATCTTAATGACACTATTTTTGAGCCAAATTCTGATATGAGTCCTGGTGATAAATTACTGAACAATTCCAAAAAAAAAAAATCGAAATTCAAAACTGAAAGCTCAATCAAATCCTAATTGAAATCTAAGAAAATTTTCAGATGCTATCTGTATCCATGTATATGTGTGTGTGTGTGCCTGTGTGTATGTTGGTATATGTGGGTCTGTGTGGGTGTCGGTGTATGGCTGTGTGTGTGTGTGTGTGTGTGCGTATAAAAATAAAAATTAATTTCCCACAACAATTCCCCCAAAAAACTCGTCATTCATCCACAACTTTAGATTGCCATGCAAATTATTCTCACAATGTACAATAAAACAATTAAATTGAACTTTAAATTCGATAAACTTGTTTTGCTCACTTACGAGATTGAATAAAAGTTGATAGTTCTGACTAGACCCAAACGTTTAATGAAAACTACGATGAATGCCGAAGGGTGTGTGTTGGACGGACAGTTTGAAGACACACTTGGTAGCGTCTCGTTAGCCGTGGAATGGAGGTTTCCGCAAATCAGCACTCTCGTTTCAACGACTACCACAAACCGCGCAAGGTAAATAGGAATCATGGCCATTGTTGGAGTGCCCTCCTTCACGGTACTTCTATCGTTTCAAACACTATCACTAGGTGCAATCCCTCTTCAGCCACCCTTGGCCCCTCCTCCATCACCTCCCCATCCCCCCCCCCCCCCCCGCCCGCCACTCCACAAGCTTGGCTTGCTCAATGATTGGTTAACGTGACGTACAAGGGCTTCTTGCTTCGAATTGGAAACAATTGACAAGGCAAATACTCTCAATACCTCGAAACAAACGAAACTGATTGGGAATCAATCGATTAAGGTAGACTATTACCATCTAACTTGAAACTGAATGAATGTACGTTCACTGATTTGGTACCAATTGCTAGGATTCGTTTCCCCCATGTCGATAAAATTTCCTAATTCTCGGTATTTTCAGCATCCCGATATATATATATATATATATATATATATATATATATATATATATATAGGGAACTTATTGTAATGGCCCCGAAAATCAAAAGTGGAAATTTGATCATATCTCCACATTTCGAAGTCCCTCTAATCGTTCTGGAGCATTTATTTACGGGATATCACTGCCACGCGCCTTACAACATTTGTATTGCATCGCCCATGCGCGCATGCGCGGCGGTATGCAGCGAAACGGCCATACCCCTCACGCGCCACTTCCAAGGTCACGCGTGGTGGGGACACATTTCCCCTCGCTCGCTGTGGCTGGGAGCGTTACGCGAGGTCTACTGTGTTATTAAATAATGTTCTGACTTGTATTTCGAAATATTTAGATCATCATGAGATGTGGCCAATAAATTAGCCTTGCCCCTCCAGATAAATTTCAATCTGGTGGCTTCCTATCAATTGGCGACATGTGACAAGGCACATTCACCTTCAGTACCTTGTATCCTTTCGAACTGATTGACAATCAATTGCTTCCACTGATATCAGTTGGGTATTTTTCAGATTATCTAATTCCTCGATACTGCTGATAGCTCTGTTGTATTCAGCGCGGAATCAATCAATTGGTGACGTATTCTAATGACAGTGTCAATGTTTGGACATTCGCTTGGAAATGATAGGCCCTTATCAATTTATGAATCCATGGGGTCTAATTATATCTCGTATGGTTGGTTCAGATTCCACTTGAAGATGTAGGTCTGTTCATCTCCAAAGAGACGAGTTTAAATAAACTCTAACAGTCAGAAGAGCCTAGTCGGGATAGCAAACCCCAAAAGGAGGAAGTGATAACTGACGAATCCAGGGACAACCAAAGGCCGGTTTAATTATGAAGACGGGGTGTACAAATCGTAATGATTAATTACCGTGCAACACACCTTTTTTCCCATAATTTGCGATGCAAGGTGGTACTGCACGTATCAGACCAAGCACAATCAATCACGATGGCCTCAGACACGCATACACCCTTGTAGAAAAAAAAATTGCTTTTAGGTGAGAGCATTATAACTTGTACCATGGGGAAGTTACTAAATCACAATGTAATATACTTAGCCGTACGTGGTGAGAATCACAACGACGAGTTAGGGTAATCACCGAAAAATGAATTACGGGAGTGAGGGTACGTTAATCGTAGAAACGTAGTTACTTCTGACACAGCGTGATCATACGTACATCGAAATGAGCTGGTGGCACGTGACACTTTCTGTGCAAGATGGTTAGGTATTACAGGGACAGAGGTAAATACAACCAACGCTGGTGTACTCGGTGATCTTGGCATATCCACCCGTTCGCCCATCTAGTCGCCTGTCCACCCATCCATGCATCCCCCCCCCCCACCCAGCCATCCACCTGTCCACCCATCCACTCACGCATCACTCACTCGTACAGCCACTCATTCACCCATTCACCCACTCACACTCCCCCACCCACCCACTTGCCCACCCACCCACACGCTCATTCACCCACCCACCCACTTGCCCATTCACCGACTAGTTCACCAATGTATGCACTCACCCACTCACTCATGACACCCAGTCACCCACTCACTCATCCACCCACTCACTCATCCACCCACTCACTCATCCACCCACTCACTCATCCACCCACTCAGTCATCCACCCACCCACCCACTCACTCATCCATCCACCCACCCACTCGCTCATCCACCCACCCACCCACTCGCTCATCCACCCACTCACTCTTCCACCCACCCACCCACAGACTCACTCATCCACCCACTCACTCACTCTTCCACCTACCCACCCACTCACTTTTCCACCCACCCACCCACTCACCCATCGACCCACTTATTCATCCATCTACCCACTCACCCATTCTCCCACCCACCCATTCACCCACACGCACACACACTCACACACCTTACCAAACTTTACGTTTTTAGGCGTAATAATGCTAATTTGTCTGATCAGCAAGTTAATAAACCAACATATCATGTAGTTAGAGATACATTAATTACATAAATTTGAAGTACAAAAAGAAACTTACATTAATCGTGGAAACGTAGTTACTTCTAACACAGTGTGGCTGATCACAGGTACATTGAAATGAGTCAACACCAAGCTGGGAGCACGTGCCACTTTCGATACAGGGTTGCAAGGTATTACATGGATAAGACCAAACACAACCAACGACAATGCCCTCACTGATCTTGACGTCTTGTAGGCCAATTTCTCGGGTATCAAGGGCCATGTTTCTGATGCAACCCTTGTAGCTTAAGTCACCAGATTTAATGCCTTTACCAATTGCACGAGCTCGCTTATTGAGCTCTGTACCACCTATGTAAAGTGTCTCGGCCAAGTCCAAATATCTATTTCCACCAGTTGGTAGACTTAAACGCTCCACTTTATCGTCAATGCTTATCACAATGACACTTGGATTGAAGTCTATCGAGACTCGATGCCAATTACTATCAGCCACAATGGATGAGTGAATGAGCTCAGTAGCCCCATTACCTTTGTTCATCAGAACACGTATTTTCCCATCCGTCAATTCAATGCCCAAGTAATCAGCGTGCGATGCTTGGCCAGCATTATACAGCAGCAAACCTGACTCAGACATTGTCCTCAACTCGAAATCCCACCTGCAATGCACCAACATATATCTATATATCTATATATCTATATATCTATATATCTATATATCTATATATCTATATATCTATATATCTATATATCTATATATCTATATATCTATATATCTATATATCTATATATCTATATATCTATATATCTATCCATATATATATATATATATATATATATATGTATGAATTGATTACGAGGATTACATGAACGATGGAAAAAATTATATGTCAGCTGGCACCTATATTGCACGAATTATATGCAAATGTTTTACAAGTCGCGGACACAGAATTGGAGACATTGGGAAAAGTCGGAGTATCTGAATAATGTGAGGTGGTCAGAAACTTCAGATAGTCCTAAAATTTTGAATCGGAAAGATTTCCCAATTTCCCCAAATTGGTAAAAAAAATCAAAAATTGAAAGTTTCAAAATTTCAGAATCTCAAAACTTTGAAAATTGGAGAATTCAAGAATTCAAGGATTCAAAACTTCAAAACTTCAAAAATTCAAAAATTCAAAAATTTAAAAATTCAAAAATTCAAAAATTCAAAAATTCAAAAATTCAAAAATTCAAAAATTCAAAAATTCAGAAATTCAAAAATTCAAAAATTCAAAAATTCAAAAATTCAAAAATTCAAAAATTCCCAAATTTAAAAATTCAAAAACTCAAAACTTTAAAAATCAAAAATTTCAAATATTCAAAATTTTGAGTTGACAGGGAAATTTGTGTCATGCCTTATGTGACTACAATCGCGGGAAAATATTTTCAAGAAATTCCGCTACGCTGCCCCTGACATAAATCGATTTGTCCAATGTAACGGAAAATAGAAACTATGACTCATGGAAAAAATTTACACAAAGTATCAGTTGAATAACAATTTTTCTCAACCCCAGTCTTTGAAACTCCTAAAACAGGAGAACATTGGATAAATTTTCAAAATTCTTGAGAAGTTACTTCTTTACCTGAAAATGTGACCCCCTCTAATTCAATTTTGTTTATAAGAAAAAAAAATAAAATTTTTTTTTTTTTTTAAATACTTAAAAAAAAATATAGAAAAAAAATATTAAAAGAAACTATAAAAAAAAAAAAATTTTAATTTTTTTTTAAAAACCACTCGACAAATTTACAACCAGTGTCATAGGCATTGCCAATAATTTTGCAAAGTGCCGATGCATGCTTTGATGTTGGAGAAAATAATTTTTCAGTGGTAACAGAAAGGGTTGGGTCGGGGGGAAATTTGGGGAAATTTGAGAATTAAAAAAAAAATCCAAATACAGAATTTAACAGAAAATCCCATTTCTCACTGAAGAATTAACTTGTCACGTTTGGAGCACTCCATTACCGCATATACCCTCGAAATGTTGCCCCCCAAGTTTAATTTTTCATTATCTCCATTTCCCCAAAATCCCATTTCTCATGGAAATTACCTTGATCCAGCTCGTGGAATTGCGCGTGGAATTGATACAAATGCACCTTCTTCGAGAAAACTTATCTCGGATTTTCTTGTTGCATCAAATTCAGATGAACAGCCCCACGTAACTGCAGTTGCCTCAGACTTTACTTTTCGCAATTTTGTGGATTCTATAACGTTCGCCCCATTATACAGGATGTCCCCCATACAGCCTCGCATGTACTCGGTATGGCCTGAAAAATAAGGGGATCATCATAATAATAATGTTCAATGTTTCACCTACTTTTGTGGTGAATTTTTCGTGTGAATGAAATGTATGTGGCAACATAGTGACCATTCGAGAAATTTGAAAAAAACATATTTATTCTTGGAACTCCCAAAGTTTTGGAACTTTCCCTCAATTAGGAAAATTTCAAGCATTTCTTTTTTAGTGTTTTAATATTCATTCGCAAAGAAAAAAGATCAATTTTGAAGGATTAACAGAAAGTTAAAAATTTCTGAAATTTCAAAAAATGTTAAAAATTTCGAAAAGGTCCGAAAAATTTCAAAAATTTTAAAAATTTTGAAAATTTGAAAAATTTGAAAAATTTGAAAAATTTGAAAAATTTGAAAAATTTGAAAAATTTGAAAAATTTGAAAAATTTGAAAAATTTGAAAAATTTGAAAAATTTGAAAAATTTGAAAAATTTGAAAAATTTGAAAAATTTGAAAAAATTTGAAAAATTTGAAAAATTTGAAAAATTTGAAAAATTCAAAAAATTTGAAAAATTTGAAAAATTTGAAAAATTTGAAAAATTTGAAAAATTTGAAAAATTTGAAAAATTTGAAAAATTTGAAAAATTTGAAAAATTTGAAAAATTTCACAAATTTTGTAAGATTTGCAGAATTTTAAAAATTTTGTAAGAATTCAAGAATTAGGAGAATTTTTAACAAATTTGGAAATTTTTAAAAATTTCAAAAGTTTCAAAAATTTCAAAAATTTCAAAAATTTTAAAAATTTCAAAAAAATCAAACTTTTTCAAAACTAAAGAATTCAAAAGTTTTGAAAACCCTTTTAAAAATGTGTAAAAAAATTGAGAAATGTAAAAAATGACGAAATCTTGAATGAGGAAAACCTAAAAAAATACAAATTCTAATTTCTCACGACCTGTCCAGTGCAATTTGAACGGATTTAGATATCTAATTAACATCGACTACGGTCGCTTTTAATATTAGAATGAAGTGAAAAAAAAATTGTTCAGTCATCTTTGCTTAACCGGTGATATTTCAAGAGGGCGTGAGCCGGCGGTGTAATAAGCCATATGAATAATTCCCCATGAAAAAGCGAGTAAAATGTATACATATGATATTCATAAATTTTGGCCACTGTAAGGGCTAAAGAGGAAGGAGTGGCCCCATCCGTTTTCTTTCTATTTGTGTATCCGAGCGCCCCTATCTCCCATCACCTTTTCCTCCTCAGGCCTCACGTTTTTCCACCTCCTCCCGCTTTTATCGCCCATTCGAACGATCAATGAATTAAAAAAGGGGGGCGCCGAAAAAAAATGATTTATAACACTATCCCGGCACTTTACGACACCACCCAACGAAAAAATTGGGTACACGATCGAAATGAAAGTTTTATTAAAATCTCAATTTTGTTCAACATTTCATTCAAGTTCCCAAAACTTCCAAAACTTTCAAATTTTCAAAAAATTTCAAAATTTCAAAAATCTTCAAAATTTCAAAAATTTTCAAAATTTCAAAAATTTTCAAAATTTCAAAAATTTTCAAAATTTCAAAAATTTTCAAAATTTCAAAAATTTTCAAAATTTCAAAAATTTTCAAAATTTCAAAAATTTTCAAAAATTTTCAAAGTTTCAAAAATTTTCAAAATTTCAAAAATTTTCAAAACTTTTCAAAATTTCAAAAATTTTCAAAATTTCAAAAATTTTCAAAATTTCAAAAATTCAAAAATTTTCAAAATTTCAAAAATTTTCAAAATTTCAAAAATTTTCAAAATTTCAAAAATTTTCCAAATTTCAAAAATTTTCCAAATTTCAAAAATTTTCCAAATTTCAAAAATTTTCAAAATTTTAAAACTTTTGAAATTTTCAAAATTTCTAAATTTTTTAAAATTCCCAAAATTTCCTAAATTTTCAAAATTTTCAAAATTTTCAAAATTTTCAAAATTTCCAAAATTCCCAAAATTTCCAAAATCTCAAAACAACGATTTTGAAAATTACAAAAATTTCAAAGATTTCCACAGCTCTGCAAGCCTCAACCGTGTGAAAAACCCTGTTAAAAACTGCCTCCCCCATAGCCTATCTAATTTTTTGTCGCCAGATGAATCGCGAAAATTTTTCTCGCAGCCCTTTTCCATCCGGGATTTTACGCATCGATTCCAGGACAGCCCTTGAATTCCTCTGGAATTTTCTCACAAAACTTGCAACGTTTTTCCATGCAGTAAAGCAGCTTTCCCACCCATACCACCCGCCTTTTTCCTCACATGAATGCCACCGCCCGCAACCAGCCCTAATGCCGCAAAATTCTCCAGAAATCTCCTTACACACCGTTGAACAAAAAATTATGATGAAAATTAGTGCTCGTTACGTGCGTTCATCCTCAATTGCCTGATTCCATGACCCTCCCCATGGAACAATTTACACAAATTATCCTAGTGCAACTCTCGGAAATTGAACACCACCAGAACAATTCGATGTCTTTCTGGTAAAGGTGAAAAAAATTGTGATACTCCAGAATACTGGATTTATTAGTTAATAATTGGGACACGGTCCCAGTGTCACATTGAGACATGCGAGTTGAAAAATTGAGACATTGTAAGGTTCTCGCGAGAATTTACAGGCGTCCCAATATTGACCCACATGGGTGTATACTCGACACCCCTGTCAATGGCCCAAAATTGGGACATATGTGTGGTTGAAATAGTATCAGAATTTTAAAGTGAGACACTGCTCGTGTGAAAGAACTCCATATTATCCCAATTGGAAATGGGACACTATCCTGCTGCAAAATGGGACATCGTCCTAATTTTCTTAATGTGGACCACATGTGGAAATTGAAAATGTTGTGTCCATTGAAAATTGGCCCAGCCCCAGATTGGGACACTATCCTCATCGAAAATTAAGAGGTTGTTCTAGTTGAAAATTGGGACTCAAAAATTGTTGTCCCAATGCAGTTGGACATCCTGGTTAACAGTTGGTACATTTTCCCACTTACAAAATGGAACGCTCTTATAGATAAAAATTGAGAAAGCTGCCGCTTTGAAGATTGGATCAGTGTCGCACTTGAAGACTGAGATATTGGGACATTGTCCCAATTGAAAATTGGGACATCGTCCCAATCGAAAATTGGGGCATTGTCCCAATCGAAAATTGGAGCATTACCCAATTGAAAATTGGGACATTGTCCCATTTGAAAATTGGGACATTGTCCCATCTGAGGTGGGCCATGGTCTCAACTGAAGATTAAGGGTTTATTCCAGTTGACAATTGGGACAGCATGGACATTCAAATGATAGAGATTTCTAGTTGAAATTTGGCCCATTGTATGAATTCAATATTGGGACATTAGTCTAGAGAAAAATTCCGACGTTACCCAGATTCGCAGATTGGGACGCAGCACTACCTATCGGCATTTTGACACTCTTCTGGATCAATGGTGTGAATATTTCTTATGCTTACTCCATATCAAAAGACCATTTTCACTATCTATATTCACACCATAAAATCCCCTCGAGCAATGTCTGCAGAATATTATTAATTCGCGCGTGAAATTTTCCTCTCAATTTTTCAGTTGCACTATGGGAAATCGTCGATTTTCATCACCATAATTTTCATCCCATCATTTCCCTTTTATAACGGCATTCATCGTTAACAGCATGATTTTTTTTTACTCCAATGTAAACATCAATTGATTGTAAATTGCTCAATATTCCGACATGGGTTAATAAGCTGGTGAATAAATTATTGTTGAAATTTATTCTAGCGGCGTTCAGTGGACGTTTGCCAGGTGAGAAAAAATATGTATTTTTTTATCGAACTTCCAACAAATGAAGAAATGCTTATGTTTAAAAAATTATGATGACGTTGACTCAGCTGAAGTCCCAGTTGAAGATTGGACCATTATCTCAGTTGTATATTGGGACATTGTCCCATTTGACCATTGGAACAGTGTCCCGGTTGGAGAATGATGTACTGTCCCAATTGAATATTCGGTAATTGTCCCAATCGAAGATTGATTCATTGTCCCAATTCAAGATTGCTGCACTGTCCCAGTTCAAGATTGGGTCACAGTCCCAGTTGGGCATCGGGTCATGGTCCCAGGTGAAGGTTGGGACATTGTCCCATTTGGAGATTGGAATACTGTCCTAGTTGAAGATTGGAACCTGTTCCAGTTGAAGATTGGGCCATTGTCCCAGCTGAAGATTGGGCCATTTTCCCAGTTGAAGATTCGACATTTCTCCCAATTGAAGATTGGGCCATTGTCCCATTTGAAGATTGGACCATTGTCCCCCAATTAAAGATTGGGAAATTTGTACCGTTGAAAATTGGACCATTGTCCCAATTTGAGATTGGGTCATTGCTCCAATTTGAGATTTGGTCATTGCTCCAATTTGAGATTGGGCCATTGTCCAAATTTGAGATTGGGACATCGGCCCAATTTGGGATTGCACCATTGCCCTAATTTGAGATTGGACAATTGTCCAAATTTGAGATTGGATAATTGTCCCAATTTGATATTGGCCCACTGTCTCAAATTGAGATTGTGCCATTCTCCCAGTTGAAGATTGGGACATTTTTCCAGTTGAAGATCAATGGTTTGAATAAAGCCTAATTAGCCGTAGTGTCACTATTCCCCAAAATATTCAGTTGAGAATTTACCGTTTTTCAAATATATTAACGATAATGTTCTATTTCCGTCACCCCTCAATCAGCATTCAACATTACCATCAACCCTATGGTTTCATACCCAGATAAACATCAATTGATTGTAAATTGCTGAAGATTTCCACACTGGTGTGATAACCCGATGAATAAACTATTTCCACAATTTATCCTACCCCCGGAATTCGCCTGGAAAGCCGTCTGCTAGTCGGGGGAAAAGTAATCTTGGCCGTTGAAAAAATAAAGCAAAAATTTTCCCAAGTGAGAAGAAAAGGGTGGTAGAAGAAAGGAGGCTAACCGTGGTCTCTGGGCTTTACCATCTAATTCGCCCCCAGGTCACCGAATTGAATACGATCAGCGCAAACAGCGACTTTTCCCACCCGCACAATATTCCGGGGGGCTAACCGTTGAAAATTCAATTTACATATTCATGACAATTCATTTGTTGGTGGCCTGAACAGCCCCGAAATTTTTGCCAAAGTGAGAAAGCCCAATAATTCTACTTTTTCCCGAGCAATAAAAATGAAAAAAATAAAAATAAAAAACGAGGGGGCCGAATGAAGATGAGCTCTCAGGGCAATACTAAAAACCTCTCGATTTGATACTATCCTTCAGCATTATTGTTTTTTTTTTTCTAAATTTTCCCAGAAGAAATTTTATAGAAATATTTAGTTAATGAGAGAAGGCAGAATCCAGGCCCAAAATTGGGCCAGTACTCAATATTTGGGAGTTGATTTGAATTGATTGGCCCTATTTAAGTATGAGAATATGATGTTGCAGAGTTGGTATCGGCCTAACGGAAGGTTGTGACATTGTCCCAATTGGGGGTTGGGCCACTGGCCCAGTTAACCATCAAGACATTATCTCATTTGAAGATGTGGGATTGCCCCACGTGAGGACTGGGACGATGTCCCATTTGAATAATGGGACACTGTCCCGTTAAAAAAAATGGGACATTATCCCACTTGGACAATGGAGCGCTGTCCCATCTGAACACTGGGACACTATCTCATCTGAACACTGGACCACTGTCCCATCTGAACACTGGGACACTGTCCCATCCGAACACTGTGGTACTGTCCCACCTGAACATTGAAACGATGTCCCATCTGAACACAGGGACGCTGTCCCATCTGAACACTGGGACACTATCCCATCTGAACACTAGGACACCGTCCCATCTGAACACTGCGCCACTGTCCCATCTGAACACTGGGATACTGTCCCATGTTAACACTGGGACACTGTCCCATGTTAACACTGGGACACTGTCTCATCTGGACACTGGGACACTGTCCCATCTGAACACTGGGACATTGTCCCGTCTGAACACTGGGACACTGTCCCATCTGAACACTGGGACACTGTCCCATCCGAACACTATGGTACTGTCCCACCTGAACATTGAAACGCTGTCCCATCTGAACACAGGGACGCTGTCCCATCTGAACACTGGAACACTATCCCATCGAAACACTGAGACACTATCCCATTCGAACACTGAGGCAGTGTCCCATCTGAACAATGGGACGCTATCCCATCTAAACAGTGGGACACTGTCCCATCCGAACACTGGGACACTGTCCCATCCAAACCGTGGATCACCGTACCATAGGAAAATTGAGACACCCACATATTTGAGGACTAGAATTACTCAAATATCATCCTATATTCATCTTATTGCAAAATTTTTATCATGTGTTCAAATTTGGAGATTAATCAATAACGTCGCCTATCGGGACCCTAAAAAATATATAGTCTATCTGAAAATGCCAGCAATATTGCCAGAAGTACTGAGCAAACAATGTAAATTGTAATACAATTTTACGCGATGATATCAGGGACTTTATTTCTTGACCATTATCTCATCATACTGTGGAATAGAGACAGGGCTTGTGGAGTGGGGAAGGTAACAAACTGAAATGAGGAGAGAGAAAAAAAAATGTAGTGGATGAGAAAGGAGGGTTGGAAACTTGATGAAAAATTACACAGTCTGATTTTTCCAAGTAATAACGGGTAACACTGGGGCGGTATGTGCCCCTACAGCGAGCGCAGAAAAATGCAGTCCCATGTTTTATCAGGTAGCTACTGAATATTTTTTCGTATGGGTTTTTTGCCAGTTCGTACCATATCAATTTGCATAAATAAATATTTAAGGAAAGTTTTTTGGCCTTGTGGAGGGTGAAACGCGATAGCTGCAGCTAATGTATGACCAACCGCAATCTTGTAGGTTTCGAGGGTTTTTTTGAGGGCGGACCCCGGGGTGGGGGGGGGGGGTATCGCCTAATCTTGCAATAAATTTCGGAATGTCCAAAATTTTGATATTTTCGAGACCTTTAGTAATGTGGGAAACTCTCATTTTTTTTTTATTCTCCCGAAACATTTCAGAACTTTTTACTAAAGTAGTACTAAAAATTTCGTACTTTCCGACATGTAATTTCCGTTTCCCAATTCTAGATTTTCCGACACGTCAAATAAATGTTCAAAGACTGGTTTCAGAGAAAAAAAAAGGAGTCATGAAATTTTGAATACCGGAATACAACAGGTGTCGCTACCTGCGACTATGTCACGTGACGCACTGACCAATCACACTGCGCATCGCGCATTCAGGCTCTCCTGTGCAAATGCGGGCAAACACGCATGCGCCGGCGGTAGTCGGACAACTTCGGATCTAGACCGGATATAAAAGTTTGAATAGTCATTAAAATTTCGCGCCACTCAAAATCAACCAATAACTAATAATTCACTACATGAAAGTGAGTGAAATTTTGATCGAAGCTAAGGTGCGCCGAGAGACTCCAATTGCGACATTGATTAGCTTGATCACAACTTTCCTTCGTAAATAATGATTGATTAAAACTTTTGGCGATTTTCATGCTTCATGTTTTAAAAAAAAACCGGAAACTAGTGCATGAATTTCTTTCAAAATCTAATCAGGTCTCAGCTGCGTGAAGACGCATCGATTAAAAAAAATTATCGAATGGGGTGATTCGTTTGGAAGAAATCGTTGTCCAAAACTGTGGGCACATACGTACGCGTAAACACACATACACATTTTTCCCGCAAGTTTTATCCCCAGGTAGTGAGTAACAGGAGAATGGCCATTCCAGAATTAACAAAGTTGTTGTGCTTACCCAGAAATAACTCGTTGAAGTCACCTCGTCCACCGATGTACACCCCGTAGAGTATGTTGAGAACGAAAAAGCGACCCGGGAGAATCATTCGCGTTGTGTGGATAACGTCAATCTGCAGCGTCATATTTGCCTCACGTCGCGTTAAATTAATTTCATGCCAGGTTTGGTCGTTCAACGTCAATCCTCGGGGACTCGAAATCTCACTCTCGCCAGCGCCCAAATTGATGTTTACCTGGAAATGGAAAAAAAATACGTTTAATGTTAACGATGAATGCTGACGGTTTTAAAGCGGACATGACGGGCGGAAAATTATGGCAGTGGGGAATGGGAGAATTTGCTACAGGGAAACTGATAGGCAAATTTTCTGGTCCAATGCTGAATATTTTTTGAGAAGTTATTCTTCTCCTATCCTTCTATCCATTGTCAAAAAAATTAAGCCTCCCTCCCCACAAGGTCCCAATGTTAACTTCGCCAAAATCGAAAAAAATTAATTTCAATTTTTGGCGCCAAAATCGAAAAAAAATAATTTTAATTTTTGGCGCCAAAATCTAAAAAAATTAATTTCGATTTTTGGCGCCAAAATCGAAAAAAATTAATTCTAATTTC
The DNA here is from genome assembly GCA_026005395.1 of Asobara japonica. NCBI lineage: Eukaryota > Metazoa > Arthropoda > Insecta > Hymenoptera > Braconidae > Asobara > Asobara japonica. The sequence continues at coordinate 171,145 of BQMI01000292.1, read as the reverse complement.
TGGCGCCAAAATTGACAAAAATGAATTTCAATTTTTGGCGCCAAAATCGAAAAAAATTAATTGTAATTTTTGGCGCCAAAATCTAAAAAAATGAATTTCAATTTTTGGCGCCAAAATCGAAAAAAAATCATTTTAATTTTTGGCGCCAAAATCTAAAAAAATTAATTTTAATTTTTGGCGCCAAAATCGACGAAAATCTCGTCCTGGGGGTCCAATTGAATAGTATCGATCAAATTGGGACCGAAAATTCAATGTTAAAAAATTTAAGTCCAACCCCCCCCCCCCCCCCCCGGCCTGCATAATGCTCCAATGCTCCATTCACCGTTGATGTAACAAAATTGGCAATTTTGGAATTTCTCAAATGTTTCAAACTTTTTCAATTGATAACATTCTTATTATTTAGAAAGTTCTCAAGTGCTCAATCATCTCATGTAGCTACTTCAAAGATTCTCATTTCCTATCTCTCCTCCGCCAATATCTTGAACATCGTTTAATACAGAGCCATAGATTCAAGTGCACTTTATACCATTAAAATATCACGAAAAGTGTGGGGAAAAATTAGAGATCATAGGAAATAATCCGGTGAATGCGATGACAGAGAGAAGAAATAGAGTACCTAGAAATAGAGCAAACAGGAAACATACTTCAACTCCGTGTGCCCCTTTAATCCCATCTTTTATCGATGTTCGATGGGCGGTCCATTGTATTGTTCGCGTTTTTTTTTCTCCATATTGAATTCCAGTTTCTCTGCTCGTGAAAAACAAACTGAATCTGTGTTGATCTTTTTACATCTTAATATTTGTACATAGAAAAAAAAAATCGTTTTTTAAGACATTTAAGAGCATTTGAATTCTCAAGATGTTCAATTTTCATACGATTTTTTTTTAATTTCAAAGCTTAAAATTATTTTATAAAATTGGAGATTAAGAAATTTTGCACAATTCCAAAAATGCAAAAACTGTCATAAAATTTTATAAATTCAAATATTTTTGAGAACATTTACTAAAATTTTGAAATATCTCAATTCGTTTTTCAATTTCCCCAAATTTAGGAGTTTACACAACGCACACAAACACACACGCACACACAGACACATACACAAGCACACACCCACGCAGGTTCACATATATGAAGACACATATACTCGTATGTATACACGCACACACAGACACACATATGTTGTCCAACCGAGAAATTTCAAAATGATAAAAAGATTTCAATTCCTTTTTCAATTTCACCAAATTTAGTTCACACAACACACACACAAACACACACGCACACACAGACACACACACAAGCACACACCCACACACGTTCACGTACATCAAGACACATATACTCGTATGTATACACACACACACAGACACACATATGTTGTCCGACCGAGAAATTTCACTTTAAACCTATACGTAAACAACGTCCAAAAATGTGTCCATAATTGGCGAAATCACTCAGATCTCGATGTTCTAAATTATCCAACCGATTTTACTATGAACAACCTGAAATTAATTGAATATTCATAAAATAGTTGGAGTCCATTGCTGACTGGGATACAGCAAATTGACATGTAATCGTTAAATGCACTAATAATATTGGGCTAGTGTTTCAATTGCGTTATTACGGGTATGGTAATATTTGGGTATGTGATTCAATTTGTTTCGTATGTGTGCTTTATGGACTCCAATGAGCGTGAAACGAAGACCGGCTGGGCGCTCATATAATACACCATTGGTGGCCAGGCGCCTTCGTGGTCGCTTTCTCCCTCCAAAACCATGTTTGTCCACTAATTTGTGTTTGAGAAGCTCAGAAATTTCCTCAAAACGCATTTTTTTTCCTCATGCTTGCTGATAAGAGCCCACTATTAACCGAATTGGACCTGCTTTGAGCATAAGAACAGTATACAGTGTGTGTGTGTGTCTGTATGTTTTTTTCTCCATCCTTCTCTCTTATACCATCCAAGGTAGCCGCTCGTCAGTATGTCTTGGAAAGGGCCTACTGGACACCCATCCGGCTGGGGCCGACTTTCGCTATTTAAGCCATCGTATTTCTAAGCACAGGGTAAACCTCCAGAAACCCACGTACTGCGATGATGGGTGCTTATGATGGAACCCACCCACCCCCCTCCCCCCTACGTCGGGTTAGGTTCCCGCCCGGTCTTGCGGCCTCATTTTATGGGTACCACCAATTGCGCACATGGAAAGTTCCTGCGGCGGTTTTGAATCGTTATGATACGCTTGTATAAAGATATACGGGTGTGTATGTGTGTGTGTGTGTGTGTGTGTGTGTGTGTGTGTGCGTATAGAGGAACATTTCGAATGTGCTTGACACGTATCTAATGAGATTTAGGTTGATGTGCGTGAGTGTGTGTGTGTGTGTGTGTGTGTGTGCAGAGGAATATTTTGAATATGCTTGATACGTATCTAATGAGATGTAGGTTGGTGTGTGTGTGTGTGTGTGTGTGTGTGCCGAGATAGGAAAGAGTGGTTTGACCCATTCATTACACCCGAATCCCCCTCATCAGATTTTCAGTCAACTTTATTTTTCTGGTGCAGACGCACAGCAATGGTCCGACATTTGCACGGAATGATGTGCATATTTTTTTTTTTTCTTTTTTTTTATGCAATCCTAATATTTTTCCTTTTTGAGTATTCCGACACTTCACTTGAGCAAATTTACTTCCGAAAAGTAAAACAAAACTTAACCTTTCGTGCTAATTATTTGAGTTTCACTCGTGTCCTGATTACACATTTTTCTCTTTGACTTCTTGGTTAAATACCGGATATGAATAGACATGAGATTAAAAATGAAAATAGAAAAATGAGAGATATTCTACTCTATCTGACATTTTATGCTTCTCGAAAAAAAGCTTTGTTGGGGGGACAAGCTTAGTCGGCATGATGGTAATTACGGCGCTGGGGAACGCCTGAAATAAATTTGACGCATGTGACGTTCAATGCAACGAAATTTAATTTTCTTTTCCAAGATTTCTAGAATTTTTTGGAATTACGGAGGTTTTTGGAAGAGTCGGAATTTCGATTTTATTTTTGAAAAATCATATGTTGTTGACGTTTTCTATCTCCGAAAATTTATTCGACGCCGAAATCTTTTAATGTCTTCGTTTTTGAGTATTCAAAAATTTGCGGCATTTGAAATTTTTGGAATTTTGAAAATTTTAGAAATTTTGAAAATTTTGGAAAATTCGAAAATTTGAGAGATTTTGGAAAATTTTGGAAATTTTGGAAATTCTGAAAAATTTTGGATATTTGAGATTTTTTGGAAATTTTGGAAAATTCGAAAATTTGAGAATTTTGGAGATTTTGGAAATTTTGGAAATTTTGGAAATTTTGGAAATTTTGGAAATTTTGGAAATTTTGGAAATTCTGGAAATTTTGGAAATTTTGTAGATTTTGAAGATTTCGAAAACTGCAAAAGCTTTTGGAAATTTTGGAAAATTGCCACGCTTGATTTCTCTTTAAATTCCCATCTCAAAAAAAACCGCGCAATAAAGTGGCTAACGCATATCAAGAATTCACGACTAAAAGAAACCATTTCTTTTTTATACACTCCACGACTTCAGCTACAGCTATTGAGCTACTTTAAATTGACTCACCATGTCGCCCTAAAATTCCGAAAATAGCCCACCATAGAAATACCCCACGCACAATCCACTCAACTTCTCATTTAGCCTCACTTGGAAATTGAATTAGACCGGAAAAAAATTATAAACGGTACAGAGTGGTGGAAAAAATGGTGGTGAAAAAAAGAATTTAAGTAATTCAAGAAATAATGAGTAAATTTGAATTTAACGGAGTCCCCGGGAAAAATGTATTCATAAATTCATGGAACACCTACTGAACTACTCCCCCGAATTAAAATCACAATTTTACGTCCATTAGCCTCCAGCTTTCCCAGAGGCCTTCAAAAACCCTCTGCGCCAAAAAACATCGAAAAATGGGATCTCCAGGATGGTGGATACTTTTTTTTTCTCTCGTGAAAATAAATGTTTGCTCTTCTACGTGATAGTGAGCCTTCAACCTTTCAGACTTTTGAAGCTTTTGCATAAATTTACGAAGCCGTTTCTTGAATCCCACAAAAAATTGGCAGTTGTTGAATTTTTTCGGAGTGGGTGGGCGGGCGGAACTGGGTGGGAGATGGTGGGTGGGTGGGAGCGGATAGGTGGGTGGGAGAGGGTCGGTGGGCGGGAGTTGACGAGTGGTTAGGATGTGCTGGGTGGTTGAGAGATGATAGGACGGTGGTGAGTGAAAGATGGGTGGCGGGTGATGGGTGGGTGGGAGGGAACAGGTGGGTGGGAAAGAATGGGTGGGTAGGAAAGGATGAGTGGGTGGGGTGGTAGGGGATGGGTGGATCGGTGGGAGGGGAGGGGATGGGTGGATCGGTGGTAGGGGAGGGGATGGGTGGGTGGGTGGGAGGGGATGGGTCGGTGGAGGGAAGGGGATGGGTGCGTGGGTGGGAGGAGATCAGTGGGTGGGTAGGAGGAGATCAGTGGGTGGGTGGGAGGAGATCAGTGGGTGGGTGGGTGGTAGGGGATGGGTGGATCGGTGGGAGGGGAGGGGATGGGTGGGTGGGTGGGAGGGGATGGGTCGGTGGACGGGAGGGGATGGGTGGGTGGGTAGGAGGAGATCAGTGGGTGGGTGGGAGGAGATCAGTGGGTGGGAGGTGATAGGTGGGTGGGACGGGATTAGTGGGTGGAAGGGAATCTTTGAAAAGTCTGAAATATCTTTCAACTCCCAACCACTCTTGCGAATTCCCAATTGACCCTCACTAGTTCAATTACAAAATCGCGACATAATTTATTTCCAATGTGCCTGAAACTTGCCTGAAAATCGAAGTTGTACTTTTCCCTTATCAAAAAGTACAATCGACCGTTCTCCACATGGGCAACACATGGGATATCCAGCGCAGAGAAAAAAAAAACCAATTTTGCTGTTGATTACCAACGTCAATAATCGATTAATGCTCGACCATCTGGACGTACCATTTTCAGGTCATGACGTCATAATCCTGTACGCCAATGTTCTATGAATGCGGTGACGTAGTATCTTTTGGAGGTGCATGTTTTAATCAACGATTCTGATCGAAAAATGCAAATTGGCGGTTATAACCATTATTTAGCATGTTTCCCTCATTATCGATAAACCTTTCTCGCCGGTAAGTGGAAAGTTCATGAGTGGTACCAATCATGAAGCCCAGACGAACCACATGGACAAATCGTCGACATACAGATAACAGTAGTTGACTCACCTCGACGGAGATAATTTTTTTTAAGTAGCTTCAATCTTAATATCATTAACCCTTTTTCTCGCGGATAAATCAAAGCATATCGCGAATTGTGCAATCAGGTTTGATGAAGGCCTCAGTTGAGACGTCTGGTGACCAGCAACACCGACTCCATGCTTAAAAAATCGCAAAATGATTGGGTATTAATTATCAAATAAAGCGCGGATCAAGGAAAGCGGCGCAGCGCTCGTGGTGCCACCAGATACGCAGTGCAAAAATTCTAATCGCTGTTACCATACGTTGTACCGCTTCAAAATAGATGGAATAAAAGATCTGAAGGTTGGTGGATGATAGGTGATCGTACAGTCTTCATTGACTCCCAGATTAAAAATCGCCCCTTCCATTTACACCCCCCCCCCCCCACGTTCTCTCAAAACTTTTCCCACCGTCTACCTTAAATAAAACCATAATTTATAATTTAAATCTACCACTGCCGAGCATCACCACCTTAGCGTAGTGAACTCCGGGAAAGCACTGGGCAACCCAAAAGAAATAACCGATTAAAAAGAAAAGAAGGGTGAAAAAAGTGCACTCTTCCCGGAAAACAGTATTTTCCGCTTAAGAGGAGACTACTATGAGTTTTCCCAAGTCGCGAAATATTTGAATGAGATTTCGTATATGTCGGAATTCGATGGAATATATTGTAACGTTCGAAGAAATAAATAGGGGTTCCTGCAAGAATATGAGTGAGTGGGTGAGTGGGTGGATGGGTGCGGGTAAGTGGGTGGGTGGGTCTGTGCGGGTAGGTGGGTGGGTGGGTGAGTCCGGGTAGGTGGGTGGGCGGGTGAGTGGATGGGTGGGTGAGTGCGAGTGGGTGGGTGGGTGAGTGCGGGTGGGTGGGTGAGCCCGGGTAGGTGGGTGGGCGGGTGGCTGAGTGCGAGTGGGTAAGTGGGTGGGTGGGTGAGTGCGGGTAGGTGGGTGAGTGCGGGTAGGTGGGTGAGCCCGGGTAGGTGGGTGGGCGGGTGGGTGAGTGCGGGTAGGTGGGTGGGCGGGTGGCTGAGTGCGGGTGGGTGCGAGTGGGTTAGTGGGTGGGTGAGTGCGAGTGGATTAGTGGGTGGGTGGGTGAGTGCGGGTAGGTGGGTGGGTGGGTGAGCCCGGGTAGGTGGGTGGGCGGGTGGCTGAGTGCGGGTGGGTGAGTGCGAGTGGGTAAGTGGGTGGGTGGGTGAGTGCGGGTAGGTGGGTGAGCCCGGGTAGGTGGGTGGGCGGGTGGATGAGTGCGGGTAGGTGGGTGAGCCCGGGTAGGTGGGTGGGCGGGTGGCTGAGGGCAGGTGGGTGGGTGGGTGGCTGAGGGCAGGTGGGTAGGTGGGTGGGTGACTAAGTGTGGTTAGATGGGTTGGTGGTTGGTTGAGGGTGGGTGGGTGGCTGAGTGAGTATAGGTGGGTGAATAGGTGTACAGATCCCATTGTATTCGATTTTTAAAAATGGAGAATATTTTTGAGTCTCCAGAAAATATGCACTTCAACATAACGGGAGTAAGCTCCCCTTGGTGTGCTCGAGAAAACCATTTTCAGTATATACCAAAGGCGCCAACTTACCAGTGCCAAATCCCGCTCCTCAACCCTCACACATTCCCCGCGCGACCCCCCTCTAATATTCCCATCCACACGGGAAGATTAATACGTTACTTTGGCATGAGGGGGGGGGGGGGGAGGTGTAGGATAGGCCACCTCAAAGCGCCCCAGTACCCTTTCAGCCACCATACACCTACATTCCACGGCCGTTAACATCTTACAAATTGTCAGTGCCTCGGCTAAATCCTCAACATTATGAAATTTCAACCAATTTCGCCCGAAACATTTAATCCCAAGTGAGGAAGTTCAACCAATTAAAGCATCTACCCCATGGGTATGATGAGAAAAAATTGGAAAAATTTGGCATTCTTGAAACGTGACTTTTGTCCACGTTTTAAAACAATCTCTATAGTTCCTTTGAAAGACCTGATGACCATCATTTACTCGCATGGCGGCGCCGCGCCGCCGCGCTACATACTGAGGTCAGCACTTCCCGTTTGACATAATTTGGCAGCCAAGCCTCTGTCAACACTGAGCGGAGTATTTCCAGATTTTTCCCTGACGTTACAAGTCGCTCGCCCGGGCGGCGTCGCGCCGCATTTTTTTTTCTGTTGAGTTTTCTGCGCCCATCATTATCCAGACTTAAAAACCCTTTGCCTTACGCTTTCAGCTGACCCCATGTTATATTACTCTGCTCAGAAAATAATTTTCACAAAGAACGGTATGATTCTTTCACGCCTGCCTCGCTCGGTTCAATCGCGGTTTTGCACGCCTAATGACATCGCTTCAAGTGTGATGGACTTTATGGAGTGAAAAAAATTGGAAGATTTATAGGAGAGAATTGCGGAAATATGCTAACGCTGTCGTATAATCGTTAATCGATTGGTACGTTACATTGGCATGCGGTGGTTGGCGGGCGGAGGGGGGGGGTGGGGGGGGGGAGTGACGGGGTGTGAGGAGGTGGGGGGGGGGGATGAAGCGGTGTGAGGAGGTGGGGGGGGGGGGGATGAAGCGGTGTGAGGAGGTGGCGGGGAGTGAAGGGGTCTGAGGAGGTGGGGGGAGTGAGGGGGTGGGCTAGGTACACCTATATTGTATAGAAATGTATAGAAATGATTCCATGCTTACACAATCGCAGAATAATAAGTTATCAATTTTTAAATAAAGTGCGGATGGAGAGAAGCGGCGCAGCGCTCGTGATGCTACCAGATGCGTAGTAGAAAAATTCTAAGTGCTGTTGCCGCGCGTCGTATTGTTTTGAACTGTCGCGCCACAAATGGCGGATAGGCCGGCCGGTGACGCTCTGTGATATCATCATGGGATATTTTCGGGATAACTAATGCAGGTAATTAAAAAACAAATGGTCTATTATGAAAGATCCCATACACCCGCGAATTTGAATACCCCATAGTTCAAAATTGCACCTTAACAAACTTTCTGCCAATACCAAAACATTTAATCCAACGTGATGGAATTTACCCAATTACTGCCACCACCCCCTCCCTCCCCCCCCCCCACCCCCGCGCAACTTAATGCCCGTGTTACATTTGTGTGTATGCACACGTAATGGCCTCGATTTTATGGAAATTCTCCATTGCATTGGGGCTGATGGGTTTTGTATATCTATCCTGCGGTCGCACATCGATCCAATAGCTTTAACGTTGGATGGATAAATTTGTTGTTTTTTTTTTAATTTTCAAATATGAATATACCGAATATACGAAATACCGAGGGACGAAATCGTGCGCAATCGATTGAATCTGGCAGCACCATCGATAGTATGACCCAATCCCGCCGAATGGAAATGACTATTTTTAATATTTCTGTCTCTCCTTCACCCGCTCCTGTTCCCTTTTTATTCCTCGCACCCTCCCTCCCTTCCTCTCCCTCTCTACAATACTCACTAGAAAAATAATGTACCTGTAAGTGAACGAAAACAATCCATATCCCCAAAAAATTGAATGTATAAAGGATGTAGAATGTACAATGATCTACAGAATGACATAAAAGCGACTGAGAGCGTAAGCTCATTCAGGCGCAAAGTGAAAGAATATGTGAAGGAAAGAAATAAAATATGAAATGGATGAACTTGAAAAATGTACGCGGATAAGCAGTAGCCCAGAGCTAAATAAACGAATAATAAGTCTCTCTTGGATTAGTCTCTGATTTAAATCGAGCAGTTTTTTCGCTGTATTGCAGAAACGCTGAGAGATACGAGGGAAAGTGTTAAACGGAACTTGTTCTGTAAGTAGAAACGCACATTTAATTTTTTATGAGTTTTCTCCATATTTATCATAATTAAGGAGGTATAACGGGTTTTACCCTCGAGCGATCGCACTCCTATTGGCGTCTCCCTCCCACTGAAGTAACGCATGCAACAGCACACAGACATTCGTGTTGGCATTGAGCGTCGTCAATTGACGTTGCTGCTTCTGTTTGACTTTAGCAAGGCATTTGACAGCGTATGTCATTTGATGCTACTCAGGAAGCTAGGTATCATATGACCCCTGCGCTCCCCGGTGGTTCTGGTTCTCCAATTCCCTCCTTTCTTAGAGTTCCTTCTGTTCTGCCTTTTTCCCATCCTGTGATTTTGTTGCCGTGCTCTGAGAGCTAGCTGATTTCTGATTTTTGTTTTCATAACTATAGTACTTTTATATAATATCGTGTGATGGGTGCTTCTACTTCCTGCTCTTACTGAGTTACTTATTTGATGCTGTCTCGCTATCATACACTTGACATTTATCTATCAACTTTGTACAACATAATGTACAGCAATAAAATTCAATCAAACAATCCGTCGGCATCTCCCGTAGGTCATAGTTCCCTCAAATTAATGCCTGAATTACGTGTACAAATCTGGTCAAATTGACAATGCCTCAATGGTATCCATGGAAATTTAATTCAAATTTTCACCTGACAAATAGGGTAAATAGTATCCATCATTTTACCTCCAGGATACAGTTGACAAATAATTGACTTTGGTATATATGGATATATTAAAGTCACCAAAGTCAATTATGCGTGAATATGTATACATACATGTGTACATATGTACATATATACATATATACATATATACATATATACATATATACATATATACATATATACATATATACATATATACATATATACATATATACATATATACATATATACATATATACATATATACATATATACATATATACATATATACATATATACATATATACATATATACATATATACATATATACATATATACATATATACATATATACATATATACATATATACATATATACATATATACATATATACATATATACATATATACATATATACATATATGCATATTTCCTGGCTTCATAATGAATACGATCTTCTCATTCTCTCTCTCTTCCTCCCACCCCCACCCCCTCTCGACCTAGCGCTCTTTTTTCCAGAATGCGAAACTGTATATTTTCCGAGGCCCCGAGGGAGGCGGGTTTTTGTGGCTGACTTTTTCATGTGTCACGTCCTTACTGGGAGTGTCTGGAAAATATCTGGGAGGAATTGTGGCTGTCGACGGGTGCTGCGGATAGGAGTGATGGACGGCGGGAGTTTGAGGTTAGCGAGCGTCACGGTAGATTCTCCAAATAGGAAGAGACCACTTTCGATTTACGTGTTACTTTGCTTTATAGAGTCAGCTTGAATTTTCATAATGTTTCAATGTGCGAAGCGAGCTGTCGCGTGGCGTGTATGTATGAAATAGGGCCCGTGACTGCTGTGTGGCATATATGATATGGTACATGGGTGAAAACAAGATTTTTCTGTGGATGCTGCGGGATTTTTTCTGTGTAAATTTTACGATTCCAAAAGCTGCAAAAATTTGCAAAAAACAAATGATAATGTTTTTCTATTTTTTTTTTTCAAGGGGAAAAAATACAGACTGAAAGTACGAGTAGGAGCAATTATTTTTCTCGGGTAATGATGGCGGACAATTTTTGTCATTCCTGGGTATTTTTCTTGTTTACATCTGGTTATGTTGGATTTTTCTTTTGAGGCTTATACCCCGGTAAGTCCAAGCTCGTTGCCGCGGGTTATGCTAAAGGTGATGTCGCGATCTGTTTTCTCCACAACTGAAAGATTTCAAAGCAACGTCCTACAATTTTTTTTAACAATAATTCGCCAGTAAAGGAATAATATGTCAATTGAAATTCGTTGAATATTTTTTTATGAGGAGAGAAGAAAATTTTTCTTGTTCATGATAAAATGCATTCTGTTTGATGCAAAAACAAATCATGTGTGTGTGTGTGTGGGGAGGTGGGTGGATGGGTGGGTGGGATGGGCTGGGTGTGTGGGTGGGTGGGTGGGTGGGATGGGGTGGGTGGGATGGGGTGGGGTGGGTGGGTGTGTGGGATGGGATGGGGTGGGTGTGTGGGATGGGATGGGGTGGGTGGGTGGGTGGGATGGGGTGGGGTGAGTATCTGTTTGCCATACTAAAATTAAATATTGGAAAATTTCTTTCGACTTTTCCACACGATACAAACACAATCGACCCACTAATTAATATTTATGGCTTTTGGATAGATAACCTATTTAGTATCAGCATTCAGTGAGCCCAGAGGCGTAATTATCGATATTGAGCTGAAAAACTCAATTTATGCCACGTTTAATAATGTAATACTTACGTTAATTACGCTTTTGATATTTGTTCTTCAATATTTGTAGATATTACGGAAATGGAAGACCAAACTATCATCTGAACACTAATTTATATACATCCATCCATAGGTATATAAGTAATATACATAGGTATCTAGATTTTAAAATTTTTTAATTATGTCATTTTTTTTTGTCTAGTTTTTTACAATTGTCCCATCATCCACCCACTCGCACCCACACCCACCCACACCCACCCACACCCACCCACACCCACCCACACTCACCCACACCCTCCCACATCCATCCACACTCACCCATATACACACACACACAGCCACATTTTTTACTTTTCGAAAAAATCTTCGAGAAAAATACAAATCGTGAAAATTTATATATGAACCCAAAGTATCACACTCATACAACTTCTTCGTTTTCCTCACGACACTTGTCGATAACAAAATTTGAAGAATTTGTTGGAAGGTTGTACGAAATTTTTCAGCTACGAAAAATGGGCTGTGGACATTTTTTGATCAAGTCCCCTACGTAAATATCTGTCCCAGCTATGCATCGCCAATATTTCGATAAAGAATTGAACTGGGGCGTGGGGATTTTCCGTGGAATTTATCCGAAGACATTTTTATGGAATTTCATGCAATAAAATTGTTGCCATTGTACGATAAATCTTTTCTATACTCCCTTCACAGATATTGAAAGAATCCGATGCAATATTCTGACAAAAAAACATATCATTCAAACCCCATTTGTAGATTGTTTTTCGAGTAACGAAAGATAAGGTCAAACCCATAAAACATTTTTTCACTACGCTATCGGATGGTTTTATACAAATCTGACTTAACAGACAGAAAAAAATAATGATTTTTGCATGACAGAAAAATGAGGGGATGTTAATTATTATGTTTTCTGAATATCCCAGGATGAAGTTTTTGTTTGTAGGGATTTTTTAGTAATTGGTCGAGTGCTTTAAATCACTCGCCCACCCACTCACCCACCGACTGATCCAAGTTCACCCACAACCCACCCACTTTGATCCATCGACCCACCCACCCACTTTCACCCGACCGCCCACCCACCCTCACCGACACCCACCTACCCTCACCTTCACCCACACCCACCTACCCACCCACCCTCACTCACACCTACGCACCAACCCTTACCCACACCCACCCACCCACCCTGCCTCACTCATACCTACGCACCCACCCTTACCCACACCCACCCACACCCACCCACACCCACCCACCCTCACCCATCCACACCCATCCACACCCACCCACACCCACCCACTCACACACACACACATGCGCACACGGACGCACACATACCCATCTAACCTCTCACCCATAAATTGCCATTGCGGTACTTTTATCCAGGAGGTCAAAACAAAAAAAAAACATAAAAAATGTAAGGATAAAATTTCCCAAGAGAAATGATCATCCGCTTCCCGAATTCCTGTCCACTTGAAGGTAATGTCCCATTTAACATTTTTGCACGATAGTCCCCTCAACGTTTCAGATGTCACGAATGTCCCACATCCAGCAAGTACCGCAGTGCCGGCACGACGACGCCTTTATTTTCTCCCCCTAATTTCTTTCTTTTTAAGGTACTTCTTGGTGGCACGAGCGGAGTAAAAAATGGACCCTTTCGCCTGCTTATGGATGAACCATAGGAATTCTATATGAATTTATTTTGCATGTCAGAAAAATGCCAGAACAAATTTTGGTGATCCAAATCACTCTTCATGTTCCCCATATCAAGGTCAAATTTTGCGATTTCGCATCTTAGTTGCTAAGCGTTAGAAAATTTTCAAATTTTTGGCACTGTTCCAGCGCCCGCATTTCCACAAATCCCCAAAATTTCACACAAAACTATAGGAAAGCCATTGCAGTGAAGGACTACCTTAACTCGACGAAGTGTGGAAAAGTCAGACGAGTTCAAGACAAGGGCAAATGCCCTCACCCCGTTAACTTGACGGAGGCTCAGCGGCCGTGTCATTACAGGGGTGGATCCCTCGGTAGGTTGGGAGTGGTAGGATAGAGTTTTGTAGGTTGAGAGTGGGAGGGTGGAAATAGGGTGGACAGAATGGGGCGGGTTTGGGGGGGGGGGGGATAAAAGTCAGAGGCGAGCTTGATTAATTATCCGGCCAAGGGAGGAGATACCGTGCCTGGGATTACGTCAATTTGCAACGTGATATTCGTTTTAGAACCGCGCCAGCCTGACCCCAGTGCCAACTGAGGATCGTTAAGAGTTAATTATCACCGCCTACATCCCGCGTGTCTTTCCGTTATTTCCTTTAGCCAAATTATTCCGCTTCACCAAACGCCGAATAACATCTGTATTGCCATTAGCCCCAGTCATTATCAAATTTTATCAAATTGTAGAGATTGTAGAGAAATGAAATGTTGAGGTGTCGACCTCATTTCAGTTGTTGCATTAGTTCTAGGAAACGATGGTCCGCGATAGGGTTCAAGCTGCAGCGACAAACCAGCCGGACCTTCTAGTCCGGAGTACCACATGTCTGCCATCCTCATCAATTTTTTTGAGAGCTGTTTGCACTTTCCCTTCTCATGGCACCTCCATAATTGTGCACTGTATCCAGCACACCACCAATCTGCAGCGCTGAAGCTTCTGAACCTTTTAGTCCGAAATTAGCGTGGGTGCTCCGCAATGGTGACCAATTTTTTGGAGACTAGATATGCATGCACTACTTTGCTATGGTGTTTCTATGACTTCGTACAGGGGGGGGGGGCAAAACTTCCCAATTTGATCTTTTAGCACAGCGTACTAAACTTATTCTTTTCCAATATACCCCGGTTAATCAGTGTGACCCCTATTAGTGTCATAATGAAAACTTGCAGATTTGAGAATTCTAACCTGACTCATTTATGAAGCAGATAATTATGAATATTTGAGTAGGCGCATGGTGAGCATGAGGATGAGACTTATGCGCGTTACTTGAGTGGGAGTGAGACGCCAATAGGGGTGCGGCCGCAATGAAGACGATAACTTTAATATTTTACCCAGTGGAACAGTATAAACAATTGCAATTGCTAATAACATTGCATATACTGCACGAATGCCATCCAAAATGTAATCCGCTCGATGTTGCATGGAAACGCTTCGATTGGGGCCGTCGTGACAGCGCTGGGGCCATTCGTTCACTTACTACATACATAATTGTTGAGACCGCCATAGCTCCTTAATTATGCAAATTATCGAAAAAAGCCATCCTACATAAAATACGTATTTTTATATGGGGAACAACTTTCCTTATATCAATTTTGCGCTAACTCCAATAGTTTATGCAGTAGAACATTATAAACAATTGAAATTGTTAATAACGATATATGTACTAGACCAATTCCATCCAAAATCTAATCAGATTTAAGTTAGATAAAGATGCTTCGGTCGAATCAGAACCTCGATCGCATAAGTCAGTCGCGAGAAATCGTGGGCGAAAAATTTGATCACATCCATAACCAGCTGCACACACACACACACGCAGACATTTTGTTTAAAATACTTTAGAAATGTTAGAAAAACCTTGAAACGTGAACATCCGATGAAAAGTAAATCTTTGATTTTGGGGGGCATTACAATGACTTCCCTATACCGGAAAGTTAAAAATAACATCTGCATGACGATCCATATTAATCCCGCCATTATCAAAATCACGTCAATTGAAATAGAAAGATAAAATGTTGAGCCCGTCGACCCGATTTCTGTTGTTCTGTTTCCTCTCCATTTTATCTCTATTTTCCTACTTTTCCTTCCTCGCCCCCCCCCCTCCCACCCACTCCGCTTCGTTATATATTTTTTTGTTTCATTCGCCATCATCCAGGCCTCTTCTCTTTTTGTCGTTTGTCCACTGCGTTCTTTCGGGTTCGATTGAGTCCAGTGCAGCTTCAACCCCCCCCCCCTCCCCCCACCTACACGTGAAATTGGTATGAGCACGTCGAGCAAATATCGATTACCGCATCGAAGAGAGGTATAACGGGCCAACCGGCTAATCCCAACGACCTCTCGGATTTATGTTGTCACTAACTCCCATATCACATGAGATTTTCGCCTCTTCTCTTACTCCCGAGAGTCTGTACACGACACCACGATCTCCACTTGAACGTATCTCCCCCCCCCCCCTCCACCACCCTCCCCCACCCACCTTGCAATGTATCCTCATCCACGTCGTTTCTCCTATTTTCAGGAATATATTCAGCGGCACTCTCGACTACCACCATTTGCAAAATCGTTTTCGGTTGTATCACACCGTGACGTATATCCCCCCCCCCTCCCCCCCAACCGCTAGATTCTATGGTATATGTATTATGGAAGTGAGGTAAATGGTCGTGAAAGCAATTGTGCATTGGAGCAGTAACCATTTGAACTGGAAATACAGACTTGAGGGTATGAATGCAGGAATATCGAATTGCGTTATTCGTGCAGGGAGGTCTCAATGTTCTTTTGCCAATGGGTATGACCATTGGAGTATACGGTTGTTTCGGTTGCTGGTTTTCTTACTGTTTTGGAATGGTGGGGGGTTGGGGGGTGGCAAGAGACGAGAAGCTGAATTTGATATGGGACAAACGGATTTACCAAGCATGGGTCAGCGATCAAACACTCGCTTTGGCTTGTGATATTCGGAGGATTCGCCCAGATTCAGTTGTGACATGGTGGAGGGATTTTTTTCTTGGAGCAGAGTATGGTGGTTCTCGATGGTTCCTGTGCCTGCATGATTAATTTGACGAATGAAAGAAGGAGTGTTAATTGAATGGGTCCAATTGCGGAGCTCGATGTGGTGGCTTTGATGAAGATCACTTCGGACTTCAGCCAGCAGGTGCTGCATTAAGTTACATCACTTCATTCAGAGCAAGAAACTTAGGCTTCCTAGCATCGAACCTCTGAACTACAAGGATTCGATGATTTGAGATTGCGGATCAGGTTGTAGAAGGGCATTATTTCCGGAATCTAAAACGACATCTCCGGTTCGCAAAGCTACATGCTGATGCAGGGCTGTAAGCTGTTTCGTTTGAAGTGCGTTACGTGAAGTACGCATAAGCTAGCAGGCTTCTGAAGAATGGTCATAGCGCAATTTGCTGTATCTTATTGAGAGTTCTGCTTACAAAGATTCCTTCCTGTTTTTTATTTACGTGACACCCAAGCGGGGAATTCGAAGCTTGAACGATGAGATCAATTTTGGTCCGACCTTCGATGCCGAAGCTTGGACTTGATAGCTTCGACATAGCTCCATCCCATGTATAAGGCTAGATCAAACCAAGCTTAGTTATATCAAAGATATCCAAGCTTTGTTGGCCCAGCTTGTGTCAAGCTTGGCTCAGTCTCAGCGTCCCCAGCGTTGGTCCACAGGCAGAATCCAATCTACGTCCAATATTGGATACATACATACATCCAAGCTTACTAGAATCATCCAAACCCAAGCTTCAGAATCCATGTTGTGCTAAGCTTAGTCCGAGCTCAGCTTTGTTAGCTTTGAATCTTAGCTTTTACAAGCATGAATCCCGGATTGCTCATACCATCTGAACCCAAGCTTCTGAACTAAGGTCGAACTACGCTGGATTGAAGCATATTTTCCCTAGTTTCGATTTACCGGCTTCAGCGAAACTCTGCTTAATATTGGATTCATATATAAATCCAGGATTGCTGCACCACCTAAACCCAAGCTTGGAAACGAATGTTCAACTAAGCTTGGTCCAACCTCAATGTTCCTATCTTCGAAGTTTAAACCAAGATAAATTTTGTAGCTTGCACCAAGATTAACTTCGATGCTTCGACCACGAGAAACTTTGGAACTTGGACGAAAATGAATTTCGAGGCTTGTACCAAGATAAAGTCCGAAGCTTGAATGAAGATAAAGTTCGAAGCTTGTATTAACCTACGTAACCAATCTAGGACGAGGCTTATTCTCTAAGGTGGGATTGGTGTTACATTCGCATGTTCTGCACAGATTGACCGAGGCTTCAAAACACAGCTTTGGCGAAGCTTAGTCAAGCCTCGTCCAAGCTTTGATCAAGCTTCATCGCATGGTCAATTCCCACCTGGAAAGCCGCTCTAATGTTGGCACCCGCCGCAGAGAGTCTAAAACAACCGGATCCAAATCAGCATTCTGCCATTGGATACCTTTTAGGGGAAGTCTAACGTAATTTCCATCTGTTTACTCGAAGGAAGTAGCTGCATCAAAGAAGATCCATGTCAGGTTCACTCGGTTTGCCTTGGGACTAGTTAATTCGGAAATCGGATATCGTATTGTTCCTTTGAGTTGACACGCTCAGAAGATTCTGCAATGTCTATAAGAGGTCACAAGGTTTGGGAAGCAGACTAGAGTTAGCGATTACCCCTTCCACTCTCGCAGTAGGCGTGGCCATTGAAAGAGGGGGAGCGCTAGCATGAAGCCTGGAGTGAGAAGACCGCGCGTTGTCTTGAGTGGCAAGCGCTCCAACCAATCGAACGGCTGTACCCCTCACGCGCCATTCCCAAGGTCACGCGTGGTGGGGACGCATTCCCCTCTCTCGCTGCCGCTCGAAGCGTTACGGGGAGTTTCCTGTATTATCACGATGAGCTTCACCATTTTGGACAAGAACTTCATCTATGTTCCAGGTCCAGAGGTCCAAAGCAGAAAGAACCAACCAATGGACCATAATTGGATCATCTTGATCTTACATATGGAATGGACCAATTGGACTTGTTCGGAACATTTGAACTGCTATTCTACATCTTCAACATCAACGTAAAAATGCTGATCACTTTACATCTACATTTTGAAAATGTTAAAGTGTAATCAATTTCACTGTCCACCTTCCTCTTTAGAAATAAATTAGATTGATGGAAAAGGAGGACACCATTAATTTGCTTTAAATCAAATATAGAGCGAATTCAATCAAGCTGCTTTTTTGAACTGCCATTTCTTAAGCGTCGTTCAATCCAAACTGTCTCTGTGGCTTACAATAAATCGATTCTCAACTTCATTCAAGACGATTCGTAGCAAGTCAGTCGTATTCACTTGAACCCATCAATTTGGGTCATTACAGACCAAAAAGCCATTTCCTGAAGCCAAGGAGTTTCTTGTTTCTGTTATCATCCTTTTCCCAACCAAATGTCTTCGATTAAATCATCTTATACTTCAGAAGTTTTAAGCTCTTATTCGTCATTTTGTTAATCGTTTTTCCGGATGAAGTATTCTCAAAGACAGGGTGAGTTGTGAAGTATTGTGACTTTCTTGAGTGACTCGTGAGTTAGGCAGTTTAGCTTTATTAATTGTGTCTTTGGGCCGATTAGGTATGAAAACACATACACACACACACACACACCGACACTTACACACATACGCATACATTGGGGAGTTGTCGGTTCAATTCGTGGAGGGCCATTCCCACATACTTTTTACGCACACACACACACACACACACACATATGCTCGCACACACACACATATGCTCACACACACACACTAACACACATGCACCCGCCATCGTAGCACAGGAGTTTCTGAAGGTTTACCCTGTGTTTAGAAATGGCCGCATGGATGGGTGTCCAGTAGGCCCTCCCGGAAAAATACTGAAGAGCAGCTCCCGTAGGGAGTACAACACCCACCGAGACCTCGTTGAAAATTTATCAGAGACATGTGAAACATCGAGAAAAGTGAAAATTTCATGATTCTGAGACATTAGGTTTTCGGGGTGATTATTCTGACCTACACAAAACGGCAAGTGAGAGATGCTTCGCGGGCAAATAAATTCCGGCCACCGATTCGATTACTCTTTCTATTCGATTTGTCTATTATTCAGCCGTGTTTCTCCACTACATTGTTTCTGCATGATCTCCAACATTTCTCTTATACTATTTTCAACTGTTTATAGTCTCCCCCTGGAACCTTTAAAAGAACATATAAAAAGGAATTCGTACGAGATTGAAGGAGCATGGCTTTGACGCTTTGTTACTCATTCGCTTTTCACTTTACAATATCAGAAAGAATTCTGACAAAGATATTAAAGCTGGATATTTTATCACATTTCTCAGTTTGGGCTGGAAGCCAAGTTATAGTGATGAGGACTTGGATAAGCTTTAGAACTGATCACCCCAGCATCCGCAACGCTTCCGAGGGAAATCCTTAGGACGATATCGAATCCACTTTCTCAATCAGGCCAGACTTAGCTGAATTACAACTTGGCTTTCTCGTTGGCTTGATTAATTATTTCGATTTGAGACTGGAATTCGAACACTATCAATTTTGAGATCAAAGCTGAAAAGATTATGAAAATTTCGGAAAGGTCAAACATTTTTGCAAATTGAAAAGTTGAATACTCGAACGTGTTTGTACAATTTTTTAAATATTAAAAAAAAATATTTTTAGTGTTTTCATGGTCTAATAAAATTTTGCGATACGATCTTCGTATATTTTGAACCGTCTCGTTTGTGGCAAAAATTTTGGCCGAAAATTCTCAAATAATTCAATCTAGTACTCTCAAGTCTCATCTTTCGAATGGCACGCACCATTCGCCAATTACTGGAGGAACATGCTTCGAATTTATTCGGATTATTGCAGGAATGAAGAGGAAATTAAATGAATATTAAATTTGTTTTAATATTGCAAATAAAATTAAAAACATGATGGCAAGTCATGTGCGAGAACGCTGAAAAAGACGCCGGCCGTTGGAACAAACCGAGCGGTAGCGGGCCCGTACGTTAGGCTCGCGGTCACGCGGGAGTGGGGGAAGCCAATTCGGGGAACGCCACTCTATTCTTTACCCCCACCACGCACTGACGCCGAGCCTCAGTTACGGGTAATGGGATCCGAGACAGTAAATCGTCATTTTCGGTAGGAAAACAAAAAAACTTTTTCAGAGAAATGTTCAAAATAATGCGGCAGGATAGCAAACAAGCTTTCTTATTATTTTTAGTAATTGAAAACCGAGTTTTTTGGAAGATTAAAGCATTCAAGAATTTTGAAAAATTCAGGATTTTGAATATCTTGGGGTGCACAAGGTTCAAAATTTTATTTATCATTGTTTATCCTTAGTTTTTGATCTGTCTTTTCCCACCGTCCCTGTCAAATTGTGATTATTTGCAATTATTTTCGAAATTTCAATGAACCGATGGATCTTGTCAAACTTTTAAACTTCAAATACGGATTTAAATAATTTTAGTAATTTCAAAATATCATTATTTCGGAAAAGTGGACGTTTCTCTTCACAGCTCAGGGTTTTTTTTCTTTCGTTCTCTTTCCACGGTAATGTCTGTTAAAATTTGGTATGGACGGAGCTGCACCGAATTGGCAGCTTGTCATCGCTTAAGGGCAGAAATGCCGACAATTTTAGGAACTCCATAGATTAACAAAAAAAGCAACTGCAAAAAACTAGACCAAATTGAAGAATTGCGAAACAATTCAGCTGTTCAAGGTCCAATTTTTTTTGTAATTTGCCAAAATCAAACAACTCAAAACAAATTTTTTTTTCAAATTATAAAAATGTGAAAATTTTGGATACACAAATTTTAAAAATTCCAACAATTTTCAAAAGCCGAAAAATTTTAAAAAAAAATCAAAAATTTCGAGTAAACTACCAAACATAATAAAAAAAATTTCCATTACCGAAACACGTAATTTTTTTATTTCTAATTTCCAATAGGGTTTAGCAATAACGCGAATTCCACAGATTTGAAAAAAGTTCCGAACTTTTCAAAACATTTCAAATTCCCATGCTGCACAGATTTTCCTTCTACCTTTCCTTTCACCCAAAACCACGCCTGTCAGATTGTGACGCTCAGATACTATCTTAGAAGTTTCATCGTAGAGCGGGCTTGCCAAGGCTCGAAGGCAATGAGCCAGACAATGGTGAAGGGTATCATCAAAGAATGAACACAAACCTTTAGTCTTCCGGCTTCAAGTTTTATCAGGCAATAGTCGGTTTTTCCAGCTGCCAATAGAAGGATAGCGTCGGCCAGATGCGTACGAAAGCGAAAACTTATGTCAGTGCCACCCTTTGCCTCCTGCACTGGAAAGTGAATATAGCTCGCCCCATACAGCGACACTGAAATCAAATAAGAAGAGTTGTATTGGATTGCGACGAGTTTGGGCTTTAACTTCACAAATGCGAAAGTTCCATGATATATCTGTGTTTCATAGGTCTCACAAACTCCGGTGCGAGCTCGTCCATGACGATTCTATAACCTCATACCTATATGTGTACATGTGTATATATGTATATATGTATATATGTATATATGTATATATGTATATATGTATATATGTATATATGTATATATGTATATATGTATATATGTATATATGTATATATGTATATATATATGTATATATGTATATATGTATATATATATGTATATATGTATATATGTATATATGTATATATGTATATATGTATATATGTATATATGTATATATGTATATATGTATATATGTATATATGTATATATGTATATATGTATATATGTGTATATATGTATATATGTATATATCGCTCGGTCATTCAAAATTCTATTTTGATGATATTTGTTATACAAGATTTTTTCTAAATTTTTTCTCCACAATGCAGTAAAATTATTAAAGCTTGAATATCGCCAATTGTCGGTACAAACGTAGGCATTACTACTTAATTGACAATTGAAATGGAAATCGGTGTAATGGTCCAATGCAATTAATCCAGATACAATTATGGCCGTTTTTATACATAGAATATTTAATCAGCTGCTCGATAGTAGGACAGAGGTAACGAGTTTTTCTTATTGCCATAGGAGGTCAGAGGAATATGACAAAAAATCTTTTATCAAAACCGAACTCTCTCTGAACATGTTTCATAGCATTTTTACGGGGAACTGCTTGTTAAAAGACGATAGGAGACTACACACACACACCCACACACACACACACACACACACACACACATCTAATGGATTCCGGCCGACAGCAGGATCATTCCGGGTGTGCTATCGGCGGTACCCACAGAATGGGGCCGCTAGGCCGGGCGGGAACCTAACCCGAATCAGGGAAGGGGGTGGGTTCCATCACAGGCGCCCATCGTAGCCCAAGGAAGTTTTCTGGGGTTTACCCTGTGTTTAGCAATACGATGGCCTAAATGGCGAAAGTCGGCCCCAGCCTCATGGATGGGTGTCCAGTAGGTCCTTTCGCCGAATTACTGAAAAGCGGCTACCGTGGTGAGTACAAGAGGGAGGGATGGAGGAAAAAAAAACCCATCCCAAAGTTATTGGTGCAACCTGTTGGCAATTAGAGGACACTAAGAGGACCCACCACTTTATATGTGGTTAATTCACTCTATTAGTACTGCATTATAGATTAGGACACAGATGTTCGGGCAAGGTGCTGTCACGCAAATTAGTCTTATGAATAATTGTGCATTCACAGAAAATAAATACTCGATTCTGGATATTACACAATCCGACGGGATAAAATGTCCGTACTTCGGGAGTGCAAATATCCCCAGTTCGGGGATGAAAATATCCCCAACTTGAGGATGGAGATATCCTCGACTGTGGGATGTAAATATGCCCAACTTGGGGATGCAAATATCCCCAACTTGGGGATGCAAATATCCCCAACTTGGGGATGCAAATATCCCTAACTTGGGGATGCAAATATCCCCAACTTGGGGATGAAAATATCCCCAACTTGGGGATGAAAATATCCCCAACTTGGGGATGAAAATATCCCCAACTTGGGGATGAAAATATCCCCAACTTGGGGATGAAAATATCCCCAACTTGGGGATGCAAATATCCCCAACTTGGGGATGAAAATATCCCCAACTTGGGGATGAAAATATCCCCAACTTGAGGATGGAGATATCCTCGACTGTGGGATGTAAATATCCCCAACTTGGGGATGCAAATATCCCCAACTTGGGGATGCAAATATCCCCAACTTGGGGATGCAAATATCCCCAACTTGAGGATGGAGATATCCTCGACTGTGGGATGTAAATATCCCCAACTTGGGGATGCAAATATCCCCAACTTGGGGATGCAAATATCCCCAACTTGGGGATGCAAATATCCCTAACTTGGGGATGCAAATATCCCCAACTTGGGGATGAAAATATCCCCAACTTGGGGATGAAAATATCCCCAACTTGGGGATGAAAATATCCCCAACTTGGGGATGAAAATATCCCCAACATGGGGATGAAAATATCCCCAACTTGGGGATAAAAATATCCCCAACTTGGGGATGAAAATATCCCCGACTTGGGACTGTAAATATCCCCGCTTGGGGCATGAATATCCCCGATCTGTGGTTACAATATCTCTGACTCGGCCGTACTAACCTCCATTCGCAAATAACATATTCTGGAATATCCCCAGACGGGGTATTTTGCTTGCGTCTAAGATATTTTTGTTCCCCCCCAAGCTACTATTATTTTCGTACTCCACTCAACTTGAGACTCGTATTCACAATTAATAGATTCGCGTTCAATGATTCCTCTCCCCCCCCCCCCCCACCCAACTGTAAACATCATGGACCGACTGGGGAAATCTCGGAAATTCGCTGAAGATTTTTCCCGCGAATTTTTTTGTACTCTCTCATCTTTTAGAGTGGGCTCGTGAGAGTGATTTAGGTGATATTGCATGAACCGGGAATAAACCGTGTACTTCAATAAAACGAGCTCAAAGACAGGTTCCGGAGATGATTATAGGGTAGACTGAACAGGCGGGAGTCTACATCGAGAGTCGATAAAGGGGCGACTTTCCCCAATAGTCGGCTTCGGGGGGGGGGGGGGGGGGGGGGGGGGGGCAGAAAAAAACTCCTGTCCATTCACAGCACGTCTTTTGTATTTTTACCCAGAGCTGAATTTTTTTTTTCAATTTTATTTTGAAACTCTCATCCGCTTTGCGGTAATTCGCGGGAAGTAGGGGCTTTTATTGAGCATTATCGCCCTTTGATTCGGTATTAACGGCGGAATTACGGGTTATTCTTGCACTGCCATGCTTTATCTGAGTTTTCCGCCGCTTGATTCCAGCCAATATTTCGATTTGGGACGGTGGGGGGTGAGTGGGTGGGTCGGGGGTGGGGGGGTGAGTGGGTGGGTCGGGGGTGGGGGGTGAGTGGGTGGGTGGGGGATGGGGTGTGGGTGGGGGATGGGGAGTGGATGGGGGATGGGGAGTGGCTGGGGGGGAAGGGGGGGGGTGGTTATTAGGGAGGGGGAAGGGGTTATTAGGGAGGGGGGGGGGGATTATCGTGCGATACTTACCGCAATTCGAAAATTTGAGGCGCGCGCGATAATTCTGCAAATTCCCTCAATTCAAAAAATCGGAAAAAAATGAGTCGCGGAAAATTTGAAAATTTAAAAAATTTGTGGGAAAAATTTGAATTTTGTGAATTAAAAAAATTTCAGAACCTCAGTATGCAAGCTCATCCCACTTTTCCGACTATTTATTATAGTAAATATTTCAAGGTGTAAGGATATATATGTATAGTGTTGTATAGTTGGCGGCTGATAGAGGTACTTAAAATGTTTAGGACTTAGCGAAAGGGATGCATTTGGTGGAGGAATTATTCATCGTCAGATGGTACAAGAGATTATTATGCCCCCTCCCA
Organism: Asobara japonica; assembly: GCA_026005395.1. NCBI lineage: Eukaryota > Metazoa > Arthropoda > Insecta > Hymenoptera > Braconidae > Asobara > Asobara japonica. Next base: position 146,113 of record BQMI01000292.1, on the reverse strand, counting down.
ATTTTGCTAAATCACGTGCATCCACCGAAAGCAGCCATTTCGAAGTATGGATTATGCAATTATAGTTATGGAGGCTAAAATAGAGGAGTTAATATGTATATCACTATTGGATAAAATCACAATTTTCAAGGCCATGCTTAAAAAAATCCAATCAAATTATGTGAAATTAATTAAATTTTTAAAAAATCAAAAATTGAACAATTTTTTTTTTCTTTTTTAATTAGAAAATTAAAATAATTTTTTTTTTACAAAATTGAAAAATTAAAATAAATTTTAAAAATCAGAAAAAAATTATTTGCGAGGAAATCATTGTGGGCCAAGCTTAAGTAACCCTCAGTCCATGTCCACGAGACCAACCATTGGACCTCCCTAGTCACGTAAAAAATCACGTTTTAAGCGTTATGCCATCAATCACGTAGACACTTGCATCAACAGATAATTTCCGCATGCCCTCAAAAACCTACTTTATCCTATGAAGCCAACGAACTCATGAAACCTGATAACGATCTACCAAATTATAGCGGCTTATAGATGAGAAAGTATCAACTAACTACTTTGCCAATTCCTATTGAAATTGACTCGTGAATTTTCCAAATTAGTACAACTTCCAAGCCCTTTGAGGAGTTATTCCCACATTTACCAAATTATTCCGTCTCTCGTCAGGCGAAATGAGTCAAAGTTAATCCGCAAGTACTTTACAAACTCCACCACAGACCACACTTGGATATTGAAAAATCAAAAATTAATGGGGGGGGGGGGGGAAGGAATCCCCAAGGGCTGAACAACTTGCCGAGGACCGTGATCACGATTTCAAAAAAATGATTCACGGTTCGCGGTTACATCAACTCAGAAATTAAAAATTGATAGATGTGGTGGGATCAGGGGGGGGGGGGGGGGTGGAATCTCGGACTGAACTACTGCGTGCCGATCACCTATGTTGAAATCGTGATTGACGTTACCGTGCTTCCGGTCTCTATTTTTCATCCGTCTCTCTCCCTCGTATTTCCCTAGGTGCTCTTCAGCATTCCTACGGAAGGGACTACTGGACACCCATCCGGCTAGGATCGACGTTCGCCATTTAGGCCGGCGAATTTCTAAACACGGGAAACTCCGGAAACCCCTGTGCCTATGATGGAACCCACCCCCTGGCTGGGTGGGTGGTTGGGTGGGTGGGTGGTTGGTTGGTTGGGTGGGTAGGTGGGTGGTCGGTTGGGTGGGTGGGTGGTTGGTTGGGTGGGTGGGTGGTTGGTTGGTTGGTTGGTTGGTTGGTTGGTTGGTTGGTTGGGTGGGTGGGTGGGTGGGTGGGTGGGTGGGTGGGTGGTTGGGTGGGTGGGTGGGTGGGTGGTTGGGTGGGTGGTTGGGTGGGTGGGTGGTTGGGTGGGTGGGTGGTTGGGTGGGTGGTTGGGTGGGTGGTTGGGTGGTTGGTTGGGTGAGTGGGTGGGTGGGTGGGTGGTTGGTTGGTCGGGCGGGTGGGTGGGTGGTTGGGTTGGTGGGTGTTTAGTTGGTTGGTTGGGTGGGTGGGTGGATGGGTGGGTGAGTGGGTGGTGGGTGGGTGGGTGGCCAGCTGGATGGGTGGATTCCAAAAAAAAGATCACCAATTCAGACTCGCGATTACTTCAATTCTCCTGTGTTTCCCATTTAACCACCATTTACGCGTCATGCTCTATATATATTTACCCCTACCATACATTCATTTTCATATCAAACACTCAAAAGAATGTTTTAAATACAGAATACCGTCCCTATCACTGTTTCGTATTTTTGCAAAATCGATCGATACCACATTGGGCACAGACGTATTGCCATTGCCAGTGATGGAAACTCGTAAAATAAACATTCCTGTTTCCTCTCGTGTAATTGAATCGAGAAATCCTATATACAGTGAAACACTACCAACAAACGAATCCCATACACTATTCACGATTCATCTTTGTGCATGTTGGCGAAGGGGGGGGGGCGGTTAGTGGGTGGGTGGGCGGTAGAGGGGGAGGGGGGGCAGAAAGGATTGTGTATAGTGTTCGCTGGTAACTCCATTATTTTACGATAGCAATTCACAAATCGCGAGTCAACTTTTGACAGTGTGATCAATGCATAGCTATGTGATATCTATGGGTTTTTTATTTCCCATCCGCCCCAGGACCATTCATTTTTATATCCAATATTTTTTGGCGGAGGGGGGGGGGGCAACGAGTGAGGAATAAACTCCGCCACTTTCAATATTTTCCTACCCAATGATCAATTTTTTTCACACTGGGTCAATAAAAATATAGTGAGATACAATGACGGAAAATATTTATTGATGCGGAAGTACGGCCAAAGGCGATGTCTTCATTTCGCGATAACTATTATATGGATCGGTGAAAAAATTTGAAAAAAAATTAGGGTGGTGTTGAAGGGTGACGCAGATATGGGAATTTTTGTTAGAATTTTATTTTCAATATTGACATTTTCAGGGTCATTAAGGCGAAGGACAAACTTATGGTGGTGGGTTGGAAATTTCAGTTGACGAACTACAATATAATTCACAATTTTTTTTTTTTTTTTTTTTTTTATTCAACAATTTGCGAAGATTTTGGAAATTATGGCGACTTTGAAAGAAATTTTGGAAATTTGCAATTTTGGAAATTTGGAAAGATTTTTTTTTTTTTTTATTTTGGAAAGATTTTGATGTTGATAAAATTTCGGGTTTTCTTGGTATGTAGTGTAACCAATTTATCACATTTTTATGTGCTATCTGTGAGTTCTTTTTTATTTTCCTTCCACTTCAGGACCATTCATTTTTATAACCAATATTTTGGGAGGGGGGCGGGGCATCGAGTGAGGAATAAACTCCACCACTTTCGATATTTCTCTGTCAAATGATCCATTTTTCGTGCTTGGGTACCAAAATAAAATTGCTACATGAAAAAAATAATTCCATTATCAACTTCAAAAAATATATATATATATGTCGATATTTACAAAAATTGTGGAAATTTTGGAATCCTCCAAAATTTTGAAATGCACAAATAAAAAAAATGAAAGTGTAGGAAATTTGAGAAAATTTCAAAAATCTAGAAATTTGAAAATTTTGAAAATTGGAAAAAATTCAAGAATTTCAAAATTTTAAAATTTCGAAAAAGTTTGAAATTTCAAAAAATTGGAAATTCAAAAATTAAAAAAAAATTCGAAAAATCGAAACATATGCTGAATGGTGCTCTTAAATTTTCTCGATCCTCTTTTTTCAACCCCTTAGAGTAGACCCCATTGGAAGCCGCACCATCGCCCACAAACAAAACCCCCATGTTTGCTACATTTTAATTGAAACTTCATCCCCGATCCAACCAAACTCTAACCTCGTTGAGCCCCTAATTTTGGCCGTCTATCCTCACTCAGCGGTATTTCGAAACCTTTTAAAATTTTAACAAGTCGAATCTGGCGAACGTGCGTCAACTTCAAAAATTTGGAAAATGTTGGAAAATTGTGGAAAATTTTGGAAAAGTTTGCAACTTTTGGAAAATCTTTGATATTCTGAAAATTTTTGCGAATGCATTTAATGCAATATATTTTACCAATATTAAAAAGTTTAACAACGAAACCAAATGTTTGGTAAATTTTACTCGAAACTTCATCCGCTGCACAACACCTCCCGGAACAATTTTCACCAACGAAAAATTACAGAAGCTTCAAAAATTTCAAACTTTTGGAATACTACAACAATTTCCAAACTTCCAAATGCCCTCGTTAAAACGAACGTCACAAGCGATGTAACAAATTAAATTGAAACTTCATCCTCCCCAAAACAAAACTCTATTACCTGCTACCCTCAGATACCTCAAAAATTATTTTTCTCGCCTACCTCCACCAGGCAAAAAAAAAAATTCCAAAATTTCGGAAAACTCTAAACTGGAAAATTTAAAAACCCCCAAATTGCCCAGCTCGAAAAAAAAAATTGCACCAAAATTTGATCACTTCAAAAATCGAAAATTAAAAAAAAAACGAATTTCCGAAATTCACAAAAAATAAAAAATTTCGAAGAGTCAAGAAATTTCGAAAGAGTCCAAACTTTGAAAAAAAAATCCAAATTTCCCGAATCCAAAATGAAAAAAAAAATTTCCAAATTTTCAAAAAAAAAAAAAAAAAAAAAATTCTAAATTCGACAATTTCCAAAATTCCATAAATACGAAAAATTGCGATCACTTAACCTGAGGTCACAGGTGACGTAATAGACTCCGCATGTTTGATAAATTTTAATTGAAACTTCATTCGCCGCACAACGAAACTGCAACAGCTCGTTGATCCCCCAATTTTTATGGTCCCCACCTCCCCCTCCCCCCCCCCCCCCCCCCCTCCCCACCCCCCGGCCACCACGGATCAACATAAACCCCGGAAACGTCCGGAGTAACATTTTGCAAATTGTCCGTACGCGGGTGCATATAATCGACATGGGGAATAAAATGAATAGGCAAAAAGAGAGAAAATGGCGGTAAAATAAAAGAGTGAAAAAAAAGCCTCAATTCATGGGCACTGTCGATACATTGGATACTAGAGGGCCGCCCGCAGCGTAACAAAACCAAACGTTCCGCCTCGTCAATAAATAAACGTGAAACGAGAAACTAGAGGGTGGGTGGCGTAGTGGGAGTGGGCGGGGGGGGGGAGGGGGATACACGAGCGACTAGACAACTAGAGCGTGGGCCATACAAGTCTGCACATCACGAGAAATTACGTTTTCTCACACATGAATGCCGTGGTTTTCACAGTAGGTATCGGAAATGTAAAAAGTTATGAGCGAGTGGGTGGGTGGGGGGTGGGGGTAAGTTTACTGTCTGGATCTTCGGGGTGTATCCTTTTGTATGTAAATGTTTTGAAACATCTGTGAAATCACAATTCGCAAAATTGGTAAAACCAGAATTTGATTTGGTAATTCTCAAAATTTTGAAAATTTTTTTTTGAGTTTCCAAAATTTCGAAAAACTTATTTTCATTATTTTCGTTTCATTCTCCGAGATTTCGATTTTTTTTTTACTTTTTTGTTTGTTTTTTCGTTTCGAAATTTTCAAAATTTTGAAAATTTACCAAATTTTGGGTATTTCTCAAATTCCAAAAAAAGGAAATTTGTGCAAAAACCCGATTTTTTGAAGTTAAAAAAAATTCATCCAATTTGTAGAAATCGTGCAAACAACAAAAAAAATCTGGATTTCCAAATTTCCCCAAAAGTGCTCAAAAAAAAAAAAAAATTGAAAAACTTGAAAACATTGCAAATTTGAATCTTGAAAGAAAACTCAAAACGCGTGGGAGGATGCACGTGCAACTACACAAAGCGTCAGCCATACCGGTCTGGGGAAGGGGGGGGGGGGGGGAGGCTAAAAAGTTACGAGGAGGTGGGGTAGAAGGGAAGGAAATAGTGAGTTTACCGTCGGAATCTTTGGGGTGTATCTTTCTATATACTTTTGTAACTGGACATTTACATGTATTTTTTTTTTATTTTTTTTTCGAAAGCGGATGCTCCTCAAGCTCCGCCAAACATGCATGAAAACTTGTACTTTACATGACAGTGACATTACGTCTATTATGCAGGTATTTGTCTTTTTTTGCGCAAAATTCAATTTGGAAAAAAAATGGTAATTGCAAAAGTAGCAAAAATTTTGGAACTCCCAATTTTTTTTGAATATTTTAAAACATGGATTTTTGAAAAATCTCATTTTTCTTGAGATGGGACCCCAAGGCCGGGCGGGAACCTAACCCGACGCAGGGGGGGGGGGTCCATGATAGGCGCCCGCCGTCGTAGCATCGAGCTTTCTGGAGGGTTGCCCTGTGTTTAGAAATACCATGGCCTAAATGGCGAAGGTCGGCCGCATCCGGATGGGTGTCCAGTAGGACCTCTCGAAGGAATGCTTAAGAGTAGCTACCGTGGGAAGTGCCAGAGAGAGGGATGGAGAAAAACACACACAGACAGACACACACGCACACACACACACACACACACACACACACACACACACACACACACACACAAAACTTGTAAACGCGTCTTAAACTCCACTTTGACCCTACTCTTCTCTAATTGCCCCAATAATTTCCACCCACCGCTTTTTTCCCCACTCCCAACAACAATTTAAACACCAGATAATAATAATAATTTCCAAGTTGATTACCCAGTGAATTTCTCACCTCATCTCCTTAAATCTTCGAAGTAGAGTAATTTACAAAACTCCCGGCTTTAATTAAAAAGTTTACCCAGCCAAATGATTCGGCTATTTTTCTTCCTCCAAATGTTAAAAATGCTGAAGGAACAGAAAGACGAGAAATTTTAAATTGCCTATTTTTTCTTGTCCGTTACAAAAGTAGATACAAAGATAAACCCCGAAGATCCCGACAGTAAACCCACTATCCTCCCTTCTACACTCCTACCCCCTCCTCCCACCCCCCCCCCCCCTCCCGCCACCCACCCCCTCAACAACTTTTTACTTTTCCGATACCTACGGTGAAAACCGCGTATTCATGTATAAGAAAACTGAATTTCTCGTGATGTACATATAGCTATTGTAAAGAATATATATGGAATTTGTTGAGAAAAGTTGGTTACTTAAAAAAGTAAAATTTTTAGTTTGTTTTCATATTTCCGGAAGGTGTCGTTTTTCAAAATTTGTGCCTCAATCAAGAGGGCGAGTTCAAGTGCGAGCTTAATCAATTTAATCGTATGCAAAATTTCGGTTATGAACAGATAGGTGCAGACACACACACACACACACACACAGGCGGGATCTCAAAAACGTCACCAAAGTCAATCAGAGGGTAATGAAGAGTGGGCATTCTGTGACTTTGGGACGTCATTTGGAGATTGTGACCCTGTCCCATGGGAAAATTGGGACACTCGATTTTCCGCGTCCAGCCATTATTTCAATGGAATTTTCTGACATGTGATATTTGGATCATGAACATTGATAAATTTTTTTTCGAACCGAAAGAAAAATTCCAGTTTTATTTAATTATTTTACTGTAGTTTTGAATAAAAAAAAATAACGAAAAGGTTCATCCTGCAGCTGCACCAAATGGAAAGGTAATTTTTAATAAATTGTTCTCTCCATACAGAATTTTTTTTCTGTGACAAAATATTGGGTAGGGAAAGGGGCAATTCGGCGTTTTTATTTTTAAGCGACTGGAATAGGGATGTGGAATTTTTTTTTTTTTTTTTTTTTTGGAAGAGTACATGTGTATGTGGTCACTCTAAAACGATCGTATTTCGTTAATATTTGACGGTGGAGTTTTGGGAATTTAGTCACGACTCGCGGGTACAATGGCAGCATTTTTTTAAACCCATTGTGTCGACTATTGGTGGATTTTTTTTTGTGAGGCGATTGATTATTTGGCTTCGGGATATTCGCGCGGTAAAAAAATCGACGTATTGTGGTTGGCGTGAGAGCGCTCGTAGAGGGGGGAAAAATGTTGTTTCACCAGGAAGTATTGGAGTAATCCTCATAATACAAAATGGGTTAAAAAACGCGATTGCTCGGGGAAATTCTCGTAGTGACGAGTAAGCCCAGTTCAGGTGAGAAAATCATTTTGCAACAAAAAAGAATTTGAAAGAAAAATTTTTGGGAAATTTAAAAAATTTTAAGTTTAAACAAATTTTTTTTGGGAATTTTTAAAAATTATGAAAATTTCAAAAAAGGGAATTTTGAAAATGTCAAAAAAAAAATTTTGAAAATTTCCAAAAAAAAATTTTTGGAAATTGCAAAAAAAATTTTTGAAAATTTTCAAAAGTTTTAAGAATTTTGAAAAAAAAATAGGAACAAAAATTGTAATTATGAAGCCATTCTGATAGCTACATTTTAGACTATGAATTCCGAAGAGAAATAATGGAGAACAAGTGGGTCACTGCGCTCTATTTTTTCGGAATGGGTCTTGACGGGATTAAGAGTTTGAGTGGTGTCATTCGAGTATAAAAAGGGATGAAAGGAATTATGATCTGGTAATTCCAGCAGTTATTCCATGTCACAATTAGGAATTTTATGGCGAGGTCTGTTTGAAAAAAAAGCGTTCATAGAAGTGAACTTCGATCAAGTAGATATATGCGCACTAGCATCAAAGTACTTTGCCTTTCATCTAAAAGTATTGTCCCCATTTTTTTGGACGACTTTTATTTTCCAGAACATCCCCGAAATTTTCGAAATTTTTTATTTTTTTTTTTCACATTTGATCAAATTTTTGGAATTAAAAAAACATTGGAATTTCCAAAAACTTTTTCTTTTCAACACAATTTTGTTTTTTGAATTGTTTATGAATTATTGAAAACTCAAAAATTTTACAATATTGTTACATTTTTGCAATTTAAAAAACATTTAACTCATAACTTAATTTGTTTGCAGCGATTTTCGAATTTCGTGGAATTTAAAGTTACCGATTTCCGTGCGTTTTAACTGGTGAACATTGCAAGATACAAAGAAAAGTCATAAAAACTTTTATGTAGAGAATACGATTGGCAACAAAAAAGTCTAATACTATTTTTCGAAACATCCAACATTGCATGAGGTAAATGCAAAAGCGGCGAAATTTGCCAAACACTGATTGGCGAGCCGATTACGAGAACCCGAGCGCCAACCAACACACACACACAAGCAAAGTCAGCGCTACACTGGCTGCTGAAGTATCTGCCTACTACATTAGAGCCCCTAGGTTCACACACAGCCTCCGGAGAATGTTGAATTCCGACCGATGCCAGGAACATTTCGGCGGTACCCATAAAATGCGACCGCAAGGCCGGGCGGGAACCTAACCCGACGCGGCGGGGAGGGTCCATCATAGGTGCCCACCGTCGTAGCACAGGGGTTTCTGGAGTTTTGCCCTGTGTTCAGAAATACGATGACCTAAACGGCGAAGGTCGGCCCCAGCCGGATGGGTGTCCGGTAGGGCCTTTCAAATGCCGAAGAGTAGCTACCGTGGGGAGTATAAACTATAAGGAGGGAGGAAACAAACACACACACTCGACCTCATTTTCGGAGTGGTCACTATATCCCAGGTGGGAATTGGCCATGCGATGGAGCTTGATCAAAGCTTGGACGTGGCTTGACCAAGCTTCGCCAAAGCTGTGTTTTGACGCCTCGGTCAATCTGTGCAGAACATGCGAATGTAACACCAATCCCAGCTCAGAGAATAAGCTTTGTCCTAGCTTGGTTAAGTAGGTTAATCCAAGCTTCGAACTTTATCTTCATTCAAGCTTCGGACTTTACCTTGGTACAAGCCTCGAAATTCATTTTCGTCCAAGTTCCAAAGTTTCTCGTGGTCGAATCATCGAAATTAATCTTGGTCCAAGCTACAAAATTTATCTTGGTTCAAACTTCGAAGATAGGAACATTGAGGTTGGACCAAGCTTAGTTGAACATTCGTTTCCAAGCTTGGGTTTAGGTGGTGCAGCAATCCTGGATTTATATATGAATCCAATATTAAGCAGAGTTTCGCTGAAGCCGGTAAATCGAAACTAGGAAAAATATGCTTCAATCCAGCTTAGTTCAACCTAGGTTCAGAAGCTTGGGTTTAGATGATTCTAGTAAGCTTGGATGTATGTATGCATCCAATATTGGACGTTGATTGGATTCTGCCTGTGGACCAACGCTAGGGACGCTAAGACTGAGCCAAGCTTGGCACAAGCTGGGCCAACAAAGCTTGGATATCTTTGATATATCTAAGCTTGGTTTGATCTAGGCTTATACATGGGATGAAGCTATGTCGAAGCTATCAAGTCCACGCTTCGGCATCGAAGGTCGGACCAAGATTGGCCTCATCGTTCAAGCTTGGAATTCCCCACCTGGGATATAGTATACCTTCCCTTTCGAGATGTTGAAAAAAATTGCACTGAGTTGTTTGAAAGCTTCACAATTTTTAATCTGTTGAAAAAAATTGCGTTTAGATTATCAAGAAAATCTCTGCCCAAAAGCGGGTGGTGCAATGACCCAGTTGTTCTCCCCTGTTTTCCCTTCAAATTCCCCGTTCCAAAATGCAAATGTCAGAACTCGATAATATAGCAGCTGCCTCTAGCTGTCAGAATCAGGACCATCCAATCTCCATTGAATTTCGCCTGAAAAACGAGCAAACACGTCGCCTTCGTAACTGCAAAAGAAAATACTTGTTCATTGTTCCGGCATCCACTGAATTATCCGAATGTTTGTGTACGAAGCAAAGTGCCTTGGTGCCACCCAGCGTAAGAAGGCTTAACTCTGGGTTTTGCCCGATGCCACCTTCCCCATCCATTCTATTATCGTAGGAAGCCCGGGCTTGCACCCGGAGAAATATCAAAAGCCACACAACCTCCGGTACATCTACCACTGCTACATTCAGGCCAAAGTGGCGGTTATCGTTGGCATTATAACTCTCCATAAGTATGAAATGCGAAGGATAAAAGAGACGTGTGATATCACCCCATGATTACCATACATAAAATCATAATAATCCGGTTTATTACGGGTTTCCACCGGCAGTTTATACTTAGTACGGATAATCGCGCTATCGTGGAAGGATATACAAAAATAAGATTTCATTGTGGAAATTTTCCAAAGGTTTTGAAATTTTGGAAATTTTGGAAATTTTGGAAATTTTCGAAATTTTTGAAATTTTTGGAATTTTTGAAATTTTGGAAATTTTGGAAATTTTGGAAATTTTGGAAATTTTGGAAATTTTTGAGATTTATGAAATTTTTGAACTTTTTGAAATTTCTGAAATTTTTTGAAAGTTTTGACATTATTGACATTTTTGAAATTTTTGAAATTTTTGAAATTTTTGAAATTTTTGAATGTTTTGAATTTTTTTGAAGTTTTGTTTCAGCTGTTAGATTTTTTTTCCTCCATTTTTTTTATTTTTTCTTAATTGCCTTTAATTTCCTGAAATTTTCGGAATCTTTGAAATTTTCGAAAATATTTCTAAACTTTTACAATTCTTCATATGTCCAGAATTTATAATTATTTCAAATTTTGGGAGTACATCCAAATGCAACTACATTTAGGACAGAGTGGTGGTTATCATTGGTATTATAACTCTCCATAAGTATGAAGCAAAGGATAAAACAGACGTGTGTTATCACCCCATGATTACCATACATAAAATCATAATAATCCGGTTTATTACGGGTTTCCACCGGCGGTTTATATGTAGAACGGACAGGCACGCTATCGTAGAGAGAGTACACCTACAAACATCATATTCGATATTTAATTATCTTTAGTTCCAAAATCTTTGAAATTTTGGCAAATTTCATGAAGCTTGAAATTGTTCAATCCTCAAATTTTGAAAAAAAAAGAAAAATATTCTCCGGCCTTTCTCTCTCCCCCTACCCCCCACTCCCCACCAACCACCCCCCACCAACCATCCCCACCAACCACCCCCACCAATCACCCCCACCAACCACCCCCACCAACCACCCCCACCAACCACCCCCACCCCCCACCACCCACCGCCGGCCAACCACCCCCCACCACCCACCCCCGACCACCCACCCCCGACCACCCACCCCCGACCACCCACCCCCGACCACCCACCACCCACCGTACCTGAAAGTTTGGAAAATTCCTGCTTTTTGTATTCCTTTTTTTTTTACGAAAATTTCTCGTTTTTCCAATTTTTCGATTTTTTTCCAATTGGTGAAATTGGAAAAGAAAAATTATTTCGCAATTTTTCGATACGTGCTCACCTATTCTCCAGTATTGTACGTATTTCTCTCAATTTTCCCGCCTTCATAGAATTTTAACGAGCTTAATAAGAAATCAATGTATGAAATGTGGAGTATAAAAGAGACATGTGATCATTCTCTGTGATTACCATACATAAAAGCATAATACGCGGGTTTATTGCTGCTTTCTATGCTCGCTTCCGAGTTACTCAGAATAATCGCTTATCGTCGGAGGATATAAAAAATTAAGTAAAGCAGAATAAATTACAAGTATCCCACATCAAAGCTTGACCCCTTCTGATTAATCAAAAAAATTGTTATTTCTAAAATCCCTGAAATTTTTCGAATTTCGAACTTTTTGGAAATTGTGAAATGGACTGAACTATTGTCCCATTTTTGGATGTTCTGATTTTTTTTGGGAATTTTAATTCCCAGAACTTCCGAATTTGTTTACATTAAACAGTTTGAGATTTTTGCAATTTCTCAAACTATACTATTGCCTCTGTGTGTGTGTGTGTGTGTGTGTGTTTGCGGCCGAAAGTTTGAGCGCGCTTCCTCGCGAACGAAGCGTACGATTGCATCGCTTGAGGGCGCAATCGAACCCTCGCGCTGATTAGATTTCGGTTAAAATCGCTCCATTGCATTAATTGTCATAAACAATTTTAATAGTTTATAACGCTCTTTCGGGAGAACCGTTGGTGGCACAAAAGAACATGTATAACAAAAGTTACTCCACGTGTGAAAATGCATATTTTAGGTCATATGACTTTTCACGCTAGCTCGCATAATTAGTGAGACATTGCAAATTGTTGCTAAAAAAAATCAGCAAAATTAATCAATTTTTGGAAGGAACCGATCTACGACTATTTAAAAAATTTGTTTTCTAATTTCCGCTAGTGGGTGCAAATTCTCTGAATTTTCCTAACCCCATTGGATCATAACGCAATCATTGACCTGAACTTTACAACTTCCATTGAATTTCAGATTAAATTATTTGAAAATCAATGTATAAAATGTGAAGCATAGAAGAGACGTGCGATATAACACGCCCCATACATAAAATCATAATCCGGTTTACGACTGTTTCCAACGGCCAGTTGATATTTAGTTGAAATGATCGCTTATCACGGGATGATGTAAAAGAAAAAATAAAATAATGACCATAAAATGAGAGCAGCTTGTTAGACACACACACATTCACCCACCGACGTCCACCCACAGCCACCCACCCACCTTGACTCTACCTCCGCCTATATACACCCACAGCCACCCACCTTCACCCATATCCACGGACATTCACCCACCTACCCACCGACACCCACCCACCCACTTACCCACCTACCCACCGACACCCACCCACCCACTTACCCACTTACCCACCGACACCCACCCACTTACCCACCTACCCACCTCCACCCACCCACCCACTTACCTACCTACCCACCGACACCCACTTACCCACCGACACCCACCCACCTCCACTCTACATCCACCCACACCCACCCAGATTCACCCATACCCACTCACATCCACCGACATTCACCCATCTCTACCTACATTCACCCACATCCACCTACCCACTTACCCATCTACCCACCAAGGTTTGCGGCCGTCCTCCAGACAATTTTTCACCTGATGAAATACTTTCTCATGGATTCCGATTTCAAATCGATTCTTTCCATCTTTTCAAAATTCTGAAACTATGAAGTTTTGTAATTACACATAAGGCTAAAAAACGTTTCAAAATATTTTGGTGAATTTTTTTTTCCCCCAAAATTTCAACTTGGTAAATATTGCTGGTTATTCACTGTCCAGAAAAGGAATTTTCCACTTCTAAACTGAAATGTCTGAAAAGCCGACACCTCCGGTTACTATTTTTAGAGCGCCCCACGTGGCTAGAGTAACCGCAGCTTCCCTTGGCCTAAGAAAAAATAAACAGCGACTCCCATGTATCAGTTTTTTGTGGCCAACTCAATAACGAAATTGTAATCTATTCATCATTCGAATGGCAATTTTTTTTCTTATCCGCAACAATTACGATCGCAAGAATTAAAAACTCCGGAACAATCGTCACTCATTGTACCAAAGTCCACACCAAAATGGACCAAAATAAAAAACCACGCTTAAAAATTTCCAAAAATTACGAACATTCCCACTTCCGAATTCCGATATTCACGCACACACATACACCCACTCACCCAGTCACCGACCCACTTACCCACTCACCCACCCGCCCCCTCTCTCACTCACCGACCCACTCACCCAGCCACCGACCCACCCATCCACCCACCCACCTACTCACCCACCTACCCACCCACCTACCCACCCACCTACCCACCCACCTACCCACCTACCTACCCACCTACCTACCCACCCACAGACACATCCACCCACAGATACACCCACCCACAGACACATCCACCCACACACACACACACACACATCTCCTCAGAGGTCCCAGATCCTTCCAATTTCTCCCTAAATAGTTCCTATCTATGGTACCTATGGACGGTCCCTCCCAAAACCCATAAGTGCAACCAAACCCCATAATCCGCCTGACCTAGCATAAACTGCTAAGCTTCGTGGCCACTACAATCACTCCCTTCGGTAGCTGACAACCACCCTACCAATGCACCACTCACCCCATGAAAATGGAAATCAAAACTACTGCTCGCTCCCACACATATTTCTATTTCCCAACTACAACGCCTGACGTCAGAAAACTGACATACCCCACACCCAAGTGCCCTCCACTCCACCCACCCTAAAACTATCCAAACTGCATATTCCGTCGACGACGGAACAGATTATATACACCACTCCCATTTTTTTTTTATCCGTGTATTGCACACATCACATCACACGGGTATATCCCTTCACTTCTTACAATCCCCGAATTTCCTTCATGCAATACATGCACATGCCTCGCTTCTTACCTTTTTCATCCGTCTGGCAGTAGCCCAAAAGGAGGGTCGTTGCAGCCAGAACCATCAGCAGTCCCATGTCGACAAAGTTTAGGATCCCTAACGGGTCTATCTTCTCGTCTTCAGCTTTTTATACTCCACCCTTGCCACGTCTTTCCCCAACTTCAGATTTTTTCCTCTTCAGCAAGCTAGCTCTTCAGCATCTCTATATGTCTGCCTGCTTCTCCCACTCCGTAAACCGACTTATTTCCTTAACCTTTCTCTCTCCGATCTATTGATCTCTCCGATCTATGGACCTCTCCGATCAATGGATCTCTCTGATCTATGCTCCCCACCCAGGATCTCTATCTCCAACAATCGCTATTGATATTCTGCTCTCCCAACTTCTCCAACTTGATGCTTCCTGATAGATGCAGTCGGTCTTCATAAGCTACAGCACCATCTCTATATAACTGTCTTCAGCTTCTCAACCCTCTGCACTTCTTTCCCCAAACTTCACACTTGATTTTTCCTCTTTATGCTCGGTCATCCAGCCCAACCTTTCAGCTTCTCTGTATGTACACCACGAGCTCTTGTTCAGGATAAACGGCCTCGGCCAAAAGCGAACCAACCTAAAGCGGCATCGATCCCCGAATAGAAGCGTTATACGAGCTCAACGTTGGTTATTTATGCGAGGCCATAAGTTACGTACTTTCGCGGCGTCATGTTTTTCACAGGTTTTCCTCTCCAAAGACCTCTTCGCACTCACTCGATCTTGTTTCCCTCTCATTCAGCTGGCGGAATACATGGGTGGGGGGTCCAAGGTATTCTACATAGAGACTCTCTCACCACCCCCTGGCCTTTTATCCTTTGCCTATTCCTTTTCCTGCTCTTGGCTAGCGCTCGAATCCTTATAGCTTTCCTATTCTCATGTTTTCATGTGTCTTTAGAATCCTGACATGCTTGAACGATGAGTTGTGCGCTGTTGGCTTCAATGATTCACTTAGAAAATCACGACAGGTCATTTATCTGGGTGGTATTCCGAGGTTGTAGGTTTCAATTTTTCGGTTTGTCTTCTGCCTTGGATGTCTTGGAGTTAGCTTGGTTGGCATCAGCTGGCAGCAGATCTTCTAGGATTGACCAGGCGTTGATTGTGCAGGCTCTTCAGGTTCGGTTGATCTATCTGTCTGATGAATTGATAGATCTGGCATAGCTTCGGGCAGGTGTCCAGTTAAGCTAGATCACAGCTTGCTAGGGTCTCCAGCATGCTGTCCTAGTCTAGTGATGCACTGCACATGTAGCACAAGTGGTTTCGGTGGGCGGTGGGAGTCGATGACCTCTCCCGGTGACTCAGTTGGCTCAGCTGATCATTCAGATCATTCAGATGTCCTCAGAAATGGATCATCATCCAGCAGACAGTCTCATTGGACTTCAGCAGATCCAATTATCCGGATTTCACTCAGCAATAAGCTTGCTTCAGGGACCTTTCAACTCTGTCTATTCCAATTTGCACACCACCTTGTTTTGGCTGGTCTCAAGGGGAGGCTGCCACGGATTGCTCAGCTGATGTCTTTCAGAATTGATCAGTCGATGAATCAGAGCTTCAGCAGCCACGGATCCTGTCGCCCGGATTTTACTATACACTGTCCAACAAATCTTTGCTGCTCTTCTGCATGTGTCTCAGGAATGTCAGGCAATGATGAATTGTCTGCTCGCTTCAGCGATTCACTCGGTAAATCAGGATTGATGATTTATTGCTGTGTTATTCCAACTTTCTGGTTTGCGGTTGGTGGGTGTCTTGCTGGTTATTGATTTTGTCTTCTAGTTGGCTTATTTGGTTGAGGATTTTGGTGGGTCCTGATCAGTACATCAGACATAGGTTTGGACACGTCACAAGAGCCAATCACCGTGGGTCTTGGTGGTGACCTTTGGTAGGAGCAGATGGTAATGAACCACCATCAGCACCAGTGGTCGTTTGCATGGACATTGCGCCATGTGTCTCTTGATTGCCTTCTGCACCAATTAATGAAGCTGGAGGTCCTGGGCCACCTTCGACAAGGGTTTAACAGTCAGAGACTTCTATGGTAAGCGTTTCACGTATGGCGTACTGGCCCACCGTACCTGGGACACCGGTTTTTCTTCGTCGAGTTTCTGCAAAGCCAAAGAGTTGGTTAGAGGTTTTTCTTTTTGCGCCACCTAGATGGTAACGCCCCTTCATCTAATTCATTTCAATTCTTTTTCAGAACTGCAGCAGGGCTGATTTCAAGTTTGACATTCCAATTTCCAGAGGTGAAATTTAGACTTTAGACTGGTGAATGGGAAATCTTTTATGTCCACACAGATGGTGAGACCCGGAGGTATATTTTTTCAATAAAATTCATGAGTTCATCAACGCAATTTTATTAGTTTGTTTTTTTGTTGTTTTTTTTTTTGGGAATTCAATCGGGGTGAATTGGGCGGAATGTATTGGTGAATGATGGGAAATTGAGGTGGTGGTTTGCAATTGATAGGAGGGTAATGACTTCTGGTGAATTTTAGTGATGTCATTTAAAAGGGGGAGGAAGAGGGGTGGGGTGGAAGCCAAGGAAATTTGGTTTGCTGGGTAAACCCGGAAAGGGGACTTGGGCCTGGTATATACGATGCCGAAATTGGGTTATTTTTTTGAAATACTGGAAGGGAGGTTGACCTCAAGTGGTGATTTTTCGGAGAAATGACAATTTTCAAAGTTTTCAAAGTTTTCACAATTTTTGAAATAGTGGATTTTTATTGAACTTCAAAAATCTTAAAAATTTTAAAAATTTCAAAAATTTGAAAGGTTTCAAAAATTTCAAAAATTTCAAAAATTTCAAAAATTTCAAAAATTTCAAAAGGTTCAAAAATTTCAAAAAATTCAAAAATTTCAAAAATTTCAAAAATTTCAAAAATTTCAAAAATTTCAAAAATTTCAAAAATTTCAAAAATTTCAAAAATTTCAAAAATTTCAAAAATTTCAAAAATTTCAAAAATTTCAAAAATTTCAAAAATTTCAAAAATTTCAAAAATTTCAAAAATTTCAAAAATTTCAAAAATTTTAAAAATGTCAAAAATGTTAAAAATTTCAAAAATTTCAAAAATTCCAAAAAATTTCGAAAATTTCAAAAATTTCAAAAATTCCAAAAAATTCCAAAATTTCCAAATCCCGGCACCGAACTATCCTGACATATCAAAATATTTTAGATTGTCTCTCTGTTACATTACACTGATTACAGGGCTGTTCGTTGAATTCTGATCAAACAGAAGGAACAAGATTAAAGCAATCCACTCCCCTCTGTTTTTTCAGTCGATTCCACTAGCAATTCGCCCTGCGGAGGGCGCGCTAATGGAAGAGCTCAAAAACCATTTCCCGGCTCCTCCTTTTTTTCCCATCTCATTTTTTTATTTTCGCATCAAAGCTGCGTCAGAATAATTCAAACCGATCCTCATGATTTCAGGTGCAAAGGAAAAAATTTCCATGCATTGTCGCCCTTACATTGCATCATTTTTCTTTCTCTCACAATATTCATTTATTTTCTATGAATAAAAAAGTCGCCTCCATTGCAGTCTCTTCTCGCGAGTGTTGCAAAAAAGTCACAAAAAAAAAAAAATTTGCACCGTCGGTGTAAAAGTGAATGAAAAAAAAAAAAAAAATTGAGGTAAAAAACAAAATTGTCGGAACTCGTAATTTAATTTGGCGAGATTGTGTCAGAGATAGTTTACCCGTGTGATCCCCTGGCAATGTGATATTATAGAGCAGACAAACACAAATCTAAACCTCAGTACCGCTGGGGGTTTCTCGTTTTTCGCCGTGAAATTTCCGTGATACGGAAGGAAATTGGGGTTATCGTTTCACCGTGGCTCCACTCCGCTCTATAGAGTTATTGTTTACCGAATTTCGCAATGTTTCACAGGTGAATTCAGGGAAGAATTTTATGGAGTTGGAGTTGAGCTCGTTAAATTGAGTAAATTTTTTTTTTTGGAGTCAATTGACGCGATTCAGCGAAAGGTGATTTTCACTTTTTTACAGACAAAAATTACTTTTTTATTATTCCAAAGACCAGGGAATTTTCAATTCATTTTCGGTGAATTTTTAATTTGTTTTTTTACACGTGTAAAAATGTAAAAAAATTTTTAGCTTCTGTTTTGAGATGTGTCATTGATGTTTATTCATTGCAACTTTTGGATTTATCTCGCTAAAGATTGATCTGAGAGAAAAATGATATAAAACTATTTTATCTTAAATTGAATTTCCTACTTAAAATCCTTTATCACTTTTTTCGATAAACTCATTATTTAATGAAATAATAGAGTTAATCAGTTCAGTCCACTATCGGTCCACTGCATTGATGGTATCCTACTTTAACTGTTTATAACGCTGTTCCGGGAGAACCGTTGGAGATACAAAAAAATATATATAACGAAAGTTGCTCCCCACATCAAACCGCATATTTTCGGTCATATGACTTTTCACACTAGCTCGCATAGTTACTGAGATATTGCAATTTACCCTATCCACGCCTCCCACCGAGATTCAACGTGCGTCTTCTCTCACACTTCCCGCCCTAACAAATTCAAAACTCACATGCAAAAATGTGCTTAAAAAAAATTGCATGTTCGGGATTGTCAATGGGTGCATTTTTCAATTTTCAAAAAATTTTGAATTAAAAACTTAAGAGAATTTTTTTTTTTTTTAATGGTCCAGATGGAAGATGCTGCGCCATGCAGTTTCACAATTTTCCCCCGCTGTATCTCCCCCATGGCACAAAATTATCCTCAAAGTTGAAATGTTAAACTTGTTAAAAAATCAGTCCATAAAGTCGTATAATAACATTGAATAAACAAACATACACTGGGATTTGCCGGTAGTAGTCAACATATTCCTGATGTGATTCACGGTCGCGTATCCAGCTGTGAAACGTTTCGCACCCGTTGAAAATTTGCATCGGCACGTATACCATATATACATAACAGGTCACGTATCGTAGCACACCCTCCCCCTCACCCCCCTTAACCAGCTACACAAATCCCCATAAATATATATATATAACCATATATCAAAGGTGGGTTATCAATCTTATTTCCCGCACTCTATGTCACTTTTCTGGCCCCGGCAAAATCACTTTGGCTTTTTACCCCAGGAACTGACCTTTGCCGAGATTATTCAGTACCTATGGGAGCGCATAGAACAACGAGACAAAATCTCTCGAGAATTGAAGTGCACTTTTCTCTTGGAAATCACAAAATAGGATGGAAAGCATTTGATGTACCGAATTATTCACAATTTGCCAAGTGGCTCTGCATTTTTTTTCCTGAAATTTTTCATCAATTCTACACTGAATGACAGCACCTTAAGCCATATGGCTTAAGCACTTAAGTTGAGGTGAGTGAAGGCGTTCGAGCGGCTTAAATTGAGTCTTAATTCGGCGTTCGAAATCATGGAGAACTTCTGCGTTTGATAATTTTGAACTTAAGTCGCATGGCTTAAAATTAAGGCTTAAATTAATTGACTTAAGTTTTTTGGAAAACTTGTCGAAAAAAAATTGGCCAGAATTGTTGGACTTTTTTTGGGTAATTCGGGCAAAAGTTGACGGAATAAGATTGGCTCGAGTCTTACGAGCTTAATTAACGGCTTAAGCCCTTAAGACAGGGTGATTGGAGGCGTTGGAAGAGACAGAAGTGAATCTTGAACTGAAGTTTTCGAGAGAAGGGCGACGATGTGAATCGAGGGTGGTAGGGTTAAGTCGGCTTAAATGGGCTTAAGTCTTAAGAATTCGTCATTTTAAACTTTTGAAATAAAATTGATCGGAAGTATTTGATAAGACATTTAAGTTGGGTTAAGACATTCGGGAAATTTGAATTCAGTTTCGCCAATGTCTTAATTTAAGACTGATTAATCCCGTAATTCCTCGATCAATGTCTTAAGTGAAAAATTCGGAAAATCTAAGTCCACGTCCTGAAGCTTAAATTAAGCCTTGCAACCACTTTGACTTAAGTTCTAGGGACGTAAAAAAATTGAGCAGTCGTTTAAGACGTCCCGAAGCTTAATTCTATTTTCTGTGATCTGAAATTTTTACGCTTAAAAAATTAATCCACGTCTTATGGTCTTAAGCCGAAGTAAGTTATGATGAAATTAAGTCTTAAGACAGCAAAATCTCAATTATAAACTTGTTCCCACGATGTATTAACTCAATTTTAACTTAATTAAGATTAAACCCAACGTGGCTTAATTTAAGTTTGCTGAGTGTAAAAAAAATTAATCGACTTATTCACAAATTTTAATTCAGTTTTTATATATGTCTTTTGTAGATTTCGTTTTTCTCCACATAGAAACAACATTTTAAGCCATTCCGTGTTAATGGGTTGATGTCTTAATTTAAGACCTGATAATTGCGGCCTGAATTATTTAGTTCACAGCAGAAATCAATTCCCTTTAATGTTCAATTTGAGATTTTTGAAAATTGAATTCGACGTGGCTTAATTAAGCCTCAAAGTCCTAAACTTAAAATCTCTGCCTAAAGCCTTAAGCTCTAACAAAAGCATAACTAAGTTGTGCTAATACAAAAATTAAAGAGATTTTTTTCTTGTCTTGTGTGATTCTTGTGATTGCATACTAAAAAAATTAAGTCGTATCTTTTTAAGTGATCTTAATTTAAGACTCAAAAAAATTTGTCTTAATTAACATTCCTCCAATTTCTTTGACAATTCACAAAATCGTACACACGAACAAAAAAACATCTAAGATCATAAGACTCATTAAGTCTTACTGCAGATGTCAAATTGCACCTTAACCAACGTCTTAATTTATGCCCCTCAAAATGTGGTTTAAGCATGGCTTAACTGACGTCACTCAAAAGCCTCAACTCAACTCAAATCAATGGCTTAATCCGCCATTCCCAAAAAATTAATCCACCTCTACTGAACTTACAACTGACTAAACTTTGTCGAAAGCCGTGGCTTAAATTTGCTTAAATTGAAAATGCGAAACACAAAAAAAAACGCGATCTCTACCAATCAAGGCCCCCAAAAAAAATCTCAATTATTCACAATTTTCCCTTCATTCTTCGCTCAATCAAGATCTGCATTCCACTATTTTCCACTATTACTTAATTGGAACTTAATTGGAGTGTTCAAGTGCGTCACTGCAAGTGTTATGGGACCCCGTAAGCGCGATGGTCCAACGTCAATGACTCGTCGACGACTAACGAGCCGCACTCTACGTTCCAACGGCCGCTTTTCCGTCGCGAGAGCTTTGCGCGGGCGCTTCGGCCCCAGCATCCAGTAACCCCCCCCCCCCCCACCCATCCCCATCCCCCCACCCGCCCACCCCCGCATTCTCAGTTCTATCCTCACGCTCTCACTGTACATATCATCGTCTCTCGGATAGACGATGGAGTTTTCGTGCCGGTGCCACTGGGCTACGGCGCAGGAGCATACCCGACCCGACCCGGAGCCTCGCGGTCCCTCTGTACCTACGATTTATATGTAGGTACATGTAGAGCTCCCGAAAATTTAATTTTTTTTTACGGCCAATTTTGCTAGCCGGTAGCACACCGGAAAACCGTTACGAACGCACACACACACACACACACACACACACACACACACATACACCTTACCCCCCAACCAACCACCAACCCACCCGCCCACCCACCCACCTACCCACCCACCCACCCACCTACCCACCCACCCACCTACCCACCCACCCACCTACCCACCCACCTACCCACCCACCTACCCACCCACCTACCCACCCACTCACCTACCCACCCACCCAACCACCCACGCACCCACCCAACCACCCACCCACCCACCCACCCACCCACCCATCCACCCACCCACACACACACACACACACACACACAGACACACGCACACACACACACACAGACGCATGGACACATACAAACACGACACACGCACGTGGGGGAATGAATTATGGGAATGAATAGAAACAATTCACTTGTCTCTTTAAAGTGATAAGAATGATAAAATGCAGGTTTTCAGCAGCACCTGAAAAAAAAGTCATTAGAACAATTATATAACCAGATCAGTTATTTCAAGGTCATTCAAATCAGATTTCATCAGAGGCCGTCTTGTGTTACCATAATGCGTTCAGCTCGCATAATGAGCACGGTGCCGCCTTTTTTTTGATTGTCCATAATTGCATCGCACAATTTTTCCCGCATCGGGAAACCGCGGAGGAATTGGACGGCCTCCCGCATACTTTATGTACACCTCTGAGCGTGTTTTTTTTCTCGCAAACTTTCACAATAAAATGATAAATAATTTTTGCGGTGTTTACAGATGTCAATGTTTGGCCTATTAAGGTGTAATGCCATTTAATTACGGGGGAAGAGCTTATAAAAAAACTAAAAAAATTAATTTTTCAATTTTTTGGTAAAGCGGCGGATCGCCGCCCGGTGCGAGTATAGCACTGCAGTGAATTTTGAAGGCTACTATTACCAAGTTGGCCATTTTAGGTCATCGCGGTGGCAATCCTGCCTCCGAGAGACTGGCGGCGTATCGCTCACCATGCGAGCAAAGCTGACTAAAAACGGTACGCGAGAAACCTCAACATATACGACCCGAGTGAGGCGAATGAGGAACCCGCCGACATTTTTTTCACATGTTGGAAATTTCAATCTTTTTCATTTCATTGTACAAAACAAATTAAAATTGTCGGAATTTTTGATATCGCAAAATTTTCCAAACCCGCCAAAATAAGGATACACCAAAAATTGACCAAAATTGATGATAAAAATTTGAATTTAAGAATTCCGGGGCGTAGCTTCCACACGAAACCTTAATTTCACTGCCCTCTGAAATTAACAAAAAAACCCTTACAACTTAACAAAATTTTCCCACCCACCCACCCCCACCCCTCCCGCCAGGTCGCGAATCAAAGAAACCCAGAAAAAAATCATGCAAAAAGTCGCCAAAAAATGAGGCAATTACGCGCCTTTGTCCGGTTTAAAATAGTCCCACGGGGAAATTCGGGGCACGGTCGGTGGGGCGGGGGGGGGGGGGGGGGTGGTGGGTGGGAGAGACAAGTCTCTATACTTTCTCTGCGGAGGGTATTTCCACTGTAGTGGGACACCCCCGCGTGTGCCGCCACATCTCGCGCCAGCGCGGCTCCAGCGCGGCGGTGAGATTTTTCGTCTTTTTCTCCTCTTTACCCTCCCCCCTCCCCCCGCCCTCTCATCCTCTTTACTCCCCCTTCCCCCGTCCACTATCCACTCTTGTTTCTCCATTTATTTTTATTTTCTGACGCCCGTGTGTGCACACTGACACTCGCAACGCGTGTGGGGTGAGGTGGGTGGGGGGGAGGGGGGGGGGGGGAAGTGATGAGGGTGGGAGGTGATGAGGAGGTGGCGGGGGGAGGGGAGGCCCCGGGGTTATGCCTCTACTGTTCGATGGTGGAAATTCCACACCAAAAGACGCGAAACTCAACTTTTTCACCCAACCCGCTCACACCAAAACAACGGGCGCTCATATATTTTCTTAAAGTTGTCATAAATTTGGTCCCAACGCGCGGGTTTTTGCGTTTTATTCTACAGTCTGTTTACTTCATCAAACGTTTTTGTAGGTATTATTATTAAGGGAGTCTTGGAAAAGTTGTTTTTCTTGGGCGCCCCCACCCACCTCCCACCAACCCCCCTGTCCCCACCGCGTCCCCCTTTTCTTCTGGAGCAGTCGAAAGGCGCGACAATATAGTACCGCTTGGAGACCGTCTTATTTGTCTTGGAAATTTTCCCATTCTTTCGTTTTATCCACTCGTTTCGGCGGACAGACGTGTGGAGAGCATCTGGAGTTTATTGGAAATGGGGACGATCGGGTGAACGATGGAAATCGACGGGGGGAGGGGGGGAGGAGGTACTCGGGGTAATGTTGATGCAGTGATAGGAGGGAGTTGATTGGTGATACGGTTTGGAGCGGGGCGCAAGACGAGGGAGAAAAATTGAGGTGGAACAAATTTTTCGGGATTTTTGGAACTTCTCGATTTTCGATTTTCGATTCTCGAATTTCAGAAGTTTCGATCAAAAGTTTTGGGATTTCATAAAATTTTAATATTTCCGAAATACGAGAAATTGTTGATTTTTTTTTTATTTGCAATTGTGAATTTTCAAATTATTAAACTTTGTAAATTCCCGGATTTTTTTTAAATTTAAAAAAAAGGTCAAATTTTCGGAGTTTCGGAATTTTGGGATTTTTCTCTCGAAAATTTTCGTAAATAATTATTTACAATAACTATGGTAAATTTTGTAAATTTGCCGCGCTTTTAAAGTTTATGGAAAACAGGGACTATCCGCTGAACGATGGAAATCGATTGGGGGGGGGGGGGGGGGGGGAGGAGAAGGGGTGTTATTCGGGATAATGTTGATGTAGTGATAAGAGGGATTAGATGGGCGATATGTTTCCATAGGCAGGCGGTAATCTAATTCGATGACACCGAATCATATCGCAATGAGGAAGTACTGAAATGTTTTAAATTCTTCAATTTTGTTTTCTTTTTCATGAAAAAATCGGCCTCCCACTTCCATCTTTTAATTTCAATTGCCTTCCTCACAATTCCTCCTTTTTCCCAATTTTTGAAATTGCTCTACCTTTTATGAGTTTTTCTACATTAAAAATACATTGAATTCCAACTATTCTATTCCATTGAATGCATACCGTAAACGCTATCCGAAATTTGAAATGCTTTAAACCAATTCGTATATATTCACCGGAATGTTAATCATTTATCAACTACAACTCACTGATAATTTCAGTGAGCTTTAAAATACAGAATATTTGCATAAAAATTCCAAAAATCGATGAATCTACCATTGATTTTTGGAGTTTTTTTTTCAATTTCCATGTGATAGTTCGGAGTATGGTTGAATATTTTATATATGAATGAAATATATGAAAATAGATTGAGGCACTCATCCATCCACTCTCCTACTCACCCAACCACCCACTCACCCACTCACCTACTCACCGACCCACCTACACATCCACCCACCCACTCGGTCACCCTCCTCCCCGACACACGCGCACACACACCTACCCACATATGCCTATCCACCCACTCTTACCGACCTATCCACACCCATCTCTTCGCACCCATCTACTCACACCCAGCTACCCGAACCCATTTAGCCACAGCCACCTACCCACCCACACCCACCTACTCATCTCCACCCACCTACCCACCCACACCCACCTACTCACCCACACTCATCTACTCACCCAAACCACCTACTCACCCACACCACCTACTCACCCACACGCACCTGCTCACCCACACCCACCTACTCACCGACACCCACCTGCTCACCCACACCCACCTACTCACCCACACCCACCTACTCACCCACACCGACCTACTCACCCACATCCACCTACTCACCGACACCCACCTACTCAGCCACACCCACCTGCTCACCCACACCCACCTACTCAACCACCCCTACCTACTCAATCACACCTACCTACTCAACCACATCCACCTACTCACCCACGCCCACCTACTTACCCACACCCACCTACTCACCCACACCCACATCCACCTCCTCACCCACATCCACCTAACCACCCGCACTCACCTAAACACCCACACCCACATAACCACCACACCCACCCGCATCCGGCTATCCACATCCACCTCCCACCCACGTAAATATTTTCTCATGGATTCTGGTCGAAGCAGGAACGTTCCGTGTCTGCTTTCGGCGATACCCATAAGTTGAGAGCGCACGACCGGGCGGGAACCTAACTCGACGCTCGGAGGGGGGGGGAGGGGGTGGAAGTCCAGCATAAGCGTCCGCCATCGTAGCGCAGGGGTTCCTGGAAGTTTACCCTGTGTTTAGAGATATGATGGCCTAAAGTAGCGGAAGTCAGCCCCAGCCGCAAGGATGGGTGTCCAGTACGCCCTACCGAAGAAATCCTGAAAAGGGCGTACTGGCTCCTGATAAAATATCATCCGTTGAACTTTATCACCATGCCAAATATTTGTGGGACATAACAATGCTATGACTGCGCGGTGCTTCGTATTTAATAACCAATTGTTCAAAATTTATAATATAATTGGTTATTTATGAGCCCCAGAAAATAGGGTGAAAAAGCGCGCACTACTCCAACAACTGGAACTCGCGGGAGGAAAAATATATGATACCAAGGAGTCATATATTTTCACAATGGCAAAGTACATGACTTTTTGGCCCTCATATATATTTTTCCATGTGGGAAATGCATGAGAATTCCTGAAGAGAATTTCTGCATGAGAAAATCGACCAGTACCACCCACTCCCATCATCAGACATTCAATTCAAAGAGAATTAATGGCGTGTCACTGACCGGCGAAATGCAAATTCCGTTGGTCATATGACGATATATTATAATATGACTATATTGTCCAACTATGGAATTTTCATCTACTGACCATAGTGATTTTTACCTTCCTGTGATGGCATTATAAATTCTCCAAGCTCTTGAAAAATTTTCACAATTTTCTTTTACAATATTTGAAATTGCTGATAATGTGAAATCTTCAAAAATTCCGGTCAATGGAAAATTGTTATCTAATTAGTATTGATGAATTAACAGGTAAATTTGTCCAGCTTAATTCATCATCTTTGAAACAAGCGTTATGACTTTACGGTCACAAAACTTCTGAGTGGCAGGAAAAAAATCCTGAGTTGGAGAAAGTAAAAAAAAATTGAAACCGCAGAACTTTACTCCTAAAAAAAGTGAAGTTAATAAAACTGAACTCTCACTTTTTTCTCTACTCCACCTAATTCATGTACTACTTCCATTCATTTTATTCCTCACACAACCATCCACACACACACACACACACACCCACCTATCGACAGACACACACCCACCCCCGCCCCCCCCCCCACCTCACCCACCCAGCCCCTACTCAGCCACCCACCAACCCACCCCCCACTCAGGCACCCTCCCGCCCACTCACCCACCCGCCCACCCACCCGCCCACCTACCCACTCACTCACCCACCCACCCACTCACCCACCCACCCACCCACTCACCCACCCACCCACCCAGCCATGCACTCAGCGACACACCCACCCACCCACCCATGCACTCAGCCACACACCCACCCACCCATGCACTCAGGCACACACCCACCCACCCATCCACTCAGCCAGGCACCCACCCACCCATCCACTCAGACACCCACCTATCAAAACAGCAAAAAAAGCAATCGATGGCAGGCGATGGAAAGGAGGCACGAAGCAGTATTGCTTGGTTGTTACCCTGGACATCAAAAATGCTTTCAACTCGGTACGGTGGGATCCCATCCTCGCGGCATTGTCGAAGCTGCAAGTACCGGCATATTTGCAAAAGATGGTAGGTAATTACTTTACCGACAGAGTACTCAGATATGACACAGAGGTTGGTCCTAAAACATATAGGGTGACTGGGGGGGTACCTCAAGGCTCAGTGTTGGGTCCTCTTTTGTGGAATATCGTATATGACGACTTGCTCAAAATAGCATTACCGGCGGGGGCCAAACTAGTAGCTTTTGCGGATGACGTAGCGATAGTCATCGTGGGCAAACACCTTTCCACGCTCCAGCTCATTTTCGAGAATGTTTTTAACAAGATACGACAATGGATGGACTCGATTGGGTTACAACTTGCGGAGCATAAGACTGAGGCACTCCTCATTACGAGCCGGAAGAAAATAGAGACAATTACACTGCAAGTCGGTGAGCACGAAATAATTTCCCAGCCCTACATACGGTACCTGGGAATTATGATTGATGCCCGACTTAGTTTCAGACAGCAAGCTCAACATGCAAGCAGTAAGGCAGGAGCAGTGAAGACTGCTCTTGCAAGACTTATGCCAAATATTGGAGGGCCAAAACAGAGGAGAAGGCTCCTGCTATCATCAGTTGTCACGTCGGTATTAACATATGGTATTCCTATATGGAGTGATGCATTACGAAGCCAAGCATCTCGGCGGCAAATTGTTCCAGTCTACAGGCTGAGTGCCCTTAGAGTGGTCAGCGCATACCGCACAGTATCGAACGATGCTGTGTGTGTCATTGCTGGGATGCTACCTTTTGAAGTGCTAGCGGAAGAGCGTAGGCGACTCTACACACGCAAAACATCAACTGAGCTGAGCTCAGTGGAACTGAGGACAGAAGAACGAAACCACAGCATCCAGCGATGGCAGCTGCAGTGGGACGCCTCGAGCAAAGGCCGGTGGACTCACAGACTTATTCCGAAGCTAGATGTTTGGCTTGACCGATCACATGGACAAGTCAATTACTACCTAACCCAGATGCTCTCAGGACACGGGTGCTTTCGGGAATATCTTCACAAATTTAAGCATGAGGATTCTCCGGATTGCCCAAAGTGTCCGAGAATGAAGGAAAACGCGGAACATGTTCTCTTTACGTGTCCGCGTTTCGACGTCCAACGAGCTGTATGGGAAAATAGCGCAGGCAAACCCATCAACGGTGGAAATCTTGTGGAAGTTATGCTGTCATCAGAGGCGGCATGGAACGCGACAAGCGACTTCGCAATGGAGGTTTTGCAGGAGCTGCGCCGCGAGGAGCAGTTGCGGAAAAATCCAGAGTAACCGGAGGATCTTCTTACCGTCAACGAGCGGAAAGGATTCGCTACTGAGGAAGCCAAGGCTATCGTCCCCTACACAACGAAGTATTGCTCAGCAGATGTTCCGTCGTGTTCTGGGGACCAACCGAACTGTATTGTACGTGACAAGGGGTATTGTCCTTTGCACGTTATGTTTTATTTGTTAATTCTGTAAGTTTGTTTAATAAAGGAAAAAGTAAGAAAAAGAGGAAGGAAAGAGAAAGAAGGAAGTGTGAGGAAGGAGGTTGACTTCCTTCTTTCTCTTTTTCTTTCTAAAAAAAAAAAAAAAAAAAAAAAAAAAAAAAAAAAAAAAAAAAAAAAAAAAAAGACACCCACCTATCCACACACATGCCCCCCCACCCCCCAGCCACCCACAGAAACACATAACCACCCAACCACCCACAGAAACACCCATCCACCCACTCATCCACAAACACCCACCCACCTACATTCCCCTCCACACGCCGCCATAGCGACCCGCGCACATACACACACATCTCATTTAACAAGTGCAACGCGATCATCAGACGTATAATTTTCCAAAATCTCAAAAATTTCAAAATTCGTTAAAATTTCCAAAATTTCGAAATTTTCAATAATTTCAAAAATATCGACAATTTCACACCATTAAAAAACTTCAAAAGCTCCATAAACTTTCATAGATTGCCACCTAAATTCGACAAGCTGTTCGTCTCCACCTGAACATATTTTCATAACAATTGATGAAAATTTATGAATTCCAATTTATAATTATGTTTCAAATAGGGCATTTTCCTCTTTGTGCAGCAGTGAAAACTACTTTTTATTGTTTCCCGTAATTTGCCGTGTGAGACAGTGGCTGCATAACGGTAATTAAATTTTGTAACAGCGTGTCAACTGCAAGAATCTTCATTTCCAGTTGTGACATAGAGTTACCACAGTGAATGATGAAAATGGAGTGAACCATTTGACGCATAATTGCATTTCTTACTTTTTGCGTTGTTGTATTGTGATAAAATCTTTTCAAGAATTCGCCAAAAAAATAAATGCCGGAATATAGCTGCATTTGCAAATTTTTTTGCCCTGCAGGAGGCGGGGGTAGGGGGTGCGGTGAGTGAATGGATGGATGGGGTGGGTGGATGGTGTGGCGGTGGGGTAGGTGGGTGAGTGGGGCGGGTAGGTGAGTGGGGTGGGTGGGTGAGTGGGGTGGGTGGGTGGGTGAGTGGGGTGGGTGAGTGGGTGGGTGGGTGGGTGGGTGAGTGGGGTGGGTGGGTGGGTGGGTGAGTGGGGTGGGTGGCTGGGTGAGTGGGGTGGGTGGCTGGGTGAGTGGGGTGGGTGGGTGGGTGAGTGGGGTTGGTGAGGGAGTCGGGTCAGTGAGTGAGTGAGGTGGGTGGGTGAGGGGGGCGGGGGGGGGGAGGAGTGGGTTGGGCGGGCGAGTGGGGGTCGGGGAGCACGTCGACTTCAATTCGTTTATTGAAAAAATAACCATAATTTCTAATTATGCCATTTTCGAAAGGCCAATTTTTTTTTGCAGTGTCTAATGGGCCGCAATTTTTTATGCACCAAACGTGATGAGAAATTTAATATTTTATTAATTGAACATTGGCTCGCTTGAATTCTCAATGGATTGGAAGAAATTCCACGAATGAGACGAACTATTGATCCCAGTGAGAGTAATTTCACACGGCGATTTAACAAATAAGACCTCAAGAAATTTAATTTCGTTGGGCGAACAAGTTCGATAGCGCAAGAACAAAACGTCAGTGCGAGCGCTGTAGTTTGAAAGGAGAAAACGTAAGAGTCGATTTTTCACGTTTCGTTGACTATTAATTTCTCGTCGTCATGACGCTTTTTTCTGAAAAAACGGTGCCTTTTTTGCTGGGTGGGTGGGTGGGGGGGGGGCGGAGAATTTCTTTTCGATACGAAATTGGCGGCGTTTTTCGATGGGCCGAGGGGAGGCAAATGAAGTCAGTGGAGGAGGCTGCTTCAAGGGGTGGTCCATGGGCCTGAGAATTTTTTTGAAATTTTTTGAAAAAAATTGAAAGAATTTTTGAAAAATTTGTAAATCGTCTTTTAGTCAAATTTCGGAGATTTTTGAGGAATTGGATATTTTGGAATTTTTGACAGATCTGAATTTTTGACATTTTTATCTGAAATTTTTTTATAATTGCAGAATTTTTTTGATTTTTCGCAACTTTTTGGAAACATTCGCCACTTTTTTGAGTCTTCAAAATTTTTAATATCGCGAAATATTTAAAATAAATTTTTTATATTTTCAAAATTGTTTCAATTTTCAAACGCTCAAAATATTATGATCCATTAAATTTTTGGAGCTTCTAAAATTTGGAGATTCAAAAAATTCCAACCTCGGAGTCGAGAGCCACCTTTTGAAATTTTCAAAAAATTCCACCCAAAATTTCTCGCCAAAAAAAGTTCCCAAAAAAAATTGTCCCCAAAAAAAATAGTTCTCCACTTTGACAAAAAAATTGAATTTGTCTCTCTCTTCGTAAGAAAAATTATTTTGATTTTTGAACAAGTCGAATGTTTTTTTTTAAGGTTGAATTTTTTTTCCACCCCGAAATTGGGGATACTTTTAAACGGTCAAAGGACGGTAAAGCAAACTCTGTAAAGAGAAATGCCTTCAACTACCTTCGAGCTTTTACTTCGCGCTTTATGAAGTTACGTATTTGCGCTTTGTTTCTGCAACTCTCGCAGAAGACCGGAAACATTCATCAACAATTTGGTGGAACAGGCAGTGCAAGTAATTGCTTGAATAATTTTCTGTAAATAAGTTGTGCAAGAAAAATAAATGAGACCTCTCATTGCAAAATCTTGGAAAAATTTTCATTAAGTGTCGGAGAGGAAATTGTAGAGGAAAAAAAAACTTTTAGCGATTATCAATCTGGGGTGGGGGGGGGGGGAGAGGGAAGGAACAAATTAAAAGATAAAAAAAATTTATATGTTTCAAAAAACTCACTTATCTTCCAATTTATTTATCATAAAAAAAGGCAAAAACAAGCGCAAGCTCTGATCTGAAACTAATTACAAATCAAGCAAGTCGATTGTAAATTGAACCGGAAGTTGCGTAAATTTGAACTCGCGATTTCCAGTTCAACAATCACATAGTGTAATGTGTCTGCAAGCGCTGCAAGAAAAATTCATTTCCAACTTCTCGACATCGGGAAGTTATTGTGTTCCCCCGCGATTCATAAATCGATTATCAACTTGTCGATGAGATAAGGTTATTGGAGGATCGTAAAAAATGAAAATTCATTTGGGTGATTGGCGCGTGGGTTTTTTTTCTCCATACGCCTTTCTTGTTCCCCACGATAGCCACGTTTCAGTATTTTTTTCGAAAGGGCCTACTGGACACCCATCCATGTAGCTGGAGCCGATTATCGCCATTTAGCCCATCGTATTGCTGAACATAGGGTGAGACTCCAGAAACCCATGTGCTACGATGACAGGCGCCGATGATGGAAGCCACCAACCCCCCCCCCTCCCCCCTACGTCGTGTTAGGTTCCCGGCCGGCGTCAAGTTGGGTGTGGGTGGGTGGGAGGTCGGTGTGGGTGAGTGGGGAAGTGGATGTGGGTAAGTGGATGTTGTTGAGTAGGTGGATGTGGGTGGGAGGTGGGTGTGGGTGTGGGTGCAAGTGGGTGTGGGTATGGGTGGGTGGGGAGGTGGATATCGATGGTGGGTGTGGGTAGGTAGATGTGGTTGGATAGGTGAATGTGGGTGGGTAGGTGGGTGTGGGTGGGTGAGGAGGTGGGTGTGGGTAAGCGGGGAGGTGGATGTGGATAGGTCGGTGTGGGTAAGTGGATGTGGGTAGCTAGGTGGGTGTGGGTGGGAGGTGGGTGTGGGTGGGAGGTGGGTGTGGGTGGAAGGTGGGTGTGGGTAGGAGGTGGATTCGGAGCTGGGTATTCGTAGGGGGTAGGTAAGCTTTCCAAAATATGAGGGCCGTAAAGAGTTCGCTAAAAATCGACCCATTTTTTAATCATCCGATAAAAAGAACAGATAAAAAGAAAATATTTTTTTAGAATGTATGTTGTGAACAAAATAATTCACAACATATAGCCGAAAATAATACTTAATATTTTGGTCCCTAATTGAATTTTCTCCTAAACACAATCGCAATGATCTAAAATGTTTAATCAATAATTCTCAATTTTTGCCCCATATTATTCAGAAACATCTAAAAAACGTGAAGTTTGAAATTTTATTACCCATAAAAATTTAATGCAATCAATTTTATAGGAATTTAACGCGCGCGATTTTATGAGCTATCTGAAAATATAAAAACGTTGACCACAATTTGTCACACATTCGTCAATGTATTTCCCAATCGACTAGAAAGGAGAAAATCGTTTCCGAACTGCTGTAGAGAATTTGCATAAAAAATTGAGGAATAACAGAGAAAATTGAATGAATCATTTTTACCATACAGATATAGTAACAAGAAGGTTGAGCATGGAGAATATATCAACTGTAATCTACATTGTATGGAAAAAATCATGAATTTCGATCTCACACACACCCATTCACCCTCCCCTCCATTCATTCACCCCCCACCCACCACACCCCTCCTCCATCCACCCTTCCACCCCCCCTCCTCCATCCACCCTTCCACCCCCCCTCCTCCATCCACCCTTCCACCCCCCCTCCATCCACCCACCCATACACCCCCCCCCTACACCCATCCACCCATCCACCGTCCCACCCAGTCATCCACCCTCCCACTCACAGACCCACCCACTCAGCCCACCATCCACCCACTCAGCCCACCACCCACCCACCGATACACACACACACACACACAGTATCAAACGTCGAAGAAACTGAAAATAAAGAAAATTTTTGCTCTCAATTTTTCGGGGTAGTAACAATTAAATTAATTTCCCTTCCGGCAAGCTAATTTGTTCTCTTGATAGGTCGACAAAACATCAATTAAAGCCGTAAGATAGTTCAAATGCGAAATACTGATGATTTAATAAAACAAGAACCAATTTGCGAAGGTCCCTCAGCCTTCGCATCAACCTGCCCCCTAAAAAGATCACTTTATCGCCCCCCCCCTTCGGTCCCCCCCCTCAACCCTTAAGATTACATGTTGCACGTTATGTCAAGCTCCCCTGATTTATTCCTCATAAATAAGAATGATGCACAGTTGGGTGAGAGGGCAGATAAGACAAGCGTCGCTGCATAATAACCCCCTTAGTCAAAAATTCTCTTCGACGCCACCAGTGCCAGATCGCCCCCAACCCTCCCCCCCCCCCCCCCCCCCTCTAACCAATGTCCACCGCATGAAAGAGCCTTAAGGTGGTTAAGGATAAAACACATATTTCCGACAAAAATTAATGGAACATTAACACTTGTTTGACGGTTCCCAAATTTTAAAAAAACCTCAATTTCATAGAAATTTACTATTTTCAAAATTTCGAAATTTTACAAATTTTTGAAAATTTCAATTTTTTTTTTTCGAAATCTCAAAACTTTCTAAAATTTCCAAAAGTGGCCAATTTGTGAAAAATTTCTACAATTTTACCATTTTGGGAAACTTTGTAGAGACCTTAAGGGGGCTCAGCTAAAAAATGTAAAGCTTGTGGTAAGATTGAGCTACCTTAAGCTCCGAGTAGAGAGGAGCGAGTTGTTGAGATGGGGTTTGCACGGAAGTTGATGGTTTCACCCTTTTTTCCTCAGTGTCCCTGTGCATACCGAGGATGGGTGGGCGGGGGTTGGGTGGAGGGGGGGGGGGGGGAGGGGGAGGCTCGTCAGGTACCGGAAAATATTTATAAGCGCTTTTCTTCCGTCCGACGACGCTTAATCGTTCTCGTGGGGCTCCGCGTTGAAATAGGAACGGACTAGCGTCGGTTGGTAGCCTAGGGCGATCTTACGGATTCTCAAGAGAGGGGTTTGGTGGCCAGACCCTCCGCTGGGTCGATAGTGGCAAGGCTCATTATACCGCCACCTAAAACCCAACCACTATTTTTTTGTTCACTTTTTTTGCGCCACCACGATGGCAATATCAAGTGCTGTCGAATTTACAAATTTGTCAGTTTAGAAATAAATCTCTACATGGACAATTTTTTTTCTTTTTTCAAATACGTAAATTTGAAAAATAGGAGAAAAGAGCGGGAAATTTGAAAAAAAAAAATTCCAATTTTTTTATTCAAATTTACGAAATGGAAAAATTTGAAAAGAATTTGAAAAATTATAGTTCCTCCAAGAACGAGTTTTTAATTAACATGTCAGCTGTTCTCCATCAATTACAAAATTTCGAAACAACCCCCACGGCCTTATGATCATAAAGCTTGAGAGTGGCCTGATAAAAACAGTCGTTAGTTTAAGGAAAAAAAAAATTGAATCCTAGAAACTTTAGGTCGTAAAAAAAAGTGGAGTTAATAAAACTAAACTTTCACTTGTTCCTTTACTTTGGCTAATTCATGTACTACTTCAATCCATTTTATTCCTGTAAATAAGAAACAAAGTATTCATTGGATAAAACACAATTGACGGCGCAAAGTTTCGCGAATTGCGACATTTTGTTCTTTTACTGGGCACTCGTTGTGTCGTGTGGTAAGTGGCTGGTTAATTCAGGGATTGGGATTGGACCAGATTACACTGGCAATTGGGGAGTTTATTTTATGCTGAATCAAGTGGTTGCGGCTTCCTGATGTGTGTGTGTTTTTTTTCTGGATCCCTCTCTCTTGTACTCCCCGCGGTAGCGGCTCTCCAGCATTCCTTGGAAAGGGACTACTGGACACCCATCCACGCGGTTAGGGCTGACTTTCGCCGTTTAGGCCATCGTATTTCTGAACACAGGGTAAACCTCCGGAAACCCCTGTGTTGGTGGGTGGGTGGGTGGCTAGTGGAATGTTGGTGGGGAGATGGGTGGGTAGGTGGATGTGGTTGAGTGGGTTGTTGGGTAGGTAGATGGGTGGCTGGGTAGGTAAGTGCGTGTGTCGGTGGTTGGGTGGCTGGGGAGGTGGGTGAGTGGGTGGGTGAGTGGGTGGGTGGGTGGCTAGGTGAATGTGGTGGGTAGGTGAATGTGGGTGAGTAGGTCATTGAATGTAAATGGGTGGGTGGGTAGGTGGGTGAGTGGGTGGGTGGGTAGGTGAATGTCGGTGGGTGGCTGGATGGCTGGCTGGATGGGTGGCTGGATAGGTGGGTGGGTTGGTGGGTGGGTTAGTGGGTGGGTGGGTTAGTGGGTGGGTGGGTTAGTGGGTGGGTGGGTGGCTAGGTGAATGTGGGTGAGTATCTAATTGAATGTAGGTGGGTCGGTGGGTGGCTGGGTAGGTGGGTGGGCGGGTGGCTAGGTGAATGTGGGTGAGTATCTAATTGAATGTAGGTGGGTCGGTGGGTGGCTGGGTAAGTTGGTGGGTAGGTGGGTAGGTAAATTTCGGCGAGTAGGTAATTGAATGTAGGTGGGTCGGTGGATGGCTGGGTAGGTGAATGTCGGTGGGTGGGTGGGGGGCTTGATGAATGTGGGTGAGTATCTAATTGAATGTAGGTGGGTCGGTGGGTGGGTGGGTAGGTGGGTGGCTAGGTAAATTTGGGTGAGTAGGTAATTGAATGTAGGTGGATCGGTGGGTGGCTGGGTAGGTGGGTGACTGGGTGGGTAGCTAGGTGAATGTGGGTAGATAAGTGAGTCGAAGTGGGTAGGTGGATGTTTTTTTTTTTTTTTTTTTTTTTTTCCACTCTTTCTCTATTTGTATTCACCCACGTCCCCGCTGGTAAGCATTACTACATGGGCAATACTACGGATCAGAGTACCCACCCATTGCGGCTGGGGCCGACTTCGCCGTTTCAGCTCATCGTATTTCTGATCACAGGGTAAACCTCCAGAAACCCCTGTGATACGATGGCGGGCGTCTACGATGGAACCCTCCCCCCCCCCCCGCGCGACGGGTCGCGTTCGGTCCCGGCTCACGGTCTCACTTCATGGATACCGCCGATAGCACACACGGAATGTTCCTGCCATCGGTCGGAGTCCGTGAGAAAATATTTTTCAGAAAAAATATTTGCAGTGAGCGGGAATCGAACGCGGAACCTTTGGAATAGTAGGCAGACACTCTACCCACTACACCAAAGCCCCGTCTGGGTAGGTGGATGTGTGTGTGTGTGTAGGTAGGTAGATAGGTAGGTGTGTGTGGGTGGGCAGGTGAATGAGGGTGAGTACGTGAATATGGGTGGGTGTAGGTGGCCCACTCCTTTATAGACAATTTCGATAATTTATCAAATTTTATGACACAATAACGCGAACATAAAATAAAAACTTGGGAATACATATT
Source organism: Asobara japonica (assembly GCA_026005395.1). Classification (NCBI taxonomy): domain Eukaryota; kingdom Metazoa; phylum Arthropoda; class Insecta; order Hymenoptera; family Braconidae; genus Asobara; species Asobara japonica. Next base: position 108,684 of record BQMI01000292.1, on the reverse strand, counting down.
GTTCCGGAACACTTTTTGTTTCTCCCCTCATAATAGACTGTCGGTAAATATCCATTGCAAAAGTTGCATACCTCATACAGAAAATTGGATCACTCGGCTTTCAAAAATTTCCAATACTCCATCTCTCTGATACTTGATTGGCATTTTTTAACAATACACATAGATTGTAATGCACTTCTGCCATTCCACGCCAGTCAATTCAAATATATTTTTTCATGGATTTTACTTCCAGTTATTTATCAAGGCTAATGCTCTACTTGCGCAAACATAACCGTTTTCATGAAAATGCAAAATAAATTGATGTGTTTTCAATTTTTTTTTTTTCAGCGCAACGAGAAAGAGCAAACGACAATATTTACTTGGATCACATTTGTCGCGTGTATTTCTCGCTGCAACGCGAGATTGAGAGGTGGATTTTGAGATGAAAAAACATATTTATGAAAAATACATATATATTTATATCTGTATGTGCGGAGTAAAAACATGGAAAAAAATTCATCCAATGGCCACCCATCAGGACCACATCAATAACTTCTACATTCAGTATTTTTCAACCGCGTTTGTGTTTTCCCAAAATCTCCACAAACATTCAAATATCTTGTGAACGAGTGGTTTTGTGGGAAAATGTCATCAAACATTTTTTGTGGAGAATTCCATTGCGATGACAAAAGCCATCAGTCACTTTTACGTCAACGGGATTAATCGCGAGATTTATTCCTTAATAGACTAATCACCCATTTGCACCCCAACGTTTTTAGCAAGATTTGCCGAATTTTCCAACATTTTAATCCATTTCTGGGATTCTTGAAAAATCTCCAAAAATGTCTCAAGTTTCAAAAAATTTCCAACGTTTCGAAAAATTTGAAAAATATGAAAAAATTTCCGAAATTTTCAAAATTTTCAAAATTTTCAAAATTTTCAAAATTTTCAAAATTTTCAAAATTTTCAAAATTTTCAAAATTTTCAAAATTTTCAAAATTTTCAAAATTTTCAAAATTTTCAAAATTTTCAAAATTTTCAAAATTTTCAAAATTTTCAAAATTTTCAAAATTTCCGAAAGTTTTCGAAAGTTTCCGAAATTTCCAAAATTTCCAAAAATTTCCAACCTTCCAAAATTTCCAAAATTTCCAAAATTGCTAAAATTTTCAAAATTTTCAAAATTTTCAAAATTTTCAAAAGTTTCAAAATTTCCGAAAGTTTTCGAAAGTTTCTGAAATTTCCAAAAATTCCCAAAATTTCCAAAATAAGGAAATATTCATATTCAAATTCAATCAAAAAGCGATCCGCAAATGAAAACAGTGTCGTACAATAATGCTCCATATTTCACCTTGCGTACAATCGAGTACTCGACAATGTTTCAATGTAATACTTTATTTCATCATTTTCCTCCGTTCACATGAAAATTCACAGAAGTATATTACCGATATTTCCATACACCATTCAAGTGTCTCATTCGTTGAATTCAATATTTATTGTTTTACCAATAAATATTGAGCGTTATGCAAATCTGGATTTCATCGGATCAAACACACTTGGTCGGGGTCCATTTATTTTACTAGAGAGCGCCGGCAAATATTGTTATCGGAATAACGATTTACAGTGAATCTACAGACGAGACTTGTAGTACTTATATAATTATACTGGAAGGGACTCGTGACTCGGGAGAGATTAACGAGCTGTACGTGTTCCCATCATAACGAAAATTGCCATGTCGTATGGGGTTGATAATAATGGTGTGCATTGCCCGGATGAGAAGAGGAAAAAATCTGCAGAAAAACAATGGGTGCTAATTACGAATAGTTCATTATTAAACAAATATTGAAAGTTAGTGAGATTCAAAACTTTCCCAAGGCGCGCATATGTGTGAGTGGGTCGTTTTGTATATGGATGGGTTGGTGTGCATGAGTGGATGGGTGAAGGCGGATGAATGAGAAGGTGTGCGTGTGTGGATGTGTGTGTGTGTGTGTGTGTGTGTGTGTACGTGTGGGTGGGTGTGTGTAAGTGTGGGTGGCTGTGTGTAAGTGTGGGTTGGTGTGTGTAAGTGTGGGTGGGTCGCCAGGTGTATATGTGTGTGGGTGGATGGGTGGATGGTTGAGTGAGTGGGCAGGTGGGTGAGTGTGGGTGGACGTTTGGTCGGGTGGGTGGTTGGGTGGGTGGGTGGGTTGGGTGGGCGGCTGGGTGGGTGGTTCTGTGGTTGGTTGGGTGGGTGGGTGGTTGAGTGAGTGGGCAGGTGGGTGAGTGTGGGTGGACGTTTGGTCGGGTGGGTGGTTGGGTTGTTGGGTGCGTGGGTTGTTCGATGGGGGGGGGGGGGGGTGGATGGGTGGGTGGTTGGATGGATGGATGGGCGGCTGGGTGGGCGGCTGGGTGGGCGGCTGGGTGGGTGGATGGGTGAACGTATGATGCAAAAACTTTAAAAAGAATTTTAAATATTGAAAAATCTGCTTCCAAAGATTTTATAACATCGCGTACGATAAACCCACTGCATTAAAAAAATTACGTACTCATCGATCATTTGTCAGAGACAATTCAAACTCGTGTGAAAAAACTCCATTCATAATCGAGGCAAAGTGAAACTATGAAAAATGCAGACACTCGAATAAGAACGCGTATTTTACGCCAGTTCAATGGGCTCCCTTTCACACCAGAATTGGGAGAAACGAGCAAACCGATAGATTAGCGAAAGAGGCCAGTAAGTCATGGACAGAACTTTTTCCGAGAATATTTTTTTTCCAATCAATTGGATCATCCACACAATTATGGGTTCCGAAAAACATGTAAAAAAAATGGATTTCAACGAATTTTTTTTTTAGCAAAATATGTTCACTCAAAATTTGAAATATTTGAGCGCAAACTTTTTAATGTCTCAAGTAACTCTTTCAGTTTATTCCGGTGGAAATGAAAATAATTCATACCACACCGTTAAGCTGACGGGAATTCTATTCTTCGAGTCGATCGGAATTGAAGTTGCGCGCGCACCTGGTACCGGAAGCGCGCCATCTGCGGAGAAATTCCGCGGCATCGACCGAGAGCGTTTTTGGCGGATATCTTCGAAACTAAGAATATTAACAAATTTTCATATTAAGCTTTATTGTAGCCCTGAGTCTGCACTACAAAAAACATTTTTATGAAAATTGGTCTATCTCCTTCGCATTTCGAGATATGACCCAAAAACGTGTGAGAGACTGCCTCAACGCCTAAAGAACGTTGGAACATCGCGCGAGTATTGAGGGGTTAAAAAAAATTTGCAAAAATTTCGGGAGTAGAAATTCAAAATTGAGAATTTTTTTTTGTGATCCCAATGGGCCACGTGCTTTAACCATAACTTGTTTAAAATAATTTCTGCTTTTCCTACCGTGAAATTCAGTCAAATATTCGCAACATGATAGAAGCTTTCCTTGCCAATTTTTTTTTTCTACGAAACGATAAACTATACGTCTTGCCATACGCTCCCTCTTCCAATAAATTTGTTGCGATATAAATTTTGGGGAGAAATGAATCGTAGTTTACAATGCATTTGATATCTAGCGTCGGTTTGAATAATGTAGAAGAGATGTTACGTGCTGCGGGGGGTAGTTGGACACCGTGACACCAGAGCAATTTTCCTCCTTCTTCCGGATTTCCTTCTTTTCCAAAAATGTGCAAGGATTTCGATGTGGCAAATTGCATTTTCGAAATTTGAACACATTTAGAAAATGAAAGAAAAATGTAAATTTCAAAAATTTTTGAACTTTTTTCGGTTTTGAAAATTTAAGAAAGAAAAATTAGAAGTGATTGAATTTTTCAAGAATTTCAATTTTTTTTTACAAAAATTCCAAAATTTGTCTACAAAAATTTCAAAATTTCTCCCCAAAAATTTCCGTGTTCAGACATTTTGACAATTCAAAATTGCGACTTTTAGATAGTTTTAAATGTAAATTTTCTGAAAATTCAAAACTCAAAATTGCAAACATTTTGTCAGGATTTCAGAAATTTTCAAAATCGAAAACAAATTTTTTTTTTTCCACTTTTCAAAATTGAAATTTTTTTTCCCCCAATTTTCAAAATTACATAACGTATAGATTCTGAAATGCTTTTTTGGAGTATTCTTCCTGCTTTTGCTGAAAAAACTTTCAATTACCCTAAATTTTGAAAATTTCCAAAATGCCAAAAATTTCAAAAACTTTGAAAATCTTCAAAATGTCCAAAAAAATTTTAGGTCCTCAATGTTTCAAAAATTGGAAATCTCCAAATTCTCAAAACTCAAAATTCCCAATTTTTTTTTTTTTTTTTTTTTTTAAATCCTTAAATCGAAAAATCTGAGACGACGATTTTTCCCCAAATTTGTTATGACATAATTTTTCAAGAGAAATGAATCGTAGTTTACAATACATTTGATATCAAGCGTCGGTTTGAATAATGTACAAGAGCAGTTACATGTCTACGGGGGGTAGTTGGACACCATAGCATGAGCGCTTTTCCACGTTTCTCCGTTCCACCCCCCCCCACCCCCCCCACCTCTTCTCCCCCCTTTTTTCCTCGACTCCTCCTTTTTTATACCTCGAGGTTTCAATAAAATTCTTCATTTTATCTTGAGGAAGACGACAACGAATATTGGTTCACGGCGATTGGAAGGTACGATTGAATTGGAGCACCGCTTTCCACTTCGTTCCCATCTACTCTAGTTTATTTCGTATCGCGAATGTCGACTACCGTCGTTTCTCTCGTATTCACTCAAGACGGAAATCGACATCGAAAGCTTGTTTGATTCTCCATATACAGTTCGTTTGGAAATGTGGATAGTTTTGGTCACCGCTGCTGTCTTCACCTTCTATTTTATGGCAAATTATCGTCGGAACATTTGAGATATGCCCAAGTGATGCTGGAGATTCCGAAAAAAAAATCGGGGTTTGAATAATTGGAAAAAATGGAGAAAATAAAAAATATTAGGAAAATTGAAGAGATTTGAAAAAAAAATTAAATGACTTTGAAAATTCGAAAAATTTTCTCAAAATTGACAATCTGGAAAAATTGAACAATTGAATTTTTTTTTTTTTTTGGAAATTTCTGAATTTTTTGAAGACTTGCAAAATTTTTCAAAATTTTCCGAAGTTTTCAAAATTTGGCAAAAAATTCCAAAAATGTTTCAAAAATTTTTGAACAATTTTCAAAAATTGTTCTGAAATTTTCAAAAATTTTCAAAAATTTTCAAAAATTTTCAAAAAATTTTCAAAAATTTTCAAAAATTTTCAAAAATTTTTAAAAGCTTTCAAAAATTCCCAAAAATTTTCACAAAATGGTTAAAAGGTCTCAAAAATTTGCAAAACGTTTCCAAAAAATTTTGCAAAATGGTCGAAAATTCTCAAAATACCAATTACGTAAGATCGATCATTTTGGTCCGGCAACATTCCAGATGCAATTTTTTCGCTCCCATCCCAGCAAAATCCTCCCGCATTTTTTTCCGCCAATGTTGTTCTGAAGGAGAGAAAACGGTGGCAAAGTACAGAGCGTGACAACATTAATTGGACGTTCTATCGATAACCATCTCGTAATCATGAGAAAAATCCCGTGAACGTTGATAAGAATATGGCATAGCAAAGGTATATGAACAATAGGAGAGTGGTGTTTAAGGTTTTAATAAACGGAATGCAAAAAAGTCGATGGAAAAAACAAAAGTTATTACTACTTGGGAACACTATAAATTACGAAGGGGCGTAACCCGAGTAGGATCCACTCATCCCCAATCGCCATATCTTTCAAACTATGAGAGTTAGACTAAAACACTATATAACATAAAATGTGTATTTGGAAGTGAGAAACAATATTTGTTATACACTTTTTTTACCTGCCCTAACGGTTTTCACGATAAATCAATATGACGACTTGACATCGCTGGTAACTATTTTTCTCAAAAAATTTTTTCCAATCCCAGAATTTCAGAATTCCAAATATTCACCGTTTTACAATTTCCGCAAATTTTTTGGAGTGCTTTGCTTACTCTCAATAGAAACCACAGCATCCAAATTACATTTAGTTAACGAAAATAAAAACTTTATGCAGTGAGGTATGAGTGGCCGTGAGTCTTCCGGATCATATCATGAGCGGAAGGAAAGAATATCCCACTGTGTAATTCCCCTCCATTCATTCCAGCAAATAATTTCAAGGATCCCAAGAAAATGTGGGAAATTCGAAATCTTCAAATTCCAAAATTTTCAAAATTTTCAAAATTTCAAAATTCTTAAAATTTCAAAATTCTCAAAATTTCAAAATTTCAAAATTCCCAAAATTTCAAAATTCTCAAAATTTCAAAATTTTCGAAATTTCAAAAATTTTGGAAATTGTCAAATTCTCTCAGAAGGTCAGAATTTCGACATCGTTCCGAAATGCGACCCCCACTCCCCACGTCCCAGGACCCCAGCTTCCAAGCGCTCCTTAATTAATCCATCCCACCTCCCACCCCCACCCACCACCCGCCAAAAAACATGATAGTGAAGTATGAGTTGCCGTCGGCACTTTTTCGGATCACATTACGAGCGGAAGGAAAGAAAATCCCAGAGTGCAATTCATCCCCATTTGTCCGTCCCCGTCCCCCTCCCCCTCCCCCTTTTTTCCAAAACAGAATTTTCTTTCCTCCACCATGCCGCCATTAAACTATAATATTTTAACGTGCTTGCGGTCTGGAATTTCCGGAGGTGGCGAACTTGACACGTTAAAACTTTTCAAAATCTTCGAAATTTCCCAAATTTTCCAGATTTTCCAAATTTTTGAAATTTCCCAAATTTTCCAAATTTTTCAATTTTTTCAAATTTTCCAAATTTTTCTAATTTTTGGAATTTTCCAAATTTTTCAAAATGTTTCCATAGTTTTCCAAATTTTTCCAGATTATTCCAAATTTTCCAAATTTTTCAAAATTTTCAAAATCTTCCAAATTTTGAAACTTCCAAAATTCCAAATATAGACACTGTAAAATCTCCGCAACACGTATATCTCCGCCCCCCCCCCGGCCCCACCTGTCAGTAATCCCCCTGCAAACACTGTTTAATTACCGCCCCCCCCCACCCACCTCCCACCCCCGCCAAAAAAAAAACGATAGTGAAGTATGAGTTGCGGTCGCGAGTTTTCCGGATCACATTACGAGCGGAAGGAAAGAATATCCCGGAGTGCAATTCCTCCCCATTCATCGCCTCCCCCCCCCCTCCCAATTTTTTTTCAAAACAGAATTCCCCCTTTTCTTCACCATACCACCATTATACTATAATATTTTAACGTGCTTCCTGACCGAATTGTCCGGGAATCCGGAATATATGCAAATTAAAATCGCTCTAGTTTCCACCATTGCGCGCCCATCGTGGCGCCCCGGTTTCCCACCCACACCCACTGGACTATAACGACCAGCAGTGCTTGATATATGATCTCTTATGAACTATCCCACCGAAGAAATATAAAAATTCTTTATTTATACCCAACCCGTTGGTGCTTTCTCACAATAATAACCGAAATGCCACCGCCAAATGTGCTTTTTACAGTTCTAAAAATTAAACTTAAATCATCAATGGTGAATTACCCCAATATGGTACACTGAGGTAACCCCCCTCCCCCTTCCCCTCACCCACCCACCCACTCCCGCCCCCTCAGCCCCCGCCAAAAAATGAATCGACAAAATCATTAGCACCATCCAATGAACCAGTGACGATTCAAATTCCGGAAATTGACAATTACGCGGTGGATCTATTTTTAACAGAAATCGGTTCCTCGAAAGACTGCAATTAAATATAGTTCGCGGTGTATTGGACAGATGGCGCTGATTAAACTTTTACCTTACCTCGCTGGATGAAGACATAACTGGGGGAATCACATTTCTTTGGGATGGTAATTGGAGTATTACCGTGTATCGGTAAGGCGGCGATCGGTGGGAAAAATCGACAATTCCAAACTGACCATCGAGATAGGGTTTGGAATGAGGGTGCCGATTGAAAGGAAAATTTCGGGTATACGTGAGCTCCGTATGAAGTATGGTAGATATTTTTGAAAATCTGAGGAAGAGAGTTTGTGTATGACTTTTATCTGGCGCCTACAGGTTGCCTCTATGCCCTACTTGCATGTGTGTGTGTGTTCTCCGTTCCTCTCGGTGCCCATGTGTGTGTGTATTTTCCATTCCTCTCGCTGTCCATGTCGCACCCACCCACCCACCCAACTCACCCACCCAGTCACCCACTCACCCACCCACCCACTCACCCATTCACCCACTCACCCACCCGCCCACCCACCCACCCACTCAACCACCCGCCCACCTACCCACTCACCCACCTACCCACCCACCCACCCACTCACCCACCCACTCACCCACCCACCCACCCACTCACTCACCCACCCACCCACTCACCCACCCACCCACACCTATACACACACACACACACACACACATACACATAGGTACACACACACACATACACATATGCCCATACACGATCGCACATATACACATACCGACTTTTGGTTGAAGGGGACTACAAATATTGACAATAGCATGAAAGATGGACATCTCATAAAAAATCGAACGACTAAAAACAATAACTTGTCCTGTCGAAAAATTGAAAAAATAATGCTCCGAAGTGTGACAATAAATTTCCGGCATCCCACTACGTCATCTACAATTTCTTCCATATTTTTAATTTCTAAAATTCCTCTCAATTCAGATGTCCCTGATCAACGCAGTGAAGTGACTCATCCAATTCAACAAATTTCCCTCCACCAATGCTACCCGATAATTCCTTCAATGAGCTCGTCATACATAAATCACTCATTTCCCAATTATCGTTGCAATTACGCCAAGATGCTGCGATACTATTTTCCTCCAACTCACGTGCCATCAATGTACGATCAGTAATTCACGTTCTTTGGCGCGTGGTGTATAACAACGTTGACAATGACAACTATCGATTGTTCACCTCCCGACGAACCCCCGCCCCCCTCCCACCCTTCGCGACACAGGCTCTTCTGTGCCTCTCGATACGACCCCCCCCCCTCCGCCCCCTCCCACTTTTTACCAACACTGCAGCATACAGCGCTTTCGAAAGTCGCATCTAAAATTTCTTCTTTCATTTTCGTTTATCATTTTTTTTTTTTAATTTACATTTTCATTTTTAGTTTTTAGTTTTCATTTTGATTTTCAAAAAATTTTTTTTGACTAAAATGATTTTCACCGTACTTTTCCAAGCTGAAACTTTTTTGAAAAATTCGCGGATTGCAGAAAATGTTTTTTTTTTTTAATTTTGATGAAGAATTTTTATAAATTTTGAACCATCGGAAAAAAAGTAATTTTCTATGGGAAATTAAAAGACAAAATTATTGCGCAATATCCGGCTCCATTTCCTTTTCATAATACTAATAAATGAGTACTATCAACTCCCCAAGAATGTTGAATTTAGAATGATTATTTCACCTAATTTTCACCACACATAACGACAATACTACTACCATCTCATTTCCACGAAGCGATGCTCAACTCTGATTACCGGCTAACGTTAACTAAAACTGCGCTCCCCTTTTCACAATTAAATTGACGACGTAATCTCCCAGCCTGTTTTTTCATACCGCCCTCCTCAAGACCCTCCTTCCTCCCCTCCCCCCTCCCCCAAAACTTCCCAAAAAGTTCTCCCCCAGAAAACGCGCCGCAAACGCAAGTAAAAGCCCTAGAATTTCTCCCCCAAGAAAAGCGGAAAAGCCCCGAAAAAAAGGTCCAAGTGAGGTAGCACGAGGAAATCTGAGCGTCGAATATCGAGCGGCGTGTCCCGGCGGGGGGTGGTGTACGGTGCGCACATGCATTTTCTGCGTTTGGAGTGTTTGCGCATGCGCAAATGCGTACCTCCCGTTCACTGACTGTCTCTTTTTTTTTCAGTTTCCTCATTCCGTATTTCCATCAGTTATATACGCGGCGCCTCCCCCCACCCCACCCACCCAACCCCCCAACCCCCCTCCCAACCCCCACTCCTTACGCAACTATAGACCGCCTGAAATATCGCGTTGGCGCATGCGCAGAGGCTCGAACCTCGTGTCCTCCTCCGCGCAACAGCATAACGCGTTAGCGGAAGCGAGACGCGGCATTAACACAACTGTACTAACAGCTATATAAGGATAGGATAGATGTATTCCCATTGTGAAAGCTGGGGTGTGGTAGAGGGTAAAATGGCAGAAGAGAGTAAGGACGAGGAGGATAACGAACATAAGACCAGGAGCGTCGTATAGGCAAGTTTAAATGTGCAAAAATGTCAGTGGGGTGGGGTAATATGGGCTTGTATTCCAGTGTGCAGCGGGCGGGCATCGCGGCGGCGGCGCCGTTATGCTGCTCCTGTAATAACTACTAAAATTGTCACTTCCCCGTATCAACTGAACAACTCTTGCCTGAACAATTTGTTGGCGATCAATCAGAGAAGCAATTGCTCCAAGAAGCTCAAAAAAAATTGTCAGCCAAGCCTGTCTAACACTGCTCCATTGGTGATTTGTATTAGCGCGAATAAAAGTGCGGGGAGGGTGAAGCTAAAAGGATTATCCGGAGTAAAAGCTAGATAGAGAAGAGCCAGGAGACCAGGTTCGTGCCACCAGGTCAATCAGCTAGGAATACCAATCTGGAGCTCCAGAAATCCAGAAGCATCCAGAGGCTTGCTGATTGTCAAAGACTCCAAAAAGCTCAAGACATCATCAACGCGGAAGCTGTATCGACCTGCTCCACCTGATCGACTTGGATCCATCCTGTCCCGATCAATCAGGTATCCACCGATCTCCACATCATCAGACCAATCAACACCAGGTGTCTTCTCCTGGGTATTGACTCAGACCTCAAAAACAAGCGACAATTGCAAGGGTAAGGCTAGAAGAAGTCTTGGAAAGCCATCAGCATTGGCTGTGAAAATTGTGGTGGTGGGACAAGTACAGGATAGCTTGGCAGCACTTGTCCTCACTATCACACACAATTCTGCAGATTGATAATGCAACGCGAGGGAGTGCACACGAGGCCCGCGGCTCCCTGATAAAGACTTCATTTGGATCCGCGTGTCTGCGGAGACAAATGGCTATTCACCTGTGAGATAATAGAAAGACCACTTGAGCACTTATAGGGTGGCAGGGGGGGGGCGGGGGGGTGGGGGGTGGGTATAAATTGAAAAGAACATTTGACACCCAGGGGTAATGCTCAACAATGCCATTCTGATTAAAATTCTCGCAACAGAGGACCCCCCACAATCTTATCAGTTGTTATCAGTGATTTGTTGGTAGTCCAGTGCGCGACCTCACCAATTTTCCATCCAACTGATTAAACTGATTTATACGTGTGTGTGGTGAAAATAATTATGATTGTAGAGTTCGATACAATGTGTTCATGGTTGTACTTAGGTACTGTAAATGGTGTACAGTGATATTGGTGTTATTGGTGTTAGGGGGCGGAGGAGGGGAATTATGATGGTATATATAGCTAATGGTCATCTTTGACGATCAATCAATAATGATGGGTCAATGTGGCCAAGTGATTCAATGGGGTAGAATGATGAGAAATATTATGGCTGCCTTATTCGTACTAGTAGCAGCAGTATCATCAACCAAAGGACATCGTCCAGCTCCAAATAATCAAGCCCAACTTGTACCAAGCACAGCATCACCATCATCATTGTACAGTGGTGGTAATCTAAGCCATCAGCATAATATACATACGAATAAACCACCTTGGGATGGTTTTAATAGTACAATACATCATCTGAATGCTCATGTTAAGGGACACAACAGAACTGATAATGATACGGAAGAAAAAGCACCATTATTTCCAACTGATCTATTTAGTCTTGAGGAGAGACAGAGGGGTGCTGTTATACTACATCTACTTGGTGTTATATATATGTTTGTTGCATTAGCAATTGTTTGTGATGAATTCTTTGTACCAGCACTTGATGTTATCATTGAAAAACTTGATATTGCGGATGATGTTGCTGGTGCAACATTCATGGCTGCTGGTGGCTCAGCCCCCGAATTATTTACATCAATAATTGGTGTATTTGTGTCATTTGATGATGTGGGCATTGGCACTATTGTTGGCTCAGCTGTGTTCAATATTCTTTTTGTCATTGGTATGTGTGCTATATTCTCAAAAACTGTACTATCACTCACATGGTGGCCATTGTTTCGTGATTGCACATTCTACAGCGCAAGTTTAGTAACATTAATATACTTCTTTCGGGATAACTTGATACATTGGTATGAGGCACTGGTATTGTTTAGTTTTTATCTGGCCTATGTTAGCTTCATGAAGTGGAATCAGCCCATGGAGAAACTCGTCAAGAGGATATTGTACAGGAATAAAGTAACGAGAGTGAGATCAACGGATCAGCTAATGCCATCGGTGAGTCGATTTTTTTTTTAATTCAATTTTTTTTTCTTCATTTTTAAATTTTTTTTTTTTCATTTTTAATTTTTTTTTTTTTTCATTTTTAATTTTTTTTTTTCATTTTTAATTTTTTTTTTCATTTTTAATTTTTTTTTTTTTTTCATTAAAAAAAATTTTTTTTTACTATTATCATTTTTTTTTAATATATATGGTTAAATTATTTTATTTAATTGACCCTTGTTATCATGTTTAAAAAAAAATGAACCTCATCACTTGCAACTTCTGTTACTGAATTCGGGTCAGTTCGAAATTAAAAAAAAATTTTATAGACATGGAACGAAAGAAGAAATGATAACGCATACATATGAATTTGTTTTTTGCAATATATTGTGCACTATATTTGGTTCGTATGTTATAGAATTGTGCTTCATCCTGGAGGCTCAATTTACCCGATATCATTTCGAACTTTTGTTACTTTATTCGGGCCCGTTCCACCGGGAAACTTTATTATTTTTTTTTTCGTCGAAATAAAGCCGGAATGAGTTCTGATATCAGGCTGGATCAAAACATATCGGGAGGGAATTTTTCAGTGATAAAAATCCATTGGGCAATGGTATTGTTGACTGGTGCTAGAGCTGACGTCTTCATATCCGAAAGAGAGAGATAGTGCAATTGGATTGTAATGGAATCGCGGATGACTGAGAAAATAAAATTGGTAGCAGCGGATCATTTATTGGCATTTTTTGGAATTGATTGAATGAGGTTTTCATACGGCAAATTTATTGGCCCCCCGAATAAATCAATATTTCGGGAAAGCTTTTTATGGGACAGTGCAGATGAGGTATGGTGGTGACCCTTCGTGTTTTTATGGGATGGAGAAATAAAAAAAAAAAGCGGGCACTGCAGCAAGTTAGCTATAAACCTACAGGAATCGATGAGCCTCTCGATGCTCAGAACCCAGTTACTTTACGGCAAACTACATATACAGGGTGTCCCAAAACTGCGGACTTCGCGATGATGACTAACTGCCCTAAACTGCCCTATTCGCGATGATGTGAAGGGGGCAACAATTCAAGTTGAAAGTTCCTTTTCCATTTTTCTGTATAACGCCTCCCTCCCACGAAGTTCTTGAAGTTCCAAGCTGAACAGTTCCGGGACTGATTAGCTCACTGGGTCAGTGTTTTTAGTTCCCAGAACAGTTCCGTGTGAACGAACAGTTCCCAAAATTAGTTCCGCCAAGGTTCTGCTCTGGGAACTTTTCCAAGTGGAACTTCAGTTCCAGCAGTGATTAGACCATTGGGCCAGTGCTTTTAGTTCTGGGAACAGTTCCGTATGAATGAACAGTTCCCAGAATTGGCTTCCCTGAAGGATCTGTTCTAGGAACTTTTCCAAGTGGAACTGCAGTTCCAGCAGTGATTAGGCCACTGTGCCTGTGATTCCAGTTCTGAGAACAGTTCCCCATGTGAAAGAGCAGCTCCCAGAATTGATTTCCGTAAAAGGTCTGTTCTGGGAACTTTTGCAAAGGAACTGCAGTTCCAGCAGTGATTAGGCCACTGTGCCTATGATTCCGGTTCCATGTGAACGAGCAGTTCCCAGAATTGGTTGCCGTGAAGAGTCTGTTCTGGAAACTTTTGCGAATGGAACTTAAGTTCTACCACTGATTAAGCCACTGGTACAGTGCTTTCAGTGCTGGGAATGGTTCGAGGTGAATGAACAGTTCCCAGAATTGGTTCCGTGAAGGGTCTGTTCTAGGAACTTCCAAGTTCCTAGTTTTCCAAGTGGAACTGCAGTTCCAGCAGTGATTAGGCCACTGTGCCTGTGATTCCAGTTCCGAGAACAGTTCCATGTGAAGGAGCAGGTCATAGAATTGGTTGCCGTGAATAGTCTGTTTTGGGAACTTTGGCAAATGGAACTTCAGTTTTAGCACTGGTTAAGCCACTGGTGCAGTGCTTTCGGTGCTGGGAATGGTTCCAGGTGAATGAATAGTTCCCAGAATTGGTTTCCGTCGAGGGTCTGCTCTGTGAACTATTCCAAGTGGAACTTCAGTTCTAGCACTGATTAGGCCACTGGGCCAGTGTCTCCAGTTCCGAGAACAGTTCCATGTGCCGTGAAAGGTCTGTTCTGGGACCTTTGTCAAGTAGAACTCCAGCACTGAGTAGGCCCCTGGAACAAGTGAACGAGCAATTCCTAGAATTGAGGGGACTATAGGATTCTTATAGGAAATTTTCAGAGTAACCAAAATTGAGCACAGATTTCATTAAAAATTGCAAAACACCCGAGTGTGCAGTGTTGGAGATTTTTGCAACAAGGAAAAACTTTCCCCTACGAGACCCAATTTTTTTGGAAAATTCCGTAAATTGTTTTTATTTTTTGGAAAAATTACGTAACTTTCGGGAAGTTTTTCCGATGGGAACTTGAAAGTTTACCATTCTCGATTTTTGTACTAAAAATTCAGGGGAAATGAAATTCAAGCACCCATTAGGTGACTCGTCTTGCAATTTTTTACTGAACACATTTCCGCGAAATGTTGAAAATTTTTGACTGCCCATAATGCAAACTCGACGTAATCTAAGAGCTGGAGAAACTTGAAATGAGCAGCGAGAAAGTGTGAAAATTTAATGCGAAGCAGTCAAAGAAGTCAACTTGCGACATTCGAGAGACTCAATTTGAGACGTTTGGAGGACTTAACTTTGGGCATTCGAAGGTCTTAATTCTATCCATCCGATACTTTAAGGAGAGACACTAGTAAGAAATTTCACAAAAAATCAGTGCAGTGCAATTCCCATAACTTCTGAGTTGGGGCTGAGATTTCCGCGTACGAGGAGTTATAGAATACCCCCTCCACGCTCGCAGTGGGCGTGTCCGGAGATGGGGAGAGATGGTATGATGATGCGAGTGAGACTCACGCATGTTATTTTGAGCCCTAACCGACCCAAAACGTTTATATTACAGCGTCCATGGGCGCACGCGCGACGGCAGGCACCGCAACGGCCATACCCCTTAAGCGCTCATCCTAACGTCACGGGGAGTGGGGGCGCATTCCCCTCCGCTCGCTGGCGCTGCGAGAGTTACTTTAATAGGAAAAACGGAGATTTTTCGTTGGAAAAAATTGAATTAAAATTAGAAGTCAGTGTAAAAAATATTATAACTAATAATCGTAATTTTAAAAAATGAAATAAGTAGGAATTAAAATTTAAAAAAAAATTTTGAACGCCCTGATTTTTTCGAGGATTTTGACAAAAAAGCGTTTTCAGAAAAAATAATAATAATTTTTTTTGCACTTTTTTTCCATAATTTCGATTTTCTTTGCGCTTTGAAAAATACTTGCTTTAAATTAAGTGTTTGAGAAAATTTTTTTGGTGATTCTCAATCGAGATATTAATGCATCTAGATTTAAACTTTTTCCGTTTAAATTAAATCGTTCATAATGCAAATTGAGTGCTTTAGGAGCATAAAATTAAGACATTAATCAAGCTTAATCTGGGCACTTCATGAAAGTTGAATTAAAATCAACTGACTAGAAATAAGTTTTTTGGGGGTGAAACTTCTTAGGGTAGCTCAACCGAATTTTACGTTTATTACGCTTATGAATGGGGATAAGGCGAAGTCCATGGAAATTGATGGAAGCTCTCGCAGAATTCTAGAAATTGAAAAATTGGGAATGACGACATTAATTTCGAAAAAATGGAAAAACAATTTTACTCAGCATTTCAATTCTTTTTATCCATTACATTGGGAACGTATTTGCGAAATTTTCAGAATTTTCTTTAAGTCAAAAAACATAAGTTCCAAATTTCAAAAATTCTCACAATCCTCAAAACATTTAAGAATTAATTTTCTGAATTACAAAAAATAGAACAAATAAAAATTTGAAAAATTAACTTCTGAAAAAAAAAATTTAATCTAAAAAAAAAATTATAATTTCCACAAAAATTTCAATTTCTGAAAATATTCAGCATTTCCAATTTTTTTACATATTTCAAATGATTCAAAAAATTAACAAATTCCACAAAAATTGTAATTAATATTACAATATTAAAGACATTGTGTCATCGTAATTTTTTTATCACTACATTTCGTCGACCGTAAAGTGTATCTCAGCAATGACAGGTGAGAAAATCTCACAAGAAATTAATGGCGCACTTTAATTTCCTCCCACCATCGCATGAAAAATTATGGAGGCGAAGAACACTTAGGAGGCTCCATTCCTGAATTCCAAATTAATTGAAAATTCAAATGGTTGTGAGACTCCATATTCATGGTTCACTTCATAATTCACCTGTGTTGGGGAAATTTCCGTCTCATTTCCAGTTGAAACTATTTCATTCATCCGAACTTTCAGTTGAATTCAAAATTTCAGGAACCTGCTTTGAAATCACTATGAGATTGTCCGCTGAGTTTCCAAGACAAATTCAATTAAAGTGAAGAAAAAATTTACGAACTATACAAATGACTGTTCACACACACACACACACACACACACACACACACATTTTGAAATTTTCTTTCCCATGCTTCTGACGTCGGAATCACCCACACGCGCTCGCGCGCGCGCTCCCACACACATAAATATATATATAAAAAATAACTCAAGAATCTTCCGAATACCTCAAAAAAATTGAGTTATAATTCACCACTTCACGTTTGATTTAAGAGTAGCTCTCATTCCGTGAGTTTATAAGATTAGCGTGTTTTCTCCGCGTGCCTCTGATTCATTATCATTTCATTTTCCATAAAGTTGACACTTAATCCATAATACGAATGCCATTCTCTGGCACCGTGCTATTGAAAAATGTATAGATGGGTGAGTTATAGATATATAGATAGAAGTGGGCATTGAATCTTTTATTTTCGCAATTTGGAATTTCCACACACACACACACACACACACATACAACCGTAGACACGACCACTCACCCGCCCACCCATGCACCCACCCGCCCACCTATCCACCCACCCACTCACCCATCCACCCACTCACCCGCCCACCCACCCACTCACCCACCCACTCTCCCTCCCTCCCACCCACCCACCCACCCACCCTCCCACCCACCCACTCACCCATCCACCCACTCACCCATCCACCCACTCACCCATCCACCCACTCACCCACCAACCCACCCAGCCACCGAACCACCCACCAACCCACCCACCCACCGAACCACCCACCCACCCACCGAACCACCCACCAACCCACCCACCCACCCACCCACCAACCCACCCACTCACACTTACGAATACCCACCCACACACGCCGACCCACCCATCCACGCGCCCACCCACCCACACACACACACACACATACACACTCACACATACACGAACGTAAAAAATGGTCAAAAAAACTATAGTCGCCACCTAATCTATAATATAAATTCCATTTTCTGGCACCGTACTATCGTGAATGTATAGATGCGTGGCTTATAGATATAAATAGAAATGGGCATCGGGATTTTGGAGGCGTGCCAAGACAGCGTGTCAAGTTCCATCTCTTTGCCTAGCATCCACTTGACAAAATGCACCATTCAGGCTGAATTTTGTCGTAAAATCCCCAATTTTATAGTTTTATATTTTGCTGAGTGTCAGAAATGGAGAACAATTGAGGCGTAATGGGAATTAATGGGGTTACCACTATGATTCATTCCGGAAAAGTGAGCGCATTTAAACAATAAATTGGGAAATTAGTAAAATGTCAACGATAAGTTATTATTTGTCGTTATGATTTTGGCTAAGGACTCAAAATTCAAAATTCAAAATTCAAAATTCAAAATTCAAAATTCAAAATTCAAAATTCAAAATTCAAAATTCAAAATTCAAAATTCAAAATTCAAAATTCAATTACACTTTTGAAATCGCGAACCACAACTCTCCAATCATAAATAACGTTCCACTAATTTCGGAAAAAATTATCAACATTTTTTGTTACAACAATTTTCGCCTAAAATTACGATTTATTACTCCCTGCTCAGAGTAATGTCATTAATTACAAATTAAAACTGAACATGTGCTTAATATGTTTCATTATTTCATCGTAATTGTCCGAATCGAATCTATAGAAGATGAAAACAAAATTCCATTTTTTTTTCCAATCACTAAAAAAGTCAGTGGCAATTTATTATCCATGGGCACTTCGTTCTCCAAACAAAGTTAATTGAAAATTAAAAATTTAAATGTTGTTGATATTCGGAATTACCAGCATCAATTTAATTTGTAACTGGTAATGTGATAATCGTAAGCTGGTAATACTCCGATTTTTTTCCATTGCAAACGTTTGGCGAGTAGTTGCAGTAGATTATATAGGTCACTGCTTGACGATTTGATCCATTGCAATTTTGTAATATTTTTGAATGCTCTATAAATAATGGTTAAATTTCGGAACACGTTTTAAAATGATTGAACTAAATTTATGATGATTTTGCGAATTGATATTTACTTTTTGCGAAATTTGAAATTCAAAGTTCAACAAAAATCCAAAATTCAAAATTCAAAATTCCAAAGTTTCAAAAGTCAAAAATTTCAAAATTTCAAAACGTCGAAATTCCAAAATTTCAAAATTTCAAAAGTCCAAAATTTCAAAATTCCAAAAACCTTCAAAATTTCAAAATTCCTAAATTCCAAAATTCCAAAATTCCAAAATTCCAAAATTTCAAAACTTCAAAATTTCAAAATTTCAAAATTTCAAAATTTCAAAATTTCAAAATTTCAAAATTTCAGAATTTCAAAATTTCAAAATTTTGAAAGTCCAAAATTTCAAAATTCCAAAATTTCAAAATTCCAAAATTTCAAAATTCCAAAATTTCAAAATTCCAAAATTCCAAAATTTCAAAATTCCAAAATTTCAAAATTCCAAAATTTCAAAATTGCAGAATTTCAAAATTTCAAAATTTTAAGATTTAAAAATCTCATTCTTTATTCGTACTCACCCACAGGACCCACAATGTCACCCTAAATTCATATATGACAAGTGCTAAGTCACCAGTTATACCTCACTCATTAATTTACCCGTAAAAAAACCGCACAATACCTTGAGCAATCCGTGAAATGTTGACTCGCAGCAATTCGTCAACTCGCGAAGAAAAAAAAAATATAACAACTCTTTAAACTTCAACAACGGGTGAAATTAGCGCGCAACCCATTTATTAATGCATATGCCAGCTGGGAAATTCCACTCGAGTCGAAGCTACGAAAAAAAACTGCCCAAGCACTGATAACGACCATCTGAATAAATGGCTAAATAAAAAAATGAGACGCCAGAGGGGGTAGAACTAACTCCCCTAGACTAGAAGAAGGATTTCGGCGCATTGGGCACGGCAGTTAATGAGTTGGAAGTGGATAAAATCTGGCTTGAGAATTCCAACATTGCTGTTATTTTCAACTTACCAAAGACAAATTATAATCGTGAAAATGAAAAGTAAAATTTTTGGGAAAGGTACAACTTTCTTGATATCTCATCACCATGACAAATCTGAAACATTTTTGTGAGTGGGTAGATGGGGTGTGGGTGGCTGGATCTGGATGGGTGGGTGGCTGAATCTGGGTGGATGGGTGGCTGAATCTGGGTGGGTGAGTAGCTGAACCTAGGTGGGTGGGCGGCTGAATCTGGGTAAGTGGGTCAATGTGAGTGAGCGAGTGGGTGGGTGTGAGTAAGCGGGTGGGCGTGAGTGAGCGGGTGGTTGGGTGGGTGGATGTGAGTGAGCAGGTGGGTGGGTGAATGTGAGTGAGCGGGTGGGTGGGTTAATGTGAGTGAGCGGGTGGGTGGGTGGTTGGATGTGGGTAAGCGGGTGGGTGGGTGGGTAGATGTGAGTGAGGGGGTGGGTGGGTTAATGTGAGTGAGCGGGTGGGTGGATGTGAGTAAGCGAGTGGGTGGATGTAAGTGGGCGGGTGGATGTGAGTGGGCGGGTGTATGCAAGTGGGCGGGTGGAAGTGAGTGGGCGGATGGATGTGAGTGGGCGAGTGGGTGGCTGGGCGGGTGGGATGTAAGTGGGCGGCTGTATGTAAGTGGGCGGGTGGATGGGAGTGGGGGGGGGGGGGTCAATGCGAGTAGGCGGGTGGGTGGCTGACCGCGTGGATGTGAGTAGGCAGGCATATAAGGCGCTGGGTGTGTGTTACCACTAAAATTTCACACAATACTACCAGAAACTCATTTCGTGCAAACAATATGTTAAATTGAGTCATTTATACCCTAATTAAGTTTTGTAGAATACTTAAATTCGAATGGAAATTAAGATCGCATAATTTGAAGTAAGTTTCTCTTCTTTCGCTGCTATTGCCAAATGCAAAAGTAACTAATCCATTATGCAAAAGTCGGCAATTATATCAAAAATTAATTTCCATGATAGGAAATGTTAGCTCTGACCTCTCCAAAATTTACGCGATTTAGTAAAGTGAAATTCTTACTTGCATTTAATCGAATTTCATAGTTCATATTTAACTTTACGAATAGACAAAAAAAGAACCTTCCAAATCTTTCAAAATTTCCAAAATTGATAAAATGTTGGCATTTCAAAAAAATTCAAAAATTTCCAAAATTTCCAAATTTTCAAAATTTTAAAAATTTCAAAAAATTTTAAGAATTCAAAAAATTTCAAATTTTTCGGATATTAGAAAAAGAAATCGACAGTATCATCCCTTTCAGAAAATAGTCGCGAATAAGCTTTCTAAACTGAGCGAACCCAAAACGAGTGCAACCATATAATTTCTGTTGCCGATTGCATAATTTTTTTTTCCTCAAATTTTCATCTCGCAATTGAATCAGAAAATCGGTCGATTACCAATTGCACAAATCTGCAGTCGGCTCAGTAAAAATCTATAAGTGGCACTTGGATTACCTTAATCTGGTTGTTCTCATTTTTCGTTGAGCAACGCTCGTTAGTGCCGTTAGACCTCAACCATTGGTATACGCTTGGATTATCCCTGACGCGTTATTTGCGCACGGTTCGTGTAACACTTCGGTTTTGCACTGATCGATATACCCTTCGACTAAGGCATTTGAGTGAAGCCTTCAGTGGAAGGCACCATACATGCCTGCTCGACGACACGTAACGCCACTTATTATTAGGACTAAACATTATCCGACAAAAAAAATAACCGCGACATTAGTGCGACCCTTCACGGCTCACACCGATAACTTTCCGATAGAACTGAAAAAATTCGATTCGACTTACCCTCAAACCTGATTATCTCATCAACCAGTGGACCTACGTCAAAATGTTATAGGCCATTTCTTATGGATAATTTAATTTACAAGAAAATATGTAGTATGTAATTTTTCTCTAAACCAACCTGTTCACGAGATATTCAGCATTAAAGCCTCTGATCATTCATATCCAAATCTAAACAGACTCATCCGAGACGAATCCCTAATAATACTTGCCATTGCAATATCTCCTTAATGACGCGTGCTGGCGACAAAAGTTATAAAACCTTAAATGTGTAGTTTTGAATCAGGAGCAATGTTTGTTATAACTTTTTCCTTCTATCTCGGACGGTTTTTGAGATAGAAGGCGGTGAATTTTTTAAATTGTTCGTTTCTACGGGGACGTGGTAAGAAACGCTTACATACGCACACACACACACACACACACACATGTGTGTATATATATACAAACTCTCCTCAACTCTCAATTGCGTGAAGATTCTTCGAATGGTCCATACAGCATCTCCGCTGCATAATTACTTCAAGAGAAATTGACCGCCAAAAATTTGAACTACATGTATGCACATGCAAACGAATACGCACCCGCACATACACACACATACACACACTTTGTTATAACCTTTTGTAGTTATCGATCTCATCCGTAAATGGTCATACCCACATTCACTTCATTGCAATTCAATTTCGAGAAAACTATGGCACTAATCCAACTTCAATTGACGCCGATGGATGGTCCTTGATAAAGTGCGCTACCAGGAAAAAAAAGTGTTTCACTCAATTCTTTTCAAAGATATTCCCCAGCAATTCGATCACACGAGTGATCCCATCAGATGCATATATAATATCGGGCGTGAAGTTTGTCAAAAAAATTTTTCATTGTACTATCTGATCCTTCGTGTCAAAATATGAAGGATGTGCAGAGATTGAGCATCGGACTGAACCAATGGCTGATATTTAAAGGCTTCACTCCTGACAAATTGTTGAAATAGTGGTCAGACACATACAGACCCACACACGGACCCTCATCCACCCACCCACCTACACACGCCCACCCACCCACTCATCCACACCTAACCGAGCAGCCACCTATCCACCCACCCACCCATTCACACCCAAGCCCCTAGCCACCCATCCACACCCGCCCACCCACCTGTAGCCACCCATCCACCTTCACCCACCCATTCACATCCACATCCACCCACCCATCCACATCCACCCACCCATCCACATCCACCCACCCATCCACATCCACCCACCTATCCACATCCACCCACCCACCCATCCACATCCGCACACACCCACCTTCCCCCATCCACACCCACCCGTCTACACTCACCCACCCATCCACCCATTCCCCCCCCCCCGTCCACGCCCACCCATCCACACTCACCCACCTATCCATCTACACTCACCCCCCCCCCCCCCATCCACACTCGCCCACCCAACGACACTCGCCCACCTACCCACCACCCATCTACACTCACCCACCCAGCCATCCACACACACCCACCCAGCCATCCATACGCACCCACTCACCGATCCACACCCACCCACCATCCACCCCCGCACATACACACACACAACCTTGAAATAGTACGATATGTTGTTAAAAGGAGTTTAAAAATGCGGAAATACTTTGAATTTTTCCTATCGAATGCAACAACAGTCAATTTCCTGATAAGGAAGTTAATGATTTTTTTTTTTTTGTTAATCAGCCTATTAACGTCGACGAATTTTTTCCTACAGATTATGTTACACTATTAGAACAAAATCACCACATGATTAACTTGCGACTTAACCAGTAACTCGGTGTTTCTTGCTTGCAGCACCAGAGCGCTGCCCAGGCATTGGTGAGTCGCATGTGTATCTTCCATTTTTCTCTTCTTATCACTATTATACATTTGATTTTTGATCGCCTCTATTTTTATTATCTTGTGACAGTGCTAGTTATCTCGTTAGCCTATCGAGTATTGTAGATGAATTACAGCGAGTGGAAAATCAATCTTGACGTAGCCCTTCGTGGCTCAGCGCCGGTAGATTGTTAATCGAGATTCTTCCGTCACTTTTTTGCAAATATCTCAAAATGGAAGCAAGATAGCGGTATTTTTGTAATAATCATTTTTGTAGAGTAGAATCAAACCTACAAATTTGTATAACAACAAATTTCGATATCTTCCGTAGTTTTCGAGATATTTTGCAAAAACTGATAGAACAATCTGTATACCTTTTTACTATTGCTGATCTTCAAAAAAATTTTTCCGCTTTACTAAATGCATGTAAATTTTCTCACAGTCCTTTTTGTACGCAATGTTTTTTATCAATTCGACAACTTTGTCCGTGTTATTATAAAAAATTGTAGAAAGACAGGAATGTGTGTGTGTGCCTCCCACTTTGTTTGATTGTTCGATTAACGTGTTATCTCGTGACTTAAAAAAAAGTTTAAAAATTTTTATATCACAGATTAAATTCTCTCCATAAACTATTTTATCACCTCTTCTCCATAAGCCAACATATCTTCGCCGAGCGTCCATGTGAATTATCCAATGTCTACGGAGAAATTGTGGGTTCGACCCGTGAGGGCCCATATTCCATTTATTGGGTCATTTTATTACATCTACAATACACGAAACTCGGCTCAACACAGCATGACGGTCATTTTGTGAGTTTATTTCTACTAATTTTACTGCTGGGGGTGAAAGGTAATTGGACGAGTGGATAATTGATTGGCATGAGAGAGGGTGGCCAGTGAAAATGGGTGGTCTGACCAATGGCGTACTTATTTCACTGAGTAAGTGGAATAAGGCGGTACACGGGAAAAATGCACGATTCCAGTATATTACCAAACGAGATATATCCCTGTTCGGGACAAAATATCCCCATTTTGGGGATAAAGTATCCCCATTTTGGGGGTGAACTATCCCCGGTTGAGAGCGGAAATATCCCCGTTTCGAGGATAAAACATCTCCGTTTTGGGGATGAAATATCTCCATTTCGAGGATAAAATATCCCCATTTTAGGGATAAAATATCCCCGTTTCGGGGATGAAATATCCCCGTTGGGAGATGGAATATCCCTGTTTGGGGATGGAATATCCCCGTTTGGGGATGGCATATCCCCGTTTGGGGATGGCATATCCCCGTTTGGGGTGAAATATCCCCGTTTGGGGATTTAATATCCCCAGTTAGGGATGAACTATCCCCGTATCGGGGATACAATATCCCGATTTTGGGAATAAAATATCTCTTTTTTGGGGATAAAATATCCCCGTTTTGGGGATAAAATATCCCCATTTTAGGGATGAAATATCCCCGTTGGGGTATGGAAGATCCTTGTTTGTGGATCGAATATCCCCATTTGGGGATGAACTATCCCGGTTTCGGGGATGCAATATCCCGATTTTGGGGATACAATATCCCGATTTTCATGATAAAATATCCCCATTTTGGGGATAAAATATCCCGATTTTGAGGATAACATATCCCCATTTTGGGGATGAAATATCCCCATTTCGGGGATAAAATATCCCTGCATTGGGGTTGAAATGTCCCCCGTTTGGGGATGCAACATCCCCGTTCCGGTGATGAAATATCCCCATCTCGGGGATAAAATATCCCCATTTCTGAAATAAAAAATTGTAAGTGATTTTTATGTAAAATTCGGAGATATATGTATCCATAAATTGGAATATTCTTATCCCCAAAAGGAACTGCTCCTTAAAAATGTAGAAAAAAATGTAAAAAAAATTCAGACTGCTCAACCATGTGGGAAAAAATTTTTTAACTGAATTAACTCCACCTGCCAATAACAAAATATTTAAATTCATTATTACCAATGTTTTAATTACTTTTTAAAATAAAAGTCCTCAAAAAAAAGAACGATATTTGAACTGCATTTATATGACACGAAACAATGATGGACTGCAGAATTCCCACTTTTTACGACTTTTTTTTTATGCTTTTTGTGACACAATAATACTTTTCCCCATAAAAGCTCGCGTTAAATTTGGAAAAGTACAATTGGATTATCTCGTGCAAAAGCCTTTCTATCGATGTAAAATGTGGTGGGTTTATGCAAGGTGCGAACTTCTTCAATGCGTACTTCTTCTAAATTTTTCATTTTTTTTTTTTATTAAAGTTCACTTGAACCAGAAAACTTTTTATAATTTTTTTTATTGAAAACATATCTCACGTTCATGCTCTGAAATTACCGAAATTTGAACAAAAAATATCAAATTTTTTGCCACACACACACACACACACACACACACCTCTTCCCAAACGGACTGTGCTCATTTTGTAATTCTCGAATTTGTTTCCAACCTCCCAAATTCTTTGAATTCCTTAATTGAAATTTTTAAGTTTTTCCATTTCCAAAAATGTTTCCAAACACACACACACACACACACACACACACACACACACACACACACAGATTTTTTGATTTTCCGCTAACCCAAAAAATTCCCCAGCACAGTATTTAAAAACAACTCAATCAACTGGCTCTCGCTTCTTTTTTTTCACAATTTTCCAAAATTTTGAAGCACTTGGGGCATTACATCTCGAAAGCCCTTACATCTGTCCCAAACTTTGGTCCAGGGTTGATCACGTCGCGGCTATGTTTGCCGCCCACTCGACCTACTCCCTCCAATCATCCAAACTTTCCCATTCCTCAGTCGCCATAAAATCCTCGAAATACCTGAGCCAAAGAGCCGCAGCCTCTGGAGGACCTCGCAAGTGTCGAGAGACCTCACCCCATCAATAATCACTCTCCCTCATTATTCACAATGAGATTTAATGTGGAGAGAAAACTTTATTAAAAATTACCCTTCCGTTGGGGAATCTTCGATCTTTTTTTCCATTCACAAATACAAAAATCAAATTCTGCGATGGATAAATATTATATCATTAGATCCCAAGAAGTCGCGCTACGGTCCCAATGCCGCCACTTTCCAAATTTTTCAATTTTAAATATACAAGTAGAAATTAAAGAGGAGGACGGTTTATGTAATTTTATATTAAGTATATGTAACACAATTTATTCTTGAGATAAACGCAAAATCTCTCACAATCGTGTATTCTTTCGGCATTTCAGTAGAATGAGTCAAATATGGTCAGACTAGGTAAAAGCAAAGTTGCGAAAACACACATACACAGACATGCACACACACACACATATCCACACCCACCCACCCACCCACCTACCCACATACCCACCTACCCACCCACACACCTACCCACCCACACACCCACATACCTACCCACTTGCATACCCACCCACTCACACACTCACTTACACACCCACACATACACCCACACACCCACCCACACACCCACCCACACACCCACCCACACACCCACCCACACACCCACCCACACACCCACCCACACACCCACCCACCCACCCACCCACCCACGCACACACACACACACCCACACACATTCACACACACAGACACCCACACACACAGTCCGGGCTTTGGTGCAGTGGGTAGAGTATCAGCTAAAACAACCTTCAAAGACTTTTGTACCTTAAAATAAGATTTATTATCTAAACGAGCCAAATAAGAGCCGAAACCCCATAAGGGCGATTATCGAGAAACGAGGGGGGAACCCCTCCCCACACCTATCGATAATCATCTTCCTTCATTACTCACAATCAGTGTCAATTACCAGCCATAACGAATAACTCACTCGAGGCGTGGAAGCCAAGAAAAATATGTGGATCATGTATTTTTATAAAGGTCGATTCTTTGATAGGAAACCCTTCGTGAGACCTCTCGGATCGTTTTATGCTTTAAAAAACGAGCCGGGTTTAATCGATATGCACAAAGTGGAAAATAGAAAGATACCCACTTCACCAATAATAATTATCGTATATGATGAATTTCTTTTCTTTTTCTCCTCATTCATAAAAGATTATTTTACTTTTATTGTTCAACCCAATTTTATAATTTCAGAATTATGAGGTTTTAGGAAAAATGCCGATAAAATCGGTGCCCATTGATTTCCAATTTTAGGTAATTTCATTAATTCTATTTCTTGAATTTAATTTCCAATTTTGTAATGAAAAAAAAAATCGATTTTTTATTTTTTTTCACACACACACATACACACACACACACACACACACACCAAACTGCCTCCTTCTCTTTGAAAAATTTCTACTTGCAACTCACAAAATAAAAAAAATTTCTTCTGTCAATTTTAATTCGTTACAACAAAATCAAATGTTCGTGTAACAATTTTGGGTACCCTTGAAACATCAGCTTGATGATGAACAATCGATTTTCAATTTCCCGAGGTATACTATAACTTTCATACGTCAGTTAAATCAGCTCCTTGCCTTCTCCGTCAATTCACCTACCCCCTTTTTCTATATCTTCAAAAACGCTCTAAACAAGTTATAGTGATTCTTTTTCCGGTACACTACAATTTTATTTCAATTTTTTTAGGGCCTATCGTGATACAGCTGAGGGTTTAGCAAAAAAAAAATATATATTTTTTCTGTATTTTTTCATCAATTTTTGCAACGTTTTCCTTAATTCTTGAATATGTGTTCATTAATTGTTTTTAACACACACACACACACACATATTCTCACACCTTCGCTCACCCATACAATGACAGCCACCCACCCACCCACCTACCCCCCCCCCCACTCACTCACCCCCCACTCACTCACTCCCCACTCACTCACTCCCCACCCACACCCACACCCACACACACATACACACATATTCTCGCACATTCGCTCACACATACAATGACACTCCCCCCCCCCCCCCCCCCCCCCCCCCCTCACGCCCCACCTACCCCCCCACCCACCCACACCCACACACACGCATATACACACACACATACACAGACAGACAGACATATACACACATACATACATACGCACAAACCCACACACGCACACACATACACAACGAAGTCGTTACAAAATCAATGACAAGAAAATTGAAATTACGACCGTAAAAAAATTGTTTTTTTACTCCATATATTATTGCCAAGCCGTACAAATGCATTAAAAAAATAATTTGTAAGGTAATGTAAAACCCACCCGGGGATCGTTTTATGCCTTGAAACAGAACTGAGTGTAATCGATATTCAGAGGGCGGAAAATAAAAAGGGACGGGTTTCGTGGCGTAAGCACGAGGGCGTCTTACAAGGCGGCTGACCGACTTCTCTACCACTCACTGCAATTAACCCTCTGCAAAAGCAACTAGCTCGAGAAGTTTTCATTGTGTCTGACCATACGTACCCGAGCTTTTCATCACATCACTGCGGTATAATAATAACAACATGAGCGACCATGTCCCTCATGCTATTCATTCATTAGGCGAAGACAATCAGAGTGAAAAAAATTTAAAAAAATAGCTAGTGGCGGTAAATCAGCGTGACCCATTGGGGCCACACGAAAAAACTTGCCAACATGGTGAGAAGAGAAACGTTTGGCAGAAATTACCCGCCAAAATTTTTTGTTACGCAGAACTGCAGAATTCCGAAATGCCGCAACGCACCAATTAATTTTTCTCCCTCAAACTATTATTCTAAAAAATGTGAAAAAAATTGACATTATGCTGTGAACCTTCTAGGAATTATTCACATTTTTTTGGAATTAACTGAAGTAATGTGAGTGTAGAAATAGAAGAAATAAAATGGAGAGCGCACGACATTGCGGCACTTGCCGCGCGCTGTGACCAGATACGCTAACGGCGTCTCTCGTGCAACGTTGCCGCGCTCGCACCGAGTCCCCCCCACTCTCACCTCTGGACTTGTCGGCGAATAGGAAACGCGTGTAGGCAAACAAACATTGACGGATGCGAAAAATTTCGACTGATGCGCAAAACTCCGAATTGAGTGACGAAAGACATGCGTCTGTCAAATTTGAAGGCTTGCACGTGTGCGCGTCGGATGAGTCAAACGATATGACAATGCTGTTGTCACAAACCCACGTGAACAGGAACGAGTTAAAATCCGAGGGCGAAACATTCCGAGCCTTTTCTCAATTGGATTTTTTTCAACGAATTTTACATGAGGAAAATCTCAAATTTCGCCCAATGTTTTCAACCAAATAATTTTCAAAAAGTTCAAGAATCATTCTTTCTGACCTCATAATTTTTCCAATCTTCACCTCGTACTCATTCTTTTATATTCCACAATTCATTCCAACAATCTGACCGATATTTGACCACACAAACTTTTTATCCCTCCTGCAATAATACCACCTCCATGAACGAGTAGGCTCGTCCTCATCCATTCATTAAAAGGAGAAAAGACAGGAACCATACAGATGGAGAATAACAAGGGAAAAAGTGCGCAGCAGAGGAGTGACGGGAAAACCCCATTCTATCTTGATAGTTTTCAAACTTGAATAATCGCATGTAACATAGCGTATTTTTACCCCATTTACTCCATTCATGAACTGTTGTAAATATGCATTCTTTCTTTTCCACATTCAACAGCATCCGATCGCAAGAATTAAACGTGAGACGAGAATGGGCGGTGCGCTACGTGTTTTGCTATTTTCTTTTAATTTTTGCATGACTATGTAGGTGTGAATGTGAGTGGGAGTGAGTGTCGACAGGTGGGTGGGTGGATGAGTGGGCGGGTGGGTGGGTGGATGAGTGGGCGGGTGGGTGGGTGGGTGGTGGGGCGGGTGAGGGGACGGATGGGTGGCCGAGTGGGTGGTGGGTGGTGGGACGGGTGGGTGAGGGGATAGATGGGTGGCCGAGTGGGTGGGTAGGTGGTCGGGCGGGTGAGGGGACGGATGGGTGGCCGAGTGGGTGGTGGGTGGTGGGACGGGCGGGTGAGGGGATAGATGGGTGGCCGAGTGGGTGGGTAGGTGGTCGGGTGGGTGGGTGGATGAGTGGGTGGGTGGGGTGCTGAGTGGGCGGATGGGTGGCTGGAGGGGCGGGTGAGGGGATGGATGGGTGGCCGAGTGGGTGGGTGGGCGGCTGGGTGGGTGGGCGCATGGGCGGGTGGTTTCAATGCAAAAATGTTCAGCTTTTCTTCGAATAGTAATTTAATTCAATCATAATTTTCAAAGCTATTTAGAGAGTAGTGGTACCTTTCCATACCTCTTTTTTTACAAATGTATTCCTTGTTTTTCATGTTCACCAGCATCCCAACGCTACAAACAGCAGCGAGACGAGTGTCGGCGGTGCGTCGGGCGCCTGTGGCAACAGCGGCGCTGCCATAAATGCCGATGCGGGTTGCAGTAGTCGTGGTGGAAGTAGCAGTGGACAAGGATGTGAACAATTATCACACCCTGGCCAGCATCATTCATCGAGGGAGAGCCACGCTAAATTTAGGCACGGCCTATTACAACTGATGATACACACGATTGATCCGCTCCACGACGGTCAGTCCCATGCCGGTATATCCTTCACACTCTATCACTCTCGCCTGTCTGCTCGCCAGCACGCTAATTATTGGTTACAAAATTTACGTTACTTTTCTTCATTTTTGCAAGTTCACTTTAGTTAATTCAAGATATTTCGGGTCTAAACTCCTGGAAATCGCGAGACATCCAAGATCCAATGATTCACAGAAAAAAAGACAATTTCGGGATATGAATTTGTTCATTCCCAAATTAGGGCATTTAGTCCGAGACTCGGGGATGTTTGATCCGAAGTTGGAGATATTCAATCCCCAAGTCGAGGATGTAAATCCCCAAGTCGGGAATCTAAATCCCCAAGTTTAAAATATTTCATCCCCAAGTCGGGGATGTTTAATCCCCAAGTCGGGAATGTTTGATCCGAAATTGGAGATATTCAATCCCCAAGTCGAGGATGTAAATCCCCAAGTCGAGGATGTGAATCCCCAAGTCGCGAATCTAAGTCCCCAAGTTGGGGATGTAAAGCCCGATGTTGGGGATGTTCAATTCCCAAGTTGAGGATATTTCATCCCCAAGTCGGGGATGTTTAATCCCCAAGTTGGGGATGTTCAATCCCCAAATCGGGAATGTTAAACCCCAAGTGTGACATATCCATCCCCATGTTGGGGATATTCAAACTCCAAGTTGGGGATATTCAATCCCCAAGTTGGGGATATTTAATCCCCAAGTTGGGGATATTCAATCCCCAAGTTGGGGATATACAATCTCCAAGTTGAAAAAATATTCAATCCCCAAGTCTGGGATGTAAATCCCCAAGTCGGGGATGAACAATTCCCAAGTTGGGGATGTTTTATCCCCAAGTCACGTATATTTAATAATGATTTTAAAAACAGCGCTCTCCCATTGGATCCGAAATATCTCAACGAGTACCCTCGAAAAACAAATTAAGACCTACTTAAAACATTCGGGAAATTTGACTCAAACCATTGGGATGACTTAAGTTGAGCACACACTCAACTCATCCGTTACTTGAATCAAGTTTTCAAAAAACTCACTGACTGCACTTAATCCATGAGTTACGAATGCCTCAAATTACGTTACGGATGCCTTGACTTCGGCTTTTAGGGACCTCACATGAAGACATTGAGTCACCCTAATTTTAGTACTTCAGAAAACCTAGGTAGAGATGGTATGAGTTAAAGTCATTTTTTTTTTCTTTTGGTATCGTAGACCTTGTACGTTGCTTTGAGAGGAAAAAATTGGGGGTAGCAAAAAATTCCAGGTTCTGAGATATCCTAGGGTAATTGAGCGCGAAGAAAATTCTGAAGAGACGGAATGAACATCTGAAACTCGCAACTTCTCCAAACACGTTCTGGCATTTTCTTACTGAAAATTTCTCGAGAGCTTGGACTAAACTGTCCATTTTTTTTTAGTCTGATGCAGTAAAAAAAACGAGAAAACAAATGTGACCTGGTAGCACTGCAAAAAGAGTTTAGAGATAAATGAATGAATTCAATTGCGGAAAATGTTTGAAATTTTATAACCGTGGAATTGGTTTTTTAGGTCAATATTTTAAACATTTTCCAAAAATGTTGATACTACAATTGTCAGAATCTATCAAAAATTTATTATTTTTGTCCTGCATATCACAATTTTTTTCTCTCAGCTTACGATGTGTAATATTGGCACCGGTGACGGACCATTTTAAGCTTGCCGCGTCCCCGGATGCTCGTAACGGATGTGGCAAATGTGGCGGGAAATTTGAATTCATAAAAACATAGTGAGCTAAAATGGAGGGGAATTAATGAAAAAAAATTCACATTCTGAGTTGGTAATCACCGTAATACTTAATTATACTTTCGCCAAACAATTCACAGAAAAAAAATTACGACTTGACGACGTGAAAATTGTGATTCGCGATTGTAAAATAGTGATTCACTGTCTGCAAAACGTGATTGACAATTCACCAATCGGACATCACGATTATTAAGCCGTCACTCAGTGATTGCGATATCGGGAATCACTTGGTTCAAATATCTCAAGCCTGAATCACAATTAGATCGTGAATCACTAATCTGAAAATCGAAGTTCTGATTCTGCCATTGCCGATTCTATACCTCTTTGTGCCCACTTCAAAATGGCCCATTGAGATTTCTCAATCGTGAATCACTTTTTAGTGATTCACGAATCACTGATTGTGATTTGTGGCGTCACTTGTGATTTTAAATGATAACTCATAATTCTGGAAATGGCAATTACGATAGAGATTTCAAAAATCACTTTTCCAAAATTGTCAATCACGGAAATTTAAATGGCAATTTCACAAATCACTATTTTGAAATCATGGTTTCCATGCTGAATCTAATCACAGGTCGTTATGGCTAATCTCCAAATCACAATTCCATTTTCAAAACTAGTGATTTACAATTCACATAGCGGAAATCACGTTTCTGAATATGGGAAATCACACTTGGGCAAATAGTGATATTTCAGGAATCACGATTCTGAATACCGCAAATCACTATTCTGGAACTAGTGATTCACAATTGCGTGATCACAAATCACAACTTCGAAAATCGCAAATCACGATTCTTCAAACAGTGATTCATGATTATGATGTCACGAATCACATTTCTGGATGTGGCAAATCACGAATATAGAAAACGTGATTCACAATTGTATGATCACAAATCACAAAGTGGGATTCTAGGAATCGTGATTCACGTTTAGCAGATCACAAATCACGATTCCCCCAACAGTGATTCTGTCAAATCTCTTTCATAAGCAAATCACATTTATGAAATTCGTGATTCGTGATTCATTTGTGATTTCAGATTCGACGATTCCCAATATTCCCAAATCACGATTCCAGATATCACAAATCACAATTCCAAAAAACGTGATTCAAGATTGAGATATAGTGAATCACTATTTAAAAAACGTGATTCACGTTTTCATTCAGCTGTACACAAATGTTCAATTCAACAGGATAGGTTTTACCTATGTACAAGGCACGAACCCCTGTTTATAAATAATGTATTCCGGACAGCTTTCGCGTGATCATCTCCATTGCTGGAATTTTTCCAGCATCCCTCACTTGCCTGGGGATCGCCAATGTTACACATCACCTGAGAATACCCAGATCGTACCCCCTCATCTCTACATAGGCCACATTCACTTGATTTCCTAAAAAAAAAAATCACAAAAAATTATCCCCGTAGATGATTCAAGTACACTAGAAAAAAAGTTCAATTTGCAGTTTGTACTTGATTAAGTAGAGTTGAAGTAGAGTTGAAAAACTTTGATCTAAGTAGTGTAATCGATTAAGTAGTATTCCCTATATTTGTACCGACAGCTCAAAATGGACAATCGTTGGAAACTTTCAAAACTTGGATGTTTCCTAATTTTTACCAAATTTTCCAAATTTAATTTTTCCAAAAAAAAAAAAACAAATTTGATATTTTCTCAGTGTCCAATTTCCTATTTTTGAATAATTTCACAAAAACATTTCAAATACTCCAAATATGAAACCCCTCAAACATTATAAAATTGAGAAAATTCCCCCAAGAACCCCCCCCCCGGCCACCCCCTCCCTCCCCCCAAAAATTTACAAGTTCGTCCAAAACCAATATTTAAATTTCCCGCTCCATCGATTCCACTCGACTTTTCCCCGCTTTTTTTTCCGCGCAATAATGAATTTAAGGGAAAAATCAATTTGACTTGGGTAGGTGGGTGGGAGGGGGTGGGCAAGAGACAAAAGCGAGGGTGAATTCCGGTGTATCACTCCACGTGGTGGGTATGAGCCCCTCCACCGAAGGTGAGCCTCCTATTGTTTTAAAAAGTTGAAAAAAAAAGTGTGTCGAAAACAGCATGCCCGCTTCTGCTTTTGCAAAAACCCCTTCACCAATTGAATCAACCCACCCCCCTTCCCTCCACCCACCCCCCCTTCCCCCCCCACCCACCCCCCTTCCCCCCCACCCACCCCCCTTCCCCACACCCACTCCCCTTCCCCCCACCCACCCTCCTTCCCCCCACCCACTCCCCTTCCCCCCACCCACCCCCCTTCCCCCCACCGACCCCCACCCCCTCCCACAATTCCTTCCCGCTCTCTCCCTCATTGGCCCTCCCCTCCCACCCACTTCCACCCACCCGCCCCCGCCCCTCTCCACCTCTCTCACCCCCCCCCCCCACCCCCTCACTCCTCTCCACACTCTGTGTTTGGAGTGTATCCCTCAAAGTACGTACCTACTCGCGAGTAGAGCGAGTGTATCGAGACCCTGACCTACAAACCGCTGTATCGATCCTCACTAGCAACTGTACACTTGGCGAACTAGAGAAACTAGAGCCATCTTATCTTTTGCGTTTTTTTTTTTTTTTTATCTAAAAAACGAGTTGTTCCTGCAGTCACATTAAGTACTCAAGGATGCCCGTCTCTTTCCACCGCAAAAAGAGGATTAAAATTTTCCATTTAAAATTGAATTTTCAGTCATTGAGACGGTAATTTTAAAAATAGCTGACGGAGAATTTATGCCAAATTGGTGGAATTTTTTCCGCAATTTTTTCTCGATTTATTTACAGGAAGGTAGCGGGGAAATATTGCACTTGTAATTTTTATGACATAATTAGGCTGATAATATATTTTTTCTTCGTTTTTTTTAAGTACTCGATAGGAAAAATGGAGAGTCCTAAGTTCATCATCTGCACGTTCCGCGACTCCCTGAATTACTCGGGGACGTTTCTGAGATGCCGGAGGTGTGTGTGTGTGTGTGTGTCTGTATGTTTGTGACCAAAACTTTGATCGCGCTTCCTCGCGAACGGAGCGCCCGATTGAAACAACTGAGGTCGCAATCGAAGCGAAACAATTTTAATTGTTTATGACGCTCTTCCGGGAGAACCGTTGGCGGCACAAAAAAATATTTATAACAAAAGTTGCTCTACCTGTAAAAATGCATATTTTAGGTCATATGACTTTTCACGCTAGCTCGCATAATTAGTGAGATATTGCAAATTATTGCTAAAAAAAAATGAACAAAATCAATCAATTTTCGGAACCAGCCGATCTGCGGGTGCATCTGTGTGTGTGTGTGCAAAATAAGTGGCAAAAATAATCTAGCTCATGAGCTCAATACACTGTGCACACAAACGCCTCCTAATTTATTATTCTTTTCCCTCTCGATCAGACGTTTCGTTGAATAATATTTTTTTGAACGTTCCAATGGGATTATCTTCCGCAAAAGCTTTTAACTGGATTAAATTTTTTTTAGCTGATGGAGAAGTGTATGGTTAAGCGGCCTTCGAAGTTTGAAAATTTTCTGACGTT
Organism: Asobara japonica; assembly: GCA_026005395.1. Classification (NCBI taxonomy): domain Eukaryota; kingdom Metazoa; phylum Arthropoda; class Insecta; order Hymenoptera; family Braconidae; genus Asobara; species Asobara japonica. The sequence goes on along the minus strand of BQMI01000292.1, from coordinate 72,519 downwards.
TAAAAGTGGAGGAAAAAAAATAGCAGACCTGTTTCATCCCCTTCTGCATAGTGAGTGCAGGGGTAGGTCACTCCTACTTGGGTATAGAAATTCAGTGGGGCAAATCGGGTTGATATTTTTTCGTTATAAAAACGGAGGATTGAGGGAACTTTGGGGAGGTCTGGTCAAAATAAATTAGATAAATTTTGAGACAATTTTTTTTTTCGGTGGAAAATTAAAATTTCTCATTTTTAATTTTAGATTTTTTATCAGATTTTTGGGTTAAGACATTCTGGTTGTGGATTGGCTTTAATAAGTTTGAGTGGTGACAGTCTACTCAAATTGACCCCCCCCCCCCCCGGCGGCCACCCCACCCACCCCGTTGGTAGGCGAACGCAAACACGTCGGCCCAAAAACGATTCGTTCTACTTAAAGTAGTGTGGTCACGAATCAATTTAGAAGATGAAATTGTCGAATACTTTTTTCAATGCGAGCTAATATTGATAAAGATTTTGCAGTATAATTTGGGAGCGATTGACGTTCCAAATTCTTCCAAATTTTTATATCCTCTTGTTTGTAGCTCACATGTTTTGAATTTCTTAATAAAAAAAAATGTTTCGAATTTTTGACTGTTTGGACATTTTTGAAAATTCCAAAAAAAATTTCAAAAGCTTCCAAATTTTTTCCGAATTTGTGAACTATTCTCAATATTTTCAATTAGATTTTTTTTTAACTTCCTCAATTTCCAATTACCTGTAGGAATTTTGTTTTCTTCAATTTTCGAATTTTTCGGTGTCTCCGAATTTCCGGAAAATTTCTGGGTTTTAATAAATTTTTAAATTATTCCCGCGCTTTTAAGTTTTGAATTTTTTTTTCCTTTCAATGTCAAAAAAAGGGCTCCTTTTTTCTGGGGAGAAAATATTTTTTTATATTCTTTTTGGACAGCGAAAACTCATTAAAGTTCCCTTAAAATTTTTTTTATTCGCGCGCAAGTGGAACATATCGTTGTTGGGGCGACGGAATTTTTTTTTGTGCGACACATTCTTGTGTCCATTTGAAAATACTGGACTCCCTATGTTCCCGAGCTTTTGTTACGAAATAGGACAGTTGTTGAGAATTTGCAAGGGAAAATTGGCATCTCGGGGATGTTTTTTTTTTGTTTTTGCAAGTGGTAAAAATTTGGTAAGTCTCCAAGGAAGCAGAATGTTTGCTCAACGAGTAAACTACCGAAAAAGAGCATGTCGGAGTGATAAATTCCGAGTGCTTTCTGAAAGAAAAAGTTTTCAAATTTTAGCGAAGATCCTGAGAAATGGACTCGCGAACCCTGGTTTCGGGGGGGGGGCGCGATTCCGTGGGAATGCCGAAAATTTCGGGTGGACATTTTTCAAGATTTTCAAGGTTTAAACCATTTTTCTAAATTTTCCAACTTTTTTCAAATTTTTCAAATTTTCCAAATTTTTCAAATTTTCCCAATTTTTCCAAATATTTCCAAATTTTTCCAAATTTTTCCAAATTTTTCTAAATTTTTCCAAATTTTTCCAAATTTTTCCCAATTTTTCCAAATTTTTTCAAATTTTTCAAATTTTTCAAATTTTTCAAATTTTTCAAATTTTTCAAATTTTTCAAATTTTTCAAATTTTTCAAATTTTTCAAATTTTTCAAATTTTTCAAATTTTTCAAATTTTTTTAAATATTTCAAATTTGGCATCTTCCATCAATGTATACTGACTCCCTTGCAATCCCTAAAAGTTCCCCACAAATTGCATTATAACCCAGTAAGAACTTTCTTCCCAAAAAATCATTGAAAGTGGTACGATCTTGATTTATGTTTTATGGCGTACGTAAATTAAGTTTGATCAATGCCTGAATATGGGAAACCCGGGCGCTTAATCCTGGCCATGAATGGCTCAACTTGAGGTCTCCGAAAATGTCCAATCAAGTTTGATCAATATCTCAATCCAAATATTCTAAAAACCAATTTCGGTTCGCGTGAAACGACATCTAATCAAAAACTCATTTTTTTTATTGTACAAAAAAAACCAATTAAGTTCCAAAAAAATGGAATTTTTTTAAATAACTGATCTTAGAAATTCATGAAATATTTTTCGCAAGAAATCAAATTGCTAATATCAGAAGATTATCCTCATTTTTGCCCAATCCCCCCTCACTTTTTTATCAAAAATAAATTTCTCCACCAAAAATGTCTCATGCCTCGCTCCCTTAAACTCACTCCTTAAGGGGGCAAACTCACTTCTCACCAAAATATTCACAAAATGGTATAAAAAAACACGAATCAGAAAGTTGTTTCTGTGACCTCGACGGGTTACATTTCACACCCCTAGTTTCACTTCCAATTATGTCAACTATCGAAAAAAGTGAAAACTTTTTCATCGACATAAGACTTTTTATTTTCGGGGTCATTACAATAAGTGGTCGTATCGGGTAGTTAAAAACTTTATAAACCCTTAAAAGCCGAACTCCCTTCAGTTGCCTCAAATTTGGCCAAACAAATCGACAGTCAGCAATCGACAATGACCCTCCTCCTCCAGTTCACCCGGCTCCCCCCTGCCACCCCCCACCCACCCGCCCCCTCCCCCCTCCCCCCTGTATACCTGGAAATGAGAGCACACTGCTGATGTAGGTGAAACGCTGAGCCAAATTCCAGTAATGCAGGAGACTAGAGACTAGTAGTGGGTGGTGGGTGGGCGGGTGGGGGGGGGGGGGAGGGGGTGCAAATGGAATGCGCCCGTGGAATATCGGGTCACCTCGGCTGACGCCTCTATCCTCGGGCCATATGTCGCCTAGCCTTATACCAAGCTCCCCCCCCCCACCCCCCAATCATCCCGCTCATTTTCTGAAATCCGCCCTTTTCACACATCATTCATGCGCCACCGGATTAAACGAACGATTTACGCGGAAGTGGTTGTCTAAAATCACAAATTCATGAGAGAAGTTTAATAGCCATTTCTAATGTAAAAAATGTTGTCTCGATAATTTTGAAATTTTTTACTTTCGCGTTTTTTTTTTTTGAAAATTTGACGTATTTAGAATTTTCGGGTTTTACGGAAATATTTGAAAAATTTGGCATGTTTGAATGTTCAAATTTTCCCCGGAAAATTGATCAATTTTCCATTTTTTGCGTGTCGTATATTTCGCGTGAGTGATCTGCCCGATGGGTGACATATTTATTTTCTGTCCGTGAAGGGTTGCAACCCTTCACATTGCGTTAGGCAAAGTTATTGCACGACCCCCTGATACGTCAGATAAGATGTGTATGTATATAAATTTCCCTCGGTCCCTCTTGTACTCCCCACGGTAGATGTTCAGCGTTCCTTCGAGAGGCCCTACTGGACACCCATCCAGGTAGCTGGGGCCGCCTTTCGCCATTTAGGCCATCGTATTTGTAAGCAGAGGGTAAACCCCCAGAAGCCCCTGTGTTTCGATGGCGGGCGCCTATGATGGGACCCACCCCCTCCCCCCCCCCCCCTGCGGTTAGGTTCCCGCCCGGCCGTGCGGTATCATTCTATGCGTGACACATTCTCCGGAGGCCGGGCGTGAACTTAGGACCTTTAACCTCTATGCCCTCACTAAGTGGACTTACCCATTTGCACTTTTTTTTTATGGTGTCCGCCAAAGTGGAACGCGAAACACTTGTTAACGAGATCATCAATTTTTAAGGAAAACTCTTGACAATTAGTTTTTCAATTTCTATCGGGAAGTTGCCATTAATTTTACAATTCCCCATGCAGGGTATTACGTTTTTCCTCTATTTCACAATTTTTCAAAGTTCCCCACAACTTTGACTTTTTTTGAAAATTGAACTGGGCCATGTGTGGCCTAGGGTTATCCCACCCCCCAGCTTTCCACCCTCATTTTCTGGAATCCGCCCTATTCACACATCATTCATGGCCCGCAGGATTAAACGAGCGTTTTACCCTCAAGTGTTTCTCTGCAATCACAAACATATGACAAAAATGTCCCAACTCTAATAGCCATTTCACATTTTTTTCATGTGTGTGTGTGTGTGTGTGTGTGTGTGTGTGTGTGTGTGTGTGTTTTCACACTCAAAATTTTCCTCCACGGAATTTTCCCGCGCACGTCTTTTGAAACCGTTAAATTTTTTTGAAGAACACAACCGGAATTTTGAATTTTCCTCAAAAAGGAGAGACCTTGGGGCAAAACGGTATAAGACTTTTTTATCCCGAACGAAATTCGCTACAAAAAATGTTCAATAATGTTTTCCCCTAGAGCCACTCGTTCACGAGATATTTCGCTTTGTGAGGAACTGGAAACCACAGTGCTGAAGGACACCACTGCCAATAATAATCCAGAAATTATTGCTGTAGCCCCTGATTGATCACACGCACTCAGCACGATTGTTCACTGGCGATTGGCCCAAACAAAACCCAACAAAAAAAACAAAAATTTCTCAATGAATTTGCCAATTTTTCCCCTTAATTGGCATTTCACGTCAAGGCCACCCTTGGCCGATTACACTTTAATGCTCGTACCACTACGGCACGAGTGAGTACAGTTAATATTCGACCTCCAAAGCTAAATGAGGAGGGGACGAGGGCGAAGTTGAAGTTTACTAACGGGGGAGGGCCAGACACGACACACAATCGCCAAATCGTGCAAAGCAACAGAACACGAAGTGCGATCGATACTTTCATCACGTTTCACCTCCGGATTCAACTGAAAAGGGCCCCACCCCCGCGGCGACCTTAGCCTCCTTTATCTTTCCCCTATATTTTTTTTTCTTTTTTTTTTTTTATTGGTTTTTGGCCATTTGGTCCGTCGTGACCGCACGCGCGTTTTAGGATTGATCGGTTTTCGATAGTCGCGACTGCAGACCGAGAAATCCAATCCCCTTGCGGGTGGCTGGGCGGGAGGAGGGGGTGGGGGGGGGGGGGGTGTAATTCGGGGATTAAGGCCCGAGGCGATGAGATGGAAAAAGAAATTGGAATTGCAAAGAGTTCTGTTACGGATCTTTCCAAAGAGCTTCAATTACGAAAAACTTGTGGACTAAAGGTGAACGGTTTGGAGAGACTCTGACAATTCTTCGATTTGCATTGTATTTGGTTTTTTTTCATGCGCGGAATTTTTTTTATAATTTTTTTTTTATATACATTTATGTATACACACATATATATATATAATTATAATATATATTATATTATACATATATATTATAAATAAATTTTACATATATATATATATATATATATGGATATAAATAAATTAAAATAAATATATATATATATATATATATATATACAAAAATAAATCGAAAAAAAAAAAATTTGCTGAAGGCCCTCCGCAATAAAAATCGTTAAAACTTAAAAAAAAAATTAAAAAAAATATACATATATAAAGATATATATATATATTCTTTTATTTTACGTGTAGCTTCTCATTCAGCGTCCCAGTGGTTCCCTCCATTTTTTATTTTTAATCATTCGGGAAAAATGGAGATATAAGCTCTCGTGAGACTCAGGTGTTTTCCTACCCTAGTTTTGCTAATGAATTTAATACTAACAATTAATATACATGGAAAATAAAAATTAAATTTTCATGGTGCTATTAAAACAAAACTGTTTAACTTATGAATAAATTGTATTTTGTACTAATTCTCTATGTGTTTTTTGTGGTGTTTAGTTCAAATTTCATGTATTAAATATGGGATCTCCGCAATTTTAATGGCGCAGAAAAAAATAGGGAGTATAAACAAAAATTTCAGGTACTTCGAACATTATGAAAATTTCGAAATTAGAAATATTTTGGATGAATTTATTCTATGTGTAGTTACACTAGGTTGAGGAGTTCTTATGCAATTTTTCCGCGGCTTATACGCATGCGCCTTCGATGTTCTTGTTCCATGGTTGTTCTGTGGGGTTTTCAATGGCCCCATATACCAACCATTGCACTTTCTTCCGCCTTCACACAATTTTCTCACATATATGTTTAATTTTAATTCGGTTACCTCATGATGCAATCTCACAACGCATCAATTAATTTTTCTCCCTCCATCTATTCTTCTAAAAAATGTGAAAAAAAATTGACATTATGCTGTGAACCTTCTAGGAATAATTCACATTTTTTTGGAATTAACTGAAGTAATGTGAGTGTAGAAATAGAAGAAATAAAATGGAGAGCGCACGACATTGCGGCACTTGCCGCGCGATGTGACCAGATACGCTAACGGCGTCTCTCGTGCAACGTTGCCGCGCTCGCACCGAGTCCCCCCCACTCTCACCTCTGGACTTGTCGGCCAATAGGAAACGCGTGTAGGCAAACAAACATTGACGGATGCGAAAAATTTCGACTGATGCGAAAAACTCTGAATTGAGTGACGAAAGGACATGCGTCTGTCAAATTTGAAGGCTTGCACGTGTGCGCGTCGGATGAGTCAAACGATATGACAACGGTGTTGCGGCTCTCTCCCGCGGGGGCGACGGACGCCGCTGACCCGCGTAAGCTAATTAGACCATGATTGATGAGGTTCATACAAAATACTAGAATTAAAAATATACTAGAAACAATGACGCTGAAAAATACCAATTGGCAAATTATTAGCTCAGCTCTGATGGGTCACACTCACTTGGCGCGTTAAATTTTCAATCAAGCTCAATTGCTTTAATCAGATCCAAATGAGCTACGACTTCCGTGCGGGCCGCTGAGGGAACGACTATTGGCTATGGGTATTACGAGAATTCCTCCATAAATTTTCCAACTGAATACGCAGTCACATGTAGTCGGTATACACCCCCAGTTACCGGATAAATCTCGCTGAAAGGATCCTAATGGTCCAGCAGAATTCCACCTATATCTATCCATACTGGCCAAAGCCCTCCAAAACCACCTAACCACCCCCCCCCCCGACCCACCCCACGGCCCACCCACCCCCTCCCGCCCGCTTGATTCACGCACAAACCTACATAATGAGCCTGTATTCAATTTGGACTAATTTCAAGCCCCGACGATTAAAATTGAATTGAGATGTAAGTGTTCCAATTTCAGGAATTGCTATTCTTTCTGCCTTCTCACACACTCGTTCGTGAAAAACACTTATTCGGGGGGGAATATTTTGGAAAAACGAAAAATGATAAAAAAACAATTCCGTCACGGCAACTGTAGAATTTGATTTTTTTTATTATGTTTGCCTAAAGCATTTCAAAAATCGCGCATATTTGTGGGTAATGGCGCGGTGTGCGCATGCGCGAAATTCAAATGCTCAAAAATTCAACACACACACACCTACCTACCCACCCACCAACCCACCCACCTACCCACCCACCTACCCACCCACCTACCCACCCACCTACCCACCCACCTACCCACCCACCTACCCACCCACCTACCCACCCACCTACCCATCCACCTACCCACCCACCTACCCATCCACCTACCCACCCACCTACCCACCCACCTACTCACCCACCTACCCACCCACCTACCCACCCACCTACCCACCCACCTACCCACCCACCTACCCACCCACCTACCCGCCCACCTACCCACCCACCTACCCACCCACCTACCCACCCACCTACCCACCCACCTACCCACCCACCTACCCACCCACCTACCCACCCACACGCACACCCACACACACACAGGACCACCCACCCACACACACACACACACACATATCAGATCAAAATTTGTTCATGTAAATATTGGAACCCTTAAAATACAAGTGACGGAGCGAACGAAAATATGTTCTCAAATTTCAGCTCATTCAAATAATTTCCCAAAATCCAAACGGATGTTAACGGGCTTGGACTCTATATGAAAGTTTTAATATCTCTCCCATATTCCAAAACACGCAAGACAAATCGCATCAGTATAATCCACTTCGATACTGATCTCCGTTTCCTGCCAATTTAGGAATCATTGCCATAATTAAATCATTAATCGCAATTGATTGTTGTTTTGATAAACAGGAAAGGTGGATGAGAAAGCGACGCAATTACACGCAATAGCTTCGCTTAAGGTACTTTTGGACGCTACGCGGCCTCAAAATGGTGCGGCAACATCGACATCAGCGCATTACTCCGGCAGTGCCTCCAAGGAAACAGCTTTACAATTGCAGGGCTCACAGGGCACTGCCACAACAACCACAACGACAACAACAGCCGGGACCACTGCCGGAATTCAGGAACTTCCAAATGGGGGAATTGCATCGGGACTCGACGCCGGACTCGAGTCGGTTTGTACCACAATTGCTATGATAATTTTTCTCTCATTTACCATTGGAACATTTTAAGCGAACGAGTATGGAACTAGTCGGGGGTGTCAGTCAGAAAAGTTGAAAAAGAACGGTCGACTTGGATTTTGACCCCCTTTTGACCCAAAAATATTTATCAGTTCTGGGACACCGTGTAGATCCTGGGTGATGGTATCAACTCATCAACTACAACGGTTCGCAGTGCCCGTTCCGGAGTTATTAGAGTCGTTAACCGCTGATGACTATCTCCTCTGTACCTAACAGATGTTATACGTTCATAATGAGGGTAGGATCAATCGATGGTCAACTCTTTCATACTCCTTTTTGGCACACTTTGAGGTAATCCTTGTGTCTGCTGGTTCACCTCATCCATCTGGTCTACCCTGGTCCATCTGGTCCACCCTGGTCCATCTGGTCCACCCTGGTCCATCTGGTCCATCTGGTCCACCAGGACCACCTGGTCCACCCTGGCCCACCTTGGTCCACTTGGTCCATCTGGCCCACCCTGGTTCACCTAGTCCATCTGGTCCACCCTGGTCCATCTGGTCCACCAGGACCACCTGGTCCACCCTCTTCCACCCTGGTCCACCTTGGCCCACCTGGTCCATCTGGCCCACCCTGGTTCACCTAGTCCACCTGGTCCATCTGGTCCACCAGGACGATCTTGGTCCACCTGGTCCACCCTGGTCCATCAGATCCACCCTGGTCCCCCTGGTACTTGCTTTTGGCTGTCGATTGTATCCGTCGCGATACCTTCCAATAGCACACAACAGGAATTTTTGCAACCACCCGAGGACCCAATAATCTTTTATGTTATGCGTTTGAAAAACCGCGATCTAAGCGAGCGAAGCGCGGTTAAGTTCGCGCTTTTCGTACCTGAATGACATAAAAGTAGTTTATGCGCACCATTTCCATAAATTTCTCATGTCTTTTCAAAAGCAGTTCATAATTTTAGAATTATGCTCTTGCACATTATAGTATTATGACGTATATATATTATCGATTAGTATCAATAAAACTTAAGGTTACCATCACTTTGTGGGGGCTTTTAATTTGATTTTTTATTAGGTGTTTCTGTGCGGGTTTTGGGTCAAGGGGAGGGGGTAAAGAGAATTTAATGTTCTTTGCGTGCTGTTCATGAGTTTAAAAACTTTTTTTAATTGAGATTTTAACACATTTTTTCCATGAAAGCATGGAGGGGTTGAGCGAATCTACAAATTGGTTTTTTTCCGCCAAAGTCTTTCGCGAAAAAATTTTAATTTGCCGTAAAAAAATGTTTTGCAGAATGAAAAATAAGGATAACTTGAGTTAACGATGGCTCGATGGTGTTTGAGGTACTTTCTCGGTGGAAAAACTGTCACGAAAACCATGAAAAAAATTCCATGGGCTGCCCATAAAGTGTTTATGTGATTTCCTATGGGCTCTATAAAAATGCGAATTGGAATGTTCTCCGTGGATTTTTTTTTCCTCAAAAATTTCAGAGAAAATCCTAGAACCGTGGACCATTTCCCACAGAAAATTCTATGAAAAAATTCTATGGTGAATAATTATCCGCAGTATTTTTGTACGAATTCTATTCTTTTTTTTTTTTATTATCGTCGAGCGATTGTAATTTTTTCTGTTTTTCCAGCGTAATCACCTTGCGGAATTACGGAATATAATATTCAGGGATGACCTGGGCTTAAGACTGCGGGAGGTAAAATTGTAGGGGGATTAAGAAAAAAAAATGGACGTCAGGTTCCCCCCTCCCTCTCCCCCCCCCCCTCCCCCGCATTTGACTAAAAAATTTTAAACGAGTGAAAAGAAATGTTCGCGAGATAATCCAATAATAAATTGTGAAATTCAGTATGGAGTCGACTGGAAAAATGGAGAAATGTTCTATAAAAAATGAGGGAAAAGGTTTGGAATACCGAAGTGTATTCGATCTGAACATGTAATACCTCCCCTTTGAAGTCGTGATAAAAAAAAAACGTAAAGGCGGCGCGGTGCCGCCTACGCGACCACCCAATGATCAAGCCCCCCCCCCCCAAAATCGATAATTGAATATTGAATGGAATATTTTCAGGGCGAAGAGGACGAACCACCAGAGGCGCTGGACATGGGTTGGCCTAACACAGGAAAAAAGCGCCTGACGTATATTCTAGTCGCCCCAATCCTATTCCCTCTATGGCTCACCCTGCCAGACACACGGACCCCAAGAGGTAACAATTAACATCATTGACATGGCAAATTTAATAGAATAATTATTCGCACTTCACTCCTACCCTTACACCCCCAATTTTACCCACTCACGTAATTTGCATGAGAGCAGTTACCCAACTTGAACCTATCCCATTAGCATTCATCATTTTATCTGCGAGTTACACATCTATTCAATACAGCACACTCCAATACAGAGCAACTGTACATAGAACAAACTCATGACAAAATTTTTCAAATTCTGCTCTCCAGCATCTCTACCTTATACCGCCCTGTTCCACAGGGTTCTAGGAGTTATTTTCCCTGGAAAATCACCCCCGCATAATCGTTGGTTCTTGGAACAGGGTTCTTGGAACAGAGTTCTTAGATGAGGGTTCTTGGAACAGAGTTCTTGGAAGAGGGTTCTTAAAACAGGGTTCTTAGAACAGAGTTCTTGGAATAGGGTTCTGGGAATAGGGTTCTTGGAACAGAGTTCTTGGAACGGAGTTCTTGGAACAGGGTTCTTGGAACGGGGTTGTTGGAACAGGGTTCTTGGAACAGGGTTCTTGGAACAGGGTTCTTGGAACAGGGTTCTTGGAACAGGGTTCTTGGAACAGGGTTCTTGGAACAGGGTTCTTGGAACAGGGTTCTTGGAACAGGGTTCTTGGAACAGGGTTCTTGGAACAGAGTTATTGGAAGAGGGTTCTTAAAACAGGGTTCTTAAAACAGAGTTCTTGAAATAGGGTTCTGGGAATAGGGTTCTTGGAACCGGGTTCTTGGAACAGGGTTCTTGGAACGGGGTTCTTGGAACAGGATTCTTGGAACGGGGTTCTTGGAACAGGGTCCTTGGAACAGCTATAAAATTACGGAATATTCAAAATTCATTTAGTCCTCATCCAGGAATTTTCGAATGAAACTTTTATGGGAATTATATGAAAACCTTTAAAAATAATAATAAATTGCAGGGAAAAAGTTCTTCGCAGTTACCTTCATCGGCTCCATATTCTGGATAGCAGCGTACTCCTACCTCATGGTATGGTGGGCAAATGTTGCTGGTGATACGATACGAATACCACCCGAAGTAATGGGTCTCACGTTCCTCGCAGCTGGGACTAGTATTCCCGATCTAATAACCAGCGTTATTGTTGCACGTAAGGGGTTCGGTGATATGGCGGTATCAAGCTCCGTTGGCAGCAATATATTCGACGTTACTGTTGGGTAAGCAAATATTTTTACCATTTTTTTTTATCAATGAAAATCGTCATAGACGCGTTGGATTTCAATTGGTTTACTCAATATGTGACATTATATAATGCGATAGGTATGTCATATATATGTCATAAATTTTAAGATTTAATCAAAATTTCAAAAATTTCAAAAATTTCAAAAATTTCAAAAATTTCAAAAATTTCAAAAATTTCAAAAATTTCAAAAATTTCAAAAATTTCAAAAATTTCAAAAATTTCAAAAATTTCAAAAATTTCAAAAATTTCAGAAATTTCAAAAAATTCAGAAATTTTAAAAATTTCAGAAATTTCAGAAATTTCAAAAATTTCAAAAATTTCAGAAATTTCAAAAATTTCAAAAACTTCGAAAATTCCAAAAACCCCAAAAATTTCAAATATTTCAAAATTTTCAAAGTTTTCAAAATTTTCAAAATTTTCAAAATTTTCAAAATTTTCAAAATTTTCAAAATTTCAAAAATTTCAGTAATTGCAAAAATTTCAAAAAAAAAATTGGACTATCTAATTTTTTTTTTAATTTCCAAAAAAAATTTGAGCAAAAACAAATCAGCAAACGTGGCCAAGATCCAAAAATCCCAAAACCAATATGTCAACTCGCACCCTTAAAATATTGTCTCAGGCTTCCGGTGCCATGGCTAATATACGGCTTGATCTACGGCAAGCCAGTCGAGGTCAACTCCGTGGGTATGGTCTGCAGCATCGCCATCCTCTTCTGCATGCTCCTCTTCGTTATCCTGAGCATAGCATTCTTCAAATGGCGAATGAACAGAGGTCTCGGCTTCACCATGTTCCTCTTGTACTTCGTTTTTGTCACCGTATCGCTCATGTTCGAATACGAGATACTGGTTTGTCCCGTTTAGAAAACCATTGAAGACACCGAAGAATGTACGCCCGGAAATTTTCTCCCCAAAAATCCTCCAAAAAATTGCAAAAAAAAGCAAACGTCGATGCAAACCGCACAGAAAACTGATCATAACAACTGTATTTTACGTATTTCGCGCATAAAAATGCATCCTCTGTGATCAAATTTTTCTGTGTGCAGTCTCAAACTCCAAACATCTGCTTAAGATGAGAATCTCCTGAGCTTGAAGAGTTCTCCAGCCCAAAAAATCTTTTTTGAGCTGAAACGGTAAGATCCATTGATCTACAGTTGGTAAAATAGATACTAACACGATCTGCAGTCAATAAAGTAGTATTTCATCAAAAACCCGAAAAGGGCCCACTTTGTCGGTTCACCCTCCACACATTGCAGACCAACGGTAGAACTGAAAAATGTTTATGAAAAAAATTATTTGAACATAAAGATCCAGTATGGCGGGAATTTTCAATAACCGGAAGTGATTCAACTTGAAATCTGTTCACCAATTAACTGCACATTATCTGAGATGAAATGTTCGACTATTTAGTACATTGATCCATCATCGGTAAAGTAGTTTTACCGCGTTTACCAGCCGTCGATAACGTAGCATGTAATTTTACCGATAATATGAAAAGGGCCCACTTTGTCGGTTTCCATTCCCTGAGAGTATAAAAGGCAAATGATTGTGCCCAGGCATGCTCTTAGTGCTCCGGACACCTCTGGAAGCCTATCTTGCATCCTCAAAAAATCGATTTTTTTTTTCGACTCGAGAACGTCCCAAAAATTGGAGAACTCTTCAGACTCAGGAGTCTCCCCTCAACCGCCCGTTGCTCTAGTAAAATTATGTAAATATTGTATAAAACCAGAACGACAAGTGTTTCATCTAGTCAAAATATGGCCAATCTATACGAGCCCATCGATCTGCTTTAAATAAATATAAATGAACAATATAGGGACGCGCATAATAACTATATGTCCGTTATCTACACTTGGAAAAGTACCTCGCTGAATTAGTTTCATCAACCGAACAAACTGAAACCCTTTAAATGGGTCAGCAATTGTACGGGCGTTTGCGTCGGCTGTGAAGAAAATATGAGAATTAATTTATTTTTTTTCTACGGAAAAAAAAATACGAAGATAGATGACACCATTTTGCGGTAGGGAGAAAGAGAAAAGTATATGTGGTACAGCACTCGAGTCTGAAGTCGATATGTCACGTTTTACATTTTTACGATTGTAAAGCATGATTGTAGAATATTCTAGGTGATAAGGTGAAAAAATTTTCGCAATTTTGTATAACGAAAAAAACGAATAATTATTAGCAAAAAAAAATTAATTAACAAAATGTAATCCAGTGGGTGTAGTTATATTTGGGGGTGTTGTGGGGAGGGATTCGAGCGATTGAAATGGGACTGTCTGGATTTAGGCGCGAGTGCTACTATCTCTTATGAGTACTGATTTGTTGTTGATGTTGAGGGGTGGTTGAGATATTAAAATTAAGGAGCAAATTGTTAATCGGGGACAAATTCGCAGAAGCAATTTTTTTTTCAACGCAATTTGGTTTTTTTCCTCCACTCAAGAAAATTAAAAAAAAAAATTTCCGATAATTTTTTCCTCCAAATTGAAGCGAAAAATCGCGCGAAATTCAAAAATAAAACGAGTAAAATTTTTTTTTTAAATTGACCTGATTGACAATTTTTCACCTACCACAAGTTGACATCTCTGTTAATTACATAGAATTATCAATTGTTCGAATATTCAAATATTATAGCGTTACGTAATCAGTAGCCACCTATATATTTTTACGTAGTGTTTTATCAGATCGATTGTTTTCGTATAGAATGGCGTGTTGAATTGTTATTTTTACGATAAAAATGAGTATATAGTTGTTTATAATGACCCAAGGAGGTAAGTGGAACCTATTCCATCGTTTATAGGGGAAAAATCGATTGAACGACGATTTTCGGCGTTTGCAATCAATTTAGCGGATGTGAAAAAATTTTCCGAAATTTCTATGGAGATTTTTTTTCCATGGGATTTCCATGAAGATCCCATGAAAATTGTATGGAAAATCCTATTAAAAATTTATGGAAAATCTGGTGAAAAATTCTATGGGAAATTCCATGGAAAACCCATTGGAACATCCCATGGAAAATCCCATGGAAAATCCCATGGGAAATCCCATGGAAAAACCCATGGAGAACCCCATCAAAAATCCCATAGAAAACCCCATAGAAAACCCCATGGAAAACCCCATGGAAAACTTCATGGAACACCCCATGGAAAATCCCATGGAAACCCCCATGGAATACACCATGAAAAACACCATGGAATACACCATGGGAAACCCCATGGAAAATCCCATGGAAGACCCCATGGAAAATCCCATGGAACACCCCATGGAAAATCCCATGGAAAATCCTATAATTTTTTCTTTCATACGTGCAATTATAATTATGAAGTTTTATGAAAAAAATGAAATTTATTACCATGGAAAAACAATTGAAAAAATCTTATGGCATTCTTCGGTGTCGTAGTTACCTAGGTGTAAAATATATATATATATTATACATAAATAATGTATTAACATGTTGAAAAATATTAGTGAATTATGCACAATACGATCTTCCCGAAGTAATCGATCTGCGAGGAACAAGTGAGAGTGGCACGCCCGGAAAATGGAATAAGAATATTATGAAAAATTAGGGACAAAAATTTTTGAAAATTGACGACTTGGTAAAACGGTTCAAGTTCATTTATCCAGATTTTTTTTGATGAATATCACAGAATCCAAACGAGGAATCTCTTAGTTTTATAATTTTTTGATGAAGTATTTCAGGTGTGAAATCGGAGATTTGAAAATTGCCGCCAATTTGTAGGTTTTTTTTTTAATGTTCTTGAGTACCAGTAGCAGAGAAATATATATCTCACGTATCAAAAAAATATACATCGGATCGTTAACACAATTTTTTCCCGCTTGGTGTCGCACCTGTCCACCCATCGTGAGTGGTTGCGCCGAGGGGGAATCCCCGAATTGTGTATTTTTCGATTTTCGAAAAATGATCAGAAATCATTCAAATTTTTTTCTAGCCCAAGGTAAAATTGAATCCTTCCATTAATAGAAAAATGGATATATCAAAACTGATGGATACTACAGAAAGTCGATTTCATTTGCAGCAAGCTTACCGACCTAAGAGGTTAAGCACGCAGCTGTTAAGCGGTTCGAGTATTCAACAATTTATAATCAATCATGGGTTGGATATAAACTCTCCAAAAATTCGGAATATGTTCAGTACACGTGATACGAGGAATATAATTTTTTATAGATTTTTCTCTGACGGGGTTAACCTGTCAAAAAATAAAAACCGGAAAACGGTGATTCCCTCGCAGCATGGCGAACTCTGGTTCTCGGACCTCGTATGAATTCCTACAAACTCCGAAAAAATTCAACCGAATTTTGGCGCATTTTAGGAGACTCGAAAATTCATTAAAACAAAATTAGTCGTTATAAAAATGTTGCAAAAAAATTCTTCGGAATTTTGAAAAATTCTGAGAACCTTTTGCTGTCTCAGGAAGACGCTCATTTCCCAGATTTTGAGATATTCATCAAAAAACCAGCTGATTTAACTTGTCATGTTGTACCACTTCTCTACATAAATAGAATTTAGTTTATAGAAATTTCGAGGCGAAACGAGGAGTTAAGGGATTGCCGGTGAATTATACATAACTGTATATGTATTTATATAATGCATCGGATGCGATATCAGGCCGACGTGACTGCAGCTCGTGCTTCGTGTCCCCCGTTGCGTGACCTTTAACCCAGCCCCAGTCACATTTGATGAATTGTACTCTCGAATATTCCCATCCCCCCGGGCCATAACGAATTACGAATCTAAAATAAAAAAATTCCATAAAATTCTTAAAAAAAAGGGGAAAAAGAAAATTTTCTAAAACCCCGGTTCAACAAAAATTCCCCTCAAAGTAGTATTAAAAAAACTGGGGACGCGAAAAAACGAGTGGAATTCAGGTCGGCAGCCATTTGTACTCAATTTTTTCTCACAAAAACTCAAATAAAAAATTGTCAGTGAAATTAAATTCAGAAACAAATTTTTGGCCTAAATTTCATTAACAAAAATTGTCGTAAAAATTATAAACTGGTCCTTTTAGTTGCGAAATAAATTCCGGAGAAATATTGAGCACATATGACGTAATGGAAAGGCTGATAGATTGGATGTGAAAGCTAAATTAAAAGCACCCAGAAGGAAAAAATCTTGATTCGAGATATTCAAATCTTTGCGAGAAAAAAAATTTCGAGACAGTTTGACAATTTTTTTAATTCCCAATTTCGGAAAGTCATTTCAGTATCTCATTTATCCGTTAACAAGCGGTACGGCAAATATCGAAGAGCGCACTCAAAAAATGAGACCAAAAATCAATGTTAAAGTGGCTCATAACGCATGGATCTAACTAGGGCATTGATAACTTCAGCGTTTTTCCGCTATTACCGACCCGCCGATAATATAGGAAGCGCAAAAATCAGCGCGCTATTCAAATACTTGAAAACGAGCTCAGAATTAATTTTCCACTGAGGAAAAACCTAAAATTGTTCAAATAATTTTCTTTTTTATTATTATTTTAATCTAAAAAAAAACTATTTTAATCTAAAAAAAAAATTGGGCTTCTAAAAAAGCCAAATTAATCAAAATCTGAATCACAATTTTCTTTCTGGGTGCTGAAAAAAAAAATTACAATCGATATCACGTAAACCTGATAAGGGAGGACTATATCTGTCGTATGACAAATGAGGCATGAACGCACATATCAAAGAGACCTTTAAGTTTAGGTATCATTAGGTGTGAACGGAGGCGTTAGAAGTCCACTCGTGAGATTAACCATAGATTGAATGATAAAAATTAAATAAAGAGCGTTGAAATTTCCAAGATTACGAAATAATTAATGTTAATAAAAGTGAGGGAGCGATGTTACACAACGCAATGGGGCGGGTCGCGGATAACATTTAAAAAATATAGAAAATTATCATTAATAGTTAGGATGATTAATAAAAAAATAACGGGAGTCATTCGTCTCGGCGAATCAATGATTCTCATTATTAATAATTGGTTGAGTTTGTGTTACCATTGCATCGCAATTTAGGCCAGTCAATGGAGTCCTTGACGTGGAAATAGCTCTGCGCATCATGTAAAAAGACTAATGTTTAGAAAAAATTTTATAGACTACAAAAATTCAAAAAATATTCAGATAAATTTTCTGCAATTTTGAAACGAAAAGTGATACCCAATTTCTACTTTTTACGCAATTAATTATAACGATGCTAAGTACGCCGGGAGAATAGCCACGTGGCCCAGTTCTGCGCATGCGCAAGTCCACATGGACCATTGTGAATAATAATAATTTTGTCAAGTATAATGTTCTGAAAGGTAAAAACAATAACAATAGTACAGACAAAATATAGTAATTTGAATTATTAATGTTCCTAAGTTCAAATCCACGACCGGGCGAGAATTTTTTCGGATTGTCTGATGAGCCGGAGGTTGCTCATAGAGTAGCCACCTACGCCGACATAGGTTTTCTGTGGTTTCCTGTGTCTTATCATGCGAATGCGGTGTATCGGGTCGAAGGCGTCAAATAAGAAAAAACAAATTATTAAAAGAAAATACAAAGAAATCAAGTGTAATATATTTCGTGACGAAGATCTTGAGGCGTTCCCATAGCCAGTTTCCCGCCGTGCAGCTAGCTGCTTCGGAAATCCACTTGCGCATGCGCGCAACGCTGGCGCTCCGATACCGGCGCTAACGCTAACGGAACTTCAACAATTAATTACACAAAAAGTAGAGATCCTAGAATATAACTGCTCACTTCAAAATTGTAGAAAATTTTGTCCCCAACAAGATGGTATATTTTATTTTTAGGTTGGAATTGCAAGGTCCCGGGCGTTTGCGTTTATACCTATACATATGCATCCGATAGGCCATTTTCTCGCTGGATTATTAGCTCTTTCCCTCGTATTTGAAGGACATAATTTTGTTTATTGCAATCTACGATTTCTTTTTCTAAATATTAGTAATTTTCATGGTGGCAAAAATTATTACCACATTTAAAATATAAAAATCAGCCAGCTTGACTGACCTAATAGGGTTCTGCCCCCCGTCCACCGATAAATTTTTTGATGATTAAGAATATTTGAAACGAACAAATGGTAGATTTATTAATCGATAAAACCGAATAAAGTTGAAATATGTAAATTATTTAACTAGCGCAATGATTAAGACAGGTTACATAGTTTATGAATGTTACATCAAGGTGAAATAAAGTTGTGTTTAATTATTCCGTTAATAGTGAACGAACCAACGAAGAAACATATGTAGCAAGTTGTGGGCTCATTGAGGGATTTTATTTTTTTAGGGGTTTCATGTCGATTATTAATGATACTGTTTTTATTTTTCCTGGAAAAATTGGGGCAAATATTGAAATAGTGATGAACCAAATTCGCGCGTAAATGTAAAAAAATTCAATTTTTAAACTAAATGTAATTTTTTCTCTACGAGTTAAAAATTTTGACCTCAATAAATTTCGCCCCATTTTCTCCTAGATCAATGAACCAAAATTACAAAAAAAAAAAAAATCATTTTTTCAATAAACGACCACTCAAATTTTCGCGAACCAAAAATTGCCGAGCAAAAATGAACGTAAAAAAAATCTAAAATTACACTAAATTGATTGACAATTTATAAAAAAAAAACACAAATAGCCGAACAATATATCATATCACTCGATATCATTAAAAAATGATAGAAACGTCATTTGTTACTAAACAATTGACCCACCGTCAAATTGATAAGAACTCAGCGAAATGATTTCAACAATTTGACATTAAAGCGTATTCGCTATCGGAGTCAGTATCGAATTAACGATTAAATCGATTTTTCGCACATTGTCGCTAGTTATAACGTTAAAATCAAACAAGCCATTAAACTAAAAAATAAAAATTAAAAAAAAAAACGTGCGACAATTATTAACTTGTTTGTGCATTTGTTCATTTATCACAATTGTGACTTCTAATTTCAATGAAACAATCGCACATTAAGCCGTGATAAGATGTCTAAAAGCCATTTTCATCGTAGAAAAAAAAACGAGCACACAAATTGAAATAAAAAAACAAGAGAACAAAAAAAAAATATTAAGACTGGGCTTTGATCATTCGGCAATGCCATCGCTGTTGATAAGTGCAATAAACAATTTTTAGATGAATTATTTAGATTATTTAGATATTAACCAGTGCAATTTCGCTGCCTGCTTAATCAGTTATCCCGTCTATTTCTTGCCTAGTGCGAGTGGGGCAGAATGGGCACATTAATTTTGCCGAGTTAACAACTGCGATAAAAAAAAAACCAATTCTAAGCAACTGATAATTGCAAACCCACTCCAGCTCCCCTGATTTCCCTAATTTAATTACCCAATTAGATTATACAGAAAAAAAAAAGTTAAAACAAAATGAACAAAAATAAAGACGACTGACATCGTTTTGAATGCATATTTGTACAAATAAAAAAACCAAAAAAAAAAGCTATACAGGAACAATAACAATGATGCATTTCAAAATTAGCGTACGATTTTTTGATTCGTTAATTACGTGGCGGTGTTAATTAGTTCAGCTAATAACCGGCCAATAATTAACGCTGTTCGATGTTTCTAGAGATATAAAAGATTTAATATTCAGGAGCACTGATAACAATGGGAGAGCCAAAGGAGCATCCGAACAAGTGATTCAAAGCGATTTAAAGTTTCAACGATTAAAGAAAATTAATAATATGACAGTATGGAACTTGCGTATGTTCTTTTATATTTTTCCTCCGAAACTAGACACTTATTAATTGCAGATAGTTAAAAAATAAATTTTTTTCATTGCTTAGTTATTGAGCATCGTCGATTGCAAGAAAATAACAATTTTTCGACTGTTGAGAACGGATATGGCGTCCGACTGCGCTGAGCCAATCACAGCGCGCCGCCAGCCTAACTCAGTACTTCCGCCGTTTGAAAAATTGCGCCGTTTTAACCACAATTACCCAATACCTAATCATTATTTTTGTAAACATATTGTTGGGACGGGAAAAAATTCTAAAAAATACGTAAATTCTGTATTAAGTCACGCGTAATTTATGATACTGGCCCCAATGCGATGAGTTGAAAACCTGCGCAAAAAAAAAACACCAAACAATCGAGCAGATCCCAAGATGTAAAGAAAACCTGAAAAAAAGTAACGAAAAAAAATATTAAAAAAAAAAACAAAAATAAGCGATTACAGCAACTTAACATTTATTATATCCTTATATACAACATTTTTACGGCATATACGAAATACGATGTAGAGCAGTATAAAATTTTAAATACATGCGTAGGTTAATCGTTGTTGTCTACCATAATTAGCAACTAGCATTATACATGTATAGAGACCCTTAGCCGATAAACAATTGATAAAAAAAAATACAAAAAAGTGAGTGAGCGAATGATTGAGATAACGTGCGCGAGGATCAGGGATTTATTAGGAAATATCAAATGAGAGAGTTAAGTGATTTTTTCACCATTAATGGATGTTAAAAAAAATTGTTATAAAATAATCAATTTTTTTCTATCAATGCTGAAAAAATTCCTTAAAATCGTTCAAAGCAGTAAAATAATGACAAAAAGAAAAAAAAAATATTACGACGCATCGTAGGTGATAAATTACCCATGTATTATACATATATACAGATATATCAAATATATTCACATATACATATACATATGTTATTCTGTACATATCCGTATGTGTATATACATATCAAACATAAATAAATCGATAAATGCAATAATAAATAAATGCAAGTGATTGTTCACCACTTGAATGATAGGTAATTTAACAATTGGCGGCTTGCTTGCGTGCGCCCGTGACAAAATATTAATTATAAATAGTATGAAAAAAAAATAAAAATAAAAATAAATAAATAAAAAAGATTTTACGAGTGACGATTAGGGAAATATGTGGCGTTCAACGGGCTCATTTTAACGTCTGAAAAAGGGAGAAAAGTTGCAAAAAAAAAAACATTATATTTGAAATAAATGAAAAAAAAAAAATAAATAAAAAATAAAGTAACCGTGTTATGTAGAATGTCTTACGCTAAGCACGGTTCCCCCATGTTACATGTTGAATTATTAAAAAAAAAAAGATTTAAAAAAAACACATTGATGAACTACCGAGTGCGTAAAAGAGACGAGCAAAGCCCGTAATTTTTGGTCCGTTACTGCAAATTGTTTGAGATTATTATACACAAAATGAAATCATACATTTACTCGCATACATATAGAAATAAAAATTACTATTGAATATGTTATATACTTGCCAACATACAAGATGACATGAGGAAAATAATAATAATATTAATTATGGGGGAAAAAAAAACAAGAAGAAGAAGAAGCGTAGTCCAAAATTTTTTCGCCTCGCTTTTTAGTGTGAAGACAAAATGAATAATGAAGAAAAAATAAAACGAGCAGCCTTTTAACCGACCGAAGCTGACAATTATGTTTTCTGAAGGCAAGCACAAAATTTGCAATATTACAAACCTGCATTTTTTATTTGGTCAGCAATTTACGGAATAGCAAAAAAAAATGGGAAGTTAAAAAAAAAATCTAAAAATTTTTTGAGTGTTCCATTTTGCCCCCTCCCATTTTTGTCAGCAACATCATCGGTCACCGAAACGATATTTAAAAAAAAAAAAATCCCCCGAAAAAAAGCAAAATAATTGATAAAGTTTTTCTTGCACTCAAATATTTTGAATACAATTCTGTAACTGGGCTGATCAAAACAAATTCACTGTATAACAAAAAAAGGAAAAAAAATATGAAAAAAAAAACTTGTATTCACTCATGTTCTGGTGATGCCTATACTGCTGATACTCTCATTAACTGAAATCTGAAGTTCATTGCTACGCTTTCTCACCTGGTTCCTATTCAATTCTGCAATATCGTTGAGCGAAAGAAGAATAACCAGTTTACCTAAAGGATAAAAAAAGAAAATAAAAACAATGAGCATAATCATATAAAAGTGCTGTAGAGATTGGGCCATTGGTAGATCCAATGGTGCCATTGGCTGGGTGCTAGGTGCTATCCTAGAAGTAACTTGCATTAACGAATTAAGAGATTTCATGAAATTGATTAAAAACAAAAAACATAAAAAAAAAAAAATTGGAAAATACCAACAATGAACTGTAGACGAGAACTTTCGCTTCCATTATCTCCTATCTTCATTAAAAATCTATCTTAACACTGTCTTTATACTCTACTAATTCTATAATTCTATTCGCAGTTTTGCTTAACCGAATCTCCAGACATTTAGCGGATTACTGATGCAGCAAAGAGATTAATAAATATACTCAAGATTTATGCCATGATGAGGGGCACTGGGTTATTCTGGGTTGAATGAAAATATTAATTTACCTCAGGCGGGCAGGAGCGTTGAAAGATCCATAAATTGGCGGGAAACTTTAACTCTACAAATGTTCATCTCCCAGTCAATGATATCGCAAAAAATTATTGTAAAACAAGCTTTCCACCTGGAAGAGTCCTATAAAAAAAATTGAAACGTATTTGACGAAAATTAATAATTGTTCTCATCGTTTGAAATCTCGAGGTGGTGAGCGTCTACAGGCGCCATTTTGTTTGGGCCAGAGTGACTTCAAAATGGCGACTTTTTCCTCCAATCACAAAACTTCAAAACATGATTTTCGTCGCAATTACTGAAATACGTTAACATAATTACGAAAAAGAAGACTAACGAAACGAATTCTAAAAAGCAAAATGCAGAAATTTTCACAATAATTTTTTTCGCCTGAACATTCAACAATGAAAAATTATATTGCCCAAATATCCGCATTATAGACTCGTCCTCAACGCTTCTGCCCCCTCAAAAAAAGCAATTTAAAAATTTTTGATTGATCCCACCCCGTAGCACACGTTTGTACAAACGATCAAAAGAAATAATTCACAATTACGACAAAATGCATTTTCGAAAATGAAGACTCATTTTTATCGAATAGAATGCCCAAGAGCACAGGTCAATAAAAATCGCAACTCCTTTGAGGGCTATAAAAATGACGATAATAATAGGACATAACATGAGAACAAAAAGGTAGAATGGTAATCTAACAAAAAAAAAACTATAAACTAAAATGAATGAAAGCCCAATGTCGAGGAATATTTCAACACGCCACCCGCAAGACTAGGGCTGATGGGTCCTATCGATTATTGCCGATTACATATATATGCATTATTTCGTACCAAGTACAGCTGCAGTATCAGTAAAAAATTTTCTCCTAGGAAGAATGATGAAGAAAAATTGATTTATTAATAGATTGAGAGATTCTCGAGGTCGATAAATGACTTAATAATTTGAGTGAGAGTTGTGGAGGGCTTGGTACATTTTCAAACCTCAAACCCTCCCGTCCCCCCACCCCCCTTTTAATCCTTCCCTCGTAAATCCTCCCCTTCGTCTTCTTTCTCTCCACCAGCCTAACAATGATAATGAATTAAGTAATTGAATAATGAAGAAAAAAAAACATGAAAGAACATATTGTAATCTATTGTAGATTGTTGTAGATAAATTATACGGTTTTACCGTAAATTGTTACTTTTTGTCGACAATATAAAATACACAGATATATAAGTAATTAATCCAAGCTTGTTTGTTAATTGCCAAGATCCCCTGGATAGAATTAAGCTCGTCTGCATGATAATTTTATTAGCAATATTTCAATTGTATTTTTGTGAAAATTTTCAGCAGTTCGTCTCTGAAATTTGTAAAAATTAAAATGCTCTTTCATTAAAGCCAAATTCATCCATGTGTAATCAAATTCTCAGTTTTTTTTTTTTAAGATTTAAAATTCACTGCTTAGACCAGAATTTTGAGAGTACGTAATAATAATAAACCACACGTGTTCTGAAAATTGAAAAAAAATTGGACCTTGGAAAACTCAAAATATTTCCGTTATTCAAGAAATCACAAATGAAAAAAATTTGTTTAGAAATCAGAAATTTGCGAAATTATTAAAAGTTGTCAGTTTAAAAAATTCTGAATTTACGTTGATATTTTTCAAATTTTATTTTTTAAAGATACGTCACCTAGATCTATGTATACATTTTTTTACACCATTTTTGATCTTACCATACTGTTAAAAATTCATTCCTTCTAAATATCGAATCCCAACATTACGATTGGGCTGGATGAAGATGAGACAACTCTCAGAAATCCACGTAGAAAATATTATCAAGAAAGAATCAAGTGTATTTGCAATTACGAGCATCAATTTTTGGAAAATTTCACTGTCTTGTGTTTTCTTTTCTGATCATTTCCCGGGGAAAAAGTCTCCGGGGTAACTATCACGGTTCAATTACACGATATTTCGTCGAAGAGCCGATGAGCAGGTAAATCGACTTAAACCGATTGACCCCTCCAGAATTTAATCTCTCATCTCCGGTCCTCTCATTTCCTCAAATCTCGACGACTCAATGCGCAGTGTTGGGCATTGTTGGTGATCCCACTACGTCAATGATGTCCCCTTTGACCTCAGGCTCGTTCTTAGGTAAGAGAGCTGGTGGAATTGTCAACGTCTGAAACAAAACCAATTGCATAATTACGATATATTACGATTTATTTACCTTTTTTTTTAATAAGTTTTATTTTAAGTTTTTTTTTAATCAATTTTTTTTTCTCAATTATGAAACGCTGATAGGGGGGGGGGGGTGATTAGACATGGTAATAAATAGCAAAAACCTGAATTCTGACAATTTCGAAAATTGTACAGATCTTGAAAACTTTCCACATTTTGAACGGTTAAAAACTTTTAAAAAATTGAGATTTTGAAAATTGCAAGGTTTGAAAATTTCCAAATTTTTGGACAGTTTTTCAATTTTTTTAGATTTTTAATTCTTTTGGGAACTTTCAACATTATCAAAATCTACAAAAGTAATTTTTGAAAAACTCAATTTCGAACGTTTTAGAAATCCCTTTTTTCCTGTTTTTATTTTTTATTCCACCCTTTCTGATTAATTTCGAAAATTTCGAAATTAGTTTTTTTACTTTTTCAGTCAAAAATTCACTTTTTTTTTAATAAAAAAAAATTACATTTTTCAGACTTCTCAGACCGCAATCAAAAATTTGTAGAAAAAAATTTGGACGCCCCAGAACAGACACACTTACCTTGCCAGGAGCGAGTGCTTCATACTGATGACGCAGTGACTGGAGTTCGTAGTCGCAAGTGGCAATTGCACCTCGAAGCTCATACTGAAGAACTATGTCACTCCTCAAATCATTGAATAACTGGCAAATCTGTTCAGTGGGTGGTGGATTCAATTCAATTTGCAGCTCATTCAGCATCTGCTCAATCCCCTTCATTTTCTTCTGGCCAAGACTGCTAGGAAGCTTAATTCGTTGAGATCTAAGACTCACACCGCTATTCTTGAAGTCCGGGAATTTAATTCCTGCAGACTCTACGACCTGTGCCCAAATTCATAGCTCAAAATTTGTTTTTAAAATTAAAAACCCTTTCCACTTTTTCCAACTCCAATTTTTCTTAAAATCTCAAATGTTTTTTTTCAATTTTTATTTTTCAACAAAAAATTTGAATACTTTCTCAAGTGTCCATTTTCTTCATTGAAATAATTTCAAAAAAATTTGAAGAAAAAATCTGACTTTTTTTTTTGCAAAACTTACAATTTTTAGAAATTAAAAAAAAAACGACAAAATTTGGAAAAACAAATAAATTGAGAATAAGAAAAGTAAAATTCCATATGTCGAATAAATAGAGCAAACTTTGGACCTGTAATTTTTGTGTATACGCAGCATCAGATTTGCTCGGTCTGTTGCGAGACGCAGTTGCGCTTTTTTTCACAGCTTTCTTTTCACTTTTACGGTGATCCGCCTGATGATCAGCTGCAGTGATAAGCTTCTGGAGGTCCTGAGTTTTGCGATCCCGCTCCTTCTTCCTCGCCTCAATTTTTCGCAATTCTGCAAGCAGTGTTTGCTCCTCTTCCATCTGCTCTGGGGTTCGTTCGAATAATTTTTTCAACTGCTCCTTCCGCCGCTTTTCATGCTCACTGTCGAAACTGTAGACTTTGTCGGTGTGGGATTTTGCTTTCGTCAGGGCACCGCATACTTGGTAATACCTGAGATAGAAATTATGAGAATTGTGAGACACATAAAACGACACAGTTTCAATTTTTTTTTTTTCATTTATTAAAAAATCTCACTATTTTGAAAAAAGAAAATGACAAATGTAAAATTGCATTTTTTTTTTAATTTTAAGAAATTGAATTTATGGAAAATATATAATTTTTTTTTTTTTTTCAAAAATATGTAAATTATTTCGAACGTAAAAAAAGGTGAGATTTTTAAATTTTTAATTTCAGCCCAAATTTTCGAATTTGCAAATTTTTTAATGATGCAAAATCGTTTTACCTCTCCTTCAAGTCCTCCACAGTCCTCGCAGTGAACTTGGACGTGTCCCATCGATCCTGAATAATGATGAACCTGAGATCGAACCTCCTGCACAGGTCGAACAGATGATCAGTCTCGGCCCTGTTCCAAGAGTTGCTCACCAGATGCTGTACATACTCGGCATTCGTATAATTGGGAACAGGTACCTTCTTATTAAATTTCGCAAATGGATATTCCTTCCCAGCATCCGCTACTCGCCTCCAGTGATGAAATACAGCTCCATCAGCTCTCGCAGGATTCGTAAAAGGCGTCCACTTCCAATTCCTCACCTAAAATATATTATCGAAAAAAAATAATAAATTGAAAAAAAAAATTCAACTTTGAGAATATTCCCCAAATTTTTCCAGAACTTCAAAAATTCTCAAAAACCTTAAAAAAATTTGAACAACATAAATTCCAAACTTTCAAAAACTTTCGCCCATTCTAAACATTAACAAAACCTTAAGAAAAAAGTGGCAATTATCTGAAAATTTATCAAATGTCAAAAACTTCCCAAAATTCGAAAAAGTTGAAATTTCTAAGAATTATTTCTTTTGAAAAAAAATAGACAAAATGTAGGAACTATATGTATGCACCTGAAACTAAATTGAGAAATGAACAATTAAAATCACCTTTTTCATCCCCAACTTAGCCTTCGCCTGTTTATACCCATTTCCCGTATCGGTAGGAAAAAGTGGCGGTACATCAGTATTATCTTTGCACAGTAGAGCAAAAACTTCTCTGTGCATTCCCTCCGGACGTTTTGGCACTTTATTCTGGTAGTCATATCTGCGTTTCGTCTTCTTATCGTTTCCAAAAATTGACTCACGAGTTAATTCAGCTGAGGCCGGCGCCTCGATGTCCAAAATGTCACGTACGTCGGACGACATTATGTGTTTCTTCTGTAAATTTAAACCATTATCATACTGAAACAATTCTTCACGTCTTCAAGAAAAACCTGGCAATTCTGTTAATATTCCAAGAGAATTATGTTCAAAACGAATGCCCCAATTAAAAAAAAAATCTCAAAAAAAAACAATGGCACTGCTGAAACCCAAAGAAGCTAGTCAAAATCCTATGCAAGCATCTCCGCACAAACACTATCGCAAACGCACACACAGGAAATTACCACGTGGAAAAAAACACTCTATAAAATATTCCTTACATTTTTAAATTGCAACTGACACTAAAAAATTGTGTTGTCACAACCAAAAATTCAAAGTACTCCCCAAATTTCCAGCATGTTCAGTTGTATGCTATACGTGCACTAAACCACGTGGTCTGCCCACGTGTACCCCCCACTCCAGCGATCCTCAATTAATGGACAACTTGAGCTTTATTTATTAACAATCAACTAAATTACTTGAAAAAAACACCGCCAAAATTCGATAAGGGAAAACTAAAATTTTTTTAGGTTAGTCGCTTGTTTTCCGAGTATCGTTGGTAATGAAGATTTTTCACTATAACGCGACATCTGCGGGCTTTGACAGGGAAGCATAAGCCTCCCGTCAAGTGAATTTCCTGGAAAGGGAGAGAGGGGGGCAAGACGGGTGGGACTCCATATTTTCCGTTTGTTAACACGAGTGATGCATCAAAAGTCTTTAAATTTAACATAATTAAATAACTGAGCAGATAGGATAACGCTGATGTGCGCATTGTGATTTGTAGAACGTGTGGCGGATACAAGCTGGAACGCAACTTGCTAAATAAAAGGTTAATTATGGTTTCATGGGATTATTTTGGGGATGCATTGCTGTGTATCGTTTCCCATTCACTCAGTTTTAGTCTTGTGAAACCTCGTGTGTTCGCAAATGTCACGAAGTCAAAAATTCAAGAGATGATTGTTCGTCATCCATTGGGCTAAGAATGCGCAACTTTGGGAGATGTCTTTTTTTCCATCTTTGCGGATGTACTTGAGGGCATTTAAATGTTAAATACCGATGTGTCAAGGCTGGAGATCGATTAGCTAGGGGAGCGCTTCGGAGAAGTCACGAATTTGTGGGTTCCTGCGGGGTTAGTTGTAAAAGCACTCTTGGTGCGATTAGAACAATTTACATTTATACAAATTTCGCCGGGACCGTATTTTTGGTTTTGACTGTCCCTTTTCATCGAATCGTACGTAAACACTGTCAAAGTTTGTAATCTAATAATTTGATAATTCAATTTTCTTGTGCCACAGTTTTAAAATTTCAATGTTTTATTTTATTTTTTTTTTGAACTTTACCTTTTGAAAATTTTGAAAGATTTTCGCGCAATTTTTATGACAAAATTTAACCCCAGAAAATTCAAATTTTTGGGCAAGACACTATAAAAATGTCAAGTGCGCTCCTTTTTTGAGGCACAGAAATATTTTTATTTGCAAATTCAGAACAAAACAATTTTTACATAATAATAATAATAAATTTTCAAATGAATAATTTTAGATAACACTCTACTAAATTGCAGATGAATGAACTGATCGATCTTTGGAAAATTATTTGCCTTATTTTTTCCCCCCTTTTATTGCGTTTTTCGGTAACAGTAGATATATGCTGATTGGCGCGAAATTTGAACTCAAGAGCTTTATACAATCCTTCCTATTAAAAATTACCAAAATGATTATCATTATTTGTATCACTAATTATCATTTCCATCTCTGGAACCAATCACTATATATATATATATATATATATATATATATTAGGCGATAATAATGGCCTAATCGATAATATTTTTAGGCATAATAATGGGTGCATTTAAAAACATAATTGACCCAAAATTTTGGTAACATTAATAAGGCGTATCAACATGAAGCATTAAGTGTCATTAAAAAACATCCGAGAAATTATTTGCCTCTAGTAATTATGACATAATTACCGTTAACAGCTCTATTAGCTAATGATTACGTACAAATGATGCGGACTATTCACATAAAAAATTTCAAAGTGCTCACGCACTGAGAGAGCACCTCGAGATATCCTTTTTCCAGTTTTACGTGAGCTGCAAACAAAACAAAAAAAAAAATAATCAGAGTAAATAGGCTAGACTAAAAGTGAGACAAAATTTCATGCTTGAAATGTTTTCCCTTGTTTTTCTTACAAACGGTTGGAGATACAAAAAAAAGTGTTTAACAAAAATTGTTCCTCACGTAAAAACCCACATTTTATGTCTTGTAACTTTTTTCCCTAACTCTCATAGTTTGAGAGATATCACGCTTGCCAGGTCTCATTCCACCCTTGAATTTTATTCTGCAGATGTCGGCCGATAAAGCTGAGAGTGACATGGAATATTCAGAGTCCGATTGCAGTGATACGGGCTACGAGGACTACTACAATTGCCAACCTTGGGGCGACGTCGACAATGATGCCGAAAAGGCGGATCAGACACGACGAGATCCGGAATATGCAGTTCACGATTGTCTCCGAGTGGAGGAAGTGGAAAGATTGCTCAACGAAAATGTCGAAGTACTAAGTAATAGTCTCCAAATCACTCCATCCTTGGCCAAGGTATGATTTTTACTCTCTGGAAAAAATTACTAAATACATGGATCCATTGAGACCCAGCAAAACTTGCTGACTCCAAATTTCTACCTAAACCCATTCCCCTGCAAAATTGTCTTAAAACTCGATTAGCGTCTCACCAAGTGGTTTTAAGAAGAAATGACATAAGATCTTTTTTGTAGAAAAATTTATTGCCGACAAAAAAGGTAGTTGTCGAATTTCTCTTCACCCACTCCCCCTCGAGATAGATCCGAAATTTCTAGGAAGGCATATGCTCATGGTAGGGTACAGATGGGGTAATGACTTCAAGGTCACATACGTCCTTAACTATGAAACTTAGGAGGGAAAGTCATAGGACATGAAATGTGTATTTTTAAGAGAGGAACAAGTTTTATTGTAGACTTTTTTCTGTATGTGTGAGCGTTTGCATGATAGAGCGTTATAAACAATTGAAAACGTTGATAACGAAAGAATACACTATCCCTAGTGCATTGATCGAGTCTACAGATCAACACACACACACACACACACCTACACCCACTCACATGCACACGCACACACACACACCATATTGAATTCTTCAGAAAAATTGTATTTTTACTAAATTAGTGCAATTTTATGCACAATTGAAGCAAACTAAACACACTTCTGTTTTCATCTTCTGCAGGTACTTCTACATACACATGACTGGGCACTCCAGGAGGTAATCACCAAATACAAGGAAAACTCGTCCAATTTGCTCATCACATCAAAAATCAAACCAAGTCATCCACCGGACCCTGCCTCGGCCTCCAAGGGACGAAAGGGTGGAACTTGCACTGTTTGCATGGCACTGTATAATCCCGACAAATTTGCTAAACTCAGTTGCGGTCACTCATTCTGCAAGGACTGCTGGTGTGTAAGATTGCACATGTTTGTCTTTTTACTAGTAATTTTTTTTGTCAGTAGCAGAGTGGTAAACTAGGATAAGTGCATCTGGATTTTACGATCTTTACAGAATAACTCGAAATTGAAGGGAGCATGATTCGCAAATATTTTGTGAGAGCTTTTATTATAGGAAAAAGTGTGTTTTATCAAAAAGGTTGCTGAAAGGGTTATCAAAAATTGCGTTTCAAATAAATCAGACTTCGCAAAACCGAAGTTCTTGTATTCCCAAAATAAGAAAAAAAAATGGCTAATTTATGAAAATATTGCTCGCATTATTTTTCCCCCATTCGTAACCTACTCAGCTAACTCAACTGTGATTACAGGTGTATGCATTTTGAGGTACAAATCACACAGGGTATATCAACAGACATTGGCTGCATGGCTCAAAATTGTGAGGTTTTAGTACCCGAAGACTTTGTCCTTCAACTTCTCATCAGACCGTCTATGAGAGACAAATATCAACACTTTGCATTTCGTGATTATGTCAAGACACATCCACAACTGAGATTCTGTCCAGGACCAAACTGCCAGATTATCCTGAGGTCCAAGGAGCTTCGGGCTAAACGTGTTCAGTGTCAAGCGTGCAAAACCAATTTCTGGTAATTTTACTATTTTACCTGACCTGGGAAAATTAATTAAATTTAAAAAAAATCTAAACTTAAAAAAAAAACCAATGGAAATTTAAAAAATCTGAATTTTGATATTCCAAAAATTGTGACAATTTGAAAAATTTGTTCAAGATTTTTCGAAGCAAAATATTGAAAGTTTTACGCTATAAAAAATTTGGTAAAAAATTTAGTTAAAATTCTCTTCACCCATTAGCTTCCGCTGTGGAACGGATTATCACGCCCCAACGGACTGCAACACAATAAAAAAGTGGATGACAAAGTGTGCAGACGATTCTGAAACTTCGAATTATATAAGTGCACATACCAAAGATTGTCCAAAATGTCACATTTGCATCGAGAAAAATGGGGGATGTAATCACATGCTGTGTTATGGTTGCAAAGCAGAATTTTGCTGGATGTGCCTTAACGATTGGAAAGCACATGGTAGTGAGTACTACGAGTGCTCACGTTATAAGGATAATCCAAATATTGGTACTGAGAGTGTTCATGCACAGGCACGTGAGGCACTTAAGAAATATCTTCACTATTACGAGAGGGTATGATCATTTTTGCATATCGACAATTCTCCAGATCGCTCTGGTCAGCTGTGACCCGAGATATTTACTTGATTTTAGGTTTCGTAGGTTTTGAAAGAGGCCGTGTCATCGATTTCTCAGATCGTTAATAAGTCGATTTTATTTACGTTTTTTCCTTCACTTTCCTCAATTTTGAAACAATAATTTTCATTTTTTCTTTTCTTTTTTTCTGAAATTTTTGGACGGAATTGAGAATGGATTTCTGCATTCTCAAATTTTCGAGAATCTTAAAATATAAGAAATCTTGCAGTTGTATTCTCGTGTTACGAAAAATTTACTTTTCTTTGAATTTTCAAATTGGCGAACTCATTGCAGTTCTTTTCATTATGAAATTTCTAAGTAATTTTAAATTTTTGATATTTGACATTGACATAATTTTCTGACTTTTTCAATGATTTTGTAAATTTGAAATCCAATTTTTTTAATTTTCGGATTTCAAATGCTGGAGCTCAAATTGAAAAAAAAAATAATCTAGACTTGCACAAATACAGAACCTTTCAAGGTTTCAAAAATTTTCCAGTTATAAATTTTAATTATGAAATTAAAAAAATTTTCATAACTTCCGAAGTCTGAAAAAAAAAATGATTATTGGAAAATATTTTTGGGCGTTTTTTAATTGTCAATTCGATTTTTAAACATTTTTCTAAAATTTTTCATCCTCCAATTCCAGTGGGATAATCACAGCAAGTCCCTGAAGCTTGAGGAGCAGACACTGGAGAAGATCAAATCGCGGATTAATCAGAAGGTCATGGATGCAAGTGGTACATGGATAGATTGGCAGCATCTCTTCGAGGCAGCTTCACTCCTTGCTCGTTGTCGTTATACCCTCCAGTATACGTATCCTTACGCTTATTACATGGAGTCAGGTCCCAGAAAAGCTTTATTCGAGTACCAGCAAGCTCAACTCGAGGCAGAAATTGAAAATTTATCATGGAAAGTGGAGAGAGCTGAAACGACTGATCGTGGCCTCCTAGAAAATCAGATGGACATTGCGGAGAAACGTCGGCAAACTTTGCTCAAAGATTTCTTGGAGGTAAAATACTCATTACTCCAAATTAAAAATGTCACCCCATGATTTTTTTTTTTTTTATTTCAGAAATGTCCGAAATTTCAGAAATTGCAAAAATTCAAAAATTTATTTTTTTATTTCCAGATATATTTTCCTAATGCACATGTATTTTTCAGAGCGACGAACCGAGCATTAAACCAAGCAACCAGGAGGAACATCGAGTTTGATCGTACTTGAAAATTTTTTCGAACTACAAATAGAAATAAGTTGTGAAGTGGTTGAACGATAAAACGACAGACTTACCATTAGAATTCATGTTTTACGTTTTATTTTGGTTTCCAAATAATCACAAGTTTTCACGAACAAGAATTTACACCCCTCTCCCTCCCTCTAAAACAGTTTTTAATGTTTTTAATTTTCTTCAAAAAGTAAAGGTAAAAATTCAACTTTATTTCAATGAAATTGGGAGTGTCAGATATTTGCGGCTGGATTACTGTAAAATCTGCGTTTTGCCATTTCACTGTGAAGGGCTGGAAAACTATTAACCGATCAAAATTATTCCTATTTTATTTATTGAAGCACGAAGTATACAAAAAGTCCACAATGTCCAGTGCCAAACGTGAAACATACAACTTACAATTACAGTTCAATGATGAAGCATCTAGACCAATCTAATTGCACTTTAAGATCAAAATGAAACTGCTATTCATAATTTTTCTTTGAAAAATACAGATGTACTTTAAAAAATTTCTAAATCATATTTTACAGACTTTCAATTAATCGAGTAGAACTCTTAATTATTTTTCTCACTAATAAATATTTTATGAAAAATATAAATTTTTGGATAGAAAAATTAGATTATTTAGATTTTTTTTTGCAAAAATATTTATTAATAAACTTCTTCCAATGAACGATTTTTTTTAATTAATATTTTAAGTAAATATATCAAAAAACTGCCATTAAGCAGAACCTTAATCGAGATTTGTAATTGATTTTGGATTTTTTTTTTATTTTGGAACTCAATTTGGAAAATATGCTTTAGAAATTTTTTACAAAATACATTAGTATTTTTTTATTCGCTGAAACATTATTTAGAATGAACATTGAAAAATTGTCGAGTGATTGGTTGAGTCCAATTTATTGGGATATGACACCTCCGTAAAAGCAAAGTATTGTTATCCATAAGATTAATTTTTTTACATATTAATGTCGTGAAAAATTACTTAAGGGCCTCAGGAGATGATGATTACTGTAAATATTCATGTAAACTTATGTGTAAGGTGATGTGACACGTTATTTTCTAACAATTCATATGCTGGTACGAGTTTATAGGTCGGGGATGAGTTGGCTCTCCCAATCATTATTGAAATCCTTAGGTAATGTTTGATGAAAAAATGTTGTGCTAAATTTTAGGTAATTCGTGCGCTTTGTGAACTATTTCGTGAATAAATGAATGAATCGTAAATTTTGGTTTTCCATTCCCGGTTTAATTATTCAGCCAAGATGTCATGGACAGAAAATTTTTTTTTTAGAATCATTTTTATTTAAATTTTTCCCGCATTTTTAAATTTTGAATTTCCAATGTAAAAAATCATTAGGATTTTTTTTATTATTTTTAATACTTACAGAAGGTTGATTTTCTTTATGAAAAACAGAAAAAAAATCATATTTTTTAAAGAAAAATTAAAAACCTGCTCTCCCCACCCTTGCGGCGCGAAGCGATCAGCTGATTCCCCCACTCCTCAGCCGCGCTCCGCCATTTTGATTCCCAAGTCGACGACAGCGCCCCCGCCATTCCCAATGATATTCCTTCCAGATAAATCATCGCGTGGTAAAAAAAAAGTCAAGAAAAACTAAATAAATAGTGTTTCACAAAAACTATTAATGGTCACACCAAATTTTAATGACTCACACTCGACAAAAAAATTGTGCGCCTTCCCTAAAAACTGCTAACTGTGGAACGTACGAGCACGTCTCGGCGATAGTGCGGCCAATGTTTAAACACACCATATTTTTCGGGTTTATTGTATTATTTATATGAAAAAATATGGCTTCACGAGTTAATCAAGGTATCCAAAGGGTTTTGGGCAAATTGGAGGCATCTGTCAGCTCTGGGAATTACTATGAAGCACATCAAATGTACAGAACACTATACTTCAGGTAAATTG
Organism: Asobara japonica; assembly: GCA_026005395.1. NCBI lineage: Eukaryota > Metazoa > Arthropoda > Insecta > Hymenoptera > Braconidae > Asobara > Asobara japonica. Next base: position 36,718 of record BQMI01000292.1, on the reverse strand, counting down.
CCCATTATTATTCACTTTACAATGTTTTACCTGTCATCATAATTCCTCGGTAATTTTCACTGACGTGGGATGTACTAACCTTGTTTCAGATATCTCGGCCAAAAAAAATACGCTGATTTACTCGAATTACTGTACAATGGGGCCATGATGCTCCTACAACGTGATCAGGTTTGTTTTAGATTGTTCAAAAAATTTCACTTCTAAGACAAAGTTCTGCAATACTAAAAAAAAAAAAAAAAAAAAAAAAAAAAAATTCTCAGTGCTTTTCCCAAAATTGTAAAAAAAAAATCTGGATAGAATCTTGATGAGAACCCATAGAATTTCTATGGAGTTAGTATACGAGGTCTGCATAAACCTCACTTGAATCCTCCACGTAAAGTCCAAAGTGTATAACATTTATGTACAAATGTTACGAGTTTTTTTCCTAGACGTGACATGAAAATTTTCAATATGGTTCATACTATGAAAATTATTGTGTTACAGTATCATTAATCACATATTATTCTGGCTTCCTGAAAAAGTATAAGAGATCTTTCTGAAAATACTGTGGACAGCTTTTTACATTTCTTGAAATTCACAAAATTTTAAATTTAGTAAAAATGTGAAAATTTAATTTTGTAATTTCGTTTTTTTTTACGAATAATTTTTAAATTTTTTCGAGGTTGTTAAAACTTTTTTATTCATACATCATAATTTTTTTTTTAATATTAAAAAAAAATTCAAGTGTCTAAAATCTCTGAAATAATGAAGATTAATTATTCCTAGAATTATTGTTGCAAATCTTGAACCCTGAATTTTTCAAAAATTTTCAATAAAATAAAAAACAACCCAATTTTTTTTACTTTGTAATTTTCTTTACTATCTCGAAATATTCGATGTTTTCAACCAATGCTAATTGCCTCCTATGTCCAGCACACAAGTGGCGCAGACCTGGGTATCCTGTTCATCGACGTATTGAACAAATCGGAGACAGCAACATCGAAGCCCTACTTCGAGAAAATCGCAATATTGTTCAGTATAATGAAGCAGGGAACCCCGGAGCGTGAGACGTTCCTCCACAATGCATTGAGATGGAGCTTAAGACACTCGTCGTACAAATGGGGTCACCCAGACTTGCACAAACTGATCGCCGAGGTATTCTGGCAAGAGAAGAACTACACCCTAGCGAAGCAGCACTTCATCTACAGTCACGATGGTGCACGTTGTGCCACAATGCTAGTAGAGCTCCACCAACAGCGAGGCTACTCGAATGAAGTTGATCTTTTCATAGCCCAAGTAGTCCTACAATACTTATGCCTGCAAAATGCCTCAGCAGCCCAAGAAGCTCTAGAATCCTACACAACAAGACATCCCAAGATAAATAACGAATCACCATATCTCCTCCCACTCCTAAATTTCCTCTCCTTCCTTCTCAAGACTATTCAATTACCATCACACGAAATGTTCATAATTTTGTGCGAACAGTATCGACTAAGTCTCAATCGTGATCCAAGTTATCGCATTTATTTGGACAAAATAGCCCAATTGTTCTTCAATGCACCAGCACCAAGGCCCAAGCGTCAAGGGCTCTTTGGCAATCTTCTCCAGTCACTTTTTGTGGGCCTAGAAGATGAAGATTCAGATATGGAAGAGCAGGGAACTAGGCAAAATAACAGCGGACCTTCTACTTCCCAAGCTCCCCAGGAACTTGACTGATCAGCAAGGTAGCTGCTCCTATGTTGTAATATTTGATAGGTCTGGACTAAACTAGGGAACTTGCGGTGTTATCTCGGCCGAAAAAAAATCTGAATTGGCGTTCATTGGTGGAAATTGAGATGGAGTTTTTGAGGAGATTGATGAGGTAGACATTAAAGATTTTTGAAAATTGCAGAAAGTGGAAGGAGCAAATTTTTGGGAATGGCAAAATACGTTTGTCCTTTCTTGTGCGAGGTGTTTATGTATATGTTATTCCTTGAGAGGTCGCTCCAGCTGAGTTCACTGGCGGCGCCTGAGGGGAATCCCCGCATTGTGTAGTTCTCGATTGTGTACTTTTACAAAGAACGATTCTTTGAGAGATGAGACAATTTATGATATTTCTGGTTTAGGATCAAAGCAGATCCTTCAGTGAGGAGGACATGGAAATCTGTGAAGAGGGATTATCTTAGGTTTTATAAAAATTTGATGTAATTTGGTGAAGAATTTCAACATTGAGAAATTTAGTGTGAAGAGTTTGATCAGGTCCTGCATTTGAAAATTTGGTTCGGGTGTTTGAAAATTTTGGTTTTGGTGTTTGACAATTTGCTTCTGGTAGTTGAAAATTTTGGTTTTGGTATTTGAAAATTTGGCTTCACCAAAAATTCTAAATGGATGTTTGACACGAGCAATAATTTTCGCAGATTTTTTTTATCAACGGTGGTCACCTGTAAAAAAATGGTAAATGCGGGGATCTGCTCATAGCGTGACCAGTTAAGATCAGGGGGTGGGGGATGCAGTCGAAAAAAATCATGTAAATTTTTCAAGACGATTTTTTTTTTTTGGTCAAGCCAACTCTGAACTTTTGAAATTTTAATCTTATGAAAAATTACGAAAGTGTACATCATATTAATTTATGACTATAATAATTGTTAAACCCATTATGAATCAAATTAGTCCAATTGCTCGAGCCTCTCCAAAAGCTCATTTGGAGAATTTGGAGAGCTTCAATTTGGATAAGAATTCACAGTACTAGGTCTGAACCAAAGTCGTCCAATTTTTGGCAATAATTACGGTTGATTAAATTAAAAAATATCATACGATGACGTTTGATAGCTACTGATCCACTAATAATAGATAATATATTTAAAAAAAAAAATTGCACGCGAAAAAAAAATAAATCTGCAAGTTCCCTCTTTTAGGTACTAGAGTATGCCAACTGAACTTAATCTGGCAAATATCGCCAAATCTAAGAAAGATACAAAAATTTGCATTACAACAAATTTGTAGATCTCGATGTGCTCGACAGAAAAGGTCATAATCAAAATCGTGCTATCTTCCTTAGATTCCGAGATATTTACCGAAAACCACTTCTACTTTCGTTTCGTATAAATGGGTTCGCCCGCAGGTCAGTGCACCGCGTTCGGTAAAAATATTTTCACATCCTGAATTATCAATTATGACGGAAAATACCGGAAAACATTTGTAATTCCACAAAATTTTTCCTATTGAATTTATCATCACGGTCAAAAAACTTTTCAAATAGTTCTGTTCTTGATTCTTTCTCGCATAACGAGCGGCGCGCCGCCCTTAGTTCTCCACTCTGAATAGAAATTGAAAAAATTGAAGCAAAAAAAAAATTATTCCAGCAAAAACAGTAAGGCGGCGCGGCGATCACCATGCGAGTGAACTCCGACCGGAAAGTCACGCGAGGTCTATATATCACCTGAACATTTTTTTCCCCCGAATAATTTATTAACCCTGTGTTCCACTGTATGATAGGCTTCTGAGTAATTGAGAGAGTTTAGTTTAATTGAAAAATGCTTAAAATAATCTCTAATACTTATTCATAACAGAGTGTGGTATATGGCTCAGTGTCTCCCGAGTTTCGGGATTGACAAACTAAAAAGGAGAATTTCATATTGTACAAATAATGAGTTTTAGCTGATAGTTATAGCTCGAGTAGAATGAGGTGATCCAGAGGACCTGGGAGTTAAATACAGCCATTATAAGTTGCGAAAAAGTTCCATAAATCCACGAAATCAGCATGAATAAATATGAAAAATATCTCAAAAAAATAGTTCACTTTACAAGTACGAACTGCAACAAGTTGAGATTAATTTGAGATTGGCGAATACTTGAAAAAAATATTTGAACAGATGAAGTGGTGAGCACATGTAGACGCCATTTTGTGAAAACCGGGGGAGACTCAAAATGGCGCCCATTCGATCTTTCAACTCGCATGTTTACGTTCTTCGTTCAGATATTTATATTCTTTAAACTACTTCCAATTGACGAAATTTCGTGAGCGTGGAATGAACCATTTTTAAGAACTATTTTGCATATTTTTCCGTGCCAGGTAACTGAGATTTTTTGAGATAAAATGCTCGCCGCATGTGGACAGGTTTTTCCCACCTTCAAGGCCTTCCAAAAAGGGACAATGTTGACTTGGGAAAGTGCTCCAATTTGTAAATAATGGATGAACTATTTCTACACGTGGCAAAAAAAAATTACTCAACATATATGCTCATTCATTATGGCGGGAAATTTTTGAAATCATTTTTTGGTAACAATGTCCCATCAAGGTTTTAGAAAAAAAAATTATTTTGCAATGAAATTGTCGAGCTAAAGTTCGAGAAAAACAAATTCATTATTTTGGTTTTCGCATTAATAAAAAAATATTGTTAACACATGTCTGAGAAACATTCAAAATGAATTGACCTTCAATTAAATAAATTGGAGAACTTTTCTAATTGAGCAGTATCTCCCTTTTCGCAACGACATTAAAACATTACCTGCAGGTTTTGTTGTGTATAAATTAACGTAACTTTGCCAAAAAAAAGAAATAATAAAAAAAACAAACACCGAAATTTTTCTATCACACGTGCCTCTTAGGGCTAGCAATATAAATTGATGCGAGAATGTACGAAAATTGAATCGTGCGCAGAATTTAATTATTTCAATAATTTCACTTAATTACGTAGGTTAAGGGCGAACTTTTAGGTGGTATTGTAAATGGCAAAAATGGATTATTACGAGGGTGTGTACATAATAAGTACGTATGCAATATTTGTGTGACTAATGGAATAAGGCGATAGGAGAGGTGATTATTGTCCTTGAAGTAATAAAAAATCATTTTACAAAATATTTATTTTGCTCATGCACTTCTTTACAAAAATAGAAATACCATTTTTTTTTTTTTTTTTTTTTTAACATGTAAGACTGATTGTGGTGTCCAGAGTGGAAGGCACTGATATTTTGTGAAATTTGTTCATCCTTCATTTCAAATTCAATTTTTTTTTTTTTTTTTAATCATTTAAAAAATCGAAAAAAGTTAAAAATTTAAAATCTTGAAAAAAAAAATTCAATTGAAATTTATTTGTTCTTTTTTTTCTAATGAAATATTTTTTGGACTGACATAAAAAAAAATTGTATTGAAAATTAAGAGATGAATTTCACATCGTCAGAAAATTGCAAAAATACAGAAAAAGTTTGGAAAAAATCAGTTTTAAGATCGATGTTTCACTTTTGTCGTTAGTTATTGGTGGGTTTGTTGTTACTGTTTTTTACTGTTGTGGTTGTTTAGAGGTCCGTGAGTCCGGGCATGGGGAATTTTTGAGCGTAAGCCTCAACTTCAGCTCGCAAGGCCTCAACTTTCGATATGATCTCTGGATCTTTTTCTAGGAGAGCCTTGAAGTCCACGAGTTTGGGACCCGATTTGGCAGAAACTTCTTTCGATAATTGAAGTCCTGCAAAAACAATTAAGAATTAATTATGACATTTCAAATGATCTTGCGATGATAATCTTGCGGTCGATAGATCCCATTCTGAGAACGCTCTCAACTATTTCGTATACTTTTTACAAATTAACATATAGGATTTCTTAAGAACTTCAGTATTTGGTTTTCAGACTCATTTTTCAGAAAAAACAAATTCAATAATTTTTCCTAAAATTTTCTCGATTCAGAAACGAAATAATTTTTCGTCCAAATTTCGAAATCTTTTTTTTTTCTTTTTTAATTGAGCTTTTCACACTCTGACAATGTAGTAATTTCTTGCCATATTTTTGCTGCAGAAGTCCTTCAGAATGCAATGAACTTCATAAATTTTGATAATGAAATCAAACTTTGATTATTTAAAAAAAAAAAAAAAATATATATATATATATATATATATATATATATATATATATATATATATATATATATATATATATATATATTTTTTTTTTACTTTGATTATAATAAACTTGAACTCAAATTTTGATCTCCACATGTTCATTTTTTTTTTAAGACTTTCAAACCAAAAACGATTTTTTTGTGGACTTCGATTTTCACCAGACAGCCCCTCACCTCTATGAATAAATTCGGCAATATCATCCACATGCTCCTCCTTGATTCCACGTGTGGTCAATGCTGGCATACCAAGTCTAATTCCACTGGGATTGAACGCACTCTTATCACCAGGCACGGTATTTTTATTGCAAGCAATGGAGATGTCCTCCAGAATTCTCTCCGCCTTGGAGCCAGTAATTCCATTCTTCCTGAGATCCACCAGAATCAGATGGACATCAGTGCCACCAGTAGAAATGGTGTAGCCCCTATCCTGCAGACACTGGCACAATTTTTGTGCATTCTTCACCACTTGCTTCTGGTAGTCAACGAACTCCGGCATTTGGGCTTGCTTCATTGCAGTGGCAATTGCTGCAATTTGGTGGTTATGGGGACCACCCTGGAGACCTGGAAATAACAGGCTTTCAACTTAACAATATGAGAAGTTATTGTTTTGCCCCCGAAAATGAAAAATCGATTTTCCATCAGATCTCCACGTTTCATGGCATTTCTGACCTTTCTAGACTATTCAAAACAAAATGTCCGTGTGTGTGTGTGTGTGTATGTGCCGATGTATGTACGTAACCAAAAATTTCCCGGAGCGATTTCTCGTGAACAAATTATCCGATCAAGGTCCTGTATGACGCAATCGAAGCGTCTTGCCATAACTTAGAGCTGATTAGTTTTTGGTCCATATATGTCTCCTGGTTTCTATTGCTACCAACAATTTCAATTGTTCACAACGCTGTATCTCACGAAATATTGTAGATACGCAAAAATGTGTCCAACAAATGTTGTTCCTTATAAAAAAATACATATTTTGTGTCCTCTGACTTTTTTCGTATCTTTAACCGTTTTGGCGTTAGAGTGTTATAAACAATTGAAATCATTTAGAGAGCTCTGTGGTGATAAAAATGAGAGATTGGAAAGAAAGTACACACACACACGCAGACATCGGGAAGTTATAATTTTGGCCTGGAGAGGGTCAAACCTACAGCCCATTTATTACAATTTTTTTTTTGAATTTTTATGGTCCCATTGATTTTTCAACTTGGAAAAATGGGAAGTGACAACCAACCTGGGAACACTGCTGCATTGATTCTGCTCTCAAGATCGTACATTATTTTTTCCCCATTTTTGCTGACACTTCTCACACCCTTGCGGAAGAAGATGACACCGGCTCGAGGGCCCCTCAATGTTTTATGAGTCGTTGTGCTAACAACGTCGCAGTGCTCAAATGGGCTGGGAATCACCCCAGCTGCCACAAGACCCGATATGTGAGCCATATCCGCAAAAAGATAAGCATTATTCTCATCCGCAATTTCGCGGAAGCGTTTGTAGTCCAAGCAACGACTGTAACAGGACACCCCAGCAATTATGATCTTGGGCTTGAACAGTCGGGCGGTCTCTGCGAGCTTCTCGTAATCGATCAGTCCAGTCTCTGGGTGAACCTTGTAAGGCATTGACTCGAAGAAAATTGATGTTGCAGATACCTTTTTGTTCTGGGTGAAGAAACCTAGCAAAAGCCACCAACTTTTATTCGCACCGTCAATTATGTTGATGGAAAAATAATATTTGCAATACTTATTAGTATATTAGAATTAAAATTTTCTAGACATAATTATAGGTTTAGACTTTGAGCTAACCAAAGTAAAAGTTCATCAATTTTGAGATTGATTCCAGGGGAATTTTGTTTTGCGTGAAAAAACAATTTGGATTCTTAAATAATAAAGTACACTTTAGGTTTTTTTATTTTGCACTGGGTGAACTCTATATGCATTGAATTCGAGGGAGATCCTCAGAGCTTCGCGAGATAATTACCATGAGTCAAGTGACCACCGTCGGGCAGATCGAGGCCCATGATCCTCCCGTGTGGCTCAATGAGACCAGTATAGACAGCGAAGTTGGCTGGGCTACCTGAATAAGGCTGGACATTGCAGCCCCATTGCTCAGGATCGAGCTTGTAAGCGGCGAGAGCCCTCTTCTGGGCTAGCCATTCGATCTGATCAATGTACTCGTTTCCTCCATAATACCTGAGAAAAATCAAAATGATTATCAAATTTTTATGTTGTTTCAGTTCCATCAAATTGTTCTATCAAATATTCAATGGACATTTTTTGACTTCCCGATTGTAATGACCCCTAAATCGATTTTGTTTATTTCGATTCGTAACTAGGGTTCTAAGTATACCAAAATGCTTCTCGTCGAATTCCGAACAAATGTCTGTGTGTGTGTGTGTGTGTGTGTGTGTGTGTGTGTGTGTGTGTGTGTGTGTTTGTATGTGTGAAAACGTAATTTTCCGTTAACGATTTCTCACGAACGGGTCGAACGATCTGGGTCATCGAGGTCTCATTCGGAGGGTCTTCATGAAACTCAGATCGGATTAGTTTTTGGTTTAAATTGACCCAGTAGTTTTGTTGTTATCAACAATTGAATTGTTTACACCGCTCTATTTCAATAACGGTAACAGATACGGCAAAAAGTATTAAGCAGAATTTGCTCTGTAAGTGGAAATGCATATTTAATTTCTTATCACTTTTTTCGATATTTGTCATAATTAAGGAGATACGACGGGGTTAACCCTCGAGCGTTCGCACCCCTATTGGCGTCTCACTCCCACTCCAGCAATGCGCATGATTCTCGTCCTCACGCTGACTATGCGGCTAGTCAAATATTCATAATTATCTGCTTGATAAGTGGGATTGGAACGTTTAATTGACGTATCGGAAAATGTAGGAATGGCAAACAGAAATTACAAATGATTACACTAGTTTTGATGATTATAATCTTGGGAATCACATTCCTAATGTTCATAACGCCATATCTTGAGAACTACTACAGATAGAAAAAAATGTATACAACGAAAAATGTTCCTCATGCAAAAATACACATTTCATATCTCATGATGTTTTTTCCTAACTTGCATAGTTAAGGCGTAACCGCAGGTACAACCTTACAATCTCCAAAACTATTCGCACTTATGGCAAATCTTATCTCACATTTTTAGATCTAGAATACTAATTAATAAGTTTTTTTCTGATCATTGCCAGCACACAGGAGATTCCTAGTGGTAGAATTTTGACTGAATAAATTAATTAAACGTAAATGGTCACCTAGCTCCAGGAAGTCCCTCACTGTACTTGTTCGTAAGGCACGAGCTCAAACATTGTAGCACACTGACTGATGTAAAATTTTCACTGGCAATCATTTCCAAGCCACTATTTTGCCGATGTTTCTCCTTTTTTATGAGCTCACATAGCTCGGGGTCGGCCTCTGCGAGATTCTGATGTAGAATTTGAGACATTTTCTGTGAAAAAAAAAAAATAAGTTTAAAAATCTTTTTCTTTTTTTCCAGTATTATTATTATTATTATTATTATTATTATTATTATTATTATTATTGTTATTATTCAGTGACAGGATTATTCAACGAACTATAATAATGTTCCCTGAAATAAAAAATCCCTTTCCCACTTACAAACTGTAACCAAAAAATTTGAATTTTTTTCGTTAACTCAGTTTCGCGCGCTTTTCACTAAAAGCGCGCCAAATGTTGTTAATTCATTTCCAAACTTACTGGACGTTTAAAATCAACGAATAGGACTATTGTGAATTAATGAAAATTGAAAAGCTTGTCTCGATGGACTGGACTTGATGGTGAGCGAGCAACGACTGAAATTGTTCGCCCTGTGGTTAATGAACGCTGGGGAAATTACAGATAACTATAGGTCATGGGGGCAAATTTGCGAAATATTGTTTTCTGATAGACAGTGAATGATGATAAAACTCTAACGTTATTTATTGTTCCGGCAATCTATGTAGTTTTAGATTTTTCCCTTTTTTTTATTTGAATTTTTTATTGTTAATTTCCCGATAGGGGAAGTTATGGTTTTGCCCGCGAAAATTAAAAATGGATTTTCCATGAGATCTCCACGCTCCATGGCATTTCCGACCTTTCTACACTATTAAAAAAAAATGTCTGTATATGTGTGTGTGTGTATGTGCCGATGTATGTACGTAACCAAAATTTCCCGGAGCGATTTCTCGTGAACAAATTATCCGATCAAGGTCCTGTATGACGCAATCGAAGCGTCTTGCCGTAACTTAGAGCTCATTAGTTTTTGGTCCATATATGTCTCCTGGTTTCTATTGCTACCAACAATTTCAATTGTTCATAACGCTGTATCTCACGAAATATTATAGATACGCAAAAATGGGTCGAACAAATGTTGTTCCTTATAAAGAAATACATATTTTGTGTCCTCTGACTTTTTTCGTATCTTTAACCGTTTCGGCGTTAGAGCGTTATAAACAATTGAAATTATTTAGAGAGCTCTGTGGTGAGAAAAATGAGAGATTGGAAATAAAGTACACACACACACGCAGGCATCGGGAAGTTATACATTTATTGTGATTTTTTTTCTCTAATTTTTATGGACCCAACTTTCACAGAAGAATCAATTTTTATTAATGAAATGTTTTCATTTTCACATATATATAGTTCTCAAATTTTTGTTTCCATTAATTGCGACTTAATCAGGTCCGAAAGCTTGAATTCAAATAATATGCGGGCATAGTAAAAATAATAATAATAATGATAATAATAGTATGCAGGTGATCATATCTCGACTTTGATCGGCGACACTAATTAACGCTATAGTCAAGTCCAATCGTCAGACTAATCTTATGTCGCTGTCAACATTTGTTAAATTTACTTATTATTAAACAAACTTTTCATGGAAGTGACGTAATAATAAAGGAAAAAAAAACATACTTACGTTTTGAGAACGCCCAGTTGTTGTAGCCACGTGTTTAGTCAAGAATACAATCGGTTTTGAGATGTGACCTTGAAGTCGACGGCCTTTTATAGGCTCCAGACCGTTTGAAAAAAGCCATCCGACCAATCGAAACGATCGGAAACTCTGCGCAGTGCAATTCATTTTGAATTCCCGCTAAAAACATTTGTTTATTTAAGTCTGTGCAATTGAACAATTGTACCCGATTTATTTACATTGTTAGAGTTTTTCCGCAGAGTCTTATGTTGCGACAAGATTCACCGGGTTATAACCTAGCGTTAGAAATTTTGGCGGGAAAGTGTGGCAATAGGGATTGGTTCGAATGACAGAAGCGCTTCCGGGATAAAGAGCGGTTTTTTATCAGCAACATGTAAGTAATTAAAGCGCGGTGTTTTTTCTCATCTGTAAAAACTGTGATTTTATTCGGAAAATTAATTGTTATTAATTCGAAGTTGAACAATTTTTTTTTCTTTTGCACAATTGAACTGTCGAAAAATATTTCATATAAAACATGGCTGACGACATTCCTGTGCAATTGATCGGTATCAGCTTTCTCTTTACTTGTTCACGTTAAAAAATCGATCGAGTTTGAGTCCATATGGGAGCGATTGATATATAGATATTAGTCTCAATATTTTATTGACAAAATTTGAAATTTTTTTGGCAATGTTATGGGCAATGATGTATTTAATATAATTTGCACATTCAATATATCTATATATAATACATTTCGTTAGCTATATGTTATGGATTTTATTGAAGTTTTATAATGACATTTAGTAATTCATATTGGAAATTTCTTTCTGTTTTTTTTTCTATAAAATATAATCAATTTGCGCAAAGATTTGGAACAAAGTTTGAACAATAAATTTCATTAATTTTGGTGACCATTTTTAAAAATCGATATATATATATCTATACTTACAATCCAGAATCTAATCGATATATATATACTTACAATGATAGACTTTCGCGTGAATTATTGCACAAGAAAAAACATATTTGCAACTGTTTTGAACTACTTTGCGTCACAAGTGGGAGATAAAATATACATAACATACAATGTCAAAGAGAAATATGGATGAGTTAAGAAATATTTATGATTGCAGAACAACTGGATTTAAATGGATCTTAATAAACAGAGATGTGTCACGTGCGTGTGACGTTAGAGGACTTTCTCGTGCTACTGGACTACGTGGAGAAATTACACCGCATACACCGAAAAAATTGCTCTTTCATTTTGCAATGGCAAATCTGGAGCTTCGACTGAGTTGGTAATTTTTTTTCACTCCTCAATTAATTTTTTTTTTTTTTTAATTTGATAAATTTGAGAGATTTGACAGTTCTCAGATTTTCTATTTTAGATCCTGATTTTTTTCGATTTTTTTTTTGTGTAATTTTCACCTCAATTACATTTTTCCTTTAAATTAATTGTTTTTCAACACGTGACCTGAAATGCTGCACTCTCATTGGCTGAAATTCGGCCACAAGAAAAATTTAAAAACTGGAAAAACTCGTGCATTTTCTACAAGTTAAACTTATTACAATTTATGACTTTTTCGCGGATTATAAACATTTAATTTTCTGATATACCACTCTCAAGTGCGTTCGATGGATGACTGGAAAAATTCGGCATTTTTTTTAGTCGACTTGCCGCCTTCTTGATAAACTTATGACCCTGTCTGTAGCTTTTTACGTTATTCGATTTTAGGAAAATGTTTCTCTTAACAACCCTCTGGCAATATTGCACTTACCTTCAGAGAGTTTTTGCCCCGAAATTTAATGGCAAATTTAGCAATTTAAATATGTCACTTTATTACCAACTTTGTCAATTGACAACGTGGAAATGCAAAGTGCCGCGGTTTGTTTAAACAATTAGAGGTAGGTGCTCCACGTGTGCATTTTGGACGGAATTACCCTATCTACGGAATTACCATCTTTGCTGTTTATCAGTGCGCATGTGTAGGGTAACAATCAATGGAGACAACCGTAACGAAATTGGGTAATAATGTGGATTTGTTTGATTGATTGCTTCAGTCATTCCTTAATTTTTCTATCGATCAAAATTCTTAAAAAAAAAAAAAAAAAAAAATGATTTTGAATTTTTGTCCTAATTTTTGAAAGTTTCGCATGAATCGAAATTTGTATAATTTAAAAAAAAATTCGAAAATCTTGGAAACTTCCGGATCTTCCATTTTTTTAAGAATCCAAAGCAAATTTTCTGTAATGTCACATGTGTGTGTCTCTATGTTTGTGACCGAAATTTTGAGCGCGGTTCCCTCACGAACGGAGCGTACGATTGAAATGATTAAGGTCGCAATTGAAGTGCCCCCACGAACTCTCGCGCTGATTAGATTTTGGTTAAAATCGCTCCATTGCATTAATTGTTATAAACAATTTTGATTGTCTATGACGCTCTCTCGGGAGAACCGTTGGATGGACAAAAAAATATGTATAACAAAAGTTGCTCCACGTGTTAAAATGCACATTTTAGGTCATGTGACTTTTCACGCTAGCTCGTATAGTTAGTGAGATATTGCAAATTGTTGCTAAAAAAATCAACAAAATTAAGCAATTTTCGGAATGAGGCGATCTGTGCATGTGTGTGTGTGTGCAAAATACGTAGCATAAATAATCCAATAATGTACAATGGAAATCCATCGGGAAGTAAAAGAACAGAAATTTTTCCCCGAAAAGCATGCGTTCAGTTGTTAGACCAAATTGGCAATTTTGTCAACTTTCTTGTTCGCAAATCTCGTGAGCAGGTCGATTTAGAGCAAAATCACATGACACACTTTTTTTTGGAAATTAAATTCTCTATAAAAAATGTTCTATAACATTTTGCTGTTGAGCCAGTTCTTAACGAGATAATCACTTTTCAAGAAAATCCTAGGAACTTTTAGCATTTCCATCGAGATGTTATTGGCGCAAATCTTGAAGGGTTGCACTCATTCATTCCAATGGTTTTCACCCCACTCACCCAAAAATTTTGCAACAATAATGACCACAAATATCTGAATGTTATCTATTTTATTATTAATATCATACAATTATAACTTAAACAATTTCTTTTCCATTCACATGTTAAATTAATGCGTTTCTTCTGCAAAAAAAAAAAAATGAGGAACAAAAAATATATAATCACTTTGCATCTCTAAAAAAGGGGGGTATTAATAATTGATGAGAGGTGAAAATTTGCAAATTGCAAAATGTTCACTGAATCAGCTCCAAAAAAAAAAAAAATTATTTTCCGAAAAAGATCCTCCAAAAAATTCTCGTAATGAACTTAGGGTTCATGAATTATCATATAAACAATTATTTTATAAACAAGTGAAATTCAAGTGCATCATCTGAAAAATCTCGGATTTTTCGATGGTTCAGATTCTCTCATATTGCTCGATTAATTGATTATTTTTATTTAATTATTTTTTTTTCATTTATTTATTTATTTATTTATTTTTTTCAAAATGAAGAATTCCTCAAAAAACATGATCGACGAATGTGAAGGCCCTGGAATTATTAATTATTCGTCAAGTCTCTTCGGGATGAATGCATGCGTACATTAATCATACAAAAATAAGATAAAACGCGATGCAGTTTAACCATTGGTTAAATACCTAGTCGTGACATTATTATATTACAGAAAGTTACTCTTTCATTAATTATATTGAGAGATTGGTACTCATTTTAATTTGGAAATATCCAAGTACTCACAACCCTCAATGTTCAACGTGTTACTAAAAACTAATAAATTTGTGGGGGGATATTTAGTTGCGAATTGGCGAAGAGGAATTGGGAGTTTGTTTTTTACTCAATTTTCATTTTTGTGAATATTTTGAAGTTTTCGGGGGGGTGGGAGGAATTTTGGTGGTGGGTGGGTGGGCGTTAGGTGCGTGGGTGGTGGGTGGTGGGTGGTAGGTGGTGGGTGGTGGGTGGTGGGTGGTGGGTGGTGGGTGGTGGATGGTGGGTGGTGGATGGTGGGTGGTGAATGGTTGGTGGGTCGGTGGGGGGGGGGGAGAGGGTGGGCGGGTGGGGGGATTTTAATTGAAACTTTTTTGGAGGGAAATTGAATTCACTGAAATTTTTGTCACATTTTTCGAATTATATAAAATGTGAAATTTTTGGTAAAGTTTTGGAGATTTTTGGTATTTTCAAAAAAAAAAATAAATACAATGTAGAACTTTAAGAAAATTTAGATTATTTTTATATTCTGGAAATTGCCGGAAAAAATATAAGAATTTTGGAAATTTTTTAATTATGAGAGAGTTTTTGAAAATTTAGAGTTTCCAATTTTTTTTTTTCATTCTTAAATAATTTGGAGAATTCCCATAAGATGACAAACAACAAACTGAAAGTTGAATAATTTCCAAAAGTTCAAAATTTATGAAAATTGCAAAAACTTCGAGAATTTGAAAGAAAAAAAATCTCGAATTAAAAAAAAATAGACATCTCTCAAATAAAAAAAATGTCCAAAAATATCCAAATTTCAAAGGAAAGATTTAGAAAAAAAAGTAAAAACGCCCGAAATTTGTCAAACTTCAAAAATTTCCAAAAATCTTTGAATGAAAAAAAAAACGAATGAATTTTAAAAATTTCCAAAACCGCAATAATACGATATTGGGATATCTCCCCAATATCACTTGCCTTTTCCAACTAACCCCCCAATCGCCATAAAATGCAATAAAGAAATTACTGTAATCACATTATTTCCAAATATCCAATGGATTAAGCGCCCGATAATTCGCACAATAATGGAATTATCCCCAATTATTCAATGATTCCGTGAACGATTAATCCCCAATTTTCCGTCATTATTAAAAAAATTAAATTTCCAAATAAAAATGAATATTTCTTCAGTTATGATTGAGACGTTCTCGATAGCCGGCGTTGAAAGTCATCCTCTGTGCCCAATAAACATTTTTCCCTAGACCCAAATTAACGCACCCAATAAAAAAACCATAACTCATCACCTCAAAATGTTAAAAAAAAATCATTGCACTACGTACGATTTTTTCCTAATTTTTTCAGATCAGCTAACTGTGCTGCAGTGGTCAAGTCTATCAGTTTTTACGAAATATCTCAAAAACTATGGAATCAATGAAAAATTGTATGCGACAATATTTGTAGGTCTCACCCAGCTCTACAAAAAAGGTCTATACAAAACCGCGGCTATCTCCCGTATTACGCGAGATATTCGGGAAAAACCGCCTCAGAAATCGACTTGACTGAATTGACCACTGAGACTATTATAAACTTTGACCCTTGATTACTCAAAAACGAGATCGGAAAAAATTATCGAAAAAAATCATGAAAGACCCAATGACTATAGTCAACATTTCATAAAAATTTCGAAATTATCTGATTATTGAATTTTTTTCCACTGCATTAATACCCTATTTTTCGTGACATTACGAATTAATTCTAAAAAAAATCTAAAAATTCCACTCTAAATTATGGCCTTATCTATGATTGATTGATTGATAACACATTTATAAGACATTGAGTATTACTTTTCTTTCACTCCATTTGTTTTTTATTAATTTATGGCTTCGTGGTAAATTTGAAATTTCGTATAACTTAATTTGTTTCTCACATTGGACTAACGCCGGAATAACGAGACGAGTTATCACATCTCATTGGCCTGGGTTGATTGATCATAATGGTCACAAAAGTCGTTAATATTTGCCATAGTTTTTTTCTTTTGGCTTTTTAAAAATACTAGGGATTTTATTTGCAATTTTTTTCCTATGTCTTGTTTATGTCGCAATTTGTGAATAAGCAGGTTATCCCCCAAAGTAGAGTGTTAGGATTTTTTTGAGAAGTGGAAAAATGAGGCACGGCAAGTGGAGGGTCTTCTTATTCGTTTTGGGGCATCTGAGAGAGGTTGGGCAATTTTTGAATTTTTTTTCTATCTACAATTTTGGACATTTTTGAAGTATTGAGAGATTTTAGCATTGCCTGCGGGTTTCTGGATTTTTCGAAGGCCATCTTAATTTGGAAGTTCCCTATATTTTTATTGCCCAAAAAATTGGGAATTTTTCGATATTAAAAATGTTTGAAAAATTTGAAAATTTCAAAAATATTTAAAAAATCTCAAGAAACTTTTGATATTTCAAAGATTTTAAAAATTTACAAAAAGGCAATTTTTTTTGACAATTTGCAAATCGTCAAAAAATTGTCAAAATTTGAGAGCTTTCCAAGTTTTCTATTTTCCTGCAAATTTCACAAAATTGTGAATTCCAAAATATTTAATTTATCAATTTTCAAAGTATTGAGAATTTACAAAATTCTCGAAATTTCAAAAATTTTATGTCTTGATAAAAAAAAATCGAACAAAATGAAGAGTTTTTTTTTTATAATTGGAGAAATTTCCAAATTGAATATTTCTGAAAAAAAATCCTCCTGAAAATTTTCCCAACTCTCGAAAATTGTTGAATATTCATGAAAAATTCAGGTAAGCCCTGATTCACCTGATTTCATTTTCCCACTTGATCCCAAAATTTTCTCCTCATTACCATGGGGAGGTCGAGGGAAAAAAAATCCCTCAAACCGAGAAAAAAAAATGAAATATCTCGTAATTGTGTATTTCAGCTGCTGGCCATTATTGGTTAAATGCTGAGTCCTATTTACCATTTTGCTTACAACATGATTTTTTGAATTTCTCACTTTCCTTGGGTCTTGCGTTTCATTAATTTTTTCACATTGAATTTATTATTTCAGGCTCGAGAAAAAACCGCATCCTTCGTCGCATTTTGCACTCGATGAAGAGTTCAGTATTGGCTCAATCAATTGGCGCACTTCCTCATCACTGAGCCTCTGGGGGAATTTAGTTGTATATCTTGATGGCCTTTTCGAGGTAGTTGACTCGCGGACGCTTTGGGGCCTTATTGACGTGATCTAGACCCAACCAGGGCCTCTGCACTGCTGTATCTAGAATGACAGAGCAATAAAATTAGGCAAAGAAATTTCATATAAAAAATTGTTTGTTAAAAATAGGTAAAGATTTGATTTTTTTTATAACCTTGGAAATTCAGGAAAACTTTTAATTTTGTCTGGAATTTGAAGTTTTGTCGGAAGTTTGAAATTTTCATAAATTTTGATTTTTTTCAAAAATTTTAAATTTTCAAAAAAAAAAAACAATTTCGAAAAAATTGAAAATTTGGAAAAATCTGAAATATTTGAAAAATTTTCAAATAATTTAAGATTTCCCAAAAAATTTAAAATTTGAAAATTTTGAAAAATCTCGAATATTTCAAGAAATTGCCACATAAATTTTTGATAATTTCAAACATCCTAAAGTGTTTAATTTTGTTGAACGCTAAAAAATAAGCGAACAAAAATTTCAAAAACAGCATACTTAATTAAATTAGAATAATTTCAATATAGAAGAATTTTTAAAACAGAATATCCTAAAAATTTTGAAAATAATACAATAAAATTTGAAAAAGAATAAGCTGAGGGATTTTTTTACTGTAAAAAATGTACTTGAAATGTGAGAAAAAATATGATACATGACATCATATTGTTTTTTTTATAATTAAGGTAGATTCAATGGAAAAGGACTTTTTTTATTTACTCGGTTTATGTTGAATTATTTGTATTTTGGAGGAATACTCACTCTGGTTGGGAACAGGTCTGAAATCGCTGAGATTGATGAAGAAGTCCGTTTCATCAGTAACAAACTGCGCTTTCCCCATGGACACGATCGCGAACTTAAACTTTAAAGTTTTTATGAACTCTCATAATGTATTAAACTTTTTCGTATTCAGTAGTGAAGTGGTAAAACTGTTCTAAAGGGATATTCTAAAAATTCAACAGATTTCATAAATTCAAAAATTCCATAAATTATGGGAAAAAAAATGGAAAGATTTTAAAATTTCGAAAAATGTGGGACAAAAATCTCCGAAATTTTTGCAAGAGATGAATTTCTGATGGGCTCCAAAAATTTACAAATTTTCAGAAACTCAATCAAGCTCAAAATTTGGAGTTCAGAAAATTTTTGAAATTCTCAAAATTCCGAAAATTCTTCAATTTTCAAATCTTCCAACATGCCCATTTTTTCTGACATTTGTTGAATTTGGGAAAGTCGTCAAATTGTGATTTTGAAAGATAAGATTAAGATTTGCAAGCTTTGCCAAAATTTTTGGGATTTTTTTAAAATTCCCAAAAATGTGGTCAATTTTCCATTTTTAATTTATTTTCTTGGGAAAGAAAAATAAAATTTCCATAGGCGAACAAATTGGGGGAATTTGTTATTGCCACTTCACTACTGAATTCAGTGTCGTATGCTCACCTTTTCGAATTCCTTTTCAGGGACCCCTAACTTCTTTAATAATCTGTCTTTGACCTTGGTGAAGGATTCGCCCTGTGGAAAAAAATTACCATATAATATTGTTTTTTTTTTTTTTTTAATCGCAACAATCCCTCTTGCACACTAGGCTGGGGAATAATGGTTCTAGTCTCCTCTGCTCATTTTCTTTTTTTTTTAACCACATTGAGAGAATATCTCACATTTTGGGACCATATATCGGTGAAGGCAATTTTTCAAATGCTGAAATTTCATTAAAAGATTTTTTTCCGACCTGTACGTAATGTAATCCATTTGCTGGGAAACTTATATGTGCGCCATAAAAAGAAAAAATCTAAATTTCAAAAAAAAAAAAACTTTCCAAAAAAAAAAAAATTCAAAAATTCAAAAAGTGGAATAGTTTAAAAATTTAGGAATTTCCAAAATGAAAAATAAATACAAACTTCCAAAAATTCAAAAAATCGCGTAAAAAAAACATCAAAATTTCACAAAAAATTACGAAACCTAAACTTTCTAAAAAATTCCTAAATTCTCCTAAATTTCCTAAAATTTCTAATTTTTTGAAATGTCTAAAACTGAAAAAAAATTAGAATACTTGATTTTGGACAAATTTCCCCTGGACCTTGCCACTGGACTCAAGTCGCCGAAATGTTAATTGAGATTATAATGAGACTAAAAAAAAGCAAACACGGCACTCACATGTTTGATCTTAAACATAAATGGTATTCCAAATGTCGAGAAAATGTCCTTGTGGAAGTGTGCAACGGGTACGAGCATCTCATCTTCAGCGAGGTTGATTTCGTCCTTGGGCACCTCCTCTATCCTGTACGCCTTAGTGCCCAAAGTATTAAGTGTCTCAAGAGGTGTATCCTCCTTGGGTCCAGGCATAAGTCTACAGCAATTGACCTCCATAAGCCTCAATTTTCCGGAGCCATTCTCTGAAAACTCCACCTGCTTTTTGGCTTCCTCAAGTAGGGTAGCAACAGTTCCATTTTTATTTGGATAAAGAATAATCTCCTTCTCTTCCTTAAGCGATGGACCAACCCAAATGCATTTGAATTGTTTCTTATTCTCTAGTTCATTAACTCGAATACTCAATTGCTGGTAGAATATTTTCTTAGTCTTTGGCTTGCAGTAGGCGACGAGCTCCTTCAGGGTGCCCTCAAATGTGCACTTCAAGGGGTGGCCTGGTAGATCCTTATAACTGTAGAAAAAAAATTAAAAATGTATTGATGTGTGTGTGTGTGTGTGTGTGTGTGTGTGTGTGTGTGTGTGCCGATGTACGTATGTAACCAAAAATTTTCCGGAACGATTTCTCGTGAACAAATTATCCGATCAAGGTCCTGTATGACGCAATCGAAGCGTCTTGCCGTAACTTAGAGCTGATTAGTTTTTGCTCCATATATGTCTCCTGGTTGCTATTGCTATTAACAATTTCAATTGTTTATAACGCTGTATCTCGCAAAATATTATAGATACGCAAAAATGTGTCGAACAAATGTTGTTCCTTATAAAAAAATACATATTTTGTGTCCTCTGACTTTTTTCGTATCTTTAACCGTTTCGGCGTTAGAGCGTTATAGGCAATTGAAATCATTTAGAGAGCTCTGTGGTGAGAAAAATGAGAGATTGGAAAGAAAGTACACACACACACGCAGACAGGGGGGAGTTATAATTTTGGCCCGTGGAGGGCCAAACCCACAGCCCATTTATTACCCTAATATTGAGAGCAGGTACCAAGCTCAGAATGTCAAGGCAGAAGCATTGGACAGTGAAAGATGTGAAAACTCACTTTTGACACTTGAAGAACTGTAATAAATATGGATCTGTGCCAACTCTCTGTGCAACTGCTTTAGCCATCTGATCGTACGTCATTCTCTGTGACAAATCCATGGTGAAACCTGGATCATTGGGTATGGTTTTGTCACAGAATGTCACTTCTACCCTGTAGAAAAGATCCTTGAAGTAGTCTCTACATGTTGGCAACTCGTACATTTCATTGTCCCTCTCCTCCTTCTGGAAGACAATTATGTCACCATCCATGAGCTCCTCCAGCACCTTCTCCAGGGGTTCCGTGAGATTCTCAATTTTCTCAACCATGTTCGGCTTTATTTCCTCGTACAGGGCCAATTCTGTGTCAGCTGCGAAGCCAGCTCGTTCGTTCAATATTGGGATGAGCTCCTGGACCTATTTTCGGACAGTCGAAGATGATTATCCAATGCAACAGCCAGGCAATTTTTTTTTTTTTTTTTTTTATTAGCAATCTTGGAAATTTTCGATCTTGGTAGAAATCCAGAATTTCGAAAAAGTCAAATATATTACAAGATTTTTTTTTTATTGAAAAAACCTCCAAATTAAAAAAGGTCTACTGTGAGGCTCATTTCAGGAGTCACCTGACTCTGGAGTTGATATTTGGAAATCTAAGGCAGATAGCCGAATTTATGTGAAGTAAAAATTGTAGCTCTCGATGTCCTTAACAAAAAAGGTGGTAATGAAAGTTATACTATCTCTCATAGATTTTGAGATTGGGATCACAAACTGATAACAGAGAAAAAATTGGACCAGTTCATCAATCCACTCCTAATTTATATTAATCTTAAAAAAAAGTTTAAAAATATTTTTTTGGATTTTGTGCGTCGTTTTCTCTCAAGAAGTTTCTTTGAATTCAAAATAAAAAAAAGAACGATTTTTTTTTTTTTTTTTTTTTTTTTTTTTTTTTTTTTTTCAAAAATGGAAGACATGTTTTGGGAAGAGAGGAACTCACTCCTGGAAAAATAGGGATTTGGGAGAATTAGGATGATTACCTTGGCGGTAACTGGCATGTAATGATGTCCAGCATAGTGGATCTTCTTGTTCTTGGGATCGTACAATTTGAAGAAGAGCAAAACGTCAGTGTCCTTGTCAAATGGTGGAAGAGCTGTAAGACCAGAATCTGGGGGAACAAGCTCAACGAACACGTGCCATGGATTTACATTTTCTGCGCACACTGTGATGGCCTTCTGAAGATCAGCTTCAGGCTCGATCAGGGTGGGCCGACAAGTCTGGTTTGTCCTGGCACTGAATGGCCACACTCTTATCTGCTCAATTGGATATTTCTGGAGAGAAAAAATGGGGAAATTAATGTGATATTGTTTAAGGTTGAGAATAATTGGGGAGGTGTCAATAAATATTTTCAAAACTTAAATATTTGAAAATTTTGAAAAATTCCCAATTTTCAAAAATTGTGAAAAACTCCAAAATGAAAAAAAAAACGAAATTGGGGTTCTGAGTGATAGACAGAAAAATTGAAAACGAAAAATTTTCAAAAAAGGTGGAATTGGAAAAACAATACAAAATTTGCAGAAAGGTAACAAACTTGAAATTTTGGAAAAAAAAAATCCAAGAAAAAAATTTAAAAACTTCGAGTTTTCAATATAGTCAAAATTCTTCTTGTAGAAAAAAAAAAGTTCAAAATTTCAAAATTTATAAAAACAAAAAAAAAAGTTCAAAATTTCAAAACTGAAAATTTGAGAAAAAAAAAAACAAGAAATAATTTTCTTTTTTAACATTTAGAAACATGGAGAAAATTTGAATAATGGACTCGACATAACTTACCAAGCTCTCACTGAGTAATTCAAGAAATTCATGAAGTGTGGCTTGTTTGCGCACACGGAACATGCGATAATGCGCGTGTTCTGGATCATAGAGATCATTTCCCTGGTGTCCATCAAAGCTGTCCTCAAGCAGTACGTTCACAGTCATATATAAGTAAGCCTCGTTTCTTTCCTTTCTTCTTATTTGCTCCAGCCTCTTCTCCTCTTGTAGCCTCTCCACCAGCTAGACCAACAAAATTAAAATTATCCAAGTGTATACAGAACTTTTTTGAATTTTTCTTTTTTTTTTCATAAGTCACTATTGCCAATAATCAATTTCAATTTATTTGAATTTTTCTGTGAGGAAAAATTCATTAGATTTTTTAAAAATTATCAATCGTCACTGCATTACAAATAATTTTAATTTTGTTCATCTGCCTTTATAGTCAGCACTTTTTTTTTCTCATTGAAAAAATTATCAAATGCGATTACAAAATGAAAATTATTCAGCAGGCGTCTTTTGAATGGGAATGGGGTGTGTGAAATTTCGATATTTTGTAATTAGTTGAACGGGAAAGATGAGTGTCAAAATTCAGGTTTTTTTTAAGGGACATTTTCTTTGCAAAGGAGTTTTGTTCGTTGAAAATTTTTGGAAATTTGTTGATTTTTCAAATTTCGAAGAATTGTAGGAATTTTAATAAATTAATTATTAGAGACTGTAGAAAATGAGAAGGCTTTGAAAACGTTGATCGAGAATTTTGGCTATTAGAAAAATTTCAACTATTTTCAAAGTTTTTGGAAAAGAAAATTTGAAAAATGGAGATTTTAGAAAAATGTAAAAAATTTCATCAACTTCCAATTCGAAATTATGAAAAATCGAATCATGTTTGCAACTTCGAAAAGTTGAGAAAAAATTGGAATAGACCAAATATCGGGAATGCAAAGGAAATAATTGAACAAAATTTTCAACATTGGTGATTTTAAAGGTGAAAAATTTCTGAATGAGGATCTATCTTTTGGTGGCCCTGAGGGGATTTAGTGTCCTTAGGGATGTAACTACAAAAAGTTTTTTCTATCTATTTATCTTATTCAATTAACCGAAGAGGGTCTCCAATCAAGCATCTCCACGGCTCTGTAAAATTATAATATCCTCAAAAACTCAGTTTCAGTTTTCTATAAACTCAATTTTGAAAATCCAAAAATCACCTTAAAACTGATTTGGGTGTACTTGAAGACTGACCAAAATGCGTTGAATGGCAAATTAAAAAAAAAATAAAAAACTATAAATTCTTGAAATCTACAAAATGTATGAAGCTACAGCAAAGTGAAAATAAAAAATGATCGGGATTTTACGATTCCAAAAAAAATCAATGATTTAATAAAAATTGTCAAATGTCAAAATCTTAAAAATTTTAATAATTGAAAAAATTTTAAAAATTTAAAAAATTTAAAAAATTTTAAAAATTACAAAAATTAAAAAGAAAAATGCAAAAATGAAAAAAAGCGCAAACTTAAAAAAGAAATATATAAAAACCAAAAACTTCTGAATATTCTAGGATTCAAAAAAATTTCATCAAAATCAAAAATGGAAAAAAATCAAAGAAATAAAAAAATCTTGAAAGAGAATTTTCAGGTGAAATCCATTGTAGGGAAGAATTGATGGAAGAGACATTTCGGTGAGACAAATTTACCCGAAAAAAAGTAATATGGAATGAAGTTTAAATCAAAGAATGTATCTGCGAACGTGGAGTTACATCAACCAAATCACTAATCAATAAATGTGCCTGAAATGGTCGATAATGTAATTAAATATCTAACAATTTATTATCCATCACTTATTTTTTTCCTCATCTCTCCCTCCCTTCTCAATTCTGTACTCTTCTCATATTTATATAAAATAGTTGGTAATAGCATTCAAAATGAACCTCGATTACAGCAATGATAAATCATTTATTCTTTCGACGATACTGTGTCACTTTAGTCTCTCAATTGTTAAATTTCTCTCGTTATTCTTCTATTCATTAATATGTAACAACAAATAAATAGATAAGCATCTGTTAATACTCGTAATTCACTATCAACACTGATGAAACATCATTTGAATTTTTTCAAAAACGCGTTTCACGCCCTTATCCAAATTTTGTTAATTCGTAGAAAACATTTTATTGATTAAGCCAAGGTGGTTGTCATTAAGTTGATGAAAAAGTGATTAAACAATGATTAAGTGGTTTGGACAGTTGTTCATCCGACAATGAGGGAGAAACAGTTACGGAGACAGTTAATTCGAAAAACGTAAGTGGAGATAATTTTGTAAAATTTATAGACAGCTTTTATTTCTTTGATTGAATTATTTATGATTTCAGGAAATGATACTTCTTATTCGCAATTATTGGAACTATTATGCAATCTGGAAGATTTGGAAAATTGAGAGCAAATCAATTTTTTTTAATTGAATACAAAAAAATTTTGTAACGTTTAAAAAATAAAAAAATCCCGGGAAAAAGAAAACGGAGTTTTATTGAATATTTCATATATCAATTTTTAATAAAATTGATAAATTGCAAGTTTTTGGAATTTTGAGATTTTCAGATATTCCAAAAAATCATTTTTGGATAAATTCAAATGTTCCAAATTTTAGGTTCAAGAAAATAAAATTTTGGTTAAAATTTTTGAAAATGGCACGAGAACTGAAAATTTCAACAAGAATTTGAAACGTCAAAAATCGAAAAATTATAAAAATTTTAAAATCGGAAATTTTGAAAAAATCCCAAAAAACGACAAAATTAAAAATGATCTCATAAATCTAAGAAAGCTCTATAAATCTCAAATCGATATCATCATTCACATTTTCCTAATCAAGAGCCTTAAGTGGAGGTCACACCCGAAAAAAAAATCGAATAATTCGAAAATCGAATATTCTTCCATGATTTTCCATCAGGAATCAGATCTCTTTCCCTTCAATTTCGTTCCACCCAAATTTGGATTTTCACAAATTGAAAAATTGAACCTACGAAACCTATACCAGATTTCTGCACATGAGCACCACATCTTAATCTTAATTTTTTATAACGAAAAATCTGAGAGAAAATTAATTTGGAATCTCATCGAAAAATGAGAATCTGGTCAAACCTGCAAAAAATTGTTTACCCATTATTCCTCATATTCAACCCATTGATATATATATACAATATTCTTCCCTGTTGTCTCAAAATATTTATATAAAAAAAAATTGGTTATATGACATGCAATGGCTAAAAAAATTTGTGTTATGCAAATATGGACAAAACCTTCATCTTTGGGTGACATTCGACACCCATCTCCTCTCCCATTTTTCACCATAAAAAATGGTAATATGGTAATCATACACAGAAACATATTTGAAAAATTCGCCAAGGTCTTCGATCTGTTGATTTTTCAATTTTTAAAAATCTCAAATTTTGGATTTGTAAATGTGTTAAGAAAAAAAAATGTGTTACACATTTCTATTTTATCTTTATCCAAAAATGCAATTTTTTTTGGGTGTAACAAATGTAACCATCTTCGTAACTTACGAAAAAAAAAGGAAGGAAAAATCTGAAAACACATCTCTAAAATTTTGATTCTTCCCACGCTCCCAATCCAAATGGACGAAACAAAAAATACCGAAAACGAGAGCAGAGAATTAAAAATCATGAATGTAGAGATTTGGGTTACGTGAAGTTTGAGTGGACGGCCTCAACGACGCGTTATCAATATCACGATTGTCTTTGTTAGTATCAATAACATTTTTATCACGCTCCCGATTGTACATTTCCTCGGATAGTTCTCTTTGTAGAACGTTTCTGACCTCTTCAGGTATGTCCTCTTCTTTCACCTCTTGTAGCACATTCTGGAGCTCTGAATCACGTATGTAGACCAACATGTAAGCATTTGTGCAGTGTTTCACTGCCATTGACATGTCCTCGTCTTGACCACCATAGTTGTGCTCAATGGCCTCCTGCTTTGTACATCTCGAGACTACGTCGTCGTCAAATTTGCACCACTGCGTCGGAAAATACAAAAAAAAAGTGAAAATTATTTTCAACATCAGAAACAAGAAAAAAATAGATCAAACATTTCCAAAACTGAACATTTTTTTTTAACAAAATTTTGTTTGTTAAGAAACAAAAATTTTGTTCTAACTTTTCAACATTCCAAAAGTTACAAAAATTACAAACGTTAAGATATTCGGGGAAAAAAATAAAAAAACGTCAGTTTTTTTGGTGACTTATGAAAGATTTGAAAA
Organism: Asobara japonica; assembly: GCA_026005395.1. Lineage (NCBI taxonomy): Eukaryota > Metazoa > Arthropoda > Insecta > Hymenoptera > Braconidae > Asobara > Asobara japonica. The sequence goes on along the minus strand of BQMI01000292.1, from coordinate 9,777 downwards.
ATTTACAAAAATTACAAATATTCGAAAAATTCAAAATCTCCTAAATCCTAAATAAAGTTCTAAAACTTGGAAAAAAATTCTCAAAGAGTCTCCACAAATGTGGGAAATTTCTGAAACGGGTTATAAGGATTTTATACCTTTCCATCACCAGCAGGATTGATGAAAACAACATAGTGTCCTCCATGATTGTCTCCACTGTGGACGAGGACTGCGTGTAGGGTGTAATTCGCATTGGTCGACTCTGGCACCTGGAGGTAGTCGCCTAGGCTTATTTTCTCATAGAACTCGAATCTGCAAAGCAAATCAATTAAAAACTCTCACTTCCTGGCTTTCGATTTTTTTCGAACATTTTTTTGGCCCTCCAAAAATTTTAAAAAATCTCAAATCTTTCAACTTTTTGGCATCGCAAATTTTTGGGATTTAACGAGCTCTAACGAGAGAACCATTAGAGATACGAAAAAATGTTTCAAATAAAACTTGTGCCTTACATAAAACTGCACATTTCATGTTTAATACTTTTTTTTCTACCTCTTATATTTTCAAAGATATGATGCATTGAAGATTTAAAAATGAAGATAACATCGAGTTGTACTGTCTGCAATTTCCAAATTATTAAACTAAATGATAAATTTTTTTACCTGTCATTGAACTTGACAGAGCAATCAGTGATAGGATCGTACTGAAATCTCATGAGATGCAGATGCAAAACAGGTGGAAAAGACTGGAAAATGACGCCTTTCTCAGCTTCCTGGAGTCCATGTTCTCCAGCATCATACTTATTGTCTCCATCAAGTATCTCAGTAGTGATATAGTCCTTGAATGACTCATAAATATTTTTCTTTCCCTTGATATTCAGCTGAATATCGTAGAAGGTCTCCTCCCTGTTCGATGAGTAATCAATATTTTTGCACTTGATGAAAGACGCCATTTTTCCCTCAAAGAGCTTTGGGACTGTTCCCTCAACACATGTACCCTTCATTTTACTCTCGAGCTTGTCCAGGAGTACGCGCAAAAATTCCTGGACATCGTGCTGCATAAATGAGTCCAGGGTCTCCCATCCAAAACTTTTGGTCAATTTTTTTGTCCCCACTGGCTTATCACAAAATTGCAACTCGTGGAACACCCTTTGCAGAGCTAGAGCAACACTTTTGCTCGAGTCGTCACTCTCGGTTGGCATTTTGTAAACTGCTTTGCGTAGTTGATTTGTGAAGTACAGGGTCTGGAGGAGGGAGTTCATGTAGCATGTGGCACCCTGATTTTTCAGACCCACGAAACCCGTGTGCTTCTTGCTGTCCCAACTTACACCGTGAGGGGCGTCCGCTGCTACGTGCACCTGGGGATCAGAGGTTTTATCGGGTTAATGTGAGAGCGGAAATTTTCGGTTTTTCAGATTTTTTTTTCTTTTTTTTTTCAATTTCAAATTTATAAAATTTTGAAAATTCAGAATTTTTTTTTTTACCATTTTGATTTTGAAATTTTTTAACACATTTAGACAATTGGGTTAGAACTTTTATGTTCTCCATTGTGAATTTTTATTTACATCATTTTAAATTATTTAAAATTTTTTCAATCAAATTTTTTTAAATTGTTCAGTTAAATTTGTTAAATTTGTATGAAATTTTTTGGTAATTACGCGTAATCTATCTAGAGATTAACAATAATGGGCATGGTCCGATTTCCTGATAACTATCTTCAGCACCTCCTAATGGGCTATAGCTAGGAATTAACGCCTTGATCCACGGGATTATCGTAATGCATGTTAAGAAGTGAGAAGTATTGATTTTGAAGCCATATACCGCCCTACCGATTCATATCTAACAAGACATACTATTCTGATTTACTGTTACATCAGACATTTCTCCAGGAGAGGCCTTTTGTTTCAGAGGTAAAATTAGGAACTTGGCACTCATTATGTAAGTGTTGAGTTCAAGCGACAGCCAAGTTTTCATGTCGAGTAATTAAAACTGCGCTTCTAAAAGACAATTTATTAAGAAAAGCAAGAACGAATGATGGACAAAAAAAATGTGGGTTAGTACCCGTGACCTCCAAAAAATTTCATATATTTTTTTCCTCGATTTTTAGGATCAAAATTTGGGACATTTTTCAATTTTTGAAATGCTTGCACTGTTGGAAAATTTTGAGTTTTTAGTTTATGGAATCTAAAATTTTCTGAATGTGCATTAATTTTTTTAATTTAAGCAAACTTTTGACCAATTTGAATTTTTTGAATTGTTTCTGATGGCATTTTCGGATACCAATTCTTAAAAAAATTATTTAAGTGTAATTAGTGTGAAACTTTTTAAGTCTGTGAAGAAATGGAAAAATGAGCCAAGAGCATTTATCGAAAGCTTAGTTTTTGATAAATATCTCAGAATCTATGGAAATTTAGGTAATCTTCATTTCAATTTTTTTGTAGCACGTAACTGCCTCTACAAAAAGTCCCCCATGGCATTTTCCCCAGCTTTCCTTCTTCCTGAGATACTGGTCAAAAGCTTGGATAATGCCTGAAGATGAGTTTCTTCGTTTTAACACTTCACTAGTTAATGTTGATTTTATTTTAATTTTCAGTGAATAGACATTTCGAAAGCAGGCCATTCATTTTTTCTGACGGATTTACCTCAAGTGTTATTGAATCATCCTTGATGTAACCCTTGTCGGGGTCAAGAACATCCTGCCACAGCATGAAGTGACTGAATCCCCAATCATTCTCCTTGTTATAAAACAGATGTTGTATTTCTGAAATAAACCACAGAAATCAGTTGTATTACTTGAATTTAATAAATCACTCACTACACTCACCCTTTCTCCCACCCACCCACCCACTCACCCTCCCACCCACCCACCCACCCCCTCACCCCCCCCCCCCACCCCCTCACCCCCTCACCCACCCACCCACCCCCTCACCCACCCACCCCCTCACCCACCCACCCACCTCCTCACCCACCCACTCACCCTCCCACCCACTCACTCACCCACCCACCCAGGAACATACACATACACACAAGTACACAAACATACATACAGAATTTAAACCTCTTTCTAAGATGGTATCACAACAGACATGTTGAACATGCCTTAAAACATGAAGTTCGGAAGGAACAGTTCTTTCACTTTCGGGTGCAAAAGCATAAATTCCCACAGCTAAAAAATATGTACTCACTTCGGCTGAAGGGCTCTTGGGCCTCTTTACAGGATAGAAGACGCAGTTCAGCAACAGCATAACAACTCCACGTGGATGACTCACTCTCTCCATTACACTGGAGGAAAAATCCAAGGGACCTCTGCGGCTGTCTCTCCTGAGTTTGACTTGAGCGTGGCATTACCATTATTTTCCAGGGCAAATTTCGCACATAGCACGGCGGCGACAGCTGCGAATCCTTCATTTTTGATACATTTTCCACGGTGTAGTGAAATGTCACTTCAGCTCGCGCCTCATCTGCAGCAAAAAAAAGTCGTTTATTTTTACAGAAATTTGTAATTTTTTTTCTAACTCTTTTAGTACAGGGAAAACGAACAGAAACGGCTGAACCGTAATTTAAGAAAAGGGGATGGAACGCGTGATCTGTTCCTGGATATCTTCACACCTATGAACATTACGGAGTTCGTCAGAGGACCTTTTTTGCAGCTCTCACTTCGCTCTACAAAAACAGTTATTATGGAGATTTCGCTATCTCCCTTAGATTTCTAGTAATTTGCCATTTTAAGTCCTTCTGCTAGTGGATTACGGTACTTCTTAAACATTTGGCTCATGGAAAAAAATTTAAAAAATTTAACGAAAAACTTTTTAAATTTTCACCCCCCCCCCCCCGCCCCAATTTTTCCATCAATTTACCAATTTCAAGTATATAATTTTTTTTGGAATTTTAGAAAAATTATAAAATTGGATTCTTGAATTTTATAATTCTAGAAATGTTGAATTGAATGTCCAAACTTTTGCCTTGAAAAAAAATTTACGTTTTTTTTTTGCAATATAGAATTTTTTTATATTTTCCAAATTCTAAAGATTCTAAAGAGACAAATTTTTGTATTTATAAAATTAGGATGGCATTATTTACTCGAAAACGTGAATTCAAAAAAAAATTTTTGACAATTTTTGAAGCTGTGAAAATAGGTGCAATCTTCGGGCAAAAATTTTCAGGCACTTTTTGAAAGCACTGATCTGTGAAATTTATGGTGAAACGATTGAGCTTCCATGAAGCGTGTAATAAAATCTATGGGCAATCCGAAAATCACAAATCTTGGTATTTTATAACGTGAACTCGTCACTCTGGAATTCATTTATTTTTAGAATTTTCCGCTGATGTCGTAGCGAACATGAGAGTACGAGTTTCTTAATATTATCTTCATGCTAGTAATGAATATTAATTTCACCCTCATTCATCTCGTGATCCAGACCGAGGGGTATATCGACATTGTAGCCTGCAAGTTGAAATTCTATTTCTCCGTTTATGGGGGGTAATTCACCTCTACCATCGCCTCGTCCATCATTGGGAGCTTCTGAAAATTCATAAATCATTATTAGTCAATGTTAAATGATATCAGAAATTTGGGATTTTTTTATTTGGAATTTGGACTTTGTCAATTTTTCTTCTTCAACATCAAAACATAAAATAAATACAGACAGTATATCCCTTATATGTGACATATATAGTGTGCAATTCTATCATCGAAATTTTTGGAATTCAAAAGTTTTCCACAGCCCAAAAATTAAACTAAGGCAACCCTTTTAAAAATGTGAAATTTCAAAATTTCAAGGAAACAAGGTAGAGCTTAAAAAATTAATTTAATTTAATTTCCTCTTTTTTCGTTTTTGAAAAATCAGGCTCACAAAAATTTTTCGTTAAATTGAAGTTTCAATTAAAAAAAAAAAAAAAAAAAAAAAAAAAAAAAAAAAAAAATAATAATAATAATAAACAACCTAGCTAAGATAGTCCAGTAAGGAAGGTAGACCAATAAAATTGATATTGTGTGTGAGTGTAGGTTATGTTCCGTGCCTGCAGATTACCGAATTAAGAATCTGATAATATTGTTACCATGTGAAGAAAATAATAACGAGCTTATCGTCGTACAAAGCGAGTACAATTTGTTGTTACTGCTAGCATTTTTCATGCTCCCCCAAAAAACAGTATTACCCCGTTTCACTGGTTAAACTGACTAGAAGAAACTTTGCACCTTCAGATCCCCCCAAATCAATGACTAATCTTGATAAAATCGTTGACATAATGGTGAGAAAAAAAAATGAGGGAAATGGGCCAATGATTGCCCCCTTGAAGGACACCAGAAACATGTTCGAACATTGGTTAATGCAATTAAAAGTCGATTAGTCAAGCCAGAGTTATCTCGCCAATTGAATTAATTAAAGCCTCACAGGACAGTTGGTTTAACAAGTTCAGGGATTTTACTCGAGTTGTTCGCTCCAGGGCTTTCATTCAATTGCAGTACTTTTCAAACACTGTTTTTAATTTTGGAGCTGTATGGGGTATTCAATACCAACTTGGACAACCCATGACCCTTACCTCTTCAGATTTCCATAGCGATTTTTTCTGAGGTTCTACCATTAAAAAAATACTCTCAAATTTTTTCAGATTTTTTTTTTAATCAGCAAAAATAGGCCCCCATTTAAAATTCTGGAAAAATTCACAAAAATTTTTAAAAATATACCGAATTTTTAGAAAGTAAAGGAAATATGGAACTCCTGTCATTTTGAGTCCAATTTCGGTAAGAAACATTGAGAAAAAATTGCAAATTGGAAGAAAAAACTGTATCATTTTCAAAAATTATTGTCACTAAGGCACTTTGCATAGATAAGCTTTTTGAGATTTGTGTGATTTTTTTCAGAATTTTAAATCGGGGCCTATTTTTGCTACAAATTTTTTTCTGATTAAAAAAAAAATCTGAAAAAAATTGAGAGTACTTTTTTTTCATGGTAGAACCTCAGAAAAAATCGCCATCAAAATCTGAAGAGGTAAAGGTCACGGGTTGTCCAAGTTGGTGTGAAATGCCATATATTCATTGGAAAATGTGTCTTCGGGCTGGAGGCTGCGAAAATAAATTTTAATTAACTCATTAGCAATTAAGGTACAAAAAAAATGATATTTTCATTTTTTAATAAATCAAATTTTTGAAAAATATGGAAATAAAAATTCAAAATCCTGCAATTAAAAAATTATAAAATTCTGAAGAATTTTTGGTGGAGAATGTTTTTCTAAATTTTACATTATACATCTTTTTCGAAGTGACCTTGACAGAGTTGAAATTTTCCAGATCATTGGGATACCTGAAAGGTCCCCTGATTTTCAACCAGAGAAATACCTCGACCCTGAATAATTATTCATTCCCTTCCATTTCCGCTACTTCTCCCGACAAAACAAACATCAAATCCCAAAGTCTTTGTGTAGCCCCTCGAAAATAACCTTAAAATTGAGCAAACCCAGGCATCTTCATGCTTATAGCAAACTCAATAATTTACATGGGTAATGCCATGGAAACAGTGATATTCAATATCTATATATGCCTGTGCACAACCCTGTCATTGAAGGATATTATATTATTCATTATTAAGAAGTAAAAAAAAAATTTATCCTGCATTCGCTATCAATTGTGGAAACTCATTTTTTAATTTCAAATGTCAGTACCGTGACAATTTTAAATATTCCCGCCACTATCTATATATATATATATAAATAAAAAAAAAATATATATATATACTAATAGCAATAAACAGCTGTCTTATCAGAATACTTGCATAAATTTTTCCTAAAAACTCCTTTTTTTTCTTTTTACTGTGTCTTAAAATTGTGTACAATTTTTTAAGCCAATTTTTTTTTACTAAAAATTAAATATGAATCTCAGCTTGACGAAATTTCAGCACTCCTGGTTTTAGCCAAACCTTTTTCAACCGATTTGAAATTTCGCGGGTAAACTGAACGTCCTTGAAGAAATTGCACTTCAAAACTTAACCACAATTTTAAAAATTCTGCAATTTCAAGTGGACCTTAAGCTCGCCATATAGCATTTACAAAATGCTTGCTTATAGTTAGCAACTCGAGGTCTAACTACCCACCCCCAATTTTCCATCATAACAATAACTTGGTAAAAAAACATTGACATAAGTGCTAAAATGCACTAGAATCCCCGAAAAATCCCCAAATTTTCCCCCCCATGTGCTCCAATCGCAGAAGTGGCCCGCAATACTAATCCTCACTATGCCAAAAATTTTTAAATCTCACATTTTTTATAAGACCCTTCCAACCCATCTGCAATTTCGCTAGGGCAAACGCCCTAAAAAAATGAACGCGCCTCAAATTTACCGTCAAAATTAACCACCAAAATTTTTTTTCCAAAATGTCCCATTTTCCCCAAAACATCGGCACCACCCCCTCCCCCCCCCCCCCCCCCCCTCCCCAAGTCTCATTATGGCTCAACCCTTACCCTCTTGCGTATCCATTTCCTCGACTTCGTTGACCTGAACAGGCGTCAAATTGAGCTGCTTAAGGTTCTCCTGCTCATTAACGTGGTTCATTGCGACACCAATGTTGATGGTCGTCTTGTCTGTGCTGTGTACCTCGTTGACGACACGCGCCGTCGAGGTTACTTGTCTCAATAAATTGCTTGGTTTTTTCAAATATTTCAAATCAATGTCCGGTGCAGTGTGCTTATTAATATCACACTCAACAAATTTCTCCTTAATATCACTATCAAGCTGCTCGTCAGGTAATTGAACGTTTAACGAAACACTTGTGCGGCCCACCGTCGGCGACGTTGCTTTACCGCTCGTCGACGTCTGGTATTTGCTTGCAATTCGCCCAATTTCTGCGGCTTTTTTATGACCGTTCTCGAGGCCAAACTCGCCAACGGACAACTTTCAGGGTTCTAGCAATGTTTTCCGCTTTTTTTTTCTTTTCTTTTTTTTTTGTTACCCCCACCCCCCGTTTTTTTTTTCCGACAAGAAAAAATGTCACTCCAATGGTACTTGGGCAATTACCCAAGATTTTGGGATTTTGCGATGCACTGCGGTGGGGGGCATGAATTTGCCCGGAATTTATTTACTTGACACTACCAGTGATTAACAAAAAAATTAGACTGTTTTTTTCTTCCTTTTTACCTCTTACGAGTGTGGTAATTAACGTGTGTGCGCGCGTACTTTTTGTTGTAGTTGTGAGGCGGCCAATAAATGGCGCTTTTTAAAATTGCCGCCAGGGGGCCAAGCAACCCCCGGTTTTCGGGCTTTTTATGAGCGCGCTTTTTGGAGTTATCGGATAATGGGGGAAAACCGGGGGCACAGTGGGGGGGAGATATTTGCGGGAATTTTTGAATTTTTTTTTTCACAATAATTTTGTGACTTTTTGGGGGGGGCGAGAGTTAGTGGTAGGGTTTTAAGGCGCATCGATTTTTTTGGGAATTTTTCTGCGGTACTTGGGTACACATGGGGGTGAGATTTTTTGCGGGGGGAGGGAGGGGAGGGAGGAGTTTTCGCGGGTTATTTTTTTTTTGGGGACAACTCACTGAGCACTGATGTTGAACGCGTTTTTTTAGGGGTGTTTTAGTGAATATTTGTCGCGGGAAATTTTTGCACTCACCGCCCAGAAGATTGTTGGAAAATAAACAAAATGGCGACGGATTTTGTCGGCTAGTACTGGGATTTCGGGCGCCGAGGAACACTCTGGAGGAGGGGTCTTGCGCTTCTTGGTTGGAGCGAGTTTTTGCACGGCGGCGCGCGATTTGTTTTGGGGGGAGGGGAGGATTGTGAGTCTTGGGAAGTTGTGTGGTTTGTGGCGGGAAATTTGATCGACGGAGGTAAGGCAGGAATTGGTGGGCACTGTAGTGCGAGGCGGGAGCTCGGGGTAATTTGAATAAGTTAATGGTACATGATAGAAAAATTTTGAATTTGTCAATACTAAAAAAAATGAGAGCGAATATATAGATATACTAGAATTCATGTATATATAGATATACTCGTCACAAGATAATTTATATAGGTATACAATCCAGTGACCGCGAAAGCCAATCAAATAATACAAAATATCAAATTGCACTATTTCTGAAAATGCTGTCGAAAAAAAAAATCAAAACATGAACAAAAATTGAAAGCCAAATTTAAACAAATGGAATATTTTTTTTAATTTTTAGTTTTTGAAAAAATCTTGAGCGTTTCGAAAATTTCTCAAAACTGGCCGAAATTGCCTTTTCAAAAACGGAATAATTTTAAATTTTTTGGGATGCAAAATTTTGGACGAAATGAAAAAAACTGAAATTATGTTACGTAAAATTGTTGTAAAAATAATTTCATCAAAGGATGTAGGAATTTGTTGATGCAATTTATTTTGCTTGTTTTCGTTTATGTTTAGATATTGAAAAAATTATATTGAATGATATGATGCCAGAATTCAACAGACTGTTTATTTTAGTAGAAACATCTTACACTTGTTCACGATGATTCAACATAGAAAAGATTTTACCAAAAGAGTTTGTGCAATTTTCTGGACTGCGAGAAAAATGTGGCATTGCGGATGAAAGTGCCAATGTGAATGAACAGCCGGAAGTTTCCAATATAGCCAGTCATTACTCCAACGAAAAAACGAAATTCTGTCCATCGTTTCTAAACCAGCATATAAAAGCCAAACTTCACTCATATGGAACTCCTAATTCCATAATTTGTCTGTTCATTCGCAAAAGTTGCGCCATTTCCGTAAAATCGACATTTTCTTCTCAGTGCTTGCTCTAGAAATAAATATTGTGCTTTGAAATTAGGAAATTAATTATTTTTCCATATTTGGC